>OX439391.1:6294863-7768263 GCA_949319315.1 Zelleria hepariella | reverse complement strand
GCGACCGGCATCTCGCGCCGAGCGAACAGCTGAGTATCAAAACAAAGGAGTGAGACGGGCGGTCGCCGCTCCCACTCGCCGGCCGGCCGGTGCGAGCGTCGCGCCAGTTCTCGACTGAACCGCGTCTATCGAGGTCGTCTGTTGTGAGCTCACGCACCAAGTTTACGACCGCGAAAGGATTTTTCTTTGTCCCGATTTTCGAGGATCAGCCCCCGTATTATGTTTCAGCGTGAGACCCGCGACCTTCCCCGGCCTACTGCAGAGCCGGAACGCACACAGCGTGTGAAGTCGCGTCGAATTCCTCGTAACTTTCTGAAGTTTTGTGACGGTTATCCCGCGAAGCGTCTTCGCCGGGCGATTTGAAGTTTCTGAGTGAAAAGATCTGAGTGAGGAGTGTTTGAGAGAGGAGTGGGAGTGCGAACTGACACCATGTCCACGGGCAAGCGGCTGGCCAAGCGGTCGATCATCGGCACTCGCGTGGCTGCGCTGGGAGAGGACGGCATGTACCACTCGGGCATGATCCAGGCGGTGAAGACGCCGGCGCCCTTCCCGGAGAACAACAACTGTATAAACCTGACGCCCAATACGCGCTACACGGTGCGCTTCGAGGGCGGCAAGGGCGCGCGCGAGTACCGCGATGCCGAGCTCATCGGGCCCGGCTTCCGCGGCGTGCACGGCGTGCGCCTGCGCGCCGGCCAGCGCGTCTACCTCACGCACAACGGTCGCGAGGTGCGCGCCGACGTGCTGGTCCACGACCACGACACCGACGAGCTGCGCGTCACCGTACAAGGCGCCTTCCTCTGAGGTCAGTTCCAACCAACCATTCTACAGAGATTAATGTATAGTCCTAGAGTCCTAGGCCGGCGGACGAGGAGCTGGAGACCGATCGACGAGTTCGAGTGCGACTTTATCAAACTTGAAGTTCTGCGAGCGCGTTGATGTCTTCGGCACACGCGTACGTAGCGGTGTGCAAAGTCATCAACGCGTCACCGTGCTACGACGCTACGACTTTCGTAGCGCGCCGGCTACGAGCGGATCCGCGAAGTGCGCAGCTTTGTTTGCTTTATTTTATTACAGTTTTGGTTTGGTTAATGGTTGCTTTTGTTTCTCACATACCACAAGTAATACGTACTTAAGATTGTACATATTGTAAGTGGGTATGCGTGTAGCGTCATTTGCGTCCGTGTTTACGCATTGAGATGGATTATGTTCATAGACAAAGGTTGCTCTGGATATAGTCGCGCGGGCGGGGGAATGCTCGCGCGAGGAGCAGGGGGAGGGGTCGGGATGCGCGTGCAGCGAGGTATTGACCCCACTCCACGTGCGCGCGCGCCGGCCGGCTTCCACGCAACTAGATCAGCCACTTCTCCGAGAGAGATTTAATTCACTCCAACTGCGCATCAAAACTTGAAACGTTTTAAACGCCAAGTGTTTGCACCTTTGATTACTGAAGAGTAAGGCGACTAGATGTTCATCACTTGCGATTTTAACTCTGTATCTAAACAGTGTTGTCGCAAGGTCTGCCAAAATATTTGTTTACACGAAAACGATCGTGTAATTGGTCAGGAGGACGAACCGTGACTTGCCAATTATGAAATGTACTTAACAAATTAGGGGATTAGGTGCCACACACAATATCTTCCATTTCTGTCAGTCCCTATGGAATTAGAAAGAGACGGTCACTGCTGTTACTAATAGCTAGCTCGTGGTATGCTCCAGGGAGACGCCGAGCGAAGCCGGTTTGTTTTTACTGTGATACCATTGTGTATTGTCACTAAACTCGCTAACAATAGTCGGTTTACAATACGATAACGCGACAGCGATTGTCATATTTTATGAGACCCTCGTGGTAGCTGACGGTGAGGAATTATGATTTTCTATAAAGAACACTATGGAGATAACAAATAGATATAATGCTATTAAATAAAATTCAAGATAATGTGAAGTAATTTCCCTTTATCGCTTGACGATTAACTAGCGTAAAGTGGAATAAAAAAAAACCCTAGGTCCATATTCCATTGGAGGTGAAATCATCATTTTTATCAGCTTTGGGTCTTAAATTGATAGAAAGCATACTGCCCTTGTCCACCGGCCATCTTCCTCCTCGCCAGGTGCCCTGCCCATTTCCACTTGAGACCCGATATTCGATCACCAACATCGTCAACCATCGTTCGACGTCGGGTGACGACGTTTGGCACTCGATCCACGAGTCTAAGGCCTGGCATAGCTTGAAATACTGCGATAAAATCTCTACAGTTTTTATGCAACTCATAAACTTCGTTGCCACTAAAACTGATATTAAAATCTTATTTACACCAAACGACACCTCCTACGCTTAATTCTGGAATTAATCAGGCAATTACTTTTTTTTAATCAATTGTACAGGCAACAGCAATGTGTGCAATCATGGTTTGAATTCAACTCTATGTCACTTCACCTTAAGTCCATCCAAACATGCGTGCGTACTTGCGCGTATGCGCTTGATCGAGTCGAGCATCTCGCGTGCGTATTACATTTGTGTTACGCTTTTACTTCATAATCACACACCGTACTCACTTTTGTATATTAATGTACATTCATATCACACAGTAAATTAAGCATGAACAAGATATAATGGATAGTTCTTGCCAATGGCTTTGCAATTTTGAGAAATTAAAAACTGGTTGTTAACCCTAAATATACATGGCTTGACAACTTAAAAAAACAGAGGTGTTTAAACATTTTATTTGTTACTTTGATCGTCAAATTATAATGAACGTATAACGTCAACATACCTCAAAGGCAAAGATCTCGAATTGAGTTTATACACCTTCTTCTGAGAGAGTTTATTCACCTGAGGGTTCCATAGCCGCATTTATAGGGATTCTTTTGTTTTCCGAAAACCTTCAGGGCGCGTTTATATGACACGAATTGTGTCATGCGGCGACCGCTCAGCCCCTGTATTATCTAAAATATCCACCGTAAGAATAACGGTTTTTAAATGTCAAAAAATAGATTGTTCATTTCAATAAGGGCTATTTTCGAGTGTTTTGACGCTCGGAGGTTGAGTGGAATTTTTACATAATAGAGGCGCAGGGTCCGTGCGGACGCAGCATGGTAGCCGCCGACAATTCGTGTCGAATAAACGCGCCCTTACAAAGAACCTGTTATATAGGAGGCCTTACCCCTTGAAAATCGTAATGAAATACCTCTTTTATGGAATTTGGAACTTAAGAATAGGTCCTTAACTTCTAAAAGCCAAATGGCTATCAAGTTATAGGGGGCAAATAACTTTCTTTGTCTTAATATTATCTTAATGTCTGGTCATAATTTTGTCACCGGCAAAACTTAAACAGCGTTCAATGTATTGGGGCCTCTGCTTGGCCTATATGTTGATGTATCCAACAGTTTCTAGCTTAACGCCTAATAAACTTAATAAATACTTAATAAACTCACAGATATGTCACTGCGTATCAATTAGCATTATTATTGTACGTATTTAGTAACAACACAGTATAATCTTGATATCGTTGTGAGTCGATCCGCGAAACTGATACAATGACATTGGGCACAAGGGCGGCTTACCAGTATCTTTTGAATGTCAATTTGTAAATGCTGATTACACGATTAATTGAACAGTCAGTACAAAATACCTATCTTACAGAATTTTGTGTATAAAATTGGCAGACATGCATGTTTAAATAGTGCAGTATTATGAAAAATTTACCAATAAAGCCTGTTGAAAAACCTTAACAAGTTTCAATAAACATGTAGTGTTTCTCAATGTCAATGATTGATAGATGCTTTTGCTAGTGCCATTATCCACTCTATCTTTCTTTCAACAAACGTTAGCTTCAGATAATTCTTTGTTTTTGCTCTGGCATTGGAATTATCTTTTTAGAAAACAGTCACTACGTACAGTTGATTAGCTATACGGTATCAGCAAAAAAAATGCGTGAGCTAATACGAACGACCAAACGCCTTAGAACTAAAATATAAACTAGGCAAACCTGTTTGAATTTGGAAGGCTTCGCGAGTGCGTGGGCGCAAGCCTGTCACGTTCGAGGCTCAATGTCCCGCATATGTGCTAAATGAATTCGGCTAACTACCGCTACGCATCAGTTAACTAACCTAAGATCGAGTACGCACTATGCAAGCGCTATGTATGTCTGATTTGATACATAAGCAATTCGAAGACTTTGGACTCTACATTTCTGTGACGCTTTAGTCTTGAATTGTTTCGTAAGCAATTCTGACCCTTAACCTATTTGTCTACAACGTCCAATGTTGGAAAAATTACTATATCATCTAACTACCGCTACGCTATCGGAATATGCTCTGTTGATGCTATATTATTTACAAGTGGCAGCTTGCCGGCCGGCGCGCATGCGTCACCGGCGTGCGCGCACTATCGCAATAATTGCTGCGACAATTTGTTTACACAAACACCTCTAAACTGTTGCTTCATTTACTCACTCCATTTACTGCTCTATTGAAGCGGCAAATATTTGACTGTAATAAATTGTCGGTTGTCAGTCCATACTTCCTACAATGTTACGGTGCTTTTCTGATTGCATAACCGACTTTTCTTAGTCCGAAACACGCCTAATTTGTCGGCGTTTCTATTATTTTCGTAGATTCTCATACAATAGGCGTTTACAGTCATTGTCTTTAGTTTGAATGAAGAATTCGGTGGTGTCTGAACAATAAGGAAGCTATTCCAGGCCCGGGGCCTTGGCTGCGTAAATACTGTGACGTACACGCAACTAGCGCGTGACGCGCTCCGTACTTACTGCGAATGTCTCTTCTCTACACGTGAACCCCAGTAAAAATAAACCTTGGCAAATGTTCGCGAATATTTCGCTTGTCTAGTTTAAAATATTGGTCTGAAATTGCTATCTACTGTAAAAGCTTTAGATAAACACCACAGATATCGTAGGTAGACAAATATATATATATCGGTAAAGTAACAATTGCGAAAACATTCCTAACCTAAGCCATCATGATGATACAAAACAACGAACGACGTCACAAGACAACCTAGAGGCTGTTTACAGCGAGGTAGAGACGCAGTAGCTGAGCCACAACATGTTTTTGATGCGATAACTCGCCAAACAATCCATTAAACTGATTTTATAATAACAACTGCCGGTCTAATGATACCTACCATTAGTTTTTATTCAGTTTTATTAGTCACTTTTATCAATTACAGTTGAAGGAAGTTTTATTATGCGCTCACGAAATGTAGCTACCACCTACTTATTTCAGTGAACCTGGGTGTTTCAGCGCAAAACTTTATCAAAGATTTATGTAAATGTAAATAGCGATAGTGTATGCGGTGTAATACTGAAAGTACGTAATAATAAGTCATTACCGTACGGACGGTTTATCAGCGGCGAATGACGCGGTATTCCCCACGCCCAACGTAACGCTCTACCCGCACCGGCCGGCTTGCGGTCGCGTCACTTATTTACTTCGTTTTTCCTTGTCAATTGCTAGCCTAAAAACGCGCACGGAATCCGCCCAATCAAAACATTCACTGAGTTCTCGAAATATATTAGAAACAACCAGTTTACAAAAATAAACCACCTGAATGACTTGTTATGCAATGACCAAAACCACGCGCCTCTGCCAAATTGTAGATTTCCTTTTCTCTTTGCTCCGAAAAATGCCAAGCATCCGCTTATCCAACAAACTTAATACGAAGTGTCTACGGATATTCGGATATAAATTGAGAAAACAATACGGGAAAACCTTTTAACCGCTATCGAGTATCATTAGCCTAAAATAGCACTCAAGATAAAATAAACGGTGACTCCTGAGCGCAGCCATAATGTGTCAGCCAAAAAGATATAAAAATAAAGAGTGCGCAGCCGAGAAATAAGGTCACCGGCAAGCCCGGAACCGAGCAACGGTATTCGTTACAAAATCGCGTCAAGAAGTATTTTCACGTGCCCAAAGCGCCGGCCGCGGCGTACCGTTAGCGCGACGTCGCCGGCCGGCAGAGCTTTCGGCCTGACTCATTTATTACGCTTGTTTTTTTGTTTTCGCCGATTCGAACTGGATTACAGTCGATATTTGCGTCGCTATAATCGGTATTTCTGAGGCATTTCCGCGCATAGTTCCTGTTTGCTTTCGGAGATATTTCTATTCTATTGCGCAACCACTTTCCACGTTGCGCCTTTATTTAATGCGCTCGAACTCCTCAGAGCTTTGCAGAGAGTCTCCACGGGGAGGCGAACGTGAAAGTTTCAACTTTCCTTTCTCGCGCCACCTGTAGAACGTTACTTTTTGCATTTCAGCATCAAAAATACCTTATTTACATTGCTCAAGTTTCTGTTCGCAAATGATACAGCAAAACCTAGTTTTCTTGTGCATGATTGAACGGTTACGTGAGTGAGATACGTCACGCTCCGAGCGACAGCAATCAAAGCTCATCAGCAGACGCTTCGATTTCACCATCACATTTCCATCACTTTCGTGGCGATGGCGATGGCGACTCATGTGCCGTGCAATTTAGTCGCGCCATCATAGCTCTACCTCAATTACGCCTGTAGCTGTGATTTCTTATAGTACACTTGCGAGCAAGTTTTCTATATCGAAAAGTCCCGCCACAGACAGTAAAATTGCACAATATAAATTCAATTCGAACGTGCCAACAAACGTTGTTATTAAAATTGCATCGGCGGCGAAAGCGGCAATGATTCATAGGCATTTTCCAGATTTTCCAGTCATTTACGCATTTTTTTGCAACATAAGACACTTACGCTTCTGACGGGTAGCGTTGCGTGGAGCCATCGCGTGTCCGCGGTGAATTTCACTCGACAATCGGTGCTTCTTAGAAGCGAACGTTAATTTGTTAACGAGAGTTATAGAAGTCATAAAACTGCACTCAGACAATTGAGGAAATTCCCTGAGATATTACGCACACGCCCGTTTTAAATTGAGTTTTAAAGTTTTCCAGCGGTGCGGCCATGTTATGCTAAAGCTTAAGGAACTACACACGTAGAACCTACAATTACACCGTTTTCTCAGTGTATAAGTAATCGAGGTGCGAAACGAAGCCATGGGAATAGAGAGTTTCCCGTTGGTGGCGTATGCGACGCGCGCAGTGTGTGTACGCACTGTGACGGTCTAACCCTCAATTAACGGCTATTAGAACCGTTATTCAATAATGATTCTCCTAGAACCAGCTTAACTGTGTAACTGTAAAAAACTAGCCTAGATTTTTAACTAGGAAAATAATTACATTACCTAGACAGCGAGGGCTTTGCGCTAGAAAAATAATAGTCTTCGGAAGTAACCTGCTTAGATAATTACGTGAAACTCAAATACTCAGCCTACGCATTACCTACTCGCTGTCAACCTGGAAACTGTTATCTTTCATATCTAAAGTCGCCAACCCTAATAACCCGCTTAACAAATCAATAAACAGGGTAATCCAATATAAGCGCAATATTACCATTACAGGAATGTGAATCAAGTGCTTCATAAGACGCAACCAGCTCGCATCCGCCTGCGTCGGTATTCTTGGATGAAGCAAGATCTTACTGCCAGAGAAGCCGTACAAAAAAGCAATTTGAATGTAGAAACGTTGGCCCGGTATGCTGAGAATAGGGGCCGAGGGCCGCAAGCCGGACACGCCTGCTCCCGACGATTATTATATTTAAGCCCTGCGACCAGGTAATCCACCTCCTCTCACCAGCGGCCGTTCGTAATTTACCTAAACCGCCGGCACTTACCGCGTGCTACATTCAACTCGATTCAAACGAGTATTAATATTACATAGTAATCGTTGCCGGTCTCCTGATTGCCTGACTTACAGGTTACTCGGGTTTCTATGGTTTACAGTAATTGCCTAAGAACTTGCGATTACGATTCTATCTCAGTTGTAGTTACAAATTAGAGCCGAGTTCGACCAGCTAAAGTTGAATCAAACACGCGCTGTGATAGAACTTGTTCAAGCGTAACAAATGGCTAGACCGCTGAGATTTAGCTAAGATTCCCGAAGAGCGGTTTCGTAACATCGATACGATGTTGCTCTAAAGATATCTTTGAAGTAATCTTCCATGCACCGTATCGTAGATTACAAGTACCTACAACCAAGGTAACACTTGTACCACAATCTCTTTCGGTTGTTAACTAGATAAGTAAACTAACATTATCGCACCGACTAGCACACGTTTAGGTGCCTAAATCTTGACAATAAGTTACAGTATTACTACCGTCAGTGATCTAAATATTCAAACACAAATAGTATAAATATAATGGTCTATTTACCCGTTCATTTTAATAAATTCGACCTACATACGGCATCACCAAAACAACTATGACCGAGCGGTTGATAGAGCCAAAGATCCGTTGCAAATTTAAAGCGCTCCTCGCTCTCCACTTGAAATTTATTGACGTCGCAGTTTCGTGCTGTCCTCATTGTTGAGTTTCTCTTCTATTTGCCACACATAAAAATGAAGCCTTCGAAAAGTCCCACTACTGCTGTCTGGAGGGAACTTTAAAGTAGATCTCTACTCTGTTCAAGTAGCGGATGTGTTCAATCTATTGTGTTTAGAAACCCGTCTCAAAACAAAGGTTGTGTCAGTGTGATTAGCGTGTAGTAATGGACCTTGAATTATTTTCGCCGCCCGCCTTGGTGCTCCCACATAACGAGCCGGCAGCGAAGGCAAGGCCGACCCTTTGTGGGTTGCCTCATTGCTCTCGCCTTGAAATAGTTAAATGATCGGTGTACCCAGCGCCTATCTAAATTGAATCTATGCTCAGCTATTCCCGATAAGAGAACTTTTAATTTCAATCAAAAGAAGCAGCTAAAACAATTAGCAAATTTTTTAGCTCGCTCAAGGTGCTATGGCCCAAAGTAGCAACGAAAAATTAACCCGTCTTGGATTTAGCTAACAGTATAACACCAGAACCGTTACCGTGTAGGCGACGCGTTGTGTGTGACGGTCACGGATTGCGAAAACCCTCCGAATTTAGACTCTTTGATTCATGCGTATCCAAAATTCTGCGATCAATACATCACCACGACCTTTACTTGCTTACTGTAACTCTGTAGCGATTTATCGCTACCAACTGCTTAGCCTAAGATGCTCACCTCGATACAGACTACCGTTTCACTCGACTAGTCTAAAACAACCTTCAATCTTAATCACTTTAAACGTTCTAGCGAAAAACGTCAGCCGTAGGTACCGTTCGACGAACAAGTCCTTGGCGGCGCTTGGCTCGGGGGCCCGGTGCCTGAGCAGGCTGTTAGGTGCTTAGATTAACGCAGTAACAAGATCGCTCTATGTAAGTAAGTAGCTAGTAGATGTGTTATAATTGCGCGAGCGGTGGCTGCGGCGGCGCGCACGGGGCCGCGCCGACACGCCGACCCACTGACCCAGTTACGCTGATATTGAACCAGCGACGCCCGCACTACCACCAACCTCGACTCGCATTTTCCTCGCATTTTCCTTTCTACCCTTATCGCAAACTTTTTATTGGCGAGCCCCTTTCATTATCGTTCCAAGAGGGAACGGCTTTACCGAAATAAACGTAGCCGTCTCTACATCTACAATATGTTGTTGTTCGAGATTACAATATAATCTGTGAGATTGTTTCTCAACGCCGTTCATTATTTTTCAGAGGCTCAAGTCGGTTGAGAATGAGAGATGGCTCCCAGCTAATACTGGTTGAGTAATGTTAATGGCGATGCCATGGTGGCCGGTCGCGGGGTCGGGCGTAACGGTGCTGGCGCGGTGCGTGCGACGCGCCGCGAACAGGTTCCCATATCCGTTATCAACTTGTAACGCAGGGCGCGGTGGCTCCCACTACGTTTTTGGGTCACCCTTAGGTCACAGCGCCTGCGTAGTAACTTCCTGAATCTATTATATCTCGATACCCAAGCTACGCTACCCCGATACCCTCCAACATCTCAAGGTGAAACGCTCACTTCTCTAAGCGCTCGTAAGATGATGCGATGGCTGTGGGTGAAGCTGTATGTCGAAATGAAGCGTCTATCGCGTGTCCTTGTACAGATTTGACGTCCAATTGCGTAAGCGAGTGGCGCGTCAGCGTGTGATATATTTACTTGCAAAGATCGGCTCGGCACTCGGCACACGCCGCCCACGGGCGCAGCGAAAGCGTTTCACCTGTGACGTCACACGCGCGCCTACGCGACGCCCCGCCGCCGCCGCTCTCGCCGACGCAGTGACGTCGCCGCTCCAAGCAGCGTCGTCTGACGTCACTCTAATCAAAATCGAATTACTTCTAACATTGAATCTGCGTAGCGTAGGCTAAGCCTTCGCCCACCTTGCAACACTCGCCGCCGCCGCTATGCAATCGCGATTCCCTTCAGGCAAATTAAGACACACGATTATGGCATGTCATGGCTCCATGATTAAGGTCTCCGAATGAGAACTGAAACTAGTCGGCTACACCGACATAATACAAGTAAGTTTAACCGTTTACGAAATACAAAATGTGCAGTGCTTACGAAAGTTTAAGTGTAAAAATTAAGACACTTTTATTTACTTAACACTATTGTGTTTCTACAATCTCAACAATACTTTAGCGGCTTCATTGTGTAAATCGTATAAAGCCCGATGGGATTTGGATGAAATCGCTCTGTATGTTCCCGGCCGGCGTCTAGAAATAGCTTTGTCGGGATTGATAGAGGCTGCACATGCCCTAGATGCAGCGGACGACTGGCGACCTGACCCGCATCCCTGCAACTAGGCCGCCTGCTGCCTGTCGCGTCCTGCCCTATGCCGGCATATCGACCAGACTGATATAGGACCAACTCCACTCGCGTTGCAACAACTTTTAGGCCCGCCTGACGTCATCGTTGCCAGGAATTTACAATGATTCACTGCAAAATATCCTGCCCTGCCGCTTACTGCCGCTTAAAATATTAACAACCTTTTTCCCTTTAACATATCGCAAGGCGGTCACGGCGAACGGAGCCCGCGCGGTCGAAATATTCGATTTAGAAACACGTCATTATGAACGCTCACGACTTTTTTTCGGACCCGTTTTCGGACGCCAACGTAATCTGTAAGTAAATGAAACGGTCGTTTCAAGGAGAATGGCTGCAATAAAAACGTTTGGTGCATTTTGACGCTCATGTAATGTAGGTCACGGATTTTGGGGGCAAGGTTGGCTCAGTGGGCCGCTGCACAGTGGTCGATTTGTACGATTTAGGCGGCCAAAAGTCCATTTCTCAAAGTTAACTTATAACAAAACTAATTGATTCCCGGAAAAATAGACACCCCGACTGCCCAAACCCCACCCCTCCCCAGTTCCTAGAACTGCGTGCGCGCCCCCACAGGTAGTCGGAACTTGATCGTCGCGCAAGCTGTACGCGTTCGTTCTCGACACTCTTAGCGCAACCGATATTCTAAAGTGAATATTTCATTGGATATTATTCAGTTACAAGTGAAAGTGATGGAAGTCGAAAATTCAGGTAAGCTCCTTCAAATATAATTTAAATTAAGATAAGGAATATCAATATTTAGTGCAGTTACAACGTATCAAAGATCGCCCTTTTTCATAGAAAATATTATCATTTTTTTATTTTCAATAGTAAAAATGTTGTACTTCCGAGACCGTCCGAGTTAAATTCCTTATGGTTTCTAATAGTATAGCTCTTTGAGCAGATAACCACAAAAAAAATAGCCACCACCTTTGACCACTTCGCGAGAAAAATAATAATTCATTAACTTAGGCAGAAAGTGAGAAAAATTCCTTTTTTGTTTCTTTTGCGTTAAAATTCCTTTTCGTTGTTCTAGGTTCATCAAGTTACTCGGGCATGGAGGTAGTAACTCGCAGATATCTTTTTGATAAGATGATTGAGGAAAACTCTCCATCAATAAACGACAAATTGGAATACTTACAAAATTATTTGTTAGTGTCTTACGGGGACTCCGACGAAGACAAAAAGTATATAAATCATAAATTTTCATATTTTAAAACAGAAATAAAAAAGAGATGGTCCAAAGCACGCAACACGCTAGAAAATTTTCTTATAAGCAATGATGCATGGTTAGCAGGAACGTTCGAGATGCCCATAAAAACGCATAATAAGTCAGGACGACCTAGCAAAACATTCAGTGAATGTAGTGAAAGAACTAAAAGGAGGAAAACAGAAGAAGTTCGCTCCTCTGTGGGCAAAGAAGTGATAGTTCACGCAGCGCAAGTAATTTTACAAAAAGAAGGAAAAAGAAACGCCTCGCAAGTCCTAAAAGATATTACAAATTCGTCTGCAGCCGCAAACGAATGTAAAAAAAGACATTCCAAATCAAAGGCACAAGATCCCCTTACGCTTCGGGAGGCACTGCGAATGTGCGTGGACGCTGATTTGACACGAAGTCAATATGAAATTGTCCGAGCAACCAACAGAAGCTTTTACCCGTGCTACGAATTAGTGTTGAAGGCTAAACAGGAATGTTACCCACCCAAAGAGACGCTACGAGTGACCGCTTCCTGTGCTGAAAGTGATCTACAATCTTTGTTAGATCACACCGTCACGCGATTATCAATTTTCCTCGAAGAAGTACTAATGACTCTTACAGAAACTGAGAGAAATTCCTTGCAGATTATCTGCAAATGGGGTTGTGATGGTTCACAACAAGCTCAATACAAACAAAAGTTAATGAATGACGCCGACTCGGATGCAAATATATTTTTGAGCTCATTCGTGCCTCTACAAATTGTTTGCGGCGACGACAAAACAAAAATGGTTTGGCAAAACCCGACTCCTTCTTCACCACGATATTGCCGCCCGATACGATTCAGATTTATAAAAGAGTCTACAGACATTACAAAAGATGAAATAAATTACGTTCGGGACAGTGTGAAGTCCCTAAAAGCCACGGAATTGGAACTGAATGGGCAAAAATTCTCGGTTAGCCACAGTCTTAAAATGACCATGGTGGACGGCAAAGTTTGCAATGCGGCGACTGACACCAAATCAACGAGTAGATGCTACTTATGCGGAGCCACTTCAAAAAACTTTAATGACTTAAGTAAAAAAAACGAAATTCACCCAGAATCGCTTGAATTTGGCCTATCAACTTTACATGCCAGAATTCGATTATTCGAGAGTATTTTACATTTAGCTTATAAATTGCCCGTTGGGAAATACCGTGAAAAAAGAACCAAAGCAGAAAAGATGGTAGAACAACAAAAAAAAAAAGAGATTCAGCAAAGATTCAGAGAAGAAGTAGGTATCTTGGTAGATATGCCAAAATGTAATTTTGGTAACACAAATGACGGCAATACTAGTAGAAGATTTTTTGAAAACCCACATCTGGCTGCTGAAATAACGGGAATAGACTTTAATTTTATTTATAGAATTAAAGTTATTTTGGAAGCCATATCAAGCGGTCACAAAATAGATGTCCCGAAATTTGATGAATACGCCATGGAGACAGCAAAACTGTATGTAGAGTTATATGGTTGGCATTCTATGACTCCTACCATGCATACAATTTTGGTACATGGTGGAAAAGTTATAGAAAATTCTCTAGTGCCTATTGGTCAACTTTCGGAGGAAGCTGCAGAAGCTCGTAATAAGCACTTTCGCTCATACCGTCTAAACTTTGCTCGAAAGTTTTCACGCGAAGACTGTAACCTTGATATTTATCACAGGTTACTCTTGACATCAGATCCACTCATCAGTTCAATGAGAAAAAAAAAGAAGATCCGATCAAAACCATTTTTGCAGGAAACTTTGGAGCTTTTGCTTCCTGCAGAGCCAAATACAAAAGGCACTTGTGATAAATGCATGGAAAGTGACGGTGAGGAAGAATTGTCTTTTAAAGAGTAACATAACAATTTGTATGTTAAACTTTCATAAAATATTGTCTTATTGTTTATGATTCGGTACCTAACATTGTAAGTAACATTTAGTATAATAATGTGGTAATAACTGTTGACCATTTAATTTTAGTGTATACTGTATTTTTTTGTCATCCATATTTTATTTTCAATTTAAATAGGCATGCAGACTGTAGAGAATAAACATTTTTTTTTATGTACGGCCGTCTTTTACTTAACAAATTGTGATAATTCTTAACCCAAATATCAAAAACTACTAAGCCGATTTCGATAATTCAAATGAACTCAAAATATATATTTTACACCAAAGGGAGATTTAAAGAAAATTTAAAAACATTGGCGCTATTTACAAAAATATTTTCACAGAAATGTTTTTTTGTATAGAAAAATACGCTTTCAATGAAACGAATAGGGATAAACATATATATTCACTCTAAAATACCAGATTAGCATTTGTTGTCGTATTTATTACTGAAATAAAGCATAAAATAGTTTTGGCCGCCTAAATCGTACAAATCGACCACTGTGCGCTGCTGGGCCAGCTCGCGTGCTGCCCTGCTTCCACCGGATCCGCTATGCAATCTCTACGTGTTAGTATTCTAGTCGACCAAGGCTGGCGTGCCGACTCATTGGTCATACTAACTGCTCGCATCCGATATCAAAACTTGGAGCATGCTGATGAATGTTGGTAACCTAATTCAGCGGCGCGCCGGTTGCGGCTCGCTCAAGTTCCGGCTGCTACAATAACCACTGCGCCCGCGCCGCGCTCACGGTTACGAAATGGTAATTGCTTAGAAGAGCCGAGCAGTAACTGGGTCGCGACGAGTGCGCTTGCGACGCGCTTCGCTGTCCTCCAACAACGTAATTTATACTTTTCTGTGCTGAATTTGCGTATCGAACCTTTGTGGATTGCTGCTGAATTTGTTTTATTCCACGTCTCAATGAGGACAAGCGAGGCTTTAGTGTAGCGACATAATTAAACGTAAAAAACAGCAAGATACTTAGAGTGTAGACGCATGTCCTGTTGATATGATGACGTCGCATTCAAACTGTTTCAGGGACACACAGTCGCCTATATCTGGAGTTTGTGCGCTGCGAGTTCCGATAGTAGCCTAGGTAGATAGTTGACCGCCCACGCTGCTATTTTCAGCGTTTCGTTTCGCTACTTGAGACAACATTACGTACGAGATACTCGATTTATAAATAGCTTCTAATGTTGCTGACCGTTTTTTTATGTCCGCCCGAAAGATGTTTAGGCTTTTATAACAATATTTTATCAACAAATGCCATCGAATCACTAATAATTATTGTTTTTTTTAAGTGCATTTTCCCTCGTTTGTTTTTTGTGCTATTCAGTTAATGAGTATTAATGAGTATTCTTATTCTATGACTGGAGGGCAGTGACAACGATATTATTTAGAAGAAGGTCGGGTGCCCTACGTGCTTGTAATCTGAGACTCGAATTTTCGTTTTGATTCCACCATTGTTAAAGTTTACTTACAAAGCGACCTTTGAGCGTTAGTTTAAACAAAAGCGTCGCTTCTCTGCTATCGGTGTTATGGGACCATCGTAGGTAGTCACACTCCGCGTCACAGTAGTTCTTTGTGTTCACGTCGAACACGGTATTCGTGGTACAAAACGGCGATTGCCGGCGCGGGCGATGCAACGCAGCTATTGACCTATTTAATGGTGCACGATCGCTTGCCGACAGCCGAATTGGTTATGCATGCGTGTATACGTGAGTGCAGCCTCACTGAATATCTAATAAAGGAATAATCGGTGCCTGATCGGTCACGAACGCCTTTTCGTCAAGAACCTCGCGTTTTCGCCCTCCGGCGCTCTAGCTCGCTTCAACGAACCGAATTTGAGCCGATTTTGGACAAACCAATCGTCAACTTAACGTTAAAAGCGTGCTCAACTTAACGTTATTTCCATCCATATAAGCTTTATTATTTCGTTATCGAATTTTTTGTACATTCTTTCAAGATGTGTCGCGGTATTTCTCGCTGGCAGCTATATCCTTGAGCTGAATAGTAGAGGCTAGTTGGTTGGAATATTTTTATTATCTGCCTCCATCGCGATAAGTCGGGAGCTCGGCAGCCATCGTAGTACGTTTATCGGTCGCTCGTTTCATGTAGCGCGGTGGTGGCCTATTGTTTTGAACTTAAAAAGTACTCGGTAATGTATTCCAAGTGCATTGTCCTGCCGTTGACTCCGTTCTCTTTCCTTTGTGTGCGACGCTGCACAGCCATGAATCGGCATTTCCACATTTTATTACTTTGGATTTACTTGATTGTCGATTTACCTCAATTAGCGCCGAAATTGGCGCTTTCGGCTAAGCAAACTTTTCTTATCGACAAGGCAGACAAAGAAGTAGCATATTCTATCGCAAATGGGTGGTGGTGGCGGGTTGGCGTGACCTAATTTCGGTTCGTAGCGACGCCGGCCGGCGCGCGGCGTCGCTGCCGGCATCGGGCTGGCGGTACCACGCATGTGCACCACCAGTCATTGACTCACACACACCACTCACAATTCCATTACACTGTACTACGCAGCCGAGCCATTATCACGCCTAGCCCGCTGCGATAGAGCTCTTTGCGACCGCGATTGTACTATGGTAGAGATCTACCTACCTACTTGTTTACTTACTGCGTACAAAGCAATAACTTTCGCCCGATCGTGCCGCAATGAAAGCAAATGACAGATAGATCGCTCGCACTTACCCGACCGTATAGTATTTCTTTAATGGACTTATAATAATCACTTGAGAATCCGTTGGATTGCTCGCTGGAACACTCGCAAGCCTAATAAACTAAAGTCGAGTGCGTTGAAATCAAAATAAAATATCATCGCTTTCAATCTGTACATCCAATAGAAAAATGGAGTACCTATCGAACCCACTCAGGAACGTAATAAAAATCCCATTACGTGTGTCGTCGACACAATAGTAAAATGCATTAATGGCTTCCAAACAACCGGATATAATAACTTCACAGCCCCACTTATTGATATTGACCCTCATTGTCGCATTGACTGAAGTTTATTATTTAAAATGTGAAATCGTTAATCACAATGTAAGCGTTTACTTTTAAAAGTTACTTACACATTGTTCGTGTCATCTCAGAATTTATAAGGCTACATGAAAAGGCATTTTTATGCCGTTCCAGCCTTTTAATCTTGATAATTTAAGGCAAATTGCATGTGCAATAAAATGTAGAGCCATCGTGTTTCTTTATATTTAAAAGGGTAGGTGCCTCACGCACCGTTATTAATAGAAGAGAGATTTTCCAAAGCCATAAACCCACGCACAAATTGTACCTACCCGTAATTATTATTAACTCTTTCATCTATGGCAGCCACAAATGCCGTCTCAAATGCTAACGCGCCGGCCATAACAATAATTGCAAAGAGTTACCGTGTCAAAGTCACTCGGTGACTTTCACTGGCATTTAAAAGCGTCCATGTTTCGCCATCGGATAAACTTATTGTGCAACGGTTGTCACTTTTTACATAACCCGTTAGCGAACGGCAAACGGAACTAGCCGTAGATAAAGCCTTAGAACCTGCATCCACTTAACATGGACCTACAGTCAATGATAGCCATCAACTTTATAGACAGGCAATGAATAATAACTCAAATGTCCAATTCAAAGTCGATTTAAAGCCAGGTGTAAACATGTAGAGTTGGAATTAGAAACTGCCGTTAGAATGTTGCTATAAGAAAAGAGACGTGAGAGAATCTATTAAACCGTAGACTTCCGCATTGGTGGCGGGAGTAGCTGGTGCGTACATCTAACACCACGTGACTGCGTCCACACCTCGATCGCCGCACTCGCACGAAATCACGTAAAAGTGAAAGTCCGCAGTGATCAGCGCTCACCTGCGCTGCGCCCGCGGCCTCCACGCCGCAGCGAGCGATGCCTGTTACATACATATTGAAAATATCCACGCCATTCTACTTCACTTTGTTACGCTAACACTAACCGCTAGTTTCAACATTATACCATTACTATGACTTTTAGCATTTAATGCTCTGTTTAATACGCACCTCTAGCGAGCAATTTTCCTCATTCGTTCTGTTTAAATCAACTCAAAAGGCCAAGCTAAGACGAAACTCCCTAATCACTTATGCGAAAATAGGCTAACGAATCAAAGTATAATGATCGAAAGAAACTGGGCTAATGATAACCCATTAGTGTAGTTTATTTAAGTATACCACCCGCGTAACAGCGACACGGATCTCCAGAAATGGTCCGTTGGGCATACCCGCTTTGAGTATTTATTATCGAGGTATGATATTAGTGGGACCGAGTCACGTAATACACAGTAATGATTTAAACTGTAAACCGGTGGCGACGCTGGCGCGGACACACATCAATCACGGTGTCACACGCATGCGCTGTAGGAAGCTGCCCGCGGCCCATGCGTGGCCAATGTCAACCGCTGCACATTATAATCGACTTGACTGACAGTGTGCGACCGCCATGCGCCATTCCGCCTCCTAAACGAGTATTGTGGCCTGAATTACACTTCCAGCACGCGTCATCACAAGTTCAACATCGGACCAATACCTACTCACTCACGAGCGGCACGATACACCATATTACTGCTAATATGGAAAACGTGACCTTTCGCAAAAGTAATTTCATGTAATGCGGAAAATCAACGCAGTACGTAATATGGTCGTATTCTCCAATGACGCTGGTGCAAAACCAGTTTGCCTTTTCCATGTAGGTGAATTCTTTGCGCCGGTCTTGTCTCGCGTTTGAGATTTTCTTTTCCGTTTGACTCTACATCATCAAAGTTCGAGACCACATAGGCGGTTAGCTATAAAACGAGGGCTATGACGAAATTACTGCTATAGAAAAACAATAGAACGAATACAATAGAATTATCTAATGATTGTCTAATATGCGGTGCGTACGAGTAGTAATAATGGTGTTTAGGTGCATAGTCCGTGACACGGAACGCATCGCGCTCCACTTCCGGCGACCCAGGTCATGACGTCACGTCCTGCCGGCAGCAAACCGCGCGAAGGTCGGCCATATCGATTCAGGCTCACGCCCTCTTTTCAGGGGGGGTTATGTTTTAGGTACATAATCTTTAAGTGCCACTGTTTGACTAAACTTAGAGATGTTAATGGTTTTCTCTCGTTGTCCCCAGCCGATTGAGCTGAAGAAGAAGCTAGATGAGATCAGGCTGCTGGAGTCGCGCAAGTCGGCGCGGCTGGCCGACGTCGACACAGACTTCGCGCGGCTCGCGGACATGGCCGGCGACCGGCGCCGCGCCTCCGCCACCATCGAAGTGCCGGCGCTCCACATCCAGCAACAACTACAAGGGTGAGTCTCTACACACATCCGTTGCCATACCCGCTGACCCCATTCAGTCTCACAACAATAGAGCCGCTAGAACAAGGCCGAGTGTCACAATCAGTACATGTAAAGGTATCTCAAGGTCTCGCGATCGGCGATTCTCACTTCAAAATCAGGGCTAACAGAATCACGCGGCGATCGATCATCGCTGTATCAGGAGCCGGGAGCTAATTAACAAATATCAGCGCGTTGCCTGTCGCCTTGAGCGCACCGGCTTGCCTCGCCCGCTGCCGCGGCGAGAAGGCCACAGCATTTCTAACGCGCACTGTTTGTCGCGACAAAAACACCGACATCTCTCGACGCAACTAGCGACAACTACTACGCAAATTATTTCAGTGTACAGACCCTGATAACCTGACATTATAGTGGTGGCTACGGTTTATTGTCTTGTTCTATTACACCATGATTGTCACACAAATGTCAGTTGGTCTGCTTTGCACGTATCTATTATGAGCGATCATCTTGAAGGAGTAATCGCTCACGAATAGCAGCGCATGCGGCGGTGGCGGGGCGGCGGCGGTGGCGCGCGGGGGCGACGACGACGTTGTGAAATCCTCGCCTCGTGCACATTAGATAGAAACTGGATGGAAGTGTTTGCGGCGCAGGCGCGGGCGCGGGTACGGGCATGTCCTTGTCACAGTTGCCTACATTCTACGGCCTGCACCGTCCCCCACCCAGCGGCACACTCCTCCGCGTCGCCCGAGAGGGAGACAGACAATGCAATACTGTGAGAGCTATTAAAAAATTCCAATAGATTACGATATTGAACCATTAACTCGTGGTATGATCGGTTGGCAGCCGATGGGCAAGTTGAAGTAACAACTCCCTAATTGCCAAACGTATTAGGCAGGTGTCGTTATTCGATTCACTTTCCCTTATGCTTAGACGCTGGTGCAGTGAGGTCAATGCAAAGTAATACGCAAGTAGAACCGGAACATTTAGCAGCGTCAAGTGTTGCCGACGTGACGCTCGACGGCGAAGTTTCACTTTTTACCTAACCGCGGTGAGAGGCGAGACCTCCGCCGCGGTCCAAATTTCACAACCTGCACCGAAACAAACGTGAACAGATTTAATCTGCCAACAAAATCGCCACACAGACACAACAGATCTCTATTATTCTTCTGACTACTTTCCATCGCATCGCCAGTCGCAGCTACTTTAGAGGTATATGTTGTGAGAACGCGCCTCGGCGAAGCGGATTCCTCAGTATCCATAAACGTAAGCGACTATTATAAAAAGGCTTCACCGGGCAATTGCATAAATTGTTTTATTTTCATAAGAAAAGGTCAATGTAAAAAAAATGCTGCAAGCAACCTTACCACTTCCAATTCTTCCATAATGCCTTAAAAGCCAGTTGTTGGTATTTTCACACAAAAGGCTGTGATTGCAGCCGACTAGCTCGCCGTAAGATTGCTCTGTCAAATGAAGAATGCATTAATCACCTGTCTTTTAAAAGAAATATGCCACTTAACAATAAGTCGGCTTTGTTTGTGTAGAGCCCCTGGCGACTGAGGATGTTTGAAACCGTAGTCTCTCTATTATAATCTTAGATTGAATTAAAAATTGACTCGTGATTGGAACCAATTTCGCAATCATTAGGTCCAGATCACGTTGAAAGTGAAAGTCCAGTTTCATTTTGCTTTTCTCTCGCGGAGCGTCAGACGGAACAGTTTTTGGTTTGGTGTTATTCGTGTCTGGCGGACGCCACATCCATTCGCACCGACACGACCGCCAACAGCTCGTAATCATTCTTAAGAACCTCTCTATTGGGCAAAATATACTTTCGATGGCCTCAAACTTCTATTGCGTTGTGTGATTAACAAAGATGGCGGCGGCGCGTCGGTTCGACGCTGGCGCGGCCATGTGACACGCTGACCTAGTTTCAAAATGGAACGCAGCGCTAGCGAAGCGAAGATACCGCAAACGGCAAAGTCCGCACCTTGTCACTGCTATAGCCGAGGGCGATAAGGCGATGCTAGGCAGATCCACTCGATTAGTACCTGTCCTATGGCGCCTTTCACCTCTTTGTTAGATTCCTGACTTCTCTCTTTAGAATGGTAATGTATTTGATCCTTCTATGCGATGTCTCTTTGCTGAATTGGCAAGTCGAAGGAGCTCTCAGTCGGGTAGTAGGGCGGGAGGCGCCAGGCCCGCATGCTAATGTCGCGCTCTACCGACCTTCATCAATCACATCCAACACAAGCATTTATGTACTCATAGAAATCGAAATGTAGAGACAATGCGAAAGGCCATTATTGTAGCGCATCTACTGGAAGCTTCGACACACTTTGAATGCCGAAAACAGTAGCGCCCATCACAGCGGCCGAGTACAGCATTGTAGTTATGTTAATGAGACAGTTGAGTGTCACGGGCGGCTGAAACAACGCCGCAGCATTCGTCGACGCCGCATTCGGCGCATTCCGCGTGCGTTTGCGCAACACGCGAAAGAGAAGGCAAGCGACGCCCGCGCCGCGGTGGGGGCCAGCACTTTCCCGTTGCGCACACGTTTGCTTTCGTTGGTACCGCGGAGGCCCGTTATCTCATTCGGCAGGTGCAGCTACGCCGCTCGTGTAGAGAAAGTGTTACATAAACGCTCCACTTTAACGTTATTTACGTAGATACTAAGCTATGTTGTTTATACCTGTTTACCAGAAGAAATCCGAGCGAGAACCTTCAGATTCTGTAGGTTAATACGTTGGGTTTTACCTCAATCACGGGCGGTGTAACGATCCAGAACGTTCGAGGTAGGTCTTGACTTTCCAACGTCCTACCGACAGGTTATTCCACCACGATCGGGAACAAAAACTCACGCGGCACGATTATTCATCGGAATACGGAGAATAAAGCAGTTGCAGCGCCGCTAATAGCCGGATGATTATGGCTCGGATGGAACCTCGTCATTTCGTGACAGGTATTAATGTTGCCCCTCGAGCCTGGAAGGTCACCCCGACCGCCCGCAGCTGGGCAGGGCTAATACTAAATTTAGATTCCAGCCATAGAGACTGCAACTTAAATTGTTTCGGTGCTTAAAGTCGTAAAATGAAGTCTATTGTTTTTTTTTTCTAGCGCCAACAAAGACCCCTACAAAGACATAGTAACTGTTTCGACTAGCAAAAAAACGCAAACGGATTTATGCACCGCCATTACTCAGGCCAACCTAGCGATGATCTCATCGGGCAACGTTGCCGAGGCGTGCCGCTGATTCTTTTTTATCAAGCGCGAAAAATTCGCGACCTACATCAACCGATCCCACTATTGCGTCGGGACAGTGAAAATTATTTTATCAGTGCCTGGCAACATTCTATGACGTCAATTCATCTCAAATTATTAGGGGCACTTAGCAACATTATCATATGACATTGGCTCTCCTTCATCCGGCAACAAGCTGTCAATGGCGAATAGGTAGGCAAGGCAGTAAGTTGCGTAAGCGATTGGGCTGATAACACGAGGATAAAGACTCGTGCAAAGTCCTACGTAATGGAACTCTCTATCGTACCTACACACGTAAACTGACTAGGTAATACGTATGCAGTGCATAGTCTTGGCATGCGGGTAACGTGTAATCTACGTGATGCTTTATTGAACTCATTCGCATCGGAACGTAGCGTCGACGCATGCGCACTGCGCGCGTAGAAACTGGCCGACTTGTTGCAGTGGCGAAGTGAAATCGCTATCAGCCTTGTTAAATGGCATATCCTTCCGCTGCCACTGCGGCGACCATACATCCACAGATCGATCTGCTCTGAACCTAAGCTAATCTCTACAAAACCTCTCATGGTAGAGTCTCTGTTACGTCACGGACCGAAACTAATAGTTTTAGCATTACTGTAAAATGATTGCGTAATCTTTCGGTATCGCGTATGCCTAAAAACAAAATGAAGCCGCTATCTATCAATATTACCACTGCCGGGATCGCGACAACAAGCGGCAAGGCCACTGGCCGGCGCGGCGACCCTGAGTAAATAGAGCCGTGTCATACGCAGCGTGTGCGAACGAACACACTTGTTCAATTGAAATTCTTCTGATACATTCTAAATTCAAAAAAGCTTATTCCTAAATAAGGTTACATTTTGTGTCCTGGCTCCCAAACTAGGATATCCTGTGCTATGGGTAGCCAGGCTTCTTCCAGTGTGTCTTATCAAACGTAAGGTAGCAAACTTAAAATACAGAAAAACTAAATAATTTAATAAATATCAACAACAGGTAGGCGATTTATTTGCGGGTGTTTCTGAATTAGTTTCCTAACGAGTGGGCGAGTAGGTAGGTTTCAGGACGCCCGCTCCACAGCCTTGACGTCACTCAAGAAATACTCCCATTCACGACCTAGCTATCCAAAAAGCTTGCCTATGCGTTGAAATGTCTATAAATTTCGCTCTCTACCAAAATATCCTCGGCACGAGTCGAGCGTGGGCGTGAGCAATTATCGGGCTCGCTACGTCAGCCGGTGGATGAAGCGGCCGCGTCACCTCGCTCACTGATGGTGGATGGAGCGCTCAGAGGGGCATTATCGCGCGAAAGTCAGCGGAGTCACCTCCGGATGCCGCGGTCGACGCACCCGCTGATAACGACCTCAGCTAGCCAGCCAGGTGGCTCGCAAACAGCGCGCAAACAACCTACCTTCAGCAGACCTGCAAAAAATTGCTACAAACATCCTGCAATCGACGACAAGGTCAATGCAGTTTGGAATTCACTTGGCGTAATTAATTATAAAAAAATTGACGCAGTTCAAATAGCCGGCTAAGTTTTACGCCACAGTAGCCTACCGACGCAGCCAACTCGCACCTAAGTTGCTGATTTTTATTTCAAAATAGACTGACGTGCGATGCGATAAAATATCCAAGAACGAGGTACATCAACGCATCAAGTTTTTGCCAATTAAATGGGTTAATAGGTCAAGGTGTGAATATTGTTATCTCTATAAAACATATTAAAGCAATAACAATCACTAATATAATACGCGATGGTCATAAAAACTGAAGGCAGTCATTTGAAGAAATCACACAAAAACGATTTTATATTTCTATCAAACACAATTTATTCAAATATTGCTTAGAGAATTCCCGCAATTAAAGCGATAGACATGTTGGCGTGATCAAATGTCAATACGCAGACAACCTTTATCTGGGAGATGAGGTGGAGTGTTGTAAGCACCTGTTGCTGGGTCGAGGGCCGGGCGGCTGGAGGCGACGGTCGACGGGAGAGGTGAACGAACATCTCGGGGTGATCAGGGCGCACTTAAGAGTCGCTGAACTGTCTACAACCCTGCCACTGCCTCGCCGGCCGCAAGTCAACGGCCCTCGCTATCACTCAATCAATGAAAATTTAAAGGCCTCTTCTGGCTTTCTCTAGAAGATAACTCAATTACGTAAAGAGCAAACGCAAGCACGCTGAAAAACATACTATTTACATAGCTACGAACTGAAACAATATGCGTCATTGCCACTCGTAACTTTGAACAACGGCCGGCGATTTCTTTTGTTTATTCAGGCGTAGTTTAACCAATGACACTGACACTTTGTCGAATCTGGTCAAAGCGGTCATGCTCATTACGTTCACACATGGTCACTCACTACCACAATAGAAGTAAAATATAATATTAATAGTTAGCTCAAAACAAGGGTAGGACTTTCATCTGAAAATTTGCAACAATTAAGATGAGATTCAGTCCTTGAGATCCAATAAGAAGAAAGACACAGTCTAAAATGCACATTTTGTGATACAATTGAACTTGGAAAATGCAAAACATTTACAAGAAGCTAAACTTTTGTGCCAGTGCATTACCGCCTTAAATAGAATTGTAATTTAAAACTTTATTCAGGTTTCTATTCCGTCACTCTACAATACTTTGTAAAATGATCGTTTGAGTTGTCTCATTTGTGTTGTTATCACATTGTGCGTGACCGTCCTCTCTAACAACAAATCGTAACCATTAATACGTCATTCGCTTCATGACTCAAGCACTATTCGCGTGAACAACACACAGTCATGTATGTATCTACGAGTATTTGATCCTCGTTCTGTCACTACAATATATTATGAAACACTTTTGGGCAAGGTCGCGCAAGCCTACGATCAATAAAACATAACGCGGCTATTAAAAGAAATCAGGGACTGGAACCTCGAGTAAAGTTAACGACGTCAGATATGAATGTTTAGCCACCTCCGTATAATTTTAACGAGGCTTCGTTACTTTAAGCGGCCCACTCTTTATCTTTATTCAAATGCAAATTGTCATTGTCGCGCTAAGAGCTAAGAATGGAGGTATTAATGCCTTCGTCGGTGTCATTGTTGAAGATGAACGACCGTCCTTCTGAAGGTTGGTACGGGGTGAGCGGCCAGACGGGGCAGGCATCGTCCTTACGCAACATCCGACCGAACCTAGCTCGTCTATAGCGCAGACGGTTGCGTAACTCGGCCCCACTCGGCCTACTGAAGGCGACAACCCCGCGCACCAATGTCACCTCAACTTCGCTGAGGATGTAGCCACGCGCCGTAAAGCCACTTATGTTCTCTATTCAATGTGCTATGTCTACCCGGCTTAACATTTATTTGTCATTCATCAATCAATATGTAAGCCTTAATAATATAACAACACCGTTTGTTTTTAATGGACATTTGATGAAGTCCAGGTAGCTTGGTAACAGTACAAAATCCAGCAGAAATGTATTAAGCATATGTATCGATTATTCCTAGAAAGCAGGATAGTGGAAGGTATTGATTGTTGGATGTAGGTGGATGGCCGACGGCGTTGCGGAGTCGTTTCTACGTTTCATACGTACTCGTGCACTGTTATTACACGACGAAGGAAACTGTGGCGGCCTCACGGGCAATTTTCTTACCGGGAATATAACTGTCTTCTCATGATGACTGCGAGCGCTGCCATGCAATTTAATTTAACTGCAAACTGCCCGTTTCCATGCGGACATTTGAATAAATTAGAAAGAAACTTTTCTGCCGCGAATTTATTAAATAAAAAAACATGATATGCTTATTTTTTATGTATGAGTCGGCGCCTATCGTAATTCACCAAATTAATGCTTACACACCCTGTTACTTAACTCTCTAGAGAGCCCCTTAGCGGTTACGACCTCGGAGTCTTTTTACAGCCTTAAGGGTAGACGATAGCAACGTGGCGGGAAATTCAAAATTTTCACAGTTTTTTACACCTAGTAGCTAAACTGAGCTATTTTTCGTTCGCGGCAATAAAACAGTATTTTTTTCATTATTGTAAACAACAGAACAACAACAATTCAGCAGATTATGTGTTCTACGACGCAGTGGCACTGCCCAAAAAACTTGTCGTAGACCAGAACACATAATCGGCTGAATTATTGTTGTTTTGTTGTTTACAATAATGAAAAGAATACTATGTTATTTCCGCGAACGAAAAATAGCTGAACAAAAATAGCTCAGTTTAGCTACAAAATGTAAAAATCTGTGGAAATTTTGAATTTCCCGCCACGTTGCTATCGTCCACCCTTAAGATCAAATTCTCTTAGCTGTTCGCCTATCACCATCGTACTTAACTATAAATCTCTTGTTTCAGATCGCGCAAGCGGCGCCCGAGTAGCTCTGGTGACCTGGGCTATGGCGAGCGTGATGACATGATGAACGAGTGCAATGCTGCCCTCGTCCTAATGTCGCTCAGCTGCTCACCCAACTCGCCTCGGCCAAGTAAGTAGATAGAGAACATTCTATTGTACACCAAAAAGTTAATAACTACAAGGATTTGATGAAGTCTTAAGACCTAGCCTAAAACACTTACAGATGGATTATGGTGACCTACAAGAGGGATACCTTAACTTTCGTGGACACGAATGGATCGGTGAACCTGAATCAGAAAGGTCGGGAGCATTTAAAATGTCGACGTTTATTGGTTCGCAACTGGAATTCATCTACAATAATACTGCTTTTAACTAGTTTAAAGTTGTAAGAAGTGTGGGGTTTTAAGTTTTGTGTAATTAGCTACACCTCAACAGTGCATCATGGATGTGTGCTACGAGCTACGAGCTACGAAAGTGCTACGCC
The DNA here is from genome assembly GCA_949319315.1 of Zelleria hepariella. Taxonomy (NCBI): domain Eukaryota; kingdom Metazoa; phylum Arthropoda; class Insecta; order Lepidoptera; family Yponomeutidae; genus Zelleria; species Zelleria hepariella. Next base: position 7,741,054 of record OX439391.1, on the reverse strand, counting down.
AGTACCAGGGCGTGCTACTTTTTTTTTACTTTCTCGTCGAAACGGCCTACTTTAGAAACGCCCCACTCCTAAAAGCGTACTCTTCAATCAGTGAAAACGTTATGCTTTTAGTAAATTAATGCAGCAGACATAATGTTATAAAATATATCGTAGCTCTCGTAACTTTGTTCAGTGTAATATAGCTCGAGAACAACATCAAATTAGAATATGCAAAATCTTCAATAGGTACTGCTCCAGCGCTTTACCAACTGGAAATTATGTCAGTACAGTACAGAGTCACCGAGTGGCTGTAAAAGTAATATCCACACAGTCCTGAAAACGTCTAGACGGGCGGTGGTCTAGACAGAGTCTAGACTAGTATTTTGTGTTCATAACACCCGCGTGTATACCGCGACCTTGTTAGAATTAATCCATTTCAAAGAATTACCCAACATCAAAAGTTAGTTCACGACTTCTGCTACGCAGGCTTGGACCATGCAGGACGCGGTATGATAAGGGTCATGATGGCGCAGAAAGGAGTTGCATAGTTTACTGGTAGCACTCAATAGTTGAAGCAGTTGGCAATTTGACTATTTTTAATCCAGAAACCCGTCAGAAAAACCGTCGGCTAGATTTAGATTTCCCTAGCTATACTTACTTATTACATGTTAATATTTAATAGCTCCACGAAGAATATGTATTCAAGTACTTTTATTGTTTGTTTTTTTTTTCAAAGAAACTTGAAGAAACAAACCATGTTCTGTTACGTAAACTTTATAAAAACTATTGAAGGAAGAAAGCTCGAAGCGCTCCGCAGTGAATGTATCGACAACTACCGTCGCGCTAACGGGGTATAATTACGGCACACCGGTGTCTAAGTGTGCGATTTACAACACAATAAACAAGTTGCAACAGATTTTTATAAAATACCCTTTAATAAAAGTTTTCGCGACAATTTAAAAACCATTAGCGGCGAACGTGGACTACTATTTCGCACAGATATCGTTAAATGGGCGTTCACACATGACGACGTCAGCTCTACCTAGAGAGAATAGCCATTGACGTGTATACATACTTAGGTTGAATGTATGCCAAAAGCTGTGGTGGTCTAAACGAAAAAAAAAACATGACTTTACTGAATGGCCCGGCAGGTACGGTGCATCCAAGATAAAGATATCGTATTCAAATGGATGACGGCACAACTCATGACGACATCTATCGATCGAGTACTTGCATCAGCAAACAGGGCAGCAGATGGGAGCGTCCAGCGTCCATCAAACACCGAGTGTTATGCAATGGCAGCCATAAAACTTAACGATAGATCTCCGTAGCGTCGCGGGCGCATCACGCCGCGAGAAAATAGCCGCTCTGTTCCACTCAGTGAAAGTTGCCGGCCATAATTTCTGTTTCGTAATTACATGCGTCTAATTACACGGATACGGTTGCGCCGTATGTGCATTTTGCTGTGCCTGTTAGGTGGCTGATGTATTATGCGCCTAAAAGATGGGGCTATAAGATTTCTCTTTTGAGACGCGATTGGATTTGGTAACATTAGATAGATGATAGGATGTTGTCCATAAATCGTTTAATAGTCTCTATACGTTTCGCTGCAGGGCGCAATATCAGGTCTGATCATATAAGGTGCCTGAATATCAGTCAACGCAACCAGAAGCTGTCCTTCTCTCAACTCAAGTACTTATACCAAGTACAAGCCTTTCTGATTTGCTGTAAGGTATAATTTTCCAAATACTCACCTGAACCAGCTCTTAAGTTTCAAGCCAATCGTTATTAAACCATATCTTCATTCTCATAAGGTTTCTTTCCCCACCCAGGTGGCTGGGGCGGGCGCTCATCAGTGTCTCCGGGCGCCAGCAGCAGCTCAGGCTCGTCGTGGCGGTCGGGCACCCCCTCCCCGCCGCCCGTCTCCTCCTCCTTCAGCGATGAGGGCATCGCCATGGACTACGAGGACCTGCACCCACGCAAGAAGAAGGTAAGGGTTGTTTAATTCTATGGGAATAATGCTGTATTTCTTGTGCAAGGTGCAAGCTTTTCAGAGATGTAGAGAGGAGCTTCGTTTGCATTTTCATCTCGAACTTTTTTGTTTCTATCGAGAGAGGTGGTCAATTTTTTTGATTCCGGCAAAGAGATTAAGTTTTTAGTATGCGGTCTAAAGAGGTAGAGACAGTGGCAAAGTGGCAAACAACCAGTAGGACCCTTAGACGTGGAAACGGCAATACAATCGGATTTATCGTGGATAAGAAGGCTGCTGAAGAACTTTACGCCAAACTTTGTAGTGCAACAATATAATTTTTGGTAAATAAAAAAGAGCTATCGATCTAACTAAGAAACTTAGGGTCACAGAATATGCCCAACGCTTTATCCACGGTCGTTGTCATGTCTGAGGTTGCCACTGGTAACTAGAAAATTATAGAGTACCTGAGAACGTTACTAGGGTTTCAGTATCAAATTTCAGTCCACCTGCTAGCTCCTTTACCATTGTTTCAGAAGTTTTTTTTTATCGACTCATCAGATTTGTTCGTGCAGAACCGTCCACAACGATCTGCCTATAGTCTAGAGTCTAGACTCAAACAAGACCGTGACACAGTTCGTGCTGCTTTTCCATTACAGCGTCTGAAGGAAAAGTCGTGGCGACATTTCCTCATAAGACTGCATTTCTTACCAACCAAGTTTCAGTTTTATTACTCGATACAATGTATTTGTAGGGCCTAGCAATGACTAGTGAGGAATTTTATTCGGCCTACACACTTGGTTATAGTGCATAAAATCTCTTTATGCTACATAAACGGAGGCAAGTGAGTCAACTTGGCACCAGCTGCCTGCATGATACTGCGATGACGTCACGACATCTGCAGCCCTGGAGCTACTTTGTTCCTTTGTCTAACAGCGTAGCCTGACGCCTTGCATGATTCGCGTCCACTTGCAGCGTTATTTCTCGACGCTTACACAAGCATGGTGTCACGCTAACGTATAGCCAAGGCATCGTTAAATGCCATTAGAACGTGAGGTTTATCTATTCAGGTTCTGTTCCTTGTTTCGTAAGCACTTGCAATGTGTAAGGATAAAACAAGAGGCCGCACCGCGCCTCGCTCGCTAACTGGTTTTAAACAATGCCCGGATTATCCTAAGTTTTAGCATAAATTGAGGTCAAGTCGATAATTTTCATTTATTTCAAACGCCTCATTGTTATGTGACCCTGGTATTGTCAAAACGGTCACGTAGGACGAAGGAGCTAGCTTTTCTTTAATATGGCTTTGCTACGATTGCTAAATGAAACCTACACACTCGCTGACAGAATACGAAACGAGCCTTGTCCTCAAATACTTGTGATATATTTATGAATTTAATTTGCAATTTTAATGGCATGCAAATCGTTTTGTTGTGCAGCAATATTTGCCTTTAAATCTGATATGATTTAGCTCTATCTCTTTATTGTGTGAATAGAACAGGTGTTGGATTTTGCAAGAAGAATAGTAAAGTTATTGCACATAAAAAGATTAATGTCCTACACATGTTTGCTGTCACGGGTGAACGACACGCAACAAACTGCATTCTGTTTCGTCAGAGATAATACGTTGACACGTGGTAGGCGACCATAAAAAGTCAATTTAATGTTTTGTCGTTCGCTACAATGAAATTATAAATTCAAGGCGCCATACGTCTCACAACTAGCGCCGCCAATGAAAAAAATATCATATTTTTTTTTTTGATGCGTTTTTAGCAAAAACGCGAGGCTTAACTATTTTTAGGACCTAAGGTTTGGATTCCAGGATTGGATTTCCTACGAATGCAATCGATTCTCGCCAAAAGTGGCCAATCGATTGCATTCTTAAGTTCTAGGATCTGGAATCCAAACCTTAGGTCCTAAAAATAGTTGAGCCTCGCGTTGAGAAATAGCAGGAGCGTTTTTTGCTAAAAACGCATCCAAAAAAAAGATATGTTTTTTTTTTCCATTGGCGGCGCTAGTTGTGAGACGTATTTCATCTCTTTTGTTTTCCGTTTTATGTTAACAGTCGGAACGCTATCACCGACTGTTGCTAGCCTGCGAACTGCAGCATTGATTGCGCTTGCATCTTGCATGCGATCATCGCTCACTTGTGGATGCTTGCCACCCACCGATGTGCACTCTATTACACACGGGTGTCGTCATTATGATTTACGATCCACGTGCACGGATCCTAGTGGCATGCAATGTCAAGGTGCAACTCATTACGTTGTGGTTATGCAACCACTGTAAAAATTACATAAATATACAAGGTGCTACAAAAGTACCTAACTCTTTTTACAGGATGTAACCTACTGGTCAACAGGATGTCAAATCTGTAAAAAAAAGTTGAAAAAAAACAATTTTTATTTTATAACCTCATAATTGAAAATTTTTCATAAGTTTTTTGTTTTTATTATTAGCCCAAATTTAAAAATATGTTTGTGCGTGTAGGTGCATTTACATAGCTTTGAGTTGTTAAAACATTGTGAAAGTGAATGAAAACAATATTTAAAAATACTTTTCTCCCGCCATATCGTTCACATTTTGTTAATTTAAAAATTAACGGAACGTCATAGAGCAAAAAAAAATTAGGTAGTGATCCTTATAACCGGGTGCTATTACCCTGTAAAAAGAGTTAGGTACTTTTGTAACACCTTGTATAATTTTACGGCGCTTTGTGCGTGAGTGGGCCATAAAGCCGGCCGTTGTGTGCGGTTTTCACTCAATCGATTCTACCGTGACATCATTGTTGTTTATCGATACATCCGTATTTTCCATATTTTCGAACTTCCACGCGCTAATGAGGAAGTCGAGTGCGTGTTTTATCATATCGTGCATTATCGTGGGGTATCGTGTTTGATTATATCGTTTTCTATAGGTAGGCAAATACTACTTCAATGTTATGTTGTTGACACTCCTTTATGACCGGATGTCTTAAAATTAAGAATGTAATACAAAACCTAATCAATGTTAGGTATCTACAGCTGCATCCATGACATTTTCACACACACTAGATGGACAAAGTGACCGCTTTCACACTGCAGTGCCTGAGATATATTTGGAGATTTTATTTATATCTAATAGCGAGTGTGATAATCAATTCTGCGTTTTCACTTCTTCGGTGTCTACTATTATCATATAATCTCGCCGCGTGCGTATTATAAATGTCCGCCGGAGCCCACGCTATTTGAGTCTTGAAAAAAAAAACAATAGAGTCCTTGAAGATGCCTATAGGTCTGATGAGCAAGAAAAGTACGTTTTCAACCTTATACACATTGATATAAAGGTTCTTCTAAATGCTTGTAAGAGCACATGCGTGCCTATTTTAATTACTATTTATTAAAAAGGCGTTACTAAACGAAATTCAGGGCAAGACTCGAAGCCGTTACATGCAGTTTAACAATATGATGTAATGGTCTATAGAGAAGATTTACAAAGCTAGAAACAGTAAAGTTCGTATAATCAATTCGCAAGTAGGTTGAAATTTATTCTTATATATTGTCATTGTAGACGTAGAGACGTTTCAGGCCCACGCGTTCGACCTTGTAGCGGAGCGGCCAAATGTTGTAGGCGACTTGCTGACATTGTCGCGAGGTAATTACTTCATACACTGTATGTTATGTAATGGACAGACTAACGGAATAAACCGACGCACTGAGCTAGAAAACAACAACATCCAGGCTCTAGGCACAACAGACATCTTAGGAAACTGCATATTAAATTCTCATTACATTTAATGCAGTTTTAATCGCGTTCCACTCAAGGGTCGGCAAATTAAATTGCAATCAATGTATTATTAGCTTTCCCGCCGGTAATTGTCTACGCTCCCTTATTTGACATTTAGCATAAACCTCGGCCCTTGAACGATGAAGGCATCAGCATGGTTGATCGAGGGGGCGTGCTGGCGACGACGTGCGTATCGTCCGTTTTGTCAACTCGACCGGTTATTATTGGTGCAGCAGCGACACAATGGCTCGGCGCAGACGCGGTGTCGCCTCGTCAAATTACCGTGCCAGTTGCCAGCCGATACTCTGAATGTCAACGTATTTTTATCGCGCCATGACATGACACGCGTGCGAATCCGCTTAGTGACCGCAAGCGTGCGCCAACGCAAACATTTGATGCAAGCTTGTTCCTCTTGGATCGCCGAGCGGTGATCTTTAGAAATGATAAGAGGGTTATCTGTTGCTTCAACTCTACATTGATTGCTTACCTTTGACGAGCCGGTAGTTACAAATACATAATATGTTATACCAAATAAGGATAAACATGATCATCCTCAACTTAACCTTTGCATCGTCATCGGCGTCGGCAACCCAATCAATCGTGGCTTTATCAAGCAGGTTTATTAAGATATTTTTTTCGAGGTATGGCGGGCAGGCCGGGGCAATCCCCGGTGCCCGGCGCAAGGTCCCTGTCCTCCGGCGGGTCGCTGACCCTCACATGTGATCGGTACGGGCTACGGAACCAGTTTCACCGCACCACTTACGATCACCTAGCCACCGCACCGGCCGGCCGGCGACGGCGCCCGCCCGCCATTGCTCTAGCTAGCTGACCACCTTTGTATGATAAAAATTATCTCCAAACCCATTTGCATTAATTGAAATGAAGACACAGCCACTTTTCTCGGATTTTTCAATGAAATCCCTCGTTTAATTAACGATACAAGCGGGTAAAGCTTCTGAATTACACAGCAACTGGTAATTTAAATGAAATCATCGATTGGGTTATGAATAATTAGAACAAATTGATAATTTCACATGGGAAAACATTTTAGTATTGCGATTAATAACTTGTGTTTTTCCCTTCCCAATGCTACCTTAGCAACAAGCGATGCCTAACAAAATCTCCACCAAATGCAACGACAGCTTGACTGACGTCACACGCAGACCTTGGCTCGGGACACGGAGCTATTAGAGCGAAGAACTGAACCTTGCGAGCTCTCCGCATTGCATGCACAATGTATGCACTTCGATACCTAACCACTTTATGCTCGTACCAAAATTTAACAACCTAAACAAGTTCGTTTTCCTCGTGTTAGTCTGTTGTATTTAGACACGAACACACGCAAGGCTTTGATGTCTCGGGCCACAATGGCAGGCAAATATTAAAGTTATTAAACGGCAGCGCAGCAGTCAATAATAGCTCCCAGGGGCCGTTTTTCCATGTAAAGGTTCACGCCATAATGTTAGCTTTACTGTCGTGATGTGAATTGTTCGTGGATTGGTTCATAGTCATTATTAGTTTCCGAGAAACGCTCCTAATGTGGCGTTGTAGAGTCGACTGTGGAAATAGGTGCGCGCAACGAGCGGTCGGCCGGTTGATATAAAACAGTGCGCGTCAGCAGATAGCGCGGTTTACCTTATCGCCCGTAGTGAGCGATAATGTGGAACTGTGAAGGAAATGTACCTAGAATGAGCCATGAGGATTGCGGCTCCGCCCACCGTCATACACTGACGTAAATTCTATACTGTCTTGTAACAATACCTGAGTGCATTACGTTGCATCACTGCACGCGCCACCGTCCTGCTGACCATTGCGCAAGTCTAATCTACGGTGACTAATTGAATGGTGCAAGTCATTACGGTTTCACTATAGATTGGAAACCCGTTTCAATAGATATCGATTACGTACATAACGTAACCTTTACGATGCGTGAAATTAAAACACCATGGCGTTGGAACTCCAAGATATGTAAGTCTCTAGCTTTCCACATTTCCGTGCTTACTAGTTACGGGGCAATTATTATTCAAGTTTGAAACTGGTGCTTTGGTCACGTCATTGGGAATTTGCGTCGTTGCAGCTCCTCGGGCGTGCCTCGCCGGCACGTGTATTAACGCTACACGTGCAACCCGCGGGACATGCGCAACAACTGCAATACCTAAACCCGAGTTTAGACTACTCGATTCTGCTAGAAACGTGCTTGCCAGCTTGCTACTACTAACTACCCCTAAGACGAACAATATTCATCGTTTCGCAAATATGTATACATAGTCTCTACAAAGTTCCCCCCGCACTTGCAGTGCAGTCTGCGCAAGTAATTTGTTTTTATACGAACGCGAATTTGAGCAGTATAAACCAGACATTAGAATAAGAGCATGAGTTCACATTTGAGTGCTGAAACGAAGCGCACGTGCAGTTTTATGCTTCCAGCGAATACTGCGAGCAAATTGCAGTTGTTTGTCTTTTAGAAAAATACTTGTGTGTCATCATTATTATATTAGAGTTGGACTCTTGCTGCAGCACTCTCCATGCACTCCTTTCACAGGCCAGCTCCTTCAACTCCTGGTACTTGTGTCTATTTATCCTAACATGCATGGTGTCTCTACTTGTAGCTTAGCTGTGCAATACGAGTACGCCGATTTAGCTCAAAACGAGCTCTTTAGATACCTAATTCAGTATATTTATGGTCGGGACGGATATGGATTGGATAGGTTGCGGGTGGGCAGACAAAGGCCTGGAAATTGTTTCTCACTAATGTAATTGTGCAATGAGAAGACTATTTTGGTGTGCAATAGATTGCCTGTGGCAAATGGAAAATGAAATCAAACTCGATTGCAGCAATACTTAATACTTACAATCAAAATGTAATTTATGTGTGTACGATAGAGTTGATATTTTTTTGTGACGCATATAGACATCTACATGCGATTTCAGGACTACGCATCAAAATTAGACAGTTGTAGCGACATCGCATGCGTATGTTTTCGACACAAATGGCCCGAAACAATCGGATGTGATCATAACACTTGAACACATAACGTAGTACGCAGAGTGGCTGGTTCCTGCTACGACAAGCTGGCCTTCGCACATAATTTGTTTTCAAAATGGCACTGTTTGCTCTTAGCGTTTTATTTCGAATAAACATAGAGTTATATTCATATATCCAAAGGGCCAGATATCCATGTGGTTTCCGGGTGTTACGCGTGTGTCGGAGCGCGAGTGCTCGCAGTGCGTGCTCGGTCCAAGGCCGTGATATCGTAGTACTGATAAAGGCCTGCTTGTTATCTGCTAAGTCGGCGATACAACTTCCGCGTGGCTCACGGCCGCGGTAATTGTCCGCGTAATGACACGCTCGCGTCTTCACTGGAATCTCTTCCTTTCATTGTCATCGTGAGTAAAGTTTCAGCTGTCAATCAAGTTTCCTTTTTTTCTGCACAGCAAATCATGCTGTTGCCGAGTTACACTGTAGAGACAACTTTCCTAAACTTTTGAAGGCAGACTCTACGCGAGAGATGATTGTGTAAACAGCACGATTTTCAATTATTTTCTCGTGTTAAAAATAAATACAGTGTGCCCTATCTCGAGTAGAGTACCAAGCAAGATATGCTAATGTGTTGATGTTATCATATCTTTGTAGTTAGCTGCAAGGCTGGCTGGCTGGCCGGAGCCGGGTGGTCACGTGACGGAGGGCGGCGCGTGTCCAACGTGACCGCCGCTCACGGGCCACGATTGTTCGCGCAAGCCGCCAAGACCTTGCTCGTAAAATTGTATGCCGCAAGTCCGCAACCAACCGCTATCTCAATGCACACGTGCAAAAAAATTCCGTCGCCTTGAAAACTTTTTATCGGAAGCTGCAAAATATTTCGTTAGGTAGGTAAGCTCGTTCTTGTACTGCATGTTGTATAACCACATCATAATCAATCATTGTTTGGGTGCTTCCGCAGTTTGTGGATTTGACTCAAAGAGATATAATTCCTGACCAAACCACGTGAACCGAATGTAGAGTCTGTGATTTTTGTTTTCCAATACGGAAAGTGAGATTTCATAACCTTGTTATCAAGACTACAATTTTACCAACTGATTACACATTATCAAGCGCTTGTTCGCTTGTTGTCACAGCGGGCGGCAGCAGGGTCGAGTAGAATAACGCGGCCTTCGCGTTCTATTTAAAAACGCGGAAGGCTTACCTACGGTATTCTAGCGGCTCTCCGCTTCGCAAACAGTTAGGAGCTCCCAATGGCGACCCTGCGCGGCGCCGACTACAAATGATCTGCCTAATCGTTTTCATATATTTGGCATTGAAAACCGCTTGCAATGTTTAGCAAGTCACGCGCGTTAGAATAAACTGCGTTGTTAACAATCTACTCGAATCACAGCGCGTTTTAAAGCCGGTTTACATATTTATTAACGTGTAGTGTTCACCCACAGGATATGTCGGAGCGCAGGCCGTTTCCAATAAACATAGCGGTTTGTAATCAGCATAAATTAAACGGTGTAATGCGTCGCGTAACCCGCGGAACGCACTCGGGTGCTAAAGTATGGTGGCGCATTTCCTGCGTGAGCGCGGGGGCTCGCACACCGGTCCCGACGAGCCTGGCCCGGCCCTGGCATGTACTGCTCTGTACATCAGTGATCCAAAACATAGCTGTCTCTATCTATAGGTACGGTCTCGGAGAACCACTTAAATAAGATGACCTTTTTGCGGATGTGACCTTGATAAAGCGAGCCAATGCAGCCGATATTATTACGATAAAGAATCGTTCAATCAAAGGCAACCCTTGTTAAAGTTTACCTTTATTTGATAAATTGGAATTTCGATAAGGGTCAAAAGGGATAGAGCCGCGGTCATTAGCTACCGTGGCCCTGCGCCCGCGCCGCCGCCGCCCGGGCACGCACGACACATTGTCAACCAATTATCCGTCCATTTACAACGCATTACACTATTGTATGCTTCGATGATAGCTATAATACCAGTCCGGTCCGGATACATTCCATATAAAAACTTCTATGTGCCAACGCGGCATTCAATTATGAAACAACAGGAATATAACCGTAAGGGCTTACGGTTATATTCGTGTTGTTTCATAATATACGTAAGTAAGCACACAAGTTACTACCTAATTTGTTGTTTAATTTCTATTATTGGTGCGTTATCGCGGTGGTGTTGTAGTTTGTATGTAAACAAGCAGTTATCATGAAGTGAGCGGTTGACAGTGAACCGCAGTGTAAATGGGCCGCGGTATGTACGGCGCGAGGCGCGGGCGCGCGGCCGATAACGTATCGAAGTAGGTCGCGAATGTGGGCCGCCGGTTGAACTCCGCCCGCCACACTTGTTGCCGATTATTGCTCTAAAAACACTCGATTACCTATCTGCCTGTTGTCCACTATTTCAGCCTCACCGTTCAAACAAATAGGGACTCAATTTGAGCGCTATGTTTGCGAGCTCTGGTAGCTTTGCGTGCTAAATACCTATGTTTGGAGTTGTGTATAGATACTATCCTTATGTACTTAGTCGGGTAGGCTGGTTGAATATCGTTGTGCAACGTTGAAAATAGGTTACATCAATATACCAGCGACCCAGTTGCAGCGATTACATTCGGTACCGGGCCCTTTGTGCTTGAATAGGCACATTGTGACTCTATATTTTGTGAACGGCAGCATTATGTGATTTGGGCGCGTAATTTTCTAAAGTAGCTTTGTGCCAGGGGCGCGCTTCAAATTGTGTTGAAACTAAATCAAACGTGAACAAAGAAAATGTTTGTCGAAGAGCGTTGAATCGGCGTTAAGTGAGACGCGGGCCGCGCGGCGGGAACTCGCCCGCCCCACTTGGGATTCGTGCTACCACCGACGCGCTGCAACTTCAGCGTTGTTGTCTCTCCGTCTCGCTCGCCGGGTCAATGCCCCCCGCACCGGCTCCCCCATTTTAATAACCCCCCCAAATACTAAATTGACACTTTTTCCCGCAATACGCATTCGCCGATCCACCCTCCGGAAATTCCCAGCATCGTAATTAGAAGTGGCTAGCTGAGCTGCCGCGCGGCGTGGCGCCATAAAGTTCATACACCCTATCCTGACGGCCTTGGCTCGGTCAAAGGCATCGTCCAAGAAGACATTGACCATTATTTGGCGCAGAGCAGTCGTCGACTGGGCTTGGTATGGCCGTGGACATTAAGCAATTATTGCCGCCTTGCACAATTTAATAATTTAAAGGAAGTGCCACGATTGCGTGTTGCACGATACGTGATGGGAGGCATTTAATTAATGAAGGTGAAAATGGTCCTGCTCTACATAACGAATTTACCCGCAGTAAATTGCCATTTGGCGTCTCCAACATTTTTCTTTCACAAAATGTATCAAACCATGATGTCATCCTTCACTAACAAGCCGCACCTCTCAAGCTATGATGTCTATTTAGCTGAGCCAGCAATTTGATGCTCTCTTCATAATTTTCACATAAATGCACGTCTCGGAGCGGCATTGCTGGATAGACGGAGCCGATGCGTTTTTTTTTAACCCGGCGCAAACAGGGCAATGACACGCCGGCCCGGGGCGCTGCCCGTTCTTGACAGTTCAAATGTTTACATGTCGAAGGGCCTCACTCACGCCGATGCTTGCCATGCTCACAGATCATCAACCTATCTCTCAGGCTTATTACAATACAAACGAGCCCATCTCCGTGGATCATTTTCGTCCAAATCCTGTTGTCATTGCGTCATCGGAATTCTTCTGTTACGGTGTCCCACCTCATTAACATTCCTAAATGCCCTTAGGAGTCTAAACTGTATGTAGGAAACAGGATTCCATTTATTGTAGGTTCAAGCTTAATTGCCCACCGGCCCACCGCTGTGGAGTCAATAATTTGATAATAGGGCATCAATAATGTGCAACGCTGTTGGTAGCACGCAAATTATACATTCCATTTGATGCGACGTGTAGGTACCTATCACCGGGAACAATGGCGACGAGTTCATCACTCGCGATAATGAGTAGTCCCGCGGGTTCAACAAACTCCCATTTGAAAGGTAAAATATTATGTTTATGCGACGTCGAAATCTGTAACACTTAGATTGTACGATGAATTTCGTTCGCGCGTTAACATATCGGATTTATTACAACTGAAGATACGCCAAATCGTGTTTCTGTGATGTAACTGTTCCAATATTGTTTTGGCAACGCACTGCCATCAATTTCATTGGAGTAAAACACACGTGGATCGGGAGCATCGAGAAGACATTTCGTAATTATCGTTGGTATGATCTAAGCTGCAATGAGCTCTATTGATTGGCAATCGATTAGGTAGAGTCCTGCAGCAGTCAGTTGAAGAGGAAAAAGTGAAACTGTAACAAGTCGGAACCTGCTAGGGTCGGCGACCACAGCCCCCCGCTCGGTGGCGTCGACCCGCCAGCCATCGCCACTCCTCTGATTCATCAACACGACGTCCGCGCCTCCTCGAATCTGCGTTACGCCGTCATGACTCATGCACATCACTATTGTGCAATTACAGATGAATGTCCTGAAATCACGTGGAGAAGAAACCCTATTCTTGGTCAGTTGGTATTTTCCACATTTTCCTTCCTCGCGAAATGACGCACTTAGATCGAGACTCGCGTCAAATGACGTGGTTCACCTTCGACACGCGTCACGTGCTGACCTCATGCGATTAAGTGACATTTGCGTGCTCCTTTGATTGTATCTTTGTATAACAGATTTAGGCGACGTCGATCAAGCCCTGTCGCATTGTTTTTTTCAACCTCAAAGTCACGCTAATTATTGTTAAGTTAATTGTAAAACAATTTTCTGACAATGAGAGTGTGGGTTTTTATGCTTATGACAAGGGCTGCATGCGATCGTATCGCTTAGCGTTAGCAGGGGTTAAACTGCGCGGGGCGAGGGAACATTTCGGTGCGGGTTCATTGCTTCAACACATACACCGCGCCACCTGTAGGATTTCGCCTTTTGATACTTTATATCATTGTGTGAGTGTGCTTTCTTTGTATCACAGAATCAGAATTTATTTAGACGGCCTCACCTACATTGGAGTCTTTGTTAGATACATACATGACGTGTCAGAAATACATTCAGATTTAAGTTGCCCTGAAATAGGGGCTATATTGACTTCTTGTTAAAATTAGGTATGTTTTTTGCATAAGTAAGTAGTATAATACCTACCAGAGTCTAGGCTTACCTAAACAGAGCAGTAGGTGTACTATACAATAACTTAATGATATAGTCATAACTTGCAAAACTTCGCAGTTCGTCCGAAATACATCGTATCAAGAAGAGGTTAGTCAGGCGTCCTGCGGGACGCAATTCAGGCTAACAAAAAATGCCATTAGATACCGGCGGGGGGCCCAAATAGAGCAACAGGAAGCTAGAATGGCTGTGAGCGCGGCTGGGGTAGAAGCTACCGTAGGTTCAGTGACCTGCCCTGCACCTCCCTTGGCTCTATGGGGTGCAAGTTGTCTTCCGTCTCACTTCAAATATGCAACCTTCTTGCTTACACTTTCTTTGTGTTTCTGTTCTCCGGCCAGGAAGTTTCCGTGTCATTTGTTTTGAGTTGCGTTCAATCTTTACCGCAATCGATACTACTGTGACAGCGTTTTATGACTCTACGTTCATTCATTCAATAGGTAGCGCCAGTTTTTTGTTAGTGATTATTACGGAAACGTCGCTTACCTTACTTTCTTTCATTCAATAAATGAGTCGTTAAAATTCAATGGCGAGAAAACATTCTTTGTTTCACGCAACAAAATGAACTAACTGACTTCATCCTGCTCCGACTTCTCGTTTGTTTGTAAACAAACTTCAGCGCTTTCACGCAAAAAGAGGCAACGGCAGCAAGCGGAGTGTAATGTGTACCTACTTCTCGTTCCTAACTTTCTTTGTTCGTTTCTTTGGTGGTAATGACGGTTAGTTAGAATGCTGTAGACCTGTGGAGCGTCCACTTACCAATGATTATACTGACTAATGGTGGTGTAACTCATCATCTCGAGTGTGGTAGATAACAAAAACATATTTAATGGATGTAACTCGGAAGCGATCCGTTGTAACGGCTCAGTATCTAGTTTAAAAGCTTGTGGTAGAGATAGTGTTAGTGTTGTAGTGTAGAGGCACGCACGCACACAGACAGAGACGTCGCGTCCGCGGCCGAGTCCGCCCGAGGATCACGCACATACGAACACACGCACTCCATACACCAGTTAGCTAGTTCATCGCATAAAATGGCGTCTTCCTCATTCGTTTCGTTTCTAATCCTAGAGCGAGAAGACGCGAAAACAACTATCTAACCACCAAGTTAAACAAGTAGAAGGTCACATACTGGAGACGGACTTATGCAAGCCAGCGTGAAAAAGCGAGACGCGAAGCAAACAAATCAATATCATCTCGGGGCTTGAGCGCGCTTCGCGTGCGATAGAGACGGAGCAACAACAAACCGGCATTTGGAGCCGGCTTCGTTTCCTTGATACTATTGAAATATGAACTTTATCTCAGAGAGACCAGAGCTAATTTTTGGGCAAGTCTGACTTTGTTTACAGATTTAGAACGCAATATTTTCTTGATGGCAAGTCCCGTTGTGAAATTTTCTTTTAGTTCAATAACGAACGTTTTTCACGAAGAATTATGTCTTGCCGTGACTAACAACACCGATCGCTTTGTCTCAGATATCTACATCGTAGAGAAAACTCACGACGTAGATATAAACATTACACAAAGAAACAAAGAGTCTAACACAAAACACTTTCTGTATAAAATGTAGAGTTCCTTTTTGTAAACGCCCGCACGTAAACCAAGTAGAGTCAAAGCTACATTGCTCAGGTATACTAAGAAATAAAGATAAAGATAAAAAAGTTGGTATACAGGACCGGATGCATCAACGGTGAAAAAACGGCAAGTAAATCGACCTATTAAAAGTTGTTCCAAGAAAACCTTTGCCGCACAAACAACAAAGCCGAAGGCAAATACCGTGACGCAGTTTCAAACGGAAATAACAAATTTCTATTGCATAACGGAGTTTCCAGATTTTCATTGAACTTTGCCCAGAGCCTATCGGACTAACTAATTAGCACATTCCGGGCCCGATCCAGCCAGTCGTGTCGAACTAGGACAGCCGAGGAACAAAGATGTATGTTATTGCACTGTGCACTCGGGCCCCTTCCCCGCGGCCATCCTCTTCCGCGTGTCAGGGTCTGCCCCCACTGGCCGCGACGCGACACGTGTTAGACCTCGTCCCGCGCCCCGCCGCCGCCCTCGCCGCCCTGCACCACACTCATACCACCAAATGCACACTACTACTGCACTCTCCCGCCACTGCATTGCACACAGCAACGCAATCTGGCACGTGTAACTTGTCCGTACATCGGCTCCCACACTGATGCAACGCGGCTCTACGCGAGCATTGCAGCTCATAGAACAAAGAATATAATATAGACGCTCTTATACACTCGTGATAGTCTTTTGCAACTCAAGGTCTGCTTCAAAAAGCGAAATACTTCGAACAATAAAAGTATGGCACATACGATAAAGGCTTAAGGCTATTGCAAATGGACGCAGTATTGCATAGGCAGATATCTATCTAGATAGCCTTACATACGTCAGAGCGATTTAGCCATTGAGAGCTGAAAGTAGGTCAGTGGTGCAGTGGGAGGGTGGGCCCTTCCTGAAGGGCCCCGCATATCCCGCGCGCTCCCCTCTGTCGCCTACGGGGAAGGTGAGCTGTGGAATTAAAATAACTTTTGTCTGCTGCAAACATCATTCGTATTCTACTATAATTTTTGATATTGCACGGTTGGAAATGTTTCAGTTCGACCGTCACATCCTCGCGCTATCGATTATGAAATGGCCGGAAACAATACGTCACTGAACCACACTATCTTGGGCTATTTTGCTTAATGTTATGTTTTTTTTTCAACCACTAACACTATCGCTAGCGAATATAACACTAGCGAATCGTACAAAGATGTAGCGCTCGAGAAACTAAAACCTTTGTGACTCGGACCCCCGCCCTATCGGTGTACTTGGATAGCTCAGTTGATTAGAGCGCTGGTACAGTATCTCTAGTTCAATTCGCCAGGTCTCTGGTTCAAATCCCAAATCAAGCATGAAGTTGTCGATAAGCTAATATTTTTTTATTAGCTTATCGATAACTTCATCATTCTCTTTTGGTATTGAAGTTTTCTTTACTATCTTAATACGAAGGCTTTTAACGAAGAATAATGTCAAACTTGTTGCTAAATGGAGCATCACATAAACGTGGTACCTCCGCGGTATTGATCGGGTTTCGGCGGGCGGAGGTTACCCGTGCCGAGCAAGGACAGCGGGCGGACGGCGGTGGCGTGGGCGCTGCAGCCCGTGACGTCACCGCCGCGCGTGTAACTAAAGACCATGATTCACTCGCCGGCTCTGCGAACGCATCACTCAGTTCTCGCAACTATATGATGCTCTTTTTAAGTAACAATGATAACGAATAGCCAGGTCCACACTGGACGATCCAGTGCACTCCGATCGCGCGCGGCAGGACCGAAATCTATACATTTAGCTCTTGCCATGTAGACACTGCAGTGTGGACCAGGCTTATAAACCGAAGAAACAATCAGTTTATAGCCGCGTTTCTATGAAAATTACTTTGTGATGTATTTATAAAATACTAATGGTTCGCTCCGAACTATGAACTCGCGACCCGAGTTACAGATGTGTAACTTTGCTTACGCCATTCGCGCAGGCGCGCGCGCGCTTTGCATATAAACTATACAACTCCATATCTCGGTAACCCCTAGACCGATTTGGCTCATATTTGAACTTAAAAATTCTTTTATTTTCGTTCACCCGCCTACCAAATTTCATAACGATCCGACAAAATTTACTCAAGTTATCGTCGAACGAACATTCATACATACAAACATACAAACATACATACATACAAACGCCGGATTGTTCCAGTAGACTCGGAGAACTTCACTCGCTCGTTCAATTACCTACTCAGCGACCTTCTCTAGAGAGGCGATTCTCAGCAGAAACAAAAGCTGTCGCAACCTTCGTGTGCCACCCTTGGCCGTGGTTCCGTGACCTGGTTCGCCATCTCCCTCCTCTCAGCGCTTCTCGAACCCCCTCGACCTGACCTAGTTGCGAGTGCACTTGATATTTGCGCTGCCCGCCCGCGCGCGCAACCCACTTCGCCGCTAGCTCGAATAGACCCTGCCGAACATAGCTGCACCTACATCCTGTACCTATAAATAACTCTCACAAAGCAATAAGGCCTTCAGTTTGACCTAAATCCGCAGAACACTTCAAAAAAGAGATTTCGTAGCAACATTCGTAGCGCTACGGCGTAGCCCGTAGAAGCGTAGACCCTCAATTTCTAAAATAATCTTTAGGATTCCGCGATCTATTTTCTTTATGCCGCTTTCAGTACCCTTGCTGTAACGTTAGAAGGTTAAAATGCAGCGCTTGCAATTAGAATCGGCCGGTGCGGCGTAGCAACAGGGCCGACGCGGGTGTGGGTAATGCTACATACATGTGCAAAGTTGATTAGTTAGTCGTGTCACAGCGGCATCTCGCTCGCGGCCGAAATAACATGGCATTGGACGGAAGGTCGCTGCAGAATTGTTGGCAAGTGCTGGTGCCACCCGCCCCCCGCGCGCGCCCGCTTCTCACACCCTAGCGGTTTCAACACGTGCCCTACTTATTGATACGTGTATCTTGAAAACCAACGTTGCGGGCATCTAACACACTGCCATTGTGATACAATATAAGACGAAATAGTACCAACGTAAAAGTTAAGTAATAGATCGTGGCATCCATTAGCAAGAGTAACTATGTGCATATTATTTTTTTATTCAATTAGCTAACCGGCGGGTTGCCAGGCGAGCGGAAAGTCATGTATTACGTACCTACATAGATGTGTTGCAGCAACGCGAGGCGCGGGCGGTGGTGGCGGGGCGCAAGGCCGCGACCTAGAGCCGCTTCCGTGTACCTACTAACATCATCGCTCTATTCTATTCTAAACGGAACGCTAACATCAACATCATGCGAATCCTTAGTGGTAATTGCAATATCCTTCACGCGGCATCTATAGTCGAGACCAACAAAAAATGCCTGCAACTTCTTGTTATGACTTTGCGCAGAGCTGTTTCATTGTGCTTAGTTAATGCAACTAGGAAGTGACATTGTAACTAGCCATGCATAAATTATGACTTTGCCTTGTTCGACTTGAGATTCTTGGGAACATACTGCGCTTTGTAACTTATCGCCCCTATATGTCTAGAACGTATACATTTGTGAATGCTACTCGTGTCAAGGTGATTATCTCATAGACATTTGTATTGTTTCAGATTAACAGCGTTGTGTTCGAGTGTACGTGGCGAGGCTGCGGCCAAATTACCAATGCCTGCACCTCCATCGAGGCTCACATCCGGGAGACACACCTGGGGTAAGCTCTCTGTTACTTTATTTGTATTAGCAGGAAGCTGTCGTGCGCATCACGGGTCACCTTGTTACATGTTAATGTTTTCTTTCTAATGATCGTGCCAAATCGTGTCGAGTGCAGTGCCTGAGTGTGGGTGCTGCAAGTGGCGGGATTTTAATAAATAGCGATAATGTGCGTCACGTGTAACCCACGTCACGTGGGTCACGGCACGTGAGTGATACAATTGCGCAATTTGCCGGCCGGCGTATACAGCTGCCGGCGACTGAAGGAACTGTAAACATAGCCTCGCTAGGCATATTACGTTGCTGCTACACATAATTTTTCTTCACCAAACAACTTTCCACGAAGAAACAACAAATTCCATAGGTTCAGTACTAACGGAATATTTGAATTACTTAAACATTTTCATTTTGGCAGCAAAAAAAGCATATATTTTTTGTATTATAAAAATCCGGTGCTAGCTTACCACTTCTACAAGTCCCACACGCACTAGGCCGGTTTTTTTTTTTTAATATAACACTTACCATAGAATTTCCAAGGTACTCCGCGGCGTGTGGCTCTTTGTTGTTTTGTTGAAGTACTACAAAACTTCTAAAAAGTTCAAATAAAAGCCAAGTAGTGAAACGACTAAGTTTCAGCCACTAAGATTTTGTTTTAAAATGAACAACTCACTCGGGTTTGTAACTTTAATTAGGTGGATTTTGCTTCTGCTTGATGTCTGAAAAAATATTATCTGAAGATAAATTTGAAACTAAGTCGGTTTGCCAGGGCCTGGGTTTATTTCGGACCCTCGCCGTCACGTCAATGCATGAAAAAAAGACGATAGGTAATAATCAGAGGATTGAATCATACTCGTGCATATTATAACAACGTAACAAGCGGTTTAGAATCGAAAGTCGTCGACGTTAGAGCGCTAAAGGGCCTGCCTGCCCTTTACACCAGGAAGCGAGGCTTCGCGACAAGGTCTCCGGCACCTACCGCCCGCGCCCACAGCCAAGGTTGGCTTACGTAACTCTGCCCTGACGACGTCTACATTATACATTGTAATAAATTACTGCAGCGTGCTACCAGTTACCTACACACATTATAACATAATAATGTATCGATAATGTGCTCTCATTCGACCGTAACTTGGCTTTCCTGATAACCCCTACGCCGAAAGTTACTCTTCGCAACTATTAAAGTTAACAGACCTTTTACTACGTGAGGTCAGGGACGATAACAACAAAATTATTTGCTTAATTTGGTGGTATTTTTTTGTTACGGTTGTCCTTTGTTCGCATACAGACAAGTTTTTGTAAACTTGCTTTCTTAGTAACGTCTTACGTCTTTGTAGCCATGATCTATCTGAGTAAAGGCCATAGGTACTTTTAACGATTCTGTGCTAGACTCTACATAAATTCGACAAAACATATTATTGTAATCGATTAAGGTTTGAACGTTGTGTTTCAAATAAGTAAATGGGTAACGTCAAACAAAGTAAGAAGTCAGATAATAACTAACGTTCTTATTCAATGTTCTAGGCCTAAGAAAGAAGGCGAGAGCGACCATGAGGAGGAGTTCTACTACACAGAGCGCGAGGTGGCGACTCCGGCCGCGGCGCCCACTCTGTCCCATCGGGATATGTGTCGCCCGCCGCACGAGGACCCTGACTACCAGAGGCAACTGGTTGGCTCATTCAGGTAGCATTCTCGTTACAATATCTATTTTGTAAACTATGGTTATGTAGCTGATTTCGACATCTCAGCGCATCAATGTGGTAATTAAACGTGCTTCTTTTTCATTTCCAGGCAAGGGCTGTTGCAACAACAGAATGGATCTGCGAGGCCCATAAGCATTCCCGTAATGCATTCCTGGTCAAATTCACATTCGCCGGTAAGCATATTCTTGCGATTAACTGCGCTGGCATGAAGCCAAACTATCTTGCAGAGCATTGTTGTTGCTGGGTGTACTTTAAGCGCATAGTTTTACAGTGTTCTTATTTTGTCGTGTACAGAAGCTGATGCGCCTGACTGGTGCCTCCGGCTCCCCCGGCAGCCCCGGGCGGCGGCCACGCTCTGACAACAAGAAGTGCCGCAAGGTGTACGGCATGGAGCACCGTGATCTCTGGTGCACCCAGTGCAAGTGGAAGAAGGCTTGCTCGCGCTTCGGCGACTAGCGCGTGCGCCGCCCGCTCGCGCTGCCTGCGCCGGCGCCGGCGCGTCTCGCCCTGCAATCTCACTACACGCTACTGCATAAAACTTAATCGAGGACTGATACAGAGAGATTTTATAACGTGTGCGTGGACTTTTCCGTGTGCGGACCCCTACCTAGGTTAGTCTGTAAAATTATATAATAAAGAGGAAATTTTATTTAACATTTAAGCAGATTATATGAATTAATATAAATAATTATTTAAGATTATATTATTATTGAAAAATATTGAGGGAGGCATATTTTGCTCTTAAAATGTGGTTCGCATTTTGACTTTATTATGGACATTGCCCACGTATTTTTGTAGTGCAGTAAGCCTTTACTGTGACGACGGATACGAACTGTGTACGAGTGTGCGCGTGAGACTGTGAATATTAGATGTAAGTTAGTTATAAGACTAGACTGACGCTACATGCAGTGTGAAAACACTTGTTCCGAATATCTAGCCATAAAACGCGACAAATTTCGGGTAGCTATCTATCACCTTGAACTACTCGGACAAGCAAAACAAAAGTTATTTTTCTATATTCAACTATGAGCAATATTTTCATAACAAGTAAATGTTAAATGGAAACATTATTAAATATTATTTATAAAATCATCTAGATATTAAATTCAACTATTTTAAACAGATCATAGTTTAATTGCAATTCCGTCCACATTTTCGGATGTGTTTAGATGTTCTCTAGTTCGGTAGGTGGCAATGTTTTCACACTGTTAGTTAGGTACCTCAGTGAGTATGCTGCCACGTCATACTCGCGAACATAAATATCCGATTTCGGATTATACTTCAGTAATAAAACACTCAAACTTGAATCGACTGAATTATATTTGAATAAGTCACGTTATTGTAAGTTATCTCAGATTTGACGAAAAGACTATGACAAATATTTAGAATAAAATTTTTGGTAACATATCCTGCGTCTTATACAATATGGTTCAGTGTTGGTTGAGCAAGAAGACAATACTCAGTGCCGCTCGCGCGTACATGCACGAACTGTTGGGTGCTTGTGTTCTTAACAAACGGAACTTGTGCGGTAAAATTGAACTCTGTTAAACTTGACTGGACTGTTATCGAGTGATTGAAGTACCATCACTGCCCAAATGCTCTAAGGCTGATATTTATGTGGAGTAGCGGCTCAAGATGTTGTTTTCATATAAAACGGCATCGTAAGCTGCTATTTAAGATAGCTCTTGGGCTTGAGTTCGCTTTACTAATACCAGCCTAAATGACGGAGGCCGTCGCTCTAACTATTGTCAACATTTTATCTTATGAAATCTTCGAGTCTACACAGCTCATTACATCACATTGGCGTGCAATTAATGGAAAGGGATTTAATCTGAAAGATGTTCGATTCTTGTATTAAATCGTTTGTTATTGAAGTCCGGTTTAGGATGTCTAAACCGGTATAGATAGATATCACACGAGGATTGATGTGATATCGGTGATCAGAAGAGAAATATGGAAAAGACAAAGAGAACAAAGCGAGAAATACCTAAGTGTGAAGGCTATTGCGGGCTGCAATAATATTTTCTAAGTATTATATACCTAAAATAGAATGTAAATATTATCAATAAAATATATTATAAATTTTAAAATATATTTGAAAGCAATGTCAGATTTGTAAATATACATTTCATTATTATGATAATATATTGTTACTTAATGTGATAGTTTAAATCGAAAACCTTTTTTACTGTTGAAATGTTTAAATACGTATAAAACTTTAATGCGAAGACATTAATTTAGATTAGGTATCTCTTCTCTTGTCAAGGCGCGGTATTTTTATTCATTGAATAGTTACCAAAATGTAATTTATTTTCAAGCATCTAAATTGTCAGCAAGAAATACGACAAATGTGCCAATCTCGGAGTAGGTAGACTTCTTGAGTTTTTTCGACCCCGTTTCGAACAGTCCGTGTTGCCTGAATTGCCTTTCCTAAGGAATAGCTATTATCTGGTGCTGTCTCATGAAAAATACGCACACGTCTTCTTAGATACTACGTGTGCATGTGTGCATTTTGAAACTTTATTTTATGACGATATTTACCTATGCAGCAAAACAAATCCTATGTAATCCAAATACTCAACTTAAAGTTACTGAACATCTTTCATCGTTATTGAACAGTATCAATAGCAAGCTCTCAGAATGTATTTTAAATTAATTCCAAAATCGTTGATTCTTTGTAAAAGAAAATAGGGAACCTTGCCTTGTTATTATGTACTTGTTTTTGTTGATTTCCGTTACGGAACGGTGTTGACAATCGCGATTGTTGCACGACAACGACAACACTTCAAACGTGCAGCACAACGCGTGAAGTACCTGCACTTACTTATGTACCAAATATAATACAATTTCTTTGCAATAATGGTTGTGATAAACCTCAATCAGTTGTCAAGTAGCGAATCGCACCTACCCGCGCTCCCCATAACTAACGTCTTTAGCTCTAGTTCTTGAAGCAACTCAGCTAGGGATTTGATAACTGCCATATGGTAAGAATCATAATAATATTTTCGATCTAAGGTGTAATAATTAAGTTGCAGTCATAATAATAGTATTTAAAGTTATGTTAGGTACATTAAACAGTGTATTATAGGTATACTAACAGTTGACGTAATTAATAGCTGTTAGCTACGCGTGTGTTATCATTAACTTGCTCTATATCTTATTTTCTTTCGGTTTTAATCGGTCTCATCTAAAAAAAACTACGGAAAAGCGCAATATTTATTTAATTTCGGTATAAGTCGTGGCATACAATCAATATATTTGCGATACTGAAATATTATACAGTACATTTCGGAAAATACAAAAGACACAGTACATAATGGATTCTGACATAATATCGATCAGCTTTCACCGAACACTGTTCAATTCATACCGATCTCAACAAATTGGAAGCTATTAGAAATATAATAGTAACTTCACTTAGTTTGTAAGTATATATTTTCTTATATTGCATAGCCGAACTTAGAAATTATTTTAATTTAAACATAAAGACAGTTTTTTTTATTAAGACAATTTGTAAATATTTTTGTTGACGTATGTTGTGAACGTACATACGTACCTTTATTTATTTAGCTAAAATTTTTGCTCAATGTTGTATTGCACTCAACACCAAAGTCATAATATTTTAATAAATAAAATATAACTGTTTATCACATATCAGTACAAATATGCATAATTATCTTTAATTGTGCTTGGTTATTAAATTACAGTTTTCATAACAACACGTCTTTCTTCATACCCATCAACGGGCGCGACACTTGTTTAATCTGAAGTAAATGCTAAAACAGGATTCGACTTCGACGATCTTGGCGCTGGTCGAAGTCTAAGCCCCGTCCTGTACTAGGGTCGTTCAATAAGTAGTGAAAATTAATAAGATGCAATTAACTTTTATCAGATATTATTTTATTTAGTCACCTATTTATCTCTTTTCTAAACTTTAAATAACCTATAAAGATTTTTATAACGTTAAAAAATTCGCTCGGGACAGGGATTTGAACCCGCAACCTCTTGCATTCCGTGCAGGCGGAGCTACCGAGTCAAGTACTGTCTTTGCGAATTTTCCAACCTCATTTAAACTCGTATTACGAACGTGATGAGGAATGAGGAATGAGGTCTGGCCTCTGAGATTGTTTTAGAGATGTTTCTAAGCGCAACTGCAAAATATGGAGGAACATTCCTGGTAACCAGTGCCGTAGTAAAAATAATTATGCACTTCAATTAAATTAGAAAAACACAGTTTTTTCCACACGAGATGTTTCTACGCGTAACTGTAGAATATGCAGGACCAGTCTTGGTAACCAGTGCCGTAGTAAAAAAAATAAGCATTTCAATTCAATAAAAAAAAGTATAGTTCTTTGCATAATAAATTATTAAAAACTCGCACCTCCATTACGCAAACAAATGACACCTGTTTTTAAAAAACAAAATACAATAAATATTTTTTACATTATTATTATTATTATGACAATAATACATGTTGCCGGCTATGCCGGCTAGTATGTATCTTTTTTATTTCCGAGGACTCCCTCATTCTCACTACTTATTGAACCCCCCTCGTAGAATTGAACTCAAGCATTGATCCCTGTTTAGAAATGTGGCTATTTACTTGAAGCAATGTGTACCTTAGGACTACGTTATATCTTAAACATTTATAATAAGTTAAAAAAATTCACTCGGGACAGGACTTGAACCCGCAACCTCAAGTCCTTTCCCGAGTGAATTTTTTCAACTTATTATAAATGTTTAAATTATTCCCTAGCACGGGTTAGTGCTTTAGAAAAAAACAAAAAAGTACGTTATATCTTTTAACAGAGTTCGGGCTTGACTTAGGTCTGTAAGATGGGCCATGTCTCATTATGTTGTGTATTTGTCGATGTAAATATGCGTTTTGGCTTGCGATAAATAAGTAAGTAGGTACTATGGTTTTGACGATATCCTTAAATCCTAGTAAACACCTACTTGAATGAAAGCATCACGCGTGGAAATCTATCTACCTATCCCAATTTATACAACAAAAATTCTATTATGAGTTTATAATTTTTCTGACACTCTTATTACCAATTTTTTTCGAAGATTTTGTACATAATGTAAATTTATTATAATTAGATGGTTATCCAACCAGACTACACCAATAATTTCTTTCATGTAGTACTTAGAAACCTGTACCTGTAGGCTCTTAATAAACTAAAAATAGGTAGGCACCAACTGAATCTAGATAGGTACGCTATTGTTTTCTTAAAAATGTACAGTACTTACTTACACTACCTTTTCTTTACTAATGTCTATCTAATGTACCTATTGGATTTACGAAAAAAATGTATTTCATTTAAAAATAAGTTACTTAGTAAATTCAATATCTTTGTTTTGTACCTTGTAACATAATAATATTTACAGAAACATATGGTAAATTGTATCACAGTAGGCCTTACTTTGTCCAATATAGTTGCATAATATTTTTGTTTTTCTCTGTAAATAAGCCTTATTCTGGATGATACACATACTCATGCATGTTGTGTAGTTCATATGAGGGCAACCATAGCATAAAAAATATGTCTCCTGCTAGACCTACC
Source organism: Zelleria hepariella (assembly GCA_949319315.1). Taxonomy (NCBI): domain Eukaryota; kingdom Metazoa; phylum Arthropoda; class Insecta; order Lepidoptera; family Yponomeutidae; genus Zelleria; species Zelleria hepariella. The sequence goes on along the minus strand of OX439391.1, from coordinate 7,714,655 downwards.
ATTCTTATATACATAAGATTTTCGCGAAGTGTATGTAAAGGTATTTAAGGATAGAGCCATGTTATTTTATTAAAAGATTTCTAGCATTATCGCATGTAAGATGTAAACTCCTCTGTTATATGCCAGTACAGACCGTCACATGCAGACCAGGTACACTACAGAGCAGCCAGATTTGACGAGTGTCCAATAACACCTTTAAAATTGGCCACATTATTCAAAATGACAGATTTAATAAGTACCGCTCGTTGTTTGTTACTTTGTTGTTTCACATCAACAGAGATCCAACTTGCAATATTTTAATTAAGTAGATCCTAAGTGATTTAGCTTTTAGGAAAGTGTTAGTTTCGCCTTAGCCCCGGCTCAGTGCCGATTGTTGGTTACCAGTAGGTGTAAGGATGCTTTGGATCAAACAAAACGATGTTGTTCTTCGCTCGGATCTATTTTCGTTTTTATTGCGTAGTTGTCAATATCACAGCAGTTTTTACCAAAACTGTCAGCCCCGGTCGCGTGTAAGGGACTGACAAGCAAGCTACCATATCCCCATTCCTTGGGTCTATTTTACGTCCAAGCCCCATTCTCAACGCGACTCTATGGTAGAAACTAGCTGGCAGTTATTCTACTGTGATATTCATAATTCTATTTATTATTATTTTCTAGATTACTATTTATGATGACTTTCGATGTTGAATGTGAGTGTGTTAGTTATATTTTATATTAAAATCAAATTAGAGTAGATGTTATATTATATTTTAATGATAAAGGTCCAGAATGTGTTCCAAATTATTGATTTTATTAAGACTAGATATTATACAAAAAAATAAAAGTTTTTGTTAGTGTGTTGGTTGAAACAAAATGTTCATAAAATGAAATCGAAATAATGTTATTAGTATTCAATATGTTTAAACATCACAAAATTATACAGCTTTTTACTTTATTACACATTCTTAGCTCTCTATATGCAACTAATATATATATTTATATATAAACTTATCGTCCATTAGTAGCCGACATTTCAGTGACCGAGTGGAACTTCGATTTCACTTGGTTCACTTGATACATGCATTACCCCTACAACTATACTCTAATTGCTAAAACTACGAAAGCCAAAACAATATAACTTAATTATGTTGCTAAGCATTACTAGATATTTTGCCTGAAACATTATACCTCAATAAGTTTAGAATTATGTGTGTTTCTTAAAAAATATATATTATATTATTAGAACAAAAGTGGCATTATTTTATCTCATCCTTTCAAGTCAAAACTTTAAAATTGCTGGGTAATTTGCCCAATTATCAGGACACTGCAGTCTTGCTTTGATTGTACTTTGCTACAAATAAGCTGAACAATAATTAACTCGTACCTATGGAACAAGTCTCGACCTGTCTTTAGTTAATTTGACCGTGTTATTAATTGATAATATTTACAAATATAAACATAGATTTAATAAAACTTCAGTGTTTTAATTGTTTGCATCGAATTTCATCGATAGCTAATAGGAATGGATTCCATCCATTCGGTTAGGTAGGTGCAGTGCATAGTGCAAACCAGTAGGAACCTCAAGAAGATGTATGGAATCCATTTGTTCTGTTAACCCCTCGGAGATATGCTGGAGATCTCATAAGCACAACACATGAAGTATTTTGTTAGCACTATTTTGTAGGTAAGGTAAGTAAATAAAATGTTGAAACTAAGAGGATGGTATGGGTGCTGGGCAAGGCTACTCCATCGAAAAAAACATGTCATTGACATGCAGGTGATGCAGGTCTGAGTCGTCACTATGAGTGGAGGTGCCAAATGCCAATGGAGTTCACTGGACTCTATTAATCAAAGATCATATCAAAAAGTCGAAGTTCAATAAATTAGGACTAAACTTACTTGGGGAAAAACTCGACGTAATTTCGTAATAAAGAGAAAACTTTCAAAAACTTCTTGCCGCCTTTTGGTCTGTCTTGTCTGTGGCTCACTTCTCGTCTACAAAAAAAAAAGTCGTAGTCTGGGCCCTTAGCCTGTAACGCAATGGCGGGTCAATGGCGTCCCGGCAGAAGGACAAAACCGGGCTCTCCTCGTTTTTCTCCTACAACCAGAGAAGTAATCCTCTAGAATTAGAATCAAAATATTCTTTGATGTACTACAAAAACATTAAAAGGACAGACAGCGTTACCTGACAGCCCATTTTGGCGCCATTGTGTTACAGGCTAAGGGCCCTGTTGTAGTCACAGAGAACACATAGTTGTAGTCTAGCACGATGGGTCCTTAGGCTTTTTTTTTATTAGGTTTTTAGTGCCATGATGGATCACAGAGTAGTCAGTTTTTTTACACTAGCAACCCCAAATCTTCTGTCAATGTCAAACAAATTATAGAGGATTTATTGATTTTGTTTTCCTTTCTCATCCACGCGCTAGAATCAACCGGACCAATCGTCTTGCCGTATACACGAGTGACCGTCTTTAGTGAACGCCTCCCATTGGTCGAAAAATTCAAGACGTCGTTCGCTCCAACACAGACGATATAACATATTTTTTCATTTTTTGTAATCTGTGATCAAGATGGTGGAAATGGAGTAAACTCGGGGAGTAAATGTTGTTTGCAGGTTTTTATAAATTCACAAGTATTTTTAAACAAGAAACGTGGGTTATAGTGTTTGTTTGTGTCCTTAATTGTGTACTCGTGCGTTCAAAGACACCGTATAATTGTCATCAAGCTTTAACAAGGAAAGTTCATGTGCAGAGTGGTTCTTATGATTAACCTTCGTTAACTGAAACCCTCTATCCATTATCTGATGAAAGACTCCTCAAACAGACTCATTCTGTCTATTCGTAAGTACTTGAACTGGTTTTCCACACCTAACCTAACTTATCAACCCTTTATCAATCAAACGCCTGGGTCTGTAACGCAATAGCGTATCGATGGCGTCCCAGTAGGAGCACTAAACCGGGGTTTCCTCGTTTTTCTCCTACAACCCGCGAATTAATCCTTTAGAATTAGAATCAGATTATTCTTTGCTGTACTACAGAAACATAAATGTTGGTGGGTCAAGTTGGGGGCGGGTTGAAGGTTTTGAAGATACAATTACTTTACTTACTTACTGTGCTGTAGCAATGACTTTGAATTACTTTGCAGGTATTTTATTTACCTATATCAAAGATCATTGTATCGCGCGCTATCGTGGTCTAATTAATTAATTTATTTTTCCTATGCGTATGGTTCATCCCAAATCCCCATCTGCACATCAACTCGGCGTTCCTATCGCTCGCTGTAAAAATTGCTATAGGCCCGGTTTCTGAGTTGAGAATTTTGCTAAGCAAATGGGTAAGTATCGTCCTGTCTCTGCAGATTTCTCACAAAAGAGTGTGACAGAGCGATACGTAAGTATGTGCTTAGTAAAATTCTCAACTCAGAAACCGGGCCATAGTCTATCCTATCAAATATCTAAGAAACTTTTTTCATTTCAGGTCTTCGACAAATCAATACATGGACTGTTGAGTATATTTAGAGAGCAAGCCAGTATCTCACCCCAGAAGCAAAAATCAACATGGATCAAGATACAATAATCAGACGGCTGTTGGCATTCCATGCGCCCCAAGTGGCCCCAACCATACCTAACTATTCTTATTAAAGTGAAACTTATTTGCATTTGCAATGATTTTTTGCTAGAAAATAGAACCGTGTCGTCGTTTTTCTGGAATATGGTACTTTTATATGTATAAATAAAACCCTAATTTTTCCACAACTTTTAATGGTAGGAGGCCGTAGCTGATATTAAAGCTCCAACTATGTATTTGTAAGTTTTGTAACCTAAAATGTATTTTGTGGAGTCACTTGGTCTGCTTTTATCTGTGTCATATTATATTTTTTATTGGAATAAACAAATTTCGATAACTTCATTGCCTTTTCATGAATACTTCTAAGTAATATGAGAGCTACAACAGAAGTATCGACAAAATCATCCCTAGCATATCGATATCGATGAACTGACTGTCGACAACACTAAAGGTATCTATTTTATGTCACTTTGACAGCTCCACTATGGCCGGAGCGTTTGTAGGGTTTGAAACGCATCTGTTCTTTTTTAATTTGTGTTCTCATCTCAATTGGGTAGGCAAAGTTTTTTGTTCGAAAGTCCGTTATTGGCTTAATCTTATCTTTAGACAATATTGAGAAACTAATTTCAATATTTTTTATTTTGGTTCAGTAGTTTGGATTTTACAACGTTTCAAAGATACGGTTTTATGACGTCACGCGGCGGTCTGCATACTGTTGGCGGTCAATGCGGTCATAGGAACAAAACATTTTAGCGCATAAAAACAAAACTACTGGACCAAAATAAAAAATATTGAAATTAGTTTCTCAATATTGTCTAAAGATAAGATTAAGCCAATAACGGACTTTCGAACAAAAAACTTTGCCTTCCGAATTCTCATTATCACATCGTCTTTGTATCTATCCAATTACGTATGTACATACTTTGAATACAGTGTAACTGAGTGATTTGTGTCACCTAGAACTGCTACGACGTAAACAAAATGGGTGCCGTTTTAGGCCTTTGTTCAGCCGCTCAGGTAATCGAAATATTCTCTTTCTTGCTATTTTTTACCCGTCATTTTCCAGTACTCTAAATCAGATGCTGTCTAATTCAACCTCGCCCCCAAATTGATACACTAACTGCCTCGTCTTGTACTTGGTTTTGTGGAAAACAATCTTTGCAGGTTGCAACTTTGCCAGGCAACGTAAATACCTATATTCGCCGTCACAGGTGACTCATAAAGCCTACCTATGTACCTTCTTCATAGATGTCCAGCCATGTCTCCTATCTATTATATTGTAGGTAGATCAAGAAAGGATGTAAACATCTACATGCCATGATCATCAATTAGGTCATGGCACTCCATTTATCCTTGTGCTCAGACACAGCCCTCTAAACTACCTTGTAACTCTGACATCTTATTCTTTTTACCCAGAGATCAGTGTCTGCAGTCCCTTGCTGCAATACAAACAGACTAACAATGTTCAATAGAAATAATTTAAATGAGACCCGTAAAACCAACGCTTCCATATTTTCTTAGGTTTGCTTTTATATTAGGGCTGTTTTAGTTCATTTAAAAATGAGGATACAAACATTCAGTGATTCATGAAAAATATGAAATTACCTCGCATAAAGTTGAAAATAATTTTTTAATCCTATTTGGTGGATACTTATGCGATTGCATAAAATGTTGTCTAGAAAAACATTGCAAAGTTACCTCCAAACTAGTGCAAATTGTACAACAGCTCTTATTCATTTATTTATCTGTGATTTAAGTGACCAAAATAAATACTTGATTTGAACATAATGAAGAGAACATATTTGCTACATTTTGCCATGAAAAAATAAAGCATTTGACATCACTCTGCATTTCATGGTGAAGTATGACTCGCCCTTAAATTAATATTGTAAGAGGTGGGGCCTGCACAAGGGAGATCTGCAAACAATACACCAACTGAAGGCAATGCCCTGAAATGAGTATACCCTGTCCAAAACTAAAAAACTTTGCTGCATACAATTTACAATTTATGCCACATCTATTCTCGAAAAAACCACTCACAGATCCACAGTCAAAACTGGTTTACTAGCTAGAAAACAGCCATTACTGAAATAAACAATTTTGTTTTTTCACATTTGTAAATGGAGATATTTCCTTATTAACAGAATATAGTGGCAGGTTTTATAACAGGGAAATACAACGAAAATCGCCAATCTGAAGTGGGCACACATAGGCCCGGTTTCTGAATTAAGAATTTTGCTAAGCAAATACTTTACTATCGTTCTGTCACACTCTTTTGTGAGAAATCTGCAGAGACAGGACGATACTTACCCATTTGCTTGGCGAATTTCTCAATTCAGAAACCGGCAGATAGTGAATAAGCCCGAACTCACACTCTGAGAGAAGGCCTTTGCCTAGCTAGTGGGATATGTACCCATTTTTTTCGTGCCATTCAATTTTGTTTCTTTAAAATAACTTTTTCACTAAACAGGCTGACTGCGTTGAGATGGGTCAGTGGGGGGAACTTCTAAACTATAAGAGATAGGAAAATATGTTCTTAGGATTTGTCACAATCGCGAATCGAAAAAAAAAGTTTTGTCAAAATCGCCAATTTTCTTGGAGCTTGTATATATTTTTTAAAATCTCTAAAATCTGTGCTACTTGTAATGATTTTCTGTAGTAAATGGTGCCCTTGTAACCTACCCCGGGCGGAAAAAATTACGTCAAAATAGAATTCAAGCCAGCTGAGCGCGATATGAAACACCGTAACTTTAAACTTCTCGAACTTTGTAATTTATTGATGGATATGAGTCGTTCAGAAAGTAATTATGCTCGGAAGCCCAATATTCCGATGTCTGAATGATCCTGACTGTACAGGCTACATCCATAATTTTTAGGGTCAGGTTTCTGTAGTTTCCGGCCAGGTGTTTAAATACTCGTAAAATCCCACCTGCAGCTGGCATGCTGCTGTGGCAGCGCGGCGTGCTCGCTGTGCTGCTCGGCGTGTCCGTCGTGCGCCAACTCGACGTCCACGCGGCTCATGTACTCGCTGATGCTGCTACTGGTGATGGTGGCGGCCAGTATCACGCTCGCGCCCGGCCTGCACGATGAGCTAAAGAAGGTTTGTATTTGGGAGGAGGTTGATCAAGGAGTTTTATGTTTATTTTATGCCTTCCTTTTTTAAAAGCCCTCAGTGTTAAAGAGGGTGGTTGTAGAAGGAGTTCGACCAAGGAGTATTACTTCTTTTACAGCTTCCTTTCTGAAAAGCTTTTAGTTCGTTGCTTTCAGAGCTAAAAGAACCTCAATGTCGAAGAAGTTTGATCAAGGAGGTTTTCTTTTCTGACTTTCTAAAAAGCCCTCGTATAAAAGCCATTGTTTCACCTATTAGGGATTATTTTGAGAATTTTTTTTCAATACACCACAATACATGAGACACGATTTATAGATCTCTTTAGCAGTCTGAGATCGTATCGTGGTGTACCTAGCTTTCAATTAAACATGTCTTTACCAAACAGGTACCATTTTGTGCGAACTCAACGGGGATAACACCATCGACCTTTAAAGTGGACTGCGATCAAGCTGTTGGATACCTGGCGGTTTATAGGTAACTCAAAACTTTGCTATCGATCTAAAGCAGTTAAAATAAAATACCCAATCTAATTAATCAAAAAATTGTGTATTGTTTCAGAATCTGTTTTGCAGCATGTCTCTTCTTCGTACTAATGGCACTTGTTATGCTTGGTGTGAGATCCTCAAAAGATCCAAGAGCAGGCATACAAAATGGGTAAGGACAACCAACTTTGCTAAATAACCCCATGCAAGGATCAACTTTAAAATCCGTAAAAATAATTGTATGCAAAAGCTTAGGCTTTAGTTGACATCATTATAGAATCTTAAGTTCCCACAATTTTTATGACGCTTTTAAGGCTGGAAGATAGCAGTGTGGCGGGAAATTCAAAATTTTCACAGTTTTTTTACATTTTGTAGCTAAACTGAGCAATTTTTGTTCAGCGATTTTTCGTTCGCGGAAATAACAAAGTATTATTTTCATTATTGTAAACAACAGAACAACAATAATTCAGCCGATTATGTGTTCTGGTCTACGACAAGTTTTTTGGGCAGTGCCCCTCCTTCGTAGACCAGAACACATAATCGGCTGAATTATTGTTGTTCTTTTGTTTACAATAATGAAAAGAATACTATGTTATTGCCGCGAACGAAAAATCGCTGAACAAAAATAGCTCAATTTAGCTACAAAATGTAAAAAACTGAGAAAATTTTGAATTTCCCGCCACGTTGCTATAGTCCCACCTTAAATCTCTTTTTTCAGTTTCTGGGGCATCAAGTACTTGCTTGTGATTGGTGGCATCATAGGCGCATTCTTTATCCCTGAAGGGCAGTTTGCCTCGACTTGGATGGTATTTGGAATGATTGGAGGCTTTGGCTTCATTATCATCCAACTTATTCTGATTATTGACTTCGCTCACACTTGGGCTGAAAGATGGGTTTGTAAGTAACGATTTTGTTAACTTTTACATCTAATGTATAGCTTTAATTTTCACTTTATTAGAAACAAACTACACCTTGTACTACGTATAGGGTCACTGAAGTTTTTGAAGACTTGGCTCTAATTTTATCGAGCTCCGCACCACTAAACAAATGGCCGTAACACCTGATGGAAGCACAGAAAATTTATAAATTAGTAGAAGCTGCTATTTGTTTGGTCTTGCGTGATTTCTGGAATGGTTGCAAAATTAATAGATAGGATTTCTTGGTGTTCAATTTGGCAGAGTACACACAGCCCATTAAGCGGTTTGTACCTACATATATCGCGTAATGTGCTAAAAAGTCTCCTAGGACTTAGGGAAGCGCTGTGCTGAAAATGTCCAGTTAAATTTGACTCTTTTCAATAACAACATTTGGTGTAATTTCCAGCGAACTACGAAGAGAGTGAATCTCGCGGCTGGTACGCCGCCCTCTTGCTCGCGATGGTCGCGTGTTACGCATTGACTCTGACTGGCATTGTCTTGCTTTACGTCTACTACACGACTGTAAGTACAACCTTGCATATTATATTCTTCTTATATAGGGGTAATATCTTCCTCCTTGCGTCGTTCTGCTCAACGCTGCGCAGTAATTTCACAGAATATCGCCGTGACTTGAAAATTATTCCATTCGACCCAGTCCAACTCGTCCAAGGCTATGTAGATATATTATATTGAGGGCTTTGTGGATTAGGTCCGTCGGGCCAACGCATTGGGCACCCTACCATCATCTGTCTACAGCTTAGAACCCAGCAAATCATTTTATTTCATAAAACAAGTAAGCACTACTATTCGAAAGAGCACAAAAAACTGAGTCAATTAGTAGTGCTACTTGTTACTTTTTAAAAGAAAGTTCGGGTTCTGTAGATTAATTTTAGAAAGACATACCTCATGTAAGTTTAGAAGTTCCCTCATTACTATACCCCGTTATCTAATGCTCAGTTTGGGGGCAAGTGATGGGGCAGTTGCGATAATCAATGGCTGGAATGAATAAGCATTCACCAAATAAGAATTTTATTCTGACAAACAACCCTTTATAGATAAATATGAATCGACTAATAATGTGAAGCAACATCACTATTTGCCCCCAAACTGAGCATTAGATAACGGGGTATACTCATTACAATAAACCAATTACACTCCTCTCCCCAGGGCACAAGCTGCGACCTGTCCAAGTTCATAATCTCGATCAACCTGATCCTGATTGTGATCATGAGCGGCGTGTCGATCACGCCGGCCATCCAGGAGCACCAGCCGCGCTCGGGGCTGCTCCAGTCCTCCGTGGTCTCGCTCTACATCGTATACCTGACCTGGTCGGCGCTGTCTAACTCGGCCGGCGACTGCAATCCGAGCCATGAGCCTAATGCGCAGGTCAGTTGGGCTCTTATTGCTGGACCATTCCATTTTCCCCCACCAGAGTTGCCCCACTGGTAGGGTAAAATGGAATAAAACTAATCTTTATCCCCGAAAACACGGGAAAACAAACCCCCAACCTCGGTGACGTTTATAAAATTGGGTTAGTTGCACCATATATAACTCAAGAACGAGTGGACTGATTTTTATAATCTTTGATTTGATGAATTTGCGTCCGCCCCTAATAGCAGAATAACTACTAAAACGTGGGGAGAAAAATAAACAAAGTCGCGGGCAGAAGCTATACCGTAGGCAGTTATCTATATAGAAAAGCCAGTGTGGCATTGTGTTTGGATAGTTGATAAGTTATTTTATAAGAAAAAGTCGCCGCCGAAGAATAGAGTATGTTCTATTTAGTCACTGCAATGTTTTCGGTGATTTATAGCGACACGTAACAGAGGCTTTCGGGATCATACAAAGTTATAAAGAGATGTTCGTCGAGCGTTCACACGCAACAAGGACCCGGGGTCATATCCCGCTCGAGTCGGCTTTCTTTAGAATTTTAGATGGTGAAGAATAATGACTTTAGAATATTCTTTATTTATATTAACACTTATTACATATTCTATTATTATGCAGTATTGTATGTAAGTAACCTATGTATAAACTGTGTTCTGTTTCATTTATATGCGAACGTCCAGGAGTCGAAGGCAGATGTGTATTGGGTAGGTACAATTAATAAAATTGTGTGGTTTGTAACATTATAGCCCCTTATCACTCTTGTACGATATTAGCTCTTATCGTTCACATCTTTATCTATATTTTGTTTACGAGTTTTGGTTGCGGTTTTCTTATTGTTTGTTATGTCTTGTGACCTCAAATTGCACTTAAATTATATGTCAACGGACCGATCACCCTGTACTGTACTGTATAGCATTCCGTCTTGTATGCTATCAATATATTAAAACCTTTTGCCTGTATTTACCTATCCTTTACTTGACATTGCAGTGTATACTTGATATTGACAAAATGGTTTTGCTCAGAATTATTGCTTGATCTCTGTGAAGGCTTCCTTCACAGATGAATCCTGCCATTCACTCCAATCGTACATTTTAAAAACTGATTTTTTTAAAGGACCATTTGACCGATTTTTAGAAGCAAACATGATATTCCAACAGAAAAACAATAGTTTTTGCCACCATGCTTACAAATTGTATGAAGTAGCGCTAAAACTATCGTGTGTGGCGGAAAACTTCAGTCTTAGGTCCTTGGCCATCAATTCAAGGTTCTAGAAAATACTTCATCAAAAACCTCTGTATAGCAGATGATTTTTTCCATTGGAAGCACTAGTTAGCTCCCTGTAGCCCTTCAATCAACGGCTCCTGATCGAGTACACATTTTAAAAACGACTTTTTGCTATTTGGATGTTCTGCTATACCGACCATATGATAGTTGGACGTTTTGTTACATGGACAATTTGCTAATTAGACTTACTGCTCATTAGACGTTTCGCGCTGTTGGACTTTCAGCTACTTAGACCTTCTGATCAGGAAGGCAATCAACAAGTTGACCTCAAACCACTGAACTAAATCCCATAGAATCCACATTACGTACAAAATCACAATAAAAACTTGTCCCCACAGAAACAAATTATATCAGCAATAGAACAATACGAAACATCATTTCGACCATACGTCTAATATTCGAATGTCAACCTTATTGCATTAGTGTACAGTTTTACTTTAATTGCATAGACTACGAGCAAATAAGCTCCCATAGGCAATTTGGGCATCTAATTTTCCAGACAAATTTCAGAGTTCTATGTACTATCTAGTTTTATCCTTGATCGAAGCCTCAAACGCTGTTTCTTCACTACAGCCATAGCACTTTTTTTTTTACTGTGTTGGTTCCTGGGGTAATAGGGCAAGAATGTAGTGAAGAAACAGCGATTAAGGTCAACTTGACGATTGAAAAACAGGGGGCTAACTAGTGCTGGAAGAAAACTAATATACTATACAGAGGTTTTTGATGAAGTAATTTTTATGAATAACCTCTCTAACAATAACACCACTACAAGTACAATCTCCCCGCCAGGCGTCGTTCGACAAGCAGTCCATCATCGGGCTTATCATCTGGTCCTGCAGCGTGCTCTACTCCTCCATCCGCACAGCCTCCAGCTCCTCCAAGATCACCATGTCCGAGCACATCCTCGCCAAGGAAGGAACCGCAGGTGATTGTTGCGTTTCTATTACCCGTTTCTGGCATGGACTTTCAGTCATTAGTCTCAAGTGGGGGTGCCACTGGAGGCTGTATAAAATCACTTTTGGTATTTTCTAAAGCACTAACCCGTGGTAGGTCTGGTATTCGTCAATGAAAGACTGCGGTCGGTTGCTGCTTTATTTAGGTACCCACACCTCGCATACGCTACATATCTCTTCCCTTTCATTTTTCTTTAGGTTATCAACGTGGCTACCTTATGTTCGGTTTTAATATCATTCAGCAAAATAAATTGCTCCACTCGCCGAACATATTTGGTCCACTGTCCCGAAAACAACTCAAATGTTTCTATTTTCCCGTACGGCATTTTGATTTATTGCACGCGTGGGTTCGAATCCCATCCTCGTCGCCAGTGTGGTATACGTCAATGAAAGACTGCGGTCGGTTGCTAACTGCTTTATTTAGGTACCCATACGCTACACTAGGGAACTTTATAAAGATTTTTATAAGGTTATAAAATTCGCTTGGAACAGGATTTGAACCCGCAACCTCTTGCATTCCGCAGGTGCAGTGTATAAAAATCATCTACAAATCTACAATACATAAACTGCCTGATGTTATAGAACGCTATCTTGCAATGAAAGCCGCAACACGGGTCAAATCAAATGGTATAGCTTCATCTGGTACTTAGCCATATCTATGATTTTGGAATTTTTGTAAATGACTTTTGTATTTATTGAGTATATCAATGCTATCATGAATGTATGTGGCTTATGTAACTGATCGTGTGGTTCTAAAACATTAGGAAGCAATTAATAAAAATATACCTGAATTCAAACCACATACTTTTTGTCAACTGATTACAATATTGGTTCTGATACCGTTTTATAAACGTTAATGTTTGTATTCAAACCTGAATACCTTCGCGTATTTGAAACACTAACCCAATGTTATCCATTTATTGCGGACACTCGCGTGGCGGTGACCGGCTAAGGGCAAGGAGGGCTCATTGATAACGAAGGTAATTGGAAACCATTAGCCCTTTTGAGTGTGGGATTCTACCTATCATGTAAACAACTGTAAATGTCTTGGTCTGGGTAAGCGGTAGTGATTTGTTTAGATAGTGTGATTGGATATTGCTGTCTCATTGGTTATTCTTCATTGAAGCTATGCGCGCGCGTGTAAAAAGCTCAACCTTGCTAGGTTTTTTTTGAGGTGATGGAAAACTGAATTTTCTTGCTTAATAGTTCTAATAGACGCATACTTAGCGATATTTGTTTTATTTGTAAAGCTGGGCTTTAGCATCAAATTGTCTCGGTAATTTCCTGCGGACATATTCTGTCCAACCATTATGAGATGGCCATATCAACAAAAGGCGACATTCCGAAACCGACGTTCATGCGGATACCAACTAAATAAATTAGTATTAGAAGACCGTCGATTAACTTGGACTCGCATATATCGTCTGACGTGAGCGAGCTTGCCTAACGTATCTATAGGCCTGGTGGCAGATCTTTTTACTCTCGGATACCGTTTCTCTCGCGTGGAATATGGGACGGGATACGTCAGTCTCGGAATGTCCTGCCCACTTATTACCGATCTTGAAGTTGGGAAGCAGCTACGCAACGCCTTTAGTTCCTAATCCGAAGTCAACTGTGCAGAGTTATCGGGATATTCCCTGATCTGAATCTCTCAGTCCTGTCTGTGTGTTTCTGCTTGACATCGGAAAATATTCTGCCCCTCTACCCTTGATGCATTTTTTTTCAATATGGCGGAACTTACAAAATTGAATATTTGACGAATTATGACTCATTTTATATTGGTATTGTACAAAATAGTATTACCTTTGAATAAACATTACGAAGTATATAAAATCAAAGGATGTAAAAGAGTCAAGGGTAGCCCCCCTGCTCCCTAACTGAAAGATGCGGTCTGAGCGGATGTCTTTGTTCCCATGGCCACCTACCATCGCCCGCCACTAACACTGCATGTGTAATCGCGCGCTGAGCGCAGGGTATGATTCCATAGAGGGCGCTGACGGGGGTGAGGCGGGCCGCGTGGGGGAGGAGCGCAAGGTCTTCGATAATGAGGACGAGGGCGTGGCCTACTCGTGGACCTTCTTCCACGTCGTGTTCGCGCTTGCCACCCTCTACATCATGATGACCCTGACGAATTGGTACAAGTAAGTTGACGACCGGGCGAGTTCCGTTTTTTGCGACCTGCTAAAATATCCACCGTAAAAATGCTATTCTCTAAAATATCCACCGTAAAAATAACGGTTTTTAAATGTCAAATAAATTATTGTTCATTTCAATAAGGGCTATATTTGAGTGTTTTGACGCTCAAAGGTTGAGTGTTTTTTTTACATAATAGACCCGTAGATCTCACAACCTCCTAAGTATAACTGGAGGTTCCCCGAATCGGTACGGAAGGGAATGCAATACCAATACATAAAATCATCCTAAGTAAGTAAGTAAGTAAGATATTTATTCACAAGATAAAACACAGTACAATGATACTAAGAACTAAAAGTCGTGTAGCTCCTTACCTCCTATCTGAAGCTACGACTTTTCCACTCAATAAACGAAATGTCCCCATAATCCACGGCATAATCCCAAGCGGCGATGATTTCAAACCCTGTCGACTCTGATAACCGTGTCAGATAATATATCGTGTCAGATAACGTCTCTTGTGCACCCATCTCCACTTTGGTAGATTTATAGGCCTAATTTATAGATTTTTTTCTGTGACAATCTTTTCATCTCTTCTCTTCCCTTCTCTTCCCATATTGAGGATTTGTGGATCTCTTTTTAAAGTTGAAGACTAATCTGTCTGTCAAAACCTGCAAAGTGTTGACACCGTCAGTGCTATAGTCACCGAACTAAATCCCATAGAATCCGCATTACGTATAAAATCACAATAAAAACTTGTCCCCACAGAAACAAAAGATATCAGCAATAGAACAATACGAAACATCATTTCGACCATACGTCTAATATTCGAATGTCAACCTTATTGCATTAGTGTACAGTTTTACTTTAATTGCATGGACTACGAGCAAATAAGCTCCCAAAGGCAATTTGGGCATCTATTTTTCCAGACACATTTCAGAGTTCTATTTGTATCTAGTTTTATCCTTGATCGAAGGCTATAGTTCCCGGTGTATAACTTGAAAAATTACCTTGCCTGCGCAGTAGACGATTTTTGGGTCTCTTTGCCGGGGGATAAGGGGCGCGACGGAATGGCTATTGCTTTGGACTGCTCCAATTGGTTAGATTTTGTTTGACAGCGCGAACTCATCCCCACTACGCAGACTTTTGCTCAAGTTATGCGCCGGGAACTGTACTAGCATTTACCCCGTCTCTTTCCCTCCCGCAGCCCAAGCTCCCAGCTGTCGAAAGAGAACGTTGCGTCGATGTGGATCAAGGTGACCTCGTCGTGGCTGTGCGTCGGCCTCTATCTGTGGACCCTGGTCGCTCCCGCCGTGTTGCCCGATCGGGACTTCAACTAGACGGGCTTGCGGCACGACTGATGGTAGAATGCGCATTGTTGCTGAGAATATCGAAGTAGATGAAAACTGATGATCACTGGACTGGCCTATAGCCACCAAAACACTTGTATTTTTTTTTTTTTAAGTTAACTTCACAACCAACGGCCGCTATAGGCCCGGTTTCTGAGTTGAGAAATTGACTAAGCAAACGGGTAAGTATCGTCCTGTCTCAGCAGATTTCTCACAAAAGAGCGTGACAGAACGATGCTTACCCATTTGCTTAGTGAATTTCCCAACTCAGAAACCGGGCCTTAAACTCCTAGGTCCTTGGTCTTAGGCCCTAAAAGTAACTTCTCCCAAGACTGAGATTTGTGAAGTTCACTTTCTCTAAAATCTTTAAAAAAAACTTTCATTGGTGGCGCGCTGGCGCGTAGTTTAGGCCAGTCTAATGGTCATTGAGTGGGTCGGTGCACTTATTTGTGTCTCACTCTTTCGATCGCGAGTGCAGTTATGAATGAATGCGCATTATAATCCAAGTTTTATCGTACCTAATGAACATGGGGCTGCCTGTGCCAGCAGCGGTTGTAGGATGCGCCTACAATGAGACGCCATACTGCAAATCTTCCGCGATGGTCGGCAGGCCCATACATAATGGGTGAGAGATAAATAATTTTGAAACCGCCGATACCTGAGGGCCCCGCCGGCACCTGATGCCGTTGATTTTGTCAAAATGTCGACCAAACTTGATATGATAATACTTGATACATAAAATAAAAGCTAAATAAGTTACTTGGCTTTTGGTCTGCAACTTGAAAGAAATAAGTTAGAAAGGGGCACTTAACTTATTCGTTCGTAGTCACCCACATGCTAGGATTGTTCGACTAGCGGCCTTATGTCGCGCGCGGTAAGAGCTACCATGGGGTATCCTAGACTGCCCAACTGTACCTACTCAGTCCAATATTAGAAGCCGAAACAGGTTGAAATAAACCATACCATGTTGGAACGAACTTCAGTGTAGATTCAGTCAAAAGCATTCTTAGTCACGACAACTAAATAGAACAACCCTGTTATGAAATAGCTTTCGCGATCGCACCGCGCTGTTTGATCGCTATCGTAATTGTCCTCCTCCTTGCGTCGGTATCCTCATCACTGAGGGTCGTGGTCATTCAAACGGAGCAATCCGTGTCGTACGATGCGTCGCCAGTTGTTCCTATCTGCGGCTAAGTGTATGGCATCGTATACTGAGGTGTTGAGTGTGGAGCGGATTTGGTCGGTCCAACGTGTCGGGCATCTTCCCCTTGGTCGCTTTCCGTCAATCTTGCCAGTGAAAATCTGTTTTTCCAGATTAATCGTAATTATCGTAAGTGTATAAATCCAATAAACATAATGTAGGTACCTCCCTAAGAATATTATTAAGTATGTATTTGTTTATGAGATTACGGAGACCTAACTTGTGTTTGTATCTTCACATCTCTGTTAAACTTATTTTTAATCTGTGATTGTAATTTAGTCGTCGCTTCTTTCCGATGTCTGTCTCCAATACATTAAACGTAATTTCCCTGTATCTTTCGGTCTTTCAAAGTTGCTATTCCTATAACATACTTATCTATTAAATCCATTGTGTTAATAAATCTTGTGTTTGAATTTAATAACTTCAATGCACCGTGGACATAGAAAGTAAAAGACACATGCTTATGTATAGTGAATATATTCGAATTCAGATCATGAGTACCTACCCATTGTACACATATTAGTTAACTCTTACTAATTCACCATCCCTAACTACATCATACTTCAGCGATTTCGAATAATTCTTCAGCAATTGTCTCCAATAACACTTAACATTTTTATCGGTCAAGTTATCCCAAATATGTTGAAAACCTCTATTGGCTATCTCTTTAGCTAAATCATCATGATCTTTGAAGAATTCTATCATTACCTTCAAGTCTTCTTGTGTTGCTTTTGGGCTTATAGGAACATAATGCACCCAAGGTTTCAAAGAAGGATAATAGAATTCCAGCCATTCATCCCCGACATGGAAAACAAGAGATTTGCAAAGCAATAAATGCTTGAATCTGAAGCTAGCTGCTACACCCCGGTAGTTGAACAAGTATTTGTACTTGCAATGGTCTTCGAATGACACTTCTTCTGCTGCCTTTGCATACAAGGTATCCTGACAAAAAACAATGAAAAATATGTTAAATTGAAGACTTCTACATAGAGCTTGTGTAAAGTATGACTAATAAATGACATTGAATCATAAAATCAAATACAGAATTAATATAGTTACCTTGTCAGACTTCCATGCTTGATTTTTTGTATACTGAGCATCTACGAAGTTTGGTTCAGAGCGAGATAGTAATATTAGAGGATCTCTTTCTTCACTCGTCCTTGAACCTCTAAAGAAAGCTATACTTTCTTTCTTACCCCATGGCCATCTTAAACAAGACATGATCACAATTTAAATAGGCATCATGATAACATATAAAATGGTTGGGTACCAACAAAGAATAAAGCTTCGGCCAAACCTCGAGCTCGTGTACACAGACGCTTCTCGTATTTATCTATGGCACCTTGCACACCTATGCAGCCACATACTTGACCTAGTTTGGCAGAAGCTTATTTGTTTGATACACTTAATAGACAAGTACATAAACAACATGGTAGATAATGATAATGAGAAATGTTAACGTCATACTTTTGAGCAGCGGCAGAAATAGACTTCCTGTGTTTGTCCCAGCGCCCAATGCCCGTGGGGTACAGTGAGATGGCCGGCCCACCTTCCCAGAAACTCCAAGTGGGGTACATTATGTCATAGTAGTCAATTGTCTGAAAAGAATAACAACACATTTTTATTGGAGCTTTTGTAACCAACTTAGAATTTAAGTTATATCGACTTATGTTCCATTGACTGTTTATTAGTGCCACTTTTTTTTTTTCTTTTACGTACTCAATATTATGACCACAACATTTATTATTGATATAAGTGTGCCCATTACTGGTTCACTGACAAAAATAAAATCTAGATTCATGCAGGATCTAAAGAGTTGTTATAACCTTACTGAAAGAAAAAACCGGAGCCTTTGGGTGGCCCCACTTCTGGTTTAGCTGCGGCCAGTCTCTTGTGTTGATTATGAGCTCTGTATCGGTCAGGTGCGGCGCAAGCTCCGTCAGGTAATGCTCCACACCGCTACATCTTGCTGGGAAGTGGCAGTCTTTCTCGCGGTAAAGGGTGCCTCCTATAATCTGTTATTGTATTTTATAGGTTAGTAAACCACAATAAATACAACAAGCAACAATAGGCTGGGCACTATTACTGGTTATTACTTAAGCCCATGTTATTTTTAATTGCAGGTATCTTACTCAGCAGTGGGTTGTTGGGTTGATAGTACTAATTTTTGAAGCCTAACCAAGAGTCTTAATTCAAAATCTTACCTGATACTTGGTGCCCTTTGTTCTTGCGAATTCAAACTCTTCTCTGGTAATGCCAGACTTAAATGGGGATAAATCTCTGTCCATGACTTCCTTGAAGCAGCTGCAGTTTGCATTCTTACAGGGTTTGTATTCGTCTAAAGCAATGCTGATTTGTTTACTTATTCGAGCGACCCTTTCGTTGCTTCCTGTAAATTTTATGAATTAAATGCTGCTGCACTAGTGTAGTGAGTTTATTTGCTAAAGACAGCAGTTTACCTTTACTGTATCGGTTTTCCTTTGCTTCAGAACAAGTGTCGGCAGAGCTAGAGCAGGAATCTAAAGTTGAAGTAGTTTGCACAATAACTAAAATGTAAATGAATGTTACGTATTGAAAATTGATCTTCCGGAAACGAGTCATTTTCGTATGTTTCATTTAGAAAAACATCGAAACAAAGTTTTCAAACAAAAACACGAAACACGCACGCACGCAGCAGCCGCCACAGATTACAAAAAAACACGGCCGCTTGACAGATGACAGTCATGTCATACATAACTTATTATCTTCTGTGCAACGTTGCACCATTGTTCGACTTGTCACACATTGTTGAGTTCACCGTTGAGTAAAGACAAAAATAAGAAACTATTACCACAGACTATGGCTGAGAAATTATTACTTTGTTTTTTGTTGACTTGGGCAAGAATAATTTGGTACAGCCAAAAAAGACACCACAACACTCCTTTCCCTTGGGAACAACCACGAACCATCCAGGCAAGAACGTACACACGACAGCACGTCGACGCTTACACGCTAGAAATTAGAGTGCGGTTACATTAGGGGCGACTTTACATCAAATGTGTGAAATCTGACGTGCTGTCGTGTGTACTGAGGTATACATTCGACAGAACGTAGGTAGACCTTTACACGCGTGCACTCTATTCAGTTACGTTACGGGCGACTTTAAAATGAAAGTTGGTCTACCTGCTGTTGACTGTACAAATTTTTGTTATACTCTTTTCTGAGGTCACTCCTGCCCGAAAAAAACATCCTGCCCGCGATGCCCGACTGCCATCTAGTAGTTGTATTCTGTGCATCTTCATCTCTGTTCATGGTGGCCAGCGAACCGAAAAACGCCAGCAGACGTGGCCAGCTCATTTCCACTTGAGCTTAGCGTACGCAGTAGTTACGGTCGGCCACTCACAGATACCCCATGGCAGCTTACCGCGCGCAGCATAAGGGCGCCAATCGAACCAAAAGGGGTATCCTAGCGTGTGGCCGACTGTACCAAGATCTAACAATGCTTATAAAAAGAAAACAATCCCAGTTTTATTTCAATATTTTATTACATAAAATAAAAATTACTATAAATACATTTTGAATTTTTTCAATAGACTTTGTGTGATTTATAGAACTTAGCACCAATTAATATTTATTACATAATCGTCAGTGGGTATGTCAATTAACCTATTTCCTTTTCTGATCAATATTTACACAATTTCAGTCTTCATTCATAACAATTTATTTCATAGGATGTGTCGCGAAGTTCGCGAGCTCTGTTCTGTGGTGAGTTAAAAAAGTTGACATTTTTAATACTGGTAACATTCAGAGATAGTGCAGAGAATGAGGAGGGCTTTTTCGCCACGTGTTTTTTAACAGGTCGTCCCCGCGCGAAGGAGGTGATTCAGAAGACGTGGCCTGAGGGGAAGGTCTTGGGCTAGCGTGTGATGCATGAGCGCGCGAGGTCGAGGAGAACGGTACTGTGACCGTAGTTGGTGAGTTAGCCTCGAGTTACTTGCTATCGATCAATCTATAGGACTCTGAGAGTGACCTGAGACAGTGGTACTGATCGTGACCTTTGATGGTAAGCCCATAAGTTGGCAAAGTATTAAGTATTGCACTAGTATCGGGCGCGCGTCCCAGGCCATCGACGGCCAGGGCCATCGCCGGCTAAGTAACCCTATGGGAACTATGTTCCAACGGCATCCTGGGTTAATCCCTTGATCACCGATCGGGAGGAAGGGGATCTGTTCTCAGTGGAGACAGTACTTCCTCCAGGGGCGCGCGTCAATGTTCTGGTGGTATGGCGGCAGGCTATAAGGGGAGTGAAGGAGGCCTGTCGGGGGCAACGTATGTCCCCCGTGTTGGACCCCCAAGATGGGGGTCATGAAGTGCAACTGCCGGTCGGAGAGGTCTTGATATCGATGTCTTGAATATCCGACTCGGCAGGGGATCAGGTAGCCTTGCCTGGTTCTCTATCCCAGGCCCTGTTTGGCCCATAAGGCAATGCTTGGGAGTTAGGTACGTATACCACTGTGTCAGGGCCACGATCTGCTATATGGAATTTACCTACCCTCAATTATCATTATTATCGTGTAATCTTGTCGTCGGTCACCATAGTACAGAGATACTAATCATCCAGGCTTTAGCGTGACGACAAATTGGTGGAGGAGCTGGGATGCATTGTTGATCCTATTTTGTGTGAAAATTCATGTTTGAATAACGGGTTGAACCTGTTAGGTTCCCATGTACTAGTCGGCCACCATGTAACTGACAGAAAGTTTAGTGTCAAAGGGGCGCGAACGTGGGCCAAGCCGGATTCGTTCCGGCTACGGTTGGCTCTCGCAAAGTTATCACCCGAGTCTCGGACTCCATTGTATGTCAAGTGGTCAAAGGGCGTAAACCAAACCCCGCCGGATTCGTTCCGGCTACGGTTGGCACTCGCAATGATTGCTTGGCACCATTAGGATTGACAATGTATCCCAAAAAACCTATTATCCGATGTAATTTCATAATATTTCAAGAAAAAATATATCTTATAAAATAAAATCTACATCAAAGTACATGCGTGTTTCATTGACTTGACTTTATTTTTTAATCTGAAATACTGTTTGTAAACATTTTTTTTCTCTCAGCATTATGTGTGATTGAACGTGTATAGCCAGCTTTATTTTTTTCCCGTATGGCAACACTATAGTTGTAGTGTTGTAATACGGCTGTCTCAGGCTGTCTATGATTATGATTGTGTTGTGTTGTACCGACCAAGCTAAGTTACTACTCGATTTATCATACGAAATATAATTTTATCGATTTATTATTTTATCGGTTTATTTTTTTGCGGATTTACGAATAAACTGTGTATAAGATTAAATTTGAAGGAATTTAAACGCTTTTTTTTCTTATTTTCACGGCCATGTGGTTAACCGACATTCGAATCGATTCCGATTCGATTCGATTCAATTAGTGTGTTTGAAAAGGTTGTCGTTCTACGTCTACGTTTTGTTTGTGGTTTTTTGTCGATGGTCGGCAAAATTTTCTTTTTCGGCAATGGCAATGGCAATGGCTGCCGGTAGATGTGGTTTTGAACTTTTTGCGTCTTACTGTTTGTTGGAGTAAAACTTTTAGGCAGATATTGCTCGTGCTCTTGCAGTAGTGTGCTACGTGATTCATTCAAGTTCAAGTTGTGACAGTGAGGTGAGTTCACGAAGATAAAAGAAAATTGTATTTCCATGAGGCGAAGACGCTATTTTGATTTTATTCCATCAACAAGATGGAAGAGAAATATTTTAGTATTGTTCGTGGATTGGGTAATTCGTTTGTAACGGGTGAAATTTGATCTTATTTCAGTCTGCGCCACTCGAGAGAAAGACCAGTAAACCGGATTGGAAGTTGTTGAAATATCGGCTCCAGTATTGTTCCAGAATATTTTCAGATTTTAATTCCTACAGAACTGTCACAGTTGGAACAAGTCGGTAAGTCGAAATTCTATAATTTGTTCCTAATTAAAGCGATCGCAGCAAGAAAACCTTTGTGACTTTTGTTAAGGTTTCATTTTGTAACCATTCCAGTTACCGAGACCTTTACCTGACTCCTCAGAGGATTGAAGGACACACCTCACTGCTGATTGCCGAAATCTTTGCGGTAAGTGCTTAACGTACAGTCCAGTAATTAGGTCCTTACCCATGGTACCTCCGTCAGTGAGATTAAGCTATTTGTATTTTTTTTGTTGGCGGCCGACTGTGGCCCACGTTTTTCAGAGTACCTACCTACCGATTCTGTCTCAGTATGAGAAGATGTTTGTTGTCTACTAAAAGCCTACTAAAAGTCTACTAGGTAGTGGAAAGCGAAAAAACAAAAGTAAAAGATGAATCACCTGTCACTTGGTCGACATAAAATAATAGGCATACTGTGTCATTTCCAGTTGGCGTCAAGATGGCGGAGGAGTTCCTTCAAGCCAGGTTGGACCAGAGATACGAACACCTGCTTTCTCTTCTTGGGACCAGTAAGGAGATGTTAAGCTCATATAACGATGGAACTGGTATCCCCTATAATGACCTCAGGAGACACAATAAGATGCTAAAATTTGCCATTGAAGCCCTTGAGAAGGATATATTTATGGTAATGGAGAAGTTTCAGAGTGAACCAATCTCAATTAAAATAAAGAGTTATTCAGATACACAGTTTCAGGCGGAAACCATGCTTGTGGAACTTGAATCAATCTCTGATGTGGGCCAACAAGCCCCCACCCCCGGGATGATACCCCTGGGGTCCTCGACCAAACTGCCAAAGCTAGACCTAGCTAAATTCAGTGGCGATGTCCTCCAATGGCACGAATTCTGGGACAAATTCGAGGCAAATATCCACAACAAGGACCTGAAAAATGTGATCAAGTTATCGTACTTGTTATCTATGTTGGAGGGTGATGCCCGTCAGGCGGTTCAAGGATTGAGCACCACCAATGACAACTACGAGATTGCTATCGGTATCTTGAAAACTCGTTTTGGTTCTAAGAAGAGAGTAGTCGATGCTCATTATGAAGCCTTGAACAACATGAAGAAGGCTCGCCATATTGCAAGTGAATGCAGGCAGAATTTGGATCAACTAGAGAAACACCTCCGCGTTCTGCAATCTATGGGAGAGAATATTAACGGCAACCATTTGAGAGTAACACTCATGAACAAATTTCCTGAGCCCATACTATACCAAGTCAACCTGCTGTGTACGGATGAGGATGGCGTCCAATCTCTCAGGTCAGCATTGGAGAAGGTGGTTACAGCAACTGAGAGATCGAATGTTCAATCTTCACCATCTACTTCTCAGTTTACAACAGAGGCGTGCCGCTGATGATTGTGTCTGATAACGCGACACAGTTTAAACTTACAAGTGAAGTCTGCACTCAAAGCAACCTGAAATGGCGATTTATTCCCCAACTGGCCCCGTGGCACGGTGGCTTCTACGAACGCCTGGTAGGACTAGTGAAGCACTGTATGAAGCGCACGTTGGAGAAACATCTACTGAGCGATAGTCAATTGGCTACTGTAATAAAAGAAATTGAAGCCGTAGTAAACAGTCGCCCGCTGACGTGCGTAGGCTCGGAACCTGAGAATATACTCAAACCATCAGATTTTCTCACTCTAGGAAAGTGTATTACTATGGAACCTCTAATCAACACTGGTCGAGAAATGACGACCACCAAGCACGACCTCATAGAAGGTTGGAAAAGAGGCCAAATAATATTACAAGAAATGAAGAGTATGTTCACCGGCCAGTACTTACCTAGTCTGAGAGAAAGGTACAAGCACTCCCCCAAACAGCCAAGGGTGAAAACCCATGCATCACCACGGATAGGAGACGTGGTCCAAATAAAAGGAGACTCGAAGAATCGAGATAATTGGAAAGTGGGAAGAATCACTTCTCTCATCCAAGGAGCTGAGGGTGAATATCGTGTGGCGAAGGTCAAAGTCGGTCATAACGAGTTCACACGGTCGATTGCTCACCTTTATCCGTTGGAAGCTGAATTGGACGACAATAGTATTCTCGTAGACACAAGAGACGCTACGGGAACAGAGATAGTAGGTCAAGAAACCATAGTTGATGTTCCACTGCAGTCTCAAGAGGCAGAGATGGCTAAAGTAGGCCCGACTGAAATACTGACCGAACCAGATCTACCACACCCCGAAGACAATATTAGTCAACTCGAGATGGATGGCTCGGTTACCCTTGAAGATGTAATCGAAATTGATCCAGATGTATCAGTACCGTCGTCTGGTCACGACGATGTAGAGATAGCAGACGAATCACAGGAGCCAGTATCAAGGCTCAAACGGGCGGCGGCCATTGAAGCAAGACGAAAGATAGCTGAATGGACGCGCCAACTGGCGGCATTACTATAATCTTTCCGCCGTCGGGAGTGTCGCGAAGTTCGCGAGCTCTGTTCTGTGGTGAGTTAAAAAAGTTGACATTTTTAATACTGGTAACATTCAGAGATAGTGCAGAGAATGAGGAGGGCTTTTTCGCCACGTGTTTTTTAACAGGTCGTCCCCGCGCGAAGGAGGTGATTCAGAAGACGTGGCCTGAGGGGAAGGTCTTGGGCTAGCGTGTGATGCATGAGCGCGCGAGGTCGAGGAGAACGGTACTGTGACCGTAGTTGGTGAGTTAGCCTCGAGTTACTTGCTATCGATCAATCTATAGGACTCTGAGAGTGACCTGAGACAGTGGTACTGATCGTGACCTTTGATGGTAAGCCCATAAGTTGGCAAAGTATTAAGTATTGCACTAGTATCGGGCGCGCGTCCCAGGCCATCGACGGCCAGGGCCATCGCCGGCTAAGTAACCCTATGGGAACTATGTTCCAACGGCATCCTGGGTTAATCCCTTGATCACCGATCGGGAGGAAGGGGATCTGTTCTCAGTGGAGACAGTACTTCCTCCAGGGGCGCGCGTCAATGTTCTGGTGGTATGGCGGCAGGCTATAAGGGGAGTGAAGGAGGCCTGTCGGGGGCAACGTATGTCCCCCGTGTTGGACCCCCAAGATGGGGGTCATGAAGTGCAACTGCCGGTCGGAGAGGTCTTGATATCGATGTCTTGAATATCCGACTCGGCAGGGGATCAGGTAGCCTTGCCTGGTTCTCTATCCCAGGCCCTGTTTGGCCCATAAGGCAATGCTTGGGAGTTAGGTACGTATACCACTGTGTCAGGGCCACGATCTGCTATATGGAATTTACCTACCCTCAATTATCATTATTATCGTGTAATCTTGTCGTCGGTCACCATAGTACAGAGATACTAATCATCCAGGCTTTAGCGTGACGACAGGATGTAAGGATGTTAAGGTCGCACTGCACCTACAGAAAATTATTAAAATAAAAATTACTTTCAAAGTTTCAACCACTCACTTGAGGTACAACTCGGGAACTACTTATTGACTTATTGTTAAATATTTATTTTTAATGGCAGTTCCAAAGTTTTTACCGAACATACTCATTCTCTATTTAATAAAAATACAAATAAAATGGGCGAATAATCTCAATTATCATTCAAGCAAAGTTTTTACACGACTGTCCAAAGGAGGGTTATTTACCTATCTAAACCTAAAAAGGCACTAAAATAAACTATTATAAAGTATACTTATATACGTCATCGTAACATGCAAGCTAGTCATTATAAGGAATTCTGCACGAAATTAAACTTACCTACTATCTACTAAAATAATTACACTGATATCAACTTTTAAAAAAATACTGCACTCCACGCATGTCAAACGCCTACGACTACGAAACTGTAGGCTTAGCACGCGGGTAATTTTGGCTACTCTCAACTGTCACCTTAGCCACTGCACTGTTCACTGTCACCTCAATACTGTTAAGTGGCTAAGGTGACAGTTGAGAGTAGACAAAATAGCCCGCGTGCTAAGCCTTCTGATGCTGCATTCCTGTGGGAGGAACATCACTAAAAAACAGTTTTTTCTCGGACATCGACGATTGTTCCCGTCCCGCCCGACTTCAATTACTAGCGCCTTGTGTTATACCGTACGTAACTTTTTGACAAATGTTGATATCAGCTTCTAGTTATCGACATCCAAAATGCATGTATTGTACGATACGTGCCACGAAAGGAGAGACTTGACTTGACCGCGCCTTACGCACCTCTTTCCACCGCCCACCGGCACTCAGACCTCATACGCTAAAGAGACCTATTGGATGTAGACTAGGCGGTTTTTTTTTCTTAGTAGGTAGTCATACATGTAGAACTAAGATCGTGTTCCAAGTAGTCATACATGGATATAGAACTAGGCTGTTTTTTTTTTCTTAGTAGTCATACATGTAGAACTAAGTGTATGACTACAGGGTGCACTCTAAGTCAATAGCGGAACTTTAAGTAGGCAGTCTACTGATCAATACAAACAACTTGTACTAGGTGGCGAATAAAATGGAGCTAAAAAAATATCAGCTGTTCCATACAAAAGGTCAACTCAGAACTGCGCCAAATGTATGAAACAGCTGATATTTTTTTCGCTCCATTTTTTTCGCCACCTAGTACAAGTTGTTTGTACTGATCAGTAGACAGCCTACTTAAAGTTCCGCTATCGACTTAAAGTGCACCCTGTAGATGGAATAAGGGAATGTCAAACCACGTGGTGTCTCAAGTCTCTTCTTTCGTGGCAAGCACTGTAGTCTGTTTCATCTAGCTCATTACTTGGCCAACTTGCGCTCGAGCTGGTCAGCGATGGCCAGGAGGAAGTCTTCGGTGTGCAGGAACATCCCCTCCTTAGTATTCTCAAGGCCATGGATACAGATCGCCAGGTCCTTTGTCAGCTTGCCGCTTTCGATGCACTCCACGCACGACTGAAACCAAGATCGTAGATCGTGACTAACTGGTTGAATGCGGTTGACGAGACGATGTTCCATGCGATAGGACGAAGTTCTTGCTGGAATGTCTATCTCCGTCTTTTACAATTACAACCATTTTATCAATTATATCAATTTCCTTTCCGATGTAGAGTTACCCAAATATTTAGTTTCCTAAAGAAAAAATAGACCAGGTTCTCTATCTATCTAACTAAAGCGTCGATTTACCTGACGAAAGCACGTTACGCGCTGTGTTCCGCTCAAATTCTCTACTTTTACAAATAGTTAGTTACGAGGAAAAGGTTGCAATATACAAGGGGCTTATAATATTATTTAAAAAATGCATAGATAACGTACCGATACACAGCGCCATATTATATTTCGCAAAACAAAATGTAGCTAATAGCGGGATAAAAAAAATCGATGCCTTCCGCTACCAGGTAAATGATACAGTTATTTTCAGACCTCTTCCAAAGCCACCGCGAACTTGGCCAGCTCCGGAGTTGTCCAGCTTGGCCCGGTGGAGCAGACCTCTGGTCCAGGCGTAGATGGAAGCCACAGGGTTGGTAGAGGTTGGTTTTTCTTGCTAGTGGATACGGTTAGAGCCTAAGACTCTACCATGGTTTTATAGGCTGGACAATGGACTGTGGTTTTCATGCCTCTTCCAAAGCCACCGCGAACTTAGCAGGCTCCGGAGTATTTTCAGCTTGGCCAGTGGATCAGTCCTCTGATCCAGGCGTGGATGAAGCCGCAAGGTGTCACGTTACAGGGGTTACCTGTTAGTAACGCCCTGTGACGGAAGCTAATTTTAAAGAAGAAATAAGTAAAAGTAAAGGAAAGAAAGAAGTTAAGAGGTGGGTTATTTATTTGACAGCGTTACTTATAACTTAGAATTAGGACCTAGATGACTAAATAAAAGTAAGAGAGCCTATCTGAAACTCGGTTTGGAGAATTTGGAACTCTTCAGGCGTCTTCGGTTCTTCGGAGCTTAGCGGACGCCGGTCGAGGTGAAACGATTTCCGGTTTCCGATTCCGTGAACGAGGCCTTTCCAGGCCGGACTGCCGCTTGAAGATGAAGGTTTGTAGAGGGTGTTCGTTATGCGGGGGCTCAAGAGGCTGGCCCGCCGCTTGAAGATGAGGACGGTGTTGGTCGAGCGAGGGCTTCAAGGCTGGCCCGTCGCTATGAAGTCTTGTAGTTAAGGTTGGTAGAGCGGGGGCTTTCCAGGCTAGCCCGCCGCTTGAAGTCGAGGATGAAGCTTTGAGGATGACGAGGTCTTCAGTTTTAGATCTTCAGTGATATAGATCTTCAATTCTTCAGATTTTTCGCGGTATTTTCTCAGAATTTCCCGGGCCTGCCTGGCCCGGGAATCTGGCCTATATTTCTCTTTCGGCTGTGGTGCCGAAGAGAAGACTGACCCTTGTTGTTGTTGGATCGATAAGGAAACCTCGTAGGAACGATTTTGTTCTTTTTGTAGATTTTGAATTCAAAAATCTTGCCTCTTTATCTTTTTGTTGATCGCCGTGTCGAAATAAGTGCTCCAAGTAGTTTATGATCTCCTTCGACCGGCTCCATAAAGGTTTTTATGACATAAATTAAGAAAAGTAGCCTATGGTTGACAGAATTTGAATACAATTTCAAAATAAAGAGTAATTCCAAACAATGTGTCAAAAACGTCAATATTTTTTCGAGACCACAAAATATCAAAGAATTTTATATTTTGTGTCTAAAACATTAGTAAATCACTGTAGTTTAGTGCTATAACAATAGTTTTGATGAAGTGAAGTGGCCGTAGATGCATGAGGATACATAAAAGTATATAAAAGTGCGTGTGAAGGTGAAAATGCAAAGGTGAATGTGATGCCCGTGATTTGAGGATTGCAGTGTTATCCTAAGAACTGGAGCTTCAACTGTGCAACCGTGAGTTTCGTAGCATCACATGTAGTTATTTACATCGAACACATACAAGGGTAGGGTGAACCCTACAATACCCCAAAAACCCCCAAAAAAAAATTTTTTTTTCTAAGGAAAATAATTTTTTTGGTTAAAATTTTGGTTTAAGAAAATATGTACAAGAAAACTCGTCTTAATTCAGTATTTAGAAGACAGTTTCTATTAAGTGACCGTCTCTACACACGTACGCTAACCTAACACTATTCTATCTTTCATTCATCACACAATCATTGGTTGGGGTAAGGTTCACATTCTATGACACAAACTCCAGAGAAGGCACCATTGAGTCACACTCTCCTGACGTAGGCTTTACAAGAGTCGTCACCCGCTCGTTTAATGAAAACCCAGACTATTTACACTAACAGGGGCTTGTTTAAAGAGTTGTCAACCGCTCCGTAAAGAAAACACTAAGGTGTTTAGAAGAAGAACCTCTAAAGTAACTTCCTAGTGGGTCAAGGTAGCACTAGGGAGTTAAAGAATATAGTTAGTGACTTCCTAGTGAGTCAAGGGAGCACTAGGGAGTTCAGTTTAAGAAGAACTAGTCACTTGCTAGTGAGTTACTAGCGACACTAGCGAGTGTAGTTGGTTGAGGGCCAACCACAAAATAAGATTAAGTTAAAAGGGGTCTTTAGCTGGCTGAAGAGCCGACCTAAAGGATAAGGTGAAATATTTACAACTATTTACAAAAGGGCAATATAACAAAGAGAACGTTATATTTTAAAGTCTTTGACATGCCAGCGACTTCTTGTTCCGCTTGGGTCTTCTAGTATATACACTAAGGGCGATAATTTTTGAATTACCTTACATTTTATATATCTAGGGGCAAGTTTAGCACTAAAGTATGTGCCAGCATTGCTAAGTACGTAATTCTTTCGCCAGACTAAGTCGCCGACGTTAAATTCTTTAAAGGAATGCCTTAAGTCGTAACGTGCTGTATTTTTTGTATGAGCCACGTGGAGAGCAACTTGAACTTTATCGAATATTGAAGAGAGTAATCCGATATTGTTCGCATAGATATCTCTTGGCAAAAAGGTGAATTCGTTGACATCGTAACCCTGAGAAAAGATTGTACCAGAAGTAATAGGTTCACGACCAAAAACTAGGAATGAAGGGGTAAAACCTGTTACCGCATTTACAGAATTATTCAAGGCAGCCTGTATAATCGGCAGATGGATATCCCATGTTCTATGGTCATCGCCAACGAGGGAAGCTAGGGCGGTAATAATTGTTTTATTATACCTTTCAGTAGGATTAACTTGTGGACAATAATGGGGATTGAAGTTAGCAAATGGAATCTCGTACTTCCTAATCAGGTTGTGGAATTCTCGTGATTGGAATTGAGATCCATTGTCCATTATAATAGTTTGTGGTACACCATGTACAAGAAAGACAAAGTTTTCTAAGTAGAAGATGATATTTGAAGCCGTAGCTCGTTTTATAGGAAAAATTAAAGAGTATTTCGTGAAGCAGCAATTCACCACCAGGATGTGTTGATTGCGTTTTCTAGTCATCGGTAAGGGACCGATTAGATCAAGAGATATGCATTGAAAAGGTCTCGAGCAGATCTTTGGTTTGCCCATCGGGCCATAAGGGGAATGGTTGGACTGTTTATAAGCTAAACATAATTCGCAACCCGATATAATATTAGATATATCTTTAAACATGCCAGACCAATAATATAACAAGGACATTTTTTTATAAGTTTTAAAGATTCCTAGATGAGGTTCTGATGTTGAGCCATGATGACTTCTAATAAGTGTTTCTCTTTCAGATGGTGGAGGTACTTCTTTCCAAATAAAGTCGTCTGTAAGAGATAGGGGACTATGAGTACACCGAAGTAATTTGTTGTCTCTAAAGGTATAATTTGGGTAATTGTCTGGATTGTCACGACAACCTTCTAGTAGTTTATTATAGTGGTCTTCAGGAGAAGAGGGAAGGTTGTTCTGAGCAATTGGAGCAACCATTTGAAGAGCAGCAGTAGCGTTATTAGGACGTGAGAGTAAATCTGGAACAACGTTATCTTTACCACGTTTATGTTTCAGATCAATGTTAAAGGCTGAGAGACGAAGTGCCCATCTAGCTAGCCTGCCAGAAGGGTTGGATAGATTGAGAAACCATTTCAAGGCGGCATGGTCAGTGAAGACGGTAAATTGTTTGCCGTTATCTAAGTAACAACGCCAATGTTCAAGAGCAGTAATTACAGCAAGAGTCTCTCTTTCTGTAGTAGAATAATTTTGTTCTTGCTTGTTGAGGGATTTGCTCATGTAGGCAATGACAACTTCTTTCTCGTTCTGGATCTGCGTGAGCATGGCTCCAATTCCATGGTTCGAGGCGTCGCAGTGAACGGCAAAAGGAAGTTCGAAGTCAGGACAGGCAAGAACTGGAGTAGTCACTAACAATTCTTTAAGTTTTAGGAAGGCGGTGTTGGCTTCAGGAGTCCAAACGAATTTTGGAGCATTCTTCCCAGTTGAAGATAATTTATTGAGAGGAGCAGCTAAGGTGCTGAAGTTGGGAATGAATCGTCTGAACCAGCTACAAGTACCATGAAATCTTCGGACTTCTTTTTTGCTAGTAGGGGTTGGAAATTCGAGGATAGCGCGGATTTTATCAGGGTCAGCACGTAAACCGTGTTCGTCAACCACGTAACCAAGGTATTTAAGTTCCTTTTTGAAAAATTGGCTTTTTTCAAAATTTATAGTTAGTTTAGCTTTAGCTAGTTTCTCGAGGACTTTAAGTAAGAGAGAAATATGTTCGTCAAAAGTTGGACTCACGATGATAATATCATCGAGATAACAAAATACCTTATAGTCAAACTCAGGGGTAAATAAGGTATCCATGAGTCTTTGTTGGGTAGCAGGAGCGTTAGTCAGACCAAATGGCATAACGACGAATCTATACATTCCTCTCCCAGGGACATAAAACGCTGTTTTATCTCTATCAGGGGCATTTAAGGGGACTTCCCAGAAAGCTTTAGCAATGTCAATACTGGAAAGGTATTTGGCATTTTTAAGGTGGTCTAGGATTTCATTCATAAAAGGGAGACTATAGGCATCACGACGAGTGACAGCGTTAAGTTTTCTGCTATCGACACAGAAGCGCCATTCACCATTTTTCTTTGGAGTGATAAGGACAGGAGAGAGCCAAGGGCTTTCGCATTTTTCAATGACCTTCCATCTAATCATTTTATCGACCTCATCAATAAGTGCCTTTTGTTTTTCAGGTGAGAGCCTGTAGCAGCGCTGCTTGATAGGAAGAGTATCACCAGTGTCGATTTTATGACAAATTAAATGAGTACGACCAAGTTCACCTTTTTCTTCAAAAGAAATAGATTTAAATCGAGTAATAATGTCATCCGCAATGACTTTTTGTTCAGAAGTTAAAAATTCGTAGGGTAGAATTTTCTTTTCAGAAGAAGTTACTACGTTACATTCAAGTTGGTTAGAGAAAGCAGAGTTTAGTAGCTCTGGCACAAGATTAAATTCTTTCCAAAAATCGACACCAAGAATAATTGAGGGGTGTATTTCAGGAAACACATGACCTCTAATGATGTGAGTTTGGTTATTAAAGGTAATAGGTAAGTCGATATAACCTAGCGATTTAACTCTATGGTTATCTGCTGTAGTTACAAAGATAGAGCACGACTTGGATAGGGTGTAGCCCAGTTTTAAGATTTCAAGGTGAGAATTATTACCAAGTATGGTAATTGAACTACCACTATCCAATAATCCGAAGAAGGGAGAACCGTTTAAGAGTATTTTTAAGAAGGGCCTGTTGAAATCTCTTTCCTTCTCGTAGAGAATTGAAGAAGTTTTATAGAGTTGAAAGAAATTTCTAAGGCTAGAGAGCCAATTCTGCCATTCTTCAGGATTAAAGTTGGATGAGATATCTAAGTCGTGCTTAGCTAGTTTTTTGAGTTTTTAAGGTCTTTTTTGCAGTTGGGACAATCTATTATTTTATGCCCACTTAGGCCACACTTGAAGCACACTAGATCACGTGGTTCCGGACATGAGTGGAACGAGTGGTCACTTGTGCGACAGCGGTAGCAATAGTTTGACTTATTTTTATATTGCGTAACACTGTTAACGCGTTTAGGATAGAAGTTCTGTTTAGTTTCAGAATTATGGGCAGATGAGTTAGGAGTTTTTGAACAGGAAGAATAGTTGAATTCTGTCGCTAGAGAGTTGAAAGCGGGTTTCGGATCCTTAAAATTCCTATCCCTGTCTAGGATGCGTTCGTAATCTTGACAAGCCGTGATTAGAGAATCAATGGACGAGATATTTTTTAAAGCAATGAATATTGAGTAGGATGGTCTAATATTTCTAAGTAGGATTTTTAGTTGTTCAGGTTCAGAAAGTTTGTTTTCAAGGCGGGCAAACATTCCGAACATGATAGACACATAGATGATAATAGTTTCTGATTCACCTTGTGTTCGTGAGTTGATCGTGGCTAGTAGCTTGTAGTCATAATCGTACTCGCCAAAATCTTTGATTAGTAATTCGCAAAGTTGATCCCACGTTAGGTTAGGGTACCTAATTTTTTGGAATCTATACCAATGAAGAGCCTTATCAGTGAAGATTTCTGAAGCTTGGTCAAGGAATTTTTCTTTTGGAATTTGCCTAGCAGTTCTAAATTCTTCTAGTTTGGTCAGATACGATTTAGGGCATGAGGTGCCATTGTAAGAGATTTTTTTAAGTTCCTTGATGGAATTTGGTGGAATCGTCGCTGAAGCCGAAGGAGCTGAACTGCAGGTAGGAGTGGGATTTGCCTGAAAAACGAGGGGTGAAGACTCTGCTGACGGGAAGGTTAGAGAATCGAAGCGTTTTTCGAGGTTCGAAAATTTTGCCTGTAGGTTAACGAGTTTTCCTTCGATGGAAGCGTCACAGTCACTAGTATCCATTCTTTCCAAGCGATAGTACATGTGGTGTAAGTAAGTTTCTACTTTTTTCGTAATCAAGGTAGATGACTTAGTTTCGAGCTGTGTTATTTTAGTTTCTATAAAATTCAAAGTTATTTCGGCCTGTTCAAGGTCTTCTTGAATGGGGATAGTAGAGTTGACAATTTCGGTAGATGGAAGCGTTTCCGAGATTGTTTCTATCTGTTTTTTTAAGTTTACAAGGGATTCGGCTGGCGTTTCAAGGCGAATGCGAACCTCATATTCTATCTCAGGTTTATTGAGATAAGAGTATTTGATAGGACGAGACATTTTAAAGAGTTATTTACCTGATAGAGGTCTAAGTAAATAGCTAAGAGAGTAGATGAGATGAGATGAGGTTAATGAGATGAGGTTAATGAGATGATTTACACTAAGCCGAAAAGTTCCGAAAGGTTCAGCCAAAAGTTCAAAGTTTACTCACACAAGAGAGGGTGTGGTTTTAGAATTTTGGGAAGACTATAGTCTAATAATTTTGGGAAGACTACAATAATAACCCTGTCAAACAAAACCAGTTGGGCGCCAAAACTGTCACGTTACAGGGGTTACCTGTTAGTAACGCCCTGTGACGGAAGCTAATTTTAAAGAAGAAATAAGTAAAAGTAAAGGAAAGAAAGAAGTTAAGAGGTGGGTTATTTATTTGACAGCGTTACTTATAACTTAGAATTAGGACCTAGATGACTAAATAAAAGTAAGAGAGCCTATCTGAAACTCGGTTTGGAGAATTTGGAACTCTTCAGGCGTCTTCGGTTCTTCGGAGCTTAGCGGACGCCGGTCGAGGTGAAACGATTTCCGGTTTCCGATTCCGTGAACGAGGCCTTTCCAGGCCGGACTGCCGCTTGAAGATGAAGGTTTGTAGAGGGTGTTCGTTATGCGGGGGCTCAAGAGGCTGGCCCGCCGCTTGAAGATGAGGACGGTGTTGGTCGAGCGAGGGCTTCAAGGCTGGCCCGTCGCTATGAAGTCTTGTAGTTAAGGTTGGTAGAGCGGGGGCTTTCCAGGCTAGCCCGCCGCTTGAAGTCGAGGATGAAGCTTTGAGGATGACGAGGTCTTCAGTTTTAGATCTTCAGTGATATAGATCTTCAATTCTTCAGATTTTTCGCGGTATTTTCTCAGAATTTCCCGGGCCTGCCTGGCCCGGGAATCTGGCCTATATTTCTCTTTCGGCTGTGGTGCCGAAGAGAAGACTGACCCTTGTTGTTGTTGGATCGATAAGGAAACCTCGTAGGAACGATTTTGTTCTTTTTGTAGATTTTGAATTCAAAAATCTTGCCTCTTTATCTTTTTGTTGATCGCCGTGTCGAAATAAGTGCTCCAAGTAGTTTATGATCTCCTTCGACCGGCTCCATAAAGGTTTTTATGACATAAATTAAGAAAAGTAGCCTATGGTTGACAGAATTTGAATACAATTTCAAAATAAAGAGTAATTCCAAACAATGTGTCAAAAACGTCAATATTTTTTCGAGACCACAAAATATCAAAGAATTTTATATTTTGTGTCTAAAACATTAGTAAATCACTGTAGTTTAGTGCTATAACAATAGTTTTGATGAAGTGAAGTGGCCGTAGATGCATGAGGATACATAAAAGTATATAAAAGTGCGTGTGAAGGTGAAAATGCAAAGGTGAATGTGATGCCCGTGATTTGAGGATTGCAGTGTTATCCTAAGAACTGGAGCTTCAACTGTGCAACCGTGAGTTTCGTAGCATCACATGTAGTTATTTACATCGAACACATACAAGGGTAGGGTGAACCCTACAAAGGTTCGCAGAGGTTGGTTTCCCCCGCTGGCGCATGCATTAGTAGCGGATCTGACTCGACCGTGGTATTATAGACTGGACAATGGACAGTTGTTTTCATACCTCTTCCAAAGCCACCACGAACTTGGCCAGCTCCGGAGTGTTGTCCAGCTTGGCCCGGTGGAGCAGACCTCGGGTCCAGGCGTAGATAGATAGAGATAGATAGAGAACTCTTTATTGCACAACAGAAAGAATATTACAGATAACTTTTTCAACAAAATTTTGTACAAATGGCGGCCTTATAGCTAAAATCTATCTCTTCCAGACAAACTTGGGATGGACAGGACTGGATGCCACGGGGTTGGTAGAGGTTGGTTTTCCTTGCTAGTGCATACGGTTAGAGCCTAAGACTCTACCATGGTATTATAGGCTGGATAAGTGGATAATGGACAGTGGTTCTCATACCTCTTCCAAAGCCACCGCGAACTTGGCCAGCTCCGGAGTGTTGTCCAGCTTGGCCCGGTGAAGCAGACCTCTGGTCCAGGCGTAGATGGAAGCCACGGGGTTGGTAGAGGTTGATTTTTCTTGCTGGGGCATACGGTTAGAGCCTAAGACTCTACCATGATTTATAGGCTGGACAATGGACTGTGGTTTTCAAGCCTCTTCCAAAGCCACCGCGAACTTAGCGAGCTCCGGAGTATTGTCAGCTTGGCCAGTAGATCAGACCTCTGACGCAGGCGTGGATGAAGCCGCAAGGTTCGCAGAGGTTGGTTTCCCCTGCTGGCGAATGCAGTAGTAGCGGATCTGACTCGACCGTGGTATTATAGACTGGACAATGGACAGTTGTTTTCATACCTCTTCCAAAGCCACCGCGAACTTGGCCAGCTCGGGAGTGTTGTCCAGCTTGGCCCGGTGGAGCAGACCTCTGGTCCAGGCGTAGATGGAAGCCACGTGGTTGGTAGAGGTTGATTTTTCTTGCTGGTGCATACGGTTAGAGCCTAAGACTCTAACATGGTTTTATAGGCTGGACAATGGACTGTGGTTTTCATGCCTCTTCCAAAGCCACCGCGAAATTAGCGAGCTCCGGAGTATTGTCAACTTGGCCAGTGGATCAGACCTCTGATCCAGGCGTGGATGAAGCCGCAAGGTTCGCAGAGGTTGGTTTCCCCTGCTGGCGCATGCAGTAGTAGCGGATCTGACTCGACCGTAGTATTATAGACTGGACAATGGACAGTGGTTCTCATACCTCTTCCAAAGCCACCGCGAACTTGGCCAGCTCCGGAGTGTTGTCCAGCTTGGCCCGGTGGAGCAGACCTCTGGTCCAGGCGTAGATGGAAGCCACGGGGTTGGTAGAGGTTGGTTTCCCTTGCTAGTGCATACGGTTAGAGCCTACGACTCTACCATGGTATTATAGGCTGGATAAGTGGATAATGGACAGTGGTTCTCATACCTCTTCCAAAGCCACCGCGAACTTGGCCAACTCCGGAGTGTTGTCCAGCTTGGCCCGGTGGAGCAGACCTCTGGTCCAGGCGTAGATGGAAGCCACGGGGTTGGTAGAGGTTGATTTTTCTTGCTGGTGCATACGGTTAGAGCCTAAGACTCTACCATGGTATTATAGGCTGGATAAGTGGATAATGGACAGTGGTTTTCATACCTCTTCCAAAGCCACCGCGAACTTGGCCAGCTCCGGAGTATTGTCAGCTTGGCCAGTGGATCAGACATCTGACCCAGGCGTGGATGAAGCCGCAAGGTCCGCAGAGGTTGGTTTCCCCTGCTGCTAATAGCGAGATAAAAAAATCGATGCCTTCCGCTACCAGGTAAATGATACAGTTATTTTCATACCTCTTCCAAAGCCACCGCGAACTTCGCCAACTCCGGAGTGTTGTCCAGCTTGGCCCGGTGGAGCAGACCTCTGGTCCAGGCGTAGATGGAAGCCACGGGGTTAGTAGAGGTTGGTTTCCCTTGCTGATGCATGCGGTAATGGCGCGTCACGGTGCCGTGGGCGGCCTCGGACTCGATGGTTCTCCCGTCCGGACACATGAGCACTGACGTCATCATTCCTAGCGACCCAAAGCCCTGGGGAGAAAGGGGTTTGAGTCAGTGGCGCTATACAGGGTGTCCCCAAATTCAATGTCAAGCGGGTAAGCGAAAGGGTAGGTCATAGCGGTACTGGGAAAAATAATGAAAAAATCCTGGTCGCTTCGTTCAGAAATTGACATGCCAGGGGTGGAGATGTCCCAGGATACCAAAAATATTTGCTCTAAACTCTAATTTATAAGGCTAACTAGCGCCACCAATGTTAAAAAAATTATATCTTCCTTTAGAAGTTTCTGAAAAAATCCTAAGATGAGCCTATGCGCCATGCTTTTCTAGATTTTTAAGTGTAGATACCCTCTTCGAAATTTACTTTTAAGCTAAAAAGCCAAAAAATCCTAAGATGAGCCTATGCGCCATGCTTTTCTAGATTTTTAAGTGTAGATACCCTCTTCGAAATTTACTTTTAAGCTAAAAAGCTAAAAAGCCAAAAAAGTTTCGATAACCGCCAAAAGCGGCCATTTTTGGCGGTTATCAAAATTTTTTTAGCTTAAGACTAGAAATTGAGTTGGGTACCTACACTTCAAAATCTAGAAAAGCATGGCGCATCATGAGCTCATCTTAGGATTTTGTCAGAAACTTCTTCTAAAGGAAGATATGATTTTTTTAACATTGGTGGCGCTAGTTAGCCTTATACCGAGCCTTAAATCGAGTCCACGGACTCTAATTTTTAAATCGAGTCCACGGAATGACAGTTGCTACAAAGGCTTTACCTGACAGTAGCATACTAGCAACTGTCATTCCGTGGCCTCGATTTAAAAATTAGAGTTTAGTGCTATTATCCAGGGGGGAAATCGAGGACAAAGTTTGTACGGCGAAAACACTACTGCGATATCCTCAACATAGACGTAAAGGTCTAGTTGACATGTTCACCTGAGCAACGATGTCGGACTGCACGTCTCCATCATAGTTCTTGCAGGCCCACACGAAGCCGCCGGAGCTCTTGAGTCCCTGCGCCACCATGTCGTCGATTAGCCGGTGCTCGTACCAGATCTTTGCCGCTTCGAACTTGGACTTGTACTCACTGGAGGGAAATGCGGTTAATGCGGTTTATTGTAGTTTTTAGTATATGACGTAATGAGACGATTTATACAGCGTCCAGTGCACCTTCACTCACACTAGATGGGTGAAGTGAACACTCGGTCGCTACAATGGCTGGGACATAACAGCACCTACACCATCGGCAAAAGAGTTTAATCGCGCGTACTCGCGAAGATAGAAAAAAAGCAAACGCTCGTCTAGGGCGCGTAAAATTAACCCCCTTTCCTAGACTATGGCCCGGTTTCTGAGTTGAGAATTTTACTAAGCACATACTTACGTATCGCTCTGTCACGCTCTTTTGTGAGAAATCTGCAGAGACAAGACGATACTTACCCATTTGCTTAGCAAAATTCTCAACTCAGAAACCGGGCCATAGCCTAGGAAAGGGGGTTAAGATGAACGCATTGGGTGGTGTAGATTAGTGCAAACTAATCACACCAGGTGGCGCCCCCCGTCCAGTTGACGGAGACTAGTTGAAGAAATTCGCATCGACAGTTACTTGACTCGGTAGCTCAATTGGTAGAGCGCCTGCACGGTATGCGGAAGGTTGCGGGTTCAAGTCCTGTCCCGAGTGAATTTTTTCAACTTATTATAAATGTTTAAAGGGGGTTAATTTTACGCGCCCTCGACGAGCGTTTGCTTTT
Organism: Zelleria hepariella; assembly: GCA_949319315.1. NCBI lineage: Eukaryota > Metazoa > Arthropoda > Insecta > Lepidoptera > Yponomeutidae > Zelleria > Zelleria hepariella. Next base: position 7,675,094 of record OX439391.1, on the reverse strand, counting down.
TTTCTATCTTCGCGAGTACGCGCGATTAAACTCTTTTGCCGATGGTGTAGGTGCTGTTATGTCCCAGCCATTGTAGCGACTGAGTGTTCACTACACCCATCTAGTGTGAGTAAAGGTGCACTGGACGCTGTATAAATCGTCTCATTACGTAGATGCGAAGGCCCATTTATTTTATTAGGTGGGCCAACCTATTTACTTGACTGGGCAAGCAACGGAGGGGTTTTGCTCGTTTGTATGTACGTTTCTTCTTTATGGCCAGCTAAGTAAAGGCTATTTACTTAGCTGGCTGGAACAATGGGATTTATTGCTTGGCTGGAACAATGGGCTGGAAGGATTTTAACGAGTGAGGGGTCAAATGAAATTGATGACGTCACTGATGACGGTATGTGAAGTCTGAAAATGTTTGACACTTCAACATAGATTTTTTACGCGGCTATCGGTCAGTCTATACACTCGATCTAACTTGTGACTTGCTGAGTGTAAGTCGGTATCTACAGGGTGTTAAAAGACCGCCAACAAACCCGAAAGCCACGCATACTAGACATTAAAATAAAGAGCTTTTTCGATAAATTATTGCTGGGAAATTTATTGCTGGATTTTTTAGTTTATAATTTTGAAAAATATTTTATCACGCAATGGACGTGTAACGCACAGAAGTCATATTGCGCAAGCGTAGGATAAGTTTATGTTACTTAAGCTTGAAGTGCCAATGTTTAAAATAAATTGCGGGTTGCGATTTTAACGTCGTTTTTTGTAGGAAATATTCATAATTTAGATATGGCTTCTTCAGAAGGTATGTTAAGAACTAGATACTGAATACGATTCTACAAAAAAAAGTTTTGCAAAGTCCCACTTTGAACCTCATTATCTCGGAAACCGTTGATTTCCCAGGCATAGTTCCTTGGGCAAAAATGTTACTTATGATGAGGACAATACGTGGTTTCCCGCTTTGTTGGCGGTCTTTTAACACCCTGTATACTCCCTAAACTTTATCACGTTATTATTTGTTCAAACTCATAGCCATAGTAATTGTACTTACTTGTTTAATGGGTGTCAATAAATACTTTTTCATTTTTTCATTTTTTTTTCAACTTACCCCTGGTACACCTCTTCGAAGATATCCTTGAAACGGCCGTCGTAGCGCTTCAGAATGGTATTCTTTGTTGATAAATAGAGCGGCCATTTCTTTTGCAGCGCCACCTGTTGATAAACCAATATTGCTGGGTCAATACACCGCAAAGATAATAATGCAACAACAGGCATCTATGTATTAGTCATCAAGAGTCAACATTCAATTTATATTTATGCAGGAGGTAATGTTATGACTAAATGTTTATTTTGTCAAATTTCGTATTCAGGATACGCGGTATTATAGCGGCAAAATTTTCACCAATTAACGGCAACTTTAATTCTGTAGTATGGGGTAGTGAGGCGATATTTTGCCGGTATAAATGGCAATATAGTAAAAAAACCTTAAAATTACAGCTTTAGGGTTCCGTACCCAGAGGTTACCCAACGGAACCCTATTACTAAGCCTCCGCTGTCCATCTGTTTGTATCTCATGAACCGTGATAGTTAGACAGTTGACATTTTCACAGATGATGTATTTCTGTTGCCGCTATAACAACAAATAGGTACTAAAAAACAGAATAAAATAAATATTTAAGGGGGCTCCCATACAACAAACGTGATTTTTACGCCGTTTTTATAGATAATCGACTCGCACTTGGCCGGTTTTTTTTTATTTGTATGTCTCATCTTTATAACGTTTTGTTTTAGTTGATTATGGTATTTTTTTTGTAATTTACACCATATAAAAAGAGAACTTTAGTCACACGTTAAAAACTAGGTAATATTGCATGTGACCGCACCTGAAAGCTGGAGTGCGCGAAGGAGCGGATGGAGTCGTCCAAGTTGTACATGCCGAGAGCGACGCCGGGCGCTTTGAAGTCGAACAACAGACGCCTTTCTACCGTCCCGTCCGTGCCTGTGAATACCATCTCCACCTGCAACAAAAACAATACGCTTTCTTTCTCACAAAATACATAAACATCGCCACGCACATCGCACTAAGTGTATAGTGTATGCATATTTGAACTGCTAACTTTGAAAACGAGTTCCTCCCGAGATTCACCGAAAACGCCATAATGGTTTTATTCCCTTCTGACTTGCCGGGCTTGGTCCTGCTAGGAACCAGGGCCCTTAGCCTGTAACGCAATGGTGCCAAAATGGGCTCCCGGTTGACGGTTTCAATTGCGATTTATTAATGCTGTCGGTCCAGTGTCGGTCCTTTAAATTTTTTCGTAGTGCAGCAAAGAATATTATGAGTCTAATTCTAGAGGATTAGTTCGCTGGTTGTAGGAGAACAACGAAAAAATCTCGGTTTTGTCCTTCTACCTGGGACGCCATTGATACGCCATTGTGTTACAGGCTAAGAGCCCAGGTAGTCTCTGGTGGGAAAGATGAAAAGGTGCGCGTGGCGGCCGATCACTATAGGCTTGGTCCAGACAGCCAGGGACTATCGCGGGATGCTCGGGCACAGGATCGGCCGGAACCAAGGTAGTCTCTAACGCGATGGTGTTAAGGTACACATAACCTTGCCGGGCTTGGAGACGAGGAAGTCCTGGGCCTTGTACTGATCGCCGTGCGCGTGGCGGCCGATCACTATAGGCTTGGTCCAGCCAGCCAGGGACTAATCGCGGGATGCTCGGGCACAAGATTGGCCGGAACCAAGGTAGTCTCTAACGCGATGGTGTTAAGGTACACATTACCTTGCCGGGCTTGGAGACGAGGAAGTCCTGAGCCTTATACTGGTCGCCATGAGCGTGGCGGCCGATAACTATAGACTTGTTCCTGCTAGGAACCAGGTAGTCTCTAGTCGGGCAGTTTTAAGGTCCACATTACCTTGCCGGGCTTGGAGACGAGGAAGTCCTGAGCCTTATACTGGTCGCCGTGCGCGTGGCGGCCGATCACTATAGGCTTGGTCCAGCCCGGGACCAATCGCGGGATGCTCGGGCACAGGATCGGCTCCCGGAACACCGTGCCGCCGAGGATGTTGCGGATTGTGCCGTTGGGGCTCAGCCACATCTTCTTCAGCTTGAATTCTGGAAATAAACATTCTTGATTTAACATTTGATCTAAACCTTGGTTCAATGCGATACAGGTAACTATCAAGCCTCATACCTCGAACTCTGAAGTTCGAAATGCTCTCGATCAAAACACGCTCGAGCAAACAGATTGGCGGGGCAACGCAGTGCGCGACTTTATGAGCTTTGGTGGTGTCTGCCGGACAATTTTTGTTCCGCTCAAGGGAATTCGGAACCCAAAGTTTTTTGTTCGAAAGTCCGTTATTGGCTTAATCTTATCTTTAGACAATATTGAGAAACTAATTTAACTAGTGGTTCGCCCCGAACTATGAACTCGCGACCCCATATAAACTTAATAATAGTAATAACCCCCGTGTGGTTCCCGACATTTTAGTGGCAGACGACCGTTGTCTCAACCCCATAGCCCAGTTACCCAGTCCATTCATATGCATCCCCATAACCCAATTATTTGCTCCCATCCAACTCTACAATAGCCTGTGTTCATTGCGGGAAAGCCACCAGAGTGCATTTTGTGTTGTAGTGTGGTCAGGTGGTAGACCCAATTTGTGTACCCACAATGCATCAGGTCGGCGTGACCTGTACACTTGACGGGAAAGTACTGCGAGTGTATTTTGGTGTATGGTGCCCTCGCAGAATGGACCTTGAGGATGCGAATAGTCACGTCGCACCAGGTCAATGTAGGTGATGCACCTGATGGGGATTCTCAGGTGTATTTTTGTGTGTTTGGTTGCACTCTGGGGTACTCAACAGCTGCACCTCCTTACATCAGATCAAAGTTGTCAAACGGGCCTCTACGTGTTGGATACGTCCCCACGCACGCCGTAGTACTACAATCCAATTAATGTGATATTAAATTATTTTTTTCATTTTGATTCATTTCACATGCAGAATGTTCAATCATTAAGAATAAAAATACTCAAACTACGATTTTTCACGTTTCTCGACGCCAAAGAAAACCAAATTTTTCTGTCTAGCATTTTTTTCTAGATAGTACCTACAGTCTTTGCTCTTGATTTTCCAGTCGTTTTTCAAGATTTTCAGATTTTTCATCTAGCATTTTTAGTTTTTCGCCAAACATTCTTTGAATGTTTTCTGTAACTTGGTGGCCGCTTTTTCTATTTCAAGTTTTTGTGCCTCTAGATCATTTTGTATTTCTTCCATTTTAAGTTTTGTATAGGACTCTCTTGTAGTTTTGAAGTAAAGCGACCTCTGTTGTTGAGCATAAGGACTTTTTGGTTTATAATTTTGAACACTAGATGGCTCTGATAAAAAAAAAAATTGTCACGCCCTCTGTTAGGAAGTAGAATAACAATATTTTTTTTAATAGATGGCGCTGTTTTGTATTTTCTAATCTGGTGTACTTTGGACCTTAGCAATTAGCAAAATTTTTGGTTATTTTTGGATTTATTGGATTAAAATAGAGTTCTTGTTACGGATTATTTCGCGACCCGTAAAAGTTTATTTTTATTGTTTCCACTGAGTTTTACGTCCGATAACCACAATATTGTTTCCAAACAGAATTTGTATTTATAGTTCACTTTTGTTAGTTTTTATCACTGCTTTCACTGTTTACTGATTAGATTTACGTTTTTATCACTTTTAAAATCACTTTTTAGCACTATTTTAATGTTACTGAGAGGCAGCAGTGGCGCCCTCTCTCATCCCATATAAACTTAACAACCCCATATCTCGGCAACCCCTCGACCGATTTGGCTCATGTTCGAACTTAAAAATTCTTTTAATTTCATTTACCTGCCTACCAAATTTCATGACGATCCGACAAAAATTACTCAAGTTATCGTCGAACGAACATTCATACATACAAACATACAAACATACAAACATACAAACATACAAACATACATACATACATACATACATACAAACGCCGGATTGTTCCAGTAGACTCGGAGAACTTCGCTCGCTTCGCTCGCTCGTTCAAATATTTTTTATTTTGGTCCAGTAGTTTGGTTTTTATGCGCTAAAATGTTTTGTTCCTATGACCGCCAACAGTGTGCAGACCGTCGCGTGACGTCATAAAACCGTTCTTTGAAACGTTGTAAAATCCAAACTACTGAACCAAAATAGAAAATATTGAAATTAGTTTCTCAATATTGTCTAAAGATAAGATTATGCCAATAACGGACTTTCGAACAAAAAACTTTGCCTTCCGAATTCTCTCGTGTAACGTAGTCTACCTTCCACTCTTTGCTCGTCCGGCGTGATGGTGGCGCACTTGATGCCCACGTTGTGTTTGATCACCGCATGGGCCGCGTCGATGGTCACTTGGTCATCGGTGGCATCGCGGTGCGGCAGGCCCAGGTCGAAGTACAGGCAGTCGAGCTAAAGGCCGAGATATAACCGTAAATAATTCAAAAATACTTCTTATACCTTTATATTATTATTTATATTATTATTATTATAAACGAACGCCCCGTCCAAGCCCCATGCGCGGATCCAGATGAATTTAATAAGAATTATTTTTGATTGAAATTGCGTGCAGACAACGGCCCCATACTTTTAAAAGTAATCAACTTTTCATCCATAAAACTGCTAGCTTACTGCGAGCTTAGCTGTCTTCTGAAATTACCAGTCAGAAAACTTTAACACTGGTCATTAGGTAAATAAAATTGTTATTGTCTTATTTTTAAAGTCCTCTTGATCTTTACAATGTCCCACTGCAGGACACATGGGCTAAGTGGTGTCGATTTCAAGCGTTAATGAGATACCTACAGAGACTGTCTGTTAGACACGTAACTACGGAAGTGACCGATACGCTTCTTAGCTTTACTTGAATTGCAATGCATTGTAATTTGTAGTGCATGCAACATGCTTGACTCTCTGTTTGTTTCAGTATCTCAGATTGTTCGCTCTGTTTCACATTTAAGAGAAGATCAATGTTGTTTGATTCCTACAATATAATGAGGATCATTCGCGTTTTGAACCAAGTATGCAGTTTATAGACTAAATATTCTGTGAAAAAAATATTGAAATCGGATAAGAAATTACGAAGTTACATGTATACATTTTTGTGCACTCGTTCTAAAAACGCGCCCGGCTTGAATTATATTGTGACGTCATCCGATCCTACCGTACGTACAGTTTTGAAAATTAGCTATTTTGACAAACTTTTTTTGTCAAAATCACCAATTAACTTGCACCCTATATTTTAAAAAATCAAACGTTAAACTTCTCTAACTCCGTAATTTCTTTGTTCTCCATCCGCATTGATACTTTGAGTCCAATATTCCGATGTCTGAAAGATCCTCATTATAATATGTACCAAGTAGTTAATGCAAATAGCTGATGTTATAATTGTAGGTGATAATGATAAGATATTAGCGTGTTGTGTCTGCTAGGGCCATGTGTTAGCTTATGTTATGTGATGGAAAATAATTGTATTCATGAATACTTGAAGCGGTGGTGGTCTAGTGGGTAGAACAGTGGACTCTGAAGCGAAAGGTCCTCGGTTCGATCCCCGGTGCTGGCTTGTATCTATGACTTTGTTTAATTTCAAAGTTACGTACATTTGTGAATTTTTAGTAGCAATACCACTCGCTGACGGTGAAGGAAAACATCGTGAGGAAACCTGAGCGTATGAGGCATTATACCCTCAACGCAAAAATCGCCAACCCGCATTGAGCACGCGTGGTGATTAAGCTCGAACTCTATCTCTGAGAGAAGGCCTTTGCCCAGCTAGTGGGACATGTACAATTGTACAGGCTACATCTTACTTACTTACATGAATACTTATAGTCAAATTAATGTTATCTGGTAAAGATTCAGCATGATATCCAACCTCCTATGTCGTTTTGGACTCTGATGTGTGCTATAATCAATAAATAATAGTTCGTTCTTTGCATTTTCAATTATGATATGATCCGGTAAGGCGTAAATACATACTGAGAACCGGTTTTTCATACATGACAATTTAATAATAATAGAAGATAAGAGGTATAATGTCAATGAACAGTAAACAATAGAGTCGCACACTTTTGTTATCAGTGTAAAAAAAATTTTAGGTACACAATTATTTGAACAAGTTTTAAATATGATAACAAGGTGTTCTTGAAATTTTTACCTTGACATAGGGGAAGATAAGTTTCTCTTTAATTTTCTCCCAAATGATGCGAGTCATCTCATCACCATCCATCTCCACAACAGGTTTGGCTGCAACCACTCGTTTGACAGTAGCATCTGAAAATTCAATAAATCATTTCAGAGTTTATGGTCAACACGATTTTCAAGAGTAATTAGAAGTTAAAAAAATTCGTTCCAGACCGGACTTGACCCTTCTACCTCTGGCATTCCGTGCCGTTGCTCTGCCAGTTTAGCTACCTACCGAGCCATGTAAATGTTGATGCGAATTTTTCAACCTCTTTGTATCCGTCTTACTGAGCAACTTACTGTCGTAACGTAATATTTCCCTAGAACGGGTTAGAGCTTTATAAAAAACCAAAAGTGGTTATAGAAAATTTTAAAGGAGACTTAATTAAACTTTCAAAGTGTTTTATTTGCTACAAATGTTTAAAAAAAAAGGAAGTGAAACCAATCAAAAGAAAGATCTTTGATGTAAAAGGTTGCAAGCTAAAAAGAGGCATAAAAGAAAGGACTGGTCCTTGAGGTCAATGGCCTGTTTGGTAAAAACCTGATTCCAAAGTAAACTGCCCATGAAAAATAAAAGTAAGTGTTGTCTGCCAATCTTGTTCAGAGGGATTTAAAGGTTATTCGATTTTTTAAAGGTAAAGATCATTTTATACACTTAAACTTTTGTAAGCACTGCACATTTTGTTTTTAGTACACGGTTTCACTTACCTACTTGAATTTATGTTTTTGTAGCTGACTAAATTCAAGGTCATTAAAAAGATATTTATTTCTATACAAAGTAATTATTCCTTTGATATGCTGCAAATTGCATCCAGAGAACCAAATAAAGTAATGCATTCCTGTTCAAATAATACTTACAATTTCTTGTTGAAATCTTTGCATGGTCTGCTACAAACTTTAAAATTTGCTTGGTGTTGGTTGTCATTTTGGTTGAGTTCCCTGTAAAACAATAAAATAAATGAACATGAAATGTAACAATAAAATAAGTTTGCCATTACCAAAGCTATTACCTATATGCTCTTTGCTATTAGCATCCTAACATTGTTTTATAAATGCTGTATTGCGCACACAAACAACTGCTATTAAATTACTAGCTCTATCAAACTTTGTCAACAAGTCTAATAAAGTAGCCTTTGCAGCTAACTTAAAATAATTGTTTTGTCCCTAAAACAACACAGACTCACCAACTGTTTTTATATTATGGGTTTTGGTGGTGTGTTGTTTTTATGGGGTTCCAGGGTTAGAATGCAGAACAAGTAATGTAAGTAATATGTATGGTGCATACTTATCAGTAAGTACCTAATTTAATATGCACTACCATAACTTCCACACACAATTAGTTTTATAAAAATAAAGTCTTGTCTTCTTGACGAGGGCATTCCCACCAAAGGTCTAATCTGACCTTTTGTATGAGTAAGTGACAATAAAAATAGATAAGAAGTAATTAAGGCTGGAAGATAGCAGCGTGGCGGGAAATTCAAAATTTTCACAGTTTTTTACATTTTGTAGCTAAACTGAGCTATTTTTGTTCAGCCATTTTTCGTTCGCGGCAATAACATAGTATTATTTTCATTATTGTAAACAACAGAACAACAATAATTCAGCCTATTATGTGTTCTGGTCTATGACAAGTTTTTTGGGCAGTGCAACTGCTTCGTAGACCAGAACACATAATCGGCTGAATTATTGTTGTTCTGTTGTTTAGAATACTTACTTAATGAAAATAATACTGTTTTATTGCCGCGAACAAAAAATTGCTGAACAATAATAGCTCAGTTTATCTACATTTAAATGTAAAAAACTGTGAAAATTTTTAATTTCCCGCCACGTTGCTATCGTCCACCCTTAAATAAACACTTTCAAATAATTGTGTGGGTACCCAGTTCTTACTTCGTTACTTTTAGGTTTAATTAAAACTTCCATTTTATGCATAATACGGTGACTTGCCTTTCTTGAAAATGGCATTAGATCCGTTTTAGTTTTTTTGTTCAGGAGAGCGATGTGTAAAGTTAGAAGATAGATAAGAAGACATAAAAGTCTGATGATAAGGGGATCATAAAAGTTGTTTTCTCATGACGAACTCTATCTACAACACTAAAATCTGACTGATGAATTATACAAAAGACACCATCAAGTCATGAATATGCTAAGCTTGTGTAGATTGAAAAATCCACGCATAACACAAACATTTTTTTTTTTTTAACTTTGAGCTCAAATTGTAATTTTCTTATATAACCTAAACTTCATCTGAATTCCGAACTAATGCTGGATTAGCATAATTCACTACTTACTTTTCGTGGTTACTGATCACTGAACTTCTAAAGTGGAATAAAACGAGAAATTTCCGAATTTTGAGAAAACCCACATCCGTCTTCTAAACTCAAAATGACAGAACTGCACAGATTACAAAAAAGAACAGAATAGAACTGTCAGTCAGTGTTGCCAGAGTACGTTGGTTAAAAAATCTCTCATGTTTGTCGTAATATTTTTTCAATTTATGCTGTCAAGGTGACAAAGTAGGATAGTTTTAAAAAATCAAGATGCTGTTGTGTTGTGGCTTGTGGTGCATCCGAAAATGGTGGACCCTAAATAAATATTATCGTCATTGGTATAAAATTAAAGAGCACTTTAGGACCTTTTCGAAAAATTATAACACATGTAGGTTCAATATACAAAGTAGAAAAGAAAACCAAAATGATTTTTTTCTGACTCTTGGTTCTACAATTGAAACAAGACCTGCTTATCATTAAAAGAGACCGTTATCCGAGTCTACTGGAACAATCCGGCGTTGTATGTATGTATGTATGTATGTATGTATGAATGTTCGTTCGACGATAACTTGAGTAAATTTAGTCGGATCGTCATGAAATTTGGTAGGCAGGTAAGTGAGGTAAAGAGAATTTTTAAGATCGAACATGAGCCAAATCGGTCCAGGGGTTGCTGAGATATGGGGTCGCGAGTTCAAAGTTCGGGGCGAACCACTAGTTAATCGTAGTCAGAGGACACCCACCACATTCGCTTTTGTTAAGAGTTCCCTGTATGTACAAGCGTGGGAACTCGGCGATGGCCAAGAGCGTTAAACACTGTTTTCTATAGCTGTTTCACCCAGAGCGAGACGGGGCGCGGGAAAAGTGAGAGGCAATGCGGCTGTATGAGTCTACCTGTGTGCGTGTCTTGTTTCAAGCCTTTTGGTGCCTATTAAGGTTTTAGTTTTTACCTTAGATGAAAACAAAAAAGGGAAGATACGGCACATTCTTACTAGCAGCCGTGAAAAAATGGGCTCGCACGCACTCATGCACATAAACTCACACAGCTTTAACTCATTCAAATCATATTTACAATTATGTGAATAAGCGATACGCTAAACCAACAAGCCCAAGCGAGACAAGAACATGTTTCGCTATTGCGCGCCGATGCATCTAATTCTGTCCGCCCAATCATAGCTCGCACCCACTGGCAGGATCTTTATCCTAGTTGAAATAAGAGTCAAAATTCTTTATCTCAATGGTCATGAGTCGCGCGCGGCGCGGACTCCAAGCTAATATTGCGGGTAGCGTCAGCAAACAATTTAAGAAATAATAAAAATAAAGTTTTATTATTTCTTATTAGAAAACATTTCCCTAATGGTAAACATTAAATGCACTTTTAAATAATGATAATAATGTTACAGCACGGTCCAAACTTCTAGATAGCTCTGAAGTTGCACATTATAATGAGCGACGGGCTAAGATGCAACTTGAGGGCTATCTAGAAGTCTAGCCTAGATTTTTACCCTAGATTCTAGTCTGTAGGCTCTAAAAATATTTATTACCTACTGTAGCTTTTTTATTTTTATGTATTTATAACTTTTTTATTTTTGTATATGTTACCGGCCAAACCCGATTTAAGGATAAACTAGTTTCGCCTAGGCCAAACCAGTCTAACCTAAGCTCGTATGGATGAACCGGTTTGTCCTAGGCCAAACTAGTCTAGCCGAAGCTCGTATGGAGAAACCAGTTTAGCCTAGGCCAAACTAGTCTAGCCCTATTTGAGTAATACAGATTCTACTTATTTATGCTAGCCTAGTACTTTTTCTTAAAACTAACAAACCTGCCGTAATTATCTGAACAGTAGGGGACGCATTTAAACGCCGAATTTGAAAAAGTCTACGGTATGTCCGGTTTTGTCCGTTTTGAAGGACCACTCGTAAACAAAAAGAGGTATGTCAGCGTGTCGCCAACCGAACCTACTGACCTAACCTTTATTTTAAATCTTGTTCGACTGTTAGTCACACTTTCAGGAATATCCTGTATGTTGAACACCCTGTATGACAGTTTTTAGAATACCTATAGAAGTAAAGGGCCTGGTTCCGGGGTTATTAAGGGGTTCGAATAATTCATTATTTTTGCTCTAAACCTCTTAGTTTACGAGATATGGTAACATTCATACATACCTAATAATTCGTCAATATCAGCTCGAGCTAGGTAGGCCATACTTGTTTATCCTGGAGCGTACATATTCTTGCTAGGCCAGACTAGATTGGCCTAGGCTAAACTGGTTGGTGCTTAAGTTAGACTGGTTTGGCCTAGGCGAAACTAGTTTATTTTTTAATCGGGTTTGGCCGGTAACATAATATACATATTTTATTACTTATAAACTCCCCCACAACACAGTTTATTTAAACCAAGCTCGCTGATTGTAACGGAAAACCGCATATGGAATCCCTAACTTGACTGGCTCCACGCACGTCATTGTGAATAGAATTTCTAAAAACTTTATTATGCTGACCATCCTCAACTCGAGTTTCCATTCATAAATCGCGAGGTTAGCCGTATCGTGTCGCTCGCTCATGTTTTGTATGTTGTATCTCACTCTCTCTAAAATGGCCGTGCAAAATGGAGAATGATTGCGTATTTTAGAAAAAATATTAGTTTTACGTGTACTTACGAATGATTAGTGACACCTTCCGACTTATTTGTCCGCCTTGAGTGTTTAGTATACAGAAGAAATGCACAAGAAGGCATTCTAAACTTGTTTTTTATGAGAAAACTCTGTTAAAAGAAGCGCATGTACGATACCACACAAGTCAGTGTCCAACCGGCGACTGAATGAAAGTGAGTCCATGGACTCAGTTTTGCAGGACCAAGCGTAATGGGTGAGTGCCGTATCTTCCCTTTTTTGTTTTCATCTAAGGTTTTTACCTTCTAATGGTCCCGCAAACTATAACAGCCTTGACTCCAACCAGCTTTTTAGGTATTTAAAACTTTAATACTATCAAAAAACAACAAAAATTAAATATGACATTATGGATTTAAGGCCAGGAACATTCAAATGGCGAGTAGGGGTGGGTGATATAATTTACACAGCCAGACTTTTCAAAAGAAAAGAAAATAATATTTTTTTTACAGTTGTTTGTGTATTTGTCGGAATGTAAAAGGCTGTGAACGTACGTAACCAAGTAGAGTACTAGCCTGTAAGGGTCGACGTGCTGTATGACAAAAATTACAATATCTTACTAACACCAAATAAAATGGTCACACTGGTCTAAATTACAACAGCGGGGGAAGGGAAGGGTAATGACAAATATGATGATGCAAAACCACTCTTAGAGTACAGAATATAAAGGTCAGTTTTAATTAGCTGATAATACTATTTTGGCAAATGATAAAACCCTACTGATTGATTCGCTGTACTGTCAGATAAGATTCAACAGCTGTATAGTGCTATCTCACAATATATAACAAGTCGCAGGGAGACAAAGATAGCGCATCGTTCGTTTTCTCTCGAGGTTCATAAACTTTGAATAGAATCGAGCGCAACGAACTCGCCGCGCCGCCGTCGGCCGGCCGGCGAAACGCTTGTTGCTTGCGGGCGCGGGGCGGGCACGTCGCACGTTTCAATTTCAATTTTCAAGTATCGGGCGTCTGGTCCGCAGCGTGTGATTTTTGTGTGGACCGACGTTTTTGTTGTTTATTTATTTACAAAAACGTTGACGGCGAATTTCGCCGAATGAGCTTCTACTCGTCGCGTGCGGTAGGCAGACGCTACAAGAGGTAAGATTACTTTCGTTGTACAGTTTTTTGTGCCCTCGTTGCCATTATCTGCGCTCGTGTGACCTGTTATTGAGTTTCTTTTGTTTTTATAACAGCTTCATCATTGGCTTGGCAGTTCCACGTCGCCAGATACGATTTGCGCTCGATGTTTAAGTCATGATTTCACACATGTTGCTTTGAAGAAACGCTCTTTACATAATTGGGAATTGATTAATTAGACAAACATGATATTGGGGGCTGTTGCAAGGCTTCAGTTACATTGTATTTTATAATCAATCTACCACCCCCAACTTGACCGACCAGCCGACCGAACCACATTTGATACTCAGCACAACACCCTTCCCTATTATTTTATTTAGCTAAATAAGTACCTACCCTATTACAAAAGGCAACATTATTAAGGGGGCGTCCATTACTTACGTAAGGCGAATTTGACCAAGAGGACTTCCCAGTCTTCCCACCCCTCTTGGTGAGATGTCTCGACCCCCCCCCCCCCCCCCCCCCGTCCCTCACGTAATTAATGGACGCCCCTAACCCATAACAATATTTTGTTGATAGGTCTTGAACAATGTGTGGGTGCACGAGGATCCTGCGGGCTTGCAAGCCGCTGCCCCGGCCATGGAACCGCAGCTTGTCGAGCTCGTCTTCAGCCCCTCCCTCTGTCCCTGGAGTCCCATACTCCAAACTCACTATCGGTGTCCCCAAGGAGATATACCAGGGAGAAAGGAGGTTTGTCACCATTTTATTTATGTTTCAAATATTTTTTCCACAACTGTTTCTGTAGTGTTGCACTCTCCATTATGAAGAGATTGCATTACCTTTACCAGTTTCTCTCTTTATGAAGGAAATGGAAAAGTTTTCGTTTTTTTTTTTTCAACCTTGTCTTGACAGACTTTGGTCCTTCTGGGATAAAAAGGTTGTCAAACCTGTTAATGATTAATAACTACAATAAAGTCTGCGAGCAGGAGTGACACCATTTGACAAGTTGTTGAACTTTTCAGTGCAAGAAAGAGCTTTGAATTGTTTATTTTTAGGTATATTTTAAGATTTTGTAATGTGGTTTGGAACCAGTTAAGCATTCCAAGATTATAAGATCTAGTTCGCAATACAAATTAGAAATAGACAAACGATTTGATTGAAATAAATTCAAAAGGTGGATAAGTCTTTACTGTAAAAATTACATACTTTCTACAATATCAGGCATTGTAGTAAGAGATTAATTAATCGAAGGACTGTATGGTATTCTACTTTCGAGATAAATAGAAGAATGTAACACAACAATGGTTCCACTGGGATGTGTGCCAGATCTAAATCAGAAGGACTGGCCTACTTATTCGCACCATTTAATTAGATTGTCTCATTACTTGTACTGTAGCATTTTTATAGTATGCTGCGACTGGCTTGATGTCACGTAGGTACGTTCAGCGACACTAGGGTACCCTATGGTAGCTCTTATCGCGCGCGGTATAAGTGCATCAATCGAACCAAAAGGGGCATCCTAGCTTATCGCTGACTGTACTGTACCTAACTAAATACTAAGAAAACTGATAAATAGTGGGCCCTTTTCGATGAGAAGTTCGTCAGCAGAACCCTTTTAAAAACATCGGCGTGAAGGTATATTGTAAAGGTCTGTCCACATTGCGACGCATAGGTACAGTCGGCCACAGTCTCAGATACCCCTTTTTTTTCGATTGGCGCCCTTATGCTGCGCGCGGTAAGAGCTGCCATGGGGTATCTGAGATTGTGGCCGACCGTACAAAAATAACGGAGGGGAAGAAGGGTTCGGGCAAACCACTGCTTCACCCACATTGTTATAGAATGGGTTAGTATAGTATGGCATAGATAGCTACTTCCGCGTTCTAATGAATGAGTAATTATACTTTTTTATATCGCTTTAACGGTTTCACTTACTTTTATTTTGTCGGAATAGCCGACATGTTTCGACTTCGTCCGGAAGTCTTAGTCAGAATCAAGACCAGTAATTATTATTATACTTCTTGTAGTACAAATAGATTATTTTATTTAATAGTTCTCTTCCAATCTACCAAACTACTACTGTTTTCAGGGTGGCGATAGTACCAGCCGTAGTTAGCAAATTAGTAAAGAAAGGTTTCAATGTAAATATAGAGGAGAATGCGGGGGCTTCAGCAAACTTCCCGAACAAGGCTTACGAAGAGGCCGGGGCCAAGGTGACGGATCTCAAGAATACATTCCAATCAGGTCAGAAGCAATGTTTTGTTATTGTTTGTTTAATTAATTATCACTAAATCCTAAAAATAAAATTTATCGCACTGCCTAGTCTTTTCCAATGCAATGGCGAGCGAAAGTAAATTAACTCAAAATCAGATTTTTTGGAACCTGTAGCCAATCTTGCCTCCCAACGTTCCATTTGTTCAAGCTACTTTCACGCGATCATTTGCCGATGTTCCAGACAGCTAATCAACTGCGCAAAAAGTTTTTATCACAAATAGGAGAAAATGCTTTAGCATTTTTTGTGCAGCCATTTCATCGTCTGATAAACGACAGGGATTGATAAGATTTATATGAGATTTTGATAAAGGTTATTTACCGCCGCGGAACATTCGAATGGAATACACTTTATGGCTCGGTGCGAATCTAAATTGACCTTAATTAATTTGTTTGTTGCAGACATAATACTCAAAGTCCGTCCACTCGTCAATAATGAAGTAGTTAATGTGAGGGATGAGGGCACTCTGGTATCGTTCCTTTACCCAGCACAGAATCAAGACCTGATCAAGCAACTGGCAGCTAAGAAAGTAAATGCTTTTGGTAAGAAACCGAAAAACCCTAAAATCAACCGCGTTTCTAGTTTCCCATTCTTGACCTCCTTGCAGCAGCAATAGAAAAAAGTTTCTAGGCTCTCGTTGCCAACCTCCTTGCTAAAAGTTTCCTTCAACCGGCCTTCTTTCAGCAAAGCAATGAACAAAAAGTTTCTAGACTGACTCGAAGAACTCATTGCAGCAGTAATAAAAAGTTTCTAGTATTACTCGCGAAGTTTCGCAGCAAGAGTAAAAAGTTTCTATGCCACGCCTTCGTTAGGGGGTTGTAAAGTTTATATGCAATGCGCGCGCGCCTGCGCGAATGGTGTTAGCAAAAAGTTACTCATCGCGAGTTCATAGTCCGGGTAGTTTATTTCTAACTCTCAAAACTCCCTGGTAAACAGTTCTCCCTTCTAAACCTGAACCTCATTGCAGCGATGGACTGTGTGCCGCGGATCAGCCGCGCGCAGGCCTTCGACGCGCTCAGTTCGCAGGCCAACGTGGCCGGCTACCGGGCCGTCATCGAGGCCGCCGCCAACTTCCCGCGCTTCTTCTCTGGTACGTACATAAACATCTTCTCTGTAGGCCTAAGACGGCAGCAGTAGGCTCGTTCTTTGTTTGTTTACGCTTGCCGTAGAAATATTGTATGAATGTATAGGCCATACGTAGGACTTGACCGGTCAGCTTGCAGGCCAACATGACCGGCTACTGATCGTAATCGAGGCCGCAGCCTCTTCCCGCGCTTCTTCTCTGGTATGTTGGACTTGACCGCTCAGCTCACATTCCAAGTAGCCTCTTTACAACTATGAACCTTTCCAAAAGCCATACGGACTTTGAATCTCGACGTGTAACGCGTGAGATTCGGAGACTTTAAAAAAAAAATATATATAAATATATATTTGGCAATTTTTTTTATATTCAGGGCATGTTAAATATTTTTACAGATAAAAACACAGGTTGCGAGAAAATGGAGCCCTTTCAGCATTTGCAGTAATGAGCCGTTTTCAAAGAACAAATTCAAAGCAGTTCATAGATGGCGTTTACAGGCGTGGACATAGAAAAACCGGAATACGGCTTAGCACAGATTAATTTTAACAGCCGTATTCCGGTTCTTCTATTGCCACGACTATAGGCGCCATCTATGAAATGCTTTGTGAATTTAACGGTTCATTGAACTTCAACTACAGCACTGGTTTTCCGAATGGAAACAGTAGAAAACACTTTCTACTTCTCTCTTTTTTTATGTGTATGTTTGTTATGGTAAACAAATGAGCTTTTGGTGTAATGTACTGAAACAAAATACGATCAACACATACCTTATTAATCAATCGTGCCATTTACTGGCAGCTCGGCATAGGTAGGAGGGATTATTTTGCAAGAGCATCGCCAAGTTCGTTTCATCAAGCAAGACAGTTCCCATTTTTATTATTTGGATATACAGAACAAATGGGTGAAAGTTGGCAACCTGTTGGGTCAATGTCGGCGGGTTCACCACGCCTTCCCGAAACACATTTGGCCTTGTTACATTTCGCCTTTGGCTATGTAAAAACAATATAACACAGGAATAAAAACAAAATGTTAGTAATGCTCTTTCACCAATAATAAAATAATCTCGCCTCGTGAGAAACAAACGGTGCCACAGCAGACACCCACACCCTCTCAAACTTATGACACCCTTCTTTGTGTGTATACGGAGCTTACCGCCAACCTTTGCTGAGTTGGAGCGGCACCCTAAGAAGAACAAGAAGAATAATAAAACGCTTTATGCCCGGTTTACATTATTCCAGCGCATCGCTGGACTGAAATACAACTGGCACTGGGATGTCTCCAGTGCATTCCAGTGCCGGTTTACATTATTCCAGTCGAGCGATCCATTCCAGCACTGAAATAATGTAAACCGGGCATTATACCTTCAGATTTCATCGATTCAGATTTTCTCTGACCAGCACCCTAAGGCCCGTAATACCAAAGGCTAGTTTAAACCCCATCTGTCGATTAATTTTCATACAAAATACGAGGTTTAATCTATGGTCTGAGTTTAAAATGTGATTGACATTACGGCACTTACTCCCGCAGGCCAGATGACAGCGGCGGGCCGCGTGCCGCCGTGCCGAGTGCTAGTGGTCGGCGGCGGAGTAGCGGGACTGGCCGCCGCGGCGCAAGCCCGCTGCATGGGCGCCGCGGTCCGCGCCTTCGACACGCGCCCGGCCGTCCGCGAGCAGGTCGAGAGCTTGGGGGCGCAGTTTATTACCATGGAGATGAAGGTGGGTCCAGTGGGTAAGCCAGATGACGGCGCAATCAGGGCCCTTAGCCTGTAACGCAATGGCGGGTCAATGGCGTCCCGGCAGAAGGACAAAACCGGGCTCTCCTCGTTTTTCTCCTACAACCAGAGAACTAATCCTCTAGAATTAGAATCAAAATATTCTTTGCTGTACTACAAAAACATTAAAAGGACAGACAGCGTTAGCAAATCGTAATTGAAGTCGTCACCTGACAGCCCATTTTGGCACCATTGTGTTACAGGCTAAGGGCCCTGATGAGCGTGCTCTATGGTTTGCGGGTGGTAACGTGATGGTGCGGGCGCGCCCCACAACGATCTAGTCACTATCCGTCGTTGCAGGACAGATGAAAGCGGCATTTGTGAAGAGGACCTGTTGCTTATACCTATAAAGAAAACCATACATACACTCCAAACCAACTCTGCTCTATAGGAATCTTAATATGCAGAATTCTAATTGAACGAGCGAGCGAAGCGAGAGAAGTCTACTGTAACAATCCGGCGTTTGTATTTTTTTTAAATGTATGAATGTTCGTTCTACGATAACTTGATTTTTGGTCGGATCATCATGAAATTTGGTAGCCGGGTAAATGAAATTAAAATATTTTTTAAGTTCGAACATGAGCCAAATCGGTCAAGGGGTTGCCGAGATATGGGGTTGTAAAGTTTATACGCGCGCTTGCGCGAATGATGTTAGCAAAAAGAAGTATCTGTGTGTCGAATGCGGGAACCAGGATTATCTTGACATTGGTAGAGGGCATTGCACCTGAATATTTACCTGAATTGTAACCGGCGGTATTCAAACAAAATAAGTAATCATGATAACTATTATGCACCTGGGTAAATAAATTCCAATTTACGCTCAATTGTTGGCGATAAGACCTAGATTATTTTTGCATTCAGACTTAGGTCACCTTCAAACACTAAACGATGATCAAAGACCGGTGAACACAAAGAAATTATCATCGTTATCCTGGCACAATTCACAAATAATTTTCAGCAATACGATAGGTTTACAACAACGACGTTTTTTCCGGTTCACAAGGTAAATGCGTCAGTTTAATCAGCACCTAATGAGAGACATAAAATAACGTCTCTCATATTTTTTCCTGTCATTGTTCGAGTTCTGAAAACCCTTTGCCTAAGGCGCAACCGTGTGTCGAATTCAGTTAACAACTGATTGGAATCCGAGCTTATAGGAAATAGGCAATCATCACTGAACTGCCAAAAAAAAATACGAAGTTATAATTTTAGCATTGATAAGCATGGACATTCAGTGAAAAAAAAAAAAAAATAGTCTTGTTTTATTACCTAAACACATTTTTGCCTGTGGTTTTACAATATAGCAATCCTCATAATTTATTTCATTGCCATCGCTACTTCCCTAAGACCTTGGGGATTCCATCCAGTGACCTATAAACAGAAGTAAACACATAAATGCAACAAACGTGACATTTGTGTGTGCTCTTCATATCTGCACTATGACAAGATATCATTAACTCCTTCACGTGCCATAATGTGCACTAGATATCTTGATGTTTATTGTTCTCGTAATACCTCAATGACTATCTTATCTAGATTGGAAATTATTCGGATCAATTTCTAAAAACCTTTATAATTTGGTAGCGTTTTAAGTTGATATTTTAAGTTGATTTTTGCTTCTAAACATCAAAATTGTGTAAATTTCTTTAAGGCGCCGTGTATAGTGAATCGCCCGCGCGCAAAGGAAAATGCACAAAATCGATTCCTGTATCAAATACACGAAACAAATTGAAAATGTTCACATATCAAACCCTAGAATTAGGTGAGACCTAACTAAAACAGCCAGTTAAATAAACGTTTTGAAGATATTTTGCTTGAAAAAAAATAGGCGGCGCACTTTTTTTCAAGCAAATCTTGCAATCTGTTATGGATATCAACATGAAACTGGCTGTGTTAGATAGGTCTCAACTAATTCTAGGGTTTGATATGTGAACATTTTCGTTTTTTTTTGTGTATTTGATAAAGGAATCGATTTTGTGCATTTTTCTTTGCGCGCGGGCTAATTCACGATGCCCAGCGCCTTAAATGTGTAAATGGGTCAAGGGGTCAAGTTATAATATTTTTCTTTCTATGGCCTTATTTAGTTGAATCTAATCCTACGAAAAGTAAAAATATTTGTATACAGAGTCTTGTCACATAGTGATATTGAATCAGTTGAACTTTCAACTTATCTCTTTGATTAGTAGGTCAAGCCAAGTGACATTATTAACGGACAGACTGTGTGGACGTAAATATTCATTCACTTGTTTGTTAGGTAAGTTCCTAAAAAAACACCCTTGTTCCATTCCGACCAACTAAACAAACCAACTGGCTAGTCGGAATGGAACTCGATGAAGCATATTTTGAAAATTGACAATACTTTGGCAAATACTTTGGTGTTATCTTTTCTCAAATATAGAGGGAGAATGACAGAAAGACACATTAACCGTCTTTATTATCACGTGTCACCGAGAATGACAGAAAGACACATTAAGCGTCTTTATCATCACGTGTGTCCATCGTGAAAACATAAAATCTCGCCTATTATAGCCTATCTGGGCTGAAATAAATTATTTTATTTTATTTTTTTATTTTTTATAAATCTCCAGTCAGCTTGATCCGATATTTTTTTTACTTTGATGAGTGTTAGGTACAATAGTACAATACATCGTTTCTTTTACAGCAAATTTGCAGAGGATACACGTGGTTATTCTGCCCCAACTCTCTATCTCCCAGTGTTGCTTCATCTTTTTCTCTCTGCCCAAACAGAATACCAGCCCCTTAGGGTACCCGTAACTTTATGCTGAGCCAGATTCCAATTCACGCATACCTATGTACGGTCGGCCACAGTCACAGATACCCCATAGCAGCTCTTACCGCGCGCGGCATAAGGGCGCCAATCGAACAAAAAGGGGTATCCTAGCGTGTGGCCGACTGTAACTAGCACCTAATTATCTATACTTTTAATTATAATTGTATGTAGGTGGATGTGTTTATGTATGTTTTGGCGATAAATAAATGTATTTTGTCTCCGCCCAAACAGGAAGATGGCGCGGGCGAGGGCGGCTACGCGCGTCAGATGAGTGAAGAGTTCCTTCAAGCCGAGCGCGCCCTCCTCGGCAAGGAGACCCGGAGCTCCGACGTCGTCATCAGCACCGCCCTGATCCCTGGGAAGCCGGCGCCGCTGCTTATATTAGAGGTAAACATTTAAAAACCGACCAAGTGCAAGTCGGACTCGCGCACCAAGGGTTCCGTACCATTATCTATAAAAACGGCCAAAAAATCACGTTAGTTAAATGGGGGCCCCCTTAGATATTTATTTTATTCTGTTTTTTGTATTTGTTGTTACAGCGGCAACAAAAATAGATCATCTGTGAAAATTTCAACTGTCTAACTATCACGGTTCATGAGATACAGCCTGGTGACAGACGGACAGTGGAGTATTAGTAATAGGGTCCTGTTGGTACCCTTTGGGTACGGAACCCTAAAAAATAAACTATCCAAACGACTAGTCACAATGCCGATGTTCGATGATTCAGAACGATTGATACGGGCGGTGGTACGGACACAATGAAAAAAGTCGTGGCTCAAAAAATCTGTGAATCGACTGAGATTGCCAGCGTCGAACATCTTTTTCGCTTGGCAAGGAACCGAAAAGAATATGAAGAGTTGACAGCCAACCTACATAACTGGAAAGTCACGTCAAGAATAAGAAGAAGGTGGTACGGAACCCTCCATGCGCGAGTCCGACTCACACTTTAGTCAAAATCCTTTAAATGAAGCTTTAATATTTCTCCAGGATGCAATCCGCGACATGGCCCCAGGCAGCGTGGTAGTGGACCTAGCAGCTGAGATGGGCGGCAACATACAGACTACGGTGAAGGGGCAGATCGTCAAAGTGCACGGCGTCACACACATCGGTCTCACGGACCTGCCCAGTCGGATGCCGGCGCACGCCTCCACGCTGTATGCTAACAACATCTCCGGACTGCTATTTAGTATGGGTAAGTTACGGCAGTCAAGTTGATTAGCATCCAAGTACTTTTTGCTTCCTAAACCTTATGATCCGCAATGGGCCTAAGGTCGCAAATAAGTATGGCGAAGAAAGACAGATCTAGCTCTGGCGCGATAAGAGGCCTAAGCATACCGATGCCGAGTGTGAACAGCACAGAATTATCATTATCAGCCAATAAATAACCCCTCTTACCTTTCTAGAAATGACTGGTTTTTGACGCTGCGGAAATGCAAACAAGATAATAGTACAGTCGCCCGTAACGTTTTAATTTACTAAAAAGGTTGCCTTACCGGTTCCCCTTTTGAAATGTTGTAAAGTACGTAATTCTGCATAGAAAACCTAAGTCTTGCAATTCCTAACCCGCCGCAAACATAAAAAGATTTTTTTTTTAAAGGGGATCCGGTAACCTTTTTAGGCCCGGTTTCTGAGTTGACTAAGCACATACTTACGTATCGCTCTGTCCCGCTCTTTTGTAAGAAATCTGCAGAGATAGGACGATACTTACCCATTTGCTTAGCAAAATTCTCAACTCAGAAACCGGGCCTTAGTGAATTAAAATGGTACGGGCGACTGTACTATAAGCTCTGATAAGCAAACGCAAACCGGCAAAACTCGTAATCCCTGGTCGTAATCGCATTTTTATGTCCTTCAAACTTTCCATTTACTGTACAGTTTCATTGAACCGGAAAGTAATTTTACGGCAGTAAATAGGCATCCCTTCAGCTTGAATTCTGCTCTACGATACACCGGCATTTTTCAACCACACGACCAAAAATACACAAAGTCGCCGCAAAATGCGCAACTCCATTCATACGAGCGCTGTTTCGGCTAAAATCGCTTCAGATTTTGTATCCGCTCCCGCCACATTCTAGTTGGAAATAATTTGTAAACTATCTTTCACGAAAGAGTTCCCTTGAGTTGAACAAGAATAGTCCTTACAACATTGTGATAAGAACTTTGTGAAGGGATCTCTTTCGTGAAATCGACACAGTATACCGTAAAAATAAATCTTTTAGGCAGCAACGACCACTTCCACATCAACCTCGAAGACGAAGTGACGCGAGGCGCGATCGTGCTAAAGGGAGGCGAGTTACTATGGCCTGCGCCGCCCCCGCCCAGTATGGGCGTCGCGCAGAAAGTTGCCGCCCCTACCGCCGCGGCCAAAGCTGTTGAGGCCAACCCCTTCAATGATACGCTGAAGGATTCCTTCCTGTATTCAACTGGTAGGTGAATTCGCAACCCATAGTTTTTGGTTCAAAAGTCCGTTATTGGCTTATTCAAAACTTTTGGCTATTATAAGAAACTAATTTCAATATTTTTTATTTTGGTTCAGTAGTTTGGATTTTACAACGTTTCAAAGATACAGTTTTATGACGTCACGCGACGGTCTGCATACTGTTGGCGGTCATAGGAACAAAACATTTTAGCGCATAAAAACAAAACTACTGGACCAAAATAAAAAATATTTAAATTAGTTTCTCAATATTGTCTAAAGATAAGTTTAAGCCAATAACGGACTTTCGAACAAAAAACTTTGCGTACCGAACTACAAGTTACAAAAACTAAGAATGTCACTTGTGCATTTTCGGTCCAGATTTATTTTACTGGCCCGCTCCTGTTTGGTCTTTTATCAGCGTGCATTATTTACAAAAAAAGGTGTATTTCTATATCCATTGTCAGTCCACCTTCCAGTTTCTCTTTTTTATATCTCTTAAATTTTTACAGGGCTAGCGTCACTGATCGCGCTAGGCGTCGCATCTCCAAATCCAGCGTTCACAACAATGACTACGACGCTAGCTCTCTCGGGTAAGTCACACCATTCAAATTAAACTGAATGTTTCTTCTTCTTAGGTGCCTCTTCGACTCAGTGAAAGTTGGCAGTCAGCTCCGCGTAAAAATTCTCTTTGTTCCTCGCACGGCGAAATGGCTTGGAAGCACTCGCGATTCCAGAATCCAGTCGACTCCCGTATGAATTCTAGATTCAGTAGGTTTCTTAGCCAGGGTTTCCTCCTTCGGCCGACGCGTCTCTTGCCAGCGCACCCATATTTTAAATTTTCAGGACGCTGTATCTATCATGTCTGAACACATGTCCTAGATATGCCACCTTTCTGAACGATACTGAACCTTAAAATTACAATACTGAACCTTAAGGCTCGGTATAAGGCTAACTAGCGCCACCAATGTTAAAAAAAACATATCTTCCTTTAGAAGAAGTTTCTGAAAAAATCCTAAGATGCGCCATGCTTTTCTAGATTTTAAAGTGTAGATACCCTCTTCGAAATTTACTTTTAAGCTAAAAAATTTTCGAAAACCGCCAAAAACGACCGCTTTTGGCTATTATCGAAATTTTTTTAGCTTAAGACTAGAAATTAAGTTGGGTACCTACACTTAAAAATCTAGAAAAGCATGGCGCATGAGCTCATTTTAGGATTTTGACAGAAACTTCTTCTGAAGGGACATATGATTTTTTCAATATTGGTGGCGCTAGTTAGCCTTATACCGAGCCTTAAAATATGGTCTACTTCACCCGTTGTTATTCTTCCAGGTGTGGTCGGCTACCATACAGTGTGGGGCGTAGTGCCCGCGCTACACTCCCCGCTAATGTCTGTGACAAACGCCGTCTCAGGCATTACTGCCGTGGGAGGCCTGCTCCTTATGGGTGGGGGCTATGTCCCTGAGACCCCAGTACAAGTAAGTTTCGACTTTACTACCACAGGCCCCAGGCACTGTTTATTTTGAAATTTTCGAACGAGCGAGCGAAGTTCTCCGAGTCTACTGGAACAATCCGGCGTTTGTATGTATGAATGTTCGTTCGACGATAACTTGAGTAAATTGAGTCGGATCGTCATGAAATTTAGTAGGCAGGTAGGTAAATGAGACAAAGAGAATTATTAAGTTCGAACATGCGCCAAATCGGTCGAGGGGTTGCCGAGATATAGTATCGCTGAGAGATGGGGTCGCGAGTTCACAGTTCGGGGCGGACCACTAGTATTGAACGAGCGAGCGAAGTTCTCCGACTCTACTGGAACAATCCGGCGTTTGTTTGTACGTATTTATGTTTGTATATGTCCGGGAATCTATACCTATTTCATAGACTTGTCCATTTTATGAGATTATCATCAAAAATAAAAACACAACTTGACAATTCAGCTCGCACCATCGGCGAAGCCGCCACAGAATAGCGGGACTGCTGATTTGACACTTTACTTTTTAAACCTTGTGGTTAGTGTTGCCATAGATTAACACCAGAGCCACAAACAAATAAAAGGATTGACGTTTATCTATGGAGAAGACCGCGACTACACGCTTATTCTCCGACACGGCCATACTGACAATACGCGCGCTCTCGCGCGTTCCAAACCTTCGGACTAAAACTAGAGTCCGTTTACCAAACGCCTTGTATCTGATCACAAGGCATTACCTTTATCCCAGGATTTACCGTCTCCATCCATTAAACCAGACGTCAGCATTACCATCTTCGTCCATACAAAACGTTACCTTCTTCGTCCATACCAGACGTTACCTTCTTCGTCCATTAAACCACAGATGTTACCTTTAATTACCAGTTTTATTGCCTTGTCAATCTGACCACAGGCGTTACCTTTTACCAGTTATATTGCCTTGTCAATCTGACCGCAGGCGTTACCTTTTACCAGTTTCACCTTTGAAGGTTAATAAACCAACAAAACCACAGTTGATTACCGTTTCATACACATTAAAACTCATTGTTCCACAGTAGGTACCTTAACACGTTTCAACAATTCAACCGACCTTTTCAACAGTTCAGCAGTACCTAGTGTAAAACATCTTTCAATAGTTCAACACACAAAATAGCTTCCAACTTCAAACTCAAAGTGAAATGAAATAGCTTTCAACCGCAATCTCTCAAGGCGAAGTGTAACTTTCTAACTGGCAAGGTGAAGCGCAAACAACAACTTCCAACCGATAACGTAAAGCGTAAACAACAGCTTTCAACCGCAATCTCTCAAGGCGAAGTGTAACTTTATAACTGGGAAGGTGAAGCGCAAACAACAACTTCCAACCGATAACGTAAAGCGTAAACAACAGCTTTCAACCGACAAGGCGAAGCATAAACAGTGGCTTTCAACCGAAAAGGTAAAGCGTCAAACAGTGGCTTTCAACCGACAAGGTAAAGCGCCAACAGAAGCTTTTAACCGACAAGGTAAAGCGCCAACAGTAGCTTTCAACCGACCAGGTAAAGCGCCAACAGTAGCTTTCAACCGACCAGGTAAAGCGCCAACAGTAGCTTTTAACCGATATGGTAAAGCGCCAATAGTAGCTTTCAACCGACCAGGTAAAGCGCCAACAGTAGCTTTCAACCGACAAGGTAAAGCGCCAACGGTAGCTTTCAACCGACAAGGTAAAGCGCCAACAGTAGCTTTCAACCGACAAGGTAAAGCGCCAACAGTAGCTTTCAACCGACAAGGTAAAGCGCCAACAGTAGCTTTCAACCGACAAGGTAAAGCGCCAATAGTAGCTTTCAACCGACAAGGTAAAGCGCCAACAGTAGCTTTCAACCGACAAGGTAAAGCGCCAATCGTAGCTTTCAACCGACAAGGTAAAGCGCCAACAGTAGCTTTCAACCGACAAGGTAAAGCGCCAATAGTAGCTTTCAACCGACAAGGTAAAGCGCCAACAGTAGCTTTCAACCGACAAGGTAAAGCGCCAATAGTAGCTTTCAACCGACAAGGTAAAGCGCAAACAGCAGCTTTCAACCGATAAGGTAAAGCGTAACAACAGCTTTCAACCGATAAGGTAAAACGTAAACAGCAGCTTTCAACCGATAAGGTAAAGCGTAACTACAGCTTTCAACCGATGAGGTAAAGCGTAATCAACAGCTTTCAACCGATAAGGTAAAGCGTAATCAGCAGCTTTCAACCGATAAGGTAAAGCGTAACAACAGCTTTCAACCGATAAGGTAAAGCGTAAACAGCAGCTTTTAACCGATAAGGTAAAGCGTAACAACAGCTTTCAACCGATAAGGTAAAGCGTAAACCACAGCTTTCAACCGATAAGGTAAAGCGTAAACAATATGATAAAGCTTAGAAGCTCCCAAATTCGAACACTTACAAATAAACAAAATGTTCCTAGGTGACATAACAGCTTGCAACGATAGATACAGCAAATCGCAACAATTTCCAGCCACAGTACATCAATGCGTAGGTAATAGATTCTATCAGGTTCAGAGAGTTAAACACACAGAAACAGTTTGTGAAATAAAAACCAAATACCAGGCGATATTATTTATTTTGTAGGCTGAAGTAGGTAGGTGGTAGTGTCTCAATCCGTGCACCGTTTCGGCCTCCCTGACCTTATACTTTATTCAATTATGATTTCAATATTTTAATCCACAGTTAGGTACTTATACCTAGTGATTTTATGTTCAATGCAATCTAAATCGCAAAACACTGTAGGTATCAAACAAATCCGTCAGCTAAGGATACCGACTCAGCTTCACGCAATGCAATAAAACAAGACAAACTATAAAGATAAAATTACTGTGATCTGACTCGCCTTCAATGTAAGGTAGGTAAATTTTAATGTGCCAGTAAGTAGGTACTTACTCCAATAAGACAATTTTTAAATCTTTTAGTCGAGTTATCATCACAAAGCTCGCATTTCAAATAAGACTGGGATATTGAGTGGTAGGCAATATTACATTTTAGATTGTCCCTTTGTTAGTCTTCATCAAATCAGACAAACATTTTGATTTTCAACCATGGTCATCACATGACTAGACTCTAGTCGTCTAGACAGAAATTGATCTGTAAACCCAATCATAATTTTAGTTCACAAATATCTACAAAGAGATTAAATCAAAATAAGTTTTTCAACAATGTAACGCACACCTACTATACCTGTAAGATGAATTTCATCATACCATTTTATCCCTGAATAAAAGTATGAGAGCTAAATCTGGCCAATTTCAGTTATCTATAGAACAGGTAGGTAGACCTTGTTAAATTGTCACAAAAGAAAACTGAATTTTATTTTTTACAGTGTGAGTTCTTACAGAACCTTACTTTTAGCAAGTAGGTATGGTGCCAAGTAGGTACATTATCCATAATATTTAAGAATTCTGCTTAAAACTTTGATTTTTGTAAACTAAGGAAGATTTAGGTTCAATAGGTTATTGTTGTTAAATCCGACTGCATAATAGGAATAGTTCTCTTTGATTAGTTCCTGTAGGTATTAAGTCAATGTTCAAATTGAAACATTGCATGTCACACGATGATATCAGATAATAACAATAATCAAAACTCAAGAATTTCTGCAAGCCGATGAAATAAAGTAGTTTCACAAAATTATCCGTTGTACTTACCGTAGAACAAGTACCTAAATGTTTTGAAATCTACAATATACTTTGTCGTTTCTCGAATAACACAGCCGTCAAAGACGGGGGTTGGCCCAAAATATGATTTCACACTCAGCTTAGGCCGGTACCAACACAGGTACTACTAAAACAGGAAGAGTTTACCAATAATCCCTGACTTTGACATTTGGGAGTTTAGCGTTACACTCACACGCACTCACTGACCCCACGCCCACATCTCAGAAAGGGCAGGCAGAGGCACCAACTCGTTAGATGTTCTAACTCACTATACCCAAACGTGATCGCCAGAAACTTTTAATTAAGTATGACACCATAGTTTACAGCTGAAATCTCGGTGCACTTATGACAGAGGCGTTTCTCCAACTTCGGAAGAACAAGCGGCAAGCTCTTTAGGAGCCGTTCAGCCGTCAAACCATTGCAACGCTTACTACATACTCACGAATTGACGATCAGAACTTGGTAGGTAGGCAGGTTACCATTTTGACCAGAATTTTCACCACATTGTGACGGACTGTGAAATATCATCCACAATCACTTCGGGAGCCACACGCAGACTTGAGGTGGTGGCAAAACATAGCCAGCGATAAGGCGGACAGCATATCCGACCGAATCCTGTTTACTGGTAAAGTTTCCGTCTCAAGGAAAAGCGCAAAGCACAATCCCACCGCTGCTGTCCGGGAATCTATACCTATTTCATAGACTTGTCCATTTTATGAGATTATCATCAAAAATAAAAACACAACTTGACAATTCAGCTCGCACCATCGGCGAAGCCGCCACAGAATAGCGGGACTGCTGATTTGACACTTTACTTTTTAAACCTTGTGGTTAGTGTTGCCATAGATTAACACCAGAGCCACAAACAAATAAAAGGATTGACGTTTATCTATGGAGAAGACCGCGACTACACGCTTATTCTCCGACATATGGATCATTCCTGAGAAAAGCGTTCTTCGCTGAGATCGGTGGCTTTTATTTTTTTTCAAGATAGGTGAAAACTAAAAATACACCGTAAAAGATGGCTTAAAAACTAGTCAATATGTCGATGAGGCACACCTGTAGGCTTTATAGATTAATGAAAAAAAAATCTTCTTTTTTGACAAGCCACCGATCTCAGCAAAAAGGCCACCGATCTCAGATAGTGTCTAAAATTATTATAAACAGTAATTACAGTGAATAATAAACGTTTTTTCTAAATTTAAACGTCTCTCATGAACTGACACAGATAAAAGGGGGCTAATTTAAGCAAAACATTTCTATTAAACATCATAAAAATTATTTAAAAAATCATATCTTTATTTTCATAAAATCATTGTAAAAGATCAATTCCTAAGCTAAACATGCAAAATTATAGTCAACAAGCTTTCGCATATTTATACAGCGTCCAGTGGCACCTTCACTTACACTAGATGGGTGTCGGCGCTGCAGTGTCTGGGACATTGTTTTAGATGGAGTAGTCTTGCCCAGCACCTATACCATCCTGACAGTTTGGTCGGCCTAGCCCACAAGAGAAGTCATTACGTGTGGAGCCAACTAAGTTGCGGGTTTCATCACGATGTTTTTCCTCACATTAGGGAGGGGTTTAGCTACTTCAAATTTACAAATTTATGTAACTTTGAAAAGAAACAAAGTCATGTTACATGCCTGCGCTGGGAATCGAACCTGGTTCTCTCGCATCGGCGACTAATGCTCTATTATATGTGTGACTGTAATAATTATACACTAAAATTGTCTGTCTATACGGATTTTGCTTTTTATTTGCGTGAAATTACATTTCCTTGCAAAAAACAGTACCTTAATAGCTTAAATGAAGTCTAAACTTTAGTCCATAGAAACAAACTGATACATTTTGAATTTGTCATAGCATCTCGTTCGGTGTGGTATCTAAAGAATCTGTGAAATTGATACAATATGTTGAAAACTTCTTTGAGATCCTTGACTAATAACTGAGATCGGTGGCTTAAATCCACCGATCTCAGTGCCACCGATCTCAGAAATAACTAAAATGTAGCTATTTCTCTTAAACTATAGAAGCAATCGTATTTATTTTTACGACAATACTTACTCAGGGATATACGCATTCATGTACTTAGGACAGTTTAGTGTAGTCATGTTTACTATACTAGCAAAACGTGCCACCACTTTCAGCTACCTTACCGAACCAAAGTTTTAAAAAAGTCAAGAACTTACGTAAAAGTTTAGGCATGAAAGATAGCGACACATACGAACCATAATAGTTGACAAGGACCATATGACGATATTTTGCACCAGTAACTAGAAACTTGCCGCGTATTTAAGCTTGTATAAAAACATACTTTCGTTGCACGATTTAAACTTTGCTCGCCGCGTGACATTTCTAGGAATGTCTACAGACACAAGAGTTTTCATTCTAATATAATTCTGGATATACGATTGGATAGAGGCACTCATTGGGCATTTAGAAAGGTATAAATTAGCATAGTAGTGGGCACATGAGTAAAACCACAAACAAAAACATACCAGGCCCACACGCGTGTGACATGCAAAATACTCTCAAAATCACCCATTTTTTGACCTTCAAAGGGATATTTAGGCAATTTCCTCTCTAAAATATTGATTTTATTTAATATGCCTCAATGGACCGTTAGTTAAGTAAACGATTAAGTGCTAATTTAGTACTGTGTGATGTATAGTTTAGTAGATACTAGCGTGTGACCAAAAAAATCGACCTCTCAAAGAATGACCCATATATATGAATGTTCGTTCGACGATAACTTGAGTAAATTGTGTCGGATCGTCATGAAATTTAGTAGGCAGGTAAATGAGACAAAAAGAATTTTTAAGTTCGAACATGAGCCAAATCGGTCGAGGGGTTGCTGAGTTATGGGGTGGCGAGTTCATAGTTCGGGGCGAACCACAAATATTTATGTATTTGGCTTTACCTGCTAGTGTATCTCAAATTATTGTGCGAATGGGACGGTTAGAAAAGCAGCGCTGTGGTTAGTCATGTAACTACAGCAACAGCTGAAACAATCCCATTTGCCACAACCGCGGATGTTAATTTCTATTTGTGTAAGTTTTTTTTGTTACGTTTGTGGCAATAAATCATTTCTAAATCCAGCGTCCGAGTTATCGCTTCATGTGAGAGAATGTGGCACTACTACCACTGGACATTCTGAATCATCTTATTATGGCAAAGCCCTAAGCTCTATACAGGGCAATTTTTAAATAGCTTTTAACCTCATACACCCAAAGTTTTAAACTTTTTTTTTTAATTTTTTTTAGCTTAGTTTAGCAAATAGGAGCAGGCGAGGCTAGAAAGGTGGTTGAGAGAGGAGGGGCACGAAACTTTTATAAAATAAAAGTGTCGATCTTTTAGAAAAGTCGTAGAACAAAAGTTGTTGGAAATCACATTTAGAAGTTGACGTGTCTGAGGTTAAAAGCTATTTAAAAATTGCCCTTTATAATCGAGGACTAAAATAATGTTTTTATGTTTTCAGTGGCTAGCCAGTACAGCGGCTCTCATTTCTTTTGTGAACGTGTCTGGTGGATTCCTGATCACGCAGCGCATGTTGGATATGTTCAAGAGGTAAGTCGTCTTTCGTGAGCACTTTTTACTCACTAGTAATTTTTCGGTGTACCCGACTCGTTCTCCATGAAGAACGAGGGCCGTCTCGTTGTCCATCAAGAAGGTCTCCGAATGAGAACCGAAACTAGTTACACCGACAAATTACTAGTGAGTAAAACCGTGATTTAATAGAAAAATCTTCGATCAAGGATAAAACTAGATACAATATAGAACTCTGAAATGTGTCTTGAAAAATAGTGCAAGTTTTACATTGAAATAAAACTTGTATTATTAAGCAGAGACGATGCATAGCATCTAAGTGAGAGAGAGCGTCACTTCCGGTTTAGCTATTCTCCAATCAGAGTCCGTTTCCGGTTGATATTATTGGTAACAGATTTGACTTACTTCCTGTTGCCGCCATATTTGTCACCTGGGGTTGAGTCCGTTCAACGTGGCTTCATAGGTCTCTCACCAGGAGGCCTTAATGGGATGCTATGCATCGTCTCTGCTTAATAATACAAGTTTTATTTCAATGTAAAACTTGCACTATTATTCGGCATGTGACGATGCATAGCATCTAAGTGAGAGACGTGTTTATTAGCTCCTGGTGACTGGATGACGACGCTATGTGATGTAAGCTGTAATAGTCTGCAAGAGAACTAGGCACAGAATAATTAAGATATGTATTTACTTGTAAAAAACAATGTTTATAAGCTCTGAATTACTGGAAATTGAAGTATGCTGATAGAAAAAAGGCAATCAAATTGGCTGAAAGTTAATCGTTACGACCTTTCTAGGCACTTCTACCTTTTAATTTTCTACATTAGCACTTTATATAAACCCATGAATAATATAGATGATTTAATCTATAGATAGCTAGGTGCATTATCAAGCATTATGATGCTATAACAGCGGAGAGGGAACCCTGATATGGGCATCCTTCAACACGTTTTTCACCCAATATCTGACCAAAGAGATTATGCGAAGAGACCTCGCTTCACCTGTTATGGAAATAAAAAGGGTCGTACTCCGTTGTTAGTCTCTGCTCACTGAATTGTAGAACTTAAGCAGTCCAGAAAATAATTTCAGACTTGTTTTGAATTTTATATAATGTTCCATCCTGATGGCCTGGTGGGTGCGTGCGTGGCAGTGTCAGTTTTAGTAAAATAAAAGCTTATTTACGCGAAGCCACAAGGTTCACTTTGTTAGTAGCTTTTGATTGAACCCAGCCAGGCAACCAGATTAGCGGGGTCTTTCGCAGCTTCTTCCGAGCTATCAGTTTTGGCTTCGTTTTTAAGTTGCTTTACCAAAACATCTGAACTAAGATTTTCTTTAACTGAAACTTAAAATCAGTTATGTATGGACTAAAATAGCTGAAAGAGCAACTTTAACTATTAAAATCCCAATTTACGAAATATTTTGTTAAAACACTGCCCCTGTGGTGTTTATAATCTAGTTATTCTTTATCACTCCACAACCGGTCCAACTTTACCATGTCGGTCGGTAACTTTTAAGTGTGGATTCACACCAACTGCTTGCTAGCATGGTTTTTTCGGCTGTCGACCAGTCAAAACTTCATACCTTGTGTTTGAGGAGGTGGAAGAACCTTGGTTTGGCCTCTCGGTATGTAAATCCGGTAACCGATAGGGTCTCGGCTGTATAGGAGTTATCAGGGGGAATGTGCCATTCACGGTGTTCGCGTGGAAAGAGCCAAGCCAGATTATGGCCCCCGCTTTGCTGAATGCGTTGTGAAGAGAGCTGATGGGTCGCATTGATTGCTGATACATACGTTAGTACAACCTCTGTGTCCTCTGTACCTTTGTAGGTGTTTCCGGCCTGCGAATTACTGAAAGAACTTTACTCACGGTTGAAACTTGAGCCTTGTTCCTTGACAGACTGTCCTCCATGAGATTAAAGCAACCTGGGAGATGCTCGGCCGCTAGGTCTATTTTCCACTGATTCAGTAGGCGAGACAGGTTGTTTAGTCGGTTTTGGTATGCATTCAGACTGTTCTCCCCTCGTTTCGAATTTAATCAAATAAAATAAAAAGGATACAAAATATGGATGCAAATCTGAAATAAATTGAATTGAATTGAATTGGCCACACATGGCGGTTCTCAGATTGCAGAGTAACGTGTTTTCTCTTCCACTGATCCTTAAATTGACGCATGGCCCAGATTATCGCGAATATATCCTTGCATTGTCAATTTGGCTGCGGTTTAACTCGTCTGCTGGCAAGTGGTCTTCTAGTTGGGATACCCAGTCCGCGG
Source organism: Zelleria hepariella (assembly GCA_949319315.1). NCBI lineage: Eukaryota > Metazoa > Arthropoda > Insecta > Lepidoptera > Yponomeutidae > Zelleria > Zelleria hepariella. Next base: position 7,640,582 of record OX439391.1, on the reverse strand, counting down.
CATATGTGGCAGATATGTTCTATGACGTCTAGAGTATGGGGCTTCTCATGCGAGTCCCTTAGTTGTTGAAAGCCACCAATTGATGTCGAGTATTATCTACCTGGAGACGATCTCTCGGGATCTGACTTGGCTAGCATAGTTGAGCATGCGTAGTAAGGTCTGGCATTCTTTTAATGCTGGTGACGTGCCTTTAACCTAGAATCATACCTTCTTTTGAGGAAGAGACTAGAGGTTCATAGCTGTATTCGAATCAATGTCCAGATAATGTAGCCCTTCAGTAGGCTTTGCCGCATAATTCTCTTGGTGTCTGGTCCATCTCGCTATTTGGCAGTCTTTCCAGAGCTGCTGTTTCGATTGATTAGCTAAGAAACCGGCGATGGCACCTTGGATCGTGAAGGTAAGTTGATGAAAAGGGACTTACTTCAAGTTTGTCTAATCCGGTAGATATTTCCAGCACATTCTGTTCCAGCTGAGCGTTGATTAGTATAGTCGTACCTGGTGACTCGCGGCCGTTGAAGCGCCGCTGACAACGCAGTGTTGACGGGACAAGCACTGGCTGGGTAGGAGGTTTCCGCAGTGTTGACAGGACAGACACTGGCTTTGGATGTGACTGGATTGCGCAGTGTTGACAGGACAAGCACTGACTTGGAGCTGAGTGGATTGCAGTGATGGTAGGACTTGCAGTGATGGTAGGACAGGCACTGACTTTGTGTGCGACTGGATTGCGCAGTACTGACCGGACGTGCGCTGGCTTCGAGGTAAATGGATTGAATTGTTGCCTGGACAGGCACTGGCTTTAGAAGTGGCTGTATTGCGCAGTGTTGACAGGTTAGGCAATGGCTTGGAAATCAATGCGTTGCAGTGTTGACGGGGGACAGGCACTGTCATTGGATGTGATGGGATTGCGCAATGTTGACAGGATATGCACTACCTTGGAGGTGAATGCATTGCAGTGTTGCCGAGAGACAGGCACTGTCTTTGGATGTGACTGGATTGCGCAGTGTTGACAGAATATGCACTAGCTTGGAGGTCAATGCATTGCAGTGTTGCCGGGGGACAGGCACTGTCTTTGGATGTGACTGGATTGCGCAGCGGTGACATAATATGCACTAGCTTGGAGGTGAATGCATTGCAGTGTTGCCGGGGGACAGGCACTGTCTTTGGGTGTGACTGGATTGCGCAGTGTTGACAGAATATGCACTAGCTTGGAGGTCAATGCATTGCAGTGTTGCCGGGGGACAGGCACCGTCTTTGGATGTGACTGGATTGCGCAGTGTTGACAGGACAAGCACTGGCTGGAGGTAAATGGCAGACGCATCCCTGACATCACTGCCAGGTTGGCCTACGGAGCCTGATAACGTTCTGCCACTGCCTCCGATACGCTCAGAGGCAGCCTCCAATTCCATGGACCACGGTAGAGGTGGTAGGTCATCATCATCATCATCATCATCGTCATCATCATCATCATCACATCATAATCATCATCATCAATTCCTGTTCTCCCTAATCAGGGACGTAGCGCTGTTAAAACAGTTTTCCATTCTGGCCGATGTATAGTTAGGTAAGTAGTTATTTAGATTTTCTATTGTCATTTAACTGTCCTCTCTGAAAGGTTTCATATTGTAGGATTTGAAGCACATGCAATCGGAGCTGTTTTCTTGGACTTCGTCGTTGGACATTGAACCATGGTGAGGTATGTCCGCTTCCCGATAACACTCACCCTTAACTACTTTGGTCGTTGGACTTCGCGGCGCTGTTGTCGAACAAGTGCTCCGCGCTTGGAATCTTCTTGCGCAAACCTTGGTGAAAGTTCTTGTTCGATAAGTTTGCTAGAATAAGTTCCCGCAGAGATACTCGGCGCGCTTACCACGAATAATCTGTGTTACACACTAGGTAACCTTAAAGTAGGTATTTGGATTTGTTACCAAAAGAGATATTTTGTCATAAAATAACTGAAGGGGTTCGTTCCGTCCCAGGCGCAGCCTACAATTTCTTGCTAAAGCTGTTAGAGAAGATCTTGTAGCGTAAATAACAAATTGGAGGTCACAGCATAGGGTCTTCCAGCGAGCGCCATGCTAACCTTGCGCTTTGTAAGTTGCCAAAGTTCGTTGGTCACGTTGTGCTCCACAAAACCAGGGCTAGTACCTATTGTTTAATGCATGAACATGACGTAACTTTATCCAGTTGGGATTATTGAACTTCTGCACAGCTCTTCCGATCGTTTGACGTGAAAAAGGTCGAAACGGAGGGTGTTAGGGTCCTTAAGAGTTATGTTAACTGGACCTAAATCACGTGAGAATATTTTCGGCAAAAGCAGCCGGGCGAGTAGAAAATAGGAAGCAGATGAAATATCTTGTTGTGGGGTAGACGGACAAGATTTAATAGCGGTCTGCCCACTATGGTGCAACGAACAAGGTTTGTCGCAATATTCATCCGGTTCAAGAAGTTTTTGAAAAAATTTCTGTGTAAGGAAATGTTTGGTTCACTTTACCTTAATTTCCGTGGTATTCTCGCTGCTATCGGAACTTGTAGCGCGTTTTCTCGCGCTCGTTCGGCGCCTCGGCGGCGCCATGTCCGATTTCCCGCCGTTATTACTCACACACGTGGCACGATCACTGCTTTCTTGATCACTAGCCACACACAGTGACTTATACTTTGTCATCACTGAATTTAACTTTTACTCTTTTAGATAAAAAGGTATTTAAAACTTTAATTTCAAAGAATTTAAAATAATAAATTGAAAAACTAGCAGAATTTCTGCTTAGATGTTGCTAGTTCGAAAGTAAAAGACGCTATGAAGCCACGTTGAACGGACTCAACCCCAGGTGACAAATATGGCGGCAACAGGAAGTAAGTCAAATCTGTTACCAATAATATCAACCGGAAACGGACTCTGATTGGAGAATAGCTAAACCGGAAGTGACGCTCTCTCTCACTTAGATGCTATGCATCGTCACATGCCGAATAATAGGAGCTTATTTGCTCGTAGTCTATGCAATTAAAGTAAAACTGTACACTAATGCAATAAGGTTGACATTCGAATATTAGACGTATGGTCGAAATGATGTTTCGTATTGTTCTATTGCTGATATCATTTGTTTCTGTGGGGACAAGTTTTTATTGTGATTTTATACGTAATGAGGATTCTATGGGATTTAGTTCGGTGAGAAAAATACTTGAAAATGGTTATGTGGATTAGTTATGAATTTTTTCTTGTGTCTCTGTTCAGGCCTACCGACCCACCAGAATATGGTTACCTGTATGCCATCCCAGCTGCAGCTCTGCTAGGAGGATATATGACTACCGCTATGCAGGTAAACAGCTATATCTCTACAGGGTGTTAAAAGACCGCCAACAGACCCGAAAGGTACGCATACTAGACACCAAAACAAAGTACTTTTTCGATAAATTATTGCTGGGAAATGATTTTGGTTTTTTAGGTTATAATTTTGGAAAATATTTTATTACGCAATGGATGTGTAACGCAGAGAAGTCATATTGCGCAAGCGTTGACATAAACGTTTGTTACTTATCCTCGATGTGCCGATGTTAAGAATACATTGCGGGTTGAAATTTTAACGTCGTTTTATGCAAGAAATATTCAAAATTTTGATATGGCTTCTTGAGAAGAAATGTTAAGTATGAAATACTGAGTACATTTCTGAAAAAAACATTTTTGAATAGTCCGACTTTGAACCTCATTATTTCTGAAACCGTTGATTTCCCAGGCATAGTTCCTTGGGCAAAAATGTTCGATATGATGAGGACAATACGTGGTTTCCCGCTTTGTTGGCGGTCTTTTAACACCCTGTATAAAGGTATTTGGGGAAAGGAAAATTCTATTCTAAATACGAAGAAAAAGCTGAAAAGATAATAAATTTCATTAGCCTCTACCTTCCGCTCGCTGCCTCTAACATACAATACATTGAAGAAAAGGTTGAGGACATCCACAGGGTTATATTTTATTAATTAATGCATACTTTTGTAACACTTTACAGGGCTACCCTGAGGTGCACCAGATGGCTTACCTTGCCTCGTCACTTTGCTGTGTTGGAGCATTAGCAGGCCTGGCTTCCCAAACTACGGCTCGCAAAGGGAACTACCTCGGCATGGTAAGCGAAAACCAACCATTGGGCATCGTCATTTTTTATTTTTATTCTATAGATCGAAAATATAGACAAATATAAGAAACTAATTTGAATATTTTCTTAATTTTTTATGTAAATATTTTTTTATTAATTATTCAAAATTTCTAAAAGTTTTGTGTATGACTGGCATTATGTACTGTTGCCTTCATTCATGCTTTTAAAAAATAAAAATATGTTGACGTTTGACAAATGTCAGTGTCAAGTCAACAAGAAGGTTATTTTCTCAGTTTTTTGACACTTTTGACAGTTGTTTTTTTAAATATTTGTAGGCAATGGAACTACCGCATTAGAGGCTATGATGACGTCATCGAAAGAAAAATTAAGTAAACATTTTTGGCGATAAATATTAATAATCCGTTTTATTTTTTCTTATTTAAACCCCTAATAGTAATCAGTATCCCTATTCCTCGAAATGGTTTTCAATTTACGGCAATCGTTGCCTCACTGATCAATGCCCTTGACCAGCAACCAATGATTTGAAAAGGCATACATAAATCATACCGTTTCGTAGTAAAGAAGTTATAGACTCGGCCCAAGACCCGCTCATTGTAATCTTGATGGCTTTAGCTTCAATCTATTGACCATTGTAATGGCATTGAGACAGAAAAGACTGGCCAAACTATTGCATTGCAATCTTCCGTTTTGGATGTTACTTGTAATATCTTTAGGGGAATGAGATGCAGTAATTTTGCTTCGTCGACAACAAGTTGACTATCTCTGGCAGTTATTGTAAAGCCTAAATAAGTGTCCAGTCAACGATGTACATTCACTCTTAACGTGGCAACTTGGGTTCCACTTCTTACTATTGACGGTTATTTGATGACTTCTTTAGTAATATGAGGTTGCTGCCCTACTTTACGGCTTAACCTTCCACTTTATTGCAAAAGCTTTAACCCCCAATTTCCCTTGTTAAAGATCGGCGTGACCGGTGGTATAGCGGCGACCTTGGGCGCATTGACGCCAAGCGCGGAGGTGTTGGCTCAAATGATTGGTGTTGCCGGTATGGGGGGCCTGATCGGTGGTACCATTGCGAAGAAGATCGAGATCACCGATCTGCCGCAACTGGTTGCTGGTTTCCACAGGTAATGAAGAACGGGACCTCATAAAAAAACTGTGGGAAAGACCCCTAGATTTATGAAGTAGATTTCCAGGCGCTAGATTTTCAGGATGAGCCAGTAAACTGAGTCAATATTTCGTCTAGTCCTCGTTGGTTCACTGCTGTTGGTGCTGCTCAAAGCACTCGGTACTCACGTCTATCAATCCGACTGGATATATCCCAATTGCGCCCTTGCGCCACTTTCTAAGCTAAGAAAGGTAGGAAAGGTGTACGTAGCAGAGCGGCAAGCGTTTTGCAAGCAGTGGCGTAGTACTGGCGCGATCTAGATTGTCATAAGTCGGCCCTTGTACATAATCTCTGGGCTGGCTGGAAGAAATGTCTAACGAAATAAGACCGCCCTTGTACATAATGTCTCACATCTCTATTAGTTAATTGTATCTTTTTTTGTGCTATAAAGTGTACAAGTATACTTCAATTTACCTCGGAGTCAATAAGGTTCAATGTCCCATTGCAGCCTGGTCGGCATGGCGGCGGTGCTAACGTGCCTGGCGACCTACATGCATGACTTCCCCGCCATGGCGCTAGACCCCACCGCGGCCACATTGAAGACCTCGCTCTTTCTGGGCACCTACATCGGTGGGATCACTTTCACGTAAGTACCTACTTATTAGTGTTCTTTGCGTATTCTTTGGACAAAGCCTTATGGGCTTACCACACGCACAAGCTTCGCCACAGTTTTGCATGCGTAAGCCAGGCTTGTACGCTGAACACTGTGCGTTCTTACTCTGGCGCAAGCTACCGTCTTACCAACTACACGTGCAGTATTTATTAAAAAAGCCTGGCTTGCGCATGCAAAACTGGTGAAGTTTGTGCGTGTGGTAGGCCCATAAATCGGAATGTTGGCGGACGTGACTGATTCACGCCCGTTTTCGTCCCGTCGTCATCGAGTTCCGCCATCTTGCTTCACGATCTAGTGAAAAAAGCAAGATGGCGCTAATCGAGGCAGGACGAGAAAAGCTCGTCGATGCGTTGCGCTGCCGGCGCTAAATCTTAATAAATAAAATTCCACTAACAAACTGTTCACTGAGGGGTTGATATGCAGAAATTTCTCAATACAACTTACTCATTCAAGTAAACACTGGCCACTTTTAAAACGAACAATTGATTTCCCAGCGGCTCACTAGTAGCCTACGGCAAACTGCAAGGGTCTCTCTCATCCGCCCCCCTCATGCTGCCGGGGCGGCACGCTATCAACGCCGGCCTTCTCATGGGGTCTCTGGGCTGTGGAGGAGCGCTCCTGGCCTTCCCCGAGGCTCCCGGACTACCGTTACTGGGCGCTGTGGCTGCCCTTAGCGGGATACAGGGGCTGACGCTCACCGCTGCCATTGGAGGTATTTCGTAACTGCCAAATTATCAAGCCTGTGGCAAGCTGTAAGGCTGGCTTTCATCACCCCATCCTCTCAGGAATACTCAAGCTACATGGGGTCTTTGGGCTGCGGAGTGGCGCTGCTGGCCTTCCCCGAGGCTCTCGGCCTACCGCTACTGGGCGCTGTTTCTGCCCTCAGCGGAATACAGGGTCTGACGCTCACCGCTGCCATTGGAGGTATTTCGTAACTGCCAATTTTTTAAGCCTGTGGCAAGCTGTAAGGCTGGGCTTCATCACCCCATCCTCTCAGGAATACTCAAGCTACATGGGGTCTTTGGGCTGCGGAGGCGCGCTCCTGGCCTTTCCCGGGGCTCTCGGCCTACCGCTACTGGGCGCTGTTGCTGCCCTCAGTAGCATACAGGGGTTGACGCTCACCGCTGCCATTGGAGGTATTTCGTAACTGCCAATTTTTCAAGCCTGTGGCAAGCTGTAAGGCTGGCTTTCATCACCCCATCCTCTCAGGAATACTCAAGCTACGAATACTCAAGGGTCTTTGGGCTGCGGAGGCGCGCTCCTGGCCTTTCCCGAGGCTCCCGGACTACCGCTACTGGGCGCTGTAGCTGCCCCTCAGTGGGATACAGGGGCTGACGCTCACCGCTCACATTGGAGGTACTAATTGCCAAATTCTAAGTCATTGATAAGCTTGAAAGTTGGCTACCAACAGCTTCACTCAAGCTACTCTAGGTTACAAAGGTGGTTTCTAGGTCTCTAACACAGGGGTTTACGCTCACCACTGCTATCGGAATAGCTTTCAATGAAATTCGTCAGCACCCTTCAAACGTCATAGATTGATAGATTGCAAAGTTAGACAATAATAAGCCCCGGACCTTCCCTTAGGCTCCCGGACTACCATTACGTTCTACTTTTCTAAGGCCCGCAAGATCAATCACAGTTATTGTTTAAACCAGCCCCCTTAGCACGCTGACCTTTTGCGTACTCTCAACTGTCACCTTAGTCACTTAACACTACTGAGGTGACAGTTAACAGTGGCTAAAGTGACAGTTGAGAGTAGACAAAATGCGAGGTTTAATCTGAGGTCTGAGTTAAAACTGTGATTGATCTTACGAGCCTAAGCAATCTTCAATGTTTTGTAGTGAAATCGTTTGTTCGCAGGCGCGGACATGCCGGTCGTGATCACTGTGCTGAACAGCTACTCGGGCTGGGCGCTGTGCGCTGAAGGGTTCATGCTGAACAACTCGCTCATGACCATCGTCGGCGCGCTCATCGGCAGCTCGGGCGCCATCCTGTCATACATCATGTGCAAGGTAACCTAATGACCATCGGTCATGGATATGCTCAGTAGTTACACTACAGGGTGCACTCTAAGTCGATAGCGGAACTTTAAGTAGGCTCTCTACTGATCACTACAAACAACTTGTACCAGGTGGCGAATAAACTAGAGCGAAAAAATATCAGCTGTTCCATACAAAAGGTCGACTCAGTACTGCACCAAATGTATGAAAACGCAGATTTTTTTTTCGCTCCATTTTTTTTGCCACCTAGTACAAGTTGTTTGTAGTTATCAGAAGACAGCCTACGTAAAGTTTCGCTATCGACTTAGAGTGCACCCTGTAGTGTGACAAAGCAGTGTATCTGAACCGTTGTTTTTTTTCACTATCGATGGCCAGTGACTAATAAGGAGGATAAACTATAGGTCCCGACTACTCATCCACATTCGTAACTACTAACAAAAAGTTACAGAAATGAAAAAAATATTTCTAATTTTATAACTGGTTACAAAATATTCTTCTTTGGTAACTGGTTACAAGACCATGGTTACCAAAGTAGAAAAAGGGCGTCTATCCACAGTACAAGCCGGGCATGGCACGGGATTTCAATAAAGAGCCGCAGGACTCATAGAAGATTTTTTTCTTGTTCATCTTTTATCTACGATCAGTCATTCATAGACTTTATAACATTTGTTTGTGTATTCTTTTGAGTATTGTAGGTGCTACGTTCAGCAACGCAGTCTCCCTGTATCTTCAAGTCACTTTATTTACCCTCATAGAAGATAAGTGGCAGATCTCTTGTGTGCCCGCGCTTCACCATTCGGTGTGAATCGGTGTGATAATGTTTGAATGCACCATATTAGTAGAAACATGGCGAGGACGTATTGGCGTGGACATAGGTACTTCACTTTTCACCATTCGGTGTGATTCAAGTTGCACTTTATGTCTATGTTTTGTTTGAAATTTTAATGCAAACGCAATACGCCGGAGAAGACACACGGGACAAGAGTGCTTACTCAAAACCCGCACCTACTACTGCGCAGCCAAGCAGCAGTAGCAGACGACCACTGACTGACTGACTCGCCACGCGTCTCTTCTATAGGACTCGGGCCTAAGTCTGAACTCAATAATTTGCATTTTCCAGGCAATGAACCGTTCCCTCCCCAACATGATCCTTGGCGGTTAAGGCGTCACTTTGTTTGAAAATTTAATGAAAAGGCAATACGCCCGCGTCACGTCCTCGCCACGCGTCTCTTCTATAGGACTTGAGGCTAAGTCTGAACTAAATAGTTTGCATTTTCCAGGCAATGAACCGTTCCCTACCCAACGTGATCCTTGGCGGTTACGGCGTCACTTCCTCCGGCTCGTCCAAGCTGGCGGCCGGCGCTACGCACACCGAGCTCACTGTGGACTCTGTGGCCGACCTCATCACGCGGGCGGGGAACATCATCATCACACCGGGTACAGTACAAAGTTACACATTACAGCGAATTAACCGTTATCTCATCAACGGAGGCTACGGCGTCACTTTCTTCGGTTTTTCCAAGCTAGTAGCCAGCGCCACGCACACCGAGCTCAATGTGGCTCTGTGGCCGACCTCATCACGCAGGCAGGCAACATTATCATCACACCGGGTAAGATCCCAACCTCGCTCCAGGCAGCACGAAATTCTCCGCTTGTGGATTAAGGACCTGAAACGACGAAAATTCACCGTCGATATAGGCTGTAGCGAGTTGTTGACGCCAGTAAGCTAAGAACGCACGGCCACCTTTTGTGACGAACAAACGCACTATGCACAGGTAGTGAAATATGAAGTGTGATTAGCTTCGGTTTTGTCCGCCCCGAAAGTTTATTCCTCTTGTTGTTGTTTCAACTAGTGGGTGAGCGGAATATTTGCAAAATGTCATACGATAAATCAAATCTAGTTCCGTTCTAATCTAACACTAATAATTCTGTGATTCCCAGGTTACGGACTCTGCGTCGCTAAGGCCCAGTATCCCATAGCTGAGCTTGTGGAGAACCTCAAGAATATGGGCAAGAAAGTGCGCTTCGCTATTCATCCCGTTGCCGGTAAGAGGTCAATTAACTTTCCCACTTCGTATCACGGTCATATCGTAACCATACAAATGTGTCTCGCAACGAACCTAACGTTGATTAAGCACCGCCAGGTCAAGAACAATCCATGTTGATCTCACAAAATACTGCCGAGACGTTACAGTTGAAAAAATAAAGGACGATTGTGGTGTCAATTGTTTTTCAGGACGTATGCCGGGTCAACTCAACGTGCTGCTGGCTGAAGCTGGAGTTCCCTACGACGATGTTTTTGAGATGGAGGAGATCAACGATGAGTTTCCGGACACTGACCTCGTTTTGGTTATTGGTACGTTATTCATTTCTTCTTTTGTTTCTTAACCCAACGTTCTTATTCTGTAAGCATTAGAACTTATTTTTCTTTTGAACTTTTAGGCGCCAACGATACAGTGAACAGTGCAGCTGAAGATGACCCCGAATCTCCGATCGCCGGAATGCCCGTACTGAAAGTGTGGAAGGCGCAACAGGTATTTAATATTACCATAGTCTCTAGCTTTTTTCCGTTGCTTGCAAGTCCGTATGAGGGAGGCAAAATGCCACTGGACGGATGACGGAGGTCGTAAAAGACGAAAAATATGGTTAGTGTAAAACGTGTAAAAATGAATTTGCAGGTGGTCGTGATGAAACGGTCGATGGGCGTCGGCTACGCCGCCGTCGACAATCCAATCTTCTACAACCCGAACACGGCTATGTTGCTCGGCGATGCGAAGAAAACTTGCGACGCGCTACTCGAGAGGGTCAAGCACCTTGCGGCTTGATTTTGAACATTATCTACTTTAAAATAAAGTCAGATACGGGTTGTCGGCTTTTACTTAGACTGCAGCTAGAAAATGGGTAATTTTTAGGACGTAAGGATGTATAGTGATATTTATAAGTTTTAAGTGCTTGTTTTTAGAGCTTGTTCTGCTCTGATAAGTAAAGCTTGCTTATATTGACTTAACATTTTAAAAGAATCTACATCTTTGTACTTTTGTACAGTTTTTTTTTAATATTTTATGATCTATAGGCACCTTAGTTATATTTTAAAGTACTTTTAAGAAAGTCCGCGATGGATGTATTTTATGTGCAAATGATCGAAGCCTTTTAAAATTAATTAATTTAGTAAAGTAAGATGTATCCTGCCCACTAGCTGGGTAAAGGCCTTCTCTTAATTTTGGATTAAGTATATTTCACGAGATGTGCCTTCCTGCTTTTTGACTGAGAAATTTAGAATGCTAGTCTGTTATTGAATGTTTTTTATTTTATTTTGTACAAACATGTTTGTTAGATCTTAATCGATGATAGCGCGTGAAATATGACGTCGGCTATTAGATTAATATTGGAATGTGTCTATTGTATAGAGTCCCTTGACATTATCACACGTTTACCCCCAATTTTTAAGAATTTATGAATTCAACAATTATGAATTTCTATGATTTTAATTATTGTGCAATGTTAGTCTTCCATGCTTTCCTTTTCTTCTTTGGCTTAGCCGCATTGCTAATAACTTTGTGAGATTATGGCTATGGTAACCCTAGACGCCTAGCTAGTGAGATTTCTACTCTTTGTAGTGGGTAATTAATGCCAGTGATTTATCAAATGCTAGAGTAGAGTAGTAAAGGCAGAAAAGAACGAACTCAAGGGTGCAACGTACGTTAGTGAAATCGTAGAAACTGAAAACACTTTACCTCCCTGTACATTCCACTTACTTAATTATTAATTCACATCACAATGCGAAAATGAGGTTTTACTAAATTGATTAAATGTATCCAAAGATTAGTACCATAATAATATGAAATTCTAATTCAAATTGAAATATTATAGGCAACTACGCCAGCTGTGTTCTTTTATGAAGTTTTTCAAGTTTTTTTTCATCGGTGGCGCAAATTAGAACCTTGGTGCTTGATATTTTTAAGCAAATGTAAAAAAATTAAACAACTACAACTTCAAACCACTTCCTCTTGCTTGACCTCAAGTCTGTTTGAAATTTATTATAAAACCCACATGTTACATAGTTTACAATTTTATATGTATTCTTAAGTAGTTACTTACTTATTCCTAAGTAATTAATAATAATATAAGATTAAGAAAATATGAATAAATGATTTTAAATTAATTCAGTTTGTTTAAAATTAATATCGTCGCAAGCAGCGAACTGAAAAATACTATGGGACACCATGGGCCTGCTCCTGTACTTTGCTTACTTCCTTTGGCGCTACAACCGTTTGTGGGTCACCTCCACAGTAGATTTCCATTTGTATCTGGCCCTTGCCTCTTTTCGCCAGTTAGTGTATTTGCCCATCTTTCTGAGGTCTTCTTCGATGCAGTCAATCCATCGCTTTTTGGGCCCCCCTTGGTCTGTACTGATGTGGTTTCCACATTTGGTCATTACCTTTGCGGTTCTGGTGTCTGGCATTCTCTCTAAAAGACGCTGCGACTTACAGAACCTGACGATGGTTTCTCCCTCTAGGCGCGTCCTCATGGTTCATACGAGAGCGATATTGCCATTTGGTTCTCTCACAGGACCAAAGATTTTCCTCAACACTGCGCTCAAAGATGGAAAGTTTTTGTTCGTCTCAAGGGCCTGCTCCTGTATTAGCTAAAAATCCATGGATCCACGATTTATCAGATAAATTACAAAAAAAAATGTCCAAACAAACAGACAATCTGTCTGTACAGCGCTTTATTCCAAAAAAAGGTTCAATTCAAACCTTCCACCAAAAAGTTGAGTGTCGTCCGTCCGCTAAAACTTTTTGGCGGGAGAAAGCGTTTACGAAGATTGATAAAGGTCAATCCACATAACAACGCCTCCGGCCTCTTCTTGTGCGGTTGCCGGATGGACGACGACTTCTTGCTACCGTTATTACATTATTTTGTACCTCTATTCTTATATCGATTGTGTCTTTTGTAAGTGTTGCGTCGTCGGGCCCACAGAATTTATAAAGAAATTGTTTCGTCGTGTCGTGCTCGTGAGTTAACCTTGCTTCACAAACAGACATACAAACGTCACTGTCAAGTTTTAATCTGTGTTGCAAAGAAAAGATGGTCTTTCTTTTCTTCTTTTTCGATAGATTCGCTTCTTCGCGGCTACTAGATTTGTGATATTAGAAAGCGAATAAGCGCAGTTATTTCCACATCTGTACCATTAACGTCGGTACATGAACAACTTGTAGTAGAAAACGTATTGTAAGTGTTGTGAGAAGCATACATAGCAACGCTGCTGTTATTCCATCAAGGATCTCAATGTCAACAAGAAAATAACTAGAATTCGGTTAGTAGTATTTAGTTGTTGTTTGTGATCCGTCCGCACCGCACTCGCCACAGCATGGTACGTTTATTATCCAGGTTTTGGTTTACCTATTTCCTTCCTTCCTCAATCCTCCTATCTAACCTTGATTTGAACTTTTTATTTCTCCATATTATTTCTATTAATATCAATGACACCATGCATGCATATTCCTGTTACTTGCGATTGGTACATTTCTATTTTGATTATTTATTACTTCACAAATCATTATAAGTGCCATTTTCAACTGACTGAAATAGTAAACTTTTGATTGTTACTTATTGATTTTGTGACACCAAGTGGTCAGATTTCAGTGCTCCAAATATTTTTCAGGCGAGCAACGTCAAGATGGTAGCAGCAAGTAAACCGGCGATAAGCAGTGATGATGATGGAGGAGGCATACTCTCCTTGATTTATAGATTTTTTAAGAAGGTAAGATTTTATACTATTTTTTTTAATTACCTACCTACCAAATTAAAATTTAGGCACTATTCAATGACTTGGTCCCCATGCTTATTTTTTGGAGGTGAAGGTGTACTCACACCCGTACCGTATTATGTTGAATGTCTATGTAGGTATCCAAATAAGAATATCCCAGGACTACTAAGTGCTCCTAACACCATTGGAATTAAGGCTGAATTCCTACAATGTTACTAATGCACTAAGTATGCTAATATTTGAATAGAGAGATGACGGCACTGAATCAGTGGCTGACCTTGAAGGTGGCAATAGGCATGCTGGCCATTGACTCATCAAACACTTTAGTGACCTTCACTTGTTTATTATTAACAAAACTTGTTGTTGCTATGTTTATAATAATATTATTATTATCAAGAAGAAAAATATAAAATTGACCTCATATCTCTTAAAATATTTAGTTTTAAACATTTATAATAAGTTGAAAAAATTCACTCGGGATAGGACTTGAACCCGCAACCTCTCGCATATTTAGTTTTGTTAAGACATATTATTTGTGATATGAACTCATCCTAAATCCTATAAGGAAAAAGCCCATTTCCTATAACATACTTTATAATAGGTACATAAATACAATTCCATTTTGAAACTGTAACTAAGCAGAGGTTTTCTTCTAATCTTTACTTACAACAGAACAGTAAATTGATAAAGGCAAATGAGCAATACAGTTAGGTAAGTACTAAATTAGTCTCAACACTGAGGATAGCTTATCAGCGAAGAAACTTGTTACTCAGCAAGGTTAACCCTTTGTTTGCAGTATGAGAAGTGTTGAGCATTGCATACTGATTCAGAGCCTTGATAACAACATGACATCATCATTTGGTCATGTTCAAGCTTCCCCACAAAACAGGAAACATAAAATATTTTCGATTCAAATGTGGTTACTTGGTTAGTTTATATTATAACGTAACTTCGTTCATAAGCTACACTATACTAAATACATCGAACATAATAATATGATGTATCATGTAGTGCCTATATTGTAATGGAAATTTTATTAGTTCAATTTATTAGCCAGGTCACAGCCTTGAGTGGTCAAATTAGTGATGGAATACTTTGATAAAAGTTTCATAGGTAGTTCAAGGCATTAATTAAGACCCATTATGTAACTCATACAAACAAATAATTTTGTGTTGTTTGAGGGTGAGGGCTGCTAGCACTTAGTTGCGTTTATTTATAGCTTATTAAAGAATATAATAATGATTTATTTAGACACCAGAACACACATAAATACAATAATTGAAACAGATACCTACACAGTAAATTAAAAATATATCAGACAAAACTCCAAACAGATTAGGGAAAAGTAGTGAACCTACAAAATATTTATTCTACACAGGTGGAAAGGGCTTAATTTTTTAAACTCTTCAGTGAGAATCTGGTTTAGTATGCCTACCTCAAAACGGAAGACCAATACACCTAGTTTACACAGATGGGCCTTCTTCTCTCGCATCGAAAGCGTTAACATCCTTGGCATGTATCACGCTCCAAAAAGCCCGCCACCCGACACAGCAGTCCTTCTTAAGTTTTAGGTTGAGGCTACATACCCTCCTAACGCCCAGGATTTTTTCGCCTAAGTAGTGCTAGACGCCCAAAGCACTTTTAAAAGGTTCACATGGCAGACGCCCAGAGATGTCGACATTCGAAAATGTACTTAAAACTGATCATACAAACGGGGGATTTTTTTGGGTGGATAAAGGATGTGTAAAGACGGTTTTACGCTAGGAAAAAAGCCGAAATATAACAACCTTTTAAAATGCATCTGGGCCGCAATCACTAGTGGAAATGAGTTTTGTATTTTCGTCAATTTTAAATTTATTTGAGTGTATGTACTGAAGAACGGTTGGTTTTCACGAAACTATGAGGTAAAAATTCACAGAAAACACAAAATAATAAATTTTGTATTTTTTTCATCGAAATCTTTTTTTCAAATCTGCCCATCAACCAAATAAATGGTAATATTTGTCTAATTTTTAAGTAAAATTGGCATTAAATACTATTTAATGTATAGCTGAATAACTAACCTTTAGGATGATAGTAAATAGCACTTGAATAAATAAATTAATGATAACAATATTTTAAATTTTTGTTAGAGAGGGGCTCAAACAGCTCTTATTGTGATAGAAGCCCGCAAGATTTTTAAAAGTATAGCAATGTTACGTAGCGCATATTAATTTTTTTTATCCGTGAATCAGTCATAATTCAAGGATAATTCAATTTATTATATTATAACGGTAACCTAATGGTTGTTTCTAGAAATAAGCAAATTATTGATACTTTGTAGCAACATATATTTTATAATATTACAACTATTTACGACCCATAAGCCTTTTAAAATCTAAGCAAATGTAGGAACCCATAAGGCTTTTAAAATCTAGGGTAATGTTGAAACCCAGATACCTTTCAAAAGGTCTTCTTAATTTAAGAAGCTATATAAAAAAAACTATTGGGATTTAGTCGAAAATCTAAACGTTTTATGAAAACATACTTCATTGGTACCACTTTCAATACAAAAAAATCTAACAATACAAGGTGTTACAAAAGATGCTAACTCTTTTTACAGGGTCATGGTACCTGATGATAGGGATCACAACCAAAATATTTTTTTAGCTCTATGACGTTCCGTTGATTTAAAAAAAATAAAAATGTAAGTGCAGTGACGGGAGAAATGTATTTTTTAAATACTGTTTCCATAGACTTTCACTATGTTTTAACAGCCTGAAGCTATGAAAATACAGCTGAGCAAACAACCATATTTTTTAATTGGAGCTAAATCCAAAAACAAAAAAGTTTTGAAAATTTTACAATTTTGAGGTTATAAAAAATAAGTTGTGTTTTTCAACTTTTTTTTGCAGTTTTGTCATTATGTTGACCAGCAGGTTACACCCTGTAAAAAGAGTTAGTATCTTTTGTAACACGTTGTATAGCAAAGATGGCAAAGAAAAACTATGAATAAATATTCATGTTTACGGCATGCCTCCACCTTCAGTCTCGTTTCGTCGAAAATGACAGATGAAATTTGATTCTGTTGGCACCGCTGACTGTCCATCGATAATACAGACATTACCGGAAACGTTCGAAAACCAATATCTATCATTCCACATGAAATTTGATACTTTATAGGCAATTGAAAATGAGGGCTTTTTAAAAGGCCCCCGGGCGTCTGGCGGATGAAATCGAACTGAGCGCTGGGCGGCTACCACTAACTTGTAGAAGGATTTTTTTTATGCCTTTGGGCGCTAGGAGGATACAGAACATTTTTTTCTGTAGGCTTGCGAATCGCAAATCGTGTCCCTTTCTACAGGGTGCACTCTAAGTCGATAGCGGAACTTTAAGTAGGCTGTCTACTGATCAATACTAACATCTTGTACGAGGTGGCGAAAAAATGGAGCGAAAAAAATATCAGCTGTTCCATACAAAAGGTCGACTCAGTACTGCGCCAAATGTATGAAGCAGCTGATATTTTTTTCGCTCCATTTTTTTCGCCACGGTGGCGGGTTTTTTGGAGCGTGATACATGCCAAGGATGTTAACGCTTTCGATGGGAGAGAAGAAGGCCCATCTGTGTAAACTAGGTGTATTGGTCTTCCGTTTCCGTTTGGTTCGTTCAGCCTTAGGCTTGAACTATACTAGTGGTTCGCTCCGAATGGTGAACTCGCGAGTGTAACTTATTCCTAACACTATTCGCGGAGACGCGCGCGCATTACATATATACAACCCTATATCTCGACAACCCCTCGACCGATTTGGCTCATGTTCAAACCAATTTTTTTTTAAATCTCATTTACCCGGCTACGAAATTTTATAATGATCCAAAATTCAAGTTATCTTCGAACGAACATTCATGCATACAGACGCCGGATTGTTCCAGTAGACTCGGAGAACTTCGCTCGCTCGTTGAATGATATTTTATCTCCCTCCAAACTGACGAACCGCCTCTTCCCAGGTGTCGATGGTGGGTGCGGTGTACCTCGTCGGCTACATGCAATGGAGCGTCGCGTGGCTGATCACCCCCGTGATCCTATCGGTCCTGCGCGACCAGTGGCGCAAGGAGAGTGAATACCGCCGCTCGCTGGCCAAGGCCGCCGCTTGCTCCTCCGAAAAGGACGTCGTACTGGCTCGCATCGACGACCTGCCGGCTTGGGTACAAATATTGATTCGCTTTTAGTAGTTTTTCAGTCTCCGACGTTTTTGCGACAAAACCGCGCACGAAATGTGATTTTTCTTTTATAATTTGTTTTACCCCGTTCAGTAAATTTTCAGTGTTCAAAATGTTGTGTTCACAGCAAAGAAATCACATAAATCGTATGATGGCGCTTTTCGGCTTTATGAGAGTTATAATCATAAATTAATCTTTAGTTTCTTTTAACAGGTATTTTTTCCCGACGTTGAGCGCGCTGAGTGGCTGAACAGGGTATGTTTACAATCATCCGTCTTTCAGCCATTTAATTTATCTAAAATGGAAGAAAATGCTTGCAGTCTAATCTTTAATAAAGCAAGTTGGTGCCTCTGCCTTCGCTTTCGCTTATACAAGGAAAGTTTTACAAAATAATTCTTTCATTCTGTCAAAATGCGAGATTTTTTTTGTAATGTGGCTAACTCTATCATCTTTACGAAAATATCAGCTGCTAAGTTAGGAAAAATGCGTCTACTTTACTTGACGCTTGGTGAAAACTCACGCCAGGTCTCTGTTCCTAGCTTCTCGGCTTCGAATCCCGTGGTGTTTGTGAATTAGTAGTAGCAACACCACTCGCTAACTCGCGCGTGAAGGAAAGCTTCGTGAGGAAACCCGCGGCTTAGTTGGCTCTGCACATATTGACTTGTCTCTCTTGCCGACTAAGCTGATGGGATGATATAGGTGTTGGACCAGCCTATTCCATCTAAATAATGTCCCGGCCCAGGCACTGCAGCCTCGGAGTGGTCGCTTCACTCATCTAACGTGTGACGCGTCCAAGGCAACGAATGTATTAAGGCTGGAAGTTAGCAGCGTGGCGGAAAATTCAAAATTTTCTCAATTTTTTACATTTTGTTGCTAAACTGAGCTATTTTTGCGCGGCGATTTTTCGTTCGCGGCAATAACATAGTATTCTTTTCATTATGTAAACAACAGAACAACAACAAGTTTTTTGGGCAATGCCACTGCTTCGTAGACCAGAACACATAACCATTGTTGTTCTGTTGTTTACAATAATGAAAAGAATACTGTTTGATTGCCGCGAACGAAAAATCGCTGAAAAAATAGCTCAGTTTAGCTACAAAATGTAAAAAACTGTGAAAATTTTGAATTTCCCGCCACGTTGCTATCGTCCACCCTTAAAGATGTAGTTTCTGTTCCCAGATCCTGCTGCAAGTGTGGCCCAATGTGAACCACTTCGCGCGGACCCTGATTAAGGACTCGATAGAGCCGGCGGTCGCCGAGAGCCTGTCCAACTTCAAGCTGAATGGGTTCAAGTTTGAACGCATGATCTTGGGCACTATCGTACGTATATATATTTTTATGTAGCCTCTAAAATGTCCCACTGCTGGGCAAAGGCCTCGTGCTTAATGCCAAGTCAAGGTCCCAGACCAGCGGCGGCCGTAGGTTAATACACTAACGGTGTATTAACATGCACCTAGTTTGCACGCACCTTTCAAGACACTGCTCCATAAGACTTAGGTAAACTGGCGAACCTTAAACAAATGTCCGAATGCCATTGTTAATAAGGACCGAAGGCCTTGTGTAGTAAAGTGCAATTTGGTTTGGTTTCAGGCGCCTCGTATCGGCGGTGTGAAGGTGTACGACAAGAATCTCTCGAGGGACGAAATCATTATGGATGTAGATTTGTTGTAAGTGTTCGGTCAATCTCCTCTTGCCTTCTAATTTCAAAACGCTCAGCAAATTTTCTTATTCTTCGGGTTATGGGCTGATTGCGTAACTGCAACATCAATCGCGATATCTTTTAATTTGTAATTTTGAAATAAGTTGATCTATTTAAAAAATCACACTTATTTTATATGAGCTGTCATTTCTAAAGACGAATCACGAATGAAAATACTTTTGGAAGATAAAGTGATAGATATTGTGTTGAAGTTAGACATAAGCCCATAGGGCATAGGTACTATGCTGTGTTTTGTAAATATTTATTGTATTCCAAACGGGTCGAATCGCGGTTGGTTTTCGGCAAAAAATATTTATCCCGACGTTCCAACCGCGATTCATATCGTTTCGAATACAATAATGTGTGAATATCTCAAGTTATTAAAAATGAACATTGTAAATATTTGACAGCGAATGAGGTTATAACATGCATCGATTGTCCTGTTTACAGTTACGCTGGTGATTGTGATATCTCATTCGTCCTACAAGGAATCCGCGGCGGCATCAAGGACCTGCAGGTGCGCTAGTTACTACCCCAATCTACTGTAGGAGGTCTAAAGCATAGGATGAAAACTAGGACGAGAGCCAAAACTTGAACTTACGCCCACGTTACGCCCTTTCTGTCATACCAATGTTCTTCACCAGATTTAAACATAAAGTAAATCGTATGTGCTTAAAATGGGATAACAATTGTGTTATCAAGAAAAAACTGATCTGTTCTTATCGCACTGTAAAGACTTGTTAACGACCAACAGGTGTGTCTGATAAAAGAGCTATTAAGATTATGTACAGTCAGCGACATCAGTTAAAATCACTTTTATTAGATTTTCGCCCTTGTGCCGCGCTTGATTAAAGTAGGAGTTCTAACCGCTTAGAAGAATAAAATAACAAAGGACGCTAGCTTGACCGACTAAGCGAAGACCATCGTAAGCTTCTTTGAAGGCACTAAACCTTCTCAAACGATAACAGGCTCTACCTACTATAACATAGATCAATGTTTCCTTTTGCAGATCCACGGCATGGTCCGCGTGGTGATGCGGCCGCTGATAACCAAGATGCCGTTGGTGGGAGGCCTCCAGGTGTTCTTCTTGAACAATCCGTCCATTGACTTCAACCTGGTCGGCGCGGCCGACGTACTCGATATGCCTGGGTTTAGGTAAACACGTTACTATTGTATCGATATCCTACGATCCCTTTCAATTTGACATTTTAAAGATGACATTCTAAACTTCAAAATGCATTTATTAAACGAGCGAGCGAAGTTCTCCGAGTCTACTGGAACAATCCGGCGTTTGTATGTATGTATGAATGTTCGTTCGACGATAACTTGAGTAAATTTTGTCGGATCGTCATGAAATTTGGTAGGCGGGTAAATAAATTTAAAAGAATTTTTAAGTTCGAACATGAGCTAAATCGGTTGAGGAGTTGCCGAGATATGGGGTTGTACAGTTTATATGAAAAGCGCGCGCGCCTGCGTGAATGGCGATAGCACAGTTACACATCTGTAACTGGGGTCGCGAGTTCGTAGTTCGGGGCGAACCACTAGTTAAACGAGCGAGCGAAGTTCTCCGAGTCTACTGGAAAAATCCGGCGTTTGTATGTTTGTATGTATGTATGTATGAATGTTCGTTCGACGATAACTTGAGTAAATTAAGTCGGATCGTCATGAAATTTGGTAGGCTGGTAAATAAGGCAAAGATAATTTTTAAGTTCGAATATAAGCCATATCTGCCAAGGGGTTCTTGAGATATGGGGTCGCGAGTTCATAGTTCGGGGCGAACCACTAGTTTATTTCAACGACTGTGATTTTGATCGCGACTCAGTCTGTGAACAAAATTGCAAAATCGTTCACTCAATATAGTTACCGTGGGAGGTGTTGTGAGGGGGAAAAGGCCTATGCCCAGCAGTGGGCAGAGGTGGGCTGATGATGATGATGAATATCGTTATACTAGTGGTTCGCCCCTGAACTGTGAACTCGCGACCCCATATAAACTTAACAACTCCATATCTTGGCAACCCCTCGACCGATTTGGCTCATGTTCGAACTTAAAAATTATTTTAATTTCGTTTACCCACCTACCAAATTTCATAACGATCCGACTAAATTTACTCAAGTTATCGTCGAACGAACATTCATACATACAAACATACATACATACATACAAACGCCGGATTGTTCCAGTAGACTCGGAGAACTTCGCTCGCTCGTTCAATTATTTGCATGGCGATTTGACTCATTTAAAACTTAGACAATTCCATTGTACTTTTTGTATTTTCTAAAGCACTAACCCCTGCTAGGGAACATTATAAAGATTGTTATAAGGTTAAAAATCGTCCGTAAGACGACCATCAATGAGGTTGGGAAATTCGGTTCGACAGTTACTTGACTCGGTAGCTCAATTGATAGATATGCTAGAGGAGTGCTAGATAGCACGGTATGCTAGAGGTTGCGGGTTCAATGAAGAATGTCCGTGGGTCTGTTAAATCACTTGAAACTTTATGACCGTGTAGCCTAAACATTTAGAAATACACCTGTTTTTGTTTCATTCAAATCGAGCCAGTAGTTTTAAAGTTACGACGGTTTTAGTTTCCGTCCTTTTGGAGTTTTCATTCAAAGGGCTGTATCTTTGGAACCGTACTAGGTAGCCAGTTGAAATTTTCAGAGATATTGTTTTATTATGGTGGATTACCCAAGAAATAATAAAAACAAAAAAATATTAAAAAATAAGAGGGGTCCCCATACAAAAAACGTTGTTTTATACTTTTTGCTCTATAGAAAAAACGGTAAGACACACAAGCATCAAACTTGGTATGATTATAGGACTTACTCCATAGTATAACAAAAAAATATAAAAAACGGTCAAGCGCAACTCGGACTCATGCGCCGAGGGTCCGTATAACCAGTTTTATTTTATTGTATGGTGGTAGGGAACTCTCAGTGCGCGAGTTCGACTCGCACTTGGCCAGTTTTTTTGTGTCACACAGTGTTACAGTAGTGTTTTAACGTTATAAATAATATTGCTTATTTATAACGTTAAAAATTCGCTAGGGACAGGTTTTAAAGTCGCAAGCTCTGTTTAAAATATTCCCTTGCACGGGTTTGTACTTAAAAAAATATATTCTTACTTAGCTATGGATGACGGCTTTGAAAAATGAAAAATGACCTGAACACACAAAAAAACTGGCCAAGGGCGAGTAGAACTCGCGCACTGAGAGTTCCCTACCGCCATACAATAAAATAAAACTGGTTATACGGACCCTCGGCGCGTGAGTCCGAGTCGCGCTTGACCATTTTTAGGGTTTCATACCCGAAGGGTTCCACACGGGACCCTATTTCTAAGACTCCGCTGTCCGTCTGTCTGTCCGTCTGTCCGTCCGTCTGTCACGGCTGTATCTCATGAACCGTGATAGTTAGACAGTTGAAATTTTCACAGATGATGTATTTTTATTGCCGCTATAAAAACAAATACTAAAAAACAGAATAAAATAAACATTTAAGGGGGCTCCCATACAACAAACGTGATTTTATTGTTGTTCTTACGGAACCCTTCGTGCGCGAGTCCGACTCGCACTTGGCCGGTTTTTATATTATTTTGTTATACTATGGAGTAAGCCCTATAATCATACCAAGTTTGTTGCTTGTGTGTCTTACCGTTTTTTCTATAGAGCAAAAAGTATAAAACAACGTTTTTTGTATGGGGACCCCTCTTATTTTTTAATATCTTTTAATTTTTATTATGTCTTTGGTAATCAACCATAATAAAACATAATCTCTGAAAATTTCAACTGGCTGTCTAGTACGGTTCCAAAGATACAGCCCTTTGAATGAGTGTTACGGTGTATGTGTCGGGTGCGTGTGGAGTTGTGACGTCACAGCAGCTGACGACCGCGCGCCCGTCGCACAGCAAGTTTAAAATTAAATATCTCGAGAACTATAAGACGTATCAAAAAAATGTTTTCACCCAATGTTTCCATTTTTAATAGAGTGTATGGTAAGGTAAAAATCAAAAGTTGATGGTATTCTTCATTCCTGTCCCGAGCGAATTTTGTAACCTCAAAAAAATTTTGTAATTCCATCGTGATCGACGATACCCTTGAAAAGGTTCATGAAGGATGTTGAAAGTTAGATAATTAAAGTCCTGAATAGTCACTCACTCTACCTCTTTTTCTCTCTCCCATATTGTCCATGGAGTATTTATACAATTATCTTTACACGCCGTATGTAAAAGAGTTCACTAACTGACCAGTCAGTCACGACAGGGTCTTTTAAGAGCATACTGACATAATCCGTCATATTCCCACAGTGATATCCTCCGCCGCTGCATCGTGGAGCAAGTGGCCAAGATGATGGTGCTACCTAACAAGCTTCCCATCAAGCTGAGCGATGAGATCCCCACCGTCGACCTGCGCATGCCCGAGCCGGAGGGGGTTCTGAGGATCCACCTGGTGCAGGCGCAGAACCTTATGAAGAAAGACATCTCTATGTTAGGTATGTTGCCCCTGATATCTTCATCGTTATTAGCTTACATGGTCCACTGCTGAGTGTAGGCCTTTTCCTCATCGAACTCTCGCTGCGCGCATCCACGGAGCGTCTGTTGGTTTGCCACAAATCGCTGTCCTGGGGCTTAATTGTCTAACTTGTGAATATATCACAATCCCTTTCAATTTGACGTTTGAAGGGTCCTGACGAAATTCACACTGTATTTATTTGACACAAACTGTAATTGAAAGCGATTGAGATAGGGATTGTGCGACTCGATTTTAAAGGATATTGAGTGAAGAAAATAGCAAAATCGTTCACTCAATATCATTCAATTTGTATGCAGTTTTGACTGATTCGTTCTGTTAGCGATTGTGATTTAAAACTTAGACAATTCCATTCTGAAAGTCGCAATCACGATCATGATCCCGATACCATTGAAAGGAATCGCGATAGATTCAAAAGTTAGACAATGAGGATCCCGTTCATGGCCGCCACCCTGCTACTGTTACTGTCTTCTTCCCTGATATGAATTGTCCCAGATATAATCATCCATCATCATTATCAGCCACCTGTTATACTCAGAAATAGGCATTCTCGGTCTTTTAAATCATAGCGGGAGTCTAGGACTAAGAGGCAAATTCTTGATAATGGAAATCACGCAACTGTCGATAAAAATGGACCGTTTCCTTTGTGATCCCATGGCGAAAGACTAAATACAAATCCGATAGATTACACCCTTGAAAAATTGTGAACATTAGTATGTGAAGAAGTCCACTAATAGATTTTATCAAAACCAAACACTAATGCCCGTTTTCACCAACCACCCCTAATTTTAAAAGACCTTTTAACGAAAATTATCTGCGCCTCTGCAAGTCTAGGGGTCATGGATGAAGGACCATACGAATTCCACTCACAAGCGTTATGAGTTGAGTGTGTATGATCCTTCATCCATGCCCCATAGACTTGCAGAGGTGCAAATAACTTTCGTTAAAAGGCCTTTTAAAATTAGGGGTCGTTGGTGAAAACGGGCATAAGGCCCGTAAGATCAATCACAGTTTTAACTCAGACCATAGATTAAACCTCGCATTTTGTATGAAAATTAATCGACAGATAGGGTTTAAACTAGCCTTTTTGGTTTACACTGTGATTGATCTTACGGGCCTAAGGGTGTGAAAATTACACTACCTTCGCAAATCACCTCGTCTACCTTTTGCATGATTACATGATCATTTTATATTTTTGGTGAATTAGATGTTCTTGCGTTCCAGGTAAGGGTAAGTCGGACCCATACGCTATAATCACGGTGGGCGCGCAGCAATGGAAGACGAAACACATCGACAACAACGTCAACCCGCGGTGGGAGTTCTGGTGCGAGGTAAGCCCTGTCTCTTTCTGTTACTCTTTTTTTGTTACCCTCTTTCTCTTTTAATTCACGTAGTAAGTTTCTTACTTAGACTTTCTCTAAACTTCTTTTTTAACTAATACTTTTGAGGCTTTACAAATTTTGTATTACACAATTTCAACTACACGATTACAAGTCTGAAACTAGTCCACGATCACAAGTCTGAAACTAGTGCAAGTTTATTGGCTATGTAATACAAAATCTTAATTTATTATTTCTAACTGTGTCTAACTCTATGTCTCATCTCAAATAAGATTGAGTTATCTGTGATATAACGATATAGGTAGATATAAACATGATTTGGTTAAAGGTATCAGTGCTGCAGAATATTAAATTTACTTTCTTAGAATACAGATTGTCTTGTTTGACTAATAGTAATCGAGTAGTATTTGTTTTTGTACATAACCAATATATCGGGTTTATGGTACGTTTCATTATTTTAAACCTTGACTCCTGGGTGAGTAAAGTGGACTTTAGCTTTTTTTCATCACATGGCATGATTCAATCAAGCACTGGCCTGAATTTGAAACCTTCTTTTTTTAAGAATGGAACGTGCAGTTTGGCGACCGCAGCTGCATTTTAATCATGATGAGGCTTTATCAATATCGTACATCTTGTATGCCGCGTTCAAAAATCATACATTTCATACATTGTATGAAACACGCAAGGAGTTATATGACCTCCTCGTTTTAGTTTGAGCATCATGTTTTATTTTACAGCTTCGTTATAAAATGCCATTGCCAAAGTTGTGCTTCTTTTGATTCTTTCTAAATTGATAAAACTTATACACGCTTAAATTGTAGTAGCGTTGTTTGCAGCTGAAGGATTTTTTGCTGGTGAATATAAAACGCCTCTGTGTGCAAATCCAGTAATATTTCAGCGTGTATAATATTTAATAATATTTCTAACTGAATATCTCGGCTAATCCACTTATTTGGTAAGATAAACAATTTAAACTACTCACGAAGTATTGGTGAATATGATTTTGTTTTCCTTACTTATGTTTGCGTCGGACATTGCGCGTTTGCGACCAGGCGCGTATAATGCAATCGTTCGGCCAATTGTTGGAAATCGAAGTATTCGACAAGGACGAGGGCAACGATGACGACAAGCTCGGCAGGTGAGGCTCGCAGCACGGCACGCGATTTGTAGATGGCGAGACTTGCATCCACCCTTGAAGCCACCACTCTGTTCTCGAATATAGCCTCAATCCTCAATGGTGGGATTAGCGAAACATTATGCTCGCATCGTACTCTCATTCCGAGATGAATAAAAACAAAACGTGCGTTCGTTCGTTACTGTTCAGTATATTTTAGCAAAAAGTTTCTTCTTTGCAAGACTTGTGAGCGAGACAGCTATCATTTACTTATGTATGAACCAGCGGTGAGCGACAAGGGTGGAAGTAGGCATGCAACTCAGTTTTGAAGAAGGCGCTAGCTGTTGCATTTTGGGCTTTTGTAGCGGCTATAGAATTGTGTCAGACCCAGTCGCAACTTAAATATACTGTTACAACGTGTGAAATTGCATGTTATGTGGCTGCGACTGTGAACTGACAGCTAGTAGTTAAGCTTGTACATCATTCCATATCTTTAGTTACACTAGTTTAACTATAATTTACTTATGTTTCTCATAAAACCACATACACAATAACACCCGCTTCTAGTCTGTAAGCTGGTGAGCGGGCTGCCTGCGCTATCGTTTTGGTAAGTGGTATTGCATTGGTAAATATGTGTAAATACTTGTATGTACATACATTTATAATACATTGATTTCCTCCTTCTGTAAAAAAAGGGTTTGATGTACCAGTCATGAAGTCCAATTGGATAATAAAAAAAAGGAAAAATTCTAGTAGAGCAATGTGTAAAACGTAACATGTGATGATATGAATTTGCAGCGCAGTGTGGGCCGGTTGTCCGTTGTTGAAGCCATGCAGTCATGAAACTAATGTGTCGTATGTTCTGTCCCAAGGCTATTATAAGCTCGCGAAAGAGCCAGTTGCTGCAATGTGAGCTCTGGGACTGGGACCCAGGGATGGGCATTCAAAACGATGATTATCTCGGCAGGTCCGTGTCTCAAATCGTACGCTTTTGGCACTGCCCCCTCATTAAAACCGGTGTGTTGAGTGTCGCATGACTCTCAGAATCACCTCTATCGACCATCCATCCGTTAAAGGCGTTTTCAGTTCGTATTTAGCTTGTCATAGTTAGGTGATACTGAGTTTCATATACTAGTGTTTTTTAGTAATGTTTAACTCGAGTTTATCTGTCTGTTCTGTTACGTGTTGTTTTATGGCTTTTTGTTACAGTGTGCCTTGATTAGTTTTATCGTAAATTCGTATTTTACGTCATACTTATCCTTAAGTACACAGGATACTGCATATTTATTAGTTTGTTTGTCCAAACATTGGGATGACTTGGTAACAACTCTGAACATTCAAAATTTCTAACACTATCACTTTTAATATATGTGCAATGATTAACCACGGGCGCGTAAATCGATGTGCCCGCTGTAAGTTGACCGCTTTGTATGTAAATATGTGTGTGGTGGCGGGTTGTGTGTGGCAGTCAATGGTGAAGTGCAGCGAGACGCGCCTCCTCGTCAAACTTTTCGACTGGGACCTGGCCGGCCGCGACGAGAACCTCGGAAGGTCGGTGCCGGCCTGTTGTAGGGTGACGAATCACAAAGCAGAGAAACGAAGAGATTTTTTGCGCTGTTTTTGGCATGAAACCTAGTAGTAAAAAGTGAGTGACTGTTGAAAGCGAAGCGGTCGCCGGTTTAATTTTCTTGTCCCTAAGCTGCAGTAGCAAGCTCGCAGTCCACTTGCTTAGTTCTATCTACACATAACTATCTGGCTTATGGCTATATGGCTTATATATGGCTTATGAATGAATAAGCTACCTTTATAACTAAACTTATAGACTTATCCAAAATAAAAATAAAAAACAAATTGGATTTCACGTCCTTCAGTAGGTACAGACCT
This sequence comes from Zelleria hepariella, assembly GCA_949319315.1. Taxonomy (NCBI): domain Eukaryota; kingdom Metazoa; phylum Arthropoda; class Insecta; order Lepidoptera; family Yponomeutidae; genus Zelleria; species Zelleria hepariella. The sequence continues at coordinate 7,612,168 of OX439391.1, read as the reverse complement.
CAAGCTGCTTTTGACACTTCTCAGGCCAGAATAATGTAAATCTAGCTGTTAAGTTGGTGCCAAAAATGTACAACAATGTAGAGCGTTTAAGTTTTTAAACCCTTGAAGTACGCGAAAAATTCAAACAACGAAAAGAACAATAATTAAATCGGCCCTGCCTGACAGGTCATCTCGGTAGTCTAACTATTTTTATAGCCGGGCCATTACAAATGTGCGAACTGTGTCATCTCGCTTGCACTTGCAGGCCTAATGTAAGTGCGAGTGGGAGAGATTGATGACTCATTTCGAACGTTTGTAATGGCCCGACTATGGGTTGAATATCTGACTCTAGGAACCAACAGAAAAATATTGGCCTCTTCGTTTCTCTCGCTCTCAGTGGAAGCTCACAATGTCACGCACGCGATAAATGTACAATGTTGTTTTGTAAATACGTCTGTCTTTCTCACCTTACGAATGAAACAAACGACGAATGATCACCGCGCACTATGCTTGAAGACTGTCACTCCTTAGAAAATATATGTATAATGTATCTACGTATTATTATTATACCGATGTACAAATATTTATACTTAAAACTAGTAATAATTATAATATAAACAGGTTTATTTACTTACATACTTATTTCACGTACTTGGGCATGGGACAAACATATTTGTCATTCATTAGTAACCACACAATATCCACTCCACGACCATCCATTTGTAAGGCGAATAAAACCATGAAACCACTTTAACAAAATCCGATACGGTCATATAATATTTAGATCCAAGTAACAACCTAACAGTAGACACTAATATTGAAAACTAAAATACGTCAAATGTAGTTTATATGTATTATATTTTATTGTATCACCTTTAACCAGGCCAGCGCCAAGTAATTTACTATTGGTTTTGGATATTATAAAAATAATTTACAGCCTTGTCTGGTTAAAAGTCAAAATAATAATAAAAAAACGGCACAAAAAACTATTACTTTTGTGTTTGCTAAACGCTATTTTTTCTTAGCAAGCTACACTAACAATGTGATGTGATTGTTTCTAACCAATCCATGAATAACACTAATTAGTAATTAATGCGCATGAGACTCCATATTCATAAGAGCTTACATTTCCAGATGTTCTCTCGAGATATCTCAAGTGGTGCGAGCTGGAAGGTTGGACACGGTATGTTAAAAGTGGGAAATAGCTAATATTTTTTAGAGACTTGTCCAGATGGCCATAGGTGGCCCAAGACAGAGATGTATGGAAGACGAGAGTGGAGGCCTTTACCTAGGAGTGGGACCCGAAAATCCTGGAGTTCGCTGCCTGGCTAACTAAAAAATACAATCGTCATACTTCGTTGAGCACGCGTGGTGATTAAGCTCGAAATCTCTCTCTCTGACAGAAAGCCTTTGCCCAGCTAGTTTAAATATGTACATTGTACAGGCTACATTTTACTCTTACATACTTCGTTACCGAACAAACCCTAGTTTCTTAGATAATAAACCTGTTATATTATGTTTCAGTGGCAAACTCTCCAACAAGCCAAGCATGGGAAAGTCAACTTACGCCTGTCATGGCATAGGCTTTCCTCTAACGCAGCTGATCTGAAACAAGTAAGTGTTAAATTTCCATAAAAAAATAACTTGTGTCTATGTGCGAATGCCTGATTCATTTGTCAATTTTATTTCAGGCTCTGTTGGAGACACAATTGATCAAGAAGGCTGAGCTCAGCACAGCAGTGTTGTCAGTCTACATCGATTCCTGCAAGAAGTTACCGGTATGGTTCCTTTTCAGTTTTTTTACTGTGTAACTTACTTAAGTAAACGTAAATGTAAAATATCACCCAGAGCGATGTAATGAATGTAAATGTAAGTTACTTTGCTAATGATAGCTGAAGTCAAGAAAATGGCCATGGCAACAAAACCCCATCTATCTAATCTATCCGAACCGTGATTTAATCCCACTGCTTCCTTTTGTCGCCAACCCCATCTGTTAAAAGCTAGTGTTGTCCATTGTCTTCCAATATCATAGAACCTTGAACCCTTCGAATAATTGGTCACCGCCGGTCTACCCATTCAAAGCCACTATTCCATGGCTCATAAATTATTTTAGCTTTTTATTTTTTCTAAAGCACTAAGGAACATTTTAAACACTTCAATGAGCATTTTGTCTGCAAAGATGAACGCATTCGGTTGTGTAGATTAGTGCAAACTGATCACACCAGATGGCGCCTCCCGTCCAGTAGACGGAGACCAGTGGAAGAAATTCGCTTCGACAGTTACCTGACTGGGTAGCTCAATTGGTAGAGCGCCTGCACGGTATACAAGAGGTTGCGGGTTCAAGTCCTGTCCCGACTCGGTAGCTCAATTGGTAGAGCGCCTGCACGGTATACAAGAGGTTGCGGGTTCAAGTCCTGTCCCGACTCGGTAGCTCAATTGGTAGAGCGCCTGCACGGTATACAAGAGGTTGCGGGTTCAAGTCCTGTCCCGACTCGGTAGCTCAATTGGTAGAGCGCCTGCACGGTATGCAAAAGGTTGCGGGTTCAAGTCCTGTCCCGATTCGGTAGCTCAATTGGTAGAGCGCCTGCACGGAATGCAAGAGGTTGCGGGTTCAAGTCCTGTCCCGACTCGGTAGCTCAGTTGGTAGAGCGCCTGCACGGTATACAAGAGGTTGCGGGTTCAAGTCCTGTCCCGACTCGGTAGCTCAGTTGGTAGAGCGCCTGCACGGTATACAAGAGGTTGCGGGTTCAAGTCCTGTCCCGACTCGGTAGCTCAATTGGTATAGCGCCTGCACGGTATGCAAGAGGTTGCGGGTTCAAGTCCTGTCCCGACTCAGTAGCTCAATTGGTAGAGCGACTGCACGATATGCAAGAGGTTTCGGGTTCAAGTCCTGTCCCGACTCGGTAGCTCAATTGGTAGAGCGCCTGCACGGTATGCAAGAGGTTGCGGGTTCAAGTCCAGTCCCGACTCGGTAGCTCAATTGGTAGAGCGCCTGCACGGTATACAAGAGGTTGCGGGTTCAAGTCCTGTCCCGACTCGGTAGCTCAGTTGGTAGAGCGCCTGCACGGTATACAAGAGGTTGCGGGTTCAAGTCCTGTCCCGACTCGGTAGCTCAGTTGGTAGAGCGCCTGCACGGTATACAAGAGGTTGCGGGTTCAAGTCCTGTCCCGACTCGGTAGCTCAATTGGTATAGCGCCTGCACGGTATGCAAGAGGTTGCGGGTTCAAGTCCTGTCCCGACTCAGTAGCTCAATTGGTAGAGCGACTGCACGATATGCAAGAGGTTTCGGGTTCAAGTCCTGTCCCGACTCGGTAGCTCAATTCGGAAGGCAAAGTTTTTTGTTCGAAAGTCCGTTATTGGCTTAATCTTATCTTTAGACAATATTGAGAAACTAATTTCAATATTTTTTTATTTTGGTTCAGTAGTTTGGATTTTACAACGTTTCAAAGATACGGTTTTATGACGTCACGCGACGATCTGCATACTGTTGGCGGTCATAGGAACAAAAAATTTTAGCGCATAAAAACAAAACTACTGTACCAAAATAAAAAATATTTAAATTAGTTTCTTAATATTGTCTAAAGATAAGTTTAAGCCAATAACGGACTTTCGAACAAAAAACTTTGCCTACCCAATTGGTAGAGCGCCTGCACGGTATGCAAGAGGTTGCGGGTTCAAGTCCTGTCCCGACTCAGTAGCTCAATTGGTAGAGCGACTGCACGATATGCAAAAGGTTGCGGGTTCAAGTCATGTCCCGACTCGGTAGCTCAGTTGGTAGAGCGCCTGCACGGTATGCAAGAGGTTGCGGGTTCAAGTCCTGTCCCGACTCGGTAGCTCAATTGGTATAGCGCCTGCACGGTATGCAAGAGGTTGCGTAAATCCTGTTCCGAGTCAATTTTTACCCCAAAATATGCCTTTCAGAACGCGCGCGCGACCTCCCGCCCGGACCCTTACCTGACTGTGACAGTCGGCAAGAAGACCGAGAACACAGCTGTGCAGATGCGCACAGACGATCCCGTCTACGAGATCGGATACTCCTTCCTCGTGTCTAACCCGGAGGTGGACAACTTGGAGATCAAGGTACGAGGCAATAAGGTGGATTTTAGAAGAGTCAGTACACCGCGGTGCAGCACAAACGAGCCGGTATTCGAGATCAGACCCTTAATTTCGTATATTGCAATAGGAAGCAGTGCGTTCGGTACAGTAGTGCAAGCCCAATAGTTTTTAATTAGCGACTAAGTTAGGTTAAGGAAAACAAAGCAAAATTGTAAGTTCCCTTAGGGAGGCCACACAATTTGTTCACTGCCCCTGTGAAGGCCATGTAAATTTTCCCTAAAATTATTTACAAAAAAAATAACTATTCTATTCTAATAGGAAGCAGTGATTGCACCGACACTTCGCCACTGGCTGCAATATCAACCCAAGTAGTATTGCTGCTACCCCTTGTTTCCAACCAATGGAGCAATGTCTTAACTGACGCGTAAACCTTCCTACAAAAGGCTTATAACTTATCTCCGACGCGGTCTACACTAAGCATAAGCTTCATTTTAGTCTCATAATGATACCTATTGCCCTAACATTAATGACAATTCCCCAGGTGCTAGATCAGAAGACAGGAAGCCAGCTCGGCCAGCTGACGTACGCGATCGGCGCCCTACTCAAGCAGAAAGACCTGAGCCTCATCACGCAGCCCCTCATGCTGCTGAAGTCGGGCCCCGAGTCCAAGGTCGTCATGTCTATGCAACTGAAGGTAAGCAACAATGTCAACAATGTTTCGTATTTTCTAAAGCACTAACCCGTGCTAGGGAACTTAATAAAGATTTTTATAAGGTTAAAAAATTCGCTGGGGACAGGATTTGAACCCGCAACTTCTTACATTCCGTGCAGGCGCTCTACCAATTGAGCTACCGAGTCAAGTAACTGTCGATGCGATGTTTGTTTTATCGCGGCCTACAAAATGGGTTAAATCGGTGAATTCTCGCCCCATTCTCTCGCCCTATGTCTTGTGAAATTTCGCGCGGCGTGGGATTTTTTTTATAACCAGAAGTCGAATAATTAACGTCCCATTTTAGTCTTGCACCGCCACTGAAAAAAGATATACAAAGGGGCGCAATTACGATGCTCTACAGGCGCAATTTGCCCACGGTACGCCACTGGTATCACGGCACGCTCAAGCGAAATGTTTTGTCTCTCTTTACATTCCTAGCACGATAGAAAAATAGTACATTACTGCCGCGATCTGTAATGAGTGCGTTTCTGGCGCGCTTTTGATGGCCGACAGAGCGCAGCGTAGCGCAGCTCAAGGCCCTCACAGTGCGGTCAGCATTGCAGCCCTTGATGGACAAGCTGAAATGAAGGCCGAGACCGAAGGTCGAGGCCTTTATAGCGCGGCCAGCAAGGGCTGCAATGATGACCAAACTTGAGGGCCGAGAGCGTAGCTAAGCTAAGCTCGAGGCAATCATAGCGTGGCCAGAAGCGCACTCATTGCAGACCAAGGCTTGTATAGTGCTTTACTCAAACAATGCGAGTAATTAAAATATTAATTAGAATAGTAATTAAAATAGTAATTTAATTAGCTTACCATTTGTCGTAGATTAAGTACTTTTTGTCGATTTTCCATTCCGCAAACTTTTTGTTGGTAAGCTTGCTTGTATTTTTCTTTTGACTTCGGTGGCAATAAATTTCCAATTACTAATTTCGCTTGATTTTGAATGTCCGGCGGTGTTAAACACATTAAATCCGAGGATTCGTCGCTTTGAGAGTTCACTTTTTCAACAAAAACACAGAAAAAAATCACTTCGAACAACGCGCGAAAAGTCGAAAACAATATGGCCGCGCTTTTTTTTTCTGTGCAATGTGTCGACTGCCAGTACCCATACAGCCCAATTCTAAATAAATACTTTTTGCACCTGATGTTTGAGTTCTATTTATGAAACAAAACTCGACATTAATGGATTTTCATACAGTTTTTCTGGCCGCAAAACACGACATTAATGAAATTCCATACAACTTTTCTGGCGCCTAATCCAAGTAGCCCGCAAGTCCGACTTTGCTCAAAGAAGGTTGTCGAATTAATGTCCACATTACGAGCTTTTTTGAGTAATATGAGATTCCATCCTCGTTTTATTGCCCAGATATCGACACGCTAGAATACACCTTTCTGTTCGATTGTCGCATTTATACCGCGCGTCATTAGAGCTACCATGGTTCATGGGCTATCCTAACCTGTCGCTGACAGCTATCGAGCAACTTCTTGATCCTGTCTGACCCACTTTAGACCAGACGGGGCGCCATCTGTTTAAAGAACTTATACTATTTCCTTCAACCCAATGCCTCTCCTCAACAAGTTGTACTTCCAACAGGTCCTCAAAGAGGCGGAGAAGGAAGCCGACGACCAAGACGAGCCTCTCGCGGCGCCAACCGACTCGGCCCCCGCGACCCCTCCGCCGGCCGACGCTACGGACGCTGCGCCCGCGCTGCCCGTTGTCAACAACACAAGTAAGTATGCTATCCTTCAAGAGATCTTCAAACAGGACATAAATCAAAGAAGCAGTGTAGGAAGCCGACCGACCCCACCCCCGTGCCCCTCCGCCGGCTGACGCTACCGACGCTGCGCCCGCACTGCATGTTGTTAACAACACGCGTAAGTAAACTAAAATACGTGCTCAAAAGAAGAGACTTGAGACACCACGTGGTTTGACATACGCCCTCTCGGTCTAAAGCCAATCTCGTCCATTAATTGTCTTCCCGCTGTTTTGACAATGTCATCGACCCATCGAGCTATCGGCTACCCACCGACCGTCGACCCATTCTAGGCCACATATATATCCTTTATTAGTGACATAGTGACTTTAGTTGCAATAATTGAAGTACTTTTCTTTGCAGCCTCAGCACCGAGTGCAGAACTTCAGAATATCGATGACACTGCCACGGATACCACGTCGCAGAACTCTGTACCAGTAGAGCAGATAATCAAATCCACTGGTAAGCAAATAACTTATCTAGCTACTGAACTACTTTACAATATAATTGTTTTGACCCTCTCGCACGCACATTCAACAGCTTTAGACTTATGTACTTTTGACAACGCACCTATTAAAAGAGCACTTAGCAATCGCAATAAGTAAAATTTACTTACTTTTTCAGATACCGCTCTAGATTCGGAGCCACCGTCGTCCGCGCCGGACACCCCCAAACTCATTCATAGGACCTCTTCAATTACCACGTAAGATCACAATTTCGTATCACGTTCCCCCGGTTCTTCATTGCGGTAGTATAATAATATACCTAAGCCTACAAATTTATTATATTAGTATCACGAAGAAGTCGCTTTTCACAACTATTTCGATCTCCCAAGGTTTGCTGGAAGAAATCTCTTACAGGGATAAGCTAGCCTTTGTACATTAGTGTTTTGTTACTGTTTTGTCCTCTAATCTGTTTGTGTGTACAATAAAGTAATAACAATAATAATAAGTCGTGCAGTCGATTCTCCTCGTAAGACCTAAGATTTATTTAGCCTTCTGAAATAAAACCCCGTTTGCCTTTTTATAGTAACAATATTTTATAGTCCCTCAGACCCAAACTTTGACAACCAGATATTTGTAAGGGGGCGTTGTCGCAGCAAATTTGAATCTTCAGAGACGTATTTGATCCTAAATAAAGGATGCTGGGTATTTATTCTTAATTAACCAATTTTAGGGTTGGATCTGAACGCCATGTTTGTTTTATACTAAAAAAAAGGATCCTGAGCCTTACAATGATAAGAAGAAAAGTCTAAAATTGGCGAGATCGCTGATCCAAGACGTTTAAGTGAAACTGCCCCTATGTTGTGGTTATTGTATTGACGTTGGCAATGCTTGTTTGTTTTCAGGTCGGCTGGCGAGGCGGGCTTGGGCAGGATTTTACTTTCGGTGCGATACAGTATGCAGCATCAAACTCTCTACGTTGTTGTGCATAAAATTATGTAAGTATTTTCTTTGTTTTGTAGCCTATTTATGCAATAATTTGGTATTTTTTTAATATTCCCTTTTGTCAAAGACATTGAAAATGCAGGGGTGTCATAAGTTTGACGCTCTCCGCTTACGGTCAGTGGCGTACCTACATAGGGGCAAGGAGGGGCAAAGTCCCGGGGCCCCCAAGCTCAGGGGGCCCCCTCGGACCCTGACACCAAATCGTATTGAACTAGCTGAAAAATCTGTAAGGAAATATTCATGAGTTAATTTCTCCGTTTAAGACTAATTTTTTAAAGGCTTTTTAATTTGACTTGAAAAAAATCTATATTTTGACTTGATAAAACCTAAACAGTTAATTTGGGTTCCCAGTTTGTTTTTTGCCCCAGGGCCTTTGGTTACCTAGCTACGCCACTGCTTACGGTCTCGGTAGAATGGGCCCGCCTTCGGTCTTGCGGGGTTTCCGGTTTGCCTGCTCCTAAAACTCGACCTTTGGCCTCCAGATTACCTTAGAAAATAATAATATAGTTAAAGAATCAACCATCGAGTGACCGAAAGCGTTACTTTTAAAAACTCTTGTTTCTTGTGTGGGCCCATTCGTTATACCTCCCCTTCTCCCCAGGAACATCCCTCTAAAGGACCCGACCAACGTGCCCGACCCTTACGTCAAGCTGTACCTTCTCCCGGGCCGCTCCAAGGAGTCGAAGCGCAAGACCGCCGTCGTCAAGGACAACTGTATGCCGGAGTACGATGAGCAGTTCGAGTGGGTCATCCCTATGGCGGAGCTGCACTCGCGGCAAGTGGAGGTCACGGTCGCCACGCACAAGGGATTCCTCGGTGGGAGCCCGGTCATCGGACAGGTTAGTAGCGCCACGAACAAGGGGTACCTCTGAGAGAGAAAGAAAGACCAGTAGTTCGAGAGGGACATCCCTATGGCGGAGCTACACTCGTGCCAAATGGAGATCACGGTCGCCACGCACAAGGGATTCTTGGGTGGGAGCCCGGTCATCGGGCAGGTTAGTAAAGAGAGAGAGATAGAAAGAGTCGCCAACGCACAAGGGATACCTAGGAGAGGGAAAGCAGACCCGAGTGGGTCATCCCTATGGCGGAGCTGCTCTCGTGCCAAGTGGTCACGGTCGCCACGCAAAAGGGATTCATCGGACAGGTTAGAAAAGAGAGAAAGAGAGAGAGAGAGAGAGAGGAGTCGCCACGCACAAGGGGTTCCTCGGAGAGAGAGAGAAAGACGAGTAGTTCGAGTGGGTCACCCCTATATGGCGGAGCTGCATTCGCGGCAAGTGGAGGTCACGGTTGCCACGCACAAGGGATTCCTCAGAGGGAGCCCGGTCATCGGACAGGTTACTAGAGAGAGAAAGAGAGAGAGAGAGTCGCCACGCACAAGGGGTTCCTCGGAGAGAGATTAATGCCCGTTTTCACCAACCACCCCTAACTTTAAAAGACCTTTTAATGCAAATTATCTGCACCTCCGCAATTCTAGCAGTCACGGACGGAGGACCATACGAACTCTAATCACAACGCTTGTGAGTTGAGTTAGTATGGTCCCTCATCCACGACCACTAGACTTGCAGAGGCGCAGATAATTTGCGTTAATAGGTCCCCCAAAATTAGGGATGGTTGGAGAAAAGGGGCATAAGACCAGTAGTTCGAGTGGGTCATCCCTATGGCGGAGCTGCACTCGCGGCAGGTGGAGGTCACGGTCGCCACGCACAAGGGCTTCTTGGGATCCCAGCCCTGTCATCGGACAGGTTAGTGGAGAGAGAGATAGAGAGAGAGAGAGTCGCCACGCACAAGGGGTTCCTCGGAGAGAGAGAAAGAAAGACCACTACTTCGAGTGGGTCACCCCTATGGCGGAGCTGCACACGCACCAAATGGATTCCTCGGAGGGAGCCCGGTCATCGGACAGGTTAGTAGAGAGAGTCGCCACGCACAAGGGGTTCATCGGAGAGAGTGAGAAAGACCAGTAGTTCGAGTGGGTCATCCCTATGGCGGAGCTGCACTCGCGGCAAGTGGAGGTCACTGTCGCCACGCACTAGGGGTTCCTCGGAGGGAGCCCGGTCATCGGACAGGTTAGTGGAGAGGGAGAGAGAGAGAGAGAGTCGCTACGCACAAGGGGTTCCTCTGAGAGAAAAAGAAAGACCAGTAATTCGAGTGGGTCATCCCTTTGGCGGAGCTGCACTCGCAGCAGGAGGAGTGATACCAAGGCTTCTGCAAAGGAAGGCTACTGCTTGTAGTGTTTACTTGAGTTTTTATTCACTCGTGTGCGTTCTATTTTGACGTATAATAAAGTACAGGAGTTCTCGGAGAGAAAAAGACCAGTAGTTCAAGTGGGTCATCCCTATGGCGCAGCTGCACTCGCGGCAGGCGGAGGAGTGATGCCAAGGCTTTCGCAGAGGTTCGCAGTGTTTACTTGCGTTTTTATTCACTCGTGTGCATTATTCGGTGATGTTCTATTTTGACGTATAATAAAACACGCGTCTGGAAGCTCTCAGATTTGAAATAATAGTGCATATTTTTGCTCACAGGTGGTTGTGCATCTTAATCAACATGACTTTAGAGAAGCGAAGACACTATGGCTCGACCTTCTACCCGAGACTGCCAGAGATTAAGTTCAAAGCTACAATTGCGATGCCATAATGTCTAAGGATAGTTAAGCAGGTGCTGCTAGCTGTTAGTTAGACTATTACAAAAAACTTAAATCTTTAATTAGGAGTACTTTCTATTGATCTGTTTATAAGCTTATTTACGACTGTTATATTATTGTTTATTAACTGTTAAATGTATTTTCGATGTTACTCATTATTACCCTCAAACTTTGTCGCTTGTTAGCTTCTCTCGAATAATAAAAAGATTTTTATAAGGTTAAAAAATAACCTAACCTACTCAATAAAAACATTAACCTTATAAAAATCTTTTAGTGCTTTTTTTTTACGTAGCCTCGTTGTTAGTGTCCCACTGCTGGGCAAAGGCCACCTCAGACCTGAGGTTTGCTTAGCATGAGGCTGGGTTAAGCAGTGCATAAGGGGGTTATAACCCCTTATGCACTGCTATACACATTATTATATGTATTGTATTTTTTTTTTGTAAATTATTAATAAAATTATACATAACCATAGACTTAATTCTATGGTTATAACTATATGGATCTCACTCTTGTTTTACGTAGAGCGGTATAGACAGAGTTACAAACGATAGATACACTCTAACCCAGCCTTATGCTACGCGAGCAGAGGTTGTGCTTCAGAAAAACAGAGTTCTCTCGAATATTTTAACAAATTAGCTAAGTGCACATGTATTTATTATTACCAGTTTCAGTTTGCAATGAAATTGACTGAATTTGTATTTATGCATTTATTTATACATACACCTTAACATTACATTACAATGTAGAAAAATTTGCGTTTTGGATGTAATAGAGATATTTTAGAGTTTATTGATGAACGACATGGCTTGCCCATACACTTGATTAATTAAATGCATGTTATAATCTCCAAAAATCCCATTGCTTCCAAAACACACTCTGCACTCAATTCTAACATCAACACTCTAACCGCTTCAGCTTTTGTAATAAAAACTTTTATACAATAAATCAGAAATCAATACATACTTAAGTTTCATTTCAAATCACAAGGTTTTCCCAAGACTTGATTGTAATATTTGTAACCACATTGACTATTCGAAGAGGTGCATTCAGTCAGTTGTTGAACTTAGTTGTCCTAATAATAGGTTAAGAGCTAGCGGTAAAACCCTAAGGAGCTTATTAAGGGTCTGACAGGTTTGTTAAGATCCTTTCTGACCCTAACTGCTATGCTCAACTGGTTGTGCCGTGGGCAAAGATTCTAGTAATCCCATGCCCGTTTTCACCAACCACCCCTAATTTTAAAAGACCTTTTAACGAAAATTATCTGCGCCTCTGCAAGTCTAGGGGTCATGGATGAAGGACCATACGAATTCCACTCACAAGCGTTATGAGTTGAGTGTGTATAATCCTTCATCCATGCCCCATAGACTTGCAGAGGTGCAAATAACTTTCGTTAAAAGGCCTTTTAAAATTAGGAGTGGTTGGTGAAAACGGGCACCAGTCTATCTGATTAAGGTGTTTGTTTCAGAGAAATATACAAATTACGAAGTAAAGTACATTCATGCTTTCAATAATATGTGAGCAGATACAAATTATAATCATTTGGATACACTCTGGCACTTCAAGGTCACAAGGAGAACAATAAAAATTACCTAGCTAGAGACAGATCTGTCTCTCTCTGTGCTGAGCCAGGTAATAAAAACACCTCGGTTATTTACCGTTTGATCTTAATCTATATAAAATAACTTAGCTTAATTCAATTCATACTCTGTTCCTAATTTAGTCAATCTTGTCAGCGCTCCAGGGTGTTGGGTACGACCTTTTGAGCAATAATCTTACCATAGCCACCGCGCCCACCATCATAGTCAGTTCTATATTCGTCTCGCACCTGTAAAAGACAAAATTTTGAAAGTTTTAATAAAGATGATCCAACCCTCTAGCTAACATGTTGATTAATTGCAGTGCTCTGCTCTGACATTGAATACATGAATTCAGTGGACAAGTGAATTTAACAAACATGACCATGTAAAAATTAAGTTCTTTGAATGTCATCATCAACAACATACCTGTCCTCCAGTTTTGCCACGTCCGTATTGTCGACCTTCAATAAACCCAGCATCCCAATCGCAACGAATTATCCTATCATCAAGTCTAGTCCCATTTATGTATCTAAAACAAAAGAGATTATGCACAATTAAACCAAGCACACTTAGCCAGAGAAAACGAATGAAGTCCAGTTGTTTATAATTCAACCAACAGTTGTTTTAACTCGAGATCTTACAACTGATTATCAGATCAAATATTAAAGTTCAAAAGTAGCTACAAACCTCATACAGTTCTCAGCGTCTAATCTGGTATAATATTCCATGAAACAGAACCCACATGGGGTCTTCTTATATTTATCCAGACCCATAACCACTCTTCTTATATCCCCACAGTGAGAGAAAAGCTCATATATTTGTTCCTCAGTAGTGTAGAATGACAAATTTCCAACATATAAGGTGGAAGAGGCTCTTAACAACTTCTCTTGTTCGCCTCGGGACCCCTGCAAAATAAAGGAAATCATAAACCTTCGATTTTGGTATAAAAAGCAAACATATTGCAAGTGAGAATAAAGTGAAAGCTACAAGTATAGTGTCCAACATCAAATATATGAAAATAATAGGAACCAGACGTTAATGTGGGTCAGAAGCCATAATTACCTTAAAATGTTGATCCCGATAGGAACTTATTTCAGTAGAAGAATTCATCGAATCATAACCTCGTTTCATTTTGTCGAAGGTTTGGTACAGTGATCTGAAGTGAAATCTTGTACGATTAACGCTAGAAAGCCTAAATTAGGCAACAGAACCAAAATACTTAGGAAATAAACTCAAAACGCGTAAAATTTAGAGAAATCGCGAGATTTCTCTATTCGTCGACAATAATTGACTGACAATAGATTTGACATTTTATTTTTTAAAAGCTTGCCCACGCCACAGATTAGAAAAACCGCCCTTGATGCACTCGCTGCTCGATGCTGTAGTTCGCTGTGTAGCGCGCACTGCAACTGCCACATTACCCATACCACATTTTCGGAGATCAGCAGCTAAATAAATAGGTAACTTAAATAACAAGATTTAGTTTTTTTCCAACTTCGTTCGAATGCGGACTCAACTCTGAATGATCTTGGTGGATAGTTTAGGCGTCAGTTTGGAAGAACCCAGTTTGGAAACCGCGAAATTTTGAAAACCAACTCGGACGGACCGGACCCTTTAGGATCCGAAAAACGCCGAACTTGAAAACCTGATGACCGAGCCCAACATAATCGGAGAGACTAAATCTGCAAGACTCCGCTGGCTCGGTCAAGTAGAAAGAATGGGAGAGGATCGGGCAGCTAAAACAGCATACGAAGAGCAACCTTCTGGACGTCGACCAGTTGGACGTCCCAAGTATCGCTGGATTGACGAAGTCTCAAAGGACTTGCGCGAACTCCAGGTGGAAGATTGGAGAGAAGTGGCGCAGAGCAGAGAGAGATGGCGTCTTTTGGTTGCGGAGGCCAAGATCCACTTCGGGTCGCTGAGCCAGCGTAGTAAGTAAGTAAGTAAGTAACTCGGACGGACGGACGGAGTCAGTACCCGTCATTTCCGACAGAACCATTCATCATACACCCTCAATAATAATAATCTTCTTAGCGTGTCGATGGCAATAAATGCACAGACTTATTCGATTGTCTTTGATTATGTAAGTAAGTTGGCGTATCGGGAATCTTAGTATTTTTTAAAGTGATCCGACTGTTTTCCTTGTTGCCTATTTCACTCAAGCTATAGTTAGCTTAGCTCAAGCTATAAACGCATGGATTTACCCGACAGATCTGCTTAAAAGTGCCATGCGGCTCAACTCTCAGGCATATCCACAGAACATAACGGCATATTATTATCTGTCATTCTAAATCCCTATACGGGCTCAGCATGTCTAGCATGAAGAAAGGGTCATATCGAGCTCGATAGTGCGCATAAGAGTTAAATAAATAAAATAAGTTTGTACTCATATCGATTTTGTATGAGTTATTTATTAATGTAAATAATTTTCAAAGAATAATATTATACTTACTAAAATTTGATTTTTCGAAACATTATGTCAAAGAAGATAAGACTATTTACAATTTTACAATACACTTATGTAATAGGTACCTACTACTTAAAAGACTAAAGACCCAGGTCTTTAGAGATAAAAGGCTTGATTTAGTCTTGGGGCGAGAAAATTGAGGCGAGTCAAGGCTTAAAAGACTCGAGTCCTTTCATCACTAGGTGGTACCCACCTTACAAGTGAACATAGTGGTATCCATACTCTACAGGGTGCACTCTAATTCAATAGCTGAACTTTAAGTAGGTGGTCTACTGATCAATACAAACAACTTGTACTAGGTAGCTAAAAAAATGGAGCGAAAAAAATATCAGCTGTTCCATACAAAAGTTCGACTCAGTACTGTGCCAAATGTATGAAACAGCTGAAATTTTTTTCGCCTCATTTTTTTAGCTACCTAGTACAAGTTGTTTGTATTGATCAGTAGACAACCTAGTTAAAGTTCCGCTATCGACTAAGAGTGCACCCTGTAGAAATACTTATTTTACTACTTACCTTTAACTATCGTATAACTTTAAACTTTGGAATAAACATTTAAAACTCAGTTATCACCTTGCCATCCGCTTAGATTACGTTTATCTCTTGATAACGATAATCTCACATTGAAACTTCATTCCTCTACAAGTCTACACCTACACAATGTTAGATAAAGACTTACTAACTAAATAAACAATTTACAATAATAATTGATACAGTCAACGACGCGCTGGGATACCCTTCGGTAACCTTAAGTGCGTTAATCAAACAAAAGGGGGTATCTCAGCGTGTCACTGACCGTACAATTAGGAATCGAATAGAATTTTCAGAATAAATAATTATACACCGTGCAATTTTAGTGGTTTTAAAGCCGAAGGTATTTTGTTGCACTGGTGATTCTGAGCCAAATTCCAAAATTTTACTTCAAAACGAGCGAAAAAAAATAACACGTCCCAATACAAACGGCTATCGCCAATCGACACCATTTGTATGGAGAAGTGAATTTTTTTTTCGCGCGTTTTGGAATGAAATTTTGTAATTTGGCTCAGAATCACCAGTGCAACAAAATAACTTCGGCTTTAAAACCACTAAAATTGCACGGAGTATTTAGGTAGAGACAGTGGCATAAGTGCGAATATCGAACAAAAAGGAATAAGAGCGGGTGTTGCTGAAGTAACGAATACTCATTTGTACCTATACTATCGGTATAACTAATTTGAAACTTAAATTTTACAATTTGCTGAACTAGGGATGGATCGTATAGCTCTTAGAATAGGAATTATGTTTTTGCAAGGCCAAATAATAATAATATGTTTATACAAGGGGGTATATTTGGATCATACTTTAAAAATAAAAATAAAGTACGTAATAAATACAACGTGTTACAAAAGGTCCTAACTCTTTTTTCAGGGTGTAACGTACAGTCAACAAGATGGCGTTTCTGTAAAAAAAAATTGAAATTAGGACCTTAAGCAACACCTTGTATAGTATACATAGAGTACATTTCACAAAATAATTCTCTCATTTCCTATTTTTGTTTATCTCATAAGGCATTCTTTCTTAAAAACGTAGTCTACTAAACAAATCTAATGCTACTTGGACTGGAACTTGTATTAAAATAATTTATAATAAAAGTAGGTACGATTCCGCCCACTTTAATTTAGCTCAAAGTATTAAAATTCATTTTACCCTAAATAATATAGGTACGTACGGTCGGCCACTGTCACAGACACCCCATGGCAGCTCTTACCGCGTACGGCATAAGGGCGCCAATCGAACAAAAAGGGGTATCCTAGCGTGTGGCCGACTGTACCAGCCAGTTAACTTTTGTAACTAACAGAAGAATCGTACCCCACCCATTTGCTTTGGTTTTTTCGCTCAGAGGTAGTTGCAGGTCCGTTTCACCACAGGTTTCTTGCACATCCCGGCTCGGATGGCCTCTTGAAAGACTAGTTCCATGTTCTCTCGTTCTAAAGCTGAGCATTCCACCAGTTGGACAGCCCTGAAACCAAAGAAGTTTAGTTTAAGACTATGCACTAAGAGGTAAAGTAATGACTAGCGTACCTACCTATGGTTGTTGTTGGAAGAGTGGATGTCATTGTCACTACGCATGTCCACTGTCCACAATAAGTAAGTAATATAGGTACACTTAAAACAATAAAATATTTTTAACGCCATGTCGTCATAATATCAGCGACAGAGCGCGTTATCAGCGCGTGATAAGACTACAATGGCGAGAGCTGCCGGCGCGCGCGCCGATAACCCTCATCATTTCACTCGTTGTCGTTACTAATTTTGTTAATTGAAATGGTGTATGATTTAAACGGCCGGCAGTATATTCAGGTTTTGGATGGCTCTAAAATGTGTTTGGTTGGCAAAAATAGCTAATTGAGCAGCAACTAGTGGCCAGCAAGAATTAAAAAAATGATCAGCAAGTAATGTCATATTGGGCAGCTCTAAAATTGGTTGTATAGCTAATTAAGTATATGTTCAGCCATTTAAGTAATTGAAAGGCAAATTGTGAGCTACATTTAATTCAGTTTTGGCAAGCTGTAAACCTATTTTTTGGTTGGCTAACTAACATTTTTCTTACAGCAACAAATGTACGCAACAAAAATAGCTCAGTTTAGCTACAAAATGTAAAAAACTGTGAAAATTTTGAATTTCCCGCCACGTTACTATCGTCTACCCTTAAAGGTATTATTTGAGCTAACCAATTGTATAATCTTGCCGACCCATTAATTATTCTGCCTATCGTTTATTTATTTCGCAAAAAATAATTATTAAGCTGACACAAACTGCTCTTCTTGCTGTCAATATTATAATTTTTTGCTAACCACTTATTGCGAATCATTTTTATTTTATTGCCGACATAAAAATTTTTCGCTGCTCAAATGAAATAAAAGCTGCATTTTCTTGCTGACCAAATAGTTATATTGTAGCCTGAAAATTTACTTCCATTGAAATGTATACGTACCGTCAGTAGTCTCTATCAGCAGAATGAATAACCTACTGGTGCCCGGCGTATTATGGTTAGCTGCGGCGATTGTGCCAAACATGTAGGTACAGTCGGCGACACGCTAGGATACCCCTTTTTTGTCCGATTGGCGCCCTTATGCCGCGTGCGACAAGAGCTACCATGGTGTATAGCGTCGCTTACCGAACCAAATCTGCTATCAGACAGAGTATCAGGATTCAATTGAGGCTATACGACGGAGTCAATCCCAATATCTATCATCTCATCTTAGGAAATAGACGAAGCAACTGAAAACTATACGGATTTTACACACATTTAGTGGGTACGGTCGGCCACAGTCACAGATATGGCCATGGCATGGCAGCCCTTACCGCGCGAGGCATAAGGGCGCCCATCGAACAAAAAGGGGTATCCTAGCGTGTGGCCAGCTGTACCTACCTCATGTTCACAACAGCATGTTAGCTCACACCTTCCATCAACCGGCAGTTGAGAGGCTCATTGCGTCACGGGGTAGGCAGTCTAATAGGCAGTAGCATCATCCATATATAATATATGCTATTATTATATTACATGATATTATATGAGCTACACTGAATTTGGTCCCTAAAGAGCAGGACTACTAGGTTGTAAACCGATACTCGGTACTCACTTTATCTTTTTCCTTAGTTTCTTTCCTTCCTGTGTTGTGATGACTGCCTGGTTTGTCTTCCGCAAGTCAGTTTTCGTTGCTGAAAATTTTAATAATAATATTTTTAATAAAGACTAAAATGAGAGTAGAGATATATTTATACTTTAGTATTAGGTAGTAGTACATATAAACTACTGCCACACTACCGGATATAGATAAGTAAGAACTAGGATTTTCGAGAGCCATTAACAGGAAACTAGCACTATCTACATATTGTTAAGCTCATTGCGTGCGTATTGTTGTCACGTCACGTTAGGATGTGTAAAACCCCAGTTTATAATAATATAGTATTTTCATGCGATGACTGCTACTGTAACATTTATTATTTGTAGGTATGGTCAGTGACACATTGAGATACCCCATGGTAGTACGGTCGGCCACAGTCACAGATACCCCATAGCAGCTCTTAACGCGCGCGGCATAAGGGCTTCAATCGAACAAAAAGGGGTATCCTACCGTGTGGCCGACTGTACGTCTTCAGAAAGTGTAAAACGTATGTGCAAAACCATAACTAAAACAATAAGTCTCTGTTTAATAATATAGGTAACATTCTCGTACGCTACACGTCTATGATCGACCCAGTAAACTAAAGACTAAGCGGAACTTTAATATTTTTTTCACTCCATTTTTTTCGCCACCTGGTACAAGTTGTTTGTATTGATCAGTAGACAGCCTAAGTACTTAAAGTTCCGCTATCGACTTAGAGTGCACCCTGTAAATAATCTAATAATGGTTGACGTAGGTAGCGGGTTTGATTCCATCCTATGTTCGACCTTTTCGGGCAGTCTCCTCTTTTTATCATCGACGGCTACAGGGTGCACCCTGTAGTTCGATTACATTCGAGCGCCTTTTACATCTTTGTTAGATGATTTTGATGTGTAAAAAGAAATCAAGGTCGCGAGGACCTATCCTCCTTGATTTTGTGTACTTAAGTCATCTTATAGGGAGTAGAAGCATAGGTATTCCTTCTATGTTTTAATCAAATATGTAATTACCAACAAGAACCATGGGGACAGACGCGCTGAAATGCTTCAGCTCTGGTACCCACTTGAGCTCCACGTTTTCGAACGAGGGCCTGCTGCCCACTGAGTAGCACACCAGGAAACAGGCCGTCTGTGGAATTGAAATGCGAAGTTGAAATAACGTTGAATGATGAACAAGCAACTGCATAGTAGCATCTATCATCGAACCATAGCAAAGTCCTGGGCCCTTAGCCTGTAACACAATGGTGCCAAAATGGGCTGTCAGGTGACGACTTCAATTACGATTTGCTAACTCTGTCTGTCATTTTAATGTTTTTGTAGTACAGCAAAGAATATTTTGATTCTAATTCTAGAGGATTAGTTCTCTGGTTGTAGGAGAAAAACGAGGAGAGCCCGGTTTTGTCCTTCTGCCGGGACGCCATTGACCCGCCATTGCGTTACAGGCTAAGGGCCCTGTAGGTATAATCAGCTTCGTAACTTAAATGGTATTTCCCACTTGAATCAATTGTATTGCCCATCGATTAGCAGTATTAGCACCTAACTCAGTTTATTTTTTTCTGAGGCATCTAACTTCCCATAAACTCTACTGGTCAAATGTGGTCGTCATAGTTACGCTAATAATTTTAACTTGTGTGCAAGGTAACTTGTTTAAAAAAAAAAAACCTATTAGGTATCTAGGTATAATGCGTGCGGGATGAGAATGGGATGGAACCTTGTCAAAGTCAATCGAAAACATACTGTATTTTACTTTGACAACGTTGCATCGACGCGAGTTTGCTTACCGCGCGCGTCTCAGTTCCAAAAGGTCGCATCCCATTCTCATTCCGCGCGGATTATACCCATATGTGTCCTGCTGGGGAAGCACAACTTCGAGATAAAAGTTTTATCCCACTATCGGGTAGCGGCGTCTCGTTTCACGCGGTGAAATAAAGCAAGATGGCGATAGCCGATAATGGGATAAAACTTTTATCGTGACATTGTGCTCCCCTAGCTGTTAGGGATAAACTTCTTATATTTAAATTCCTGAAGGGGTAAACACGGAACTACACGGAAGCACCCATAGTAGTGAAATAGCTAGAAGGCTAATGGAAAACGTTTGGAAAAATACTACTTAGAAAAAGTTTACAAACGGCACGGTAACGGTACTCGGGTTTTCGGACCTGGGGGGTTACCCTTGACGCTATTGCGATCAAATTGAAAAAGTTTTAAAAATAATTTCTCTTCGAATTCGCATAGTAATGCTTTGATTTTAAATACTTTGTAATGTTTATTCAAAGGTGTTCTATTCAATAAAAACACAAAATGCTTAATTTGTAAAATATTAAATTTTGTAAATTGCGAAAAATGCGTCAAGGGTAGAGAGGCTGTAATGAGAGTAGGTAAATCAAACGTTTCTTACCCCTCTATAAGACAGCGGCCTCAGTCGTTCATAGTCCTCTTGGCCGGCGGTGTCCCAGAGAGCCATCTCCACCTCCTCACCGTCCACCGTCGTGTGACCTATATAGTTGTCGAACCTGAAAGGAACACGCTTGTTAAGTCTCTGATTCAAGGGATCATGTTCTATTAGACCTAATCTGGATGGATGAGTCTTGTTGTTAGAGGAATTCATGCGTGGGTGTGCGTGTTGCAAGCACAGAACGATGCAGCGACATGAAGGCTAATCGAAATTAATACACATAACTCAAATACCTACCACCTGTTGCTTGCACAACTCAAAGAGCATAAAGTATAGAGCAAGAGCTTCTAAAAGAAAAAGCTTCCTGTGGATTAGAAAGATAGGTGTTGTGCGGAGAGAAACTGATTCTTAGGTAGGAACCGAACTAAAGATGTCCGGCACTATAGCGTCTTTGCCAAGAGGTCACTTCATCGGTCTAGAGAGTCTAGGCCGAAAGCTTTTACATTATAAAGGCCTTTCTAATACGAGCAGGTAATAGGTAACAAATTCTCTAGCTAGTGTCAGTAGCATGGCCGGTAGTTGCATGCAAATGGTGCATGTGAACTATTAGAGACGGTGTACAGTCGGCCACAGTCTCAGATACCCCTTTTTGTTCGATTGGCGCCCTTATGCCGCGCGCGATAAGAGCTGCCATGGGGTATCTGAGATTGTGGCCGACCGTACCTATTTTCGCCTGAGCCCGCCTTTCGAGTTCTAAATCTAGGAGAGCGCAGTTGAGGTCATTAGCACGGCCAGAAATCGTGGGCTAGCATTTGTCACAGAGATGGACGGACAGCGATTCGCAAGGAAGTGTCCACTAATCAAGTGTCCAATTTCAAAAGAAGGAAATGGCCGGCTCAGACAATACAACAATGCGCCTCGCTCGTCGCATTTGACTTTATAAATAGTGATGCCTAAATCGTCCCAACTGCGTGATCTGCTTTGCTAACTTATAATTTAATGCGTTATATAGGATTAAACTTCTGTGCATAGGTAGGCTTAAGAGGATTGTATACCGCGCTCCGCATGTCAGAATGTACACTTTTGTTGTAAAGTCGCCCGTAACCGTAACGTAACTGAGTAGAGTTCTAGCGCGTAAGGATCGACGTGCTGTCGTGTGTACCTGGGTCATGCTAATGTGATGTAATGATGATTATAAGAAAATAGCGAGCGGCTTGAGATCCACCAACTTTCTTACAGAAGTCGCCGACTGTATCAATTTACCGTACTTAATGGAGTTGATTCTTGTGCAGAAAAAGACAAGGCGAGTCGACGCGCGTAAAATAAACGTCGCCGTGTGGATGGGCCCTAAAGTGTAAGTTTGTCTTTAGTTTACTGGGTCGATCAAAGACGTGTAGCGTACGAGAATGTTACCTATATTATTAAACAGAGACTTGTTTTAGTTATGGTTTACACATACGTTTTACACTTTCTGAAGACTTACAGTCGGCCACACGCTAGGATACCCCTTTTTTTGTTCGATTGGCGCCCTTATGCCGCGCGCGGTAAGAGCTATCATGGGGTATCCTAGCCTGTGGCCGACCGTACCTATGATTAGTCACCGTCTCGATAAATTACTCGAGTAGGTGGTTGGTAGGTACTAAACAAACTACAGCTGACGTAAGATGTGTGAATATACTACTCATAACATTACTAATAAATCGATTCATCACTTCCTACCGCTTAAATTGCTCGCTTGCCCTTTTCATGACTCGTAAGTCGTAATGGACCTTCACAAATACAGTCGACCGAGAACACAATGGTACGTTTCTATGTTATCAACTCTTTATCATCCGTAGGTGCCTAAGTAAATTTCAGGAAAACGCCTGTCTGAAAACTGCACCTACAAATATAATAAATATTACCCTGTAGGCAAAACCAATTTTAACACCAGTATAGGTAGTCAAGTAAGCCACAGTAATAGTGAAGTGACATCATTAAAACAGCTTAGCAAAGAGCGATAACAAAGTTACCGCATCTGCCTGCTAACAAGTGGCGACCTCCCGTCGTCGTCGCGGCGCTTGCTCTATTGACCCACAGTAGCACCTGCTCCAAGTAGCAGCTTCTGCGCCGAGCCGAGACTAATCAAGCTAAACACACCGGAATGTAGCAATGCAAGACTAGCAAGTAGTAGGAAGTACTTACACTGTGGGCACGTATTCTTTCGGGAACTTGTTCTGCGTGTAGACGTAGAGCAGGCAGGTCTTGCCCACCATACCGTCTCCGACCACTGTTATCTTCAATGTTCTCTTCGTCGCCGTGTCCATGGCGCCTGCGCCGGGACATCCGACATACACTTATTATCACACACTGTTACTCAATCGGCACCTATTGTTTTATAGCACTGTTGAAAAGCGTTTATGAAAAAATAAAGGGAAAATCGCGATAAGCAGCAAGGTGGAGCCTCCGTTAACTGTTATCAATGTGATGTAATGGCTCTATCGATATCTTTTACGTGTGTATGTAGATTGTAGAGCCGGCGAATATTCGCGGGGCGTGCGATGCGCGCGCGCTCTCTGGCAAATGAGTGCGAAGTGATTCAACTCAGCTGGCACTCGGCCGCGAGACTTGCCTGATGATTAGTAATGAATTCTGCGGACGTTTTCCCTCCAAACCTACGCTGCAAATGAAGCGCGTCACACTTAGCTCATTATTATTCCTGTCATCAGTGCCTAATAGAATAGCTTGAGCACTATGAGCTTGTTTGGACTTAATTAAAATGGTTGGATGTAAGCTCGATTGTATATTTTGAAGACATTAACTAATGTAATAGGGTAGTTAGTATATGTTCTGTGTGATTAGGGCGACAGAAACTTCACCATCAATTATTAGAATAATAAGATAATTATTGAATGAAGAGAAATTATCATTAGAATAATACCTGTTACTTATTTATGTTTAGCACCTCTATTGTGTAGAGCAGCCACTGTTGGATGGTTGTTTTACATTTTGAAAGGTAACTGGACCAGAAGGCTAACAGTTCAACAGAATGAACATTAAAAAATTAAGTAAGTACTATTTATTACCAAAAAGTTAACAGTGCGATTATATCAAACATGTTGATTAACAGTGTCCGATTATAAGATTTAAATTAACAATACTACAATGGTAACGTAATAATAAGGCACAACAATAACCATCATTGAGATTAATTCCAAATAAATAAGCTATCACATTCATTAGTTACATTTAGATGTTAGACAATAGGATCATTAATTGAGATCATTTATGTACTCATATAAGCGTAAAATTATATTATTATTTATTTTTGCTTAGCAGGTAAATACCTAGGTATTATTTAGTCTATTTTTGAGTTTGTTTCAAAATACAATAGTTATAAGTCCACATTTGAATTTAGTATTTTTTCTTTTGTGTCTATTTAGAACTTAGTTCGCGATTCATAACTTTATACTGTGTATGGCTTAATCACAATTAAAGTCAGATTATTTTTTTTTAAGAAGGCCTCAACTCTCGCTGCGCTGCCTATAGGCTATATATAACATGCACTAAGTTAAAACTTATATTTTTTTAGATGATGATAATACTGATTGAGAAATCAACTTCTACCAATAAATTGGTACATCCCTACATTTACATGAATGTTTTGTTACCAGAGCCTGATAGTCAACAGTTTTTAGGATTCCCAAGTACTTACTTATAAAAATGTGTAATGCTGAGGAATTCGCTTGGAATAAGTATTAATAATTAACATCAATTGAAATAGAAGGATGTACCACAGCAGCCACTACTTAAAAAACTAAAACTACTTTTTTTTACCACCGATCTTGTAGTCACTAAGGCCACTCAGTATAATTTCTTCCTTCAAGGCTAGCACCTCCCTGATAAGATCCTGGTTGTTGTCCTGCAGTTTAGCTATTACCTGCCTCTGCTTGCGCTCCCGTTCCTTCAGCTGCATCAGGGTAGCATCGCAGGACTCGGCACATGGGGTGTACACACCTAGGGAGAGGAAACAAACATTTTACTTGTTGACATGGAAGATTAATAACAAAAGGTTTTAGAACATTCAGGAGTAAACTCATTTAGAAGGTATGTAAACTCAAATTAATTTGAATATTTGATAAAATAAAGAAAAAGGAGATAGGGGTTGTAAAACTCTACACAGAGGTAATTAGCTTTACGATTAAATAAACTCTTATTTTACTTGAATGACAGTATTTTAAATAATTTCACTTCAGATAAGTTACTAACCTGATTTAAACTTAAGTTTGTCCTGTAGCTTTTCATTCTCCAATCGAAGTCTTGCCACCTCATTCTTTAAACTCTTCTCCATGGAGTCTTTTTGTTTACTTATCTGTATCATTTTAGCCTTTGACTCCGTGCAGGAAGCTAAAAGCACATCAGAGCGGTCTGAAATCCTTTGTGCTGACGCTATACAGGCTCTTGATTCATTTTTCTCTAGGTTCACTCTGTCTTTCAATCTGCTGACTGTAGCCTAGAACAACAATAATTGAAGTTGTTTAAAATTATGCTATGGTAAGAGGACAAAGAAAATAAACATAGGATTGCTTGACATTACTTACATTTAGATGTTTATTGTTTTGTTCCAGGATGTGATTTTGCTCAGAAAGCATGTCGGTTTTTTCCTTTGTGTTCTTATGGTACTGTAGGAGCGTCCATACACCGTTTATCAACTTTACCAGTGCATCTGGTGACAAGGTATCGTCATCGAAGTCTATGTAGGGGTTGAACAAATAGTTGATGTTGTATAGAGCAAATTCCTGAAATAAATAAGTCAAATTACTCTTAAAGCATAGTGTAGTGAGACTGTGGATTAAATAAATAGTTTGCAAGGTAGTTTTCTTCAACTTACTTCGTGAAGCCCAATGAGGCACTCCTTGATATTGTTCAGGGTGCATGGCTCGTACGTAGTGGCTTTTTTGTACTTATAGTTTTGTAAAAGCTCTTTTACTTCTTCGTCTAGGGCCTCATATTCACTAATTGAAGCCATAATTAACTTTTGAACTAATCAAAACAAAAGGCAGAATAACTTGAAAAACGAACTCTCCAAGTCAAAACAAAAGAATGACAGTTTACTTTTTTTTTGTCTATGGCAGAAGACAAAAAAATATAGAGTTGTTTGTCTATGATCATCGTCTGTCTTGTCTACAAAAAAAGGTCCGCAATAGTTTGAAAACCTTTTCCCCTCAGCATCCATAGCAAACCTTACTGTCCTTGAGAGATTCGTGTATTTGAATATTTCACAAGTCCAACCAAACCGATCCGTTATCAAGTTGACAAGTTCGCCGTCGTCTTTACACGCCGTCGGCAGATACTAATTTACGTTACAACAAAACAAAACTATTGTACAGTAAGATGTGTCGTCGACTGCTCAAAATGCTGTACCTAAAACCTACTTGTACCTGTACCTAAAACCTACCTACTTATTTGAAAATAAAAAAGGGTTTAAAATTAAAAGAAAATATGTATGTTACAAAACTGCTTTATTCGAAATAAATAAACATGGCACTAAAGCTATTATGATGCAAACTAAAATTCAAGATCTGTTAATAAGCTTAGCAATGCTTTTTTTTAATTGAATTAAAATGTAGATGAAACTTAAATATGAAACGATAAAAAACATTAAAATGGAAGATATCATTGAACATTCATAATTTTTGGAAACAAACCATATTACTTAGTTACTTTTAACATGTAAATCAATGGGCTATCACAGGCCAGAATTTATCAACAAAAACAGAGGTTTTACAAGAGATTACTTTGCTAGTTTAACATGGTACTCGACTTAAAAATTAAGGATTAGTTACTTCACTGAACTTTGCATTTTTGTAAGGGTAAACAATAGAGAGAACGAGTCAACTGGACCGTACACAGATGAAGGAGAGCCAAGGTGCACACACTTCCCCACCGATCGTTGGCTCAGGCGAATACTGTCACTTTACTTTCCTTGGCCGTTCCGCGGTCCTCTCCTGGTAAAAAAAATAAAAATAAACTCCCCATAATTTTAGGGTTAAAAAAACACTGGCCATCAATCACCCGTTTTTTTTTTTAGATTTTATATTTCACTATCAAAGAGATCCCATCTCACCTTGGCAAGCCCCATGCCGATTTCGCTGAGCCGCTTGTGTTGGTAAGTCAGCGGTTCGTGGAGTTTCGCGTCGCTTCGCTTGTAGTAATCACTGTAGTCGAGGCGGAAAGCTAACATCTGGAGCGACATCTCTTGGTGTAGCGCTAGCTTGAGTATAAGGGTTGTTACATGTCCCCTGTAACAGGAAAAAGAGAGATCAGTAAAGGGTAAAAAGCTAGATATTCGATTTTGGAATATTAAAGTTACCTGTAAGTCCTTGCCCAGACATTCAAGTCAGCCTTCCTCGTTGCCAGGAACTGATGGAATATTTTGCGTTTCTCCTTGTCTTGCGCTTCCTCGGCCGCTGTGAAGGCGTATTCACCTAGGAACAATGAAAATAACGTGTTATTTCTAGTACTTATACAAAGTTACATTCTTTAAAAAAAAGACTTGTGGTCAAACCTCTGGCCACTCGTTGCCCCTTCATCCGCTCGATCGCGTCGCGTCTCTCGAGCTCCGCATCAATGCCGGCGTGTAGCGTAGACTCGAAGCTGCATAGAGCCAAGGCTCCATGGGTTTTCAATAAAAACCCCTTATCCTTCCCTAACAAGGTAAAATTTCGCCCAATGACCTTTCCTATTTCGGCCGTACCTCTCGAGACTCGTTCGCTTTTCATCCGCTCTACCGCGTCGCGTCTCTTGAGCTCCGCATCAATGCCGGCGGCGTTTAGCGCAGACTCAAAGCTACACAGAGCCAGGGTTTCATTGTTTTTCAATAAAAACCCTTATCCTTCCCTAACCAGCCCCTGTATTATCTAAAATATCCACCGTAAAAATAACGGTTTTTAAATGTAAAAAATTGGATTGTTCATTTCAATAAGGGCTTTTTTCGAGTGTTTTGACGCTCGTAGGTTGGGTGGAATTTTTAGATAATAAAGGCGCAGGTCAGATTTCGCCCAATGACCTTTCCTGTCTCGGCAGTACCTCTAGCCACTCGTTCCCCCTTCATCCGCTCGATCGCGTCGCGTCTCTCGAGCTCCGCATCAATGCCGGCGTGTAGCGTAGACTCGAAGCCGCACAGAGCCAAGTTTCCATGGGTTTTTAATAAAAACCCTTATCCTTCCCTAACAAGGTCTTTCGCCCAATGACCTTTACTTTTTCGGTCGTACCTCTAGCCACTCGTTCCCCCTTCATCCGCTCGATCGCGTCGCGTCTCTCGAGCTCCGCATCAATGCCGGCGTGTAGCGTAGACTCGAAGCCGCACAGAGCCAGGGTTTCATTCAGCACGTTGCCGAGGTATGACTGGAGTTCCTGATGAAGAGCACATTTGGTTAGTAGCAGTCATAGGTAGGGCTTTTGTTGAAGCGTTTAAGATGCGCCTATCTTTTTTTTTTGTCATTTTGTAGCCGAAGAGAGAAAACTGGGCCCTTAGCCTGTAACGCAATGGCGGGTCAATGGCGTCCCGGCAGAAGGACAAATCCGGGCTCTCCTCGTTTTTCTCCTACAACCAGAGAACTAATCCTCTAGAATTAGAATCAAAATATTCTTTGCTGTACTACAAAAACATTAAAAGGACAGACAGCGTTAGCAAATCGTAATTGAAGTCGTCACCTGACAGCCCATTTTGGCACCATTGTGTTACAGGCTAAGGGCCCTGAATGCAATAAATTGTTTCGTTCAAAAATTACAGTTGTATGGAGATCGATAAGTGTCAGAACAAAAGTTGTTCAGAATCACTAAAATCCCTTAGGCTCTAAAAACCACAAAATTAAATCGCTAATTGTACCTGTTTTTATTTACATACGTACAACAGAAAAGGAAAACCTCATGTCTCCTCGCAAAACTAACGTATAATAATAACGACCGATGACGTCAAACCACAAATTATGACATAAGTCTAAATCTAAAAGCTTTACGTGAATCCCAGTGTTGAAGTCACAGTAATTTATTATGAGGGGCTTTTTTGGAGAGCACTAAGAGGAAAGGGGAACCATGGCAGGGGTTTCTCAAGTACCGCGCGCTTTCCAAGTCCCGCGTAAAAAAATAATTTGTTTTGCTACCCCTAAACCTACAAAAAAGATTGACACCAAAATCAAAGAAGCCGGATAACATTTAGTGGTAGCAAAACGACTTCTTCGTATATATGGGAGTGAGCACGGTAAACACTAGTCTTAATTGCACGACTTTCTTTTTGGTTGCTGCTACGGACGAAGAGACGATCGTCGAACGGTTTGTAATAATCGACATAGACATAGGCCCGGTTTCTGAGTTGAGAATTTTGCTAAGCAAATGGGTAAGTATCGTCCTGTCTCTGCAGATTTCTCACAATAGAGCGTGACAGAGCGATACGTAAGTATGTGCTTAGTAAAATTCTCAACTCAGAAACCGGGCCATAGACATTATTTAATTTTATTGATCATATTAATTATAAGTCATTTGAGAAAAAATATATCATTAAAATAAATTAATTTGGTATTATTACATTATGTCAAATAGTAGATAAAATATTATATAATCAAATCGAATTAAAATTATTTGAAATAAATTAAGACGACGTACGTCTCACAACTAGCGCCGCCAATGGAAAAAAAATCATAACTTTTTTTTGGATGCCTTTTTAGCAAAAAACGCTCCTGCGATTCCTCAACGCGAGGCTTAACTATTTTTAGGACCTAAGGTTTGGATTCCAGGATTAGATTTCCTACGAATGCAATCGATTCTCGCCAAAAGTGGCCCCTTTTGGCGAGAATCGATTGCATTCTTAAGTTCTAGGATCTGGAATCCAAACCTTAGGTCCTAAAAATAGTTAAGCCTCGCGTTGAGGAATCGCAGGAGCGTTTTTTGCTAAAAACGCATCCAAAAAAAAGATATGATTTTTTTTCCATTGGCGGCGCTAGTTGTGAGACGTACGTCGTCTTAAATGTTAAATTAAATAGAAAAACAATTAAATTAAATAGATACATCAGATACATTATTTAATTTGAAGACAATCCATCCAGAATAATCCAGATAGTGCTATCGTTTTGATATTATAGACAGAACTATTCTTAGAATAAGACAGAGCTATTTTGTGGAACGTTCGGGCGTTATCCAGTAACTCTTTTGGGAGCTTTCGATAACATTCGAGTCCTTTCCTATCGGGGCGATATCGGTCATCGGTATCGGTGATTAATTTCGAGTCATAGAAAAAACAAGTCAAAATACAAAATCAGTAACAAACCTGCGTAGTCAGCTGTATCATAGTAACAAACCTGCGTAGTCCGGTGTATCATAGTAACAAGGGTGCGTAGTCCGGTGTATCATAGTAACAAACCTGCGTAGTCCGGTGTATCATAGTAACAAGGGTGCGTAGTCCGGTGTATCATAGTAACAAACCTGCGTAGTCCGATGTATCTCAAGAACAAACCTGCGTAGTTCGGTGTATCATAGTGACAAACCTGCGTAGTCCGATGTATCTCAAGAACAAACCTGCGTAATTAGGTGTATCACAGTGACAAACCTGCGTCGTCCGGTGTATCAAAGTAACAAACCTGAGTAATCCGATGTATCTCAAGAAAAAACCTGCGTAGTTCTGTGTATCATAGTGACAAACTTGCGTTGTCCGGTGTATCATAGTAACAAACCTGCGTGGACCGTTGTATGATAGAACGAACCTGCGTGGTCTGGTGTATCATCGCGTCGATGCACTGTCGCTCGAGCGCGGCGTGGTGCAGCGTGAGCAGAGCGTCCAGATGCCGCCTCTCGCCCGCAGCCGCCAGTAGCTCGGCCCAGGCCGGCTCTGCTCCCACGAAGCCGGCCTCCTGGAGCGCGCCGCACAGCCGCAGTGCCTCCGCACGGAGGCACGAGACGCGACGCATCAAGCCCCATACCTCTGTCGAGTATAAGAGGCAAGGTAAGAGACAGGTTTTTAGGCAAGGCTAAACACAAATTCAACGAATTCGCTCGGACTTCAAATGTGCATCCATGGTGTACCCTCATTTATATCAGACAGAATCTCCCAAATACATACTCGATCCGCTTCACCCGCCACTGGTTAGTGAAACGGCTTCGCCGACTAAGCTGAGAATTCCGTTTAGGTGGTAGCGAATATCCTACGCTATCTAAAAATACCAACATAAACAAATAATCAGCAGGCACAAGGGACGACAAACGTTATCGAGTAGCGCCATCTTGCTTTACATAGCAAGAAAGATGGTAGCTCTTTCTTTTTTCTTCATGTCTGTAGATCGTGATAAACTAGTAGTATTTTGGGCTAGTTTATTAAAGAATAGTGCTACCAATATGTAGATATTATCACCTGGCATATACTTGAGCCGCTTGTTCAATATGGCGTGCTGCCGCCACGCGTCGTGCAGCGAATATTCGATCCGCTTCACCCGCCACAGCTGAGTGAAGAGCGAGCGGTACCGCGCGCCGCACGTCGCAGGGAACAATGTTCCTAGCGGTCCGTCGACGCGGTACTGGAGCGCGAACACGTCCCAGCCGGAGTCCTCGGCGAGGCCGCGTTCACCTGAGTAGTTTATTAGTATGACTAATGTAGTACACACGACAGCACGTCAGACTGTACACTTTTGTTGCAAAGTCACCCGTAACGTAAGTGAATAGAGTGCACGCGTGTAAAGGTCGACGTGCTGTCGTGTGTACTTACACTAGAAATTAAAAAATAATCATAAAGCTGGCGGTTAGTGAGGTAAAGTCTCTAGGTACAGACAAACTGAAAGTATAATCAACTAGCTTTTGCCCGCGACTTCGTCCGCGCAGAATTAGTATTTTTTCCCGGTATCACAATAAAAAATAGCCCATAGCTCTCAGCGATAACGTAGCTTCCCATAAGAGAATGAATTTAAAAAAATCGGATGTGTAGTTTTGGAGATTACCCCCTACATACATACATACAAACTTTTCCTCTTTATAATATTAGTGTAGTTGTATTATGAAGTAAAAAGTGAAGTATGAAGTTATCTTATCGCTCACAACTTTCGGCATATCTATAATAAAACGATTGTCTGACTACCGTCAGTTTTCTATCGAAGTTCAAAACACAGCAGGTACAGACTCTAAGAACCAAGAATCGGAGTTTTCGCGGACATCGCGATTCAGTGCCAGCAGCGCAACGCATCGACGAGCGTTTTCGACCCGCGTCGAGTAACGCCATCTTACTCGTACTTTACGTAGTGAATAAAGCAAGATGTAGTTAGTCCATGCGGGACGGGATCACTCGTCAATGCGTTGTGCTGCCGGCTGAATCGCGATGTCGGACAAAATTCCGCTCCCTGCTTATAACTAAGTAATAACAGCTGAGGAAGGTAGACAAATAGGAACCGTAGCACTCACAGTTAGGGTACAAATTGACGTGCAGGCGCGCTAGCACGTGCGGCGGCTCAAACTGTGCGTTGGTGGCGCGCACGGCTGACTCCAGAGTACACGTCAGGTTGTGAACGTAGAGGGAAGACGCTGGCTTGTTCAACTCCTCCCTGCGAAAAAGGGATGATGTTAGGAATAGCGATGCTATAGTAGGGTCCCGTCATATTTCAGGACTCCAGTAACCTTGTCCCCTCAAAGGAGGTATTGTCCTGAGATGTCATAATTTCGCTGAGTTGTTTATGATACCGAATAATAAATCTGCCAATGTGAGGGTCAGTCTAAAAGTCTACCCCCCCCTCCCCTATTAAAAAGTTAAAACGCTCGTTAACTATTTGCCGTATATCAATTTATATTTTTTTTAGGGTTACGTACCTCAAAAGACAAAACGTAACCATTATAGGATCACTCGTAAAGTGTTCTCTCTCTCTCGTGCGTCCGTCTGTCTGTCTGTCCGTCCGTCCGTCTGTCACAGCCAATTTACTCCGAATCTACTGGACCCATCGAGTAGAAAATATATGAAGTTGGTGACCCAAACACGGACGTGCAATCAATTTTAAACATAGGGGCCATTTTTGGGGGGAAAATTCAAAAGTGAAAAAAAAGTTTATTTTAATAGAAAGTGCTTGCTTACTGCATGAGCGTCATGAGATGGTGCATGAAGTCGCCCTGCGCCAGCAGCAAGTACCGGCGGTGTCCGGCCAGGTGGTCCAACAGATGGTGGTGCGTGGTGAGCGCGGCCAGCAGTCGCTGTGAGGCCGCTGTGTGCGCCGCCGCCACCGCCTCTCGCACTACCACGAGCGGGTTTTGGAATGCTAACACTCCGTTTGGTGTGTTTTGACTGACAATCTCTTGTCACTAATGTCTCATAGATGGCTCAAACTTACTATCCTGCTGTGGAATATACACCATGGAATTTTAGTGGTTTTAAAGCCGAAGGTATTTAGTTGCACTCGTGATTCTGAGCCAAATTCCAAAATTTTACTTCAAAACGAGCGAAAACAAAAAAACTTCCCAATACAAACGACTATCGCCAATCGACACCATTTGTATGGAGAAGTGAATTTTTTTTTTCGCGCGTTTTGTAATGAAATTTTGTATTTTGTCTCAGAATCACCAGTGCAACAAAATACTGTTGCGTATGGGACGGACGAGTGAAACCACCGAAAGCTGTACTCACACTGCCGGTTTATTAACCTATAATCTGGCGTGACATAGCGCAGCTAGCACACCTACTTACTTATATCTAACACCCCTCCACCAATATTTACGAATAATACCTAGACTAAATAATCCTACAATCCTACAAAAACCTTTTATAATCAACCCTGGGAATATTTCGCAACACCATCCTGGTTTGGCCTGACCGAGGTGAAGTGGCTGCTCGAGTAGGGCGCTGTCCCTCATCAACTTGTACAGCGCCGGAGACTGACGGAGATTCAACCAGTGCGGGCGCCACGGGCGCGACAGGCACAATAGGCGCGACAGACGCGACAGGCGTGGCCGGTGCAGGGGCCTCTACAGGCGCGGCCTCTGTTGATCCAGCTGTGATGGCTGACTGCAGCTGCGACGAACCAGAATCAGGCATCGATGAAGATTCTTCTCTACTTCCTTCCTCTCCCCTTGTTGGTCCAGCGAAATCTTGATCTAACATCTCTGGGGTCAATAGATCTGGCTGGGCTCCTCTATACAAGATTATCTGGTTCTTGTGTCGTTTCACCTCGCTTCCGTCTCTTTGATCCCTGATTGCGAGCAAAATATTTCCGATGTTCTTAGTGATTGTACCTTTCTTCCATGTGAAAACATTTTTATTTGTGTACGCTTTAAAAAGTACCGTATCTCCAGACTGAAAGTCTTTTCTAACCGTGCCTCCATGGTAGCTATTCTGTAAGCACTGCTTATCGCGCACATGGTCAGCAAGCGGCGAGGGCGACGGCGGCGGCGGCGGGGCTAGCAAGTCTAGCCTAGACCGGAGTGGCCTACCGAACATGAGTCTAGCCGGACTTTCGCCGGTCGTCGAATGAACGGAGTTCCGATAGTCGAATAAGTATTTTAACAACCTATTATTCACATCCATTGCATTGTTAGCCAATTGAAGGGCACACTTAATCCCTTTCTTCAAAATTTTTACGCTACTTTCCGCTTGCCCATTACTAGCTGGGTGGTACACCGGCGTTGTCATATGTTTTATGCCATTTTGCAAGCAAAAACTAGCGAATTGAGCTGATGTGAACGATGTGCCGTTATCGGAAACAATAGTACCCGGAATACCGAATCGCGACATAAACTCGTTTAACTTTTGTATCAACACGGCCGTCGTAATATTGTTTTTCATGTTGAAACATTCGACCCATTTTGTGTAGGCATCCACAACTATCAAATACATGTCATTATGAATTGGCCCTAAGAAATCAATATGAAGTCTACAACCCGGTTTCTCCGGGTAGGGCCACGAAACAAGCGGTGCTTTAGGCGGAGACGTGCGCATACTCTGACAAATATTACAATTACCGCTCATATTTTCAATGGCTGCATCTACACCAGGGAACCAAAATTTTGATCGAGCCTCCGCTTTTGCCTTCACTATTCCTAAGTGCGAACAATGTAATTCATTTAACACCTTTTGCTGCAAAGACATAGGAATAATGACCTTATGGCCACGGAGCAAGCACCCATTTTCTACAGACAACTGCAGTCTACATTGGAAGTATGGCGCAATCTCGCCATCAACAACTTTTCGTGGCCATCCGCTACGCACGAACTCCATTACTTTGTTTAGAAGCCTGTCCTTTTGTGTTTCGAGCCTCAGCTGATCGCTAGTGACGGGCAGCGAGCCGTCTACTACGAAGTTTACGTATGCCGCGGTCTCGCCCCCCGCGGAGCCCTTGGGTGCCCTTGTGTCATCATTTATCGCGCGCGATAAGAAGTCTGCACAGTTGTCAGCACTTCGGACGTATTCTATCGTGTAATTGTACGATGATAGAAATAATGCGTACCTCTGAAGCCTGTTTGCAGCGACTTCTGGCACCCCGTGACGCGGGCCAAATATCGCAACAAGGGGTTTATGGTCCGTGCGTAGTATAAACGGCTCCGATCTAGCATACAAATATTGATGGTACTTGCGGACTCCGAATATAATCGCGGTCGCCTCTTTCTGAATTTGCGAATAATTCTTTTCCGCTGCATTCAAGGTCCGCGATGCATATGAAATTGGCCTTTCTAACCCGTCAGAACCGATCTGCCCTAAAATAGCACTTAGCCCTTTACTTGACGCATCTACCGTTAACGTAATTATGGCTTTTGCGTTAAAATGCGCTAAAACTGTTTCAGACGCAAGCTTTTCTTTAATTTCCATAAAAGCCCTATCATGTTCCGCGGACCACGACCAACTCGCACCCTTTTTAAGCAACTCGTATAACGGGGCTAAAACCGTAGACGTATTTGGGACGAAACAACGATAGTAGTTCACTAGCCCAATGAACGACTGCAACTCGTTTACATTGCTAGGTTTCGCTGCCTTCTTGATAGCTTCTACTTTATCTAACGATTTTTTTATGCCGTTTTTATTTATCACGTATCCTAAGTACGTTATTTCATCCTTAAAAAATTCGCATTTATCTGTACGCAGCGTCAACCCAGCTTCCCTGAACCTCTGCAAAACCAATGCTAACCGACTCATGTGTTCCGCCCTGTCCTTTCCCGTTATCAAAATGTCATCTAAAAAGCATAACACCCCGTCGATACCTAGGATGCTCTCTAACGCCTTTTGAAAAATAGCCGGGGCCGATGAAAGTCCAAAAATTAATCGCTTGTACTTAAACAACCCTCTATGAGTGTTGATGCAAGTGATGTTATCGTCATCTGTTATCTGAAATTGTGTATAGGCTGAGGACATGTCCAACTTGGTAAACTGGACGCCCCCGTGAAGATTAGTAAACAATTCTTGCACGGTTGGCAACGGATACTTGTCGATCAACAGCTGTTTATTGAGCGTCTGCGAGTAGTCGGCACAGAGGCGGACTGCGCCGTCTCGCTTTAACACCGGCACTACTGGTGACGCGTACTCGGAATGATCTATTGGTTCAATAACGCCTGTACTTAGTAACCTATCGATCTCTTTGTCAATTTTTTCTCTGAGAGCGAAAGCTACAGACCTTGCTTTAAAAAAAATCGGCCTCGCGTCGTCCTTCAACGTTAATTTTATCTTATATTTACTAAAACAACCAAGTTTATCACAAAAAACATCAGGGTACCGAGCCAATAACTGAGATAATTCCGAGTCGCTTTTTTCCTCTAAACTGCAAAAATTTACCGGGGCGAGTTCCAATTTAAACTTCGAAATAAAGTCCCGGCCCAGTAACGGAGGACCGCCTTCAACAATAACATACACATCGAGTTTTTCCGTTATCCCTGCGTACGTCACTGGCAGCTGTGCAAAACCTAAAGAATTTATTCTACCTCCATTATAACTCAATAACTTCTTCTTGCTTTGAATTAATGGTACACTGGCAAAATGTGAATAATAGGTTTTCTCTGATATAGCTGTGACTGAGGAGCCACTATCGACTTCGAAATTCAACTCCACATTATTTATAGACACGATTTCGACCATCGGAGCCCCGTCCCTGCAACGTATACTGAATAACTCACCGTCATCGCCCTCAGATGCCTCCTCTGCGTTCATATAATTAACACTTTTACACATCCTACGTAGATGCCCTTTTGCATTGCACTTCTTACATTTATATCTAGCGAACCGACACTCGCTAGCTTTGTGGTTGTATCGGCCACACACTGTACACTTTTCGCTTGAAGTGCCGGGGCGGCCGGCGGCGGCGGCGGCGGCGGCGCGCGGCGGCGCTCGCTCTTCCATCTTGAACACGCCGAGCCCGGAGCTGCCGGGCGCGGTGCTGGCGGCGGCAGCGCGCGCGCATCTGACGCTTTCCGCCATGTCGACCGCCTTTGACAGCGTTAGCTCACTGATTTCGATTGAAAAAAGCTTCTCCCTTTCTTGCCCATGCTGCAACCCCATCACAAACTTGTCACGTAACGCCTCTTCCAAATCCTTGAACTTGCAGTGAGCCGCGAGTCCTCTAAGCCGCGCTGCATACTGCGCATGCAACTCGCCCGCTTGCTGCACCGCCGAGTAGAAGTGATGTCGTTCCGCGAACCCGCAGCGCTTCGGCGTGAAATGCACGTCTAAGATCCTAACGATCTCCTCGAAGTGCACGGTTTCCAGGGTCTTTGGCAGCACCAAGTTGCTAGCCAGCTGGTATGTGCTGTCGTTGAGTGTGGTCAGCAGTATTGCACGGCGTTTTACGCCCAACTTGTCCGTCGTCTCCGCATCTATGCCATTTGCAATAAACCATTGCTGGAGCCTACTTCTGAACGTCCCCCAATCCTGAAGCTGGTGATCGAACGTTGCCATGGGTCCCAGAAAGGTATTCGCCATAGCTGACGGTGCTGTTCCGAAAACGCGGGTACTAATTAATAAATCCTGTCGCCACTGTTGCGTATGGGACGGACGAGTGAAACCACCGAAAGCTGTACTCACACTGCCGGTTTATTAACCTATAATCTGGCGTGACATAGCGCAGCTAGCACACCTACTTACTTATATCTAACAAATACCTTCGGCTTTAAAACCACTAAAATTGCACGGAGTATGTGATCCAAGCTGGAATTAGAGAATTACTCTGTGACGCGTGATATTTCATACATTTCACTTGATTCCACAGATTAAAAATGTAAAAAATCTGTCAAAATTTTGTTTCTAATTCCTGCTTAGAATATAAAACGCCATCTTGCTTTACGTACTGCAATAAAGCAAGATGGCTCTAGCCGATAAAGTAATTAAAAAGTTTGTCGCGTTTACGTGTTGCAATGCTAACCAAAATTCACTCTCACCGGAATAAGGATGCATCCTCTACAGGAACCTACATTATTTGAAAAAAGGATCCACAAGAAACAAACAATCCCCAGAAGGCACTCACTGCATGAGCGTCATCAGATGGTGCACGAAGTCGCCCTGCGCCAGCAGCAAGTACCGGCGGTGTCCGGCCAGGTGGTCCAACAGATGGTGGTGCGTGGTGAGCGCGGCCAGCAGTCGCTGTGAGGCCGCTGTGTGCGCCGCCGCCACCGCCTCACGCAGCTCCGGCGCGTCCCACCAGGCTGTGCCTTCTACCTCCGCCTCGATGCCTGCGCGGAACGGACAGCAGTTACAGTACGTGTTACATAGTTGTTACAGAATACTACATTTAATATCGGTGGAGGAAGGATGAAAAAGATGGCATTTTTTTTGTCCCTCTTCCACGCAGTGTTTACGTAAGTACTAAGTTCGCCGTTCGTAGACTGGTAATTTTTCTAGTTAGAAAGTGGCCCTGCGGAAAGTTGGGAACCTTTTTGTCCCTAATCTGTGGATCAAAAGGTCTAGTCTAACAGATGGTGGTGCGTGGTGAGCGCGGCCAGGAGTCGCTGTGAGGCCGCTGTGTGCGCCGCCGCCACCGCCTCACGCAGCTCCGGCGCGTCCCACCAGGCTGTGCCTTCTACCTCAGCCTCGATGCCTGCGTGGTACGGACAGCAGTTGCAGTACTGTTGCATAGTTGTTACAGAATTCAACATTTAATATCGCTGGAGGATGAAAAAGATGGCATTTTTTTTGTCCCTCTTCCACGCAGTGTTTACGTAAGTACTAGTTCGCCGTTCGTAGACTGTGGTAATTTTCCTAGTTAGAAAGCGGCCCTGCGGAGAAGTTGGGAACCTTTTTGTCCCTAATCTGTGGATCTGTCGGTCTAGTCTAACAGATGGTGGTGTGTGGTAAGAGCGGCCAGGAGTCGCTGTGAGGCCTCTGTGTGCGCCGCCGCCACCGCCTCACGCAGCTCCGGGGCGTCCCACCAGGCTGTGCCTTCTACCTCCGCCTCGATGCCTGCGCGGAACGGACAGCAGTTGCAGTACTTGTTACCCTTAGGCCACGACGTCCGACCGGCTTTACATAGTTGTTACAGAATACTACATTTAATATCGGTGGAGGGAGGATGAAAAAGATAGCATTTTTTGTCCCTGTTCCACGCGCTAGTTACGTAACTTGAAATTAGAGAACGCTTAACGCTCTACTAAGTTCGCCTTTCTTAGACTGGTTATTTTCCTAGTTAGGAAACGGCCCTGCGGAGAAATTGACAGTTGCAGTTTTGAACCTACTGTTGCATAAATTGTTAAAGAAGTTAAAGTTTTGCGAAGTTGTAGGAATGGGTGGCTAAGTTCTAGACAACACGTCATCCCATCGCCCGCTAAATTGGGCGGAGCCTGGGCAAAGCATACCTCCCATGATTATTAAGTAGATCAGTAGGAGCACGCTCCTCCGTAAACAAGGCTTCAGAATAAAGTCCCAAACTAGCATGATATCCTGACATCAATAAAAGTGAAGACTCGAAGCAAAATGGCTTGGACTTTATTAGATCCATACCTTTATTAACAAAATTTTCGGCTACGAAGCACCTGTATTTCTTTATAAAACAATCAAATACAAAAAGTAACAAAATATTTGTTTTTGATATTTTATTACAAAATAAAAAATGTGTAGTGCTAACGAAAGTTAAAGTTTAAAAAGAGTCAAATCGTACCA
Organism: Zelleria hepariella; assembly: GCA_949319315.1. Classification (NCBI taxonomy): domain Eukaryota; kingdom Metazoa; phylum Arthropoda; class Insecta; order Lepidoptera; family Yponomeutidae; genus Zelleria; species Zelleria hepariella. Next base: position 7,572,433 of record OX439391.1, on the reverse strand, counting down.
GTAGGTTGTTTCAGCAGCTGATTCAAATGGTGCGCGTGCGCGCTAGGCTCCGGCTCGTCGGCACAAGCCTCGCGCATGAAGACTACGCTCTTGCCGGTCGCGAGTATCTGCGCGGCTTGCTCGCGGCTCATGAACGACGGGACCATCCACTCCCTGGAAGATAGACCTTATGTTTAGAAAGGCAAGGTTGGAATTCGTAGCGCAAGCGTGCGTATAAAGACCACCCCTTTGCCGGTCGCGAGTATCTGCGCCGCCTGCTCGCGGCTCATGAACGACGGGACCATCCAATCCCTGGAAGATAGACCTTATGTTTAGAAAGGCAAGGTCGGTAATCGTCCGCGCAAGCCTAACGCATTAAGACCACGCTCTTGCCGGTCGCGAGTATCTGCGCGGCTTGCTCACGGCTCATGAACGACGGGACCATCCAATCCCTGGAAGATAGACCTTGTGTTTAAACAGGCAAGGTCGAAAATTGTCCGCGCAAGGGTCGTCGCGCGTAAAGACGACGCTCTTGCCGTCGGTGGCTAGAATCTGATGTTTGCACTCAAATTTAAAGTAACAGGCCTGGTTTCTGAATTGAAAATTTTGCTAAGCAAATACTTAACTATCGTTCCGTCACGCTCTTTTGTGAGAAATCTGCAGAGACAGGACGATACTTACCCATTTGCTTAATTTCTCCAATTTCTCAATTCAGAAACCGGCAGATAGTGAAACAACACCAATGAGACCCATTCTGGGTAATGTCTAGCGCGCAAATGTAGAAGGAAATTCCTTTCCCTTTATATTTCCCGGAATTGGCCCACAGGGAAGGTTGGAAATTAAATAAGAAGAATAGACAAACATTTATACCTGACTCTATATTTGTCGTGCCACATCCGGTCGATCGGCACGCCACTTCTGCTCTCGATGAAGAACTCGTTGAACGGATCATCAATTTCACCTGAAAATAATTAAAAAGTTTATATCACAGCGGTCGTGGCCTAGTGCTAAGAACAATGGACTCGGAGGCGAGAGACCCAGGTTCGATTCCCGGTGCGGGCATGTACCTATGACTTTAATTTATTTCAAAGTTACGTACATTTGTGAATTGAAGTAGAAATACCACTCGCTAACGGTGAAGGAAAACATCGTGAGGAAACCTGAGCGTATCGCCTACCCGCATTTAGCACGCGTGGTGATTAAGCTCGTACTCTCTCTCTGAGAGGAGGCCTTTGCCCAGCTAGTTGGACATGTACAACTGTACAGGCTACATCTTACTTTTTTCTTACATCACAGTAGCAGTACCTTCTCATAAAACTGAACATCTTTCTTCCAACTCGAAGAAGTACTAGGTTCCAAATCTAAGTTTGTCGTAGGTTCGAAGTCATCAACACTCACCGTGCATCAGCCATCGAGTCAGCATCAGTAGTAGCGGGTAAGTGAGCGCCGTGAGCAGCCGCCAAGCCAACATGGCGACTCGCTCGTCATCAACACTCACCGTGCATCAGCCATCGAGTCAGCATCAGTAGTAGCGGGTAAGTGAGCGCTGTGAGCAGCCGCCGAGCCAACATGGCGACTCGCTTGTCATCAACACTCACCGTGCATCAGCCATCGAGTCAGCATCAATAGGAGCGGGTAAGTGAGCGCCGTGAGCAGCCGCCGAGCCAACATGGCGACTCGCTTGTCATCAACACTCACCGTGCATCAGCCATCGAGTCAGCATCAATAGGAGCGGGTAAGTGAGCGCCGTGAGCAGCCGCCGAGCCAACATGGCGACTCGCTCGTCATCAACACTCACCGTGCATCAGCCATCGAGTCAGCATCAGTAGTAGCGGGTAAGTGAGCGCTGTGAGCAGCCGCCGAGCCAACATGGCGACTCGCTTGTCATCAACACTCACCGTGCATCAGCCATCGAGTCAGCATCAATAGGAGCGGGTAAGTGAGCGCCGTGAGCAGCCGCCGAGCCAACATGGCGACTCGCTTGTCATCAACACTCACCGTGCATCAGCCATCGAGTCAGCATCAATAGGAGCGGGTAAGTGAGCGCCGTGAGCAGCCGCCAAGCCAACATGGCGACTCGCTCGTCATCAACACTCACCGTGCATCAGCCATCGAGTCAGCATCAGTAGTAGCGGGTAAGTGAGCGCTGTGAGCAGCCGCCGAGCCAACATGGCGACTCGCTCGTCCCCGTGCCGGACGAAGCGGTGCACGCACGACGCCAGTTCACCACCTGGCATTCATAATTTATTAAATTATTAGCGTAACTACGTTGTCCACGTGGACTACAGAAAAATAAGATAACATAAAAAATATTGGTTTTAAAACCACATAAGCTCGTGTAAAAGCGTAAGTCCAAATCCGTCCAGCCGTTTCGGCATGAAAGAGTTACGATACACATTACATTACACACTCCCATAGACCCGCACTCACAAAAATTCGTTACCAGTCCCCGTAGCATGACTTTTATCGAGGCGGATTTATCCAACAAAATGGCGGTTTATCAGCATTTTTGTCGTCTATAGTGGGTTATACAGGGTGGCCCAAACATAGACGTCAAGCGAGAAAATCTAGATAGCTGACACCGAGGGCTGCCCGAATCACCCCCATGTATGTTCAGCCATTTTTTGTCGTTTAGAAGTTATGAGGCTTTTAAGGTTTTTTTGAAAAAATAAACCTAGCATTCGATTTTATTTTATAACTTTTTTTTCTTTCGTCTTTTCAGCAATTTTTTTTATTCTTTAGAGTCTCAGATAAATTATCTATCACCAAAAAAATAATGATCAGCTATGGACTTTTAGAAGATACCGGAATTTTGATCCAAAGTCCAAAAATGTTGTTTTCAAGAAAACATCACTGAAATTGTTAGTATGGGAAAAAAAATAAGTAGAGGTCTGAAGAACTTTTTATTGATTTCAAAAACTTTCCCAAAGCCTCATTCTTCAGAATAATACAAAAAACCTGTCACTTTATGGGACTTTTATTCAAGTAATTTGCGATCAAAGTCAAAAAACTGGAGTTGGAAGAAATTTTATTTCAATCGATTTTCATTTATTTTGGTCGATTCGGACAAAAAACATTGCGGATCAGCTTAAAATCATCTGTCAGTAGGATCTGCATAAGAAATTAACGAAAAAATAAAAAAAATAAGTCATTTAATTTTCAGACTTTTTTTATTTTTTTTTCTTTAAATTTATTTTTTTCTTCATGTTTTGTAAGTAAATTCGATAATAAAATAATTTAAAATACACTTTTTGTTTTTTCTAAAGCACTAACCCGTGCTAGGGAATAATTTAAACATTTATAATAAGTTGAAAAAATTCAAATAATAAAAAAAAGAACAAAAAAAACAAAATATTTTATGGTATATTTTTTTTATTTTTTCGTGAATATCCTATGCAGACCGTGCTAACAGGCAATATTAAGCCTACCTGCAATGTTTTTTGTCCGCATCAACCAAAATAAATGAAGATCGATTGAAATAAAATTTCATCCAACTCCAGTTTTTCGACTTTGATCGCAAATTACTTGAATAAAAGTCCTATAAAGTGACAAGTTTTTTGTATTATTCTGAAGAATGAGGCTTTGGGAAAGTTTTTGAAATCAATAAAAAGTTCTTCAGACCTCTACTTATTTTTTTTCCCATACTAACAATTTCAGTGATGTTTTCTTGAAAACATAATTTTTGGACTTTGGATCAAAATTCCGGTATCTTCTAAAAGTCCATAGCTGATCATTATTTTTTTGGTGATAGATAATTTATCTGAGACTCTAAAGAATAAAAAAAATTGCTGAATAGACGAAAGAAAAAAAAGTTATAAAATAAAATCGAATGCTAGGTTTATTTTTTCAAAAAAACCTTAAAAGCCTCATAACTTCTAAACGACAAAAAATGGCTAAACATACATGGGGGTGATTCGGGCAGCCCTCGGTGTCAGCTATCTAGATTTTCTCGCTTGACGTCTATGTTTGGGCCACCCTGTATATCGTCGAGAGCGATATATAACCCATAGCATGACTTTTATCGAGGCGGATTTATCCAACAAAATGGCGGTTTATCAGCATTTTTGAAGTCTATAGTGGGTTATATATCGTCGGGAGCGAAACTAAATGCTGATAAACCGCCATTTTGTTGGATAAATCCGCCTCGATAAAAGTCATGCTCCCCCCGCTGGCGTGGTATGAAGCCGGCGGGCCGTCAGCATAAGCAGATTCAATAAATAAAATAAAAACGCGCTACGATTGGCGCGATAGAAATAGAGGGCACTTCTAGAGGTGAATGAACGACCTAAAACGCACTTTATTGTATCGGAGCAAGAGTCGCTATTTATTTAACTGATTTCGTGGAATGAATTCCGTGCCGTTGCCGAGTGGTTTGGCTTACCTTTCTTGTGCTGAGCGGCGTGCGCGATGTTGGCGAGCCAGGTGAGCCGGTGTAGCGGTTCCTGTGCCCACACGCAGACACGCCGCAGCGTGCCCCCGCCGCCGTCGCCGAGTGATGCCTACAACGACACAAGTTACAAAACTAAGGCCTTTGCATCTGGGTCATTCTACTCATTCTACGTGGTCGTCGCCGTCACTTCTGTTACCGAATTAGAAAGTTATCTTTCATTTACTGCTTTAATTTTACGAAACGATCTCAATCAGTGCCTTTTTCTATGTAAGCTATGTTGTTTGGTCACAAAATTATAACAGAAAGAAAACCTTTTAATGCTGTAACAGAAGTGACGGCGACGACTACCGAGAGTAGAATGACCCATCTACGTAATGAGATTATCTATACAGCAGCGTCCAGTGGCACCTTCACTCACACTAGATGGGTGAAAAGACCACTCGGCGCTGCAGTGCCTGGGACATTGTTTTAGATGGAGTAGGCTTGCCCAGCAGCACCTATACCCTCCTGACAGCTTAGTGGGCCTAGCCCACAGGAAAGACACAAGTTACAATAAGGGCAAATAAGACGACAGTTTTGCTGTCATTGGTGTTTTTCCTGACGTGCGTAGTACAGCGGCCGCTGGCGCGCGATCAGGGGCTGGCCACGGCGGCTTCGTGTACAGCCTCTGACTGCGTAAGGTCTCCGAATGAGAACCGAAACTAGTCGGCTGCATAACAAAATACTACAAAATAAATTTTATGTGTTTTCTTTTGCATGTACTACTTTTTGAATAAATAAATACTGATACTGAATACCGAAAGTGTAATATAAGTAAAAGTAAAATAAAGAAAACATGTCTCATTTACAATTTTACAAGAAGGCGTAGGAAACATTAGGTATATATATACGAAACCAAATAAGTCGCAGATGGCGTCTTTGGTTCGATGAGTCAGCGAGAAATAATGAATGACCTACCTGAGATTGTAACAGCGCTACACTGCGATAATACTCCGTCAGTTCATCTCTGATTGATGACACAAGACCTTCTCCCATCAGACCTGCAACAAATATTTGTAAAGCTGTATGTAAGCGAAGTAGATTGTCGAGAGTGATATTTGATTTGAGAAGCATGCAGGGGTGCACAATTTTTTGGTGAAATAATGAGTATTCTCCTCTTACAAGTTCGGTGCAACGACGACGGTTGGGCAACAGTTTGGAAACTAGAAGTTCATTTGCTCTCGGCCTTTGTTAACCCTTGACCAGTGAATAAGAAGAACAATATAAACAATGGCTGCGAGGACATACCTGTCCATTTCGCGAGCCAATATGTAAGGAGACCATACATACCCTGTATCATAAGTCCAGAGGCCGGATCAATAAACTCCTTGAGTCTATCCAGTTAGGTACAGGAAGACCGTGGGCTCTACGAGAGTACAACACGTGTGGAGGGCGCGGGCGGCTCTGACGTTGTTACACACTTCGCGGCAATAAACCCCTAAAGGAACCAACAACATACCCTGCGGCATCAGTCCAGAGGCCAGGTCAATGAACTCCTTCAGTCTGTCATGCAGGAAACCCAGGTGGGCTATTCGAGAGTACAACACGTGGAGAGGGCGCGAGCCAGGCGGCGCCGAGTGTGTCTTCACACCCGTCGCGGCCAACACCGCGTCGCGGACGCACTGCCGGTCGGTTATTTGGGCCTCTGACGGAACAAGAGATACACTTTTATATATTAAAAATCCAAAAATATATCGGAGACCATCAGAAAGAGACTTCTACTAACCTATGTAGGGCCCATGGCGCTTTATGGGTGCGAAACATGGACGATGACACAGAGGGAATGGGAAAGGCTAGAAGCTTTCAAGATGTAATCCCATAAAAAAGGCGCAGGATTGGATTCCCTAGTCAGCAACCATAACTTTAATCTATCTACTAATATTCATGCACGGTACATACGCAGTTCATTACCATGGGGCATCACCACAAGAGCAGTGTTGCTCTCAGAGTTCAAGTTAGTGTTGGAAGCCTGTTTGCTCCAGCCAGTGGAGCCCAGTGTGCTCTTGCTGGAGCTGGACGTCACCGCCGATACTGGGCCCGGTTTCTACAAGAATATTAAGTAAAAATTAGATATTTTCTTAGGTTTGTATAAGCACTAGGACACCAAACTCCTACTAATTGAACGAGCGAGCGAAGCGAGCGAATTTCTCCGAGTCTACTGGAACAATCCGGCGTTTGTATGTATGTATGTTTGTATGTGAATGTTCGTTCGACGATAACTTGAGTAAATTTAGTCGGATCGTCATGAAATTTGGTAGGCAGGTAAATGAGGCCAAGAGAATTTTTAAGTTCGAACATGAGCCAAATCGGTCGAGGGGTTGCTGAGATATGGGGTCGCGAGTTCATAGTTCGGGGCAAACCACTAGTATGAGCTTGGCTATACTTTGAAAGAACACCCCACTGAAACCCAAAATTTGTTATTGCAACACAACTTGTGACTAGCTCCACAGATTTCATAAAGTTTGATTTGGACTATAAATCCATTAAAAGTGTTGTATACTAAGTAAAAATTTATGAAGAGCCTAGCAAATTTGCTGCGGACCTTTTTAGGGTCGATAAACATCATAATAAAAACTTTGTGACATTTTAAAATACTATCTCTGTGGAGTTTTGGGCTTGGTAAGGCAGCTCAGTAAAAGGATGCTGTAATAATCTACTTACCGTCACTGCCAGTGAAGGTATTGGGAATAGTTGATGTGTGGACTCAGACTTCTCTCCAGTCTCAGACAGAGACAATAACAAGCTGAGTACCGCTGCTCGCTCTTTCAGGACAAACTGAAACAATTATGTATGAAAATGCAGTTTGAGAAAAGAAAAAATTGGTGGTAATAAAAAAAATACACCTTTCATAGCTACACATACATAACCCTCATTGGGTCAAAAATTGCCTCAATTATGAACAAAATAACAGTATAAAAAAACTAAAAAAACACCCTTTTATAGCTAACCCAACTAAAAAGTAGAAAATAATGTTTAATTACAAAGAGTTTAAAATTATAATAAAATTTAAGTTATTAACAGAATAATACAATTCAGAGTAAAAAAGCGTGGGGTGCATCTCATAGATAGTTGATAGTTATTTATTTGAGTTAACAACAAAGCTCAAGCTGAGAAAATGTATGACACAGTTTGAAGACTTGTCTCAAACACCTTTTTGAAAATAAGTGATTTATAGCATTGTGTAATAAAGTTCAGATACTTACAGAGTTTTTAACTTTCTGGTAACACTCGTTGAACTTGTCAGCATCTCTGATTGACACTGTGGATAGTTTGCTGTGAACCTTCTGACAGAGTAACGTCTCATCTTGAATATTCCGGCTCTTTTCTCCAGTCGAAGATAAGTAGGAAATAGCCAGCTCATAGGCACCATCTAAAAACACAAATAGCAATAGGTTATAGGACTGTATAGGGTCCTGTATCCCACAGTATATACCTCTTCGTAGCTTGTAAATGAGATCGCTAAAAAACTCTTGAATATTGTTCATGACTAAACACTATAATACAAAAGCTATAAGTAAAATTAGAAAGATTCCTGTTTCTGACATAGATGACAAATGTTTTAAAATTGGAACTGACCTGGATCAGATGACAACAATCCGCATAATTTATGAAGACAATCAGCAACACCTGAAGAATTATCCATTGTAGCCTGAAGGGCTTCTGAAGTGAATAGAATTGAATGTAGAAGGATCACTGAAGATTTATCTCTAAATGCTAAGAAACAAAGGTGTACACTATTTGTGCATCATAGATGAAGTTTTCTTAACTAGGATATATTTATTGCGCTCCGATTATCTTCATTTGCAAAAATTCATCAGGATTTAGCTAAAATTCAACCAAACGGTCTTTCTTTTCTTTTGATCAATTTTGTTTGGTCTACTTTTAGCCACAGATTACTTTTGACACCTGACAGTTCCACATCACAGATAATTTTACACGCTCGGGCTAAAACTCAGAATGTACATTTGTGAAGCAATTTTTAGGAAAGAAAAATAAATAATCGATTCCGAATGAAGTTCGAAACTAGTCAGCTATCTATCTAATGCAATAGTTTTTTTGTTTATACTAGAGTTTTGTGCAGTTTTCACAAAAAAATAAAAACTTAAAGCAACTTTCTGTTTCTGTTACGCGTATGTAGCTAAGTTAGCTTCGAACACGCACCATTTTTTTTATTGAGTAATGGCGGCAGTGTGTTGTGGAGTTGTACGTTTTTGAGTTATTTCTAATTTTCACTAATGTACGTGCTTTTCCTTGCTAAATAATTCATGTATTTATGATTAAAGTAAAAACCACAGCAAGTCAAAATGAGTTTCTCCAGCGACGAAGTTAATTTTCTAGTGTATCGCTATTTACAAGAGTCAGGTAAGGTTCAATGAACTGGTTTTAGTTTCTTGTTACCTTGTTAGCGTTCAGCGGACCTTCTAATTTTATGGGCTTCCAAAAGCTACAACCTCCACTTTTCCGATTTTCAGGCTTCCATCACTCGGCCTACACATTTGGCATGGAATCGCATATATCGCAAAGCAACATCAATGGGGCGCTCGTACCACCCGCAGCACTTCTGAAAATTATACAAAAAGGCGTAGAATACACAAATGCTGAAATCTCAGTTGGCGAAGATGGTATGCGATATAGTTTGGTAGTCAGTTAAGGCGTTCAAAGACTCAGGTTATATTTGGCACTCAAATGTTTCAGGTACTGAAACGCGTCTCACAGAAAGCTTGAGCCTAATCGATGCTGTCACGCCAGACATTGTAGCAGCTAGACAGAATGCACACAACGCTCAGAAACAGGCTATCAAAGCTGAGCCTGGCTCTGGTGGTGAACAAAATGGTGTTGATGTAGGTTCACTTCACTACTTCTCATTTAGCTGATTCCTATCTGGCTCAATAACTTTATTTATTGCGTGCCATCCCCCCTTTGCGAGTCAAAAAGAGAGAGCATAGGCATAGTATTGAGCTTGATAATATGAATCTTATGAGCTGATACTATGACCTACTTATTTGACTTACTGTATTTGATTCATTTTCAGGCATCTTGCACCACTTGCAGTACTGGTAACACAGCCAGTGGCACGGCCACCCCAAATGCTCCTGAGAGCATGGAAGTAGATCAGTCTATAGAGATACCCGCGAGCAAAGCTACAGTGTTGCGAGGACATGAGTCTGAAGTCTTCATTTGTGCTTGGAACCCTAGCACAGACCTGTTGGCAAGTGGGTCTGGTGATAGCACAGCAAGGTAATAAAATAATTATGAAAATAGTCACCTTACAAGCTACAAGAACAAACATTCCCTGAATTCAGCTGAGCTGCAAATTCAGTGAACACATTCAAAAACTCATTTCACAAACATAATATAAAAAAATAAACAAGTGCAGCGATATCTATACAACAGCTTCAAGCTGCTAGTGTATAATATTAACCGCCTGATAGACGTAAAAAAAAATCCAGTACCCTCAGGGCGTCTATGAGCCGAAGTTATACCAATTGGTTAATAAGAAACAGACATTAACAATAGGGGTTTCTTGGTTTTCAGAATATGGGACATGTCTGACAACCCAGCTACTACACCTAACCAGTTAGTGCTGAGGCATTGCATCCAAAAAGGTGGTGCTGAAGTGCCCAGCAACAAGGATGTTACATCTCTTGATTGGAATGTAAGTTTCAGTCCACATAACACAATATTTTTATTATCACCATAGATCACACTATGATAAGCTAGCTAGGCCCATTTCCAGCAGTGCATAGGCTAATGTGTGATCGAATGCAAGGATATTGCACACAACTGGGTTTGATCCATAGATTTACTTATCTAAGCCATCTCCATCTTTCACAGACTAGCCAACTGTATTCACAGACCCACCTCCCACATAACCACATCTAATAGCTTAGGACCCCATCCAGCATAACCATATCTATAAGCCATCCATCCAGTGAGACATGACAAGTCTAACCTATCCAAACTCTTTCTAAGGATCACAGAAATCAAAATTTTACCTAACTTTTTTTTCAGTGTGAAGGCAATCTCTTGGCCACTGGCTCCTATGATGGTTATGCACGCATCTGGACCACAGATGGCACATTGGCATCTACGCTGGGCCAGCACAAGGGACCTATATTTGCACTCAAATGGAACAAGAGGGGCAACTACATTCTGAGTGCTGGGGTAAGTTGACAATACGTAACACGAAGGGGTAAGCAGCGGTCTAAATGGTTGCGCTTGCTTTCCTGTGTATTCTAACCCAATATTTAAATGAGAATTATGAAATATAATCCTAGCTAATCCCCTTTTTTTTTCATTCACAGGTTGACAAGACTACAATAATCTGGGATGCGGCTTCAGGCCTATGCACACAACAGTTTTCATTCCACTCGGCACCAGCCCTAGATGTTGATTGGCAGACCAACACCTCCTTCGCGTCCTGCTCCACTGATCAGTGCATCCATGTGTGCCGACTTCATGTTGACAAACCTATCAAGAGCTTCCAAGGGCATACCGTAAGTGGCATAAAAAATGATTATAACACCATGAATTAAAAAATATATATGAATTTACTTTAGACTTAGTAGTAGTATTAAGATGTGTATAACTTATTTCAGAATGAAGTGAATGCCATCAAATGGGATCCCCAAGGCCAACTTCTAGCTTCATGTTCAGATGACATGACCCTCAAGATCTGGTCAATGAAGCAAGACACCTGTGTCCATGATCTGCAAGCCCACTCCAAGGAGATTTACACAATCAAGTGGTCACCAACTGGGCCGGGAACTCAGAATCCTAATATGAACTTGATACTGGCCAGTGCATCATTTGACTCCACTGTGCGACTGTGGGATGTTGAGCGAGGCGTCTGCATTCACACACTGACAAAGCACACTGAACCAGTTTACAGTGTAGCATTCTCTCCCGATGGCAAGTTCTTGGCTAGTGGCTCATTTGACAAATGTGTCCACATTTGGTCAACACAGACAGGCAGTCTGGTACACTCCTACAAAGGCACAGGAGGCATCTTTGAGGTCTGCTGGAACTCCAGAGGCTCCAAAGTGGGTGCCAGTGCAAGCGACGGCAGTGTATTTGTTCTAGATCTTCGCAAACTATAACTTCAGTAATAATGCTGAGCTCTGTATAAGTATTCTTTGAATTAGTGATGTAATTTATAGTAAGATAAGAATTGAGGTAACATTTTATCCAGCCCATAATTCCATAAGGCTACATTAGAAAATTAGATTTCATTCATACGTTATGTATTTGTGTCCTGTACTGAAGTAACCGAGCATTGCTGATAATATTATGATCATGATTGTAATTAACTTGTCTGCACTAAAATACTAGATTCTGTGGAGATATTTAAGTGGTATATTGCAAAAACTGTAAAACAAGCAGGGTTATGTCCTGTGCAAGAATGATTTATATCTGGTAGTTGTGTTGTAAGGAAAGAGGAAATAAAATATTTCATTTCATAATAATTGCGTTTATGTCATTGGCCTTTTGTAAGCTAACAAGTCTTCATGTTGATAGAGGGAGTGAAGCTTCTCATACATGTACTTGAAGAAGAATAATACATTGTCATATTGCCCTGTGTATGGCTGGCACTGGGGATGCTTCTCTTCTTCACAGTGAACAGGGTAATGCAATGTGAGATGAGAAGGGTAACTCTCACTCCTGCCCCAGGCACACAGGTGCAACTCCAACATCAACTGATGTAAAGCTTCTACAGTAGAGAGGTACCATCTAGGGCTTCCTTTTTGGTGCCTCCAAAACTGAGAAGCTCTATTCTGCAACACTATTTTAGGTAGATTCTTCAATCTTTTGTCAGAAAATATTCCCCTACTTTGGTTCCAGGTGCTGTCTATCAAGACAACCCTATTTATTGGCAGTTCGTCCACATGATATATTTCATTGTCTCCACTGTCTTCTGATGTGAATATCTTCTTCATAAGAGTTCCGACGTGCCAGCCGTATGGAAGTTCTGCTTGCATTTTTTCAGTGTATGATCCTGAACTGTTTATCTTTGTGAATAACTCTCGCACAGTTCTGGCTTCTGCACCAGGGTAAAGTAGTACTGTCTTTCCATCTTGTTCGTACTGAGGTACGTCTGGATAAGTGAAGATGTTCACGTCATGAGGAGCTAGAACGGCTGCATGAGCTGCTGTGCTTTTGCCATCAATTTCCTTTTTGTGCTTGATGATATCCACTTTTACTGGCAACTGTAAATAATGAGGTTATGAGTTAAACTTACCTTGTAGTAGTTAAATTATGAAGTAAATAAGAGAGATATCTTACTTTACACAGTGGAATACGACCCGCAAGCTGAGGAACAGGTACAAAGCAAGTGTAGCAGAAATACATGCGCGATCTACCACATTTTGAACAAGAGCTCCGTTCTTCAAGACTATTGATGATACTAGTGTCTGAAATATTCATTCCTTCGAAAGGCTTATCATCTCGAATCCGGGCTTCAGGGCTTTTAGGATTCATTTTATTCATAAATTACACAAAAACCGAGAATATAACCTCTGCAATCAATCAAAACAAACCAATTTTTTTTGACAGTATTTTTTTTTTCAGTTAGTGGTTATATTCTATGCATGCTACACAATAGGGTTTTTTCCTTTAGTTATAATAAAAATTCTAGATGGCGCTGTATTTTAGTAAGAATAAATGTCAAACTAGATCACAGATAACCAAAAAGAACGCCAGATAAGTCTGCGCGCGTCGGGTGGCGTACCGTGGCGTCGGGTGGTATTTAAGTTGCGATAGAAAATAATCACCTGACCAACCGCTTGACCTGACCCCTAATTATCCTTATTTTCTTGCCATTTCTGTTGTATTATGTTTCCGGCCAAACCCGATTTCATGATAAACTAGTTTCGCCTCGGCCAAACCAGTCTAACTAACCTAAGCTCGTATGAACGAACCAGTATAGCCTAGGCCAAACTAGTCTAGCCGAAGCTAGTATGGATAAACCGGTATTTCCTAGGCCAAACTAGTCTATCCAATCCAGTCTGGCCTAGCAAGAATATTGTACGCTCCAGGATAAACTAGTATGGCCTAGTCCGAGCTGATATTGGCGAACGATTAGGTATGAATGTTACCATATCTCGTAAACTAAGAGGTTTAGCGCAAAAATAACGAAATTTTCGAACCCCTTAAGAACCCCGAAACCAGGCCTTTTACTTTTATAGGTGTTGTAAAAACCGACATAAAGGGTGTTAAACATACAGGGTATTCCTGGAAGTGTGACAGACAGTCGAAAAAGATTTAAAACAAAGGTTAGGTCAGTAGGTTCGGTTGGCTGACATACCTACCTACCTCTTTTTGTTTCTGACACACTGACATACCTACCTACCTCTTTTTGTTTTCGTGTGGTCCTTCAAACCGGACAAAATCGGATATACCGTAGACTTTTTCAAATTCGGCCTTTAAATGCGTCCCCTACTGTTCAGATAATTACGGCGGGTTAGTAGTAGGCTAGTATAAATAAGTATCCCATCAAAAACATAACTTGTAAAAAAAACCAAGCCTCGCTGCTCAGTTCTTCTACCGTAAAAAGTTTTGAGATCCATGTAATACCAAGTCGGTTAATTTACGCAGTCCCTACTTAAGGGCCCTTCTGTCTTAAGTTATTTATTACGTAATTATCTAACCTAACAACATCTTATAGTGACGCATATCAATATTAAATATCTTTTATGTTTCAAATAAATGTATTGACTTGGCAACTGACTGAAATTGCCAAATATTTTAGTTTTTCCTTGATTTATACACTAAATGCTAATTGTCTTCTAAATTTGAAGCTTCTATGTATGCTAGAAGTGCATTAGAGTTTTGATGATCAGTCAGTGAGTGAGTGAGTGAGTGAGTGACAAAATACGAAACTTTGACTAGTTATAATTCTTAAACTCCTAGTTCAAATTGAATGAAATTTGAAATATACCGCGTTTATACAATGCTTTCTTGGTTACAGAAAATTCAGGCTTCTAGTTTTATCCGAAACGAAGTTATGGGGGGGTCGAAAATGGCCTGAATTGCTTCGAGAAAAGTATGGTACGGCCGTGCCGCTTTTTAGCTCGACTTGGTGGGGGCACTACCGTGCCCCCAGATAATCTGTATTACCCCTACTCAAATAGGGCTAGACTAGTTTGGCCTAGGCTAAACTGGTTTCTCCATTCGACCCAAAACACAACACTTCCCATATGTAGGGACTTGTACAAGATGTACAAAAGCACTTATAATTTATAGGTAGGTATTATTTTAATGAAAATCCGTGGACGGATACACTTGTGAATTTGTGAAACAAAAATTACGAGCAAGAGCAAGCAAGCGGCGCGCGGTGGGGTAGTTATCTGTGAAAAAACCTCGGCATAGACCAATAGATAGTCTGTGGACAGACTTTGACATTTTTTCCGGCTAAACTCCATTTTCTATGGTGAGAAGAATAGCGCCATCTAGAGACGTCTTCACAAACAACAAAAAAAAAAAACCCGAAAAAAGCCTATTATTTTATTTTATTCCCATTTAATTTTAGTATTCGAAATCCTCAATAGATTTTACGAATCGAAAGACTTTCATGGGAGTGTTAGGTAGGACCCAAAAACAGCGTTTTAGATTTAGAATCAAATGGACATTTTGTATTTTTTTCTGCAAAAACACAACTTTTCAACTTTTTTTTATATCGATAATTTTAAAATGTATTTCCAACGATAAATAAATAAACGATAAGAGGCCTCTCTGTGAGACCACATAGGGTGTGGAGTAAAAAGAATTCGGATTTGCTGGTCCGGGGCAGTCGGTTTTCTAAACAAAACGGTTTTTCTAACTCGGCCCCGTGAATATAAACCGTGTATAAAGCACAGAAAATCATAAACCATGACGCTTGCTGTAGGTAATTAGGAATATTCCCGATCCATGGTCAACACTAGTGCTATGAAATGACCGAATCACAGCCTTCTTTATCTCTCCGAATGAATGAATGAAAGCTTCTTGTTTTAATCTGTGGATGAAGCCCAACCGTGTGACGGACGCATGTGTGACGGACGGTCAGAGCCCATCACTAGTACATCTATTTTCGTTCTAATGTCAAAAGTGTAGTGCACAACATTTGTAATAAAAAGTGTTATTTTGTACGATTTCGTTGTGATTTTGGGTAAATGGTGAGACTTTATTTATTCTACTTTACGTTTTGCCTTTTCAAAATCAGCATTGACCAATAATTTTAGCAAAAAATTGCTTTGTCTTGTTTTGGGTAATGACGCCATTTTGTCGCGGCCGGCTGATTCTATTGAAAATTTATTTTTTGTGAAATGCTCTGCCACCGGCGTAGACGAAAATAGTTGCGATTGGGAATATATTCAATGCTCAGGCTTATTCAACATGAAATAGTGAGATTTCCTCTGTATAAACTCTAATAATTACATAAGGGAAAACCGCACAGAAACCAAACTGAAGAATTGATTATTTTAGCAGTAGGTGCTTTCTGCGGCGACTAGTTTATTTATGCGATAACTTATTTTTTTGCCTTTTGTAGTCTTATCTATAATACCTATCAAAAATATTTCCTGCTAACTATTTCCTATTTAGCAGGAAAATTGTACCTACTAAAATGTGAGAATTTTAAAATACCTACTTTGAAACTCAAGGACCAACCTTACTATCCAACCAGTTGTATCACAGTTCTTTATTCCTTTTTATTACAGAGCGAGGCAATGATTACAGCATTGGATGAATAATGACAATATCAATGAAAGAACAAGATCAAATGCCTGGGGAGGTAATGAGAGTTTCCTTTAATTATTTTTACATACCTGCAACCAAACTAGTATAAATAATTTGTTATTGTAACAGATGGAGTTCCCTGAGGCAAAGCTGAAAGCGTTGGAAGAGAAGATATCTCATCCTCGGTGGGTAGTGCCTGTGCTTCCCGAGCAAGAGTTGGAGTGTCTTCTCATAGCTGCCACAGACCTAGCAGCCAAAGGTTTGTGAACCCAGAAATCCTATTCAATAAAATAGCCACGAAGAAAATAGCCCTATATTCCGAACTCTATTTGTGTTCTCATCTTCTGCTGTAAGCATTACATCCTATCTTTTGTGTTGTCTTTGCCTTTAACTACCTTAAAATAAGGGGATCTTAGCTTTCCTTAAGCAGATATAAAAGAAGTACAGAAGGATTTCTTTCTTTGGTTTTGTTATGTACTGTGCAAGCCACAAATACTGTAAAATGTTTGAAACCATATTTTTTCTTGTGAATCTGTTAAACTAATTTATTTATTTGTGGCTTGCAGCATAGGTTTGTATGCTAGCAACTGGCTAGCAATTATTAATAAGGTGTAATTTTATAGGCGAAGATATCAACAATGCTGCCTGTCAACGGTTCTATAGCGATGCCCTCACTCTATCATTTACCAAAATCCTGACGGACGATGCTGTGACATCTTGGAAGAACAACATTCAGCAGTGTGTACGAGCAAACTGCGAGAAGCTAGTCCGACTGTGTGCTATGAAGTTGGATGACCCGAGATTCTTACACCTTCTTTCTATGGTCTTCAATCCTAACAGCAAGTATGATCTTTTTTTTTTCACATTAAAAGCTCATGTTTAACATTGTCTTATCAATGAAGTGATTGATAGGAGATACTGTTTGACAGCAAAATCTTATCATTACTGTGTTTATCCAGATTCCACACATTCAATGCATCTCGGACTTGTGAAGGGCTGTCTGTTACTACCAATACCCTGACAACCAGCCAGGGTTCCACACAGGAGCCGGAGGAAGAAGTGTTCGCGCGGTTTCAAGACCATCGTATGCCACGGGGATGGCTGGTGCATTTAATCAATGTGTAAGTTAAGGAATTATACTTTAACAAACCTTCACGCCTCTATCGACGATGGAGTAAGCAGAGGCACATGGAGGCTGCAATGCCTGGGATATGTTTAGAAGGAGTAAGGCTGGCCTAGCTCCTGTACCTTTTCCTCATATTGTCTTTTAAGTTCACAGGAATGACAAGTTCACTGCAGTAAAAACAGTAAACTACCATCTTTTATGATATCAAACATTTCATCTATGAGTCATCTTAGTTAGGAGAAAGATAATAAATACTCAATTGTCCTCGTTTGTTGCAGGTTTGGTCAAGCCGGAGGTTTTGTAAAACTCAGGGACAGATTCAATGAGATCATGGGCTTCCTCAAGCCAGACCTCACTTCCTCCACATCCTCCGACGAAAAAGAGAAGATTGACATCACAGAGAAAGAGAAAGAAGAAGACAAGATCAAAACAGATGACTCTGAGAAACCAACAGTGATTGCTGAAACAACTGAGGTAACTGTTTTAGATGTTCCAGCGTGTGTGGGCGTATGTCAGATCTATTTTAGGGAGGTAAACAATCTATAATTATACCTTGATGGTCAATGGCGTATATTGTCTCTTGATTTGAGTGTTTGTTATAGTGCTTTACTATAAAGTTAATTCTATCATAAATTGGACTGAAGGTGACTGGCTTGGAGGACCTGACTAGGCATCCTCGATTGTATTAACCTTATTAAGTTGATATTTCGATTTTTATACACGAGTTCTTATTAAGATTTAGAGCTCCCAAAGGACCAAAACATAAAAACCTTGAACAAGCGTTAGTGCATAGTAGAGGAAGAAATATGTTATGCCTAGAACAACACACAAATGAATCTTCTATCCTAGTTCTAACTTTAATAAGTCAAAAACCACATTGTGTCACCGTATTATTAATCTGTAGGTCATGTTTAACTTTACTATTCAAAAACTATTGCTCCCAACTCTCTAAATCTGTTAAAGCTAAATATCTTGGCCTCCACAACACAGATTTCCGTCTACTGTGGAGACCGCGGGATAAATGTTATGTAGCTAAGTGGCGAAGCCATTCAACTTTATTTCCGTTGTAAATTGTTATTTATGGTTTTTTAATAAACAAATTATAAACAAATTAAACAAGTACAGCATATCCATACACGACGCGATCCTTTCCTCTTTTGTTTGTTCAGTCCAGCTAGCAGGAGCATTTTATCTAGATGGCGCACTATTGTGCCGTGAGGCACTCTAAGATAGTATAAAATAAGGCGCCCTTGCAAAAACGGCCAGCAGCCAATGTGTTAAACCCTTTTTGTGTGGAAGAGTGGGGCTTTCTGATACAGGTTACAAGTTTACCTACTAGGCCACACGCTAGGATACCCCTTTTTGTTCGATTGGCGCCCTTATGCCGCTTGCGGTAAGAGCTGCCATGGGGTATCTGTGACTGGTCAACCGTACATATTTTTGTTCGTTTTAAACCAAGTAACTTTCCTCAGCTCCCAACGCCGATGCGCAACGAGCAGCCGCCGTCGCTCGAGCAGTCCACCAGCGGCGAGTCGCGCGTGGCGTCCGTCTGGCACCTGCTTCGGCCTCTGGGCCTGTGCCACGATCTGCTCACCCCAAACACTGTCACCACCTACTTGCTGCCTGTCCTTGTGAGTCTTTACGTCACACATACATTCGGAAATACGGGACCTACGCGATCTCCAGATGGAGGATTGGAGGGAGTTAGCGCAGGACAGGGAAAGCTGGCATATTTAGGGTGCGGAGGAGATCTACTGTGGGTCGCTGAGCACTCAAGCTAGGGGAGCACCACGTCATGACAAACGTTTTATCCCACTATCGGCTAGCGCCATCTTGCTTTTTTTCACTGCATAAAGCGAGATGCCGCTACCCGATAGCAGGATAAAACTTTTATCATGATGTCATGCTCCCCTAGCTGGCTGGCTCAGCAACCCAAAGTAGATCTCCTCCGCAGCCAAAAGAAGCCAGCTTACCTTGTCCTGCGCTAACTCCCTCCAATCCTCCATCTACAGGGTGCACTCAAGTCGATAGCGGAATTTTAAGTAGGCTGTCTACCGATCAATACAAACAATTTGTACGAGGTGGCGACAAAAATGGAGCGAAAAAAATATCAGTTGATCCACACAAAAGGTCGACTCAATACTGCGCCAAATGTATGAAACAGCAAATTTTTTTTTTGCTCCTTTTTTTCACCACCTAGTGGAAGTTGTTTGTATTGATCAGTAAGCAGCCTACTTAAAGTTTCGCTATAGACTTAGAGTGCACCCTGTAGAAAAGTGATCTCTCTCTCTTTCTCGAGATCGCGCAGGTCCCGTATTTCCGTACGTTTGATAAAAACATATGGAGCAATACTTAGCCGGGAGCAGCGCGCCGATTGTGTTTTGGTGCAGTGAGTGGCCTTGGCATCTTCCAAGCACAACATGTTTCATTCACTCCTTAGAGTCTAAACTAAATATGAATAACAAAATGTTGAGGTGGACGTACTGCAGCTGCACTGCCACTATATTTCCCGCAATATTTAAAACCACATTAAAATTCACATTATGCTTCGTCCAAAAAATAAAAATAAAAGAAATAATGTCAATAATAAAACACAAAAAACATGACAAAGAAAAAAAAATTAATAATAATAACAATAAGCCAATACCTACTCAAATAAACCACCCCGGGCCACATCCGATCCAAAGGTCCCCATGACGCTAGCAGCGTTACCACGCTGAACCGCCAGGGAGATCCTCTGCATCAGATATGCCCCGGAGCGGTAGTCAAACCCACGGTTCCTCAATCGGCGACCTATCTCTTTGACGAAAACCTTGCCCTGAATTCCCCAAACCCCAGTGGTTTCAAGAGCAAGAGGATAAAAAATATAACTATTTAGGAGAGGGCCATACTTCTGACATTTCTGTCTTGCAGCTTCTTCCGCCGCGGCGCCAGAAGTAGCAGTGGTGGAAATAATGTGGGAGGGCGCAAATGTGCAAACGCACGTGGCGTCCCAAAGCAGACAACGTCCCCTCTCCCAAGGAATCATGGTCAATCCATCAGGGATTTAAAATATTTATGACAGTGTCTTAGACGCTGTCAACGATGCACGATTCAACATATTATGGTGTCAACCATTTACTTACACAAAATATAATATGACACTCCATAAACATACTAAAATTGGGCAGTTTGGACCCGCCAAATACTTGAGAGTGTGCAGTGGTTTTGGTGGCGAGTTTAACACTTACGGTCTTACGCACTTGTTTCTAGGAATGCATCCCAACGCTGCTAGAGAGTCTAACAGACGAGGAGTTGAAGCGCGAAGCTCGCGGCAGCGAGAATAAGACCGATACAGTGTCATGTCTCATACGCGCTTGCAAGTGTGTGTCCAGCAAAACTCCGCAGCACCATAGCTTGTTGAAATGTAAGTGAAGTAAAATGTAGAGTTATAATTTCATTCAAAGTAGCTATATGTGTACCCACTTTATTTATTTTTTGTTATACTACTGTCTGTCTACTTTCTGTCTGTATGTGCTTTGTGAGATGTGGCAAAGTTTTAAGAAAGTGGTAAAGAAAATAATCATCATCTATGTAACTTTACCACAGCTCCCATCCGATCAACTTGGTTAAGGATATTGCAAGCCGGTGTATAAAAAAACGTACTATGAGTTACTGGAACCTTTGTTTTAATCGGAGTATAAAAACGCACAATATACCGACGCATTATAATGCGTGCTACGAAAAAAGAGACTTGATACACTACGTGGTTTGACATGTCGAATTATTTAGGGTCTCTTGAGCGG
Organism: Zelleria hepariella; assembly: GCA_949319315.1. Taxonomy (NCBI): domain Eukaryota; kingdom Metazoa; phylum Arthropoda; class Insecta; order Lepidoptera; family Yponomeutidae; genus Zelleria; species Zelleria hepariella. The sequence continues at coordinate 7,551,399 of OX439391.1, read as the reverse complement.
TATTGAGTGCAGGACGGGACCGGCCGTTATCAGGGCGGCGGAAGGATGTGCGGGAGGCGCTGTCAAGCCTCTTCTTTCGTGGCACGTATGGTACCCTTAATTTATTTGATCGTAACAGCTCCTAATTCTGTTTATTCCAAAGGTGGTTGTTCCCCCATCGAGTGCAACGGCGCGAGGGTAGACCACACACCCTGTAGCTGCTTAGGGGCGTCCCATATTCGCCCCTACGCTCCTACATCGTATGTGACCTACCCCCTATCATCTCATCGCATCTCTGTCGTCCATCATCTGTGCATTTGGTGTTCTATCTTTTTTGTGTTACATTTAGACTATTTCGGTGTTAGTTTTTCTATATTTTTTGTATAGGCCTGTGTTTTGCATTCTTTCAGAGATAATTGCTGGCTTAGCTGCAGCGGCCTTATCGAGGTTTATAACTTGATACTCTTGTCTGTGCTTATGTACAGTCAGCTACACGCTACGATGTCCCTTTTTCTTCGTTTGGCGCCCTCATGCCGCGCGCGATAAGAGCGCTACCAAGAGGTATCCTAGAGTGGCTGACCGTACATGAAAATAGTGTGGGAGAAATATATTTTCCATATAGCTATGGCGCTAATGCTAAGCCAGCTGATATTAGATGTATGTCAAATTATACTGTATCTATCTGGGATCTGTGTATCGAACTGAAGCATTGTATTGGCGTCGGCATGACCAAAACCTCAGTAAAAAAAACACTTACCTTTTCAGCTCTGGAAATGTTTCGTCTCAAGATGATCTTGCGGCTGCTGCAAATGTCGTCGTTCAACGGAAAAATGTCTGCGTTGAACGAGATCAATCAGCTCATCAGTACGATGTCGCAACAGCCCAAACCGGAGTGGCTAACGCCTGCTGTTATTACTGTAAGAATCACCAATTTATCCTATTGCATGCATGTGGTCTCCTAGTGAAGTTTTTCGACTGAGAGTTCGTTCTCTACCATCGAAGGATAACGTGACGTTATGAAGCCTATGATTTGATAGTGTTCTCTATTTACCGACTTACGTGCCAAGTTGTCCAATTGTACTAAGAAGTGTACCCTGAAAACGCGGCTTAAAATACAAATCTTCAGAGTATGTAAAATAAACTTGCATTTATTAGAAGGCCACGCTTTCTTGACATTTCTTACAAGCCAAACTTACTTTTGTAATCTTTTTTATCCGACCTATCAACTGCCGCGAGTCGCCGCTCGCGGCAATAGCGCACTAGCGGCCAGCCCCCTTAGCACGCTGGCCTTTTGTCTACTCTCAACTGTCACCTTAGCCACTGTTAACTGTCAACTCAGTAGTATTAAGTGGCTAAGGTGACAGTTGAGAGTAGGCAAAAGGTCAGCGTGCTAAGGGCGCTGGTCGCATAGACACATTGGTAAAGATAGACACATTAGTATGAAATCGCCATGGGCCACGTCTCGGTGGCCGCGGCGGCCAACGAGATGAAGCGACGCACTGCGGCCCGTGATTGATCTGCCTGCCCTAGCGGCTATGCGCTATATTTCTCTAACTACCCCAATAATTTTCAGACCTGGATCCGCGAGAACAAAGTAGTGGACATAGTGTTGAGGGACTCGCTCCACCAGCCCCAATACGTTGACCGACTCGAGAAGATGCTTAGGTTTATGATAAAGGAGAACTCTCTCACCCGGGACGACTTGGACGCCATCTGGCTGGCGCAGCACGGGAAGCACGAAGCCATTGTGAAGAACCTGCACGATCTACTGGCTAAGCTGGCCTGGGACTTCACGCCTGATCAGCTGGACCACCTTTTTGATTGTTTCAAAGTAAGTCTCTGGGCGTTAAATTATTTTCTTCGGCCTGGTCACTAGGCAGACTCGAAACCTGTTTGCGTTGGATGAGTGCTTGCCTCCCGAAGAGGCATGGAGGCATGGCATGGATCTGTTTAGTATCTGACTTACTTGACTTAAATCTTGATAACCCTCAAGAGGGGCATAGGTCTCGAAGAAGTTTTCTCCACTTGGTACTATCTTGTGCAGTTGATTCGAGTCAAGATCGACCTTCCGCGCCTCACTATCTGGTTACTATCTGGTTACTTGATATTTTATTTCAGCTCATGCCAAGAATGTTGTACTAATAGTTTTGGCGTACTTTGCAGGCAAGTTGGGCTACGTCAAGTAAGAAACAAAGTGATAAGCTATTAGAGGTTATAAGGAGACTCGCCGAGGACGACAAAGATGGCGTCATGGCAAATAAGGTAAAGCATAAACCCTGTTATTCATACGCTCATCAAACTCAATGCTATGAGTAAATTCGTATTCATGCCAAAATGTGTGTTGGTACAGGTACTAGTGCTTTTTTGGAATTTGGCGCATTCGGACGAGGTTTGCACGGAGATTATTGACATGGCGCTGGCTAACCTGATCAAAATACTCGACTACAGCTGCAGCCAAGACCGCGACGCTCAGAAGACACTTTGGTTGGACAAGTGAGCGCTCTTCAGTCATTTTAACAATGTTATAGTCATCTTTTTGTTGTTTTGTTACAGCTGGCTTAGCTCAAGAATGAGTTAGGCCATATCTATACGTTTATCTATAAAATAAATAAATAAATTGGATTCTATTCATCACATTTAAAACAATAGTTCAGTCATTTTATGTTTTTCACCTAAACTAATTAATAAAGTTTTCAAACTTGTGTCACAGTATACCTTTGGGTGTAGTGATGAAAACCCACAACTCTCCCCCCCTCTCCACCTGACGCTTCACCCCCTCTCACCATGAAATAGGTCCAATTTTTTTGTTTTTTCAATTTTGTGGGAAAACTATAGAAGATACGGCAAAAGTGTCAAAGGCAAACATAATCCTTATAAAATTTAACACAAAAATGATTATACACATTTTTTTGATAGGCTTGATGGTATTCGAGCTATAGCTAGTTCTATTATCCAAAAACTTCGCTATGAGCAAAAAAATATCGTAACCAGCCTTTTTGTTTCAAAATATTAAAAGTTAGGTACGGAATTGTGTCAGGGAGCCTATGTTAAGTAGTTGTTAGTACTTTAGCCTACAAAATGAGCTTTCATTCATTTCATTACGCATAATACTTATGGAGTTATAACTATCAGAGGTCTGGCGGTCACCAGTTACGCACGGCTCCCCGTTAATGGTTTTTTCCTTTTTTTGGGAAAACTATAAGAGATACGAAAAAGGTGTTAAAGGCAAACATTATCCTTATTAAATTTCACATAAAACAGTATAGCATATTTTTTGATAAACTTAACGGTATTCAAGCTATAGCCAGATACACCGAAAAATATGTCAAAAAATTACATAAGTCGAATTTCTTTTAAAATCTTAATAATTACGTACAAAGTAGTGCTCAGGGAGACTACGCCAATAATTGTAAGTTATTTAGACTACCAAACAAGCTTTCATCCATATCATTACGTACATTAGTTCTGGAGTTATACGTTCTGGAATTATTAGACAGTTAAAAATATTGCTTATTAATTATTTAAGGTTCGATACCTTATATACGAATCTATCGCCAAGAGGACGTCAAAGGGAGTTAGTTTATTGAAACGGTATTAATAATGAGCCATAACATCAGTTACAACTTTTTAATAACAGGAAATATGAAATAAAAACTCTAGTCACAAAGACTCTACATCTCCCTCAATATCATGATTTTTGTTAAAACTGCTTTTGCCTCGGCAACCGCTGCATTGCATCATTTTCCGCAGATGATGAATGAGGAGAAAATTTGCGTCATCATTAGCAAGTACTTATTAGAGTTATTCCTTCGTCTTTCAGTCTGTTGGCCAGTGGAGCAATGAGTCTTTTCTTATTGCTCAAATTACTCAACAGAATGTTTCGGTTAGGAAAGTTGTGTTCTTTCATTGAATTGAATCTCAGGACATTTTCTGTTGATAATACGTCTCAGTCTTCTTCCAGCTAGGCTGCGGAAAAATGCAACGCAGCGGTTGCCGAGGCAAAAGCTGTTTTAACAAAAATCATCATATTGAGGGAGTCTTTGTGATTAGTGTTTTTATTTTATTTTTCCTGTTATTAAATGGTTGTAACTGATGTTATGGCTCACTATTAATAACGTTTCAATAAATTACCTCCCTTTGACGTCCTTCTGGCGATAGATTCGTACATTACTCGTTATCTTTAATAATTAATAAACAATTTTTTTTAACTGTCCTATAGTTCCAGAACTAATAACTCGATAACTATTGTACATAATTATATAGATGAAAGCTTGTTTAGTAGTCTAAATTACTTAAAATTTATAAACGTAGTCACCTTGAGCACTATTTCGTACGTAATTATTAAAAACAAAAAATGCTACTTATGTAATTTTTTGGCATATTTTTTCCCCTATATCTGGCTATAGCTTGAATACCGTCATGTTTATCAAAAAAAGATGTAGAATTGTTTTATGTAAAATTTAATAAGGATAATGTTTGCCTTTGACATCTTTTTCTTATCTCTTATAGTTTTCCAAAAAAAAAAAAAAAACTATTAACGGGGAGCCGTAAGCTACTTGTGCCCGCCAGACCTCTGATAGGTATAACTCCAAAAGTATTATGCGTAATAAAATAAATGAAAGCTCATTTAGTAGGCTAAAGTACTGACAACTAATTAACATAGGCTTCCTGAGCAAAATTCCGTTCCTAACTTATAATATTTTGAAACAAATATGCTGGTTACGATATTTTTTTGCTCATACTCACATTTTTGCATAATGGAACTAGCTATAGCTCGAATACCATCAAGCCTATCAAAAAAAGGTATAGAATCTTTTTTGTGTGAAATTTAATAAGGATTATGTCTGCCTTTGACACTTTTGCCGTATCTTCTTTAGTTTTCCCACAAAATTGAAAAAACAAAAAAATGGGACCTATTTTATGGTGAGGGGGGGTGAAGCGTCAGGTGGAGAGGGGGGGAGAGTTGTGGGTTTTCATCACTACACCCAAAGGTATCATGTCACACAAGTTTGAAAACTTTATTAATTTGTTTAACCGCCCCATACATTGAAAACATAGAATGACTGGGCTACAAAACAAAACAGTCTTGTAGGTACTAGTTCTTATAAAGTATAATACCAAGGTACTTACACTTTTTTTTCACTATCTTACGCTTCTGATCTACGTAGAGTGGTATAGATAGAGAGAGATATAAAAACCATAGATAAGGTCTAACCCATTCTTGTGCTAAGCCAGTAGTTTGCCCCATTGGGCGGGCGATTTTCCCCATCTGAGTTACAGATGTCCTGTATGTTCCTTTCAATTCTACGCAAAGCGAATCACACGAAGATCAAGACGGGTTAGTTAACTAACCTCCATTGCCTCCCAGATGCGTGGAAGAACTGAAAACCAACGAGAAGTGGGTGCTGCCAGCGCTCAAAATGATGCGTGAAATCTGCTGCTTGTACGAGGCCGGCGGAGGTACGGGCGTCAGACCACACGTCACGCGACAGGAGTTGATAGACCGGTCTGTCACGCAGCATGCGCTCGTCATACTGGTCACTGACTCACTCACACACTATATGGACGGCGTAAGGAAGAAGCTGGCAGGTAAGCGAATACTTTTCTCTCTTGTTCATTCTGCGTTATCCCTTCAAATCGACCATGATTCAAACTCACGCCTGTAAGTCGGTGGGCTGAGAGGATATTTTTCCACTTGCTTTTGTTTATTGTTGTGTCTGGATTACGGGCGATATGGTTGCCACTTATATGGGAAATAATAACCAGTCAAACGGAGGGCTCTGTCCCATCGAGTTTTCCCACTTTGGGTCATTGTATTCAGGCCAATACAAATGTTCGAACTGAGTCGCTCTCGCTCGCACTTACATCGAAGTGCGAGCGACAGAGACTGATGACGCAATTCGAACGTTTGTAAGGGCCCGACTAGTCTCATCCACGATAGTATTAGAAATGTAAGATTAGAAAGAAGACTGGTTGGCTAGACCGGATGCTTTTGAAGCACCAGCATTCATCATAACTTATTCATCGTTCCTCAGTTTTTGAAGTAACATCCGCATTGCAGATGAAGGCGAGATCGATTGGGACAACTGGCTCCCAGACGGACGATACCCGCATGGGGCGCAGGTCCACGAACGACTTAGCTTCCTTAGATTCCTCTTGAAGGATGGCCAGCTATGGTTGTGTGCCGAACAGGTAAGAATTCTTACAAATATTTTATTCAAGAGGACATTTCTTAGATATGTTTCAGTGCAAAATATTGTTATGTTTCCAAGCTGTCTTATAAATATTGTGAACGGCGCGCTCTGCCTCGCTCAAGCGGAGAAAACAAATAAACAGTATTTCTCCCCCTAAATATTATCCGATAGGTATAATATTAATGAGCAGCCAAAATGATACTTAGTGGCAGCATAACTGCTACTTCGTTTGTATGGGAGTGGGCGCGGTAAATAATGGTCTTAATTCAGGTCTAAAGAATCTCAGGAGCAGACTAGCCTTCCCTACTTTCTTCTTATCTAACTCATCTGGCAGCGTTGTGAGCTTACCGACATCATCTCACACTGGATCGAAATGAATTATATTTGTGGTAAATAAAGTCTAATTTTCGTTTTTTTAGGCGAAACAAATCTGGGTATGTCTGGCAGAACGGCCAGCCCACCTTGGCGACCGCGAGGCTTGCTTCAGATGGTTCAGCAAACTGATGGGCGAAGAGCCCGACCTCGACCCCAATATCAACCTGCACTTTTTTCGACAAAACATTATGACGTTGCCGCCGAATCTTCTGACTCACGCCGGCATCAAGTGTTTCGAAAGGTGAGATAGAAAATAAATTCTGTCGCTTTGTGATGACGGTGTTTTGTGTAGATGTAGAGTGCGTTTCACGAAAGAATTCCCCTGGGTTTAACGAAAATAGTCATTACATTGTAGTTCGTCAAGTAAACTCTTTCGTGAAACGCACTCTACAGGGTGCACTCTAAGTCGATAGCGGAACTTTAAGTAGGATGTCTACTGATCAATACAAACAAATTGTACTAGGTGGCAACAAAAATGGAGCGAAAAAAATATACATTTGGCGCAGTACTGAGTCGACCTTTTGTATGGAACAGCTGATATTTTTTTCACTCCATTTTTTTCGCCACCTAGTAAAAGTTGTTTCTATTGATCAGTAGATAGCCTACTTAAAGTTCCGCTATCGACTTAGAGTGCACCCTGTAGTTGATATTTGGGAAAACTTTTAGGTCAGTCAGGCTCATGATATTTGGGAATACTTTTAGTTTTGGGCCAAAACTAAGAGTATTCCCAATTTGGCTCATGCTGTGATAAAGTGTTGAATTAGCCAATGTTTTTACTACTAGTACTTTTTATTTGTTTACAATAAGTACATACATTTTCTATGTTTTGTATTTAGTAAACGGTTTTGCTTATTTCTATGTCGTTTGTTGTAGATTCTTCAAAGCTGTGAATTCCAAAGAGGGGAAGCTGAAAGTGAAACGGAGAAGCTTTCTTCTAAACGACGCAGATCTCATAGGATTAGATTACTTGTGGCGGGTAAGTGAAAACCTATTTCGCAGCTTTTACACATGTTTTCTCCAATCTTGTGTCACTCATAGTAATGAAATTAGTTCGCCTTCATACATAGTATCTCGCCTACAAGGTTTTCAATGCTATTTTAGTCTTTTTTGGTGCGCAATAAGTACATTAGTACAGTGTAATAATACAACAACAATGTGGGATTTGTATTGCAAGTCACTCGCGTTTGAGTGCAGCATAACTTTTTGGTGCGTTAATAATTTGATTGTACATTACCTTTTCATTACCTATGTAGGTAGGGCGCCCATATTTTTTAATTGTAGCTGATGTGTATCCCACTGCTGGGATTCCTTTGGCTTGCCACTCTTCCCTATCTCGGGCAACCTTCTGCCAACCCGTCGTCTCGGCATGTGCAGCGTGATATTCTGGACTCTTAACACCTAGTATGCTGCGCTCCGTCGCACCTAATTTACCTACCCTTAATAAGGCCATGGTAGTATAAAGTTAAATTTAATGTGGGGTACATTAAATTTAACTCTATTGCTGCGGAATAGAGTCCAAAACCAATGATAATTTTATAGTACCCGTGCCCGATTAAGGGTTAAAAACCTCCCGCAGGTGATAACAGAATGCGAGGACGAGATCTCGGCGCGCGGCATCGAGCTATTGCGCGAGGTCTCGACGTGCGTCGGGCCGGCGGTAGCGGCCGCGCCGCACCACGAGGCCTTCCTGACTCAGTGCTGCGCGCGCCTGCAACAGATGCAGCGGGACTTGCCCCAGCACCAGGGTATGTGCTAAACATGCGGCCCTAGCAGCATCGAGCTACTGCGTCAGGAGCCGCACCGCGATCCTTCCTCACTCAGTGCTGCGCGCGCCTGCAACGGATGCAGCGGGACTTGCCCCAGCACCAGGGTATGTGCTAAACATGCGGCCCTAGCAGCATCGAGCTACTGCGTCAGGAGCCGCACCGCGATCCTTCCTCACTCAGTGCTGCGCGCGCCTGCAACGGATGCAGCGGGACTTGCCCCAGCACCAGGGTATGTGCTACACATGCACTCATTGCTGCGCGAGCCTGCAACGGATGCAGCGGGACTTGCCCCAGCACCAGGGTATGTGCTACACATGCACTCATTGCTGCGCGAGCCTGCAACGGATGCAGCGGGACTTGCCCCAGCACCAGGGTATGTGCTACACATGCACTCATTGCTGCGCGAGCCTGCAACGGATGCAGCGGGACTTGCCCCAGCACCAGGGTATGTGCTACACATGCACTCATTGCTGCGCGAGCCTGCAACGGATGCAGCGGGACTTGCCCCAGCACCAGGGTATTCTAATTTGAAATAACTAGTGGTTCGCCCCGAACTGTGAACTCGCGACCCCATATAAACTTAACAACCCCATATTTCGGCAACCCCTCGACCGATTTGGCTCATGTTCAAACTTAAAAATTCTTTTAATTTCATTTACCCGCCTACCCAATTTCATAACGATCCGACCAAATTTACTCAAGTTATCGTCGAACGAACATTCATACATACAAACATACATACATATAAACATACATACATACATACATACAAACATACAAACGCCGGATTGTTCCAGTAGACTCGGAGAACTTCGCTCGCTTCGCTCGCTCGTTCAATAATGTCAGACGGGAGATAGAAAAAAAATTTTTAGTTGTTATTTCTGAAGAACTTAGATCATTATGGAAAATCATGTGCTTTATTTCTTCTTTTAGATGCTGCGGAGAGTTGCATAAGGATGTGTAGAGTAATACGTGCCATACAAGAATACGTGAACGAATGTGATAGAAGATTCTCAGCCGAGAGACAGATATTGCCGATCTATAGATCGGGGCGGGGGCGACAGTGTACAATAATTGTAAGATTTAATTTTCAAACCGGCCAAAGACAAATTGAGGATATTGAGCTTTACTCGCATACGAATGAGACGCTGCATTCGTTACGGACTGCTATCCAAAGAAGGTATGTGAAATATTATCTCCTAGCTAAAAATGACCCAGGCGCTGCAGCGTCCGAGCGGTCGCTTCACCCAACTAGTGTGAGTGGAGATTCCACTGGACGCTGTATAAATCATCTATGCTAGATGTAAAGGCCTAAGATTTTTATATCACGTTGAAATCTCTGTTAAACAATTTTTATGTTCCTAGCTGGTTAAAAAGACATCTTACCAAAAACTATGCTAACTTGAGAATTATTTGTTGCAGGTTAAAATGTGCCCCAGAGAGCAACATGAAGCTAGAGTTATATGTAAATAAGTTAGAATTGTATGTAAATGGAGAACTATTGGACTCGAGTCACGATCGGAAGATCCTATCGCAAATACCCTTGAGAGACAAGACTATAATCATCGCGAAGGTATGCGGCGTTTTACATTCATCTTTACTACACATTGAAAGCAACTTTTTGTATTTTCTTAAGCACTAACCCGTGCTAGGGATCTTTATAAAGAAAAAAAATCTAAAAAATCTTTATTGAAAGCAACCGTAACAGAAATCTATATATTTATGGCATTGACTCACACCTTAGAACTTACAAAATATTTGCGAAGCGGCAACGCTTACACCCTTATATTCATACAACTTACAAACTGTTTGCGAAGCGGCAAGGTTCACACGAATTTTGACTATGACAAGAGCGCAAACTCGTAATTCACAGGCACTCTGCAGTTCTGTAAACCCATAACAGTCTATGAAGTCGAGGTCGTGTATCTATCTGTGATGTTGCGAAACCTCTTTGCCATACAATGTCCTTTGCTTTCCAGTCACTGATCCCCAGACGTTGTGAAACCTCTTTGCCATTCTTTTCCTCTACTTTCCAGTCTCTGATCCATCTCCTCTTATTCTATAGGCTTATTATAAACATCTGATTGCGTTTGCAGGTGTACGACGGACAAGTTTGCGGCAGCGGCGGCTGTGGCTCGTCGAACGATTCCAGTAGCGACTCGAGTACTTCGTCGCCGCCGCTACCCGCGACGCCTGAAACGGCTCTACCTGGCGTTGTAAGTATGGATCAACACATTTAGGCGGTTGCCACGAAGAGACGTATCAAACCAAACTGTATAAGCGACGTGACATTACACGCGAGGGCCTGTCTCCGTCTAACGTATATTGTAAATAATACTTTATGCAGCGGCACCTTCTACAGTAGATGTGTGATGTGACCTGTCAGCCTCTTAGTGCAGGGTAGATTTTTTTCTAGGTGGTGTAACTTGGCAAGCCAAAAATCTACAGCTTAATAAAATAATACTATATATTCTGCTCAGAAATTAAAAGTAGTCGCAGGGGGTCATATTCATAATCTCATATTTTTCTATTTCAGTTATTCTCACAAGGGACGTGGTATCTGCCTTTTATCCTGGAGTTGGAACACATCGGCGTTACAAAATGTCACATACCACTGACAGAGGCGGCGCATTTACTGTCCCAGTTATGTCCTGCACATAAGCAAACGGTACGTAAACTTTACATAAAGGTAACCTGTGGTTATTTCTGCGTTGGTAAAGTTTGTTTATAATTTTTATAATGTCCTATTTTTACCCAGCTGCCCAAAGGAGGGTTTATTCACATGCGTTCCTTTATCCTGCCATGTTACCTCGAGTTACGACCACGAATTACTTTCGTTAATTTAGGGCTCTATATCAAGGCAATACAGTCATGGTCTCTTTCGACAACTCTGCCTCTATGGTCGCCGGTCGTTTGATTTCGAGATATTTTTTTTTTCAGGTGGAAAAGTTAACCGAAGCATTGCTTTGTCAAGAAGACACAAAACTCAGAGACATGTTATTTGGGCCAGCGCCACCGACCGTTGCATATAATATAGAGGTAAGATTGTCTCGACATAGCATATGAAACCTTATCAACTGTGCAACATGGTCTACAATGCAATGTACGTTATTTACAGGTTTTATACAGTATGGTGATGCCATCGTCTGACATGAAGCTGGAACGGAATCGTAACTTCCAGCTAGCGTGCGTGAAGAAAGCCCCTTTGTTGGTGCAATGCTTGTCGGACAAAGAGTTTTTAGCTGGCGCCGCAGCACACACGAGAAGGTAAATTGTCTTATTTATGCATAAAAAACACTACACTAGCTACTTACTAAAGGCATAGCGTCTAATTGAGGAGCTGCCTGCGGTAGTCGAGCGGTGCGGGAGGGGGACATTTGTGACGTCTCCGACTAAAGTCAAGCATCAATGAAAACACATCCCCCCGCACAGCTACCATACCGCGTTACGCCTATATAGATACACACTCAAGCTAGCTAGCCTTTGTCATATGCAACAAATTACAAATGAAGACTTGGTTTGTGAAATTGTATGCTGTAATATCTGATGTTTCATTCCAGGGTCGGTTATTTGGCTCTAGTCAGACTGGCCAAATTAACCCTCAACACACTAGGACACCTATTCGAAATGCTCGCTCCTGAATGTGGTGACAACACCGATAAAGAACTTTGGTAAGCATTATCAGTATCTGATCTTTTCTTGCCTAGATGTTACACCTGATGCTAACCCGCAAATGTGTCCATACCGAACTAATTCGTGTATAAGCTGGCATTCGTCTGTTTGTTTTACGAATCTAAACCTTAACGAGCCCAGATAAAGGTTTGTCTCTCGTTAAATGTCGTGGCGTAGTAAGCTCGACACTTTAAAATAATTACAGATAGCTGTTTATCTTTCTGCTAAACTCGGTATGGTCAAGCAAGACCAATATTAGACTTTTCGTCACAGATCAGCGCATCAATATTTATACGCGCCTGTACTTTCATTCCACTCTCAATCATATGTCAACGACGTATCGCAACGTTCTTCGGTCACATAGCCCGTAGAGGACCTGATAGCCTGGATAAACAAATTATGACGGGAAAGGTGGAGGGAAAGAGAGCTCAAGGCAGACCACCCGCTAGATGGACGGATATGACAACCAAAGCCACGCAAAAACACCTGCACAAACTGATCCACATCGCAAGTGATAGAGCGCAATGGAGAACTCTACTCTCTGCCAACTTCAATGATGGTCACGATCCTCAGCATTGAGGGAACGACTGAATGGAATGGTACTTTAGGAGGAGCGGGTGATCGTGCTCCTCTCTATAAAGGGAAATTTCCCGCCAAGCAGATGTTGTGCTTGGGGACCGGTCGGGTCCAACTGAACATAGTTGGACGTTCTATATATACTCAGCTACGAAAGATATTTTGCTGGCGCGATGCAGGATTGTAGCGAGTAGTGATTGACAGCTGGAGTATCTAGCAGTTTCCTGAGCGCCCGACAGGGGTCGCTACAGTACTTTCATTTCTCTAACCCGTCTCGTTGCTTATTGTTTCAGGATTGACGTCGCCGTGCTGCGCGAGGCTCTGCAGACTGTGCCCAATCACAGCTGCGAGCTGATCGTGAAAGCGATCGCCGAGAAGCTCGCGAACACGTTAGCCGAGCAGGTGAATGTTAACCTTAAAAAGGTACTTTATCTATGCCCAATGCTTCTTTTACTGTTCGGATTTATTTTATGTCATGTCATTATCCGGGAACTCACGAAGCAAATGTTTGTGCAGCGTGAGCAATGGATTCTGAGGCTCAGCCAATTCTCGCGTGGAAACAGTTCTTGCTTCTTGTAGCGACATACGTAATAATAACCATGTGGTGATGCTGGAACGTTTGCTCAGTCAGCGCCCGACGATTCCTATCTGACTGTCGCTTTTACGCTAAAGTACTTCTAATACGATTTATCTGTTAATTTTAATATCCTACTATGATGGTCTGTCCGGTTGCCATATTTTTATTTCATACTCTATCACCACAGTCTCAAAGTCTTCTCTCCTTTGTTCCCAGGTTGTGAGCGGTGCGGAAGAAATCGATCTAGTTTCATCACTAGTTTGGTGGCGTGTGCCTACAACCACAACTGTGCGCGCGCTATACACTCTCGCCTACTCTGTGGCGCAGCCAGCGGAGATCAGTGGGATGGTGCATCCAGATGACGTCACGCGTACGTATATCTGTTTATTGTAATAAAGGGTGCAATATATAGTTCCGTTATAACCCGTGTCATTAAAGAAAACATTTAGGATGGACTTCAAAACACTCGCCCTCTCGCTCTTATTAATACAGTCAAAGCGAGACAACGCTAGGTTTTTAACTCCGTCCTAAATGTTTTCTTTAATGACACGTTTTATACGGACCAAACTTAACAAGGACCAAATAAAATACTTTCATCGTGAAAGAAAATAATGACATAAATTAGATTACCGACGAAACCTTATAGAGATGGCGGTCAATGGTCTGGACGAAAAAACTCAATCAAACAATTTGACGAAAAAAACTCTACGAGAGTCGATGGCCTATCCAAATATGCAGTGAAAACAAATCATCATGGAACTACCGGGAACGAACGCCCCGAAAATGACAAAGCCGAAATGTAATGTTCCATCACTGGCCAGTGTTATATGACCACACAAGGTAAGTGGAAAAAACGCAGTATTTCAAAGTAATTATTCTTTTGCAGTTGTCCGCGAATGTATGGAGGTGGTGACGATCTGTATGGCGCTCGGCGGTGGTCATTTAGAGATGTTGCTGCACGAAGCTTGGTGGCAAGAGACTGCGTCCTATCTGATGATCGACTGCCCTCATGCCCAGGTCAGCATCTCCCGTCATTTTAAAATGCTCGACAGGGTAGATTAGCCATGTTCCTCAGCTAACCCGGTGCCCTTAGCTGATATTTAGTTGCGCAGGCCGAAATCCACTTTGGGCCGCTGAACCGAGAAAGAATCAATGTATAGCAAAATACGGAACCTTAAAAAAGGTAACATTTAGCCAGAACAAGTGAACTCGTCCCACCAGCTGGGCAAAGGCCTTCTCTCAGAGAGAGAGAGAGGGAGAGGAGAGAGAGAGAGAGAGAGAGAGAGAGAGAGAGAGAGAGAGAGAGAGAGAGAGAGTTCAGAACTTCGAGCCACTGCCTATTGACGATTTTTTAAATGAAGCAAATAATAACACTTCTATGCCGATAATGAACTTGCCTCAAATGATAGATCTCGAAATGAGCGTTCTATGTAACGTTTCTCTTATTCTAAAGCCGCGTTTTCACAGTCAAATCGTAAAAGAAAGAGTACCGTCCAAGAAAATAGACGCTTCGATAGGTCGATTCCATCCGAGCCAGAGACAAGCTCGCTAAAATGTAAACGCTCGGATAGAATAGACCAATCTTTTCTTGGATGGTCCTTTTGGTTTTAGCTTTATAAGACTGTGAATGTGAAAACGCGGCTTTAAACTTTACTCTTTACTTATCGCAGGTCCGAGTCTCGTGCGCCGAGCAGGTCCTCTGCATGTGCGCGTGGGGCGGCGGCGACGGCGCGCGCACGGCGCTGGGCGCGCTCGGCGGGACCGCGGGCGGCCCGCGGCTGCAGCGGCACGCCAGGCACGCGCAGCAGTTCCTGCAGCTCGTCTGTCGGCTGGTCGCGCTCGCCGGGCCCACGCCCAGGACCATGGACGACCTGGCCGTGCAGGTGGGGACATGTTCTTTCATCGCAGGTTCAAGTCTCGTGCGCCGAGCAGGGGGTCTACCGGCTAAGACGAAGCCGATTACCATTGGCGAAAACCGAAGTTCGATTTTTGAAAAATGTACTGCCACCCAGTTTATTTACTGCCACACAGTAAATTTTTCATCAATCGAACTTCGAATTTCGCCAATGGTAATCGGCTTCGTTTTAGCTGGTAGACCCCCAGGTCTTCTGCATGTGCGCGTGTGGCGGCGGCGACGGCGCGCGCACGGCACTGGGCACGCCAGGCACGTGCAACAGTTCCTGCAGCTCGTGTGTCGCCTGGTCGCGCTCGCCGGGCCCACGCCCAGGACCATGGACGACCTGGCCGTGCAGGTGGGGACATGTTCTTTCATCGCAGGTTCAAGTCTCGTGCGCCGGTCAGGGGGTCTACCGGCTAAGACGAAGCCGATTACCATTGGCGAAAACCGAAGTTCGATTTTTGAAAAATGTACTGCCACCCAGTTTATTTACTGCCACACAGTAAATTTTTCATCAATCGAACTTCGAATTTCGCCAATGGTAATCGGCTTCGTTTTAGCTGGTAGACCCCCAGGTCTTCTGCATGTGCGCGTGTGGCGGCGGCGACGGCGCGCGCACGGCACTGGGCACGCCAGGCACGCGCAGCAGTTCCTGCAGCTCGTGGGTCGCCTGGTCGCGCTCGCCGGGCCCACGCCCAGGACCATGGACGACCTCGCCGTGCAGGTGGGGACATCTGATGGGGGCTGCATTCGACACATCTCGAAGGAAAAATCTCAATTTGCGGCAAATGTCACATCTCCTATTCTCACGAAGTCATCCTCGACACAAGGCACGAGATTTCTGCGAGATGTTTGCCTTTTTCGCTCGACATGATAAAAGTGTAAAAGATGTAAAAACAAATGTAGATAACACCCGCCGCCGGACAAAGCGAATAAGTAATAGAGTAATGTCAGTTCATTTGTCTTTCCGTGTAGTCTCGAGAGCGATAGTGTAACACTATAAACTTCGAACGCGAGCCCTTTTTTGTCATTTATTTTAGCAACACTAACGATCGATATTTGTCCTTAGGTGGCGTGGCTGCGAACTGTGAAAGCCAATCCAGACACACTCGACGACACCCTTCTGGAGGGACACCTGAATCTAACCAAAGAACTGTTCGCGCATGTCCCCGCGAACATCAAGTATCAGTACGGCGCGCACCCAGAACATGCGGACTCTGGGTTGATAAAGGTAAATTCAAACTCATATTCAAGTCATTTAATTTGCTTCTTCGATCCAGTAGCTTTAAACAATTTCATTGACGTTAAAACATATCATATTTTGTCATCTTATCAAACTGTGGATTAAACATGGACATAAATCATAAATAATGATGCATGTTCTCTTTGTTGGGTATGCGCTGTGACGTCACACACACCCAAATATCACGTTTCAGATACGAAAGTGATCACACGAAATTAAAAATAGTCATTTTTAGTTTAGTCTGACAAGACGGGTCTCTTATTTGGAAACTTGGACAGTCTCACTGCCGGTATCTGAATTGAGAAATTCGCTAAGCAAATGGGTAATTATCGTCCTGTCTCTGCAGATTTCTCACAAAAGAGCGTGACAGAACGATAGTTAAGTATTTGTTTGGCAAAATTCTCAATTCAGAAACCGGGCCTCAGTCATTTAGTAAAAAATCATTACTCACATTTATATTTCACATGGCAACTATAGTCTCCACTCCACAGGAAATAGCGACGGAATTCCTCTGGCCGTACTCGTGGGCGTGGTGCTCAGACGGCGAGGACGGGGCGGAGCCGCCGGCGCCGCTCTGTCGGTCCGCGGGCGCCGCGGCGGCGGCCTGCGATTTGTTACTGGCTTTGGTGCACGGTTGCGTGCCTAATATGACTGCGCTAGCTACGCTACTCGCCAACATGTTCTATAGTGGTGAGTAGGCGTTCGCATTGTACAGTCAGCAACACGCTAGGATACCCATTTTTGTTCGATTGGCGCCCTTGTGCCGCGCGCGGTAAGAGCTACCATGGGGTATCCTATACTGTGGGCGACCGCACTAACAGGGAAATACGTCAAAGCGGCTATAATTTAGCACTTTCCACCATCCTGACTGACCTCTCTCCCTTCAACCACATTCTTGAATCTTGGCAGGCACGCTTGCCTATTTATTTCGCCCTCTACGTTCAGTGAACCATCACGCCACTAATACTCTGTAAAAAAGGCAGCACTGAGGTAAAATGCTACAGCAGTACGGCATATTATTATTGGTCTTCCAACTACCACTTCTGCTTTGCAGTTCGGCGAGATTGTATTTTATAAAAAAGACTAATAAAAAACGAATAAAAATTTAAAAATATCCTATCATAACTGGCCTGCTGAAAGTTAAATTACGAAGTCGAAGTAAAATCGGCCATACTTCAATAGACACAGTTCCATCACCAAGCTCATTCAATGTTCCCTTTGGCCACAGACCGGAGCGTCTCCCTGAGCGAATGGGAGTACATGCCGTGCGTGGGCCCGCGGCCGCCAGCCGGGCTCGCGGGCCTCAAGAACGCGGGTGCCACCTGCTACATGAACTCGGTACTACAGCAACTCTACTGCGTGCGAGCCGTGAGAGACGCGCTGTTGGCCGTGCATGGTACGTTGCTACACTAATAGACACAACGTACACTATGAACACGCTAGACAGTCTTGATACTACAGCACGCGAGCCAGCACCGACGTGACGCAAGCAGCGAGTTTGCGCGACTGTAAGCACGTAAGACTACTGCGTTCGCGACGTGAGAGACGCGCTGTACGCAAGGCATGGTACGTTACTACACCACTACTACGCTAGGGACTAGGTAGTCTTGATACTACAGCGCGCGAGCGAGGCGTGACGCAAGCAGCGAGTTTGCGCGACTGTAAGCACGTAAGACTACTGCGTACACGACAGCGCCTCTCGCTGTTCGCAAGGCATGGTACGTTACTACACCACTACTACGCTAGGGACGAGTTAGTCTTGATAGTACAGCGCGCGAGCGAGGCGTGACGCAAGCAGCGAGTTTGCACGACTGTAAGAACGTCCGCCACTCCGCTGGCTCGAGTGTCTTTTGTTCGAGCGCACGGCTTGATAGTGACGAGAGAGACTGCCCTGCTCGTTGGATCGAGAGTAGGCTATTAGGCGATGGGCTAGACTTGGTACTAGTACATGCCGTGCGTGGGCCCGCGGCCGCCGCCCGGCCTCGCGGGGCTCAAGAACGCTGGCGCCACCAGCTACATGAACTCGGTACTACAGCAGCTTTACTGCGTGCGAGCCGTGAGAGACGCGCTGTTGGCCGTGCATGGTACGTACTACTAAGGTAGTCTTCTCTTCAGGATAAAGCGCGCCGGCGAGGCAAGACGCACACAGTGAGGTTATAATCGCGCTTACCGCCCGCGTCTCATTTCCAAAAGGTCGCATCCCATTCTCATCCCGCGCGGATTATACGCGATTTTAGCAACCGTTGGGTGTCGGTTACCGCGTCTCGCCCGCCACTTCGCTTGTTCGAGTGGGTTTTGAGTGACGTCAGAAAGAGCTCTAGTGACTAGAGGCTCAAAGCGGCCACGCTCGCGGGGCTCAAGAACGCGGGCGCCACCTGCTGTATTAACTCTGTACTACAGCAGATCTACTGCGTGCGCGCATTGAGAAGCTCAAGATTATCTCGAATTATCTTTATTTGTATTGTAAATCTCTTCTTTGCTTTATTTAAGAGTTTCACAATCTTTAATTCATTATTTATCACTTCACAACTAAGTGTGGTATTGACTTGTCTTTCCTGTGGGCTAGGCCGACTAAGCAGTCAGGATGGTATAGGTGCTGGGCAAGCCTACTCCATCTAAAACAATGTCCCAGGCACTGCAGCGCCGAGTGGTCTCTTCACCCATCTAGTGTGATTGAAGGTGCCACTGGACGCTGTATAAATTTCATCTCATGCGTAGATGCAAAGGCCTTAGTTTAGTTTTTTTTTATTACTTCACAGGAGCGGCAACGGACCCCAACGAAGACTTCTCCGGTGAAGACCACCACATGCTTATGGAAAATAATACTGAGGTTTGTTGATGCTACGAATTAGTTTTTTGCACGGCACCTTATATTATTATCTCCGAGCAAAAAAATTTATCTCTCATTTACGTTATGTTTGTATGGTTCTCGTGCAAGTGCTTTAAATAAAACAATAGTTATTTTGCATTGTTCCAGAACAACACGGACTACAACATCACAATCCTAAAGCAGGTTCAGGCCATATTCGCTCACCTGCACTATAGCAAGCTCCAATACTACGTACCGCGAGGTCTTTGGGCACACTTCCGGCTGCAAGGCGAGCCAGTCAACCTGCGCGAGCAACAAGACGCGGTTGAGTTCTTTATGTCGCTCGTGGAGTCGCTAGACGAGGCCTTGAAGAGTTTGGGACAGGAACAGCTGATGGCCAAGACGATGGGCGGGACCTACTCCGACCAGAAGATCTGTAAAGGCTGTCCTCATAGGTGAGATGGATTCACTGTACTAGGCTAAGTTGAGATCCTCTCAAGGTGCTGGGCAAGCCTACTCTAATGTAACTGGCCGCCTGAGCACAACAGCGTCTAAGTGTCTACTTCACCTACCAGATCAAATGCGAGTGTGTGTGAAACCTGACGTTGTATAAGTCATCTCAAATGTCAAACGGCCTCATAAAGAGGGAATAATTCTAATGAATTGGTGTTCTTCTATCTTTATACTTATCCGCTGGCGCTCTGTGCCGTTACTTTACCAAGAGATAAATCAGCCCCGAGATATTTTTCTAAAACGTCTATTCGGCGTCATGCTCTAGTGTAGTGCTTTGAAAATGGCAGGTCAATGTGCGTGAAGTTTTTATTTCAATATCGTTAAAAATACTCAACCTTGTTATGTACCCAACAGGTACTGTAAAGAAGAACCCTTCAGCGTGGTCTCGCTGGATATCCGAAACATGTCGCGGTTGCAGGAGTCGCTGGAGGCTTACGTGAGGGGCGAACTATTGGAGGGGGCCGACGCGTATCATTGCGACAAGTGCAATAAAAAGGTACAGTTTTTTGCAGATGCAAGCACGGAAAATGATAGATTGTATGTTTCCGTTCGTCTCTAGGGTATAGTCTTTTTTAATTTTTTTTTATTTATTTTATTTGGACTATTTTATTTGGATTAATTGGACTCATTGCTGTAATAAGTTGGGACAAAAGGGTTCTATCACAAATTATAAATACCCTTAAGTTGAGAGGGCTTCTGCTCAACGCGGATAAAACGATCGAGGGATCCCCAATAAAAGTGTGCGATTGCCTTTCGTAACACCCTATGAAATGTCTAGTTACCAGACTGCCCAAAAGAAGAATTATATTTTTTATCCTTTGCATTTATAGTTTACACATTCTAGCCTCTCAATGTTTCCATATTTTTAGGTTGTGACAGTGAAACGTCTGTGCCTGAACAAGTTGCCGCCCGTGCTAGTCATTCAATTAAAACGGTTCGAGTACGACTTTGAGAAAGTGTGCGCGATCAAGTTCAACGACTACTTCGAGTTTCCACGCGACTTGGACGTAGAACCCTATACCGGTAAGTTGGACTTATCTATAGTCTATAAAATATAGCTTGAGCTCTGTGACAGATGTCAAAGTGGTAACTCATCGTACGACAATAATTCTGCACCAATGAAGTATGAGATTATCGTAGGGTAAATTTACCGTTAAAAAATTCGGAACTTGATGGTTATGATTTCGATGACAGCTGTCACAGAGCTCAAGCTATATTTTACAGACTATAGACTGCGGAATACTTTAATTACATTTTAGGATATTTACGTACCGGTATCTAACTCGGCAAACCCGGTAATACGCGCGCGCACATAAAGGTGGTTTTCAAGGCTTTTCCGGACGTTTAGGGCCAATGCACAGGTCATTTTTGGACGCGTGGTCGATTTGTTTTTTTTTTAAACCAAACGCGTGTACATATAATGCTCATATTCTCGCAAATATTAAGGCACGGTATAAGGCTAACTAGCGCCACCAATGTTGAAAAAATCATATGTCCCTTCAGAAGAAGTTTCTGACAAAATCCTCAGATGAGCTCATGCGCCATGCTTTTCTAGATTGGCGGTTATCAAAATTTTTTTAGCCTAAAAGTAAATTTCGAAGAGGGTATCTACACTTAAAAATCTAGAAAAGCATGGCGCATGAGCTCATCTTAGGATTTTGTCAGAAACTTCTTCTGAAGGGACATATGATTTTTTCAACATTGGTGGCGCTAGTTAGCCTTATACCGAGCCTTAAGACAATCGATCGATCAATAAATCTAATATCGCTGATCGCGTTAGAACGTCTTATGCTTTACCGCTCTTACGTGAAATAGTGAAGTAAAGTACAGTTGGCGAAACAGAAGTAGACCTAACAAGCATATTTCCGTATAAACAAGTTCTAATATCTCTCTTTGACACAACAGCTTGGGGCCTAGCCCGTGCGGAAGGGGACGCGACCCTATGGGAAGGCGGCGATGGGACGCAGACACCGGAAACGCACTACCAACTCAGCGGCATTGTGGTGCACTCGGGACAAGCTTCCGGTGGACATTATTACTCCTATGTATTGCTAAGGTAAATAAGCAAGCAATTGAAGGGCCGAATTCTAAAAGTCCTCAAGTCCATTTTTTTTAAACATTTTTTTACTGACTACACCATCGTGTTCACAGTGTTGCGATGGCGCAGTCAGTAAAAAAATTAAAAAAATGGTCTTCAGGACTTTTAGAATTCGGCCCTTGACTTTTTTAAAACTATAAATCCAATAAGGCTAAAGAGCTATTTATCTTGAGGGCCTTATTTAGAACTAGTAATCCAATATGACCGCCGAGGCGGGATGTATCGTTTCAATCTTGTTGCTATCAGACTCTTTTCCCAGCCAAGACAGTCGTCATAAACTGCGATCATGGCGACTGTTTTTGTTGTAAAAAGGGGTCGGTTATGTGAACTCGTGGGTCCTTATATGGCTGAGGCAGTCAATCATGCTTTTAAAACTGGATGCACAGGCTATGCGTTAAAATACCATTGACGTCATTAGTTGTACTGGATAGCAGAGTCCGGATATTCCGGAGTTTACAGCGTTTCGCGTCAAGAGCTCTTTGTTTAGCCTGAAACTCAGTGATTATACAGCTATTTATAAAGATATTATTTAAAATTACCGATTAACCCATCACCAACGTAGATTCCTAGACCAAAGCCAACAATTTATCTTTCTCCTAACGACCCCATCAACTCCGCAGGGACAACGGCAGCGAGTCCGGCCGCTGGGTTAAACTCGACGACGGAGACGTGTCCGAGTGTGCCATGCACGATGATGACGAGATGAAGGCGCAGTGCTTCGGCGGAGAGTACATGGGCGAGGTGAGCGTGCTAGTTGGAAGGTTGAGGTCGAGGTGATAGAGGCTATTTTGGCTTGTGTTTGACTTGTTTGTGGCCATATGAAGGCAAAAGTGAGCGGGCTAGTAAGTAAAGAGTGAGGGGATCGTCTGGTTTGGCTTGAATTACGAATTTGTAAAATAATGCTCGTATACGTCACGTAACACTAAAAGTTCTGTGGCACTGTGAGGAGTGCATGCGTGTACTAGTTAGGATATCTAATTGCAAGGCGATAGAGTCTATTCCGGCGTGTGTGCATAAAGTAGAATAATACATAATACTCGTATTCTAACTTAGACAGAGATACATGTGAGTCTCTTGCCCTGTAGTAAACCGTGTTTACGCCTAACGCGCGTCCATGTATAAAAGTCATCAATGTAACACAATGATGTCTCGAATGTAGCTTACTCAAAAACTTGCATGGTGTTTTACTAACAAGCCCCAAACGTGACACGGTAATGTCTGACAACGTTCCAGGTGTTCGACCCGATGCTCAAGCGGGTGTCTCACAAGCGGCAGAAGCGGTGGTGGAATGCCTATATGCTCTTCTATACAAGGAAGGACACCATTGAGACTGCCAGCCTCACGCAAGCCATGAAGGATTTAACTCTCAAGTAAGTACTGTATTCTCATCCTTATAGTTTTTTTCTAAATCACTCTTCAAAGATCCAATCTTGTCTTAAGCGATTATTACATCTTTATTGTTGATCGCGTTACGCGGGCTACTTTCGCCCTCATACAGGTCTTTATCATTGAGTCAATATGCAAACTCCTTGAATGTAGGCCGCTGGCCGCCTCGTTTACTGTGTGGACGATATTAGAGTTCTAAAAAAAACCTGCTATTATACATACCGCCTTCTTGCATGATTAAACTGAAAAAAGTGTTAACCACCACGAATATTTTAAGCTGCCCAGACTTTTCGAAGTAATTTAAGTTCCAGTGCGACGTATCAAACAAGGGCATTGGGGCAGTTTTAACCCAAGAGATATGTCATCAGTGGTCATTAATAAGGGGCAATTTTACCATAATAGCGATTCATGGTCAGTTGTTCTTATCTGACTCTCGAATTTGAATTTAGAATGACTTCGTCGGGAGCCGCTGAGTTTATTTTCTATGTCAAAGCCACTAAAGAGGTCACGTAACTCATCCCCCATTTGTGATCCTAGGGAAAGTGCCATACCTCGGCCGATCTGGCTGTCGGTGCGTCGGAGCAACATCGCCTTCTCGCACAACCAAGACCAGTTCAGTTTGGAACACTTTAACTTTATGAAGAAACTCTGCTGTATGCGCTTGCAAATCGCGCCTGGAACGCAAACTGCTGTCTGGGTGAGTCGATTGGTTACCTTTGATAACTTTTGTAGCTCTACTACTGCACGTATAACTACAAAATTAAAAATACCCCCGTAATAAATTAGCTTCAAATTAGCGTATCTCATAAACGGCTGAACCGTTTTTTATAAAAACGGTTCACCCGTTTAAGAGCTAAGGTGCTATAGACAGACACACACACATAGCGGTCAAACTTATATTCCCTCTATTTTTGGGTCGGGCGGGGGTTAAAATATGATTTAATATTGAGCTCGATAAAGTGTTCCCATTTCTCCCTCTCTCATTTTAAAAGTTCATTAACAGTATAGCCAGACGCTTCGTCTTTCTGTTAAGTAGCCCATTATAATGTGTTTCTTTTTGCTTAGGGTCCTGAACAAGAAGAGATGTCGATGGCTGCTGTACAGTTAGCAACGAAATTCTTGTTCCAAGTTGGCTTCAGAACGAAAAAGACGTTGCGTGGTCCTGCAAGTGATTGGTAAGCATAACCTATCTTATCGGAATCGGGACCGGGTTTGATTCTACCCTGTGAGATCTTTTCAACTACAAGATCTTTTTTTTTATTTTTTTATTTTACTGATAAGTAATGTTTTGTTCTAGGTACGACATTTTATGTCAGCATTTGAGGTGTTCACAAGCCGTAAGATCGTGGTTCGCCGCGGATCTATTCAAACACCCACATAGGTACGTTTAGGTTTTACACTATTTTATTCTGTTCCATACATTTCTTACAATGGCTTTACCACGAGTTACGTCCGGCAGACCTACGGCACCGGCAAAGCAAGTTTCCCTATCGCAAAACTGAGGCTCTACTACGAGTTACGTCCGGAAGACCTACGTTACCGGCGAAACCGGCCATACTGAAACTTGCTTTTCCGGTGCCGTAGGTCTGCCGGACGTAACTCGTGTAGAGCCTTTGACCTAGATCTCTTGTAGTGTAGAGAGCGTAGCCTAAAACTCGTGCTAACCACCGAACTAAATCCCATAGAATCCACATTACGTATAAAATCACCATAAAAACTTGTCCTTACAGAAACAAATGATATTATATTATATTTTATTTAGGCACACCAACAGATAACATATATGATTTACACAGTATGAAGGCTTATGCCCCTATTTATAGAACACAATCTCAAAAACTACGCTATAATATCGTCTACAATCTACATCCATACAAGTTAGGAGTTAGATTTTCCTCAAATATTGTTAAATATAGTTTTTTTATAAATATGGCAGTTTGGGTTTGTTCTAACATGTTAGCCAATTACAGGTGAGCACGACATTCTCTGAGTGACATTTGGTAGGTTGACTCTTAACGCGTCAGTGTATTAGCATGCACTTAAAGATAAAATTAAAGTGTATTAACATGCACTGAAAATAAAACAAAGTTAAATTAATTTAAATTTAAGAGGGGTAAACTACTTACAAGCACAGGGTATAAGTTACCCTTTTTAACTCAAGTTACATCTACTGCAGAGTTTTAAGCAAAGTGGTATTTTTTAAAACTCTGCAGTAGATGTAACTTGAGTTAAAAATGATATCAGCAATAGAACAATACGAAACATCATTTCAACCATACGTCTAATATTCGAATGTCAACCTTATTGCATTAGTGTACAGTTTGACTTTAATTGCATAGACTACGAGCAAATAAGCTCCCAAAGAGGATTTGGACATCTAATTTTCCAGACACATTTCGGAGTTCTATGCACTATCTTGTTTTATTCTTGATCGAAGGTGCTAACACCTCCGTTCGTTTCAGATTATGTGACCTACTCCTGTCGTGTCCGTCGGCTGAGGTGCGGTTAGTGTTCATGAAGATTATTGTCTTCTTGGCGCACGTGTCCATCAATGATCCACCAGGTGAGAAATTGTCTATCACTAATGTCTGAGCCTAGTTGCCAAACATTCCCATTCAACAACTAAAGCGAACTAAATAAAATAGACCAATGTTTTATCTATCGTATGAAGCGTCAAATGACGACGCACCGAATATTACAGGCTGGTACAGATACTGCAAAAAAACCAATCACTGCAAACGTCAAAGACCGAAAGGAATGGACTGCAATGAAAGAGGCCTACACTCAGCATTGAGTGGGGACAGGCTGAAGAAGAAGAAGAAGTAACCCTCTAAACAAATATTATTCATCTCCCCTCAGTACCGAGCGGCTACGGGTCGTGGTGCGCACGCGACGAGGTCCAGTCCCTCTCGGACCAGCTCCTGTGCTCGGCGCGCTCGCTGGCCGGCTCCCTGGCGCCGCCCGCGCCGCAGCTGGACTCGCACGCGCAGCGACACCTGCCGCTGCTCTTCAACCTCTTCCACGCCTACGCCGCGCTCGGCGCCAACGAGAAACTGCAGCTCATACGGGTCAGTGGCTTCTACTTACTGGCTGGCGTAACCACTAGACCAGTGGTTCCTAAGCTTTTCAACCCGCCACCCCTTTTGACCTCTAAGGAAAGCTGACCGAAAAATCGCCTACTTTAATCATAAAGAATCTCAATAAAGGCGGACCTTACGTTACCACTCGCGGTAGGAGTGCTACTTTGCGTAATACCCCGGCAGAAAAGCTCTTTTACCCCTACGGAGGTTAGGAACCACTGCACTAGACGACCTAGCAACGAATCCATCTTATTTCGTGGCGAGTGCCAACTGATCCGTAACCATTATGTTTAATGCTACCCTTGCACCATTTGGGGAGAGATGGAGCCATATTTCCTTACACAGCCAATAAATTAATTACATCTTTGATAATTTGACTTTCTGTTACAGTTAAAAATCCTCGACATCGTGCTGACAGTCTGCATAGACGATTCAACATCGTCTCTTGGAAAATATCAACACCCAGAATCTGCCAAAATACACCAGGTGAGCATTGAGCACGCGTGGTGATTAAGCTCTCTCTCTCTCTCTCTGAGAGAAGGCCTTTGCCCAGCTAGTGGGACATGTACAATTGTACAGGCTACATCTTACACCAGGTGAGCATCTGAAGATTTGGATTTATAACTGCATTTGTCCCACATCACATCATCATCATCATCATTAGTTACTCCATCTAAAACAATATCCCAGGCACTGCAGCGCCGAGTTGTCTCTTCACCCATCTACATAGTATGAGTGAAGGTGCTACTAGACGCTGTATAAATCATCTCATTACGTAGATGCAAATGCCTTAGATCTGTCCCACATTATTACTGACCACTGGTAGCAACGAAGATCCACCGACGAGGAAGTGACCAAAGTATAAAATGCGCTGTCGAGAGCAACTTCCTTCGATAGCTGGGAGCTTCGGAAATTGACCCCCTGAACTCCCCCGTGGGGTTTCGTGAATTTAGTTGATCCATATCCTTCATTCATTTCTAAACAAGTAACAGCTTTTAGTCGGACGTCAGTATCGGTGTCACTTTTATGGCGAGACGTCACAATATATCACCCTTCCGCACCGCTCCACTACCGCAGGAACCTACCGAGTTAAGCGTCTGCCTGCATGTAATACTGAAGCAGCGAGCAGAAAAAAACATGGGAGATCTCACTAGCCCTGAGAAATGACCTAATGCATATGATTCTCGTATGGGCGTAGTCTACAGATGGTTCCTCTCAAGATTTTAGTAATTCGATAGACGTGACATATACAAGGTGTTACAAAAGTACCTAACTCTTTTTACAGGGTGTAACCTACTAGTCAACAGGATGTCAAATGTGTAAAAAAAAGTTGAAAAAAACAATTTTTATTTTATAACCTCAATCATGAAAAATTTTATATAACTTTTGTTTTTGTTTTTAGCTCAAATTTAAAAATGTTTGTGCGTGTAGGTGCCTTTACATAGCTTTGAGTTGTTAAAACATTGTGAAAGTCAATGAAAACAATATTTAAAACATACTTTTCTCCCGCCACATCGTTCACATTTTATTAATTTAAAAATTAACGGAACGTCATAGAGTAAATAAAATATTTAGGTTGTGTTACCTATCACCGGGTGCTATTACCCTGTAAAAAGAGTTAGGTACTTTTGTAACACCTTATAGAATACGTCAGTTTGACGCTGTTAGTATAATGTCCAATAACATCAATAGCGCAAACACTATCCACCAATGACGGAGTTTCTTGTTTTCTTATTGGTTTAAAATATTTTTAACAAAGCTGATTTTAGATGATGGGTTAGCTTGAAGAAATGCTTCCATGTTTTTTTCGTTCGCCGTTCTGAAGGTTTCATTCTGTTCCAGGTGGTGTCAGTGCTAGTGCGTTGCTGTGACGTGAGCGGTCGCTGCCAGTCGGCGAGCGCGGCGGAAGGCGCGCTGCCGATGCCCAACCCTTACGCCGAGCCCCTGCCGCCCGGCAACACCGCGCTCGTCCGACCACAGCTTTCGCCTGTCGCGGCGGATATACTGTACAATAGAACCGGGTACGTTACGACAATTTTGGCTTTCTTTGACCCTCTGCCACCTCATGTAAGGACTGATGGTAGACTGTGGTAATCGAATGAGGTAGTGGCCACCCTTGGTGTCAGAGTTTTTTGGCCGCCAAAAGGTTCTCCAAAAGCATGCCTATTGAAATTAATCAACAAAAACCGGGACCAACGGACTCTGATGGTGTCGTGGATGCACGGTGAATGACAAAGCAATTTTAGTCACCTTTGGCCCCCGCCCGATGGGTAGATGATATCGAATAGGCGGCTGGAAAGCAGTGGCCACCGACTAGTAACCGCGACTAGTTAGCGCGACAATGAAGAGGCCTATGCCCAACGTTCGTGGTTCAAGATAGACGGCGCCCACCTTCTGTAAGGACTCTGTATCCTAGATAGACGATGAATGACAAAAAAGGTTAAACTGATTATTGAATGACAAAAAAGGTTAAACTGATTATTAGCAAGTCATAGGTACATGCCTCATTATATCTATGACTTGCTTGACATTTTACTCCATTATCTTATCAAACTATGCTAAGTTCCATGTCTTATTTCCTTACCCGCAGATCCTACATGAAGAAGCTTACTGAAGAGTGCTGCGGCTGCGACGAAGGCATCCGCCTCCTTCAGTTCATATGCTGGGAGCACTCGGGGTGGTCGCGCGCGGCCCTCGCCGAGCTCCTGTGGCAAATGGCCTACGCCTACTGCCACGAGTTGCGGCGGCACTCTGACGCGCTCGCCGCGCTTTTGCTGCTTGAGGACTCGTGGCAGCAGCATCGGATACACAACGCCATCAAGGTATGTTTATATCTGACTGTTGATGTACAGTCGGCCACACGATAGGATACCCCATTTTGTTCGGTAAGAGCTGCCATGAGGTATCTGTGACTGTGGCTGACTGTACCTAGACCGGGGTATAGCGCAGTCAAAGTTTGATGAGATCATTAGAATAGAATAGAAAGCGTTTATTTTACTGACCACAAATTACAACTTATAGAACTAATACATGTAGGTACTTAGAATTAGGTAGTTACTAACTTAAGAATACCATACAGATGGGACGACCTAGCGCTGGTATTCTGCCAGAACCCAAAAGTATTCTGCCAGAGCCCAAATATACTGAAAGCCCTCGGGCTTTAGATTACTGTGGCAGTTGGATTGTGACTCTGGATAACTCTAGCTCTCAGCTATGGTACCACGCGGGACCAAATGCCACGAGTTAAGCCGCATTCTGACACTTACTATTACACCTACCTCATTTTAATATTTAAACGTTACCGCACCTCACCCCAGATGAATTGAACGATGCTGATAGATGAGTACTATCGCGGATTTCCCGTTATTTAGGCCTCGCTTCTCTTCTACATAGAGATTTGGGTTACGCAATACGGGTACAGTGAAGTTTCTTTCGGTACAGTGATTGAACCTTACTAGGAGTGTTCAACGTGTCTAAAGATCACATTCGTTATTATGGATTACCTAAATGGCCTTGTTACACACTTAATTCGGGTTCTGATTATCTAACTCTTATCACACCACCCAGCTATTGGAGCATGGTTATTTAATAGACGTTTGTAACACGCTATCGACTAGTGCCATCTTGCTTTATTTCACTACGTAATGCAAGATGGCGGCGCTACTCGATAACGGGATGAAAACGTTTATCAATGCGTCGTTTCTTTGGGGCTTGGGGTAGATAGAACCTGGGTAACGGGAGCTTCTTCTTCAACCTATCGCCACCCAGTGCTGAGTGTAGATCTCTTCCATTGCACTCCATTATTTTCGGTCTTAGTCTTTTTTAAACTAGTCTTTTCCTGCCACTTTGACGAGGTCGTCAGTTCATCTCATTGGTTGCTCATGTTAGGTTCTCTCCGATTACCGAATGCGGAAATCCGGTAACGGGAGCGGCCCCTGAAAAACGGGTGGTGTAAAATATGCCTTATTGTTTCCTTGACAGGGAGTGTCGGAGGAGCGTCCAGGCCTGCTAGAGACGGCGGGTCGCGCGCGCGGCCACTATCAAAAGCGTGCCTATGCGTGCGTGAAACTGGTCGTGGGCGTGATGACACGCGCGCCGCACGCGCTGCACGCCTTGCACGCGCAGCCAGAAGCGCGGCGCCGCTGGCGGCAGCTGCTCACATGGCTGCAGGACGAGCTTGACCGCGTGAGTAGTATGCTCTGGTGATCATTATATTATTGCTCGTAGGTATTGACAAAAACAATTTCCGCAGCGTCCGAGTGGTCTCTTCAACCATCTAGTGTGAGTGAAAATGCCACTGGACGCCGTATAAATTATCTCATTACGTAGATGCAACGGCCTAAGTTATGTATTGACAGATTTTTTATGTTTTATTTGATAGATTGTGATGTGTTGCTATATTCATCTTTTTTTCTTTCAGAAGTACGGTTCTGGAGTTTACTCTTACGGTCGCTGGTCGCCGCCTGGCACTTCCAACGAGACATCAAGTGGCTACTTCTTAGAGCGCAGCAACTCCGCCAGAAAGACTTTAGAAAAGTAAGTTAACCTAGGTGCTGCTATAAGGAACATTTCACAATTGTGGGTTTAGTGTTTACGGTGGCTTATCACAAACATCTTTGCAGGGCATACCAGCTGTGTCCAGACGGTGACGACGACGATGACGAAGGCCGTGAAACTTCAGAAGGAGCAGTCGAGGGGGGTCTTGCTGGCGACGAGAGCGGTGACGATGAAGAGGCTCCGGAGGACGAGCCCCAGCTCCCTAGTGAGCACAGCGCCCCCACGCTCTACTCTGTCGACCCTGCGCCCTCCACATCCACCGAGCGCCGGTGCCGCCGCGGGTCGCAGGTCGGCGGTGGCTCGCCCTGCTAACATCAGCCTCCAGGTAACACGCGCGACTTGCAAACGGATCTTTGATACTTTGAAGTTTAGACGACGCGTATTTTATGTACATATTAATTTAATACGAAAATACTTACCTAAAAGTTTAACGCTTCTTTTTACCGGTCGAATCTTTTATCGTAGTTACAGATAGTCTTAGCGGGTGACGTTGGATCTACGCTTAGCTGATAGTTTTGTTCTGTGATGTTAACAATATTTTGTGTATAAATTTTTCTTTTACAAAGGCATTTATGATTAAGTATTACATTCGTTCAATGTACTTTTTACCTCTGCAATAATAACGTCGTATAATTTATGATCTGGCAGTGACATTGCGCCGATAACGAACTGTAGTTATTGGTGAATGTTTACATGATAATTAACTCATGAGCTGAGGTGGCGAAGTATGTACCTACTTTTGTATAATATGGAACTTAATTTATTACCGGTATAATAATACAGTATTTTATACTTCATGATAGATTTATTTCTACAGCATTTTAGATGGCCTTTGTCTTTGAAACAACAGTGATCTCAGAATTTATATTTTCCTTTGTAAAAATGTACAATAATGAGCTTATTACATTTTGTGTTTATGTAAGGGAGTATTATGTAAATCACGTTAAATTCTATACCATCTTTACAAGATTTCGGTCACGAGAGACTGTAGATACAAGTATCGCGTCTTGTTGCCATTCGCGAAGCAAAATAAGTCTCTCAAGACGTGAGCAAACATCACTTGTTCGTGAAAAGATTCTGAGTGATATTAACGTTTTATTAGCTTTTTAATATCTGAAAAAACATGATTGATACGTAGTAAATAGGTGGGTGCTACTAAGGTTTGTAAGACGGCTATAAACTGATGAAATTATTATAGTTGCACACATTTCGTAATTAACCGTTCGAAACTTGACCTAACTAATAACCTAACTTGACGCGAATCATTCAATTTCATGGACTTTGTAGCGTGATTAAAACGACTGCCATTATGCCATATTATATTTTCGAGTTCACAGACTCGATAGCCCAGTGAGTGTGTCCACGAGGTTCGCGTTAATTCATAATAATAACAATTGACTACCAACGCTAGCTTTCAACTTTTAATAAATAAATAACGCATCATAATAGTTACGAGCCTAATGCAGATCTTATATTAGTTAGTATGTGTCTATAACATTATTTTATTTTAGGCAAATCTTTGTTACTTATAAATTTTTAAGGATGTTATGTTGAAGCTTCATGTTAAATTATACTGAATGGCATATTTGTTTTTGATAGCGTAAGCTGCGTAAGTGAGCGTCCTATATATTTGCGCTATTTTTAACTATGTAACGGCTTACAATTAGAGTGCAAATATTTGAAAGTGTAAAGATGTACACGGTAAAATGTAAGTGGTTCCCAATCATCAAATATAACAAAATGCTTTTAGTTGCGAATCCACTTACATATCAGCGTGTAGAGAGCGATGCATAACTGATTGTTATAAAACATTAGTATTGACATAACGAGTCAAAAAAAAGTTTTTTGACTATAGTGGAAGTTCTGGCATAACATACCAGCTTTAAAATACAGTTCAATTAATAAAATAGGCTGTAATTCTTAAAGCTGCTATTAAACATTTAAATTATTTAGGTTTATCGTTTGACAAATACAATATTGTCAAGACTTTGAATCAGCATTTGGCTGAAGCTTTGAAGGACGTGTTGTTGGTCAATCGGCGCCATGAAGGCGCAATTCTTGCAAAGATCAGTTAATTGATAAAAACTAGCATTAACTATGCAATTATATTTTAGTTTTTAATTATTTGAAAGTGTAGATATATTTAGGTATAAACTACTAGTCTAACAGGAAAATGTTGCCACTTGTCAATATTCTGCTTTGTAATATATTTTATTTATTTTTTTATATCTTGTTAGTTTTATCATTTTGTTTCGTAGCTTTAAATAGCAAAAACATGGCCACGACTCCATAGTATCTTCAAAAAACTTATTTTTAGGTCGCATCGACCACGTGCCTTACTTTGTTTTTATTTGCTCAATTACTTGCATCTTATTCTTGATCATTTTATATGTATTTTTAACGTAACCACGTCGACAGGGAAAGCACATTTACAAAATTAAATGTAAAGCTTTAAGACTCGACGATACAGATTCAAAATTGGCTTGTGTACCAAAAAGTCTCGGGCTTTATACTTCAAAAAGTAGTAACAAAAACAAATGAAAAAATAATTTGTTGTTTAGTTCATACTA
Organism: Zelleria hepariella; assembly: GCA_949319315.1. Taxonomy (NCBI): domain Eukaryota; kingdom Metazoa; phylum Arthropoda; class Insecta; order Lepidoptera; family Yponomeutidae; genus Zelleria; species Zelleria hepariella. The sequence goes on along the minus strand of OX439391.1, from coordinate 7,518,107 downwards.
CCAAAGATGGATTAAAAACGGGGATAGTCCGCTGGTCCTTCCTCTAGCTAGATTTTAATATGTTTTGTATCATAGTAAAACTAAAAGGTTATTGCTATCTGTTGATTGAAAATGTGATTGAAATTAGGATTAGGTAGGCAAAACGAAACAATAACGGGGCGCGTTGGCAAGCTCCTGTTACAAGGCCTCAAATGAAATGTGAACAGCATTTATTTTGTCGCCCGCCTGATATTTATCTGTAAAGCTCGCAAACTTGGACTCGATATGAAGTCCACATAGTTCACGCTCTGGTGAGAGTCAGAACTATTACCTATTTAAACTACATAAAGTCATACTAACTAAGTTACAACCACAGTGAATGATATTTTGCAAGTTTGACTGAACAATGTAATTATTGATATAATTATAGGATCATTTCAGTTTTGTATAACATTTCTATAAACAGCATGTATGTAATGGCATTTGACATTGTACAAGAATGCTCACGAAAATTGCATTCACACAGATATTATAATATTAAAATCAAGAAATAAATTCACAAAATTTTCTTTTTGTCGTTTGATTTCTTGGTAAGGCATTTAAAACTATCATAAGTTACGCGAAATGTTTCATTTAGTTAACGACGCGCTTTATCTATTGACCCGGAGAAGTATTTATTATTTACTGTTGGAGAAGCAATAATAAATTACATAATGACAATGATAAGGACATACGTCTCAATCGACAGTCTATGATCAGCCGTTAAAACGCACTGTTCTTATTTCCTAATAATTAATCTTAGAAATCCGTTTACAAAATGGATAAATATATCAGTGTTAAAGATTTAGAAGAGGCTGCTTTAGCCCTTTTGCCAAAATCTGCTGCCGATTATTATAAAAGTGGTGCCACTGAAGAGCAAACCCTAGCGGACAACAAATCATGTTTTAGAAGGTTTGGTTCACACTTTTAATTAAATACATACTTAACTAATCTCAGTGCAAGCTTTTATGCAACGTTTTATCGTGATTCGCCAACAACGATTCATCATGGTGAAGCTTATGAATAATCTGCTAGAGATTATCTTGTAATGGTGCTTGTAATCATAGAACAGAGTTGGATGAAACCTGTTATGTCTTACAATGATTAATTGCAGATTACGCATTCGAGCCAAATGCTTCGTGGGAGTTGGGGACTGTGACCTCAAAACGACCATACTGGGGTCTGAAGTCTCCATGCCTGTCGGTATTTCCCCTACTGCTATGCAACGCATGGCACATCCAGACGGAGAGTTAGCTAATGCTAGGGGTAAGATTTTTACTCGTGTATTTATTTAATCTGATAGCAGAATAATATTAAAGTTTTTCATTTTACCAACGATATAAGCGCGAATGGATAAATGTTTGATACAAAGTTCGGAAGATACATACTACACTTTTTTTTTCAGCTGCTCAAGAAGAGGGTGTCATCTTCACCCTCAGCACAATCGCAACCAGTTCCATTGAAGAGGTAGCTGAAGCTGCCCCGAAAGCTGTCAAGTGGTTCCAGTTATACATTTACAATGACAGGTTCGTACAGTACCTACCTAGTTTTTTTAAATAACGTACCCCGGCCGGCAGATCAGTACACCCTGTAAACATAATTTGAAAAAAACCTTTAGTTACTTTGTATATGGTTTCAGTGTTGTCCTTCAATCATAGGCCAATGTGAGGTCAGTTATGTTGTTGTTTAGGATAACACGTCATAAAGATGACACAATCGTGGCAATTTAATACACGAATATCTGTCTAAGTGCAAACAAAACATTAATTTCAATAACGTATAATGTACATAAAAATTTCTTTCCCAGGGAAGTCACCAGAAAGTTAGTCCAGAGAGCAGAGAAGGCTGGCTTCAAAGCTATTGCTTTGACTGTCGACACCCCACTGTTTGGACTCCGGAGGGCAGATATACGCAACAAGTTTACTCTACCACAACATTTGAGGTACGTAAAAGCTGCTTCTTCCACGCTGACAGTCTTGAGCATTATAATTATTCCTCTTTGATTGGGTAAAACATTTGTGCGACAGAAATATGACTTCTTTTGTTTTATTGTTATGGTTTGGTTTTGGTGGCTATTTTATTTTTATTTGCAGCTTAGCGAACTTTGAAGGTCACCTATCAAATAAAATCCACAACACGGGTAAGGGCAGTGGCCTGAACGAGTACGTCAACAACTTATTTGACAAGTCTCTGACCTGGGATGAGATTAAGTGGCTAAAAAGCATCACCAAGTTGCCAATCGTGGCCAAAGGAGTTCTGCGCGGCGATGACGCTGTGAAGGCAGCCAAGGCTGGATGCTCAGGCATTCTTGTATCAAACCATGGGGCCAGGCAACTGGACGGAGTTCCAGCTACGGTTAGTAAAACCTTACAATACCTATCTAATCACTTATGGAATGTATCACGTCAGTAGAAGATACTCAGTGAAAAGTTTATTCTCGGTTGAAAGAAAGCTCAGAAAAGTCTTGACGCCACTAATAATATAACCTAAGGTTTGGCTAGTCTATAAAATATGTGTGGTCGTTTGTTGTGCTCTACATTCACGATCTCTTCTTTACCGTTTTCAGATTGAAGCTCTACCAGAAATAATAGAAGCCGTAAAGAACTATAACGTCGAGGTCTATTTAGATGGAGGCATCTCTACCGGCACAGACGTCTACAAAGCCTTGGCTTTAGGCGCTAAGACCGTTTTCGTCGGGCGTCCAGCATTATGGGGACTCACTGTTGGTGGACAGGCGGGTGTGCAGAGGATGCTCGACATACTAAGAACCGAGCTCGATTATACTCTACAGATAGCAGGTAAATCCCTCCGGTCCATAACGACTGAATGTCAAAACCCTGCAGGCTAGGCAAAAGCCTTCCCTTTCTTATTTTAACTTAGAATTGGAGATTTAGAATTGGATGGTCTGGTCTTCTAGAGTTCTCTAAGTGAGATTATAGCTTCTAGTTCAAAATTGATTCATTCCTCCATTACCCTTCTTCCTTTCCGACCAACTTAGCATAGTCCTTTCAGCCTAGTCTTGCTGGATACAAGTTTTTCACAATTTTGACTTCACAACATGTAAATTTTGTTACAGGAACACCTAAAATCGCTGACATAACACGGGACATGGTCCGGCACGAATTCGAATATAGCAAGTTATAAATGTGATACGTACGATAAATAAAAGTTAGCAACCTACGGTATGAAAAGCAGTTTAATCCGTTTTTTTTTAAATATTTACATTGACACGTAAGTCTTCTTTAGTAATAACTTCCTGTATAGGTTATAGAGAACCGTTGGCGACATAACTGTGTCGTGTGGCCAAAACGCGTTAGAGATTTTCTGTAAAAAATATACAGCGTTAAAACAAATTAATCTGAAGAAAAGTTGGAAAAAGTTAGAAACTTACGTTGAAATCGCATCCATACAAGTTTATGCCTAGCTTCAGCTTCTTTACGGTTTGTCTCAAATACTCATTGTTATCTAGTTTCTGCTTCAACAAAGCTGTGTCGTTACAGGTCTTGCATGGACTCTCCTTCACTCCCATTGTCAAATTGTCACTTCCCTCTAGATTCTGTCTGCTATCGCCTATGTAGCCTTCGCCTAGGATCGCATCTCTTTTTCGCATGTAGTCCATGAAGCTATATCTAGAAGAAGCAGTAGTTTTACTAGCTTTATAAGTTTGGCTTGTCGTGTCTTCTTTTTTTTCAGTCTTAAAAACATTTTTCACGGTCTTGACCAGAGTGCTGCAAGATTCGTTGATAGCGTTAATGAATCTGGCACTCATGGATCTTGTAGCCAGCTTTACTGGAGATGACTTCTTGACAGTTTTGTGAACCTTCGTTCTACGTTCCTTGTAGACTTTTCTAGTCGGGATGTAGGAGCTGGCACTCTTTTTCGGAGTATTTCTACGATGATGTGGCAGGGAATTGTTTGTTACTTTATCCTCATCAATGCAGCGCTTGTGCTTTGGCGTTGACATTACGTGTGGTTTGAAATTTTTGGAATCAAGTGTGCTTCTTTCATCTTCTGCTATGTTTAGCTGTCTTAGAGCTGCTGAAGTTGTTTCAAAGTTTGTTTGCACACTTTTGTCACTTAGATATTTTACAGATTTATCATCTGTTTGAGTTTTACTTGTGGCAAAGTTACTTTGTCGACTTTGGGGTCGTTTTCCTCGTTGTGAATAGTCTCGGTATTTGTGTGGAGGAGTATTATTAGATTCGTTTTCTTCTCGTAGAAAAGAAAACGAAAGTTCTTTGTCCTGCTCTTCTTGTTGGCGATACATTTTCTTTTGAATACTTTGTTGAAAAATATTCGAATGTATAGGAACAGCTTTGGGTGAAGGATGAGCACAATATCCAGGTGGCATATTGTGATTCATCCAGATATTGTCATGTTGCTTGTCATTCATCTTGGTTGGATTAATAAATGCTCTCGGGAATGTTGTAGCGCGTGCAGTATTAGTTTCTTCTTTTGATTTCCAGTAAAGGATTTCCTTGACCACGTTTCGGAATAGCTTTGTTGTATCGTCGTTGGTTTGTTTTGAATTATTCATATTATCATGCACATTAGCAATGTCTTCAATGGTAGACTGAACTTTTATATTAGCGTCTTCCTCAACTGCATTGTCGATATTTTCTGCCTCATTTTGAAAATTTTCTTTCGCTCGTTTCAAGGGGGACTCTGCTTGGAAAAAAATTGTTCACTATGTATGTAATTTATGTAAATAAGCCGGTGATACTCGACGGATTTACTTACGTTTGTCACACAAATCGAGATAATACATTATTATCGTGCACCATTGACCTCTCTGTTGACACAAGAAATGTTCCAATGAAAATAACTTGTGTTACATAATGTTTTTTATCCCAACTGCGTCTCGAGAGATCAAACTTTATTTACCTGTGAATGAGGTCCATTCCAGTGCAATATTTCTGTAATATGCTCCGGTGTTTCCGTGTTGCGAATCAACGACGTAACTTCTGGGGTTTTCACCAGTGAAGATAGAAGTTGCAAACATGTTGGATTCTGTAGTATCTCCCTGCATCACAATTACGTATATTTTATTTTACTTTATTGAAAAAACCAACAGCGTAACAAAGAGTAGAATTAATGTAGAAGTAGAGGTCCTCGCTACTTACTCTACATATACTTCATGTCATATGCAATAGCAATAGATTCAAAGTACTCGTATCAATGCAAGTATAAGTAAGGAAAAACTCACCTTGAGAAAATCTGTGTGCCGCCACAACGGAGGAATAGCTGCACATTTCTAGGGTGTTCATTCAAAATTGACTGCAGCACCACAATGACGTCACTGAAGCCTTGAACACATTTCTGTACACACTAAAAACAAAATAAATAAGGTTTGTAGAATGAATTAATGAATAAGGCCGATAGGTAGGATATCTATGTTCTATGTAGTTTCTTACCAGGGATATCAAATGTCCACATTGCGTCTGGTTAATGTCACAATCGCGACAGCACTCTGCGAGGCATTGGCATAGAGCTTTCCATGTGTCTGAAAACTGTTAAGTTAATACTCAGAAACTTACTAAAGGACGAAGAAATATTTACCTAAGAGCTCAAGTTTACCACCACTGTTGAATACTACTGGCGACACTGCAGGTAAAAGGTACATTGGGGGCTCTGTTAGTATGCAGTGGCGTGGACAACATTTCAGGATTTTACCAGTAAAGTAAGTAAGTACCTACATAATAATATTTATCAAATAAATCAGCCTGTAGATCTTACCATCATAGAGTTAGCGAATAATGTGGTCATAGCTCCAAGACAACCACTGACTCTGACAGAGTGACGAGCGTGAAGAGCCAAAGTTTTCCTCTTCGAATACATGCTTTCTTCGTCGTCAGTGTAAACCAGAGCCGTGACAAAGTTCAATAAAGTGGTTGCTTTTAGAGGAAGGCCTCTGCTTAGAATCGCCTCTATCTTCTCGTATATGGGATTGAATGTTGATATAGTTTCGTAGTGACTCTCCTGTGAAAAACTTGGACCTTTACAGCTATTCTAGAATGCTCTATAGAATTATACCGATTGATGTTTGCTGTTTTAGGTGCAGTGTGCACTTGTGCAGGTGTTATTTATATTTAGCATTTTTAATCTCATCGAATCTTGAATTAACATAGACTTATTACACCAAGCGAAACGTTACAGAAAAAGTTCTGTCAATTTTTATTCAATAATGAGGTACTAAAATTGCTTTTTGAATATTTATTTTGGCCAAGCAACATTTCGAAGAATGTTAGGCACTAATTTTTGCTAGTAGGGTGTACCTACTAGCAAAGCTACTACTGAATAAATACTAGGCTATCAGGGCAGCTCGAGGCGAGGAGGATATTATTACTATCCTCCTAGCCTCGAAGAGCTCGATTATTTTATAAGGAGTGTCACTTACATTAGTGGCGAAGCAAATTGCTAGGAAAGAGAAGAGTTTCAACTCCAAACTTAAGTCGTTGATTGTGGTCAAAAACTCCAAGGCTAGCCTCACGTCTTGAGTATTGAATACCTCAATGTTATCAGTCATTTCCTAAAAACACAAGATGCTAGGAATGCGCTTCGTTGTTACAACTTCGATACCGACGACGACGTAGGTACTTATTACCTTACCTTGAGGATACCATTTCTAGTGTTTTGATCCCCATTTCGCAGTTTATGGAGAAAATATTCTATACTCCTGTATTTCATCATTGCTTTAGAAAACGACATGGAGCGTGTTTTACAAGACGAATTAACTTTACGTACGCTTCAAATCAAATCAAACAAAACAAGTTAAGTTTTCGTTTTGTTTTTAAACTTCGCGGCAAAAATTTCGCGCCTTTTTCTTTCAAAACAGCCAATCAGCGTTCGAAAATCATTGATGGGTTGACTGGAAACAAAGCGGAATTTGACGTTTCTTTCTCTTCTATCTATAGTATCTATAGTCTGTGGACGTCTAGCATTTTGCTTGGAGGTTGTTTTTATGTTTTTGTTTTGTAATTTTTGCCGAAAACCCTAATAATTCGTCAGTTTTTTGCGTTTCTAGTCAAGTTCTTTGGTTCAAGGGTGCAGTTCAGTGTAAATTATAATTATGGATGTCGGCGAATTGCTTTCCTTCAAGGTTTGTCTAAAAACTTGTTACCCTATTTTAGTATCAATGTAAGGGTATGTCTCTTACTTTCAAGCTGTTAAACTTACACTACAGACAATTAACATCTCCTAAACCTAAAATTATAAGATCCTTTTATGTAGAACATGTAACAACAAAGTACACCTCACATTCCTACAGTCTATGCCTACACCACATTTTCTAGCCTGTCCCGACACCAAAGAGGCCGAACGATGACGACAGCGATGACTCGGACGGGGAGAGCGCCCGCGGGCCCAAGATGCGGCGCCTGGCCAAGTCCAAAGCTGATCATGTCATAAGACCCAACAGCAATGTGTTACCAAAGGAACCTACTATCACTGATAAGGAGAGGGAAGAGATATTGAGATTCGTGGAGAATGAGGCCACTGAGGTAAGACTGTTTCTATTTGGCCTGGGGAATTTGACTAGGACTAGGATAGTAAGTCAGCTCACAAGTAGACACATAATCTTATTAAACCACCATTTCTGACACAATAAAAATATTTGATTTGATTTGATTTAGAGCATGGATACCGGTTTTCGGTAATACCGAAAAACCGGGATCCCGGACTAAATATGTACATTTGAGAAACCGGTATTGTATTATCGTAATACCGGAATTTCGGTATTTTCGGTATTGCAGATAAAACTCTGAAACAAGTGTGGAATATCAAAATTTCGCGCGCATGCGATGCGTGCGAGTGCGCCGTGCGGAATAGTGATGTGAACCGGTTTTAGAAACCTACAAAAAAAAAAAGTTTTTTGTAAAAATCTATAAGTATAAACGCCAGTTTTTGTTTATTAATTAAAACCGATTACTTTCATATTTTGGACTGCAGTCCAGGGGCCTTAGCCTGTAACGCAATGGTGCCAAAATAGGCTTCGAGTTGACGGCTTCAATGGGGGATTTTCTGACAGCTTTAAAAAATAAAAAATAATTATAAAAGCTGTGACAGATGGCGTTGATCAGACATCCCAAAGTAAATTCGTGCTTACTACAGCGAAAATACTTTTTCACTTCATTGCTCTGTGACTTCATCTTTCACCTTATTCCATTTTGGTACATGAAAAAGTGCACGACTTTGTTATTGTTCTTGTATGAGTGAATGGTAGAACCGGATACACTACATTTTGCTCCATCACCAATACCTAAATATTGTGTTTGGACGTATCTACGAAGCCCAACGAGCGCGAACTGGCTTATAAAAAACATATCTCGTCAGCGACATCCAGTTACAAATTTGGAACTACAACTCATGAGCTGTCAGAAAATTGCCCATTACGATTTATTAATGCGGATTACGGACGGTCCTTTTAATGTTTTTCTAGTACAGCAAAGAATATTCTGATTCTGCAACTTTTTCTCCGAGTGCGCGGACAGTTTGTTAGACATGTGTAGGTAATGCTTGTAATATTACAAAAGACATATTACACAACGGTGTCATGAAATATTACACATTACACGAGAGAATAAAGCATGGCACATAGCATTTCAGCACACTGTACGTACTGCAATGAAAGTGTGCTGAAATACCATGATGTCATGTTTCATGTCTGCAATGAAGAAATACCATGATGTCATGTTTGATGTCTGCAATGAAGAAATACCATGATGTCATGATTCATGTCTGCAATGAAGAAATACCATGATGTCATGTTTCATGTCTGCAATGAAGAAATACCATGATGTCATGTGTCATGTTTGGTGCCATGATATAAGGTAATATCACGCGGTATGAAATGTCATGAAATATATCATGACTTCGAAGTGCACTGTTTCGCGCATGTCTACAGTTTGTGAGTGAGTAAGTGTGTGTATTTGTTTTCACGCTAGAACTGCAGAACGAATTTGCCTGAAGGAATGGAGATAGCTTAGAAACCAGACTAACATAAATTACGAACTAAATTCGTCTGGTAATGTCGATAACGGTAAAAAAAAGTCTACGCGGACGAAGTCGCAGGCAAAAGCTAGTATAAATTAATATTATCGTTCAATTAAATAAACTCACTTATTTTAAAATTTCTATTTGTCTATTTTATAACAATTTAATATTTTTAATGAAACAAAAAATTAATACCGAAAAATACCGAAAAACTGGTATTCCGGTATTTAAAATCTTGATACCGAATGAATACCGGTATTGGGAAAAGGCTCCGGTATTCCATGCTCTAATTTGATTTGATTTGATTTGATCAAAGATTTTAGTAAGAAAAGTGTAATATCCGTAAAGTTTTACTTCAAGCTTCTTTGTTAACTCATTGAATGCTGATTATCACGTGTGCTATTGTTCTTTTATTGTTTTGCTACATATATTTACGTACATAGCGTTCAATGTGTTAACTTACCTAGAAACCGATGCCCACAAAGTGGTCAGCCTAGGAACAAAGAATATTTTATATTTTGAATCCATAGAGTAATAGGAGGTTCTTGCAGGGTGAAGTGCTAGATGACACAGCAGTGAAGAAGTTGGTGCTGAACTTTGAGAAGAAAGCTCTGAGGAACCGGGAGATGAGGATCAAGTTCCCGGACCAGCCTGAGAAGTTTATGGAGAGTGAGATAGACTTGCATGAAGCATTACAGGTAATAACTTTTACCCTCAACTCCCCTACTTTCAGAGAACACCTAAGGGTTTCTTTATTGTCTATGTTTATAGCTAGATCATGAAGTGCAATCTAGCTTCATATGGTGGTCAGGCTATCTAGAGATCAATTTGTAACCAAGTCTGAGTTCTAAACCACCACACAACTTTTGACTTGTATAAACATGAACACGTGGCAGGCATAAAATAGAAACTTATTTGGTCATCTTCTTTCTCAGGAGCTAAGTGCAGTAGCCACAGTCCCCGACCAGTACCCATTGCTAGTTGAACTGAAGTGTGTCAACTCCTTACTGGAACTACTCTCCCATGACAACACTGATATCTCTACCAAAGTCGTCAACTTACTACAGGTTAGTAAACAATATTATTCCTGACAATATTATAGAAAAAATAATAAGTTGGGTGGAATGTTGCAAGAAAAATGATGGCACAGACGAAAACAGTGGTTTTCACGCGTAAAATTAATGTATATTTCGCGCGGGATCAGAATGGGATAATACCTTTTCGAACTGAACCGAAAATGACAGTTCTCGAGTAGCGTCTGTAAAAAACAGTGTTAGTTCCACATTCTATTATAGAATTATGAAATTGAAAATACACAAAATTGTTTAATGGTTGTAATCTAAAAGGATTAAATGTTATTGCATTAATTGAATAAAGCGTGATAAATCTCGAGCAGACACCCACGCGCACAGAAAACACAAGCGAGTTTCGACGCGAGTTTGCCATAGACAACTAGATTTTGCCGAAATGCTGACGCTACAGCTGACAGGCGGACCGAGAGCGTCTCAGTTCCAAAAGGTATTATACCATTCTGATCCCGCGCGGATTATAAAACTAAAATGTAACTTATCTGTCAACAGGAGCTGACAGACGTGGACATCCTCCACGAGAGCGAGGAGGGCGCCGACGAGCTAATCACCGCGCTGGCGGAGGCCGAGGCGCCGGCGCTGCTGCTGCACAACCTGGCGCGGCTCGACGAGCATGTGCCGGACGAACGGGACGCGGTCCACAACACGCTTGGTGAGACCGCGCTGTCACCGACAGCTCAGCTCAGCTAGCTCAGGGCCTCATTTGACTTCGAAACCGGGTCAAATGTGCGAAAACACATCCCGTGATTTTGTAATGGAAATTCTATTTCTTTCTCAACTTGAATCTTTGATATAAGGAAAAAGAATCACTTCTAGTAACTTTTAATGATTCGCGATATTCACACATAATTTTGGTTTGAAACGGGTCAAATCGCGGTACGTTTAACGGGTAAATAAATTACCTTTATTATACCGACGTTAGTATCACTTCTCTTTTTAATTGTCTGTCGCTGGAAGTTTGAGAAGGTAAGGCAAGGATTTATGTATTAAAATTGTATTTATACATGATGTCCATTAAAAATGTTATCCTTGTTATTTTCAGGTATTGTAGAGAATATAACAGAGTTCAGACCAGAGATGTCATCGGAAGTGGCCAAGCAAGGTTTTATGCAATGGATTCTGAAAAGATTGAAGGTAAATAAAAAGTTTTAATTATAAACTTTCTCCTTATCTACTCAAAACACTTACGTGCTGAAAGTTAAAAGCATGTATCGAAATTAAATTATTTTCTTCAGCTGAAAGTCCCATTCGACGGCAACAAATTATACGCAACAGAAATACTCTCAATATTGCTGCAAAACACGCCAGACAACAGAAAACTGCTGGGAGAGCTCGATGGCATAGACGTCCTTCTACAACAGTTGGCGGTTAGTAAGAGCGCATTATTTTTTCATCTTTTACCACCTCTTTTCCAACAAACCGGCTAAAGCACTGAAAGTAACTTTGGATGCGAGCTATTTGGTCATCTCAACGCGGGTCATCATCCTGTTTGCTTATCGCATTAATAAAACTCCTCCGGCGACTCTAACCATGGCATGTCTTTATGTTAGCCCTTTACATCTACGTAATGAGACTATTTTATACAGCGTCCAGTGGCACCTACTCAAACTTAATGGGTGAAGTGACCACTGGGAGGCTGCTGTGCCTGGGACATTGTTTTTAGATGGAGTTGCCTTGCCCATCTCCTGGATCATCGAAGGCACACAAAATCATTTCTGTTTTTCTCCCATAGTTTTACAAACGCCACGACCCGGCCGGCGCCGAGGAGCAAGAGGCGATGGAGAATATGTTCGACTCTCTATGCTGCGCCCTGATGGAGCCCGCCAACCGCGACCGCTTCCTGCGCGGCGAGGGGCTGCAGCTCATGAACCTTATGCTCAGGTCAGTAAAGGCCAGGAAACACTCACAGCCTAGTTTGACTAGCCTTTCTTAATCGATTGGCAAAGTTAAGCAACAACGGCCGCGGTCAGTCCTTGGATGGGTGACCGCTAGTGGCAATAATAACTGAGCGCTTCCGAAGAGGGAACGCGGGTAACCTCAACTCCATACAAAAGGGGAGACCTGTTTCCTCCCTGGATAATTGTTTTAGAAAAAAATATGTTTATGCCATTCAATCTATATTTAACTCTGCCATGTCCCTATGTTTTCCTTTTTTTATTTTTTTATTATTTAAATATTTTTTATTAAAATAATAAAAAAGGAAAACATAGGGACATGGCAGAGGTACCTACATATAAATTGAATGGCATAAACATATTTTTTCTAAAATAATTATCCAGGAAGGAAACAGGTCTCCCTTTTTGTATTTTTTGTATGGAGCAGCCGGCTACCCGCGTTCCGTCTTAATAACAATCATTAAGCCATGTTACAGGCTCTTTGGGCGGCCTAAAAACTCTGACACCAGGGGTGGCCACTACCTCAAACGATTACATACATACAGTAAAGGCCAGGTTACTAGGAGGACTATGTGGTTGGCCTACCCCGGCCCTCTCACGATAAATTACTTTGCCGTGAGAATAAAACATGTAATGAAAAATCGGTGGATAGAATGGAGCGGTGGTCCAGCCCAGCACGATACATCGATTAACCTTAGTTTTCCCGCTATCGAGTTGCTTGCTATCTTGCTTTACGTATTGAATATGATGGCACTGGCCGCCAGTCACATATTTAACGATGCGAGGCCACATTAGTTTATTATCGTAATTGTTTCCTCGGCAGAGAAAAGAAAATGTCCCGCAACGGTTCGCTGAAAGTCCTCGACCACGCGCTGGCCGGGCTGGACGGTAAAGACAACTGCAACAAGTTCGTCGACATCCTCGGCTTGAGGACCGTCTTCCCGCTCTTCATGAAGACGCCGAAACGGAAGAGGATACTCACAGTGGATCAGCACGAAGGTTCGCCCTTTTTGGATGTGGACGATTTTTTACCATAACGGGTGCATTCGGTCCTCGCCTGCCACTGTGAAGCATATTTTTGTCTACGCTTATTTTTGCCAAGCGAATTCAACATCCATATGAGAGAAATATCCATATGGTGGCCTAGAATGGGTCGACGGTCGGTGGGTAGACCGAAAGCTCGATGGGTCGATGACATTATCAGAACAGCGGGAGGACAATGGACGAGATTGGCTTTAGACCGAGGGGGTTGGCGTGAAAAGGAAGAGGCCTATGCCCAACAGTGGGCTTTATTTATGAGCTGGATAGATAGATAGATGAGAGAAAGAAAGAAAGACAGAGAGATAGAGAAAGGAGGTTTATTTCAATATTCTGGTATTATCAGGTCCTCTAATCAGGGGCATAGGGCTCTTACTCTTAAGGCGCTGGGCATAGTGAATGAGCCCGCGCGCAAAAAAAAATGCACAAAAACGATTCCTGTATCAAATACACCAAAAAAATCGAAAATGTTCACATATCAAACCCTAGAATTAGGTGAGAGCTATCTAAAACAGCCAGTTTTGTGTTGATACCCATAACAGATTGCAAGATATTTTGTTTGAAAAAAAGTGCGCCACCTATTTTTTTCATCAAAAATATCTTCAAAACGTTTATGAATGTCAACACGAAACTGGCTGTTTTAGATAGGTCTCACCTAATTCTAGGGTTTGATATGTGAAAATTTGTTTTAGTGTATTTGATACAGGACTCGATTTTGTGCATTTTTCTTGGCGCGCGGGCTATTCACTATGTACAGCGCCCTATAACAGGCAAGACCGATGCACTGATCGGCGCCGTATTTCAGATGGACACTAGGCCGTTTGCGAAGTAGTCAAACAGAGAAGTAAGTATGATGAGAAGTTGGCCATTTGAGAAGTAGACCCCTGAAGCCTCACGTTGATAACCTAATGAAGCGTTTTAGCAAAAAAACGAATCCAAAAAGAAGATGTTTTTTTTTTCCATTGGCGGCGCTAGTTGTGCCTAGGTTTGGGCTTTAGAAGTGCTATTTTGGAGGGGGTGGTTCTCGAGTCTTCGCATGCCCTGCTTCGCTTCCGAACCTTTATTCCTTAGGCCCGTAAGATCAATCACAGTTTAAACCAAATGTCGATAAATTTTCATACAAAATGCGCGGTTTAATGTACGGTCGAGTTTAAACTGTGATTGATCTTACGGGCCTTAGTAATTTTTTTCTCCTCAGAGCACGTGGTGTCAATAATAGCATCGATGCTGCGCAACTGCCAGGGCGGGCAGCGGCAGCGTCTGCTGGCCAAGTTCTCTGAAAACGACCTGGAGAAGGTGGACCGGCTGCTGGAGCTGCACTTCAAGTATATGGACAAGGTCGACCGCACTGAGAAGGCGATGGAGGTGAGAAACTAGGGTATCTATCTTATCTCTACACTCCATGAGTAAAGCCCACGCTTTAGGTACATAAAGTCCGTTTCCCAAAATACAGGCGCAGATCTGTTCCTTTTCATGCCAACCCTGTTGGACAAAAGCCAATCTCTTCCACATAAATCACTATTGTTTTTTTTGGGACATTTGAAATATGTTGTTTTTATATTGATTTAACGGTTTTTTCTAATATGTTGTTGTTGACGTTGTTGACATACAGCCATTTTTGTCATGACTGGCGAGCGAAATATTCCTTTAGTTTAGAGTAAAAGGGTGGTATTATAATGGGCTGGACGAATTGCTCCATCTACAATCTACATACTAACTATTGCCTCACTATTGACATCAGGATGTCTCTGATCCATGAATAGCGAAAAGCGCAATAAATGTAAACATACTTTTGTTACAGCAAGAGGAAGAAGTTTTGGACGATGACGCTCAGTACCTCAGGAGACTTTCTGGTGGTCTGTTCACTCTACAACTGATCGACAGAATCATTTTAGAGGTAAGTTTGAAGTTCATTTCAAAATTAAATGCTATCGAGAAAATAGTTTTCCGAACCATCAGTCTTAGAGTTTATTTTTGTTTTGGAACGAAGGCATGCATTCCCGCACTGCGCGTATTCTTGCCATCTAAACTCGTCGTTTTGTACAGGTCTGTACCGCGGGTCCTCCGGCCGTCAAACAACGCGTCCAGCGAGTACTATCATTGAGAGGCGGCTCCCTGAAGATCATTCGACA
The DNA here is from genome assembly GCA_949319315.1 of Zelleria hepariella. Lineage (NCBI taxonomy): Eukaryota > Metazoa > Arthropoda > Insecta > Lepidoptera > Yponomeutidae > Zelleria > Zelleria hepariella. Next base: position 7,502,945 of record OX439391.1, on the reverse strand, counting down.
CGTTATGAGAGGTAAGTCTCAGGCCTCTACTTTGCATCTTTGATACAATATTTTCTTACCCGAAGGATACTGACACGAGGACATAAATGCGCGACAAAACGCAGCCTCTAACACACTATTTATACAGGGTGTTAAAAGACCGCCAACAGACCCGAAAGCCACGTATATTAGACACCAAAACTAAGTACTTTTTCGATAAATTATTGCTGGGAAATGATTTTGGTTTTTTAGGTTATAATTTTGAAAAATATTTTATCACTCAATGGACGTGTAACGCACAGAAATCATATTGCGCAAGAGTTGGCATAAGTTTATACTACTTACACTTAAGGTGCCGATACATAAACATTGCGAGTAATTTTTTGTAAAAAAAAATTCAAAATATTGAGAAGACATGTTAAGTACTTGATACTGAATACATTACTGCAAAAAAAAAAGTTTTGAAAACTCCGACTTTGAACCTCATTATCTCTGAAACCGTTGATTTCCCAGGCAAAGTTCCTTGGGCAAATATGTTTGTTATGATGAGGACAATACGTGGTTTCCCGCTTTAGTGGCGGTCTTTTAACACCCTGTATAAACAAAGAATGAGACAGAGCTCATTTTGTCACAATCTCATCGTGCCACTGAGACTGACAAAGGGTCGTGGTCACAGAAAGAAGAAGACACATTAGGCTGTATCTATAACATAACGTACAACGGCTTTACAACGCTTACGAAAAATCTACAAGCTACGGCCGTTCAGCACAGAACGTGTATGACAAATGATCTTCCGGCAACATCTAACATTTTATTGTATTTCAGAGTACGCGGGTAACCTGGGCGACGCGGGCAGCGAGGAATGGCGGCAGCAAGAGCAGCAACATATACTGCAACTTGTAGATAAGTTCTAGGTTCACCCTACTATTTGAATCATATTATCAAAGGCGGCAATATCCATTTCGTTGTATTTTTTGTAAAGTGATAATTGAGATTTGATTAGATTTAGACAGTACAGGATAATGCCGGGTTTGTTACGAACTCGAAACTTTCTATGGGATATTGCAGCTTTTTTCGGGTATGTAGATTTCCTTAGAAAGCTTCGTCCAGAGACAATAAACCTAAATTCACAGATTAGTTTTGACTTTGAGTGGACATTGCCGCCTTTGTTATTATAAGACTCATTTATAAGCCAGGGATTGACTGGCCGAGCTAACGTCTACCGCAGGCCATATTATCTCTAGGTACTTCCATAACCAAAATTCTATTGCGGAAGTGGTGGTTCACAAGTTTCATAAAAATCTAGTATAGGTTGTTTGACCTTGAGATATGAGGCGGCTCGACCCCTCAGTACCCGGCTAATAACATAAAGGTTATTATTATGATTCAAATAAACTTTAAAGCGATTAACGTTGTCTTTTGGATTGATGAAGGAAAGTCGGCATAACAATAAAATACCTTTATTGAATAAGATTAACTAAAACCTAAAATATAACTAACAGTGAACAAAATATAAAAGTGTACGTAACAAAAACAAATAAGGTATCAATTAATAAAACCGGATTTTAAAACGCCTGTTCGTTCACGGAGTCGGTATATAAAAATAAAATCGACTTGTCTGAACCTAATTTTAGTATAACTTCATTGTGGCTTACTAATTGTGACATTACGCATTGGGGTCTCAGACAAATACTTATAAATTCGTATATGGCTCTATCTCATCTATATAAACCCTTTACTAGGAACCTATTCCAACCATTCTTACATTATAGTTATAGAAAATAAAATCCCCACGTCCAAAGGGTTAATAATTCTTCGCATACAAAGTTAAAACCGCCTATAAGTAATTTAATCATCTACTGCTGTAGATAATTATCAAATAAATGCCGTAAAATTCGGAATACAATCTTCTCATACTTGTGACACTCTGCAACTCACCACCATTCTTTTTACGAAAGTGACCGCCACACATCTGTTTGTTTAATCTGCTACAATATCGCGGTTTGAACCATGACATTCCGGTTTGAATGAAGATTGATGGCTCCTTTGAACTGGGCCTCTAGCCTGTAACGCAATGGTGTCAAAATGGGCTGTCAGTTGACGGCTTCAATTACGATTTACTAACGCTGTCTGTCCTTTTAATGTTTTTGTAGTACTGCAAAGAATATTATTATTCTAGAGGATAAGTTCTCTGGTTGTAGGAGAAAAACGAGGAAACTCCGGTTTTGTCCTTCTGCCGGGACGCCATCGACCCGCCATTGCGTTACAGGCTAAGGGCCCTGAATTGCGAGGTAATAAAATGCAGTCTGTGTGACGTACTTTTTACGATGATACATTGCTAAAGAGAAGCCCTGTCATACAATACCACGTAGAACATATTGACGCCGTATGGACGAAATGGTGAAAATAAGTTCACCTGTTGCAGCAGCAGCATGTGCTGCATTTATGCATGAATATAGCGAGTTATTGAAAGTCAATAAAGGGTGGTCCAAATAAGGACGTCAATTTTTTTTTTGTATTATTCGATGTTTCGTGGCATAGAAGTTATGATTTTTGAAACTACGAAAAATCTCTGAACATACATGAGGTATTTTTGGATACCCCAAATCAGGAATTTATAAATGGACTTCCTTATTTGGGCCACTCTGTATAACAGGCCCTTCCAGTAGCACAAACCAATCAGCGGCGCGGCACATCATACCCTTGGAATGGAACAATATATTTGTTAGTATTTAAACACTGATAATACTCTTGTAAATGCTTCTGATATAAAACTGGTAATAATATTGCACTAACAATGTTATCTGTATGAAATAACAATGCCCTTTGATTGTTCAGCTAAAAGCAATACAAATTTCATATAAATAACTAATTAATGATCACAATTATCTCTTCCGAGATTCTTTATACTCTATACAGTAGCTAATAGATAAGTACATCTTCGAATATGGATTTTTATAAATTGTGCTTATTGTGTTGTGCACTGGACCGATTGTGTGAAATGAAATACGAGTATAACACGCTACCTATTATATAAGTTTAAACACGACAGACAACACAGCCGAATAGACCCTGCGTAGGAGGAGCCGTCCGTGACATTAGACTCTACAGTTACGAAAATAATTTCGTACCACATTTCTGATCCCAATTTGTATGAGAGAGTTATTACAATGGGCGGACATGTGCGGCCGGCCCCGTGATTACGAATCTTGCAATTCGGAAGGCAAAGTTTTTTGTTCGAAAGTCCGTTATTGGCTTAATCTTATCTTTAGACAATATTGAGAAACTAATTTCAATATTTTTTATTTTGGTTCAGTAGTTTGGATTTTACAACGTTTCTAAGATACGGTTTTATGACTTTCACGCGACGGTCTGCATACTGTTGGCGGTCATAGGAACAAAACATTTTAGCGCATAAAAACAAAACTACTGGACCAAAATAAAAAATGTTTAAATTAGTTTCTCAATATTGTCTAAAGATAAGTTTCAGCCAATAACGGACTTTCGAACAAAAAACTTTGCGTACCCAATTAGCAGAAATCGCGGCCTACATCGACTGAAGCAGTAGATATGCTGTCCGCTCACTGTATCAAGTCCCTTAGAGCGTTTACGCAATGCATCCGATCCAAAACCGAGAAATGTACACAGTGGGCAAGCGACATCCGAAATAGGTCTAGGTTTTCTCGGATTAGGACGAGATGCAATGCATAAACACCGTGGATTTTAAGCCTGTAATATGTGGTTAGTTCGCCATGATAAAAGTTGTACGAAAAAACCTGTTTTCATTGCATGGCAGTCTCTCTACCAATGACACTTAATTGCTATCGACCAATAAGAATGCGTCTATTTTCAAAGGCGTCTAGTGGATTAGGCGGACAAAGTTGCTGTCTAAATCATCTAACATGCAATGAAGACAGCCATAGTTCTTACAAATTCGAACCTATCGGAACAACTGCCTTGCAGACTTGAAGCCCTACGAGTATGTGGTCTGCTCGGTCTAAAGCCACTGTGGTGTGAAGGCACGGTGGCGTCGCCCGGCGGCGGCAGTCCTTACCAGTCCTAAGGGCAGTCCTTACTCAACATCTTCGTGAAGGCCTGCGGTATGTCCTCATTGGTCTTGGACACGATGGAGCTCCCGAGGAGCGTGTGCGCGGCGATCTTGCCCGTCTGTATGCCGTGCGCCATCTTCAGAAGGTCGTAGTTTATCCGCTCGGTCACTACCGAGTCTTTCCTGTGGAAGGACGTAAAGGTTAACAGGTTTTGTGTGAACAACGCACTGTAACAACACGAAGTATTTTTACATACAGGGTGACGTCGAAATATACACTAATATTATAAAGAGGAAAGGTTTTTATGTATAAAGGGGGTAATCTTCAAAACTGCAAATCCGATTTTAAAAATTCTTTCACTAATGGGAAGATACGTTATCGCTGAGTGCAGGGCTATTTTTCATTGTGATAACGGGAAAAAAAAGCTAAGTCTGCGCGGACGAAGTCGTGGGCAAAAGCTAGTCGTAAATGGGCGAAGGGGCGAATACGCTTGTCGATCCGTTACGCTGATGGCGCTTTATCCGATCCCTGGTAAAAATACCCCTCAACCTTTTGCTAACGAATGCGAAATCAACCTGTAATGGAACCTATCTTCAAGATTTTGTTCGGACATGATTGATTCCACGCCAGCAGGGGCCTTAGCCTGTAACGCAATGGTGCCAAAATTGGCTCCCATTTGACGGCTTCAATTGCGCTTTATTAATGCTGTCGGTCCTTTTAATGTTTTTGTAGTACAGCAAAGAATATTCTAATTCTAGAGGATTAGTTCTCTGATTGTAGGAGAAAACGAGAAAACCCCGGTTTTGTCCTTCTGCTGGGACCCATCGACACGCCATTGCGTTACAGGCTAAGGCCCCTGCACAACAAATAGTTTTCGTTTCGCGGCAGGCAGCGCCATATTGCTTTAGTTTTCACTGAGCAAACGTTTACAACTCACTTGTATTGCGGGTGGCTGGTAACAAAGTCGCGCATCCACGCGGCCATGGTGGGTATCTCGCCCTGGGCGCGGCGCGAGATCAACTTCAAGTACTGTTGTACGGAGCAGTGGGTGTCCGCATCCACGTCCATACCGGTGAGGTAAGACTCAATCAGCGGAATGAGACCGGGAAACACGCCTTCCTGGGAAGAGACGGGTTGTTCAGTCACTGCCGATTTCTGAATTGAGAAATGGCTAAGCCAGGACTTAAGTATCGTTCTGTCTCTGCAGATTTCTCACAAAAGTCTGTGATAGAACGGTACTTTTGTTTAAATTTTCAATTCATTAACGGGGCCTTAGTTTCGTAACCTTCCGCCCCGTATTAGCGAGACCGCCGGCCAAGAAAATGGATTACGAATCAATAGATTCGGCAAAAATGCGTCATCCGAAACGCGATAACGCCACCGTTCAGATGACAGAAGCCGCTGAGGATAGTCCGAGAAGTAAAAGCTAACGTAGAGAGGAAAAGACAGCCTGCTAGCGTCTTTCTTTCTCTCTAGACAGTTCTCTATCTCACAGTATATTGATCTACACGGAGCAGGGTATGAGTTAGTTGAGATCAACTTCAAGTACAGGATGTTGTTTTGATCAATGAATTTACTTTCCCGTTGACGATCTCGTTGATGGTAATTTCTTCGTAGCGGTCTTGTGGGTCGGCGGGGCTCTTGCGCGGTCGCTCGCCGGGCGGCGGCGGAGCGCCTACGTCACACCAGAGTAAATAATACAGTTACCATTCCGTGGACGATTTCGTTGGGACAGCGGCGCTCTCTCGCCGGGCGGCGGCGGAGCGCCCAAGTCAGACCAGAGTAAATACTACAGTTACCTTCCCGTTGACGATCTCGTTGATGGTCATTTCTTCGTAGTGGTCCTGTGGGTCGGCGGGGCTCTCGCGCGGTCGCTCGCCGGGCGGCGGCGGCGCGCCGACGTCGCGTCTGAACCAGAATCTCTGGCTCACGCACGCGCCGCGACGCTGCGCCCGCTGCATGTTCTCGTCCACCTGCGGAGATAATATACAGGGTGTTGTTTTGGTCAATGACACCGACTTAGTTTGATTAGGACGATAGTTTTGGGACGATAGTTTGAATTACGCTCAAAACTAAAACAAAGTTTTTTTTATTTTTTTGTTGGGCAAATTACCTTGTTAAAGTTTTTATATAATAACCGCTACGTGCGGACACCCCCGACAGCACAAACAAGCAGACAGAGGCCGCGTTCTCGAAGTCCGTGAGCTGCGCCTCGCAAGGACGGAACTCGACGCGGCAGCGACTAGACCCATGAGTGAGGAGGTGCAAGACTAGCAAGGTGAAGTTTGGGTGCGTGTTCAGATCACATCGGGTATATAGACTTTGCTGGCGCGATGACAGATTCGTAGCGAAGTTGGTTGTTTCGTTACCTACGCCTGACAATGGTTACAGCCAAGGCTGTCACACAATAATTTGAGGCCCTTTTGGAAAATGCGCCCCAAATTCTTGTGGCGTAAAGGGAAACTACATATTTTCTACATTACAATGCCACGGTTTCTGTCCTCGTTACAGTGCCCGACACAAATGTTTTGAGAATAAAGTGAGAGAAATTGTCGGTCTTTCGGGGCCCCTTGAGGATGGGGCCCCTGGGCACGGGCCCCGTGTGCCCTTATGGTAAAGACGGTATTGGTTACAGCTAATTAGCCCTTGCACTTTCTAGTTGGTTATATTAGTTGTTTAGGAGTGGGGTAAACTAACCTTGCTGATCGGCATGACAAAGTTCAAATGGTAGCTCAGTATGACCCTAGTCAACAGCACAACGAAGCACACATAGGCCGCGTTCTCAAAGTCCGTGAGTTGTGCCTCGCAGGGACGGAACTCGACGCGCCAGCCGATGGGAGAGTTGGGCGGCGGCGGCTTGAAGCGCATCGTCTGCCAGTTCGTCGATTGGATGTTCTGGGGGAAGAAATAAGGGTTGTAGTGGTGAGCATCATATAACAGGCTATTTGACCGGGCGTGTAGTCAAATGTAAACATTCACGATTTGAGCATGAATCAATGCAAACTTAGAGCACCCTGTGCACTCTAAGTCGATAGCGGATCTTTAAGTGGGCTATGTACTGATCAATACAAACAACATGTATTAGGTGGCGAAAAAAATGGAGTGAAAAAAATATCAGCTGTTCCATACATAAGGTCGGCCTACAAAAGGTTGCCCAAAATTAAAATTTTCCTTCGAGATGTCTCGAATGCGAGATTCCCGAGCAATAGCCCCCTGGGCTGAACAGCCGAAATAGGCTATTTGGTGTCGCACGGGGCCAGAGATTTCGTAGTCTGCAACGCGCTAACATAGCTCTTTTTGTTCGATTGAGGCACTGAAGCCGCGCGCGGTGAAAGCCTAGTGCCTAAATGGCCGTACTACCTTATGACGTCACATAACTCAGTGGGCCACACCGTCTCTTACCTCAAAGTGGTCAGTGTCATTCTTGTCGTCCTGGTTGACCTTCTCTGAGAAGAGCGAGACAGAGTCGCGGATGAAGAGGTGCGCGACGTGCATCGCGAGCGGGTGGTCGATGCCTCCCTCGCGCAGTCGCTTGTAGATCGCCGCGTCGTGCACTATTGGAATGTCGTTGTATCTGAGGGGCAGAAATTACACGGTTTTTGGGTTCCGTACCCGAAGGGTGCCAAACGGGGTCCCGTGACTCTGCTGTCCGTCCGTCTATCTGTCTGTCAGGATGTATCTCATGAAACGTGATAGTTAGATAGTTGAAAATTTCACAGATGATGTATTTATAGTGCCACCACCGAACTAAATCTCATAGAATCCGCATTACGTATAAAATCAGAATAAAAACTTGACCCCACAGAAACAAAAAATATCAGCAATAGAACAATACGAAACATCATTTCGACCATACGTCTAATATTCGAATGTCAACCTTATTGCATTAGTGTATAGTTTTACTTTAATTGCATGGACTACGAGCAAATAAGCTCCCAAAGGCAAATTAGGCATCTATTTTTCCAGACACATTTCAGAGTTCTATGTTGTATCTAGTTTTATCCTTGATCGAAGAGTGCCACTATAAAAACAAATACTAAAAAACAGAATCGAATAAATATTTAAGGGGGCTCCCATACAACAAACGTGATTGATTTCCGTTTTTAAAGATATCCAGTTAGGAAATCAATCACGTTTGTTGTATGGGAATACAACAAACGTGATTGATTTCCGTTTTTAAAGATAATGGTACGGAACCCTTTGTGCGCGATTCCGACTCGTACTTGGTCGGCTTTAATTTTTGGTATAAGTAGTTCCACTTTTTGTGTTTGTATAAAGCATTACCCCTGCTAGGAACATTATAAAGATTTTTATATAAGGTTAAAAAAATCGCTCGGGACAGGAGTTGAACCCGCAACCTTTTGTATGGTTGTATTGGTTGTATGTGCTATCTCCACCACCTAATGCACCCCATCGTCCGTAAGACGAGTAACAATGATGTTCTAAAATTGGCATCGACAGTTACTTGGCTCGGTAGCTCAATTGGTAGAGCGCGTGCACGGTATGCCAGAGGTTGCGGGTTCAAGTCCTGTCCCGAGCAAATTTTTTAACCTTATAAAATCTTTTTTAAAACAAGTAGTAATAACAATTATCAATATATCCCCAAAAGGTATATTATTTGACACCGCGACATCACGTACCGGTACAGAAAGTGCGTACCGAGTTTAATACTTACTTTTCATGCTCAGGGGACAGATATGAATCGATCGAGTCGTATCTCGACTTGCTGATGCGGAACTTGTCGTCCTTAAGCGGCGCGAGGCCGCGTTCCTCGCTCGTGCGACAGTCTACGGACGCCGCGATCACGTTCCAGCGACAGTCCACGTCGGTCAGGTAGCCGCGGTAGATCGGCGACGCCGCTGAGAGCGCCAGCTGGGAAAGATGACCGATTTTAAAGATAAGATAAGATAAAGAGTATTTATTTCATAAATACCAGTTTAAAAATACTAAAAAAAACACGCTTTTATAGCTAACCGAACTAAAAAGGCAACTATCTATGAGATGCACCCCACGCTTTTTTACTCTGAATCGTATTATTCTGTTAATAACTTAAATTTTATTATAATTTTAAACTCTTTGTAATTTTAAAACTTAAACTTTCGTGAGCACTGCACATTTTTTTTAATTAAAAATATTTTTATGCTTTTTAGTTCGGTTAGCTATAAAACCGTGTTTTTTTTTTTGTTTTTTTAAACTGTTATTTATTTTTAATTTTTTAGTTCGAATTTTCATTTTTTTGTTAAGTAAAAATTATGCTCAAAGATTCCGTTACATACATACATACAGGCCAAGCTTATAAAAGCGTGTTAAAAACCACATAAATTATACAGATAGTTACAGTTTCAGTGATTGTAATAATGGTTAGAGTGCAGAACAGTAATGATTTATCCGTTGGTCTCCACGCTAGATTTATATCTGTGCTGTGGAGGTCTACATTGACGAAATTATAATTGCAGAACAGTTATATTTTAATGCTTCTGTTGTTAGTTTTAAGACATTTACATAAAGAACCGGTGATCGGAATGTATATCATAATCCGCGCGCGATGAGAATTGGATGGAACCTTGTCAAAGTCAATCGAAAACATACTATATTTTACTTCGAAAAGGTTGCATCGACGCGAGTTTGCTTACTGCGCGCGTCTCAGTTCCAAAAGGTCGCATCCCATTCTCATCCCGCGCACATTATTTAGGATGACGATTATGCTCCTCACTATAAAGGGAAATTTCCCGCCCCGCCGGGTCCAACCACGGTTCGAAGTTGTATTTATGTACTCACCTACGATAAATATTTGGCTGGCGCGATGCGGAATTGGTAGCATCCTATCTTTGTATAACAGTTTACCTTTACTACCGATAGGGGTCGCTACAATAATTCATGGCAAAGACAAGAACTCAAAAGAAAAGTCGAACACCAGTTAATATCTTAACGCAAAGTTCGTACTTTTAAAGGAATCAACGAAACTAATCAGACAGAAATAGGCTTTATTCGTTGAACTTTATTTAGATTCATAGTCGTATGGTAAGGAGTTATATTTTATCAGTCACTCGATCGAAACTGCCGTTTCAGTGTTTCAGCGACATCTCATCGCGATCAAAATATCCAATACGATAAGTTTGTTTTCACGGTAATTTTTATATTTTCACAACATTGGCTTGGCCTGCTTTTTGCGTACCGCATCATTATGGCGCAGTTTTAAATACAGCGGTTTATCAAGGTGAGAAAACGTGACCTTTTATTGCATTCACATCTCGTTATAGGTAATCCCTCATTATCGCTATAGGCATCTAGTATTATTTTAAATTTAGCTATTCGCGATATTCACATTTGCTATTTTTGTTTTTAACTCCCCCACGTACATAGGTAATCCATCATAGTAGTTTAGACTGTACGTATTTAAGTATTTATTTATTTTGTTAAAAAGTAGTACACGCAAAATAAACACATAAAATTCAAAATTAAAATTAAAAACAAAAGAAAACAATCATTATCTTATTTTAGCATGCACTGATGTGTAGGTATAAAAGGGATGCGAACATTTATGCACCCCATACTAAAGTAATCCGTATCATGGAGTACATATGTTTTTTAGACTGGACTAGCAGTTATAGCTATAAATTAAACTTGGCGATTCACGACATTTACATTGCGATATCGTGTTTTAATTTAGACCTCTTCCAGGAGGGTCTAACTCACACAAGAATGCTAAAAACTAAGGCCTTTGCATTTACGTAATGAGATGAATTATACAACGTTCCGTGGCACCATCTTTTCCTCCACCGTTAGCGAGTGGAGCGTTGGTGGTCTAGTGGTAGAACATTGGACTCGGAAGCGAGAGCTCAGGTTCGATTCCCGGCGCAGGCATGGAATTCTCATATACATAGTTTGCCTGTTTCACCACAAGGGCGCATCTGAATGGGTTGCCATTCTAGACCAGCATGGTGACTGGCTTTCCTCGGGGCTTATGACCCCATGTACTTAAATGACTGTGTTTCTTTTCAAAGTTACGTACATTTGTGAATTTGAAGAATGCTAAAAGGCGTATGTAATGCTCATGTTCCAATAATGCTAAAGACAAGTTCGCTCACCATTATGGGGCACAGCGGCGCCAGTTGGTCGTAAAGCGTGCGCGCCTCGGTGATGCAGCAGGCTTGGAAGGTCAGCTGGAGGCAGCAGCAGCCCATGCCGAAGCCCATTGCGTCCATGTACACGCAGTCGGGCTTTGCCACGCCTGGCTCGAGCTGGTGCGAGTTGTCCACTGGGATCTTGGTCTCTTTGTCTTTGAACACTGAGGAAAAAAATATGTTTAATAAAACTGGCTGGTTTGGTGGTCCATCTGGCTGGATAGTTTGTTTTCTGGCCAGGCGGGGTGCGGACTGTAGATTAGTCTACTTGTTCGGTCGACAATAATATAAATAAGACAATGAGCAATATTAGTAGGATAATAAAAGAATAAGAAATAAGACAATGGGCAATATTAGGAGGATAATAAAAAAAGTAAAGGATAATAAAAGAAGAAGATTACGACAGCAAATAAACTTTTTCATTTCATTAAACTTTTATTTATTTCGAGATGGCGGACTAATTTAGAAATATTGATGTTGATAATACTGGCTGGTTTGGTGGTCCATCCGGATATATTGATTCTGACTAAGAGTCTATCCAAGCGAGGTGCGGACAGTAAACTAGACGTAGAATGGCTCGACGCTCGATGGGTTTAATGGGTCGACAATATAATATTATTAATATTATGTTATTATACTTTATTGTTTAATGCACAAACAAACAGATTAGACTATTGTGAAGACAGCGGGAAGACAATGGGCAATAATTTGGCTCTTAACGGGTCGAATCTCGATTATCGCGAATCATCAAGTTACTACAATGGGCAATATTACGAAGACGATTATACCCGATGGTGGGCTTTACTCAGACACAAATATCAAAAAGTTAGGCAACCAAATAACATGCACAATGCAAAAGTGTCAGATATATTCTGAACCATAGTTTTGCGTCATAGTAGCATAAAATTTCATATAATTTCACAGATGATCAAGCCAGGTTAGTTATAAGGATATCCAATATGCTAGACCTATCAACGATAAGTGGGTTAGGATGTTGGATAGTTGCTTTGTAACTCCACACAACGCATGCCTTTTTGCTTGAGCTAGAAATTATCATAACACTCAGATAAACTCTTATCTTAATGTATTTTAAACTTTCAAGCCAATACTTTACTAACCTGGTATGTTAATAGCCACCTTCTCTCCCCTCCGTTTGCGTATGTTCGATGTGAGAGTCTTGAAGCGAGGGTGACCAGGGAATATGCCTTCGTCGGGAAAGAAATGGGACCGCGTGACCCCACTGTTTGGGGTCGGCGTGTAGGGCGGCGAGGTGAAGTTTGGACACCCTAGCCTGTTGACCAAGAAATTTATTATTACCTAGTTTGCATCCACACCGCAGATAGATTTTGTTGGAGCAACATTTTGCAACATGATAATTATAACACTAAGTTAAAAGGTGGATACATAAAATCATATGTAGTGTAGGCTATAACTATTTCAAGCCATTTGGTAATTCATACATATTGCACCATACAAGTCAATGGTGTTCCTATATCACAACCAAAGCATGATTGTAAAAGTTTGTATAATTTATCATTCATCCCAACCAACTCAGACATTCTATAGTTTTATAGGGTTTTGTATTTTTTGTCTTTTTGGATGTCTTGGAAAAGTTCAAGAGGTCAAGACTTTGACGCGAAGCTATAATAGTAAATTGACTAACCGTGGAAAGTTAGTAATGCTCATAATGACTTCGCCCTCCTTTAATAGAGCGGAGGCTTCGGCGCGGCGGTACTGCATGTTGGCTTCGACAATGTTGAAGTGCGCGAGCAGACCCCCGTAGGGTCGTCCCGGGGTGCCCTCGACCATGTAGCCACCGTACTCGGGCCTCCAGAGGGACTTTACGTCTGGGGAGAGAGAAAAATATCGGTTTTTCATGATTTTTTAGTAGCTGAAAAGCATGTAATGGCCCCTGTTGCACGAACGTGACAACAACAGGTGACAGGCGACAGGTGAAAATCCGACAATTTGACAAGTTTCTGTTGCACAAAGATTTCGAGCGACTTGGTCAATTTTCCACCATGCCAAAGGACCACGGGCACATTAGTATGAAGTCTGGGCCCAGCTGACAGTTGACACTTGATGAAAAGTTTTACATTGTCCGACCTCAATAAACTTATGTCAAATGAAAGCTCTTGAAGAGTACTTCAATTTATTCTATGGCAGCTTAGTCGAAATCCAGCGTGAAAGTGATGTTTTGGGGATGGGCATATTGGGCCCACTGACAGTTGACATTTTACATTGTCCGTCCTCAATAAACTTCAAGTCAAATGGAAAGCTCTTGAAGAGTACTTTAATTTATTCTATGACATCTTAGTCAAAATCGAGCGCGAAAATGGTGTTTTGGGCATATTTGTCCTATTTTATGAAGATTCGCCGATTTTGACTCAGCTGTCATAGAATAAATTAAAGTGCTCTTCAAGAGCTTTCATTTGACATGAAGTTTATTGAGGTCGGAAAATCTTCATGAAATGGGACAAATATGCCCAAAACACCATTTTTGCGCTCGATTTTGACTAAGCTGCCATAGAATAAATTAAAGTACTCTTCAAGAGCTTTCATTTGACATGACGTTTATTGAGGTAATTTTTCATTAAGTGTCAACTGTCAGTGGGCCCAATGTGCCCATGGTCCTTTGTCACTTTGACAAAGTCAAATACAATTGTCGGTGAATCCTACCATGTTTTTTTAACAATGAAGAATGTCCGTGGGTCGGTTAAATCACTTGAAACTTTATGACCGTGTAGCCTGCAAGTTTAGAAATACGCCCGTTTTTGTTTCATTCAAATCGAGCCAGTAGTTTTAAAGTTACGACGGTTTTAGTTTCCATCCTTTTGGAGTTTTTCGCGCGAGCGCGGCTAGCTCGCGTGACGTCACTAAACAGCTGGCACCCGAAACATACACCGTAACACTCATTCAAAGGGCTGTATCTTTGTAACCGTACTAGGTAGCCAGTTGAAATTTTCAGAGATTATGTTTTATTATAGTGGATTACCAAAGAAATAATAAAAATAAAAAAATATTAAAAAATAAGAGGGGTCCCCATACAAAAAACGTTGTTTTATACTTCTTGCTCTATAGAAAAAACGGTAAAGCATACAAGCATCAAACTTGGTAAGATTATTGGGCTTACTCCATAGTATGACGAAAAAATATAAAATACGGTCAAGCGCGAATCAGACTCACGCACCGCGGGCCCGTATAACCAGTTTTTTTATTGTGTGGCGGTACGGAACTCTCAGTGCGCGAGCTCTACTCGCACTTGGCTAGTTTTTTTGTTTGTTAAGTCAGTGTTACAGTAGTTTTAATATAATATTACTTATTTATAACGTTAAAAATTCGCTAGGGACAGGTTTTAAAGCCGCAAGCTAAGCTAAGCTAGGGAATACCCTAGCACGGGTTAGTTAGTGCTATAAAAATAAAAACTTATATTAAAAAAATATATTAAAGCACTAACTTACCCGTGCTAGGGAATAACTTGCGGCCCTAGCGAATTTAGAACGTTATAAATAAGTAATATTATATTAAAACACTACTGTAACACTGACTAAACACACAAAAAAACTGGCTAAGTGCGAGTAGAGCTTGCGCACTGAGAGTTCCGTACCACCATACAATAAAAGAAAACTGGTTATACGGACCCTCGGCGCGTGAGTCCGAGTCGCGCTTGACCGTTTTTTATATTTTTTTGTTATACTATGGAGTAAGTCCTATAATCATACCAAGTTTGATGCTTGTATGCCTTACCGTTTTTTCTATAGAGCAAAAAGTATAAAACAACGTTTTTTGTATGGGGACCCCTCTTATTTTTTAATATTTTTTTATTTTTATTATTTCTTGGGTAATCCATTATATTAAAACATAATCTCTGAAAATTTCAACTGGCTACCTAGTACGGTTCCAAAGATATAGCCCTTTGAATGAGTGTTACGGTGTATTGTGTCGGGTGCCAGCTGTTTAGTGACGTCATAGCAGCGGACGACCGCGCGCTCGTCGCACAGCTACTTTAAAATTAAATATCTCGGGAACTATAAGAGGTATCGAAAAAATTTTTTCACCCAACGTTTTCATTTTTATTAGAGTGTATGGTAAGGTAGAAATCTAAAGTTGATGGTATTCTTCATTGTCGAGCTTTGTGGAACGCTTCTCAAGTCCTGACAATTTGTCAATAATTAACCTGTCGCAGTCTGACTTATTTGTAATGTTTGTGCAACACCATTTACTTGACAATCAGACAAAAAGGTAAATTTTCGACAAATAAGTCGACTTGTCGCGTACGTGCAACAAAGCCAGGTTTTGGGTGATTAAATCAATCAGTGATAAAAATTCACTGATTGAAATCATGAAACACTTCTGTAGCATGTTAAATTAATCTCACACTTTCTGGGTGTAAATTTGTGAAACTACATTATTTAAAGTTTTTAACAATATCATTCTCATAATGAAACTACCCTTTTAACGGATTTAAT
The DNA here is from genome assembly GCA_949319315.1 of Zelleria hepariella. NCBI lineage: Eukaryota > Metazoa > Arthropoda > Insecta > Lepidoptera > Yponomeutidae > Zelleria > Zelleria hepariella. Next base: position 7,487,324 of record OX439391.1, on the reverse strand, counting down.
TCTCGTTTTTATTAACTTTTTATATTTTACATCTAAGTGTAGTTAAGTTTATTAGTGCTTGTGCTAATCTAAGAAAATATAATATCATTCTCAAACAACATAACTTCTACTTTATAGGTATATTATTGAAATACTGATTAAGATGAGAAAGAAAGATAAACAATTTATTAAACGTTATTAAACTAAATAAATATAATAAATGTTAATTTATTTTTTCATTATATGAGCCAATCTTGTGTTGGATAAAACTGGCACTAAAATAGGTTTTGTCAATGTCTGCCGTATGACATCATAACTAGTCATTCAATGGTAATAGATAACAAATAGTATAGTGGGAAAATCACTACATTTGGATTGTCATCTTGTCAAGGACTTTCAATAATTTTGTGTGCTTGGTCAAAGTGTTCAGTGAATTTTATTTTATTTAGAAGGATGGTTGGTTATTTAATGTTAAAGACAATAAACTCAAGTAACTATTGTTCTAGTGTAAACAGCGTGGTCCAAATAAGGATGTACAATTTTTTTTTTTCGATTCCACGTTTTAGGGCTGTTAAAAATACCGCATGTATGTTCAGTTGTATGTGTTTTTACGAATTTCCTTCCGGATCGTCTAAAGATAGTCATAACTTATTCCCAGTATTTTTTTTTCACATTTTTCTTTTGTGACAATCATCTTGAATGTCTCTTTCAAACGTAAAATAATCAGCTACACTACACTCTACACAACATCCATCCAAGTTACCGATATAAAAGTCGAAAGTAAAAAATTTTGATTTGATGTGGACGGAGCAAACATTTCATGTGTCTTAAAAATACAAAAAGGTAGACTCTCAGGTGGAAAATTGGATAAGAATTTTTGTAAGACAAAAAAAAGACTAAATATTTTTTCAAGTATTTAGCCTAAAAATTAAAAACACAATCATCAAAAGATACCAATTAACTCAATATTTAGTAAAACAAAAAGGAAAAAAAAAACGTAACGGGCAGCAATTTCAGTTTATTGGTAGCTTTTGATGATTTTGTTATTATTTAAGCCCAAAAATATGGACGTCCTTATTTGGACCACCCTTTATGATGGATATCTGGTAGGTAATCTAAAGGAATAACAGATTAGGCTCTATCTATACTAACACAGAATGTTACTTGTTTATTCAAATCCTCAATCTGACTTTTATTAAATTATTATGACTGCATGTTAAACCATATAATTTGTACACATGCATTGTCTGCAAACCACATACTTAAGTGGAGAATAAATGTTGTGAAATGTGAAATGACAGCTTCATTAAAAATTGAATGGTCTTACTCATAAAACAAATATGACTCATACAAGACAATACTCGTAAATGGCCCTCTCATGATGACATGACAAATTCAGTATATTATTAACTAAAATTACCATGCAAAATAGGTGAATACCAATTTGGTTCAAGAGCACATTAACCAATTGGTATTACTTCGGCTCATAGATGCCCTGAGGGTACTGGATTTTTTTTTATGCCAATCAAGCGGTTAATGCATTGGTTGAAAATATTGTTACTTACTATCGGGGTCATTATTTTCTTTTTCCTGCAATTTAGGCAGAATCTCATTGGCCCTCAAACTCACTGTGGCACGGTGGTTCTCGTCATCAAACTTGACTATGATATATTCCACCTGAAACCAAGTAATTTGAAAGAAGTCTTACCACAATTTAGTATTAGTTCCTTATATTCTGGCTGAGATAAAAGTTTAAAGAGTGAAAGTGTTTTACTCATTGGTGATTCTGTAGCAAAAATTTTGGTAATGATCACTAGTTACTTGATTCTTTTTTACATAAATATCAAGTACAGTAGAACGTCGATTATCGAAAAGTTGACTAACCAAACTGCAAATCTAGGGTTTAGGTAGGTTCTGTGAAGTGGGTAGACTTCGTTCAACAGATGAATATTATGGATTTTCTTAGCTCTGGTGGTGTGCATAAAAACTAAAACTAAGGCCTTTGCATCTACGTAATGAGATGATTTATACAGCGTCCAGTGGCACCTTCACTCACACTAGATGGGTGAAGAGACCACTCGGCGCTGCAGTGCCTGGGACATTGTTTTTTAGATGGAGTAGGCTTGCCCAGCACCTATACCATCCTGACAGCTTAGTCGACCAAGCCCACAGGAAAGACAGGTGGTGTGCATAGTTAATTAATAAATGTATGCAGTTCAAATATCCAAACACCTATGCAATTAGTTTGGATAATCAACGCTCTCCTGTACCTAGATATTTATGATTTACTTATTTAGTTTTAGGTGTTGTGCATATCCAGCAGAATACTTATCCTGTACATAGCTACTTCTAAAAATAAATCTTTATGCAAGGAGACAAGCATTCTATCATTCCATCTGTGTTCTAGAATGGAGAACCATATTCTGAAAAGAATATGTAATTGTGTGGGGAAAAACACCATAGTCCTTCATAAGAAATATTCATATCCTCATTCTAAAAGGCTTCACGAGCCCAGGAACTTTAGATAAGCAAGTAGTTAGGAGAATAGCATACCTCATCTCCCCACTTGAGCACATCCCCAGTGCGGTCGCGAAGCTTACTGTAGAGGTTGATGAACTGCTCGACACCATGCTGCCGCACATGCTCCGCCAGAGCCTTGGTCTCTTCCCAAGAGAGAGGGCTGCCTTCCGTCAGTAACCCCATCTTGCACACTTGCTGTTTCCACAAACGAACAGGCCACTTGAGGTCACTTGTCAATTGCCTTACGACGTTTATTCGCAACCTCGAAATGATGTTCATTTACTGCATGACTGAATAAATACCCAAAGTAGGAATTATTACAGAAAAAGCAAAAACAAAAAGTTAGGAAAAAAATCCTTGCACAATATTTTATTTACCAAACTGTTAAACGGCCAGCACTGGTTCCGTTGTCTATTTTTATGACCGCGCAATGTAATAAAGAATATATACCGAAATAAAATGAACTCTGCAGCGACAATAAAACCAAAATTGATGAATATTGTGTGAAACACAGATTTACGATTGACTGTTTCAGACTTTCAGTGAGTGAGCGAGTGAGCGAGCTGTCAAATATAGTGATTTGCGTTCGGATACTTTACTGTTCGTACTGAAAAGTTCGAAGACAAACCCTGTTCTCGTAAAACGCGTGCAAATGAAGACAAATGAAGGATCGAATAACCTCACGGTTTTATGATAATCAACTGATAACCAATTTTGTACAACTGATAAGGCACAGTTTGCACATGCACAATACACACAGTTTATTCTATTTTGCGATTTGAACGTACCTTTTTAAATTTCTGGCAACCCTAACCATTTCTTTTTGTTCACTCATTTCATTCGAATGTCGAATTCATTCACTCATTTTGTTCTGTGATTCATTCAGTTTGCATGACTACGACAACCACAAACTACATAGAGTTACTAATGACAACTTGACAAGCAAGACGGAGTTTTTGCCACAGGTTTTTGCTTCGGATTTCTGTATTTTTGTTTGTTACACCTACATCAAATAAGTCTAATATAATGGTTACCACGACGCCAGCTAAAGTGTAACATTAAAACGTGATCCGTAATCATGGTTCCCGTGGCTATCGAGGGCTGTGCCCAAGGCTCGGAGGGGGCTCGAGGCGGCTCCATCTCCCTAGCTCTGCTGATCGACTTCATCGTGCAAAGGACCTACGATGAGCTCACAGTGTTGGCTGAGTTGTAAGTACTCTTCATTATACTGTATCTTCTAGACTGCGCTTGTAATGTAAAGACTTGTGCATAAACAATTTAGGAGCAGTAATGCCTATAAGCTTATTCTTTGGTAAGAAACGGCAGTCCTATTGGAGTTTTTATTATACTTTTGCATACAACAACTGACCAAAGTACGACTATCCCTCATCATAGTTATATTTTTAGATCTCCGCAGCTCTGCTACATGTTCTTTCTGATATCCCTGCCAATATCTTCTTACAGGTTGCCAAGAAAAACAGATATGGAGCGCAAAATTGAGATCTACAAGTTCAGTGCCCGCACCCGCCAGCTGTTTGTGCGTTTACTGGCTTTGGTCAAGTGGGCCAGCAGCGCCACCAAGGTTGACCGCTCTGCTCACATCATGGCATTCTTGGACAAGCAGGCACTACTGTTTATGGAGACTGCTGATGTTCTAGCCAGAGTTGCTAGGGAGACTCTCGTACATGCCAGGTAAATCTTCACTCTTCAGACTTCATTACTTTATTGTAAAAAAAAGTTTGCTCAGTAGCTCAATTGTTAGAGCGCCTGCACGGTATGCAAGAGGTTGCGAGTGCAAGTCCTGTCACAAGCAAATTTTTAAATCTTAAAATAAATCTTTAAAGGGATCCAGCAGGGCCTGCATTGATCCTGATAGCTACTTATTTCATGCATTGCATGGGCTAGATAGGTGTAGTATCATTTTAGTTTTATTCCCTTCACAATACTAGCACTCATTATGTATTGTTTTTAATAGTTTTAGCATTATGATAAGTAATTTAACGCCTTCCAGTATTCCCTTCGCCTCTGACAGGAAGCTATTGTTATTTGAATACCTAGTTCTTTTTCAATTATTGTGTTCAAGGTGTCGAGAGATTAGGAACATTATGAGTAGCCTGCAAAGCATACAAATAAATTAAGAACATATTTTGCTTCACTCGCAGACTCCCAACGTTCCACATGGCGGCGGCAGTAGAGGTGCTCACTCTAGGCACATACAGCCGCTTGCCGGCGGTGGTGCGCGAGCGCCTCGTTCCGCCGCCATCACTGACAGCCACAGAGAAGAGATCCACCTTGCGCGCCCTAGCTCACGTTGTGCGCCAGCGGCTCACTACGGCATCACTGCCCAACGATGTTCGGAATTTAAAGGTGAGCTAACGAGTCTGATTAGTTAGCATAATTTTGTTGTTTGAGTTTGAGTTGGCATTAGTTCGCATAATTTTGGATGGATGGAGGGCAGACGGGCAATATCCAGCAGGAATCCATCCAGCCATTGTATATGGGAATTGAGGGACCGATACAGAAGAGTAATGAGTCTCAAAGGTTCACTTGTTCCTATTATTCTATTGTTTCCAAACACTTTCCAAAGCGTCAACCTCCTCTACATAAGTCGCGCTCCCAGAAGAGCGCCTACTTGAATGGCCATCATGTCCACTGGTTGCCCCTGCAAAACTCTGTGGTTATACCTACTATATTTCTCCCTTTTTGAGCATTGATCATTAAAGCATAAAAATCTTATTATGTGTAGAGACAATGAAAAACAAATTGGAATTTATGCATTTATTTGTGACCTTACATTTAACACAACAACTGATTTGCAGGTGGAGAATGGTCGAGCGACATTCACAGTGGGCCAAGACTTCAGCGTATCTCTAACCGTAATGGGCGACGCTCCTAACTTGCCGTGGCGTCTGTTGGACATCGCCATTCTTGTTCAGGACAATGAAACTGGAGGTGAGTAACCACAGCTTCAGATCATTTGTTCATTGAAGTAAAAGGCTCTAATTCTACGAAACAGTTTTCAAAACCATTTAGACGCCGCCCATCGTCCGCGTATCTAAAATAGTCCGGTTGGGAGTGCAAGATGCTGCAACAGTGGTTACTACTGAGCTCATGAGTGCGATATAAAATTTTCTCACCTGCCCCTGCAGCATGACATCATCGATAACGTTTTCATGCCGCATCCCCCTAGCTGCTTCTCGCTTTAAGCAGTGAAATAAAGTAAGATGGCGCTAGCTGATAGTGGGATAAAACGGTTTATCGTCACATTGTACTTCCCCTGCCGCTGTGGCTTTAATTTCATCGGTGGGGCTGGGGCTGGATCAACCGCAGGCGCTGAAATGTCATCGGTGGGAATGGATCAACCGCAGGGGCTGATTGTGCTATGCGTCACCCAGCCATTTGTGCAGCTCCATTGCCTTTGTCTGTTGTTTCAGAGGGCAAAGCCCTAGTGCACACGTCCCAGCTGAACTGGCTTCGCGGAGTGGCGCAGGCGCGGCTCGCGGCGGCCGGGCTCGGCGGAGCTCTTGCGGCGCTGCGCTTCTTCTGTCGCTCCCTGTCGCTTGAGCTACTCTACACGCAGACGTTAAGATTGTGCCGCGACCGGCTGTCCAAACATCTGCAGGTGGACCGCTACACGCCCGGACAGAGACTGCAGGTGTCTTATTGGAGGTTGGTTTTATTTCATTATTGAAAGTAGGAAAATAAATGCTATATAAAAGCCGGTTTTAGCACTGTACTTCTTCTGCCACTCTGTTTCGCTCGAGCTGCTCTATACGCAGACTCCGTCTGTGCCGCGACCGGTTGTCAACACATCTGCAGGTTGACTGCCCAGCCAGAGACTGCAGGTGTCTTATTGCAGGTAAGTTCTAGCGGTCCATTCGTCAACTTTACAGCCGAAAAAGGCACGAAGCGATTTTTTGGTCTGGCTGTAGACAGATGCAGATGTTGAAACTACCAGAACCGGCTGTCATTATGTGCACGAGATGCGTGGTCTCGTGTGTAGGACCTATTTCAACATTCTGGTGTACAATAAAGAGTTTCTACTTATCTATCTATGTCTTTCCTCCACAGGGAGCTAGGCTGCGAGCTCGGCTACCGCCTCATCATCGGTTGCGAAGGCTCCCTGCTCTCCGTTTGGCACGTGCCGGCGCTCCAGGGCGGCGAGAGAGTGTCGGCCGCGCTCGCGCCGCACGCGCCCTCTATGGAGCGACTGTTGGCCCACACGGTGCACGTGCGCTCCAGACAGCGCCTCAACGATCTCAAGGCCATGCTCAACGACTTGGGGGTAAGGAAACTATTTACAAAAACCATAATTTATGTCGGAATAATCGGTGTACTATTGTTGACCTTAAGAATTTGGTGTAATGGCTTTCGAAAATACAAACCCGCCTAACAATAGTAAGAATAAGAATAATGGATGGTACGGTCGGCCACAATCTCAGATACCCCATGGCAGCTCTTATCGCGCGCGGCATAAGTATTTTATGCGGCTTTTTGTTTTTTCTAAAGCACTAACCCGTGCTAGGGAATAATTTAAACATTTATAATAAGTTCCTGTCCCGAGTGAATTTTTTCAACTTATTATAAATGTTTAAAATATTTTATGCGGCATATGTTACTAGTTTTTTTTTTAACTTCACCGACACGTTCTCAATTTGATGAAAGGTCAGTGTAATGGGACATTTTTAGATGGAGTAGGCTTCACTGCACACTGCAGCGCCGAATGGTCTCTTCACCCATCTAGGTGAAGGTGCCACTGGACGCTGTATAAATCATCTCATTACGTAGATGCAAAGGCCTTAGTTTAGTAGTGTAATGGACATGATGTCACAACTGTTACAAGTGTAACCTCTTTTTGTTTTTTCTAAAGCACTAACCCGTGCAAGGGAATAATTTAAACAATTAGAAGTTGCGGGTTCAAGTCCTGTCCCGAGTGAATTTTTTCAACCTATTGTAAAAAATGTTTAAAGTGTAACCTCACTGTCCCCAGGTGGAATGCGTAGTGGGCGGCTGGCCGTGCGTCCTCGCTTGTAGCGTGGTATCGCCCTGCCTTCGCGCAGAGCAACTGCTTATATCGGTCGGCGCGCACGGCGGGAGACTGCGCGCCAGAGTGCCCGCTTACCCGCATGCCCCCAAGATGGCAGAGTTGGCTGCTGCGCTGGCTGCTACACATGTGCCGCTGGTTAAAGCGCTGCTTACGCAACTAAGGTATATTATTGATCGATTAATGGCACCTAACCACCTTAGTTATAATGGATAGGGATAGATCAGTACTATCGGAAGGTGCGTACTGTGGGACCATTCTATTTTCCCCCACCAGAGTTGCCCCATTGGTAGAGAAAAATGAAATCACACATACAATTATTCCATTTTACCCTAACAGTGGGGCAACTCGGTACTGTGGCATGTCTCAGTACGGGCACCTTATTTACCTGTTTTGTTCACCTTTCTTTGCCAAACCGTTAACATTAATCGAGTTATTTACTTGCCTACTTACTTACTTATTAATCTCGAGGTAATTAACCAAGAAAATAAGACCCGAACCGAAGATTTTTTTGTAGTGTATGACATCGCTTATTCATATTATGAGACTAACTAGATTTCATATTTCCTGTATCGTGTTCACGCGACAGCACGAAGACGCTTACACGCTAGCACTCTACTTGGTTACGTTAAGGGCGAGTTCACAACAAAAGTGTATGCTCTTTACGTGCTGTCGTGTGTACTCGACAACTTAGACTTAAAATTGTCCCAGGTTCTGGCTCGTAGCGCGTCGGTGCGAGAAGACACTGCAGCATCTGCCGGCGAGCGTCTGCGAGCACCTGCCGTTCCTCCACGGGCCGGAGCACCCGCTCAGCAAGCTGTCCTCAGACCGGCTCTACGTCACTTTGCACCGGCACACCGATCATATACTGGTCAGTATTAAAAAAAACTAGGGCCCTAGATGGGTGAAGAGACCACTCGGCGCTGCAGTGCCTGGAACATTGCTTTAGAGGGAGTGGGCTTGCCCAGCACCTATACCATCCTGACAGCTTAGTCGGCCTAGCCCACAGGAAAGACAAGTCAATATGGTGGTGGTCTAGTGGGTAGAACAGTGGACTCTAAAGCAAGAGGTCCCCGGTTTGATTTCCAGTGCGGGCATGTATCTATGACTTTGTTTAATTTCAAAGTTACTTACATTTGTGAATTTATAGTAGCAGTACCACTCGCATGGTGAAGGAAAACATCGTGAGGAAACCCGCGGATTCGTTGGTTAGTACTGAAGCTAGTAATACCTGCCGTTCCTCCACGAGCCGGAGCACCCGCTCAGTAAACTGTCCTCAGACCGACTCTACGTCACTTTGCACTTGCACACCGACCATATACTGGTCAGTAATTAAAATAATACCCAACACCTCCTACGGTGCCCAAACTCTCCATTCACGTACACCACCGAAGACCTGCTGAAAACAACACTCAAAGCCATAGCGGTCGTGAAGCACTGGCTGCATGCCGTATAATAATTTTGACACTCTCATATGATTGCACTATAAAGTAACCCAATGGAAAAAAAAGTTCATTCGAAATTGCAGATTTATTTGCCGGTTACTAAATATCAAGTACTCTAACTAAATTAACGTCGAGATATTCCAAGAAAAAAAACGGAAAGCTTGGGAACCATTTGCAAGTATTTTTAGCGAATTAAAAAGGTTAAAAACAAAACCAATGTATAGATTGCATATAGTTTGTCGTCGCCCAGTCATCCCAGACTCCCAGAACGCACAGCTAACCCCGAACCATTTTTCAGATCGTCGAAATGAAGGAAGTCGCCGCCGGCACCCTAGCGACCAACAGCAACAGCTCAAACACCGGCAGCGCTTGCTCGGTCGCGCTTTCCTTCCACCTGGCCGGCGCTAAGCGCTGTACTCCAGAGGAATGTGAGGAGGAAATTACGGGACAAGCGGCCCCTGCCGCCCCTGCTGGAGTAGCAAGAGCGTTCTTCAAGATACTGTCCTTGGTTGAACTCGATACGTTCACGCTAACTCATGGACCTTTCACACCGTTGGATACACCAGGTCAGCTTATTGTTTGGTCGCGTGAATTATAAGATCGCAACAGCTAAGATAAGATAAAAGATAAAACATTATTTATTGCCAAAACCAAAACATAACATACAAAAATCATTCAACATTAGGGGGTAAGGTTTAGAATTATATCTAACAATTTTGGCAAATGGGGAGGGCTCAGCTTGGTGCCGGTTACTATGAATGGTTCCCAGCGCTGGTTTTCAGCAATCTCCAGCTCTTGAGATGTTATTGCGAGCGTAAGTCTGGGCAGCTCCTGGACCGGTGCGAAGCAATGTAATGTACGCCAGAGGAATGTGAGGAGGAAATTACGGGACAAGCGGCCCCTGCCGCCCCTGCTGGAGTAGCAAGATCGTTCTTCAAGATACTGTCCTTGGTTTAACTCGATACGTTCACGCTAACTCATGGACCTTTCACACCGTTGGATACACCAGGTCAGCTTCTTGTTTGGTTGCGTCAATTGTTAGATCGTAACAGCTCCTGGGCCGGTGCTAAGCAATGTGCGCCAGAGGTATGTGAGGAGGAGATGACGGGGCAGGTGGCTCTCGCAGCCCCCGCGTGAGTCGCTAGAGCGTTCTTCAAGATACGGTCTTTGGTTGAGCTGGTTATGTTCACGTTGACTCATGGCCATTCACACAGTTTTATACGACATTTAAACATTAATTATTATTTAGCAAATACTAATCATTTCTTGAAACCCCCGAATAATGAAATGATGTAGTGGTCTATGGCAAACATAGACATAACCTGAATCTACGGCTGCCATCTGGATACGTCCACGCGTGCACAATGTATTTTACATTTGAGCCACGCCCAGAAAACTAAATGGCGGCGTAAATATACGAAAAGGTCTTTATTAACCAGTGTGCCGTCAAATCTTTTAATCGTTTGTGAGTACAATTAATAATTTTCGCAGGTATGCAACCCGGCAAGCGCAAGCTGGCTGCGACCACAGCCCGGGCGGTCCGCGGCCGCCAGCCCGCGTACTTCCTGCCGGAGCTGGCGCACGTCGTCGCCGCGGCCGACGAACGCGTTCCTTTCGTCAATTTAGCACAAGAGGTATGTATCGTGAGCAATCACCGAACTAAATCCCATAGAATCCGCATTACGTATAAAATCACAATTAAAACTGGTCCCAACAGAAACAAATGGTAGCAGCAATAGAACAATACGAAACATAATTTCGACCATACGTCTAATATTCAAATGTCAACGTTATTGCATTAGTGTACAGTTTTACTTAAATTGCATTGATTACAAGCAAGTAAGTGCCCAGAGAGAATTTGGACACTTAATGTTCTAGATACGTTTTGAGAGTTGGCGCTTTACCTTGTTTTATCCTTTATCGAAGTGAGCAATACGTTTGATTTTTTACTGACTCAGCGCCAGCGCAACGAAGACATCAACGAGCAGGCCGGAACTGAATCGCGACTTCCACGACAATCCCGAACATTGACGATCAGTAACCAACCACAACAGAGCGAGCAATATCACGATATAGGCCCCGATAAAAGCTTATAGGACCATATCGAACAAATTCACTTTACGCAGTTCAACTGAGAAAAATAAAAATATATCGTACGCTATCGAGTGCCAATAAATCCTCATTATAGTGTACACACGACAGCACGTCGACACGCTAGCACTCTACTCGGTTACGTTACGGGCGACTTTACAACAAAAGTGTACGCTCTGACGTGCTTCCGTGTGTACATCACACAATGGGCACAAATTCACAAAGCATTTTATAGATGGCGCCTACAGACTGTCCATTAACTCTAGAAATTAAATGGCAACATTTTTTTCATTGTAAATCCGAAAAGTGGTCGGCTCTACTATGAAAAATTGTTGCCATTTAATTTCTAGAGTTAATGGACCGTCTGTACAGTCGTCGCCATAGAAAAACCGGATTACGGCTGTCTTTAGCTTAGCAAAGATTTTTTTGACAGCCATATTCCAGTTTTTTATGGCCACGCCTGTAGACATAATTGAACGAGCGAGCGAAGTTCTCCGAGTCTACTGGAACAATCCGGCGTTTGTATGTATGTATATATGTATGTATGTATGTATGAATGTTCGTTCGACGATAACTTGAGTAAATGTAGTCGGATCGTCATGAAATTTGGTAGGCGGCTAAATGAGGCAAAGAGAATTTTTAAGTTCGAACATGAGCCAAATCGGTCGAGGGGTTACTGAGATAGAGGGTCGCGAGTTCAAAGTTCGGGGTGAACCACTAGTCTATGAAATGCTTTGTCTATGAAAGGCTCATTGGATAAACAAAATGTTTACTTTGTTCTCAGTTGGCCAACCGCGGCGTGACCCACGGAGGTGTCCAGCCCGAGTGGAGCGGCTCGGCGCTTGGCATGCGCATAGTGTCGCTCCCAACGCCGGACGGCGCGTGCCCCAAGGCCGCGAACGCACTGAGGCTGCGTCTACTCGCCGCCACCTTGCGACTCACCACTAAGAACCAGGCGCGAGTGTGGACGGCCGAGATCGTCTTCCACGGATCGCCGGTTCGCACGCCCAATCCTAAGGAGCAGGGTTAGTGATGATTATTAATTCGTATCTTTAGAGGGTCGTATCTTTAGAGCGTTGGTCGCCTAGTGGTAGAACCACCGATCTAAATCCCATAGAATCCGCATTACATATAAAATCACAATAAAAACTTGTCCCCACAGAAACAAATGATATCAGCAATAGAACAATACGAAACATCATTTCGACCATACGTCTAATATTCGAATGTCAACCTTACTGCATTAGTGTACAGGTTTACTTTAATTGCATAGACTACGAGGAAATAAGCTCCCAAAGGAAGTTTGGGCATCTATTTTTCGAGACACATTTCAGAGTTCTATGTTGTATCTAGTTTTATCCTTGATCGAAGGGTAGAACAGTGGACTTGGAAGCTAGAGACCCAGGTTCGATTCCCGGTGCGGGCATATGTACCTGACTAATTGATTTCAAAGTTACGTACATTTGTGCACTGCTAGCAATACCACTCGCTAACAGTGAAGGAAAACACCGTGAGGAAACCTGGGCGTTTGAGGCATTATACCTTTAACGCGAAAAACGTCAATCCGCATGGCGCACGCCACTCTCTCTGGGTGAAGGCCTTTGCCCAGCTAATGGGACATGTACCATCTTACAAGTATCTAACACAGGCCATATTAAAAAAAAACCTGAGTATTCTGATGCAAGACAACAAATCGGTAAACTGCCAACGCCGGGGCGGTTCTAAAGTACGCGTTCCTGTATCCTATGAACTTGAGTGTTTTTGTTCTAAGACTGAACAGTTTAGTTGTTATGCACTTTGCATATTTCAAGCCAATCACTAAGAATATTTAATCAGGGACCTATCATTATCACAGAGCGGCTAAGATTGAGTTTCCTCTAACATTACAATGTTATTTGCAGGCGAAAGACGCTGCGTTTACCTACAGTACGACTTGGGAACGGACGCGGGCCGCACGGCCGACGCGTTCCTCGCCGACTGGGCGGCCATAGTACATCTACACACGCTGCTACACGACTTCATGCTCAGACCTAAACAAGGTAAGCTGAGTCTGTTCGGTCGAGTTCGTAAATACTCTTTGTTTAGATCTTCGTACTTCGATTTCCATTTTCTAGCGCAAAAAACAAAACACGATCATCTCGGATGTGTGGTGGCGACCGTGTGGCGCAACTAAGTCGCCAAACCGATCAAATGTGATATAGCTCTTTAAATGTGATCGTGATTTGTATTGTACGCTTGAAAATGGAAGACGAAGGACGGGAATAGGATCTGATCGTCTTTTGAGTTGACTAACGTGTTCCAAATTTAAACCCTCGCCCTTCTCAGAGCGCGAGACCCTCTGGAGCGGCATCTGCGTGCGTTCCTACACGTACCGCACGCTGGTGGTCGGCTTCGGCGCGGCGCAGCGCGCGACCGCCGTGCTGCAGTGGAGCGCGTCCACCCAGCGGTACACTGTGGCCACGCCCGCGCACCAGCCCGCCGCCAACGCGCATCACGCGCTGCACCACCATCTCGACCACTATCTCAACTGGTGAGACCCTACTAACAACTACAGGGTGCAATCGCATTCGATAGCGGACTTGAGGTTACTTACTACAACTACAACTTCGGACACCTTTGGGTTTTGCTAGGTGGTTTTGTAAGGGTGTTTAACATGCAACTCAGTTTCAACTGGTACCAACCGGCCCTCAGTGCCCTTTACACTCTAAATCATTACCAGGTCCACGTTCTCAACTGGTCGGACACTAGAAGAGATTCTTCCATATAGAAGTTCGTTCCGATAGAAAAACATTCTGAATACCGGTAGTTTATTTATTTTATTTATTAACAAAAATCCACAGCAATACAGTACTTACAATGCTTCTTATGTAAATTATTAATGCCCTCTTTAAATGAGCCCGCATCGCTTTTAGATCTTTTTATTGGCACAGTTGGCTTAGCATGAAAGGCCATAATGAGCTTGATTGAAACAATGGTCTCCCCATCAATACATCAAATCTAAGCCTTCGGGGAAATAGACTTTAGGTTACGCTCACCAGGCTAATTCCTTGCTTCCATTCGACAGGAACAAAGACCTCATGTCTCTCGGCGTGGTCCTCCGCGAGACCTACGCCCCGCTGCTAGCTCTGAGCCGCCTGCCGACGCTCCCGCAGCTGGGGCTGCACCATGTGAGGACACAGATGCCAACGCCCACATTCACGCTGCTTGCTCACTCGTGGCGCAAGGTTAGTAGCATGAACAAAGACCTCATGTCTCTCGGCGTGGTCCTCCGCGAGACCTACGCCCCGCTGCTGGCTCCGAGTGCAGCTGGGGCTGCACCATGTGAGGACACAGATGCCAACGCCCACATTCACGCTGCTTGCTCACTCGTGGCGCAAGGTTAGTCGCATGAACAAAGACCTCATGTCTCTTGGCGTGGTCCTACGCGAGAGCTACGCCCCGCTGCTGGCTCCGAGTGCAGCTGGGGATGCACCATGTGAGGACACAGATGCCCACCATGTGAGGACTCACGCTGCTTGCTCACTCGTGGCGCAAGATCAGTCGCATCTTATTTACTTGTTTGAGTATTCTATGCATTATTTATAAAATACGTATACACTGTAAGTAGCCGGAAAACAGTGCTTGTGCCTGGCGCAGGATCGTAAGAGGTGGCGTGAGCATGAAGAGGCCTTTACTCAGCAGTGGGTGCTAACAGACTGATGATCATGATGATACGCTGTAATAAACGCAACTTTGTCCCACATTCTTACAAAATTTTAAGCACAGACTAAGTAAGTAAGTAAGTAAGTAAGATATTTATTCACAAGATAAAAGACTGTAAGCGTTTCCAACGCTCAAAGAGGGTTACCTGGATTCCCATGCTAGCCTTTTCACAGCCTTTAACAACCTTCTCATTAATTTGGTCAGCAGCTTCTTCGTGGCTCAGCCAATCGGAAAAAAAACAAAAAGAAAATGGCGGATCATATAGCCAGCAAGAATTTTATCATAAATCAATCTGCCGCCCTAACCATAAACAATGCACTTGCATGGAGGCAAGTTTCGAGAAAAACGCGATCAAAGTTTTTAAAACCTTATTAAGTTTACGATTACGTGGTTTATGCTTAACAATATCTCATAAACTAATTAAAATATTCATAAACCGGTTATTCTTATCTTATCAGCATGGGGCCAGGCTGACCCAGTGGGATCTTTTGTGTCACCCCCGTCCTTATTCCTGCTCAGGACGTTCAAAGACCGAGGTCATAACCGGTTATTGATCCAGATAGATAACGTTGACGCGATTCAGAATATGTATCTAACTCATTTTCGCAAAAAAATTCTAGTGCGTTTATGGTTAGCACGGCCGCAATCTCCACATCATCACCTTCTGGTCCCCAGATCCGCATCATCTACGCCGGCGTTTACTCCCTTGAAGTCTGCATACGCGGCGGCGGCGTGGTCACCATCCGCGATGGCTCCTACTCCAAATTCGACCGCAGCTCGGTGGTCGACGAGTTTGCGCCCGCGCAGGGGTTGAAGATGTTCCTGTCCCGATACGTGGACACTGACCCTATAAGCTCCAGGCTCCTGGCTGAGGATGACAACCCGCCATCGCCTGTGTCTCCGATGCCTCCGGGTGTGTACTATTTTTTACTCCGTCTGACTCTGCGTAAGCTGGTTATTTTCAGTTAACCAGTAGAACCAAATCGGGCCTGCCATTTGCCATGTTGGAAGGTTATACGTGGACATTGACCCTATCAGCTCCAGGCTTTTGATCGAGTATGGCAACCCGCCGTCGCCTGTGTCCCCGATGCATCCAGGTGTGTACAAAAATCTTCTAAATCGCTGTAAATTGACACTAAAACTCATCTGAACCGTCACCTTACGGGTCTACATACATTCTTCTTTGATCTCTTTACTCCTCCGTGGAGTCTGGGGCTGACACAAGGGTTTTCCATTTATCTCTGTTCATGGCTAGGGAGGGTAGCTCTGGCCAAGTTGCTCCCTACATGCATTGCGATGAAGATATGCGGCACCCGATAAGATGTATGGCACTTAAAACAGAAGAACATGCATTAGGAAATCTGAAGCAATCTTTTCGTAACTTCAAAGGCCTCCATCTGATATTCCGCTTATGGCCCATAAAGACTAGCTGCTAATACAAGATCACAGTGCAATGTATTTTGAACCTTGTACGTATGGCAGGTGGTCTCCGTTTCCCGGCGCCGATGACGCCGCCGCAGCCGCACACTCCTCACTCGGCGCCCGTCACGCCCCATCCAGCGTCTCCGGCGCAACACGCGGTATGTTACAAGGTTTTCTTTCTACAATATGGTAGGGACAACTTTTGTTCAGTTTAAGGGAATTCTTCCGTGAAACCACAGAGGAAGGTGACACGTATTGTACCACGGAATAGAGCTCATCATTTACGTCACTAAATCGGTGTTTGTGGCGCAGTATCTGTAACACCGTAAAAAAATGCTCAACGCTTTACGACAGCACGCAATCTCAGAAAACTCATGCCAAAATATATCTCATAGTTTATATCATCGGCTTTTATTCATAATTGCACCAACTACCCGTCTCTCAATTCCCTAGCACTTTTTTCCATCAGTGGTTGCCTGGAAGAAATTGCTGTTAGCAATAAGGCCGCCAATTTTACCTTGTTTAGTTAAGTTTTTTTTTTGCCTGTATTTATATTGGTGTACAATAAAGAATATTTTATCTTTATCTTTATCATTATGGCGCCACATAAATAGTTTTAATTTCTAACTTGTAACATCAGATGGGCGGCGGCCCCTTCGGCCTCACCTCCCCGCCGGGTGGCGCGGGGAGCGCAGGAGGAGTCTCAGCCTCCCCCGCTTCCCCCATGGCGCCGTCGCCGCTGGGCGCGCCGGCCGCGTCGCCCCATCCTCCTCCCACGTCGCCGTTCACCGGGTGGCCGGCGTCGCCGTCGCTGCCCCGTCCGTCGCCCGGACACCACCCGTCGCCGAGGCACCATATGGACCACAAGGGTACGTGCGGAGACGTCGTTGAAACAAAATGTTGAAGGATATTTTGTTGACGTAGTATAATTTTTATGAGCATTAACATTTTTTGATGTTAGAGGCCAAAAAATTATATCACCTCCACTCACACTAGATGGGTAAAGGGGCCACTCCATCTACTTATTGTCAGTTAGTCAGCATAGTTTATGAGAAAGACCAAATTAAAACCAATAAGTTTAGAGTCAACCAAGCCTTCACCAGTGGCGTAACAAATTCACAAAATAAAGCGGAGGCTGTAAACTTATATGACTATTATATTTAGGCCGTCTTGCACCACTTCTTAAATGCCACTTAAGTCGCCATTAAAATCGACTTTTGTATGAAGATTTTAGTTAAATGCTGTTTTAACCACATTTAAGAAAGTGGTGCAAGACTTAGTCTATGATAAATACTTGGGTGTGAATGCTTAACTGAATAACAATAATGTTATCGGCGCAGTGTGCGGTGGTTTGACAGCAGGCGGGCGCGTGTTGATCGGCGGGCGCGCGTGGGCGGGGGCCGTGGCCTCCCCGCTCCCTGTGGCCGCCCTAGAGGCGCTCTGCACGCCCAGCGAGCCGCCCCCCGGGGCCCCCCCTGGGCCGGCCCTGGCTCCGCTGCAGCGCTTCCTCGCCTGCGTCTACATGAAGCGAGCGCTGCAGCGGCACGTGCAGCAGGAGGACTATGTGAGTGTTACACTGTGCTTGGTGCTAGATAGTACGCTGTTTGTTTTGAATAATATACATTTCGTAAAATACATAGACACAGTTTAGTACATACAGCTTGGTGGGGGGTAGGTAATCGTATGAGGTAGTGGCCACCCCTGGTGTCAGAGTTTTTAGGCCACCCAAAGGGTCTCTGACATGGCTTAACGATTGTTATTAATCAACAACAACCGGGACCAACGGTTTAACGTGCCTTCCGAAGCACAGAAGCGCTCAGATATTATTGCCACTAGCGGTCACCCATCCATGGACTGACCGCGGCCGATGTTGCTTAACTTTGCCAATCGATTAAGAACAGCTAGTACAACTAGGCTGTGAGCGCTTCAAACTTCTTGAGATTACACGTCGGGATTTTAACTAAGCAGGCTACAACGCCTTTAATAGTACATTACTGCCGCGGTCTTTAATGGGTGTGTTTCTGGCGCGCTTTTGATGGCCGACAGAGCGCAGCGTAGCGCAGCTCAAGGCTTTCACAGCGTGGTCAGCATTGCAGCCCTTGATGGACAAGCTGGAAGACCGAGACCGAAGGTCGAGGCCTTTATAGCGCGGCCAGCAAGGGCTGCAATGATGACCAAGCTTGACGGCCGAGAGCGTAGCTAAGCTAAGCTCGAGGCCATCATAGCGTGGCCAGAAGCGCACTCATTGCAGACCAAGGCTTGTATAGTGCTTTACTCAAACAAGCTTACCTTTTGTCTTATTTTACTTTCTGTTGATTTTTCATTCCGCAAACTTTTCGTAGATAAACTTGTATTTTTCCTTTGACTTCGGTGGCAATAGGTACCTACCTTTAAATATCTTATTTCGCTTCCTTTTTATGTTCGGCGTTGTTAAACAAATTGAATCGGAGGATTCCTTGCCTGAAGAGTTCACTTGTATTTACAACAAAAACAGCACGCACAGAAAAAATCACTTCGAACAACGCGCGAAGCGGTGAAAACAATATAGCCGCGCTTTTTTTTTCTATGCAATTTGTAGACTGCCAGCACCCAAACAGCCAAATTCTAAATAAATACTTTTTGTGCCAGACTTTTGAGTTCTATTTTTGAAACAAAACTCGACATTAATGGATTTTCATACAGTTTTTCTGGCCGCAAAACACGACATTAATGAAATTCCATACAACTTTTCTGGCGCCTAATCAAAGTAGCCCGCAAGTCCTCCTTTGCTCAAAGAAGGTAGTCGAATTAATGACCACATTACGAGCTTTTTTGAGTAAAAGTTTTTTAATAAAATTACTATTTACGGGATATAGGTCCCTTGCCGAGAGTCGAGAGTCGAGCCTCGCACGCGCAGCGTAGGTACCCAAGCACGAGACAATGGCGGAGAAATGGGGCAAGGGAGCGGCGAGCGACGGGCCCACTTGCAATGAACATTACATGCATGACACAAGCAACCCTAAGATAGTACGCTAGTGCCGCGCTAGAGGCGCTCTGCACGCCCAGCGAGCCGACCCCCGGGGCCCCCCTTGGGGCCGGCCCTGGCTTCGCTGCAGCGCTACCTCAGTATGCTTAGCATGGTCGTTTTGACACTCTCTCGAACTCGAGTGACAGACGTGCCATGTCTATTGTGCGAGCATGGCAGGCGGGACTCGAGATGGCAATAGATTAGGGTCATGTCGAGCAGAAAGTATATATTGCAATTTTTTATAAAAATGTTGTATTTTTGTCTCCATCGCCATGTTGGCGTAGAGCCAACTCGAGCCCGACCGACAAGTTGACAGTTTTGCATAGAGAAGGGCCTATCTCGGGCTTACCATGCTGCACGTACAGGTGGACTACGAGAGTGGTACACTGTGCGTGCTGGGTGCTACAACAAAAAAATGTGTCGAAGTTTAATGAGGAACAACTGATATAATAATATAACACTCACGCTAAACGACAATAGTGTTGCTTGCCCAACGATCAAATGTAATCATCTTCGTATTGTCGCATGTTCGCCATCCTCAAGATTTCCTGATATTGACAAACAAACAGTCACGCCTCGTTTAGCAAAACTGAAACCGCTCTGCCCATGTTATTCCAAGCACGCCCTTATACCGTGCAAGCTAATATCTCCAAATATTTCCTAATTAATTTCACATCTATCGACAGCTAACGGGCGTGTCGGCGGAAGCCATGAGCCTCACATTCCGCTGCGAGAGCGCTGGCCTCGTGGCACGAGTTGCGCTGCATCCACAGCACATGCAGGCTCTGCACCTACAGCTGACACCGCTGCCGGAGCACAAGGACACCTGGGCACCCGACGACCTGCAGGTGAAAACCAGAAGGAAAAAGGTTCCTTTCCCTGGAGAAGACTTCCTTCGACCAGCCGGGGGAGCATGACTTTTATCGAGGCGGATTTATCCAACAAAATGGCGGTTTATCAGCATTTTTGACGTCTATAGTGGGTTATGTATCGTCGAGAGCGATATATAACGCGATAAAAGTCATGCTACGGGGACTGAGCGCCTGATGACGACCTTGAGTAGTCTACGCCACACTCCACAATTTTAGATTTGTCCGGTCCCTTTTAATACCCCATTGAAAGTGTATCCTCGAACATTTATGCGCAGTTGCTTTGATAGGACTCGCATTGATGCGGAAAGCTCGCGCCGGTGAATGTAATACTTCCTCGTAAAGCTCAGTGTTACTACCGCCAGGCTGTAATGGAGGCCATAAACTCTGGTTTGGTCTACATTTTCATGAGATATTTCTACAGCAAGATTTGCAGCCATGCTGCCATTAACAACCCTTCCTCCTCCCCCAGGTGATGGAGAAGTTCTTCGAGCAACGCGTGGCGATCTACCCGTACCGCGCCACCGCGCTGCAGGGCTGGGGCCGCATGTGGGGCGCGCCCGGCGCGGCGCTCCCGTCGCTGGTCGCGCTGATGCGGGCGGACCTGGCGCCGCCGCCGGCCGCGCAGTGGGCGCTCCAGTGGGCGCTGAGGATGCCTCCCGCCGCGCCGCAGATCATGCCGGCGGGGCAGCCCGCCGTCGTGCTCATCAAGCATAAATTGCTCGTCTTCGTAAGTGCTTAATCATGCATAGGTGCGCCATTTTGTTTTTAGCTTGCGGCAGCCATCTTGGTAAATAAGTTTGGACAGGATTTTTGTACGATCTACTGTATATTACGCTAGCTGATTCGCACAATATCGAGCAAAAACTGTGCTTAGTAAGTAGTGCTCGTTTCGCTCCATGCATCGGTCCGTCATTTTGTTTCTAGCGTGTGGCGGCCATGTTGGTGAATAGATAGTGTTTTTGTCGGATTCACAGACTACAGATTACGCAAGTTGATTCACCTTCTCGCTGTAGTTAAAAGCCTTAGCAACCCCGCTCCCGTCGCTGGTCGCGCTGATGCGGGCGGACCTGGCGCCGCCGCCGGCCGCGCAGTGGGCGCTCCAGTGGGCGCTGAGGATGCCTCCCGCCGCGCCGCAGATCATGCCGGCGGGGCAGCCTGCCGTAGTTCTCATCAAGCATAAATTGCTCGTCTTTGTAAGTGCTCAACTGTCTTTTAGGTCCGCCATTTTCTTATAAGCTTGTGGCGGCCATCTTGGTAAATACGTTTGGACATTTTTATACGATCTACCGTATATTACGCTATCTGATTCGCACAATATCAAGCAAAAACTGTGCTTAGTAAGTGCTCGTTTCGTACCATGGATCGGTCCGTCATTTTGTTTCTAGCGTGTGGCGGCCATGTTGGTGAATATTGTTTTTTTGTCGGATTCACAGACTACAGATAACGCTAACTAGTTGATTCACCTTCTCGTTGTAGTTAAAAGCGTCACATGATTGTCCAATCGAAAGTAGCTTTTAGCAACGCCAGTAGCCTCCAAAGCCGGCGCGGCGCTCCCGTCGCTGGTCGCGCTGATGCGGGCGGACCTGGCGCCGCCACCGGCCGCGCAGTGGGCGCTCCAGTGGGCGCTGAGGATGCCTCCCGCCGCGCCGCAGATCATGCCAGCGGGGCAGCCCGCCGTAGTGCTCATCAAGCATAAATTACTCGTCTTTGTAAGTACTCAACTGTGTTTTAGGTCCGCCATTTTGTTTTAAGCTTTTGGCGGCCATCTTGGTAAATACGTTTGGACATTTTTATACGATCTACCGTATATTACGCTATCTGATTCGCACAATATCAAGCAAAAACGGAGCTTTGTAAATGCTCGTTTCGTACCATGCATCGGTCCGTCATTTTGTTTCTAGCGTGTGGCGGCCATGTTGGTGAATATTGTTTTTTGTCTGAGTCATAGGCTACAGATTACGTTAGTTGATTCACCTTCTCGCTGTAGTTGAAAGCGTCGCATGATTGTCCAATCCAAAGTAGCTAGTAGCAACCCCAGTAGCCTCCAAAGCCGGCGCGGCGCTCCCGTCGCTGGTCGCGCTGATGCGGGCGGACCTGGCGCCGCCGCCGGCCGCGCAGTGGGCGCTCCAGTGGGCGCTGAGGATGCCTCCCGCCGCGCCCCAGATCATGCCGGCGGGGCAGCCCGCCGTAGTTCTCATCAAGCATAAATTGCTCGTCTTTGTAAGTTGCCAACTGTGTTTTAGATCCGCCATTTTGTTTTTAGCTTGTGGCGGCCATCTTGGCAAATAAGTTTGGACAGGATTTTTGTAGGATCTACGTATATTAAGCTAGCAGATTCGCACAATATCAAGCAAAAACTGAGCTTTGTAAGTGCAAGTTTCGTACCATGCATCGGTCTGTCATTTTGTTTCTAGCGTGTCGCGGCCATGTTGGTGAATATTGTTTTTTTGTCGGATTCACAGACTACAGATTACGCTAGTTGATTCACCTTCTCGCTGTAGTTCAAAGCGTCACATGATTGTCCAATCGAAAGTAGCTTTTAGCAACCCCAGTAGCCTCCAAAGCCGGCGCTCCAGTGGGCGCTGAGGATGCCTCCCGCCGCGCCGCAGATCATGCCGGCGGGGCAGCCCGCCGTCGTGCTCATCAAGCACAAATTGGTCGTCTTTGTAAGTGCTTAGCTGTGTTTTGATCATGCAAAGGTCCGCCATTTTGTTTTTAGCTTGTGGTGGCCATCTTGATATAAGCCGTAGTATTTTATGACCAGTTTTGTACCATGCACCGATCAGCAATATTGTTTTTTGCAGACTGCTTGTGGTTTGTTGGATAGGTTTTTACTGTCTTTTTGTCGGACTAGATTCACAGCGGATATTTCACCACTTTCTCGCAGTAGTCTACAGTTATAGTATTTGATTGGAAAAAGTTCAGGGACAACCAAAGCTGGGCTACTTTTTTATGAGGAAACTGTAGGTTGGACTACAACGATGATAAAATTGATAATGTAACTGTGATAAATAATAGTTGTAGTTTATTCGAAATAAAGATATTAAATTAATTTTACGGTGGATATTTTAGAGAATATAGTGGCTGAACCTCTGTATTCTGTATTCTCTTGTTTGCTACAGATCTGCCTAACGCGCGGCGAGACGCAGCTGGTCCTCCCACTCGTTTATGACATGCAGTCCAACGTGACGCAACTCGCAGACAAGCGAGACACCTTGCCCCATCTCCATGCTGTCAACCTGCATCTCAAGAGGTAAGCTTTACTCGATTAACGATTCCTGAATTGAGAAATTCGCTAAGCAAGCACTGAAGTATCGTTCTGTCTCTGCAGATTGCTCACAAAAGAACGTGACAAAACGAGTATTTACTTAGTAAAATTCGCAATTCAGAAACCGGACCTATGTCTGGAAATCTTATTGCAGCGTGTGTGAGATATGCTACCAATTCAATCGGTTACAAACGGATGCTCTGCGTGCTCTAACCTGACACTATAGAGAAGTGATAACGCCAGCCAGCAAGTGATAACGCAGACAGCATCACAAATTCTGGGCCAGAACAAAGCCAGAAAGCGACGCTGCAGCGTGTTGCTTACCTTTTCGTAGTTCTTAGTTTCCTGATACAATACCATCCTCCGTTTTGTAGTATAAAATACACCGAACTAAGTCCCATAGAATCCGCATTACGTATAAAATCACAATAAAAACTTGTCCCCACAGAAACAAATTATATCAGCAATAGAACAATACGAAACATCATTTCGACCATACGTCTAATATTCGAATGTCAACCTTATTGCATTTGTGTACAGTTTTACTTTAATTGCATAGACTACGAGCAAATAAGCTCCCAAAGGCAATTTGGGCATCTATATTTCCAGACACATTTCAGAGTTCTATGTTGTATCAAATACTACAAATTGCCATTTCCCCCTCTTTCTAGATTCGGCGAGTTCAACCAGAACCACTCTGAATGCACGCTGTGGCCGGCGGTGCGCGATCTGCTCACAAACTTCACACTGCCGCAGGAGGCTGCGCCCGCCGTCGCGCCGCCGCCGCCCTAGTTACAAGCTTTCTGATAGCCGCCCACTGGCAACTGGCGCTGAGCTCAACACGGCTATCAGGGGGGCGGCATAGGGCCTAGAGAGCCAGGCAATAAATACGAGAACCTACTGACCGCAGAAGGCCGCGCCGCCGCCGTCGTCACATGCCTTTACCGCCTCTGCTTCATGGTTGATCAAACAGGACGTAAAATCAATGAAGATTTATTAAATTTTTCTTGTAAATAAGTTACAAATTATTAGGTTTCATAGTAAAGTTGATTTATGATTAGAAAGTAAGCTAGTATCGCGCTCACTTATTTATTTCGGAGTAGCACTTTGCTATCGTTTTAATATTTAAACAAAACGATGATTTTTTTTTCTAAGATAAAACGAAGAGAAAATTGTAAATCATGAAAATAAATGCCTAAACTTTCCATTATTTTCATTTATTGTGGAAATACACACAACAACATCTAAACGCAAAAGAAAATTAAAACAAAAAAAATACAAAGCATAGATCAAATCTTTATTTTTTAGAAACTGACACTTGTTATTCTTTCTTTTTTAATCTGTGGTTATTCTTGACAGATTTGATAAACAAAATTCTATAACATTTTCAACGGATTTCCCAAATTAAAAGTGCTGTGTTCAATCATTCAAACAATATGCCGAGGGCTGCGTCTTTAGAAACTATCCTGACATACGAGCAAAAAGAAAATGTAAGTATTACGTCCAATTTACCCTTTGTAAACAGCCGTTATCTGCTTAAGAGTATGTTGGACTAAGAGGACTGCGCCTCTATTCTCCACTCCACTCCGCTCAACCTTTGAGCGTCAAAATACTCGAAAATAGCCCTTATGAAAAAAAAAATTATTTTACGGTGGATATTTTAGAGAATACAGGGGCTGGTAGAGATCATCTAACTAAACTAAAACTGGATGCGCCTCAACCGTCCTCATCTCACCGCGGCGAACTATTCAAGCAATACAGCTAACAATTCAAGTCGATGTACTCATAAATCATAAGATAGAAACCACTTGTGCTAGATTGGCGTGCAGTTCTAGTTTGGACGATATCTAACATACACATGTTTTCTCTTAGCCTTCTCTCTCCACCTCCAGTTAATAAATCAATCCTCATGTCCAGCCCACTGAAGATCTATCTTCACCACAGATGAGCGACAACTGGTCGGTAGTGTGGTCGACAGAGAACATCCCCGCCATGGACAACGCGACGGGCAGCGGGCGCGCCTCGCACCGCGCCCGCGGCCGCCGCCGCCTGCGCTACGGCTCGCTGGCTCTGGGCTGCTTCTTCGCCATGCACTGCCGGGTCGCCGCGTCCGCTATCACTGACGGCTTCTGTGAGTTATCTACAGGGTGCACTCTAAGTCGATAGCGGAACTTTAAGTAGGCTGTCTACTGATCAATACAAACAACTTGTACTAGGTGGCGAAAAAAATTAAGTGAAAAAAATATCAGCTGTTCCATACAAAAGGTCGACTCAGAACTGCGCCAAATGTATGAAACAGCTGATATTTTTTTCCCTCCATTTTTGTAGGTGCCTATACCAAGTGTGCGTGTGCTATTAGAAGTTGGCCATTTGAGAAGTAAACCCCTAGCGCCCGATAGATCGCAGCCTTTTGCAACTCTGCAATGCTGTAGGTGAAGTAGTAAGTAATTGCGCTATCTGTATGTACGGGTATTTAGCGGGAAACAGCAATAATCATAAATGTTGCCTTTCTAGTGAAGTAAGATTTTTGTACAGCGTTGTTAATGTCCTCTAGAACGTATCTTGGGGTGTTTAATACAGGGTAATTTTTTAATAGTTTTATTTCTGAAACACGTCAATTTCTAAATGAGATTTCCAACTACTTTGTTCTACGATTTTTCAATTAGCTCGATACTTTTTCTTATTCTTTAAAAGTTTGCATTCGTTCCATTTCAGCGCTGCCTGTGCGGCGCGCTTTCGTGCCCCTCCACTCTCTACCACATTTCCAGCCTTTCCTGCTTCCTACGCGGCACCACAAAAAATTTTTTAAAAACTATAATTGTCTTTTCACCAAAGTCGTTCAACAAAATTTGTTGAAAATCACATTTATAAGTTAACGAGTTTCAGGAATAACACAATAAAAAAATGGGCCTGCATAATAAATCCCAAGATACGTCCTAGAAGACATAACAACCCTGTACAAAAATCTTACTTCGCTAGAAAGTCAACATTTCGAATTATTGCTATGTTTCCCGCTAAATACCCGTACCAACAAATAACACTATTACATACTATTTCATCTACAGTATTGCAGAGTTGCAATACACTACGATGAATATAGCACACGCACATTTGGTATAGGTACAAGTTGGACCTAGTTACCTACTGGTTCTTCAGTTTTATTAGGATCCAAAGTTATATCGAGACGCGGCGAATACATAGCTATATTCACTTTTAATGATTCGCGATATTTAAACATTATTGTATTCGAAACGGGTCGAATCGCGATTGGTTTTTAGGCAAATTAATTACCTTATTTACCAAATTAATTACCTTACCGTCGGGATAAATAAGGTAATTAATTTGCCTAAAAACCAATCGCGATTCGACCCGTTTCGAATACAAGAATACATAGCTACTTACTTCCTTCGTATTTCCAGTCCTATTCATGGTGTTCCTGGTAGCTGCGGTGGCCTTGCTTGCAAACCCGATGCGCCACTTCGAAGTGTACCTCGGTCAGTGGAGCATCAGCGGGCCAGGCCGCGCGTTCCGCATTGTTCCCATGCTCGATGGTACGTTCTCAGCCTGGGGCCTTAGCCTGTCTGTAACACAATGGCGTATCGATGGCGTCCCAGTAGAAGGACGAAATCGCGATTTCCTCGTTTTTCTCCTACAACCAGCGAACTAATCATCTAGAATTAGAATGTTCTTTGCTGTACCTAAAAAGAACCGACAGCATTAATAAATCGTAATTGAAGCCGTCAACCGGGAGCCCATTTTAGCACCATTGCGTTACAAGCTAAGGCTCCTGATTAACACTTCAACAA
Source organism: Zelleria hepariella (assembly GCA_949319315.1). Taxonomy (NCBI): domain Eukaryota; kingdom Metazoa; phylum Arthropoda; class Insecta; order Lepidoptera; family Yponomeutidae; genus Zelleria; species Zelleria hepariella. Next base: position 7,460,168 of record OX439391.1, on the reverse strand, counting down.
GAACCACTACTCAATGGCGAGTTACAAGTCTTTAAACTTGCAACTCGTAACTGCCCGGGGCCTGAGTCTGTAAAGCAATGGTGCCTCGATAGGCTCCCAGTTGGTGGCTTCAATTACGATTTATTAATGCTGTCTGAAGGCCTTAGTACGACTGTGCTTGTCGGTGCATCGTAGCGAGTTTCGTCCATTCTAAAATGTTATCAATATCGTTTTTCCAGGCATTGGTGTTGCCATCTGCATCAACGCGATAGTTCGCGCGATCTACTGCGTCTCCATCGCCGCTATAGCCGGCGTGTACGTAACACACTCTGCCTCCAGTGCGCCCCTGCCTTTTACATTTTGCAGGTCGGTTCGACTGGCCTATTGTCACATTTCTTTCACGTCAGGTTGGGATGCCACGTACTAAGTACGCGAATTCTATGTGCCTATCACGGAAGTAAAAAAAGTAATTGATATAATTTCTGAAAATAACGGTCACGGAATCGCCAGGAGCAGTTTTATAATGTGGTGCCTCTACTTACCCTACCGGGTAAATGAGTAATGGGCAATGCAATGGCATGTTTTTTTTATTTCAGAGATTTCAACCTGAAACCTTATGAGCCGACTCTGGTACCGGTTAAAGTAATTGCACTCGAGGTAAACTCCATAATTTTTATTTTAGACTAGTTGGTATGGTAGCTTCTCTATCGATTGGTCGCAGACTTATCGAAATCGGATATCCCTCCCTATGTATTTCCGTCCATTAAATCCAAGGCTTGCTTACTTGACAGTCCGTTGTATTGCAGGATAAATTCACAATGTTGGAAGATGAGGACGGTATCCACATAGAAGATGCAGATACCGCCGGTATAGTAAGGAGAACGCGCTACACGTTTAGAAGAGATGTCAACACGACAAAGTTCAGGTAGATAATAATAATAATATAATAATAATAATATAGCCTTTATATCCCGAGACTCCGTTTTGTATGTAACTTTCTTTGTTTCTTCGTTATGTTTCTTTTGTGTTTTGTTATAGTATGTCCCGGAGTTCGGTGTGCCTCTTGGCAAAGGCCTCCTCTAACGATTTCCACTGTTTTCTATCTCTAGCAATTCTTCTCCAGTTACAGCCTACTGTTAATTTAAGTTCGTCCTCCCATCTTTTGCGTTGTCGACCTCTGTTTCGTTTTCCGTCTCTAGGGTACCACTCCGTTACGATTTTGCTCCATTTATCGTGTGGACTTCGTAGCATATGACCGGTCCATCTCCACTTCATTTGGTCTATCTTTGTGAGAATATCGGTCACTCCTGTTCTTTTTCTTATGTATGTGTTTCTTATCTTATCTATTCTCTTTATTCCCAGCATGCTCCTTTCCATGGCTCTTTGGCAGTGTTCTAGCATGTCCCTGTGTTGCTTAGAGAGTGCCCATGTTTCGCATCCATAGATAAGACAGGGGAGGATACAGGTGTTGAAGACTTTGCTCTTTATTCTTTTGCTGAAATCTGTTGCTTTCATAATCTCCTTAAGTGACCAGTATCTTTTCCATCCATTGGCTATTCTTCGTTTTATTTCTTTGGTAGTTAGATCACTTTGAGAGATTACTTGTCCCAGATATATATACTCTTCCACATATTCGATAGTTTGGTTATTGTTTGTAATTTCGTATGGTTCTGAATTAGTTAGTAACTTTGTCTTGTCTGTGTTCATAGCCAGTCCGATCTTCTCACTTTCTTTGCTTAGGTCCTGTATCATTTCTTCGAGCTTGTGAGGATTTTCCTCAAACAGTACTATATCGTCAGCGAATCGAAGATGGTGCAATCTTCTTCCATCTATACTGAGTCCAAATTCGTTCCATTCGAGATTTCTGAATATGTTTTCGAGCACAGCAGAAAATAGCTTGGGAGACAGCGGGTCGCCTTGCCTGACACCTTTTTCTATTTTGAAAGTTTCTCCGATTGTTTCCATTTGTATTCTTGCTTTGCTGTCAGAATATATTGTTTTTAGGATATTTATATAAGCTCCATGTATTCCCTGTTTTCCCAAGCTTTCCCATATCGCATCATGTTTAATACTGTCGAAAGCCTTAGTATAGTCTATGAAGGCCATATACACTGGTTTATTATATTCATTGTACTTTTCTATAATTTGTTTGACTGTGTGTATATGATCTATAGTAGCAAAGTTTTTCCTGAAACCGGCCTGTTCTATTGGTTGGTTTTCGTCCAGTGTAACGCTTATCCGATCCAGTATTATCTTGGAAAATACCTTATATATGTTAGACATCAAGCTTATTGGTCTATAGTTCGATAAGTCTTCTTTTGACCCTTTTTTATATATAAGAATTATGTGCGATGTTTTCCATTGTTCGGGGATCTGTCCTGATGTTAGGATGTCATTGAAGATCTCTGTTAAGATGGGCACGAGTTCGTTAAGGGTCCCTTTCAGTAATTCATTCGTGATCTTGTCTGGACCAGGTGCTTTGTCAGACTTTTGGCTTAGTATAGCTTTCCTTACTTCGTTTGGGAGTATTTCTGGTTCTGGACTTGGATTGCATGTTGTCACTTCGCACTTTTTATTTTCTCTGTTCATTGGGTCGGAGTAAAGTTTCTGGTAGAATTCGGACGCTGTTCTTATAATACTTTTGCGGTTTGAGATGTTATTTTCTTTATTTTTCAAATTTGGTATCCACGAAGTAGTTTCGCGTAGTTCTTTAAGAGCTTTTTTCGTTCCGCCTGTTGCAATTATATGTTTTTCTAGTGTTTGCATTCTGTTGGCTTTCCTATCCTTGCGTATTCCTTCTCTTATTTTCTTGCTTAGCTCTGTTATTTCCTTCATGTTCTGTTTATCTTTTTTGTTGGTAAGAAGATTCTTTCTTTTATTTATAAACTGCATGGTAGAATCGCTTAAGACGTATTTTTGTTTCTTATCATTTCTAGTTGTGTTGTTGCTAAGTTGGTTTTGGAGTTTGTTGTATTTGTTTTTAATGTCCAGTCCTTCTATTTCTTCAGTTTCGCTGGTCCGAGTTGCTGGTGGATATGATGTTGTTGATTCCTTGCTTTCTGCGATACAGGCTCTACTGATCATGGAAGTGTGCTTTCTGTGTACCTTGGGTGGCGTCATTTTAAGTGATGCTCTAACCATGCGGTGATTGGTGTTGAAGTTTAGTCTTGATATTACTGTTGCATCCGTGAACAATTTTGGGTGGCTACTTATGACATAATCTATTTCGTTTCGATATTTTCCATCCGGCGAAACCCAGGTCCACTTATTGTTTTTGTTCTTTCTGAACATGCTGTTCATGACAGTGAGGTTATGTTCCAGGAGGAGATCTATTAACCGTTGACCATTAGTACTTCTCTTTCCATGGCCGAATTCTCCCAGTACATATTCGTCTTTGTTTTGTCTGGCACCTACTTGCGCATTGAAATCCCCCATTAAGATGATTACATCATTAGAATATTCGTGTATTGTTTGAGATAGTGTGTTGTAGAAGGATTTGTGTTCTTGTTCATCAGCCTGTTCGGTTGGCGCATAGATTTGTACGATTGTCCATATTTTTTTAAAACTGGGCATTTTTATGCGTAGTATTACTATTCTTTCTGTGACACCGATGAAGTCCTCTATGAAGTTTTTTAAATGGGATTTAACCATGAATCCAACTCCTCTTTGGCCTCCGATCTCACCTTTGTGAAACATTATGTAGTCATCATGTTCTTCGATTGACTGGCCTGGTCTGCGCACTTCGCTTAGTCCCAATATATCCCATTTCAGGTCTTTCAGCGCTACTTCCAACTCTGATAGTGATTCAGGAGTTCTTAGGGTCCTAGTATTGAGAGATGATATATATATTTTATTGTTTTTTGTTTTTTCTAGTTGTTTGCTATTTTTTGTTAGAGGGTAGTGGTCTGATCTTCCCGCGGCGACCACCCGTGGTGGGAAGGTTTTTTGATTAGTTTGTTTTTGGTTATTATGTTTTTTCTGTATTTGTTTGGTTAAGCCGGTTTTTGTTGTTTTTGTTTTGTGGAGTTTCATACGAGTGTTTGTTAGTTTTTTGACGTTTCCGAAGCTGCAGTAGAAGTAGAAGTAGATCTATCTTTTCCCATATATTGGAGTATGTTTGGTTTTAATATTTCTTTTTGACCAGTAGTGTTTGTTTTGTTTGGTGGGTTTCCGAGATTATTAGATGTGTTCGGCTTTTTCTGTGTTGACAAGTTGGGGGATACCGTTTTCTCTCTCTTCCTTTTTTCGCGCTGATTCTCATTCGGCTTTTTGACTATCAGTTGATCTCCTCTCAAGAAGGCTTTGTTTCCTTTTTTCCATTCTTCTTCAGGTAGATTCAGGTAGATACCTAGATGCAAAAACATAAGCTTATGTAAAATGCGGATCTGTCTTTGTCTTTCATTACATTGTAACGCTCATCGAAAATAGGACCGAAAAGGGAATTACATAAAATCTCAGAAAATCAGGCCAACCCAGCGTAGCCGCAGGCAATATCTAACTAGTATAAATGTTCCAAAGGTCCATTTTCTTTTCTAGCAGGACTCTCCCTTTAGAAGGAGACATCGTGTATATTCAAGTGTGTAAAGAGAAGTTCCAAGGCACCTACCCTCCACTCTACAGTTCACCTGCTTATAACTTCTTCTTGCAAGTATCCCCAGTATTATTTTATTAACTGTATTAATTTTATAGGTGTGAATTTCAAGCAACTTCATTTATTTCTGTTGAACAGCGTGGAAGTGATGCAATTCCGAAAACAGATGCAATTCGATCATTACAATTTGATTTTCCTCGTGTGCAATATTGCCGCCTGGGTCATAATTTGGTGGCTGATGATCCAAGAGCGTCTTACTTATGGGAGAGTTAGTAACCATTTTTTATTTAAAAAAATTATACTTGTGTTTACCCATACCACGAAATAAGCCATATTATGTTGGGATAGAAAGTGGCGCCCGGCGTAATCGTGAACTAATCCTCCCGAATCTGTGTTGCCAGCGAGAGTGGCTTACTGCTAACTCTTGAAAGATACGTAATTAAGGTTCCGTGTATTATTTGTTTAGATTTGTATTATTTCATCCTCAGTTAATTTGGAACAACGTTTACTCGTGGATCGCATATCTGCCGTGGGCGTGGGCGTTAATTCTGATCTCAGTGGCCTTGATCCACTTGGGGGAAATCAACAAGGTGTTGGTCAAAGTCTTCCGAGTTGGGTCCAAGGAGTTTCTTTGGGTTAGTACGTTACCGACATAGAAACTTAGAACACCCGACTAGATAGAATTTACGCCAGCCTTGGGCCAGCCCAAAAATTTCTCCACATGATTTATTGCAAGCATGTTTTGGAAAAACGTGGCACTAGAACAGAAGAAATTATGTGATGCCTATCTAATTAGTATGCATTTTCTCTAATCACCAGGGTATCGCGGACGCTCTTGAGGTGGCGCTCTACGTCCATGCGGCTGGTCTCGGTACGGAGCTCATTCATGGGAAAGGATTGAATTATTTTGGTAGGTGTTGGGGGTTAAGCGACACTTTGGGCGCCTCGTGATAGGTAGGTTAGTCCGTCTGATTTGGGGGGTCACGGCAGGGAGCTATATCAGCGTTGATCACCCAACGAAGGTCCTTAGCACTTTTTCAGTAGGTTGTAAAAGCGGTTTTGAATAATATCAAACTTACTTCTACATTTTGTGTCTTAAAACTTCTTCCCCCCTTATCCAGCGTCCGGCCACATCGACCCATTACTGAACGGCGAGAGCGTGTGGCACTCGGGTTTGGTGCTGCTTCTCTGCTGCCTCACGTCCTCCGGTGCCGCGGTCTGCGCCGTCGTCGACTACGTGCATCCCGAGAACTACGACCGGCCTAGAGATATGCACGAGAGTGAGACACACACAGTCTCTTTTTGTAGGTAGTTAAGGCTCGGTATAAGGCTAACTAGCGCCACCAATGTTGAAAAAATCATATCTCCCTTCAGAAGAAGTTTCTGTCAAAATCCTAAGATGAGCTCATGCGCCATGCTTTTCTAGATTTTTAAGTGTAGGTACCCAACTCAATTTCTAGACTTAAGCTAAAAAAATTTCGATAACCGCCAAAAACGGCCGTCTTTGGCGGTTATCGAAAATTTTTTAGCTTAAAAGTAAATTTCGAAGAGGGTACCTACACTTAAAAATCTAGAAAAGCATGGCGCATAGGCTCATCTTAGGAATTTTCCAGAAACTTCTTCTAAAGGAAGATATGATTTTTTTAACATTGGTGGCGCTAGTTAGCCTTATACCGAGCCTTAATGCAGGTAGCAGGTGCTTTTTCCGACGCGTCGTAGAATACTTACATCACCATGGAATGTGACCGCCTGTTCCTGCATGTCTCAAAGTACTCGGCAGACAGTATCATCATGATTAAATTTATCAATCCGTAACGTAGGTGTATGTTAAGGTGAAATAATATCTATTGAGATAAGGCATCCTAGGGTCCATCAACTTTACTTTTAGCCAACAATCATCGCAACAGCCACATTGTTTGAGTTATGTTATTCTCTTTTTCAGGCAAGCTGTGGTTGATTCCAATGTACTCCCAGTGCATGATGATAGGAAACTACTCCCATTTTGCGTAAGCATCTACTTTGTATTGTATGCAGCCGTATTTTATACATTTATTTAGGATGTTGATCAAAGCTTTCGTTTTTAGAACCATGCTAATATTCGGCGGTCTGGTCCTTGCACATGTCATTCCGGCGTTTATAATCCTCAAGACTGCGTTACATATCATATTTGAATACAGAGTAAAGCTAGTGTAAGTATGTTCCGGTAGGTACTGACTAAACTAGTGGTTCGCTCCGAACTATGAACTCGCGACCCCAGTTACAGATGTGTAACTTTGCTTACTTTGAATATAAACTATACAACCCCATATTTCAGCAACCCCTCGACCGATTTGGCTCATGTTCGAACTTAAAAATTCTTTTAATTTCGTTTACCTGCCTACCAAATTTCATAACGATCCGACAAAATTTACTCAAGTTATCGTCGAACGAACATTCATACATACAAACGCCGGATTGTTCCAGTAGACTCGGAGAACTTCGCTCGCTCGTTCAATAAGTTAGTACAGAGATCGATTCAATCGTTAGTGGCTATCTGGCTGAGGAGTTAGTTGCGGCGTAGGTCCCTACTAACATTATGAGTGGGGATATAAAAGGGTGAGACTTGACTTCAAACAGCCGGCAAAAACATTGAATCGAATCTACCTCTAAGGTTGCTAAAGGTTGTCTGGCAGAGATTGCTTTTAGCAATGAGACCGCCCATTGTATACTAATTAGTTTTAAGAAAATTCTCTGTAAATAATTCGTTTTTGTGTACAATAAAGAATATTCTATCTATTCTATCTATCTATCTTGTCTAATACTGACCTGAATATACGACGATTTATCTTCTTATCTTGGTGGAGCGCATAACCTACAAAAAAATATACTTTTACAGATTTATTGAACAAATCGTTGTCGCACTTCTGGTTATGCTTTGCATGGGAGCAAGCCTGGTAGTGTGCATAAGTGTAAGTTCACTCCAGATTTGTTACGCCCGAATTAGGCATGAGCGTGACAGGAAAATCTGTGTAAATCGGTGTTGGTGGGTGGGGACGGGCACCTTTCATAGTAGCATCCCCCAAGGTCCTTAGTAAAAAAATATATCGATTGTAATCAGAAACAAGTATTGTTTTCTTATGTTCGCCTGGACAGCTTGCCGAGGGCTTGAGGGCTTGGAACTCCATCCAAAACCAACGAGAATTTCATGAAGCGGCTCTGCCAGGGCCCTTAGCCTGTAAAACAATGGTGCCAAAATGGGCTTCCGGTTGACGGATTTAATTACGATCTATTGATGCTGTCGGTCCAGTGTCGGTCCTTTTAATGTTATTGTAGTACAGCAAAGAATATTATGAGTCTAATCCTAGAGGATTAGTTCGCTGGTTGTAGGAGAACAACGAAAAAATCCCGGTTTTGTCCTTCTACCTAGGACACCATTGATACGCCATTGTGTTACAGGTTAAGGCCCCTGGTTGATGGTCTGTGATAACATGTTCCCAGGGCGGGCTGGCCATACTGGAGGGCATTGATGCCCTGATGACGGGCATAGCCATGCCTTTCATATGTTTCATGGAGCTGCTGGGTCTGGTGTGGGTGTACCGAAGCCCCGACTTCCTCTCTGACATCGACGTGGCTACTGAGGACGACGCCTGCGCCGCGCGCATCGGCGTCCAGTGGCAGATCATACCCGTCGTCTGTATGGTCAGTATTTGGGAAAATTCTGCCGTCTTCTTCGATAGATAGATCTGCCTTTAACTCTTCAAATCAGAAAAGATCAGACCCGAATCAGATAAGGTTAAGTATTGTAAGGGCGTAAATAATGCTGCAAATTTACTTATGAGCTGCACAACGCATCGATAAGAAAAAAATCGCGCTATCCACTAGCGCCACCTTGTTTCACTACAACGTAATGCAAGATGGCGCAGTTTGAAAACGAGATAAAAACGTTTACCGATGCGTTGTGCGTGCTACCGAGGCAATCAAATCAGCACCACAGTTTAGGGACAATCAAATTAGTTGCTGAAAGGTTCACACTATGACGCATGTCGTTGCGACGTGCATCAGTGCAGCATTGCGAAGTATTTGTATGAAACCGATTGTAGAAACAATCCGTGACGCATTAAAGTGTGTCAGGCGGAATCCTTCCTACCTACAAGTCGCACTGACGCATGTGGCGACATGAATAAAAGTGTGAACGGAGCTTTAACCGTCACATCCCCTCGCAGTTCGTGGTGGTGGTGAAGGTAGTGTCTCTGGTGCACTCGGAGATACCGAGCCCATTCATGTGGCTGGGCGCGGTGCCGCTGCTGACGGTTCTCGTGGCCGTCCCCGCCCGCGCCGCCATCAACGCCTACGCCTTCCTCCGGCCGAGACCGAGGCGCGGCGTGTGACCAGAGCTCTCCACACGCGGTGCTCGTGGCCACAGCCGCCTGCAACACCTACGCCTTCCTCCGGCCGAGACCGAGGCGCGGCGTGTGACCAGAGCTCTCCACACGCGGTGCTCGTGGCCACAGCCGCCTGCAACACCTACGCCTTTCTGCGGCCGAGACAGAAGCGTGGTGTGTGACCATAGTCCTCGACACGCGGCTCGTGGCCACAGCCGCAGGAAACGCCTACGCCTTCCTACGGCCGAGACAGAGGCGCGGCGTGTGACCAGACCTCTCCAAAGCGTTTCTCGTGGCCACAGCCGTTCGTCAAAAAGTGTGATGTGAATATTATTGTTGTTGTAAGTGAAGTCAACTTGTGTAGAAAAATAAACACATTTCGTTTAAAAGTAAATGTTTATTATATCAATCATTTAAAATATTTATAAATATAGTTCTTTGTACATTGCATTAACATGCGTACACATGATGATTGCCGATTGACGTGTATATAAGTATAGCCTGAGACTCGCGGAGAACTTAAGAGTTATAAACTTAAACGAATACACATTCGAGGCCGATCAGTACACCGGGGGTTCGCAAGCACACTATATACAACGAGACCGACACGTGAGGTCAGTCGGCACATATTTACCCCAGTAAGATAATTAAGATAAAATACGTCTCACAACTAGCGCCGCCAATGAAAAAAAAAATCATATCTTTTTTTTTAATGCGTTTTTAGCAAAAAACGCTCCTGCGATTTCTCAAACTATTTTAGGACATAAGGTTTGGACTCCAGATCCTAGAACTTAAGAATGCAATCGATTCTCGCCAAACCAAAAGTGGCCACTTTTGGCGAGAATCGATTGCATGGCGAGAATAGAAAATCCAATCCTGGAATCCAAACCTTAGGTTCTAAAAATAGTTAAGCTTCGCGTTGAGAAATCGCAGGAGCGTTTTTTGCTAAAAACGCATCGTAAATATGTTTTTTTTTTCCCATTGGCGGCGCTAGTTGTGAGACGTACTGCGTCTTAACAGATAGGCATTCGCTAACTAAACGTTCATAACGAAGCGACAAGGCAAATATTAGGAACGCTCAGAACCAACAACCGCAGACGGATAACTTGCTTCACTACTCATTATTTAATATTTATCAACTACACCAAAATGCCTATTCACAATAATTCAAATAAAATATCACAATATGTACAAATTATTATTATAACAATCTAAATTAGTGAAGACTGAATGCCGCTCATACAATCTCTATAATATCAATTTTAGATTACTCTGTGACAATCTGTGACATATTTTGGGGGTAAATAAAGAAATGTATTCATCATAAAATTGTAAGTAAATGTAGGCTGCATGTTGCAAATAAACATGACGTTGCAAGTGTTTTGCCCAGTAAGCGTAAACATTTTAAAGTTTGCAATGAATACGTAACTTTATTTCTACTTTAAATTACTATAGGTACATTTTCTATCCTCCCAAATCCAACAGGCAAATAGAAGTTAATTCCGTCAGCGCAAGTTCTGCAGCACAATAAATTGTATCATAAATAACTATTTTCGTTGAACAATTCCTTTTCCTCAAAGGAACTAAGTAGGCTAGCAATATTGGAACATCTCGTTGATATGAATTCGACATAATTTAATTCCGCTACAAAGGCACTTCCTAGCACACTTCCAAAACTGGCCTTGCCTATACACAATTAAGTTCATTATCAGCTAAATTTTACAATCAATTGCCACATCCCTAATCCCTATAACGAATCGTTTCATAATTAAAAAACACTGGTGTATAAATTAAATTTACATTACTGAAATATGTAGAAGTATTGACTAAAATACTGGTATAACATTCAAGTTAATAATTCGTCTTGTAATAACGAGCGCTCATAATATCACATGGCTGAGGCTTCGATATGTCACTAACTCAAAATATAATCCTATGAATAATGTCTTCTCGTCCGTAGAATACGCGCGGTAAATGTTGAGAAACTTTGGCCGATTCGAGTCGTGGGTATTATACACAAACAGTTTTGTACATGTTCAGTCACTTACACTTAGGGCGGGTGGCGTGTGGCGGGCGGTTGACTAGTGCGTGTGTCGCAGGCGCGGCCGCCGTCAGAAGCGCCGCAACGCCGCGGCCGCGCCGGCCGACGCCTTGCGCGTGGGTTGGACCGACAGTGGCGCCACCAGTACGTCCGCGCCGCTGTTGTCTTTGCCGCCGCCCCCGGCGCTCGTACCCATCTCCTGGAGAAGTCAAAACGGCTCCTATTTAAGAAACATCCAATACCTTTGTACGAAATTCATATTCATGAACGAATAAGAAACGTCAGATTTCTGGTGAGAAATGCACAAACATATTTTTCCAATAAGCATTCTTATTTTTGTTTGTGGGTTGAGTTGTAGAGATAGTGCAAGCTCCTCTTAGAGACAGAGCCCCCGTCAAGTTAGTTGATTTGATACAAGCAAAATATAACTTACGTTGATATTATTACAACTGGCGAGCCGCATCTGCGCGAGCTGCGTGGAGGGCGTGAGGTTGGAAGTGGAGCCGAAGGGAGAGATCATCGAGGACATGGCGCGCTTCAGCTTCGACGGCGTCTTGTTGAACGACAGTGCGCGACCCACCTGCGAGCCAAGGGAGCAGTGAGTTGCGAGCATTGCGATCGGACTGTCGGCTGCGTTGTAAACTTAGCATGGAATGCTCGTCCTACCGTCACTTGTAAAGGCAAGCATGATTTTTATTTTGCTCATTGGCCAACCGGGTTCAGATTTTTATGGACAAAAAGGGGTAGCGATCACAAAATCTTATTGTTTGTATTGTAATTATTTGAAAGCTAGGTTTAATTAAAACTGGTGAGGACGTGCATTCTCTCGCTTCGTGTAACGGCAGCTTTACACAATGATGAATGTAAGATGGAGTATGAATGGTAATTTACTTTTTTTTATTAACCAGCAAGCATGCATTGGGTTATTCATTAGTTGTGCATTTACATGCTGTGCTTTGTAACAGAACTTTATTTTTCAAGGGGACAAAAACAGACATTTAAATCGCATTTTTAGGTAGAATACAATTTTAAGACATGAAATCTTCTTAAAACTGCTGGTGATAAGGGGAATTCAAGGAAAATTAAGAAAATAATATGGATAAATGTTCTTATAACTAAAACAAGAAACGTATTTTACAGTTAACAAAAACAGTTATAACAATTTCAGCACAGAGGTCAAAGTCGAGGATGACCTTACAATGGACAAATATGAAGATTAGAATGGACTCCCGATGAGGATGATCGAAGAACCCCGATAGAGATGGTATGGCACGCTCACACAACACTGCACAAAAAATATACGACAGAATTGCAACTCTATCCCCCAAAGTATACTCTGCTCGAGTGGATATGTTTCTGTGTGTATATTGTTGTGCTCAAAGTTAATAAAGACAAATGAACCGAAGCGAAGCGTTAGTCAAACATTCCTCTCTGACCCCTCGAAGGACAAACATTTGGACCAACACAGAACACCCCAACATCCATCGCCAGAGGAAACAACGCTACGCTGACGTTAACAAAATGGACACGTAATGGACGAGTTAATACCGCCAAGTGGGTCGACACCATTGGCTCGGATACTTCGACACGTTAATAGAAGCTACGAATCACATAACACTGATACCTGCATTAGGACAAGCTTTAGAACGCTGAAAGGAAGGTAAGTTTTGTTAATCGTTACTCAAAGAGTTTGCAATATTGTTCTACGCAGAACTTTTCAATGTGGAGTATACAGATGTTACAGATAGGTCCTGCATCCTTTGGGGAGCATTGATCTTGTAAATACTAACACATTTATTTATGGGCCATCCTTCAAATCACCAATACTAAATCGGCACCAAACGGATTGAACATATGTATAATGTATTTTCTTTATGGGTTTCAACTCATTATAAAAGCTATGCGTTATTTTATGGACACCCTAATACAAGACAGGACCCCTCTGTAAAGCTCTGTACTTTCGGTCCACAAGACCTTTCCAGCCACATGATTACCGCGTAGTCCGGATAGAAACAACATCGCATCGCAAAGAAGTAAGTAGGTGTACAAGACAAGGGAACACAGGCATCAGTGCGCGCGACAATTAGTTGAGACAACGAGACGGGGATTGGGGGTCAAATAGCTGGGGTCAGGGGCGAGTCCCGGCGGGGCAGACCTGTGCGAGTGCGAGAAAGTGAGCGCGCAATACCCATGTGTCTAGCAGCCCGGCGTTCGGCTCGGCGCTCAGCCATCCGCGGAGCCCGGCCAGTGTCTCCAGCTACAACACAACGTCGGTCCACTACTGTGCGACTCTAGCACACAACTTTACAGCTACGGGGGGGCTAGGTTACTGTACAACGCTACTGGCTAAAGGCTCTGTGCAATATCTGTAGAGTCGACTTTACACCAGCACCGTTTGCGTAGCGACTTTTATGTAGTCTTGCTTGTGCGATCCTTGTCGGGGAAAGGACGGGGTTCACGTCGGTATGTCACGAATCCTCGGCCTTTTTCGACTCAGTCGTGCCTTGGGTGCTGGTGTAACTCAAGACATAGTATAAACCATGGATATAGGCAGCTCATTATTGAGGCAAAAGGTTCGTCAAAAGTGACGAGTAACTATTTATTTATACAAATGTTTACAAAGGGATTACTGTGACACCATTCCCCGTGCTTTTTAGGTAGGTAGTAACCCGACTTGTTCCTGAAAATAACATAATCAACTTGCCCTTGGTTGTCTGATCGTACGTGCAATATTACATCCCCCTAGTTGACTGTTACTTCATGAGGATGTACTATGAACGTGGCTAGCTCTATTATGGTTAAGACATTGAAAATCAAACTTAGTACTGAACTGTTGCAAACATGAAATAACGAGTCATGTCCATGCCTTAGTCACGAAGAGTATTACGGCATGACCGTAGAGCTCTGCGCATCAACATATTGCGAGGCTTATGATTGTATTATTTTGTTACTTCTGTGAATGCTCACTATACAAACTCCACTTATAAAAGCTTTAATTAATATTTTACAAGGCTTTCAAAGTAGAATATGTATGTCTACTTTTATACACTTACTAACCCATGCTTTAGAACATATAATTGTATTTTTACCTCTAATAATTTAGACTACATGATAAGACGCATTCCAATTTTTACTTCAAATAAATAAAAAGAAACATTGCCGTTGGGCCGTTGTTGAGACAAAATACTCAGTTATTATGTCTTTGGTTGTAGTTTAATTCAGGCACTGCAAGGATTACAAAAACGGGGTAAAAGGGGTTACTAAAAGCTGAGCAATTAATCTAGTACCCCAGGGAATCAACACCCAAGTTATCTAGAGGTGACAAGCTGACAAGAGTATATTATTTTGTCTCAACAGCTCAACTATAAAACCAATCGATAAAAAGTATATTGACAGAGAACATTCACATCTACTACGGGGTGACTTTACATTGGATAACCGAACTTTGAGGAGTTTCACTGCGTTCACTGTTTCAACTTTCACGTGGGACCAAAAAATTGGGACAAAAATAAGACAGGTATCCAAATACTGTTAACGCGCAGTACTACACTAGCTTATATAAAGTTTGTATTGATGAGTAGAAAGAACCCCTCAAGGTTTAGCTAACAAATTCAAAGTCATCCTATGGTCAATATATTACGGTCTCTACTGCCGTCTGTCTAGTAGATTCATGATGGGTTACCTTTATTCGCGTGCGGGCGGCAAACTTGGACACCTTCGAGAACGTACTGAGCGCCAAGTCGCTCGTGTCAATGTCGAGCTGATGCGACTCGAGGCACGCGAGGAACTTATCCTGTAAAGAGTAAGGTCTACTTTAGAATGAGATTTTTTTACATCGTGGCTTCGGTGCGGTCTCGCGATGTCCGTGCGTTTCATCACAAAGGATTGAACTTAGCCTTTGTGTGTTTTTTTTTGTGTGATATCCTTTGCTTGGTTCGTTAAGACGAAATATGACGCACAACAAGCGCCACTTCTGGCGAGAATCGATTGCATTCGTAGGTTCTAGGATCTGGAATCCAAATCTTAGGTCCTAAAAATAGCTAAGCCTAGCGTTGGAAAACCGCAGGAGCGTTTTTTGCTAAAAACGCATGAAAAAAAAAAAGATGATTTTTTTTTCATTGGCGGCGCTAGTTGCGCTTCGTATTTCGTCTTAATTAATTAGTAAGGTGTATTGCGGAAACGTATAATAATAATAATTATCGCTGTCAATACGTTTGGTATTCGTGTACAGCTGGATTACATGAGGATGATTTTGCAGAATCTAGGAGAATCAAATCGGCAGAATCAAATCTATCTATCACGCTAGGTAAGCTCCATACAAAGGCGCTCGTTCAGCCGCACACACACAGCCACATTCCGTTCCGCGTAAGCACACGCCACCTAACGCACACCTAGCTGCATTCAGAGGTGTGCCGGAGGTGTATGAGAGCGGTTGCCGATGCGCCCTGCCGGCCGGCCCCGCCTGATTTCATTCATTCAAGTTATGACCTGTGTTTTCTATTGTTTTTTTATGACACAACTCTTAGGGGTAGTAATTTAACTTATTATTTCAAGTTTATAGGAAATTTTCTTAACTCCTTTTTTCACCACTGCACTAAACACTAAAAACTAACTAAAACAACGAATGAACCGAGGGTGGTTTTATTTTACTACGTAGGTATTTGACCGTGCAGCAACAAGCGGCCGGGCGCCCGCGCCTGCCGCTCGCCTGAGCCGCGACAGCCCTCGCCGTTTGAGCATGAGTAGGCTATTATCCGTCGCGGGCGCCGAAGCTTACTTACTATCTTTATCTGTATTGTGGTTTGACCTTCGCTGACTGTAGCACAGTCTGACAGACTGTAAGAACATCTTTTGTTTTTTTTATTACGATAAGACTGCCTTACGCTAATATTTTATGTCAGTAATGTGAATTGTAGAGTGGTAACTATAGAACTACACGTACGGCGATCACTAGAGTTAGAGAAAGTGACATCTGCGTGTATGAATCAAGGTGCAAAGCAAACCAGTCCTTACCGCATCAGCCTTGCAGACGGTGTTGGCCATCTGCCGGCAGAGCTGCCGCAGGAAGTGCGTCTTGTCGACCGCGTCGTCAGTTATCATGAACGAGTAGAGCTTCTCTTTGAGCTCCTGGTTGCTTCGACACATCAGCGCGAATACGTTGTGGCATTCTGTGTGGGAGATAAAGTAAAGGTAGTAAGTAAGAGGCTATTCATTCGGATGAATGATCATTCGAATAAACATCGAGAATGGAATGGTCACAATACGCATAATACAAATAGAACTGTCCGGTCACAAATAAATGGATCAAAAATGTAGTTGACGAATTTACGATTTCATTCATTCAATAAAAAATACTATTCGAAGTTTGTCAACATCATTCAAATTAAAATGGAAAGGGATTGTGATTTATGTTGACACCTAATTGCAAGGGTCGGAATTTTCGCGGTCATCGCGATTCAGCGCCGGCATCGCAACAAATCGACATGCGTTCGTCCGTCCAGCTATCGACCAACGCCATCTTGCTTTATTCTACTACGTAAAGCAAGATGGCGATACTCGACGCGGGACGAAAAAGTTCGCCAAATCAGTCGTGTCCGAAAAGAAACCGATCCTTGGTATTGATTGTTGGCACCTTCTGCCTCCCTGATGTCGACGACCCGTTTGACAGTGCTGAGCGGCATGAGCGATATGTGTCGGTAGGGCTTACTCGAGCCCAGTCGCATCGTGCCCGTGCCGTTCGTTGGACTCTTGCTGTTGAACGCCTGGCGAGAGAACAATGGGTATTAGGGGCGTTTTTTAATTTCCGTACGAAAATGTTAAATTTTTAATTGATAGTCTAGCGAAACCAGCCTTTACAAAATATGCTTCGGGACTTATTTTACCGAAAGTGAATGGAAACACAAAATCTTATTTTCGAAATATTTTTTTCAGCCCACACTTGCCCACTGCTGGGCATAGGCCTTTTCCCCTCGCGCCATCCTCGGTCTTCATGGGAGTGAGGATAGAAAATCCTGGGATAAGATAAAGATAAAATATTCTTTATTGTACACCAATATAAATACAGGCTAGGAAAAAAACTTAACTAAACAAGGTACAATTTGGGAAAAGGTTTTTGCCGTAAAACACCACGCTGGCCAGTGCGTCTTGGTGAGTCTTCCTTCCAAAAATTAGTTTTGTTGCTTACTTTTTTTACCTTTTAGGAGACAAATTTTTTGAGTGATTTAGATTGATACTCTCCGGTGCAAAGGTCACAAATACGTATGGCGGAGCAAGACACATAAAAATCTGTTTTAGGCGCGAGCCGAGTAGATGAAAACGCCAATAACATAGTGAACTGTATTCGGATTACCTTAGATCGTTTCTTGCACACCTCCATGGTGTCAGTGAAGAGGAAGAGCACGAGGTGGTCGCCGCGGCCCGACAGCTCCTTCGAGAGCTCCACGACCTCGCAGCGGGACACGAACGAACGGTGCGACGACACCAGGTGGGGCTGCGTACAAACGATGGGAACAATAAGCACACACTTAGTTCCAAACAAAACTGTGTTACAATAAAAATAATAACCTAGATAGATATAGAACTCTTTATTGTACAACAGAAAGAATATTACAGATAACTTCTTACAACAAAATATAGTACTAATGGCGGCCTTATCGCTGAAAGCAATCTCTTCCATACAACCTTGGGATGGACAGGACTGGATGCGGAAATAAAGTAGTAAGTAGATGCACAATAAGACAGAGATATGGTAGGATAACAAGTTTGACAAGTCATTGTTAACCGATTGGCAAATAAATCATCGAGCGCGGTCAGTCTATGGGTGGCTGACCGCTAGTAGCAATACCACAATGAGCGCTTCCGTGCTTCGGAGGGCACGTTACACCGTTGGCCCCGGTTGTTGTTGATTAATAACAATCGGTAAGCCATGCCAGAGGCCTTTTGGGCGGCCTAAAAACTCTCACACCAAGGGTACTACCTCATACGATTACCTAATATAAATAAAGTTCTCTGTCCCCCACTAGGATTAACTTTACGAGCATTTCTTTAGTTTTAGATATGACGAAGACAAATGTGTAAGATTAAACAACACTCTTTTACGAGCACCGAGGGCCTTCAGCTATAAAATGGATAAAAGCATCTCAGAAGTCCCATGAGACTTGAGGAAACCGAATCAGAAGGCGTCATCGTGGGAATAGCTTAAAAATAACTATGATTACCACTCAGACCTAGTCTACAATGGATCCTTCTCCCAATGCATGCCATCCCATACTATCAATTCGTCGAAAACTGAACAGTTTGAATATGCGTCAAAAAGCCGGCCAATGTCCGGACGGAAGGCTGAAACAACAACAAATGTCGGCAACACAACTTGCAAGGTACTAACAGGTCACAGATCGATGTCGTTGTATAACCCGTGTCATTAAAGAAAACATTTAGGATGGACTTCAAAACACTCGCCCTCTCGCTCTAATTTATACAGTCAAAGCGAGACAACGCTAGGTTTTTAACTCCATCCTAAATGTTTTCTTTAATGACACTGGTTGAATATGTCGAACATCTGTAGCTGTCCCACCGTCTTGCGCTTGTCCCCGTTTATATGTGACTTCACCTCGCGGAGCCCCGTTAGAGCCGAATTGAGCAATCAGAAAGTGTATTTAGCCGATAGCACAGCTCACATATAGAAGGCAGCACTGACGGTTTGTTTGACAAAAGCAACCAGTGGCGGTTGCCGGCGCGTTCACGCCGATTATTCCTAACATCGTTAAAAATTTAAAGAAAAAGTAAAAAAAAAAAAATATCAAAATAATGAAATTAGGACCCCGTAAGGGTATAGGCCTCCTCCAGTTTCTTCCAGTTGTCTCTATCTTGTGCAGTTTTTACCCAGTTCTTGGTCACCTCTATGTCGTCCACCCAACGAGCGGTAGGTCTTCCTCTTCTTCTTTTGCCTGTTGGGCCTTTCCACAGAGTTGCTACCTTAGCCCATTTGTCTTCGCCGGATTAGCAGGGAGAAAATCCGAACAAATTAAGTTCGGATGGTCGGTGACACTACTTGCAGAGTACTCACAGGGCACAGATCGATGTCGTTGTATATGTCGAACATCTGTAGCTGCCCCTACGTCTTTCGCTTAGTCCTCGTTTATATGTGACTTCACCTCGCGGAGCCCCGTTAGAGCCGAATTTATCTTTCTAGAATTTAGCAATCAGAAAGTTTATTTAGCCGACAAACATCACCACAGATAGGAGGCAGCACTGACGGTTTGTTTGACACAAGAAACCAGTGGCGGGTGCCGGCCCGTTCACGGCTTCTTTGATACGGACTTGCAGAAAAACAGTGCTTTGCACATGCTTAGCTTAATGCTGAGAATGCTCCCTTTCGGTGCCATAGTATAAGTATATGTATAAAATGTATGACTGTTTAAGTATAAAATATTACTTTAATATTAAGCTTCTTGGGTATGTTGGCATCAATAATGTGACTTGAATTTGATTGGTCCGGAATAGCAGGACAAAATCCGGATAATTAAGTTCGGATGGTCGGTAACACTACTTGCAGAGTACTCACAGGGCACTGATCGATGTCGTTGTATATGTCGAACATCTGTAGCTGCCCCTCCGTCTTGCGCTTGTCTTCGTTGATGTGTGACATCACCTCGCGGAGCCCCGCTAGCGCCGACACCAGCGCGCCGTGGTCTGGGTTGTTCTTGTGCGTGTGCTTCAGGATATCTGCCGGGGAGAGAGAGAGAAATTTATGGCCGAGCGTGGAGTGGAAAAGGACCGACGATAGCGACTCTGAAGTGAGTTGTTTTCATCGGAGAGAGATATGTAGGACGAGAAGAGAGAGAGAGATAGAAAGAGAGACAAAATTATGGTCGAGCGTGGAGTGGAAAAGAAACGACGATAGTGACTTTGAAGTGACTTGTTTTCACCGGAGAGAGATATGAAGGACGACAAGAGAGAGAGAGAGAAAATTATGGCCGAGCGTGGAGTGGAAAACGGACGACAATAGTGACTCTGAGTGAAGCGAGTTGTTTTCACCGGAGAGACATGGAGAGATATGAAGGACGAGAAGAGAGAGAGAGAGAGAGAGAGAGAGAGAGAGAGAGAGAGAGAGAGAGAGAGAGAGAGAGAAAATTATGGCCGAGCGTGGAGTGGAAAAGGGACGACGATAGTGACTCTGAGTGAAGCGAGTTGTTTTCACCGGAGAGAGATATGAAGGACTAGGAGAGAGAGAGAGAGAAAATTATGGCCAAGCGTGGAAAGGAAAAGGGACTACGATAGTGACTCTGAATACAGACTTGTTTTCACCGGAGAAAGATATGACGGACGACCGTGATGGTAACTCCGAGCGAAGTGACTTGTCAAAATCCAAGCGTACTCTACTCAACCATAACGTATCTCAGGTACTGCCCCGTCCGAGCGGTTGCTTCACCCATCTAGTATGAGTTGTGGTGCCACTGGACGCGGTATAAACAATCTAACATGCATACGATACGAAGTCCTAAGTTTTGTGAAGGGTCCATAATAAAATAACTACAGCGTGACTTTAGCTTTTAAGACTTGCAGTTTTAATGGATATTTAAGCCTGAAGGTATCTGACAGGAAGTATCGATTTGAAGAGGAAAGTGCTTACCATCAAGTAGTAAACTAATGCTGGGTAATCGCTGCACAGGTCTTATAAGGAGCTCCTGAAGACTCTGCCTCCCGCATTCTGGTTTGGTTTGGCAGATCTTCAAGAATGCATGAAATCTGCAACGAGAGACATAACAATAATTATAAGATACGTCGATGTTCTCAGGAATCCACTGTGAATGAAAGCAAAAGCTTCATGCGTAAAATATTTCACGAATAGAGATATGTGGAATACTAGAACCCACCCAAAAACATTTAAAATGTGAAAATTTTGGAGCCAAGTTCATTGCGTGGTTGTTGATTTCACCGACAAAAGAATTTCATCTAAATGGGTGCCAAGTTATTTAGGTAATCCTGAAATTGACTTGTAAAATTTTTACACAAACCAGAATATGTTTAATAATTAGCACCTCAAGCAATGACGCGGCTAGTTTTAACATGTATTTTTTTTAATTATTTGCCTGTAAAAACTAGCCGCGTCATATCTTGAGGTTCTATTTATTCTCATTTTTTTGGTTCGTGTGAATAATTCGACTGTTGAAATTTATACTAGTTGGGAGGCATGCAGTGGGACATTTCTTCTGCCTCACGAAGCACGGCCAGTGAGCATTTGGCTAATTTTGTAGGGTGTATGATTTACCTGGGGCTCACCCATACCTGCATTACTCTAAGCGAGGTCTTCCCTACTTACATCACAGCTGGCGTAGCATAAGAATGGGTTGGACAGTATATTTTATTTCTGACACTATGTTATTTAGAAAAAAATAATCTTTATAATGAAGCCTTTCGATCGGTATGATAAAGCTACAGGATAATTATTTCTCTCATGTAACGGGTTCGAATCCCGGTTCAACAATGTAATTATTTAAATATCTATGTATGCAGTTTAAATTGTCTTTTAAATTCAAATAATGTCTTCTTTCAGTAAAATGTTCCATCTAAAATATTCAAGGTACTTTCCTTCCGTGTGGCATAGCCGTGGGACGACATGTCTAAGGGTTTCATAATCATAACTATGCGTCTCACTATGATGGACGTAGAGTGGGATAGATAGTTATAAACCCATTAGATATGTACACGCTACCCAATTTTTATGCTACACTAGCAGGTTACATACATAGCCGGGTATGTACCTGGGGTTCTCACGGTCGCACTGCTGCAGCATTTCCTTGGTGGTCTCGAAGAAGTTGACGAATGGCGGGTAGGCTTTGACCATGTCGGGCGTGTACTGAAGCATGAGCCGACCGATCGACACCTCCTCGCTCCAGTGAGCGCCCGCGTAGCGCAGCTCCTCCAGCATGCGTCTGCGCAACAAACAGATTCACAAGGTTTATAAACAATCTACAAGTTTTTTTTTGAACGAGCGAGCGAAGCGAAAGATATGCTCTGAGTCTACTGGAACAATTCGGCGCTTGTATTTATGTATGTATGAATGTACGTACGACGATAACTTGAGTAAATATAGTCGGATCGTCGCGAAATTAGGAAGGCGGATAAATGATGTTTTAAGTTCGAACATGAGTCAAATCGGTCGAAGGGTTGTACTCTGTACAGTTTCTAAGCAAAGCGCGCGCGCCTGCGGGAATGGTGTTAGCTAAAAGTTACACATCTGTAACTGTGGTCGCGATTTCACAGTTGAGGCGAACTACTAGTTACTTTCGAAAACAGTATAAATTTTAATTAAATTAGCCACAAAACACGCTAGCCAGTGCGTCTTGGTACGTATTCCTGTCACGTTGGCCTGTAATGAACTGTATTCATAACAATGGGCTAGCGAGCTGACTGTGACGAATAGTGAGAGGATGATATTCAGAAAATTCTTTCTTAGTGCACCTCTACCTCCCCGATTCTGTGGCACTGAGGACATGATGACTGTTTCGATGCAGTAGCCTTTTAATTGATAGTGAATAATACAATCCGCGATCGATTCACGGATCAGTTACAAACTGAGACCCATAAAAGAAGGCTGGTCTTCTTGTTTACTTAGCTATGTTGCGGAAAATCCATAGAACACATACCAGCGCTCCTTAGTGAGTCTGAGAAGCAAGTAGACATGTTATACGATCGATATTATGTGTTTGTTTATTTATACTCACTGGTGTAATTCGTAAATAGGCGGAAGGTTTCCAAATATAATTTTAAGTTCAGTGTTGTTGAGCAGCGGTATGTTCTTGCCGTTACTGCAGTCCTCCTCGGCCATCTCTTCTAGCGGTTGTTTGAACATCTGCCGAGCGAAAACAACACCAATTAGTTACACATTCAACTGCATGTGATCTGCATTGTGAATACAGTAGACGCCGTCAAAACAGGATTATCTTTTTTCTTAGTTTATCGTACGACTCCGCTTGTTTGCTTAGCTTTATCTTAAAGAATAAGGTTTTCTCACGATGTGTTCATTCACAGTTCCAGAGTTAATTACATGTCTTTTCTTTTTCAATAGGATCAAAGTTGCAACAATAAAAACCGTTTTCATTTCACGAACTTCTATAAGGTTTATTGGCGGGGGGAGCACTGACAATGGAGCAATGGTCGAGCGGGCGAAAAGTGCTGCCTGTAGGCAATTAAAACAGCCTTTTTCTTTCGACTTTCATTATATCTATAAACAACACACGTTAGAGACTTGAGGCCGACGCATGTGCCCTTCAGGGCAGGCCAGCCTACCGACATCATATAACCCGCTTTTAAGAAAACATTTAGGATGGACTTCAAAACTAGCTTTGATTGTATTAATTAGAGCGAGAGGGCGAGTGTTTTGAAGTTCATCCTATTTTTTTCTTAATGACACGGGTTATAGATAAAATCATCTACAAACAAATCATCAAGCACCGCGTGCGCAACTCACATCGACAATAGTCTGTAGTATACCGACGTAATTGGACTCGGTCTGTAGCAACTCCATGAACACCTGGTGCCGCGGGGACATCAGCTTACGGACCACATTGTCCGGTACCTCCGACTCTGAAACGCACAAGTTTGCGAGTGTCAACAGTTGGTTAATCATACGAATGGCAGGTGGCGTTGGTATTTACGAACTAATTGGAATAAGAAAAGTCAAAACGATGCGTACTATGCAGATGTGATATGGAAAGAAGAAAATAAGGTGAATTAAGTGAAGGCACGGTGGAAGTTTCTTTCCAAATCTTGTTAAATATTATCTTCATCAAGTTTCACAAAACATCTTAACACATACTCTGTTTTAACTGTCGATGTAAGGGTGTGTGGAAACACATCATTCTCTTGTTCTGGACGATAGTATCTTGTTCAGGTTGGCATCGCCTCCGTTTGCGTCACCACCTCGGAGTTTCCGTTTCCTCAGCCGCTGTAGCTGCGAGGGGGTGTAGAAACACAGGGGAGACGACTGTTCTTACCTTCCAACAACGGTTTCCCATCTGGCGACTGCGTGCAGTCGAGCAGGTTCCCCGATAAACTGAGCAACACCGCGTCGCCGACCGACGATTCGTCTCTTGTTCAGGTTGGCGTCATCGCTTTGGAGTTTCCGATTCCTGAGCCGCTGCAGCTGCGAGGGGGTGTAGAAACTCAGGAGAAATGATAAAATGTGACCGTTCGTACCTTCCAACAACGGTTTCCCATCAGGTGACTGCGTGCAGTCGAGCAGGTTCCCCGATAAACTGAGCAACACCGCGTCGCCGACCGACGATTCGTCTCTTGTTCAGGTTGGCGTCATCGCTTCGGAGTTTCCGATTCCTGAGCCGCTGCAGCTGCGAGGGGGTGTAGAAACTCAGGAGAAATGATAAAATGTGACCGTTCTTACCTTCCAACAACGGTTTCCCATCAGGTGACTGCGTGCAGTCGAGCAGGTTCCCCGACAAACTGAGCAGCACCGCGTCGCCGACCGAAGACCGTCTCTTGTTCAGGTTGGCGTCACCACCTCGGAGTTTCCGTTTCCTGAGCCGCTGTAGCTGCGAGGGGGTGTAGAAACACAGAGGAGATGACTGTCCTTACCTTCCAACAACGGTTTCCCATCTGGCGACTGCGTGCAGTCGAGGAGGTTCCCCGACAAACTGAGCAGCACCGCGTCGCCGACCGACGATCGTCTCTTATTCAGGTTGGCGTCACCGCCTCGGAGTTTCCGTTTCCTCAGCCGCTGTAGCTGCGAGGGGGTGTTCCCGGCGGTGGAGGCGCTGCCGGCGGCGCAGGCGCTGGTCCCGTCGCCGCCTGCCGGCGTGCCCGGCGCGCCCTGGCAAGACCCGCCCACCGACGACCGGCGGGATACCTCGTCGAGGTACTGGAAGGGGTTAGTGCGAACTTGTAATTTCCCTTATTTTTTTTTATATTAAGGGTCCGTGAAAGTAGTGTGGTAGCAAAGCCCAAAATTTCACAGTTTTTTTTTATTTCGTAGCTAGACTGTGATATTTTTGTGCAGCGATTTTTGTTTCACGGCAATGAAAAAGTAATATTTTCATTATTCTAAACAACAGAACAACAATAATTAAGCAAGGTATAAGAGCCCTAGTGGCTTCCCACCCCGTCACTTCTCTGCTTCATACCCCTCAAATACCTAAATATCGTCTATGAAGAGCGCCTTAACTGGAAAAGTACAAGTCTATCCAGCTGCAAAGTTAGAAACAACGTCGGGTCAGGATAGTTGATCTTTGAATTTAACTAAATTAATGAAAACTTTGGTTTAGTTTCTATGTTGTTTCGGAGGCAAACTTTTGGATATGATCCAGAAATGCACTAGTTTAGTCTGTTGATGATAAACAGTACGCTAACACCTTACAAAAATCGGTACTTACATCTTTGAACAGGTACTCTCGCTCATCCTGGGCCTCCTCATTCTGCACGGATGCCCAGAACCACTCGGCCTTCACGACGTGGACCCGCTGCGAGCAGTCCGGGGCCGTGGCCGTATTGTGCTCGTCCACCACCTAAACACACAGACAGAACTTACAATATGAACCTTAACTCAATGACACTACAGTCTACCAACACCGGAAAGTCTTAAGTTTATATTCGTGGTGTAGAAATAGCTCAGCCCTTCGTGCACGCCGCTGGGCGATGATGCGCATAGAGAATAATGGTGATGTTATTTTTCATACAGTAGGCATGCAAACAAGCGAAGAGCTATTCGAGAGTGAAGTAATCGATGATATTGACTGTCTGAGACGATAGATAGACAACTGCCAATTCATGAGTATGAATGATGTAGATTTTCTAACAGATTTATGGCACAGGGTTCGATCGCATGAATGAGAATGTCGTCATACGTCATCCATACTTATTAAAATGTCCGCTAACAGGTTGTACTGGATGATAAGCTGATCTCTAAGTTATTGTACTATATTAAATGGTGTTAGTACCGGCAGCGATATTCCATGGCATTGCGATATGGCGCGGACGGCGGTGGGGGGCGACGCGGCGCGCGGCGGCTGCGGGGCGCGCGGGGGCGAGGGGCCCGGGGAGGACGGGGGCCCGCCGGGGGGGGAGGGGGGAGGAAGCATCCCTACTGAGCACATCGCTTGTCGCAGCTCGGCACCGCCGCATATCGAATGCCGCTGCGTTCTCAGCCACACGTTCTGAGGCGTCTTAAAGATTGCCGAATCGTCGAGCTCGTCGACGTTGGCTCTCAGCGGTGTCATGTTAGTGCTGTCCACTGTGTCTACTTGCACAGGCGATATGTCTAAGGTCATTTCGTTGAGCCCTGCCTTCGGTGTAGACACATTGTTGAAGTCAGCCGGGAGGTGGCTCGGGTTGACCTCGACGGTGTTGCGCTCGGCTCTCTTCTCGTACTTCTTCTTCCTCTCACTTCTGAACGAAGCCGTGAACGACTTAACGCTCCGGCGGAGCTTCGAGGCGGATTTGACAGTCTTTGAGCTGCGAATAGACGCGAATGATATGTCGAAAAACCCTGATTGTTTGCTTGTGTTCATTGAGCAAATGGACGTATTGTCGTCCTCCCTAATAGGTGAGGACGTTGAGGCAACGAATTCTCCAGCCGGGTCCGTCGGTTTGACGGTCTCCGGACTCACCGGCTCCACAGTAATATCTCCCGAAGTCTTCGATACAGAGTCCTTCTTAGTTCTCTTGAATATAGTAGGCCTATTCTTAAACTTAAAAGAGTCTTTAATCTTCAGTCTTTTGATTGATTTCCAATGGCTATCCTCTCCTTTGTCCGGTGAGACGTTGGCATCGATCGCGCTAACTTGAAAGTTAGAATCGGTCGAATTGCGACTCCTTTTCTTTCCAGAAGAAATAGTGGTCGTCGAGTGTTGCAAGTCTTTACTTCCTTTCGAAGTAGGCAACAGTAATCCGGGCTCCTCCTTGGAGTCCAGCTCGCACAGGCTCTTCGTGAGAGACGAGCGCAGGGACGCTGCCTCCGTGAGGCAGTCTACTAAATTGAACACGTTCATTGACTTATTCTTAAACACCTCTCTCTTATCTTTAGCGTTGACTCTACTACCAGCAGAGTAGACGGGTTGGGACATGTCCTTGTTCTCCTTGTCCGAGGACTTGTTCTTGCGCAACTCCACGTGCTCCGTATTGGTCTGATCGTCGAAAGAATACTGTTCGTCCATGAATGATTGTCCTAGGTAGCTAATACTGAAATCGACGACGTCATCGCTACGCATGGCCTTTTTGTTTTTGAGGTTGTATCGGGCGGCCTGTATGCGGCGCTCGCGGTCCTCAGAGACGTCGCCGGGGGGGCTATTGCGGCGACCCGAGAGCCGCGCCGACAGTCTACGGTAAAGCGAAGTCTTGGGGGTGCTCTGGGAGCGGTTGGGAGTAGCCCGCGACGCCATGCCGGCGCCGCTGGACGGGGTGTTTTGGTGGGGCGTTAGGATAAGCGAACGACCGAAAGTCTCCCCATTGGCCATTACCTGAAACATGTGCGAAACACCACGCAATGATGTAATGAAGCCATTCCAGTACAAACATGCAATAACGATAACATTTATCGCGACAGAGCCAGTTAAACACAGAGAAGCGACTACCTGATAAAGTTTGAACAACTGTATAGTTATTTTCGTCTCTATGTATAGATTTTTTTATCATGGTATTATGGTAATCTTCTCTACATTGTATTATTTACATACAGGGACATATTTTACAGAAGGAAAAGGCAGTTATAAATATTAGGTACAAAATATGTATTATGTATTTAATACTAATAGGAAAAAATATTAACAAAAACGTGAGCTAAGGCAATAGTGAAGGTAACTGAATCCTTGTGCCGTGAGGTAACACTATAAAACGACATTATACACACATAAATGGGATGTTATAGCTCTAAATATGTACATAAAGCTCATGGCATGGATTAAGTGAATTTGTGGTATTAAATAAATAAAATAAAACAAAGTAAAAGCGATTTACAAAACAAAAACTGGTGATACATCAATGAGCAGGACAAAATGAAGTGAACAATGGGTTGACTTCGTCGTGCGGAGTGGGGACGGGATGCGATGCCTTGCCGAATATCTGTGTCGACGAATCCATGTGTTTCTAACTGATATGATAATGAACAAAACATACCTACAACAAAAAAAAACGAAATTCGGGCGGAAATGAATGAGATGCATCATCAGTTTATGTAACCTTAGCGGCTACTGACATTGAATTGCCACACAACTGACGATTTATTGTTTGTATGTAAATTTTTATACTAACAGATACTGACATTGAAAATATTACGACAATAACGCAGTCGTACGGAGCAACGCAATAAGAACATCAAAGTATGTAGCGTGGAGTAATGTAATGGAACAATACCTACACCAGTAGACTAATTTATAACAGTCCACTCTAACTACAAGTGATTTGTGTTCCCAAGGTGTACTACATGCATGCTTTGCCTACTTAGTAAAACTAAAATTAGTAGCTAAATAATATAATATGACGAGCTGTGTAAATATTACAATTCAGAGGTTGTTGTTCTCTGTTTCTAATTGAAGATGTAATAAAGGTTCCAAGAAAGATATAGTGGCTTCAGGATGGCCAAGCGTGAATCTGCGGAAACCCAACAGGTGTTTGGTCCTTCGAGCAACGAAAACACGTGCATACGGATAGTATTTAGTTTTTACATTTCACATTCTGTGTCAGATCGATGTAAGAATGCCTTCGTCATCGCATACTAGTTTGAACACCTGTGGAATAACCAGACATGGTTCTACTCACCAAGTTTCGCTCGTCCAAATCAAGCTTAGTAAGAGTAACTGATGGAATTGTTAGGCGCAGTAGCGGATCTAGGATTTTGGTTTGAATGAACCCAATGAGCGTAGGTTCTCAAGATTAAAAAGTATGCAAATTTTATTTTTATAAAGGGTCTCAGATGCTTTTGGGGGGGGGGGGGGGGGGCTTAAGCTCCTTAGCCCCCCCTAAATCCGCCAGTGGTTAGGCGTATCCAATGACGAAGGCATTGCTTATATGCACCTCCCCAACGACTATAATGATACGTGTTTTACGCGTTCGCGGAACAATTTAAGAAACTGTAAACACCTACGGCGAGTTACAGTTTTACGCTCTCAGTGTGCACGTGCTAAAACATAATTTAATTACTCCGCTTGTACTTAGTGTAGTCAGGAATCTTAAACGACCTCGTAATCTCTTCCCATTCTTGTGAAGGGGAATTCGAACTCGAAGCGTAAGCCTTACTATTGATTTTGCTAGTCATAGGATTGATTTATGCATGAAAACAGGAACATAAATCAGATATACGCTGTCCTTACAGTAAATTTAAACACCTTGCGGGCAATGCATGAATCAACGCTGCGACCTTTACACGACTCTTAATCAAACTCAACATTAAGTGTGAAAGCAAGTTCATATTTGTGAAATTATCTCGCCACACAGCGGGCGTGCCGTATGTTGTGCATGAAATGAAATCTATTCCTTCGACTTATTGCAACCGGTCTGCAAGATCGGTAATAAGGGCGGGTTTACCGTGGCTTTTCTATGTATACTAGCAGTCACGCCCGCTGTATGACGCCGTATCAACTATACAGGGTGTTACAGAAAGGTGCAGTAGAAACCAAAATCGGTTGAGCCGTTTACGAGATATGCTAATTTAAAGCTAAAATTTCGGGGGTATTTTTAATTTTGAAGTTATACAGGGTGGATTTTTGAGACGGGGCAGTAAGGGCAGATACCTTAACCGTTATAGTTACAGGAAAACGTTACTAGTAGACCTTCCATAACTTTTTGAGATATTAAGAACTGCATTCACAGATTTTGGAAAAAATGTACGGTTAGCGAAAAAAATGCCATTTTTTTAATGCCAATCGATCCTCTTTCATGTAGGAATAAAAAGGCTTTAAGAAGCCAACTGAGGTTTGAGTACTACTACCCCGTGTCAAAAATCCACCCTGTATACCATGTAGATATTGTTTGTAATGATGACTAGAACGGCCCTCTAAAGTCCAACAGCTCCTTTCTGCAACACCTCTAAGGCGGACTTTCGTCAGTCAGGGTTAGCCAACTAACACCGAGTTAACTTGACGTTCCCATACATTTTTTTACGTTAACTCAGAGTTTACTGGCTAACCCTGGTTGGCGCAAGTGGACCTAAGTGTACAAGGTATATTCTCTAGCTCGCCACCCACTCACCACATGCGTGCAGTCGGGATCGTCGAGCGGGCAGACGCCGCCGCCGTTGGACGCGAGGACCTCGGCCATGTGCTGTGTCTCCTCCTCGGAGAAGCCGACGAAGCAGACGCGCGCGCCCGCGAACACGCGCAGCTTGTGCTCCTTCTGTGGGAAGAAACACGGATTAGTTCAGCCCGGCTAAGATGGGACGCCGCAACTCGATGATTATTTATCCTTGTCCGGGAGATACTCTTTCTTTATACGGGAAGTTACGGTAATGTCTTCCCGCGAAACATTAGAAAAAAGATTCACCCAGTCTCCACATTCTCTCTCACGAGTCAGTGGCGGAGGACATCTATGTAAGCGATTGCAGGCAGAGAAAATTTAATGTCTCGTTCATCCAATCCTACCATCAACTTTCGGTGTTATTATTGGTTTGAGGGTTTACCAAAGAGCATTTGACCAGGATCCTGACCTAGGACTATGCCAGTTTGGGTAGGATGAAGCACTTACAATAATGGTGAGGCACTTACAATGACGGTGAGGCACTTACAATGATAGTGAGGCACTTACAATGATGGTGTCGTCGGTGGCGAGGCAGGCAGGGTCGTCGCGGCGGTCCCAACACGCGTCGACCCAGGACCGCGCCAGCAAGGGGAGCCCAAAGCACTTACAATGAGGGTGACGTACTCACAATGACGGTGAGGCACTTACAATGACGGTGAGGCACTTACAATGACGGTGAGGCACTTACAATGATGCTGAGGCACTCACAATGACGGTGAGGCACTTACAATGATAGTGAGGCACTTACAATGATGGTGTCGTCGGTGGCGAGGCAGGCGGGGTCGTCGCGGCGGTCCCAACACGCGTCGACCCAGGACCGCGCCAGCACGGGGAGCCCAAAGCCCGACGCATAGCGGTACTTGTCACCCGTGGCAGCCGCCGCGATCAGATGCGTCACTTTGGACGACATGTCCTTGCGGATCGACCCGCCCATGTAGTGGATCAGCGTAATCAGGTACGTCTGTTGGGGGGAAATAAATCAATGGGGAGAGAAACTGAAAGCTAAGCCGCTTGGTGGCGCTAGTAGGTCGGTACAAACAACGGCCATATTGGTATTCTGATTTTGTAGTTGTTTGGAGTTCCTTGTGATAATGTATTCGACGTGGAGTGGTGGTGGAGTGTGATGAAGCTAAAGGATGAGTTGCGAAAGAGGAAAAGCCCCCACGAGTGGTAAAATCGGTCGGTTTCCAGTTTTTTCGCCTAAGGTCTTTCAACCACAACTTTTTTCTTTCGGTTTCTCTTGGGAATTGGTGTGTTCCTATATTTTTAAAATTTAAAAGGGGTGGTGGTCCAGTGGGTAGAACAGTGGACTCTGAAGCAAGAGGTACCCGGTTCGATTCCCAGTGCGGGCATGTATCTATGACTTTGTTTAATTTCAAAGTTACGTACATTTGTGAATTTGTAGTAGCAATACCACTCGCTAACCGTGAAGGAAAACATCGTGAGGAAACCCGCGGCTCAGTTGGCTCCACACGTATTGACCTGTCTTTCCTGTGGGCTTAGTCGACTAAGCTGTCAGGATGGTATAGGTGCTGGGCAAGCCTACTCCATCTAAAACAATGTCCCAGGCACTGCAGCGCCGAGCACCTATCTAGTGTGAGTG
This sequence comes from Zelleria hepariella, assembly GCA_949319315.1. Classification (NCBI taxonomy): domain Eukaryota; kingdom Metazoa; phylum Arthropoda; class Insecta; order Lepidoptera; family Yponomeutidae; genus Zelleria; species Zelleria hepariella. The sequence continues at coordinate 7,428,354 of OX439391.1, read as the reverse complement.
AAGGTGCCACTGGACGCTGTATAAATCATCTCATTACGTAGATGCAAAGGCCTTAGTTTTTTATATTTTTACAACAAGCAGCCACACAACGAGGCATTTTGCTGTTATTTTAGTGAAATTACGAAACATTTGACGTGTACAACAGGCAGATGACAGCTCGTTAGACCCTTACGCCGGCAGCGCCATCTGAAGTGAGCAAATGGCAGTTTCTCTCCCCATTAAACAAAAACGATAATTTATATTTATTCAGGAAACCAACCAGCTATTACAGTACATACTTATACACTAATAATCAAGCAATTTTATGAGCGAATTATAGTTTTCCACGTAAGATATTTTATAAATAGCTTGTTTCTGAGCAGTAGCTACGTAATTTTAAGTAATTTTATCATGAAATATTATTTTATAAGTCAAATATTTTATATATGAGTTGTTGAATGTGTGGGCTAGTCTGGTGAGAACTTCATTACTTCAGCCGTAGCTTGTGTGATGGGAATTTACATGAAGTAGAGGCGGTAGTCCCGTGCGGGGCATCCTGGTGTGTAAGGGCGAGCTCTTCGGGTCCCTATCAGTACTACGAGCGAGACGGCTGTCTGTACTGCAGCGTTACTGCGTAGCCACACGCAAAGGTCCGTTGGTGGGTAGGTGTAAAGACTCACGAGTTCGTCCTTCTTGCGGAAGCATAAGAAGCAGAAGACGGCTCCGCACATCGCGAGCGAGTAGAGCGGCCGCGAGTTGGCCGGCGGCGGCTCCTCACGCTCCACTTACGGAAAGACCGCTATATGCTCGGTTGGTAGACTATAGATCCTACAGTCTATCTGCCTACAAGTAGACCAAGTCGTATATTAGACTAGGTACTCACGAGCTCGTCCTTCTTGCGGAAGCCGGAGAAGCAGATGACCGCGCCGCGCATCGCGAGCGAGTAGAGCGGCCGCGAGTTGGTCGGCGGCGGCTCGTCGCGGTCCGCCAGCTGCAACACCGCCGTCGGCCCGAGCACCCTGTTGACAAACAATAATATTACTAGTCTGTTTTTTAATTCGATGCAAAAAAAAAACTGTCACTTTGACATTTTGCGGGGTCGTAATCAAAAAACATCGTGACCGCATTTGTTGATGCAAGTCATCGGCGAAAATCACATAGATGAATCAAGACGAAAAATAATGAAAAATTTTCAAAATAACAAAACTATAGAAAGTAACACAATGATTAAAAAAATAATAGTACCCCACAGGCCTTGTTAGATGTGTCAAACGCAAGGTATCTTTTTTAATACTTTTCTTCTAAGAGTAATAAAATGGTACTCCGGCAAATCGGCCACCTGGCGAGACGGGCAGATGGCCGGTGGACAAGGGCAGTGACCGAGTGGCGGCCAAGAATTGGACGGCGACGATCAGAGGGAAGTCCAGCAGCCCGATGGTCGGAAAATCGTTCTGTCGGCAGCGGGCCCAAGGATGCGGATGGCGAAGGACCGTGAGAGGTGGCGCGAGGGGAAAAATGCCTATGCTCAACAGTGGGCAGAAGTGGACTGATGGTTATGATGATGACGTAAGGAAGCGACATACTTCTCCCCCGGTTAGGGCCTCAATGCTGTAAGGCAGTGGTTTTCCAATATAGGAGAAAAGTTGTAAGAAAATAGCACTATGTAGCAATGACAGTGTACTGGTGTCGAGGGGGTGTAAAGTGCTACTTGAAAAACAGTCATTATCGTACACACGACAGCACGTCAGACTGTACACTTTTGTTGTAAAGTCGCCCGTAACGTAAACGAGTAGAGTGCTAGCGTGTAAGGGTCGACGTGCTGTCGTGTGTACTACTTTTATCATACTCGGAAGAACACTTCCCTTTCCAGACTACCTCTTTTTTATTATAGTGGCCCTTTTACCGACAGCCTAGGTCATGAAAAGGGCACACTAAGTCCAACAAACGATCGAAACCGAGTGCCGGGACCTATGTGCGGTAGGTCTTGCCGCCTTAGCTTGTGCTTCGGTACTCTGCGAGTGGCTCGTGGATGCATGTTTCCACTTTCCACTACCTTCTGTCCAGGAAGGTGCCGGAGCAGCGAGTCTGCTCACAACTCGCAATTCGTAAAACTGCTAACGGTTCGGAAGATCAATGGTCATGACAAGTCAAGACCTTGTGGACATTCCTTAGAAAAGACGTCGTCCTAAAACTACTCAGTAGGCGTCGGCCGAGCGTCCTGACTGGGATAACTGACGATAGACTTTAGCATTGACGCTGCTTAGTGGCAATTTCACAAGTGAAATGAGAAATCCTAACTTTCCGGATTGTGTTTGACAGACATGAGGAATCTCAGGCGTTTCATTGCCGATCCTGAAGAGGTGAAATAGACGCTTGCTCGCTTAGGGCGGCTTGCAGAAATTGCTTGAATCGAATTTAAGATCGATTTAGTAAAACTTCGACAGATTTTTTAATCTGCAAATCAACCTTAGTCACACGAGGACTCTAAGAATAAGAACAAAGAATAATTAATTAAAACCTAAAAAGATTTTTTGATTTCATCTCAGAATTAATAAATAGCATTCGCATACCACGTCGGTCGCCAGTGGAGAATCTGTTTACATTTCTGACATTCCATGCCAACGCAATCGCACAATATTGCAAGAAGATTGCATGCCCCGTACTTTTGCACACAGTTCACTTCGCAGTATTATTTTCCACTGGGAGCTGAAGTGACACCGAAAAGAAAATGAAGAAATATACCGTCAAGGATCAACGCCCCAGGGAATGGTGTTATTGCAAATATGGCAGGACGTAGACGTGGCATTGAATACAAGCCGGTAAATATGATAGAGTCTAGAACAATGGCGTTGCGGCGAGAAATTCAATCCCATTGTAAACCAAGTAATTAAAGTTAAACACTGTAAAGATGCTTTGTGCTGCTAATTCGCTATAAAACCTAGAAACTTGTAGCCATTACGTCAACTGACCTACATTGTTGAAGTCTCTTCGTAATTTTCCTAAGCAGTTTTTTCTTCATTGAAGGCATTTTTAATTTAAACAAATGTCTATCTCATTCCTGCAAATAGACGAATGATATCAGCGTTAAGAACAATGTTATCGTCACATTTTATGTTTGATCTAATTTATAAACACTTGTAAATGCGAATGCGTAGAAGATAATCAATACAATCATGTTGAACTACTTTCACAATCCACATACTGAGATAATAAACTATCAACACAAATTGAGCATGACGTAAACAATTAATTGTAAAAAAACACAACACAAAATTGTTTAGCACTTAAATTTTTCTAACAAAAATCACAAGTGCACGTAAGCAGCTCGACCTGATTACTTATCGAATAAAACATTTATTTAAGCAACGATTTCCCTTTGCACACGCAAAAGGATGCAACGTTTTGATAATATCCTAATTTATTGTTGCCACAATGCGTGTGCATGATGCTAGATGTTATCAAAGCTAGTCTATTGCCCACGTCTTCGTTCACGCCCCACTGATTGGTAATTTTAATGTGAAGTTAGTTATTAGCGCTCCTAATATGTCATATCGTCGGTGATACTCCCAGACCGCGTAACAAACAGTGGCAGATACCGCGTAAATTGATTTTGAGTTTTACGCAGGATACCCACTCTCGCGGTTTTGACTTTTTTCATTTAAAGCTCTCTGATTGGACGACCCACCAAACGGACGATGCGCGCCGCAGCCCATCAATTTTGATACTTTTGTAGATACGCGGTATCAGCCACTGTTGGTTACGCGGTCTGGGAGTATCACCGACGATATCCGAAACTACGTCTGTACTTGCAAAATTTCGTTCAAATCGGTTCAGCTGTTTAGCCGTGAAAACATAACAAACCAACAACCGTTTCACTTTTACAATAAGTAGAGACGCATTTAATTAATGTTTTTTTTTTATATACGAGCATCTAACAATTCATATAACATCCTGGTATAACATACTGCGGGACAACAAAAGAAAATGGCACAAAAAATGGCTTATGTCCGACTAGTGGACGGAGAGATCTTATTGAAAAAAAGTAGTGTGCATCTAAAAGTGTCGCCCATCTCTCATCTACTAGTCTAGACATCGAACAATGCTGAAGATGAACATTTCTAAGATGAGATGAGGCTCTTTATAATATACGTCTGTATGTCACTTTACCTGTTGTTAGACGAATGCAGCGTATAACAATAGTTTGTGATGTTCGTGAGTTGAGCATTATGAGTGCCATCCGAGTTTGTTTGCGTGGACTCGAGTAGGTGTATTTCGCGGCTCTTCTGCCCATAACTTTCAACACTCGTCAAATGCGTTACAAATAGATACAAAATGTTATGCTGACGACGGATGTTTTACAATTGTCCAGTTGAGTATTGACTTGCCAAGACAGTTTGACGTCAGGATGTTTTGCCGCAGTTTTTTGCACTTCAAGTTGCATGTAAATGACAGAAGTAGATGAGGGCCGCGAGCGCGGATCACCACTGAACTTGTTACATGACATTGTGTGTTTATGAATGGGAGAAGATGATATAATAATAAAACTTTGTAGAACTGTTTCTATCGCCAAAATGCTAGTCCAGTTAACTGGTGCCAACGACGATATAAAAAGACGTTTTTAACATCGATTAGGCGGTGCGTCCTAAAAATAAAACGTATCATCAATTTAGATGCTCCATTCAGAGACTATTAAGAAGGAATAAAAGTCAAGTAGGTCGGTCGGCGGTGTCCACGCGCGGCGCCGGGCCTCGGTCCCGGTTTCCCGGCATCAATCTTCGCCGAAGTTTAGACCGAGAAAGACGTTATATTAATAGGGCGCGTAATTTGTCCTGTGACATGAATAAAAGTGTCTGTGGATGTGGTGGGTGTCGGTGACGCGCGCGAGTTATGCGCGTGCGCCGGCCGCGGCCGCGCTGACAGCGGCTCGGCGACAGGAAACCACATACACCGACCGAGTACGTGGCACCTTACAAATAGTAACGCCGATGACTTACTTTTGATTCCCACCGAATGTAAACAATTCGACGCATCACTATCAGATGTTCCCTAAAAAGATAAGATGATCTAATTCCTTGTTGATACAGTTTGTAAGCGCCTATCAATGAGTTCAGAAGTAGCTACCTAGCTAGATTAATTCAAACAGAAACTTGCGAAGCCGATAAATACATTTATCGGAGAATATATTTATTTCTTTGTCTAATAACAAATTTTATTTTGAAGTGTGAAATTTATAAGAATTATTTTAGGAAAATCCTTCATGCTAAGTAGAGAAGAAGTTAATTGCAACACTCAGGAGAAAGTCTTTTGTTTTTTTTTCCAAAAATCATCTTTTGATAAGATCACTCTTTAAAATTAAAAATACAATTTGCGGTTTGACGAAGAAAAAAATCTTCATCTTGTAGCCTATGAGCTGTTGCTACCAATTTAGAATTCATATATTCAAATCATTTGTGAAATATGCAGAATGTTATTTCATAAATTATGGCTGAACGAAGCTGTGCAGTTGAGTTTCCTCGGTAAGTATTTATTTCACAATAGCAGAGGTTCTTACATGTCACAGTTTGGTACGATCTGGTCTTGTTGTTTCCGCTCGAGCTGCATGACCAGTGCGGCGAGCTCGTGCGGAGGCTCTTCCTCTTCAGGGGTGGGCGGTAACCGCGTGGGCCCCATCCCAGTCACTTTAGTTGATCACTAGTCCGCCAATCACTGCACTCACTCACTGCACCCACACTCCGAATCATCACACCGATTTTGTCACTAAACTCAACATTTCCGGGGAATTTTCACGTTTAATCAAACTTTGAATTAATAACAACGGGATCTAGCCGCGAAGCCCGTGAAAATATTAAACGGTTTAAAAGTCCCGACGCGAAAACAAAGACGCACGCGGCATGCGCGTTATGCTTTCCACGTTAGATTGAAAAACAGTTGCGAGGAATGTGAGGCCGAAAATAGCGAGAGCGTCGCGCTCAGCAAGGGCGACCCTCGTTCTACGTCGAGCGGCGCGTAGCCCCCGCGCCTCACCCGCCGTGCACCTTTATTTACTCCAGTCCGTGGAACACGCTCACCGCTCAACCTCTTTATGAGTGGAAGGTGCTACCCGCGCGAGTGCAAACATACACTAACACTCACCCCTCGGGTTAGCCGAGGGCGGGCCCGCCACTAATAATTTGTTACTTGTCATTAGCGTGTTGGCACGCACTGAATGGAAAAGTCTATTGATCTAACCAATATCTACCTCTAGGTAGCTGCAGATAGTATGATACACGCTACGCGGAAGTAGCAGGAAGTGGCGCCGTTTGCTGAATACTAATGAAAATAAACCGTTTATAATGATTATTTTCGTACAGCATTTCAGATGCCAAAGTCTCGGAAGCTGCGCGTCGTTCCTCATAAGCAGCGATTCCCCGAATGTGTAGGTATTTCTTAAATGATGTTATTCTTTACGGTTCTAAGATTAATGATTCAGCGAGGGCGCGGAGGTAGTCTTGGTTCCCGATGTTTACTCGGTTCGTATAAACAATCTGCAGCGCGGGGGAGATGTTAAACAATAAACAATTAAGGCTCATCAACGCTGATTCAACAATGCGCGAGGCCTCTGGTGCACTGCACTTCAATCGCAATAAGACATACCACTCCATTCCAGTATTTATACACAGTACAGGTCTAGATGCCAATATTGGGACGAAAGGTTGAAACAATCAGCATTTCGGTCAATCGCCGGTTGTTTCAGCTAGATTACTCTCGTAGAAACAACACGGTGCAGCGAAGTTTCAAACTAGACACCTCTAGTGAAATATAAACAAAGTTGAATTATAGCACGATACACAGCAAAGTTTCAAAACTTTTTTTTAAGTTGCTCCATGACTATGTAATTTGGTGAGTGGTAAAACGGCGCATTATGCGTTTCATTGTCTTGAATCAAGAAAACGCAGCCAGCACCTTGCGTATTTCAGAAATGCTTTCCAGGCACCGGTCAGGGGTGTAAAAACCCACTAGGTCCACGCAATAGGCTAGCCCGAGCTCCATAAATCAATATCGAGCACTAGCGTCGGAGAAGTTACGACCACCTCGTACGCGGCGGTACGAATAGATAGTAAATGTTATTGTTTTTCGGCTGGGCGACGCAAATAGAGCTCTAAGGGAAGGGTCGTAGGAATGGAAGCGGATGTGACTTCCCGCGACGATGAGGGGGGAGCAGGTGGACGGTTTCGTCCTTTAATGTGCGCGGGGAGGGAGGAAAGTTTCTAAACGTTTTCCTGTGAGCCGAGCCGCACGAAGTATTGTAACTTGACATAGCTTGGCCGGTGAAGAAAGGTCATACTCCACAGTGAGGTGGCATTACTTCCACCAAGCGCGATCATACAGACGAGTCCTACCTCGACACCAATAACCGTGTCAAAAACATCTCCCGTCGCGTTTCCAATTTGACGGATTCTATACCAGCCTTAACTCCTCTACACTGTACAATCAATTTGCTTACACCTTTGGGGAAATCACAGGAAGTGGGTCAACTTTGTTGTGTGATAATGATAAGTACCCAGGACGCGTCGTGCGACACGGAGCACCGAGCGCCAGGCGACACCAGCGGAACGAGTCACGCGTCGTGAGCACATCACAAAAATACAATCCTCCTTAGATTACAGCCTCATTCGAGCCGACAGAAAAAAAAACAAGTAAGATAACCGGCCAGCTCTATTTGACATGACATGACGTACCCTCACGCCTATGCCCCTAAAAGATGAGGAGAGACGCCAACTCTATAAATAGGCCCAACGTCTAATTATTTAGTGCAGGGCATTCCTTACCAAAGGTGGCAAATGTGGCAAGCCCAGTTCCACTTCAGTATAGCTTCAACATCTGCCATGCAGGTTTCCTCACAATGTTTCACGAGTTCCGACAAATCGTCGCGCATTCGCAGGTCGAAGGCAGACTCCGATGATTCAAAAGTTGACCTCTAACTGAGTCAGCCACTAGCGCTCTGCTCGAATACCTGCGGTACGGTTTTCTTGGCATCATAGTGGAATCAAGGGTGTGTCCGAAATAATGAGGTCCTCTGTGAAGACAGCTTATCTGGTTTGTCCATCTTAATGAGCGTTATTTTGGTGTGTGTAGGTGGAGACGTCATTGGCCTAGCCGTGTGTCTAATGGCCACACAAGAAGACTGTGAGGCGTCAACTAGAGTACACAACAAAGCACTAGCCGTCAGGCGCGGACTCAGTCTTCAGATCAGGGGAGGTCAAAGGCCTTTTTATGTTTCTCAGCCTTCTTTCGATTGATTTTGTTAGCGAATGACTCTAAAGCAACTAAAACCGACGGTTATATTCTTAGTTCCGAAACATTCTGGCTCTGGTACCTTGGTAAAAATACTCTAATGATACTTTCCTTTTAGGTTGGCGTAAAAAGGAGGCCTATGCCCAGCAGACGGCTTTAGTTATGGGCTGGATAGATAGATAGATAATAATACAGGCAGTTACACTAAGGGACTGTAGGTATTATTATAATAAATTATCTATCATAACGATGTCTTTATCATGATGGTCCTAGTTAGAGACTTCATTGGCCTAACGGAGTGTGTCTAATGGCGATACAAGAAGACAGGCGTCAACGTGAGCGCACAAACCAAAACATTAGTCGTCAGGCGCATATTCGGTCTTCATATTATGGGGGGTCATAGTCCTTTTTGCTAGTAGATAGATTCAACTCGCGGCTTAGTTGGCTCCACAGTCCACACGTAGTAACTTGTCTTTCCTGTGGGCTAGGGCCGACTAAGCTGTCAGGTTGGTATAGGTGCTGGGCAAGTCAACCCCATCTAAAACTTGCGGTTTAGTTGGCTCCACACGTATTGACTTGTCTTTCCTGTGGGCTAGGCCAACTAAGCTGTCACGTTGGTATAGGTGCTGGGCAAGTCAACCCCATCTAAAACAATGCAGCACCGAGTGGTCTCTTCACCCATGTAGTGAATGAAGTTGGCACTGGACGTTGTATAAATCATCTCATTACGTAGATGCAAAGGCCTTTGTTTTTAGAGTCAACATCGAGTGGATGTATTAATTCAGTGGTTCTTAACCTATGGTCCGCGGACCACTGGTGGTCCGCGAGGGCCTCTCTAGTGGTCCGCGGGAGGGTCCTGCAGTCCAGCGCACATAGCGATAGTTGTCAATAAATTTTAATGTTGATTTTGAAAGTCAATTTTCGTGCGCGCTGGCGCGCGCTCTTTCTCCCTATTGAAAAACTTTTTAACCTCCAAAGATCCGCGTGACTGCAGATCGCGCCAAGGAATTACCGAATGCCCCAGATTTTGACAGGATCATACAATAAATAGCCTATACGTAACCTGCGGTAGGCTTCGATGTAAAGTTGCGGTCTTCAGTTCAATACGCAAAAATAATAAATTGTATTAGTATCAAAACCCTTAAAAATCGAGTAATCAGTGCTCACTCATAGTATTTCGTTAGCCCATGTCAAACCGCACGTAGATTATATTTAGGTTAAAATCGGTGAATTTTCAAATGCGCTACGCGCGTGTCATCTATAAAAAAAAAAAGGAATTTTCCATTATGAAATGTAAGACTTAAATAAGTAAATTTTCAGACGCGCTGTGTGCGTTTGTTCAAATAATAGCTAAATAAATCTTCATCATATAATTAAAAAGGGAAAAAACTGTGGATTTTCGGGCGCGCTGCGCGCGCCTTTTTCACGCACCTACTACACGTGCTAAGGTAAACTTGATTTTTAAGAGTTAAATCGTAAAATTTTCGGGCGCGCTGCGCGCGCTTTTACAAACAAATGAAATCTTGATGATATTGACGGCCATCTTGCGGCTTAAAAAGGGTAAAATCGGTCAATTTTCGGGGGCGCTGCGCGTGCATTGCTTTCGCCTACCAATTAAATCTCCATAATAATTTAAACATTTATAATAAGTTGAAAAAAATCACTCGGGAGAGGACTTGAACCCGCAACCTCTCGCATACCGTGCAGGCGCTCTACCAATTGAGCTACCGAGTCAAGTAACTGTCGATGCGAATTTCTTCAACTAGTCTCCGTCTACTGGACGGGGGGCGCCATCTGGTGTGATGAGTTTGCACTAATCTACACCACCCAATGCGTTCATCTTTGCAGACGAAATGCTCATTGGAATTTTGATGTTGCATCTACATTTAACCACTTCAAGTCCTGTCCCGAGTGAATTTTTTCAACTTATTATAAATGTTTAAATTATTCCCTAGCACGAGTTAGTGCTTTAGAAAAAAACAAAATATCTAATAATTTTAGTAATATTGGGTAATTTTCGCCATTGTTCCAAAACCGACTCATATTAATTTCCTGTATTCAACTTACTTACATACATTATTATACTTTAGGTCACAGGTGAAACAATTTCATGTGAAACACGATGTACCTTGGATCTGGTGGTCCGCACTAAGAAAAAAATTATCAAAGTGGTCCGTGGTCCAAAAAAGGTTAAGAACCACTGTATTAATTAGATTTGTTTACTTACAGTGTATGTTTTTCAATTTTATTTTGGACGAATCCATAGTGTTCGTTATAATGGTAGCTTATTCTAGTGTAAGTATGCATTTTTTTTTATACATACACTGTAAGTGTATAACAAAAATATCAGCTGTTGCATACAAACATTTTAAATAGGTACTGAACCAAATGTATGGGGCAGCAGTTTTTTTTTCGATCTTTTGCACTAATTGGTCCCTTAGTAAAAGTTGCTTGTATTGGTGTATTAATCGAACCCCTACAGTATCACAGGACCTTTCTGTAACACCTTGTATTTGTGGCTGCAAATGTTTTTGTATATCTACCGATCTTACGTGCGAAAGCGAGCGTAGCAATAAACCACAACTGCATCGACTGACTAAATTCAAGGAGGGGAGGGGTTTTTTTCTTGAGTTCTTATCTCCGCCCTTGGGTCCGCCACTGTTAGTCATGCTCGTTAGCACTTTGGCTGCGAGTAACAATATACGGTGTTACAAAAAGGTTCTTTAGTAGAGATGGATTTGGTAAGTTTCAAACCACTAAAACTAAATCCTTGGGGATGCATGCGGATAGCTAGCGACAGTGACAAGGGGGAATCAAGCCTTTATCAAGCTGATGATGGTGTCATGTTCCTGTTTTGTTCATCGGCTTTGCTTTAACAAATTAGTTTTTCAAAACTATGTGCGATGTCTACTAGCCGCGAAATGGTGACAGCAAGCCAGCATTGCGCAATTTTTGCAGACATAAATTTTAATTCCTCAATAAATCTTTGATCTTAGACCTTCGATCAAGGATAAAACTAGATACAACATAGAACTCTGAAATGTGTGTGGAAAAATAGATGCCCAAATTGCCTTTGGGAGCTTATTTGCTCGTAGTCCATGCAATTAAAGTAAAACTGTAAACTAATGCAATAAGGTTGGGTTGACATTCGAATATAAGACGTATGGTCGAAATTATGTTTCGTATTTTTCTATAGCTGATATCTTTTGTTTCTGTGGGGACAAGTTTTTATTGTGATTTTATGCGTAATGCGGATTCTATGGGATTTAGTTCGGTGTCTTAGACACACTTCTGAAGTATGTCAAGAATTTTTTTTTAACACCTGTGCTTCTGTAGAATAGACGTCGCTCGGTCCAGCCGCAGTCGCGCTCGGCCGCCCGAGCGAGCCAAAATAAATGTCAATAACGATCCGTCTTGTTACCGTGATGTTGTACACATTCTTAGCAGTCTGTGCACCTTTCCCTTTTCTATTTTCGGTTTTGATTGCCCCGATCCGCGACGTCACGCGCGAGTACAATGGAAACGCTGCGTTACAACACCTACACTTGAGATTATACTTTTTTTATATTTAATAAGATCATGAAGAGGAGATAGAATAACACGTCTGTCAACCGTATTTCGTCGAGCGTATCGTTATCAAAGTTTTGAAAGGTGTGTGTGTAATGGATGAATCTACGCTTTGAGGGTGGTAGGTACCTATAGCAGGTGCTGGACAAGCCTGCTTTATCTGAATATATTTTAGGCCCTTCACCATCCAAGTCGTCTCTTCAAGTCTTCACCCATGAAACTGGACGCTGGACGTATAGGTAACATTAACAATAGATGCAATATGTATTTTTGAGATGCGATTCCAGAGACGACTGCAGACTGCAGTTGCAGCCGCAGGCGACAGTGTGTTGTTTTGTGGGTATGATGTACCTACTGGCTTTAGTAATGAGCCCGCAAACGCACCAAACTGCAACCGCAGTCTGTAGTCGTCAGCGTAATCGCACCTGGGTAATGATGGATGGCTGACCTGTACTTGGCTTTGTGCGCGGCGTCGAAGAGTTCGCCGTCGAAGGGCGTCGTGACGAGGTAGGAAGGCGGCGCGGGCGGCGGCGGCGGCGGCGGCAGCAGATCCGCGGGGGGCGCCGCCGCCGCCGCGCCGAGCCGCTCGCACGCCGCGCGCACCCTCTCGCATTCCAGGCACGAGTCACTCACGTACACCACTGACGACGATGAACCTGGGGAGACAAAGCTCTTCACTCACTGCCCTCAGGATTAAACTCTCGTCGCAATTTCGGAGCCGCGAGGTCAGTGCGTCTCGCAAGGCTATAATTTATCGGCCATAGCGATACTGTTCATACTGCGATGGACCGAGCTGTCAAAGCTTGAACATGTCATGCTAGACGTGCTGATAGAGGCGGGGTGATATCACAGTCATGTCATGTGGTTTATGGCCGAGACATCAAAACGCTGCGCGCGAAGCGACTCCGAATTTACGACCGCACCTCAGCCTTGGTAGTTCTACTTCTATGTTAGTTAAAGGCGTATAAAAGGACACAAGTAAGGACGAATCTCTCCGTGTCGTTTGAAACAAAAGGATCGTCTACTGACGTAGGTTAAACGAGTTGACGCCAAACAATTTGCAACAAAACCGCAAGACCTAAATATAGTAAAAACTGTGTTTCCAAAAAAGGCAATTAAGTACCCTACACAAGGAAGTCGTGAGCATGTAGAGACAATTTATCTGATTACGAGTTTGCGTTGAAATGAAACAGACGCAAGTGGTGCGCGCTTCCTACCTTTGATCCTTGCGGAATTTAGCCGCATACAGTCTTCGAGATCGTGTATACTCGGTCAATGGCACATATTACTTTATTTTCATACAGTTTTTTAAAAGCTTCAGATATGAAGCATTACTGACGTGATCGTTTGGTACATCTGCCGTGTCTGTCGCAGATATCACTGGTGTGATGAAAGAGAAATGATAATGGCGCGACATTTTTATTGTAATGGGGGGACCTAGCGACGGCGCGTTTAGATGTTTTGTTACATATTTCTATTTGCATCGCCTCGTTAGTCAGAAGAGGCTATCAGATGGTGAATTGTAATCATTCTGCGGAATACAGTTGTGGGTATCTCACGTCCATCTGCCTGAGAGTTTGTCAAGAGTGTGCAGCGAGCGGCGGGTCGCCGCCCACGGTCTGATGCCGCCGTGGGTGCGAGAAGGAATCTTTTTTGAACAAAACAAGCAGCGTAGTGCGATGTGACCTCTCGGGACGCGTTCCCACGTTAATGGTTCAGGGTCGCTGAGTCACGCTTGCGACACCGGGAACACCCGGCTGTCTTGGCATGCAATACAACGCGCAGTTAGCACAATGTACCGCCGCGGTGGCCCTGGTCGGTGTCTAATTTCTCCTCCTTCAAATTAAGCAATTAAGCATGTTACACAACAGGTAATGTAAAGCATTTTCTACTAGAATATCAAATGCCTTTAACTGCTCTTAGCTAACTTCGACTTTTATTGAGATGACAACTTGAACTATGTTGACCTTTAAGACCAAAGGTGTGTCTCATCATAATATTGATCGCCACTGCGAATATAGTGGTAAATTACGTAACATAACTAACATAAGAGGACTTTGAAGTAATAAAATTATTATCAGGGTTCTGTACCTCAAAAGGCAAAACGGAACCATTATAGGATCACTCGTGCGTCTGTCTGTCTGACCGTCTGTCACAGCCAATTTGCTCCGAAACCACTGGACCGATCGAGTGAAAATTTGGTATGTAAGTCAACATAAATAAATGAATATTAAACCACATTTAGAAAGTAAAAAAAAAAACTTGCGACATAGATACTTATCAAATGAAAGGGCTTGTTGTTATTATCGAAAATAGGCGAAAATTTACCATTCCTACAAGGCCTAAATAAAAAAAAACTTCTTATACATTGTAGGAAAACCTTTAAGAAGTCCATGGTGTATATGTATAATATAATTTTTGTAGCATTAGTTCCTCAACTCAGCTAACAGATGGCGCTCTACAGTCCTACATCGCGGATCGCGATATGGTTTGGTATGGTTTCTCAACATTTGTGCGTAAATAAATTTCGGATGTACGGAATCCTCCCACGCGAGTTTAGCTCGCACCTTTACGGTTTTTTTTTTGTAAATAGATCGGCTATAAAAAAGAACCTTTAACGAGTAAATCATACCACTTGAAAGATTAATGATGTACACATAACATGTTTGCTCCATAAATTGTATAGTCACAGCATTTCGCTTTCAGAAGCCATGCAAAATGCAAACACTTGAAACTAACATGGCTACCTACATCAAATGTATGCTAAGGAACATTGCTAATGTCTATTATCTAAACTATCGTCATAAGATGGAAGATGATGGAAATTCATAAAACTCATTAATCAAATGCTTATCTAGACTAGTCTCGACTTTCAACCCTGTGTTTCTGCAGCATCATGCACCTAGAGTCACGCTGCTAGTTGAATAATTTCACTCCACTCAATTTATAATGAATTTTAAATTGTTTACAGTATAGAATTATTTAAACATTTTAAAGGTTATACAAAGTTTTATACAATAAGAGCACTCTAATGGCGATATTGACATGCGCATTCTCTCACTCTTATCAAGGACTCACATCCCCCACTGAGGTATGACCGGAGCTGTTCTACCAACGCTAGCATGGCTGGCTTGTGTGCCGTAAACCACGCTTCACGCCATCTGCAAAAGCCGCGACTTTCAACAATCAATCCACACGGCACTGCACTATTATGTCAACATTTTCTTTAGCCTCATTTGATTATACACAAGCAAGCTGCGTTGCTTCGGTCGGTGACCAGTTAGTGTTTCAAATAACTCCAATAGCCTCAAGCAAAAATTTCTTTCAGTTCAGTAGTACCTAAAAACATATTTTTTTTTATAAGCAAGGGTTATGTTTGGTCATGGTTGTAATGCAATATCAATGTTTAAATGTAACTTTAAAATTGGAGTCAAATAATTAAATGTTTATAAGCCTGAATCACTTTGGAAGGTTGCAAAGAAACTGCACCCTCAGTATGCTTAGCATGGTCGTTTTGACACTCTCTCGAACTCGAGTGACAGACGTGCCATGTCTATTGTGCGAGCATGGCAGGCGGGACTCGAGATGGCAATAGATTAGGGTCATGTCGAGCCGAAAGTAGATATTGCCATTTTTAATAAAAATTTTGTATTTTTGTCTCCATAGCCATGTTGGCGTAGAGCCAACTCGAGCCCGACTGACAAGTTGACAGTTTTGCATAGAGAAGGGCCTATCTCGGGCTTACCATGCTGCACGTACTGATCTTAAAAGCTCATAAATGCCTAGATGATTTTCGATTTTTTTTGTGATTTTTTTGTGAAAGTCTCTCATGCATTGGGACATGACTGCAGGCCTGTACCAATTTTTGCAATAAATTTAAATTGTACAAACAGGATGGGAAGGAGTGCGAAGCATTTTACCCATTATAAGTATTTGATCCATATTAGCTATTATATTTTCGTTGTTAGTAACAAAACTACCAGGAAATACATATAAAAATATGTTTATTTTAAGCTTACTTTTGTTGAGGGCTATAAAAATGCAATCAACCATTAAATCCACCTCCTATAAGACACCCAAGCTGAATACATAGCAAATAAACAAGCTGCAAAAAAGCTACCGCCAATGAGGTAATCAATTAAAAAGAAATTGAATGGAACATCAGCATCAGCGGGCCTATTCTGCTGAACCAGTTACATCTAGTTTTTTTGCCAATTTTGTTGTTATCCTTTAGCTTAGCAATGACAAACAAAATTGTATGGTAACTAAAGCTTCACAGTAACCTTGTGGGGTCAAGTTGTTTCCTTATTACCTCTCAAGTAGAGATCAAGAGGATTGGTTGGTCGGTACATATAACTTTGAGTTCTGTTTATCTTGTGGACCCAGCAAGGTCACCACGGTTATCGCATGTCAGCTGACAAGTCAGCTCAGGGTCAGGAATTATTAATTTAGATGAAATTACAGATTGATTATTGCAATAAATTACTTACATTGACATCATTTTGAATTCTAGCTCTTACAGATTGCAAATTGATAGGTACTAATGCAGCAAAATGCCAGTTCATTCAAAGTTATTTGTGAAAACCTACAGTATCCAGTGGTAACTCCACTCATACTAAATGGGGGAAATAACCCGTGACCACACAGAATCAGATGCTGAAGTGCCTGGGACATGTTTAGATGAAGTAGTCTTGCCCAGCACCTATACCATCCTCTCAGCTTATTCCACGGAAAAGATGAGGTTTGGAACCAATTAATTTGCAGGTTTTCTCACGAGTTTTCTTTTACGGTAAGGCGGTACGGTAAGTCTTTTATTGCTAATAAACTAACAAAATCCACAGGAAAACCTTCAATCACAGGAAAATCACAGGACTAAACAATTTGAAAAATATTAATTTTGTATCAGTGCTTTGAAATTGTATTACTCTACTAGAACATCTTGCCATAATATGGCTACTTGACTGCACTCATCACCAACAGAATGCTAAGCATTTTAGGAGTTTATTTACAAAGTTAGCCAAGCTACCCTTCCTTCATGGGACCATGTTTACATTATTCGGCTACAAGAATTGCAGGTGTTCTTGCTAAATTGATGAAAATTGGACCAGAGACTGAAAACGATGAATATGTAATTACCATTGCTTTCTTGAATTTTGTCGGTTGGAGCGGCGCTTCCTGTTTGTGTCATGCCCTTAGACAATTCGTCCATCTTGCCGTACACTGGTTTGTTACATCAATCATAAAAACACAACACACTTGACCAGCGCAACATTTCATCACAATAATCACTCTTTAGCACGATAGGCACAATCTCTTCCGAATGTAGTTATTTTTCTCCATTTCAATAGATTTTATGAAAAATCCCGTCGCACTCCACAAAAACCAAAGAACGAATGAAAATGAAAAAAAAAAATGGAATGAACGAGCACAGACAACGCCGACTCTAAGGGTAGTTTTAGATGAGGCAATAAATAGTTCGTTATTTATTTATAAAATAAAATTCGACGAAATCGTTTCTTCGGGACATTTTGTACAGTTTTTTGTTTATTTAATAAAATATACCGATGAAATAAGTACACACGACATCACGTCAGACTGTACACTTTTGTGTAAAGTCACCCGTAACGTAACCGAGTAGAGTGCTAGAGTGTAAGGGTCGGAGTGCTGTGGTGTTTACCTACTAAACTAGTGGTTCGCCCCGAACTTTGAACTCGCGACCCCAGTTACAGATGTGTATCTTCCTTCGCTAATGCCATTCACCCAGGCGCGCGCGCGCTTTGCATATAAACTGTACATACATACAACCCATCATATCTCGTCAACCCCTCGACCGATTTAGCTCATGTTCAAACCTAAAAATTATTTTAATTTAATTTTCCTGCTTACCAAATTTTATAACGATCCGACCTTTACTCAAGTTATCGTCGAACTAACATTCATATAACCCGTGTCATTAAAGAAAACATTTAGGACGGAGTTAAAAACCTATCGTTGTCTCGCTTTGACTGTATTAATTAGAGCGAGAGGGCGAGTGTTTTGAAGTCTATCCTAAATGTTTTCTTTAATGACACGGGTTATACATACAAATAATAGGATTTCTTCATCTGTATGGCCCTTTTTTAACGGTCATGTGGGTCTGTGGCTTTTCGTTCATTCGTTCAGCACAGATCAGCCAGAGCAAGCGTGCCACAGATGACCACTTTTAATCTGTGCACTGACGTGAAAAACTTTCTGAACCTGAATTCTGACTTTTTGTTTGATTTTCAGTGTTTTCTAGTGCAAATACCGCTGCAAGGTAGAGAAATATCGACTTTTGGTAGTTTCAGCGTCCCCTCCTAATTCAACAGGCATCGCTATTACTATGTTAATCGAGCCCTTCACGATAAGATTTACCTAGTGATAAAATAACAATGTGATAACTTGATAAGGCAACGTGAGTACGTACGTGAGGAATGCTTTATTTATATTTAGATGTGGTAATAAGCTTGTAACGATGGAGCACTTCGGCCTGTCTCACATATTGTACGAGCCCGACAAATATAACCCCGATACTTTGGACTTGCTGGCTGACGAAGAGGCCCGGGAGTATTGGATAAACACTTGCGAGAAGCTGGTGGAGAAATACGTGAAGTATGCTCACGCGAACACCGAAGACCCCACAGTGGAGATACGAGCGCTGAAATTTAAAACCTGCTATGTGGAGGCACTCAAGGAGATTAGAATAAATCCAATGTGAGTATTTATTTTGGTTCATGTGGTGATTTTGGGGCAGCCTCAAAACGCCGCCTTCAGTCTTACTAATGCAATTAAGACTGGCCATGAAAAGGCTACCTTTGTAATTTTTCCTATACTTGTTAAGTGCTCTATCCTTTCCAGAAACAAAGGAAGGTATATAAGTGGTTACTAATTTATTTTAATTTTTAGTGCACATGGACAGTTGACAATACGACTGCTGCTTGACATCAATGAGACATGCCTTCGTTCCCAGGGCTTTTTTGATATGTGGAAAGAGCAGAAGAAATATGAAAATGATGCTGCTCTTACCAGGCTCAAAACTCGACTGGCTGAGTTAGATGCTCTTCCTGAGAGCAGGAAAAGGTGGATTGAACTCTGCAGGGGTGTCTTAGCAGGTGAAGAAACATGTCATTAGTAACTTTGTTCCATAGCTTCTTAACACCAAAGTAGTACAAGATGTTGATTATAATATAATCATTATTGCAGCAATGTATAAGTCTCATATCTGGGCAAAAAACAATGGAGAAGATTGGAGGAGACTTATAAAAGTTAATTAAATGCTTGTTATACCCATCAATGGCTTCTTAACCGCTCTATTGGCATAAAAATGTTTCCAGTACCCTCAGGGCATCTATGAGCCGAAGTAATACCAATTGGTTAATTTACTTTTAATAATGACAAGAAGTACATTACTTATGAAAGCTGAATGACTCTTTCAGGAAACATGTTTGACTGGGGAGCCCAAGCAATCACAGCCATATTAGAACAAGATGCAGTATTTGGCCTACATGAAGCATTAGACAAAATACAGAAGAGGCCCTGGTTGTATGACGGACTGGACAAGTGGCTTGATAAACTGGAGGTATGCTTTGAATAAAACCTTGCTTTACACTCAGCTCATTTCACTAAATATCCTTATAGTGGTTGCATTTGATTCCATTCCATCTCATTTCTTTCTGACAGACAGAACTAAGCTGATTGTAAACTTGTTAAAAAACAAACAAGTCTTATCTTTACATTTGTTTAACTAATAAGTGAAAAACTTCCTTTCAGAGAACAGTGCATCATTGTGCCGCAGTATTTGTAGATAACAGCGGAGTTGATATTGTATTAGGTATATTGCCATTTGTCAGAGGTCTGTTGCTGAGAGGTACATCAGTAATACTCTGTGCCAATGAGTGGCCCGCCCTAAATGATGTTACCAATGTGGAGTTGGAGGAGATCTTGCAAAGAGCAGCTGTGATCTGCCCCGTGCTAGCAGCAGCCTTGGCTACAGGCGACTTAGTTGTAAGATCTAACGGCCAGAGAGGCCCATGTCTAGATTTGAAGACTATCAGTGTAGGCAAGTATAGAATTTATTTTTACAAACTTTACACACCCAAAACAGATAACAGTCTTGTGATGATTTGAGCTGGTCTGGGGGTTACCCTTGACGCTATTGCGATCCAATTGAAAAAGTTTAAAAATTTATATCTCTTTGAATTCGCATAGTAATGCTTTGATTTTAAATACTTTGTAATGTTTATTCAAAGGTAAGCCTATTTTATTCAATAAAAACACAAAATGCGTCTTAATTTGTAAAATATAAAATTTTGTAAATTGCGCCATATTGCGCCCGCATTGGAAACATGCGTCAAGGGTAGAGGGGCTGAGCTTGTGGAGTGGATGAACTTGCCCACAATATTTGCACACTTCTTTTGGTCGTCTACTTCTACTAGGAGTAGGTTCAATAATAAAGAATTTAGTATGATTCTAAAATCCTTGTTTCAGGTCTAAGCACCGAGTTCAGAGCTCGAGGAGTAGATTTAATAGTTCTAGAAGGAATGGGCAGAGCCCTACACACGAACTTCAACGCCCGCCTAGCTGTAGACTCACTGAAGCTGGCCGTCGTAAAGAACGCCTGGCTCGCGCAGCGCCTAGGCGGACCACTCTTCTCAGTAATCTTTATTTACGAAGACAAACCCACTACTTAGCGAGATTCGGAAATCAGAATGACTTCTCTGCAGCTACACTGACTTCATTTTATCAATGTGTCCTAGATGTCCTGCAATATTGTGTGATGACTATCCATCTACCCTGATCTTGACTATTTGGTACGCAAAGATTTTTGTTCGAAAGTCCGTTATTGGCTTAATCTTATCTTTAGACCATATTGAGAAACTAATTTCAATATTTTTTATTTTGGTTCAGTAGTTTGGATTTTACAACGTTTCAAAGATACGGTTTTATGACGTCACGCGACGGTCTGCATACTGTTGGCGGTCATAGGAACAAAACATTTTAGTGCATAAAAACAAAACTACTGGACCAAAATAAAAAAATATTTAAATCAGTTTCTCAATATTGTCTAAAGATAAGTTTAAGCCAATAACGGACTTTCGAACAAAAAACTTTGCATACCGAATTAGGATGAACCTGGAGATGAAAGAAAAATGATAGATGAAATATTGCGAAGTTTTACGAATATATTGTGTGTTACCCTGAATGACATTAACTCAATAACTGATGTTGTTTAATGAAAGATCATAATTTTAATCCATAGTTTATTTAAATAAAACTTGACCCAATGCATACTATCCTAAATTAATTCAACAAAGGTCGTGTCTCGCCCTGAGTTCATAGCAGTTCATCTACTTTTAAGGAAATGCCAAGGGAAATCGTAAACGTGTATGTGATATTGCTGTACTAGGTTACAGAAATGTACATACAGTATTACAAAAAATATTACCTAAATGCTAAGAAATCAATAATTTCCTACGACTTCACTCTCATCATTGCATTTACTACATCGTTAGGGACGCGTTAAGCTGAGTCCACATTTGTAGAATTTCAGTGTATCGTATCGTGGCCTCGCCGCGTATCATGATCGCTAGTTTGGACGCAAGATGATACACGTCGTATCTGATATGGCCTGTTCCGCACTAACCGCGTATCTTGATACACCTCGTATCCGATACGCGTATCACGATCGATGTGGACGTATTTAAATACTGTATCACGATACGATACGTGATACACCGCGAACCATCCTGTGTCGGTTATTCCGCGATCATCAAAGGGCAGTCAAAGGGGTACACGTCGCGTCGTATCGAACAAGTTTTGACGTGAATGCAGTGAAAGAAGAGTAAAATTTACTCTTCCTTAAATATTGTTGTATCAGGAAAAGATACGACGATCGGAAGAAAAGTGAAGCGTCCATATTTGTAAAGTTAAAGCCGATACACTGACATAATACGTATGATACGCATTTGATAAGTATGGACGCGTTTTTTTACAAGATACGCCTTAATAATACGACATGGACAAAATGAGCGACCATATGTATGATACAAATACTCGATACGATACGTACGACTGATCGTGATACGTCAAGATGCTACAAATGTGGACTCATCTTTAAGTGGTCCACATGAAATGGACATACATAATTCAGGAATTTCATGAAGTTGTCTCATTACATTATATACTTCAACTTCTTACGTTTAATAACTACTCATCTATACAGAGAGATTTTGTTTAAGACCTGTTGAGCCAAGCAATTACTTTGAATAGTAGATAAGCAATGCCCATAGCGTACGCAATCTTCTCCTTCTGCTGTCTTTGTAGCTGCTCTGCCTCGATAGACATCACGCGTCGGTTCAGCTTCACGATCTGTCTCCGTAGATGCACCATCTCTTCAGATACGGACAGGCCTTCGCCATTTCCCATTGGTGGAGTAGGGTCTCTGAAACAAATAGAGCAATCTTTACTTGGATGGATAGATAGATAGCGCTGAATAGACAGAAGCGACGAAGGGCGCGAATTCATTTATTGTTTAGCCAAACTTAGAAGAGTTAGGACAAAGAAAATCTGCAAAAACAGCGGTTATCTGCTTGTCTAACAACTTCAGTCTTTACATTACATACTTATGCGCCATTTGAGTTGGAGGCAGAGATGGGCGATGAATTTCTGCCTTTTCTGCCCAAACGATTTTAATCGGGCAGAAAGGGTCCATTTCGGCGGGCATTAATGAAAATTCACTACAAATTAGTTTTTTTGTATACAAAACCCTATTGGGATAATATTATGTGACGAAAAAGGAAAGAAAATTGATTGGGGTGTAGTGTAAGGGGCGCTATGGACCCAGAACTTAGAAGTTTCTTTACAAAAAAAAAATTTTTTTTTATATTTTTTTTTATCGGAGACCAGGGCCCTTAGCCTGTAACGCAATGGCGGGTCAATGGCGTTCCGGCAGAAGGACAAAACCGGGCTCTCCTCGTTTTTCTCCTACAACCAGAGAACTAATCCTCTAGAACAGTGGTTCTTAACCTATGGTCCGCGGACCACTGGTGGTCCGCGAGGGCCTTGCTAGTGGTCCGCGGGCGGGTCCTGGGCCCTTAGCCTGTAACGCAATGGCGGGTCAATGGCGTCCCGGCAGAAGGACAAAACCGGGCTCTCCTCGTTTTTCTCCTAAACTAATCCTCTAGAATTAGAATCAAAATATGGTTTGCTGTACTACAAAACATTAAAAGGACAGACAGCGTTAGCAAATCGTAATTGAAGTCGTCACCTGACAGCCCATTCTGGCACCATTGTATTACGGCTAAGGGCCCTGCAGTCCAGTGCACATAGCGATGTGATTTTGAAAGTCTTGTTTGAACGAGTTCCCAATGAATAAAATAACTGAAATTTTCATGTTACTTCGTATTGAAAAAGATTTTTAACCTCCAAAGATCCACGTGACTGCAGATCGGGCCAAGGAATTAACGAATCCGCTTTGACAGGATAATACAATAAATAGCCTATAAGTATCCAGCGGCTCGCTCCGATGTAAAGTTGCGGTCTTCAGTTCAATACGCAAAAAATAATAAATTGTATTATTAAAACCCTTAAAAATTGAGTAATCTGTGCTCACTCATAGTATAATGTCGTTAGCCCATGTCAAACCGCACGTAGACTATAATCTAGGCTAAAATCGGTGAATTTTTAAATGCGCTGCGCGCGTGTGTTCTATTCAAAACAAAGGAATTCTCCATTATGAAATGTTGATTTAAATAAGTTAATTTTCAGCCGCGCTGGGTGCGTTTGTTCAAATTGTAGCAAAATAAATCTCCATCATAAAATAGAAAGGGGAAAAAATCGGTGAATTTTCGGGCGCGCTGCGCGCACCTTTTTTACGCACCTACTACACGTACTAAAGAAATCTAGATTATGATTTTTAAGAGTTAAATCGTAAAATTTTCGGGCGCGCCGCGCGCGCGTTTACTGACAAATGAAATCTGGGTGTTATCGACAGAAGATTATCTGATTCTGCTATCCTGCGGCTTAAAAAGGGTAAAAATCGGTGAATTTTCGGGCGCGCTGCGCGGGCATAGCTATCCTCTGCCAATTAAATCTTCATGATAATTTTAGTAAAATCGGTGAATTTTCACGTCCATTGTTCCAAAACCGACTCATATTAATTTCCTGTATTCAACTTACATACTTATTAACTTTAGATCAGGTGAAACGATTTCATATGAAACACGATGTACCTTGGATCTAGTGGTCCGCACTAAGAAAAAAATAATCAAAGTGGTCCGTGGTCCAAAAAAGGTTAAGAACCACTGCTCTAGAATTAGAATCAAAATATTATTTGCTGTACTACAAAAACACTAAAAGGACAGACAGCGTTAGCAAATCGTAATTGAAGTCGTCACCTGACAGCCCATTTTGGTACCATTGTCTTACAGGCTAAGGGCCCTGTTGAATGAAGAATGTCCGTGGGTCTGTTAAATCACTTGAAACTTTATGACCGTGTAGCCTAAAAATGTAGAAATACACCTGTTTTTGTTTCATTCAAATCGAGCCAGTAGTTTTAAAGTTACGACGGTTTTAGTTTCCGTCCTTTTGGAGTTTTTCGCGCGAGCGCGGCAAACTCGCGTGACGTCACAACTCAACACGCACCCGACACATACACCGTAACACTCATTCAAACGGCTGTATCTTTGGAACCGTACTAGGTAGCCAGTTGAAATTTTAAGAGATTATGTTTTATTATGGTGGATTACCCAAGGAATAATAAAAATAAAAAAATATTAAAAAATAAGAGGGGTCCCCATACAAAAAACGTTGTTTTATACTTTTTGCTCTTTAGAAAAAACGGTAAGAAATACAAGCATCAAACTTGGTATGATTATAGGACTTACTCCATAGTATAACAAAAAAATATAAAAAACGGTCAAGCGCAACTCGGACTCACGCGCCGAGGGTCCGTATAACCAGTTTTTTTTAATGTATGGTGGCACAGAACTCTCTGTGCGCGATTTCGACTCGCACTTGGTCAGTTTTTATGTGTGTTTAGTCAGTGTTACAGTAGTGTTTTAATATAATATTACTTAGTTATAACGTTAAAAATTCGCTTGGGACAGGTTTTAAAGCCGCAAGCTCTGTTTAAAATATTCCCTAGCACGGGTTTGTACTTAAAATAAAATATTCTTACTTAGCTATGGATGACGACTTTGAAAAATTAAAAATGATCTGACTAAACACACAAAAAAACTGGCCAAGTGCGAGTAGAACTCGCGCACTGAGAGTTCATACCGCCATACAATAAAAAAACTGGTTATACGGACCCTCGGCGCGTGAATCCGAGTCGCGCTTGACCGTTTTTAGGGTTTCGTACCCGAAGGGTTCCACACGGGACCCTATTAATAAGACTCCGCTGTCTGTCCGTCTGTCTGTCTGTCCGTCTGTCTGTCCGTCTGTCCGTCAGTCTGTCACCAGGCTGTATCTCATGAACCAGGATAGTTAGACAGTTGAAATTTTCACAGATGATGTATTTCTAATGCCGTCATAACAACAAACAAACATTTAAGGAGGCTCCCATACAACAATTGTGATTTTTTTACCTTTCTTATAGATGGTAAGGAACCCTTCGTGCGCAAGTCCGACTCGCACTTGGCCAGTTTTTATATTATTTTGTTATACTATGGAGTAAGCCCTATAATCATACCAAGTTTGTTGCTTGTATGTCTTACCGTTTTTTCTATAGAGCAAAAAGTATAAAACAACGTTTTTTGTATGGGGACCCCTCTTATTTTTTAATATTTTTTAATTTTTATTATTGATTTGGTAATCCACTATAATAAAACATAATCTCTGAAAATTTCAACTGGCTACCTAGTACGGTTCCAAAGATACAGCCGTTTGAATGAGTGTTACGGTGTATGTGTCGGGTGCGTGTGGAGTTGTGACGTCACAGCAGCTGACGAACGCGCGCCCGTCGCACAGGTAGTTTAAAATTAAATATCTCGAGAACTATAAGTCGTATCAAAAAAAATTTTTCACCCAAATTTTCCATTTTTAATAGAGTGTATGGTAAGATAAAAATCAAAAGTTGATGGTATTCTTCATTGGTCCTGGAGAGCAAAACAGCTCTGTAACTTTATGCCGAGAAATGCACCGTTTTTGAGTTATGTTATTTTTTTTCAAAGTCTCATAACTCGTAAACGGTGCGTTTCCCGGCACCAAGTTACAGGAACATAGGACCTACCCAACCCGAGTTACTGGTTTCCCGACGCCCGCCAATAATTTTCAGTTTTTTATTTTTCAAGACCTCGTAACTCAAAAACGGTGCATTTCCCGGCACTAAGCTATAGGACCTTTTTTGCTTCATAGAGCCTACCCAACCTATTCTCGTCAAAATAAAGTTCTTTTGTAACCGAATTTAAGTAAAAAAATAATTTAATTTCCGCCCGAGCTTTATTAAAAATTCCCGGCGTTTATTGGGCAGAAATGGATTTTAACCCAGCGGTGGATTTTAACCCGGGCATTTACCCATCTCTGGTTGGAGGCGACCCCCAGTGCGATCAAGTTGTCGTGCTTTTGCGATCGCGAAGTGCGACACTTTCGGCATGGGAGAAAAACACCATTTCATATCCCGATAATTTCATTGTCCCCATAGTTTTAGTTGTTTCTCCTCATTGTTTCTATTGATGACTATAACTAAACCCTGTTTATCTTGGTCCTTATGTAATATTTATTTAGATTAATGACTAGACTCTTAAAAGTTTGTTCGTACGAATAAAAATATGTAAACAAACCTGAGAATAAGTCATGGAACAGCTGCTGTTGGCAACCGACACCGCCTCTTTTCTCTTTGGCTTTAATTTAAATTTGAAATATTGGTAAAATTCTAGTGTTCCAAACAATTGTAAATAATTCAGTCAGTAAACGAGGATCACCAGAGCTGGGGCTTATTATTTTTGGGTCGTCTTTTTCATTGGTGTCAGAAGTAATTTGAAGATGCAAACATGCCCATAATAACCAGAGCTCAGTCAAAAACCCAGCAAACAAACGAGTTAATAGTGAACCCAGTGCCAGTGCCTATTATCGAGGGTAGTGCTCCTATACCCAGTGACGGTGCCTCTATTTCCGGTGCCCTTGCACCCGGTGCCCATGCACCAGCATCGTCCAGCACACCTCAACTTATCGCTGCACACAGTTCGCCGCTCGTTCCTCACGACTCAGTACCGAAGTCGCTAGACCGCACCCTTGTGCGGCAATCACGTTCTACTAGCGAAGGTACCGCAGCGAAGTCACGCACTAAATCCAGCGTGCGCTCCACCAATACTGTGAAGGCGCAACAGCTTGCCACAAGATTGGAACATGCTAGGCGTGTGGCCCAAATCGACGAGGAGATCGAAGCTGACCGCGCCGCAGAGCGCGCCCAGCGCGCTGCACGTGAAAAAGCACTGGCGGATCTCGAGCTGCAGGCAGAACTAGCTGCCATTGCCAGCACTGCCTCCCGCAGCAGCTGCAGAGGAGATTACGTGGAAAAATGGTTAGTTGACTCTCATAAAAGTATTGTAGATTCAGAACATATTAATCCAGTGCAGACCCTTTGCAGGGAAACAAACCACGGCGCGGCCTATGGCCACGCCCATTTACTACCCGCTTCGCCAACACGTCCGTCGTTGCGCGATGCCGCGTTTACTACGTGTGAGGCCGGAGCTGCTTCCCGGTGCCCAATGCCCGGGCCTAAGCCTGCCGCAGCTCAAGCGTTCGCCCAGCCGCACTCTACAGCTCCCCCGTGCGGCGGCGGGCGCCTTTGTGAGAATGCTACGGACCGAAACACCACTTCACATTTACCTATGTTAGGCACACACCACTGTAGTGATGACTATTGTAATTTGAACAAAAATAAAACTAGCAATGAAGGTACACTAGATAATATAACTTTATTGGCGAACGCGATTGCAGACCTTGGCAAGAAGAAGATACGGGTGAGTGATATCCCTAGATTCACAGGCCGCGCGTTGGACTGGCTTCCTTTCAAGAGGGCCTTTGAGCAGTCCAAGGCTAGTTTTTCTCCGTGTGACAACATCAGCAGGCTTACTGCTGCCCTCCACGGTCCCGCGCACGAAGCCGTCGCCGTACTCCTCGCCTCTGCCGACAATCCGGAGCAAGTAATGGCTGCACTGGAAACCAGGTTCGCCCAGCCTGAGCACATAGTCCTCCAGCAGCTAGCTCTCGTCCGAGGTCTTCCAAGGCTCAACACGTACGACGCCGCACGGGACCTCACTGTCTTCGCATGCCGAATCCGGAACTGTGTTGAGGTGATACGATTCCTCCATCAGCCCGAGTACCTCGCAGCTCCCGAACTGGTAAATACAGTCATCGGAAAACTGACTCCTCTCCTCAGAGCTAGGTGGGCTGACTTTGCAATGGCAAGAGTTGGCTCTGGCTTGTTCAAACTAGAGATTCTAGCGGCTTTTCTAGAGAACGAAGCTGATTTACAAATTAAATTTGGTTTTATTTCGCCAGAGTCGACAACTGTCAAAAGTCAACCTGTCAAGCCCGTCAAAGACAAAATATATTCTATTTCAGTCGACGAGGAACCAAAAAGTTCGCATACCTGTTTGTATTGCAACACAGATAAACACAACGTCAGCGATTGCCGTGAGTTCAAATCTCTTTCGTTGGACGAGCGCTGGCAATGGGTGCTAACAAACAAGGTTTGTCGAAAATGTTTGAGGAAAGGATCTCACCAATATAGTGGCTGCAGGAAAAGGTGCTCAGTAGAAGGCTGCACGGCCAAGAATCGGCACCATACACTTCTACACAGGTCTCAATCGGCTACAACAGCTCATGTGGAAGTACAGTCGAGCCCGTCAACCTCTTCAAGTTTGGAGGTACAGTCTACAATACAAATTCCCTGCACTAGTAACGACTCTGCTAACTTTGAAGATAAACAGCCATCAGCAATCGTAGCCCATAGCATTTCGCCTCCCAAATTTTCCAGTCTCAAGCCACTTCTCAAAGTGATAGCGGTCACCATTACCGGGCCTCTATGTAGCATAGACACGTATGCCCTTCTCGACGATGGAAGCTCGGTAACCCTTTTAGATCAGTCAGTGGCGGACTTAGTGGGGGCCAAGGGCTCTACAAGTAAATTAAATATTGATTGTATTGGCGGTTTAACTAGACAATGTGAGGTAAGTTATGTTGACATTCAAGTCAAGGGCCGCCATAGTGCGGACACTTTCAACATAAGTGCGCGATCCATTTCAAATCTAGGTATAGCTAGTCAGTCGGCGCATTTAGATGATATTGTCCAGTATCGATATTTGTCAGACCTGGTGGACGAACTCTGTTACGACGTTGCTAAGCCGATGTTGCTGATAGGCACTGATAACTGGCAGGTGACGCTCCCCAAAGCCGTCCGCCGTGGGTCTCGTTGCCAGCCGGCAGCCGCCCACACACCCTTGGGATGGGTCTTGTTCGGCTACATATCGTATAGACCTAATGTAGAGGCATCCGTCAATCACGTCTCCATGGCTGGCGATGATGAATCTTCGCTAGATGTTCTTGTCAAAGATTACTTTAAATTGGATTCTATCGGAATAACGAAGGTGGATCACCGTAGTGCCACTGACGAACGTGCTTTACAGATCCTAGAAGATACAACCAAGCGTTTAGATTCGGGTAGATTCGAAACCGGGCTATTATGGCGAGATAATATTTCTTTTGTTCCTGAGAGCCGTGAGCTAGCTTCAGCCCGCTTTACTAGTCTCGAGCGCAAGATGGCTAAAGATAGCTCTTATGCAGACGCTTACAGACAAAACATACAAGGTATGATTAGTAAGGGCTATGCCGAGTTATGTGAAGGACCACCTTCAGGCCCTATGCCGTGGTACCTTCCTCATTTTGGAGTCGTACATCCACAGAAAAAGAAACTGCGTGTAGTCCATGACGCGGCAGCGAAGTGTGCTGGAGTGAGCCTCAACTCACTTCTTTTAACCGGTCCTGACCTACTTCAGCCATTGCTTTCCATAGCTATGAGATTTAGAGAACGTTTAGTTGCTCTATCAGGAGACATCAGAGAAATGTTTCCCCAAATCAAGATTAGACCTGAGGATAGAGATTCTCAGCGCTTCTTGTGGAGAGATAACCCAGACCTACCACTGCAAGAATATCGTATGTCCTCAATGATTTTTGGAGCAGTATCCAGTCCATGTACCGCACTATGGGTTAAGAACAAGAATGCCGGTCAATTTCTTCAAGAATACCCTGATGCTGTTCGATCCATCATTGAGGACCATTACATGGACGATTTCTTGGGCAGCTTTGACAGTAATGAAGAGGCGGCTAAGCGAGCCTCTGAGATATTAATGATTCACAAAGCGGGTTGTTTCGAAATGAGGTCTTGGGTTTCTAATCGCAAAGAGGCGTTGGCCTCGATTCCCTCAGATCTACGAGCAACTGATGTGTCCGAAGTGAGTTTAGGCCCAACCTCCCCTTCGCAAGTTCGTGTGCTAGGTATTACTTGGAGCATAAATGACGACAAACTCTACTTTATAAAGTGTTTACCAAAGCTTCCCACAAAGTTTTCTAAGCGCTCCGTTCTATCTTTATTGATGTCAATTTATGACCCTTTAGGGTTCTTAACCCCTATCATAATGAAGGGCCGTGTGCTATTCCAGAAAACATGGAATCTAGGAATTGATTGGGATAAGAGTTTACCTGACACTGCGATACAGAACTGGAAAAGTTGGTTTCTCGAAATTCAAAATTTAGCTAACAGCTCTATTCCTAGATGTTATTTGGATAGCACCAGTCCCATTAAGGATGTTCAATTACATTTATTTGCGGACGCTAGTGAGCGAGCTTACGCTTGTGTTGCCTTTTGGCGTTTTACTTATGAAGACGGCAGCGTAAGCTTGTCTCTCATTGGGGGAAAGGGTCGCCTAGCGCCCCTTAAACCTGTATCAATCCCTAGATTGGAATTACAAGCGGGCCTTATCGCCGCTCGTTATAGCGTCTATATTACAGACGCACATACACGAAAACCTAATGCTACCTTTTATTGGACTGACTCCCTTACAGTCTTAAAATGGCTCCGTAGCGACGCCTGCATGTTTAAAGCTTTCGTTTCGTTTCGTGTTGGAGAGATTGTTGAAACTACTAATGTTCGCGATTGGAGATATGTTCCTACAGCTCTAAACATCGCCGACGACGCTACTCGGGACAACGGGGAGTTTTCATTGTGTTCACGTTGGTTTACTGGCCCAGCCTTTCTTCTGCTACCTGAAAACCAGTGGCCCAGTGAACCAAAATGCAATGTTCCTCCGGTCACGGAAGAAATAAAAAAACTTTCTGATGCGACTGGAGCTTTAGTCGGTTATACGACGCAACTGCCAACCCTGCCGCCGGTTGTCGCCAACCATCAGCGGTTTAGCAGCTGGTTGCGCCTTCTCAGGGCAACCGCTCGCGTGCATCAATCGGCTTACGTTTTTCGATCTCTGTTATTGCGAAATTCTAAAATATCTGATTCTTCGCGCGATCATTCCAACTTACCTTTGCTTAATGTTACAGATCTCAACGTTGCCGAGATCCATTTATTCAGACAGTCACAACTAGATTCATTCCCTGATGAACTCATTCGTGTTCAAGCAGCACGCCCCGTCTCGAACGATAGTAGACTTAAGAACATTTCACTTTTGTATGGAGAGGATAGGCTTATTCGGCTATCCGGACGCACCACTGCTACGACGGCTATTGATTCTCACCCGATTGTGCTTGATGGCAAACACCCTATTACCAGACTGTTAATAAGCTCATACCACGTCAAGTTTGCGCATGGGAACCACGAGCTGGTGGTGAACGAGTTGCGCCAAAGGTACTTTATTCTTAGCCTGAGACCAGCTGTGCGAAGAATATCTCAGAGATGCCAAGTCTGCAAGAACCGTAAAACCAAGCCTGTAATTCCACCGACTGGAGATTTGCCAGAGGCTAGATTGGCGCATCACGAGCGTCCCTTCACCCACGTTGGTATAGACTACTTTGGGCCTTTAAACGTTTCCATATGCAGGCGGACTGCGAAGAGGTGGATTGCCCTTTTCACCTGCATGACGATTCGAGCAATTCACATTGAGATCGTTGATAATCTCACATCGGACTCTGCCTTGATGGCTTTACGGCGTTTCATAGCAAGAAGAGGCTGCCCATCTCACGTTTACTCTGACAATGGAACGTCTTTCGTTGGCACAGTCAAGATTCTTCCAGAACTTTTCAACTTCTGCGCGAATGAAAAGATCGTGTGGCACTTCACGCCGCCGTCCGCGCCCTTTATGGGTGGATGCTGGGAGCGTATGGTACGATCCGTCAAGAACGCTCTTTCAGTAACACTCAAAGACCGAACACTAAAAGAGGAGGTCCTACACACCCTTCTTCTAGAGGCCGAGTGCGTCGTTAACTCTAGACCACTCACGCATGTTCCAGTCGACGAGGATTCGGACCACGCAATTACTCCTTTTTCCTTCCTCATTGGGAGCTCCAGCGGTGGCCCTCAGACGAAACTCTTTGATGACGCAGACTTGTATAAACGTGCACATTGGAGAAAGGCGCAGAGGCTTGCCGATCACTTCTGGCAGCGTTTTGTTAAGGAGTACCTGCCGCAGCTCGTCCCACGCAAAGAGATACCGAAATCAAGGCAGCTGAAAACTGGCGACCTGGTGTTTATAGCGGATGGAACTCTGCCTAGAAGCAGTTGGCCTCGTGGCCGAATAGCTGCGACCTATCCGGGCAAGGATGGGATTGTCAGGGTCGTAGATGTCGCTACGACGGGAGGAGGTGTGCTGCGACGTCCGTCGCGCAAGGTGGCGTTGCTGGTTGCCGGCCAATAGGTATTTGGTGCATCACACCGTCGGGGGCCATGTTGGCAACCGACACCGCCTCTTTTCTCTTTGGCTTTAATTTAAATTTGAAATATTGGTAAAATTCTAGTGTTCCAAACAATTGTAAATAATTCAGTTAGTAAACGAGGATCATCAGAGCTGGGTTTCATTTTTGGTCGTCTTTTTCAGCTGCTCTGAGAATAAGTCGCGATTCAGTCATGGTGGATTCGATGAAGCTGTGTCGGGGCGCGGGGTGGTGGAGCGCGCGCCGTGGCCGGCCCAGGCTGCGCGACGGCGGCGAGGCCATCACCATTCCGTGCTGGGAGTCTGGGAGTTCGTCCGCCGACGGGAAGTACGGTGGGCCACAGTCACAGATACCCCATGGCAGCTCTTACCGCGCGCGGCATAAGGGCGCCAATCTAACAAAAAGGGGTATCCTAGCGTGTGACCGACTGTAACTAGTTCTGGTCGAGCATGAGGTCGCAAGTAATATTTCTTTCTATTGCTGAATAGAGAGACTTCAAAGTTTGCTAACAAATAAACTTAAACAAACCTGAGATTAAGGCCCGGTTTCTGAGTTGAGAATTTTACTAAGCACATACTTACGTATCGCTCTGTCGCGCTCTTTTGTGATAAATCTGCAGAGACAGGACGATACTTACCCATTTGCTTAGCAAAATTCTCAACTCAGAAACCGGGCGTATGTCTCGATTCAGTCATGGTGGATTCGCTGATGCTGACGGGGCGCGGCGTAGCCCCATTTTTTTCATTTGATGACTAGAAAGATTTTAGAGTTTGCTCTTCTTTACTCGTGTCGAAAGCGTCACACTCACACGTCGCGCTCCCAAAAACGTGCCAACTGGATGGCGCTGGGGGTCGCCTCCAGGAGTTTGTTAACGAATAAATTAAAAGACCTGAGAATAAGTCTGACTAGAAAGACTAAACAAACCTGAGAAAGTCGCGATTCATTCATAGTTATGGTGGATTTGCCGTGGTGGTGGTGGTGTTGACCGCACGAGGTATAATATGAGAAAGTGGGGTATAGTTCCGGAAGATGCAGATTTTTCGTGCCGATGTGGAGCCGCACAAACATCGTCGCATCTTCATACCTGCCCTGATGCTCCACAGTGCAGCTGGCAGGATCTCCTTGAGGCGACCCCCAGTGCGATTAAGTTGGCACGTTTCTGGGAGCGCGACGTGTGATGCTTTCGACATGAGAGAAGAGGATGGTGGATTTAATAAAAACAAACCTGAGAATAAGTCGCGATTCAGTCATGGTGGATTCGTTGAAGCTATCGGGGCGCGGGGTGGTGGAGCGCGCGCCGTCGCCGGGCGGGCGGTAGGGCCGGCCCAGGCTGCGCGGCGGCGAGGCCATCGCCATACCGTGCTGGAAGTCGTCCGCTGACGGGAAGTAGTGCTGGTCCAGCGTGATCACGCGCGGCGGCGTGCTCACGCGTATCATGCCCGGGTCTGACGGCAGGACGGCGTTGTCGAGCTGGATCTCCCTCGGAGGCGCTTTGGTGCCTGAAATGAACGTAGAGTTGAAAGGTCGCCAACCACCGAACTAAATCCCATAGAATCCGCATTACGTATAAAATCACAATAAAAACTTGTCCCCCCCACAGAAACAAATGATATCAGCAATAGAACAATACGAAACATCATTTCGACCATACGTCTAATATTCGAATCTCAACCTTATTGCATTAGTGTACAGTTTTACTTTAATTGCATAGACTACGAGCAAATAAGCTCCCAAAGGCAATTTGGACATCTATTTTTCCAGACACATTTCAGAGTTCTATGTTGTATCTACAGGGTGCACTCTAAGTCGATAGCGGAATTTTAAGTCGGTTATCTACTGATCTATACAAACAACTTGTACTAGGTGGCGAAAAAAATGGAGTGAATAAAATATCAGCTGTTCCATACAAAAGATCGACTCAGTACTGCGGCAAATGTATGAAACAACTGATATTTTTTTCGCTCCATTTTTGTCACCACCTAGTACAAGTTGTTTGTATTGATCAGTAGACAGCCTACTTAAAGTTCCGCTGTCGACTTAGAGTGCACCCTGTAGTTTTATCCTTGATTGAAGTCGCCAACGGAAAACTGTTTTGAGAGCTCTATGTATAATGGAAACTAATTATGATGATGAAGGTTGCCACTATGCATGGCTGAGAGATTAATCCGTCTAGAGTGAGCCTAGGAGATGACTTAAAATGTAGGCCCATTTCAATCAGTGTGTGCCTCTAATTACCGTTTTGGAAGTGGCGTGAGATTATATTAATTATTTTTATATAATGAGTGGACATAACTGCTTATTCCTTGCAAATACATCTGTACAATAGTGCATCCTGTGAACTATGAATGTAAATGGTTTTGTCCAGAGCAACATTACACAACATGTTATGTAGAAAGCGAAGAGAGTTAAACCATTACCTAAATGCTGGTCTTGACCAACAACAAGTATTCTCTCAGGAACTTTCATGTCAAATTTCTCATTGGAGTAGTCCCAACCGCCAACCATTCCGTTTGGTCCATTGTCATCATCACCAATGTCACCAGTCGCCTGCAAGTTATTACAAAGCTATTATTATGTTGCAATGTAGATGAGGAAAAATATTAATAGGTAGTAACATTATGATTTGCAATGTGTGAAACATGTTGAACAGTGATTACTCAGGTAGTCATTGAATCAGAAATTATAATGAATAGTCATGAAGTTACATGTAGAGAGAAACCGACCAATAACTTTGGCTTTGTCAAATCTTTTAATAATCTAAATATATAAAACAAAGTATTTATAACTCGAGAATGGGTGGACCAATATTTAAGATTTTTGATTTGTTGGATTTCAGAATAACCATTAAAACAACGGAAAAACTCACGAGAAAAAAAAGTCTGCGCGGACGAAGTCGCAGGCAAAAGCTAGTATCTAATAAGAATACTTCCCCACAGTAAGATTGGGAATAAACCTAAGGCTTATGTAAGGGTACATTTGTCTCCTTTGGCATTTCGCTTAGCTGAGCAGATTAGCTAAGGGCTGGGCCAACATATCTATTCCATTGACCTAATATAGGGTCCAATGCATATTAGTGTGAAAAGTTGCTCTAAACCCATTATGTAAAATTTTACAGAGGGAGAGCACTGGTTTGAAAACTTAGCCTAAGCATTGGTGTACGCGAAGTGTAGCAAAGAATACACTGAGGACTGAGGGAGCATTGTTCACCTTAATCCTTTGTGGCACTGTCATATTGTGGCTGATGAGCCTTGCATAGGCTTCTTCCGACGTAAACTGCATCTTGACTTATTAGCCACCTGAAACGCATGATCCCATCAACTACACAGTTAACAATCGGTGTATAGCGATTGATAATATCAATCAATCTAAAAATAAAGAGTAAAAGATGCGATAATTAGATGATAGAAAGGGTGCATCTGCCTGCATCGTAATGGAAATGTAACTACTTAAAATATAGACAGCCAATACTTACAAGTCAACGAAGAGAACAACCTGATGATTTATTTATTCCATCTGTTTGTTATAATAGGGTGAAACTAAAAATATTTGAGACAAAACGGACGAACGAAACGACAAGCGATGACAGAAGAAATTGACGTTTTTTTCTGACATGACAGTATTTTTTTTAATGCACACAGAATAGATTTTGGGCACTACCAAATAGGCTGCATCCTTGCTCCGCTGCCCGTCCCTGTTGGCCTGTATTGATTGGGCCCGTAGATCAAAAGATGGTCTGTGAACTGTGAACCCCAGCTCACAGAACACATATACCCAAGCCCCAGCTGCAGTGCGTTCAAAGCTTCTGATTGGTAGATTCTGTTATGGGAGCATGAATGTGCCAATAGGAAACTTGATTTTGCGTCATTGCTTTCGGCGTCAAAATTATTTGATTTTGGCATAGAAAACCAACTGGAAAAAAAAACATTTCTCCGTGTTGTGCTGTCATTGGTTGGTGGACGAATAGAATTTTCATAGAAATTGTTTGTAAAATTTTGCCAAATCGTCTGTAAAACATGAGAAGTTATTTTCAACACAAAGAAGTCTGAATATTGATAATGAACTCAAGAAGTTCTGTTGTGCAAAAGTAATAATTTTCCATAAAATCGTCAAAAGATAGTCGCTGGCGACTATCGATTCGTTCCGCAAGATGAGAGCGACCGGCGTTTGTAGGATTATTCTCACTTTATCAGCTGTAATAGTTAGTTTAGCGAGCAATGTGGATCCACCGGCAAGAGATGAGAAGAAATCCAAGTCGGTTACAACATTCGTAAGCGCCAAGTGGGAAGCAACACCCATTGTCTTGGAGCTGGCTGAATATCTTTCTGGTGAATCTTCGGACCTCTTCTGGTCCTACGTAGATGGGATTAATTCCTTGAAAACTAGTCTAGAAAACTTTGGTATGTACCATATTTTTTATTTGTGGAGCTTATACTCTAAACATACATGGACACTCACCACATGGGGGTTTATTTCAGAGACTGACAAGTTGAAGTATGAGGCGTGCATTGGGGTGGCGACGACGCTCTTGGCGCCAGCTCAGCTGCGAATGGCGAAGCTTGCTGTCTCCATGCACATCACTTCGCCAGCTGTCCGCATGTTTGACCAGATTGCTGTACAGAATGGAGCCAAAGAGGCATCCTGTGACACATTTGTGGCCATAGCGTCAAGGAAAGTGTGTGACAATGAAGTCCTGCGGGATGTGCTAAAAACTTCTTCCACTTATGCTCCAGTAAGTACTTATTTCTGTATTAACCTGCTGGCTCGTCAATTAGGACCTCTCTAGCAGGGATATGTCACTCATTAGCGAATAGTTTGAGGACAGATCATATGTGACAGTAATGAGCGAGACGGTTAAAGTATGTACAGTCAGATATTGAGATATTCATGGTAGCCCTTAGCATAGTCAGGGTACCTGTAGAACTAACAAGAATACCTTGGATAAGATAAGATAAGATAAGATAAAAAGGTGTTTATTGCCTCACAAACAAATTTTGGAGGTTCATGGAAACAAATCTGTTCAAAAGTGAACATTTCGGAACTTACATAAACATTGTTGTATAGTACATTTAAGTACGAGTTCTGCTATGGTTAAATTATGACTGCTCACAATTTATTATATGCCTGTTTCAATTAACTCTTATCTGTTGAAATAGTACCAAGTTTTGAAATAACCTACACTACTGTAGCTGCAAACTTGCATGCATGATGTTTTGAGCACAGCCGTTACTAATAGCCTTGCTTGAATTCATAATGTTTGTACTAGAATCACTAACAATATCTTGCATCAATGGATTTCACTTTTTTTGTGTGATCACAATATTGTAAACACAACTGTAAACATTAAACATTGTTACCTTTTCTATAGACAAAGATGAGATTGGCTTGATAAGCATTAATTTAAACCAGGGATCCCCAAACAATTTTGGACAAGTGACCCCTTTTCCAAAATGAACTGTTATAATCCGTGCGGGATGAGAATGGGATGCGACCTTTTGGAACTGAGGTCTAATGATCAATAAAAACCACTTGTACTAGGTGGCGAAAAAAATGGAGCGAAAAAAATATCAGCTGTTCCATACAAAAGGTCGACTCAGTACTGCGCCAAATGTATGAAACAGCTGATATTTTTTTCGCTTAATTTTTTTCGCCACCTAGTACAAGTGGTTTGTATTGATCAGTAGACAGCCTCCGTAAAGTTCCGCTATCAACTTAGAGTGCACCCTGTATATGGTCAATTAGTGCACCCATACTAGACCAAGCACAGCAGCAGCCAGCAAATCAATCCAAGAACCCTTTGATAAAACATTATGCACTTCCTCCTTGGTCAACCGACAACTTTTGGCTGGCTGATGGCAGCCACCTTCAATGTTACTCTAATCAATATTGTATATCTGTAAACATGTTTTAAGGGTCAATGAAAGTACTTTGGTGGTGGTTTTAAGTTTTGTAGCTAAACTGAGATATTTTTGTTCAGCAATTTTTGGTTCACAACAATTTACAATTATTCTAAAGGACAGAACAACAATAATTAAGCTGATTTGTTTTTCTAGTTGAACAACAAGTGGTACTGCCCAAAAAACTAGAATTTCGAGCAAATCTCATGATCAGCTGAATTATTTTTGTTTAGAATAATGAAAATAATATGGTTTTATTGCCGAGAAACAATAATCGCTGAACAAAAATGGCTAACGTAATTTAGCTACAAAATTTAAAAACCTGTGAAAATTTCTTTTAATTAGCCCTTTTTCTTCTCATGTCAACCTCACAATCCAATCTTTCTTAATTTCATGTTTCTTATGTTTATTCTTAATCAATAGCTCTCTTTTACTTGTTGCCTGCAGGAGGAGCACACATTGGAGACATACCTGCTGGACCACACGTACCCGAGCAGTGACAACAACAGCCTCACTGCCATCCTGTACGGAGAGCTAGGTACCGCAGACTTCACGGCCAAGCACAAGATACTGGCTGGCTACGCGGACAAGGGGCTGATCAACTATGTCGTCAGGTGGAATGTTAAGGTGATTTGATTGGTCTTTTTATTAAGGTGAATACTGGGGCACGACTAGCGCCGCCAATGGTAAAAAAATCATATCTTTTTGGATGCGTTTTTTGTTAAAAACTAATCATCAAATGATAATCCCTAGTCTTAACTATTTTTAGGACCTAATGTTTAGATTCCAACGTAGAACACCTACGAATAAAACCCGGCCACTTTTGGCAGCGGCGGGTCTTACAATGTGCCTCGGTATTCACCTTAACTGGGTAGGCACAAGCACAGAACTTAGTAAACACGACAGCACGTCAGAGTGTGCAAAGTCGCCCGTAACGTAAGTGAATAGAGTGCACGCGTGTAAGCCTCTACGTGCTGTCGTGTGTACAAGGTTGTGTAAATAGACTCTCTTATTACAAAAGTCAAATAAAATGTTTAACTTGAATCAGACAACATTGCTGAATCAATATTTGTACAGACTATAACTGGTGCTAATTATTATTTTTATTGTGCTCCATTCTTTCTTTTGAAATAATTTCG
The DNA here is from genome assembly GCA_949319315.1 of Zelleria hepariella. Classification (NCBI taxonomy): domain Eukaryota; kingdom Metazoa; phylum Arthropoda; class Insecta; order Lepidoptera; family Yponomeutidae; genus Zelleria; species Zelleria hepariella. Next base: position 7,388,603 of record OX439391.1, on the reverse strand, counting down.
GAGATTTTACATGTATATTGCGTGAAAGCGAGTTAAATTTCCTTTATCAGACAAGGCTAGAGTGGGTGGTGTTGGGGGTGGGTCGACTTTGTATGGAGCGTCAGCGACAGTTCCTGATTGGTCAGAAAAAAAGGGTTCCAGGTAACCACCAATCAGAAGCCGTCGCGACATCTGTCATATAACACTTTATTTTTTAAAGCGTTAGCATAGAATAGATTACTTACACAACTCCATACTTATCTGTGATTTTCAAACTAGTAGATGTTCTGTGTAGCCGGGTCAGCACGTGACAGAAAAACAAAATGGAGGCAAATGGCAAACAAAGCAACAACAAGTTGTGTGCAAAAGTCGATATTTCTATAAACTTAAAGTTTTGTTGGTTCATCAAAGTTTATTTCCATGCTGTGCCACTCGTGTGTGAAGTACAAGATAAGCGGTGTACCAAATCGTCAATTACAGTAAGGTCAGTAAGAATACTTTTTCACAATACATGCTCATATCAAACTACCTACCTAAATCATCAAAATTTTCTAACCAAATTTCAATTTTAAATCTTTCAGATCATCGGACTATGACTACAGTTTGGGGAAAAAGAAGATCCATCCATTTCCACACATAAAAGTGAGCAGCCCGCCGCTCATAAGGTTAGCTCATTCTAGCATTCTCCCATATTCTACAAACATTATTTCAAAATCAAAATCTAAAACGTTTCATCGACTAATACGTACCTAATTTTACAATGATATTTTCAGATTACTGACGGAGAGAATGCAAAAAATAGTGTGATCGAACTCGACGTCGTGGAGCCAATTTCTGTTCAGTCTAACGAAGATTATAATGAAAAGCCGTCAGCTGCCAAGGTTAGTTACTAGTTTTTACTCATTGGACGAGTTCAGGGCCTAAGTTTCATCACAATCTGATCAATGGTTTAGGAACGGATAGAGGACCAATATACAAACATTAAATTTAATTTTTATAGAAGATGTATGAACTTTTTTGTGGCAGCTCAGCTGTAGCCGGATTTTTTCTTCTCATAAAGCTTATTTTATTTTCTTATCAGTTTCAGTTGTTGGTGTCTGGAAACATCACCGAATTGAAGATGATGGCGTGGAGGTAGCTGTTTATAGCTGCGAAGAGGTGACCGGCCGAGTGTCATGGTGGCTATATTATCTCAGAAGTTTATAATTTAAATAGATACATCTAACCTTTAATAAATGTTGCTTAAACTAGAATGCTATTGTATTGCTTTTTGGTACCCAAAACATGGTCGTATGGAATGCAAACTTTTGCCAAAAGCGAGCAGCTTTTGGTAAAAGTTTGTATTCCATATGACCTATCAAGGATTTTTATCGGTTCCTGTGAACCCCGCCACCAATTTAAATTTCCCGCCAAGCCCGCTGCTACAAAGTTGTTCTGGGTTCCATTCGAGATGGCGCAGCTAGGTTTGAAATTTGTCGCTTTTTTTTTCTATGGAGTCGGCATTCTTCTTGGGTATATGTGTTCTGTGGTTGGTGTTCCATAAATAAAATGAAATTACTTACATTGCCCATCGCCTCTGCCAGTGTTTTCCATGATTAGTAAATAAGATATACATGTCCCGCTAGCTGATCACAGGCTTTTTCTCAGAGAGAGAGAGTTCTTGGCTCAATCACCATGCATGCCCACTGCTGATCGGCGATTTTCGCATTCAGGATGGTATGCCACAGGCGCTCAGTTTTCTCACAATATTTTCCTTTGCATTCTGTATTTTTTTCACTGAGTTACTTGTTCTCCCCAGTCGAGAGGCAATGCCTTAGTAGGCCCTCACTTTCCTCAGTTTTTTTTTCATTTGCCTTTCCGCGTAGCATGAGGCTGGGTTAGAGAGTATCCATGTGTTTATAACTCTAACTATCCCGCTCTACGTCAAACAAGAGAGTGAGATATATTTAATTATAACCCCCTTATGTAGATAGATAGAATACTCTTTATTGTATTGTTTAATTTATTTCAGATAGTAAAATCCATAGAAAATATAAGATTGTTATCACTTGTATACTGTACACCAAAGAATTACTGCGTAACCAAGGCTCATGCTAAGCAAGCTGTTTCCACCATGTAACTTGTTCTCCCCAGTCGAGAGGCAAGGCCAAGCTGCGCCTGTCGGGCTACGGCGTGGAGCTGCAGCTCAAAAGCACGGAGTACAAGAGTCAGGACGACGCGACGCACAAGGAGGCAGAGGGCGGGGACTCCCCGGCGCCTTCCGAGGAAGAGGATGAGAACGACCCTCAGAACCAGATCGACGGGTTCAACTTTGGGAGACTGAAGTGAGTACAACTTTTTGTACACACACACACACACACACACACACACACACACACACACACACACACACACACACACACACACACACACACACACACACACACACACAAAAGCTATCACATGTTATTCGTTTGTATAAAATTTTGCTAACAGGTGGTTCATACAAAATGTCTATCTCTCCCCCGGTCGATAATTGCAAATCATTTGGAACCTAAACCTAACGGCCGCACGCGTCCGTCGCATCGGCCGCGACCCACAGAAGTCTACATTTACGAAATAAGTTTGACTCCAGCTTTTCGAGCAACCTCTCTCCCACAAAGAAGCCTTACACAGCTCCCCATCGCTCTTCCCCAGGAACCTATTCCCAGCGCTCCGTACGCCGCTGGAGCGCTTCAGGCGCCACCTGTCCGAATCAAGCGAGGAGCTGGAGCCGCTGAAGGTGTGGCAGATGCAGGCGCTCAGCATGCAGGCCGCGGCCGCGGTCGTCGACGCGCATGACTCCGGCGGTGACGAGGCGCTCAGGGTGCTCGCGTCCATCGCGCAGAACTTCCCCATGCAGGTGAGTAGACTGGCTTCCGAAGTTTGGTGGATGCCAGCAGAGATCTGAAGGAAAATATAATGAAAGCTACTCCTAACTTTCAAAACGCATGTTTTTTTTCCATAATAATGACGAAAGTTGCTTGAAAACGTCATTGCGAACAAGGAGCACTTTTTACCAATGAGAGCCACTTCCCGGTTCTTGTATGGCCAATACAATGAGCGCCATCTACCAAGGGCTTTGAATTCAGCTTTTAAATGTCAGTTTAAAACGGGCCATTGCATTAAACTGACATAGCCCTCGATATCATTATTCTAGAAAAATACATTTTTCATCTCCCACGCTCGGAAAGTTTGCTGTTACTAGTAACTTACGATCGTGTAAAGGCCGGATTTAAACTATCTGCATTTTTGTGCGCTTCGAAATTTGAACGTGACGCCGGTGACTTTCCCGCGCCCTATGGTGTTGAAAAAGAAAAAAACACTGGCCGTTTAAGAAGATGCCAAGTCCCGGCAGAAAAAAGAACCTCATTCATAGTTCGTTTACACGCGTACTTCAGCGAAAGTGATTGTTCGTGCCCATTCTCTATATAAAACTGTGAATGTAAATGGGGCATAAGCATCTTTTAAAAAGGTAATGTCACGGAATAGAACATTCAAAAACGCGGTTTCTTCTTATAGTCTTTTCAATATTTTGTACACATATTTATTTTATAATACCAGTGAATAAAAAAAAATGCTTCGCTTCTGTTTTATCAAATAGATAATTATGTTTTGGTTTGTTAAATACATTTTTTCAAACGATATTACTAATTTAATTTTTTATCTCCTAGATTTTTTTTATATTATATTGTAAAAGTTCAGAATGCACCCGGAAAACAAAACATTCTTTTATTTACATAATTTTTGTGTCTGGATAAATAAACTTCAGGAAATTATTAATAAAACGAATGGTTTTAATACCAACGAAGCTCAAAACTTTAGTGCGGCAGCCGTAACTACAGTAAAATATGCTTTTAAAAGGAACTTATTTGACTGACCTGTTTTGCCTGTAAGTAGTTGTCTATAGAGTTTTCCCGCTTGGCTAACAAAGTCATTTCCTCGCTTCTGTGAGATGAAAAGTTTTGTGTTTCGCACGAATGCAATATTATTTGCGTCTCGTGCTTCTGAATACCTCGCTACGCTCAGGTTTCTTTTTTTGAACCACTCGCTACGCTCGTGGCTCAATTTTAGAAACCTTCGCTAGCTCGGTTTTCATTACAAGCACTCGCCGCAAACAATAATTTTGCATTCTTGCATAACAAATAACTATTATTTTCAAGTGCAGTGAAAACAGCCTTTTTCTTACAACTTTTTCTCACATCTTTCCACTTGTGATCCGAGATATAGCTCATAATTTTATTTACGAGTTGTCTGTTTCTCATCAGCATTCTCCACGCATGCCGGTCACAGGCCAGTTCCATCACATCCAGATACGACTATAAAGTTGTAAAGAAATAGTCTTCGAAATGCACTTTTCTTCAACAGACAAAGTCCCTGATCCACGTGAACGTGCCGCGCTCGTTCCGCGACGAAGTTCTCTACAACCAAGACGTGTGGGCGCAGGCGCTCGGGCTTCGCCCCGCGGAGCCCCTCCTGCTGGTGTCGGGCGCGCAGTACGACGCTGAGGACGTGGACGTGATGGCGCTGCTTACGGCCCTCAGGGAGGACGTCGGCCCTATGAACTCGCTGCACGCCATCGGTTTGTATTAGCTTAGTTGGCATTTTCTCGCGTTTTATTAGCTTCTTTTTTGTAGCCTGGATAGTAGTGTCCCATTTCTCTCTTGGCCCAGATTCTTAGATCATGAGCAGGGATCGGAATTTCTTCGCAGGCCAACGCATCGACTAGCGTTTTCGTCACGCGTCGACGCCATTTTGGTTTACTCAGTGAAATAAAGCAAGATGGCGTTAATCGTCATGGTCCCGGATCATGAGACACTATCAACTACGCCGGTTAATATTTGTCGAGATAGTCTCGCCTTATTCTCGGCCGGTCTCATCTGCGGTGTCTTGGAGTCTCGCCCACCTATCCGGGTGCGTTCGGCTAACATGGCGAGTCCAGGTTCACTTCCACTTTAGCCGTCTGAAGAGCGACGTAGGCAGTTTGTTATCCACCTCCCGCGACGAGGTCCTGTCCAAGATGGCGCTGCTTACGGCCCTCAGGGAGGACGTGGGCCCTATGAACTCGCTGCACGCTATCGGTTTTTTTTTTTTTTGCTTCTATTTTAGCCTGGATTTTACTTTTTCTTTTTGATTTGGACTCTACCAACTGCAGGGCTAAGTTTGTTTCTCTTTCGGCCCAGATTTTTAGATCATGAACAGGGATCGGAATGTTTTTCAGCTCAAAGCTAATAGCTAAAATAGCTGAACTAAATTAGCTCAGTTTAGCTTCTAAATAATAAAAAAGACAAAATGTTTAACGCCACGCTGCTATCGTCCATCATTAACATAAAACCTCTCCATGTCCAGGCCTCCCAAAGAACCTGATCAACAGCCTGATGACACTGGAGCTCGGCGAGTCGTTCACCTGGGAGGAGTATGGTCTCGACATCCGCGACTCTGCCGTCACGTGGCTTAACGACCTGGAGAGCGACGAGCGATACCGTCGCTGGCCCACGTCTTATATGGAGCTGCTGCGTCCTACGTACCCTGGGATGTTGAGGAATCTGAGGAGGAACATTTACAACTATGTAAGTGATAATTTTAATATACTCAGGGCCGCCCCCAGATGTACAGAAGGCCTTACGCTGGAGGTCACTGGAGGTAGTGAAACTCGCGCCAAGCTTGGCTCAAGCGCAGTCAGTGTAAAATTAACCCGATGCGATGCTGGTATCAAAGCTAACGTGCTGGAAGAGACTAGCAAAGGACCAGGGAGGTTTGTGACAGGGTAGAGTCCTAAGCCCAACAGTGGGCTTCTCTCATTCGACATCCGCGACTCTGCCGTCACGTGGCTTAACGACCTGGAGAGCGACGAGCGCTACAGCAGTTAGGGCATAAAATGGGCAGATGGAAAGCAGTGGATGAGACTAGCAAGGGACCGGGGAGGTTGGCGTAACAGGATACCTAAGCTCAACAGTGAGCTTCGCTCATAGTCAACCCGCGACTCGGAAAGAGTTCATAATTTGATGTTGAGGTTAGACTCTGCGCCTAGTAATAGCATGCTTACCCGAATTTAGACCGCCAGACATTATATTAGCTTTACAACTAAACAAAAGTTTCTCTGTATCGTCCTGCCAAGTCCAATTTCGGTATCCAAACCTTTCGTTTTTCACAGGTGATAATAATAGACCCAAGGGCGTCGCCAGCCGATGGCGCAGGGGGGGGCAAGTTGACTTTACCTACTACAATTCATACTTTTCTCATTCTCTATGAATGAGAAAAGTAGGTATGAATTGTAGGTAAAGTCGACAGCACATGAAGCTTTTCACTTGTACTACGAGCCTTACATCTACAGCCAGAGCGTAGTTGAGCGTACGGAATATTAGGAGTGGAATTGAAGAATTCATTCGAGTTTCGACGTATTTCGACGTACGGGAATGATTGTTCAAGGCTTGAACTTCAAGCAAATTAACTCAAAGACTACAATATTTGGCAACTTTTTTAGAATCTCTAGGGGGGGGCAGCTGCCCCTCCCTGCCCCCCCTTGGCGACGCCCTTGAATAGACCCGATATCCCGCGCCTCAGCGCCGCCCCTGAAACTAGGCGAGACCCTTCTGAAGCACGCGACGCCGGTCCGCGTGGGCTTGATGGGGCGCCCATACCCGGCAGGGAGGCATCCCAGCGAAGAGCTAGCTCTAGCCCTTTAGAATAAAAATATATTTTTTTCCCAGTCAACATTAATTTAGGTTCTCTAAGCTATACTTTTTTTCACAGGTAATAATAATAGATCCGATATCCCGCGCCTCAGCGCCGCCCCTAAAACTAGGCGAGACCCTTCTGAAGCACGCGACGCCGGTTCGCGTGGGCTTGATACTGGCGCCCATACCCGGCAGGGAAGGCAAAGAGCTAGTTTTGGAGTCAGCCGTGCGGAGCGCGTTCAACTTCGTCGCACAGGAGAAAAACTCGAACAAGGAAGCGTTCCATTTCCTCTCTCAAGTAAGTGACGGTAACATAGAGCTTCGAAATGAGCTGATAGCATAAGAGATTCACCATTTTTATTTCGCAACTCAGTTGCGAATACCGGTTGATTGAAACAGCTCAAAAACTGAGCTGTATTAGTGACCTATACTATAACTGCTAGAAGTCTTAGTAATGTGAAGGTAAACGGTCTTTTTTATTGATTCAGGGTACTCGCACTATACAGGGCGTCCCACGGCTATGCCACATGGAGGGAAAGTACCTTAAATATTGTAGATGGAACATTTTACTGAAAGAAGACATTATTTTAATTTAAAAAACAATTTAAACTGCATTCATAGATATTTAAATAATTACATGGTTGAACCGGGAATAGAACCCGTTACATGAGAAAAATAATTACCCTGTAGTTTTATCATACCGATCGAAAGGCTTCATCATAAGGATTATTTTTTGTTAAATAACATAGTGTCAGAAATAAAAGGAAGACCATGAATTTTAACATTTTTAATACAACATTAATCAATTTATCAATGAAAATCACAGTAACAAAAGAATAAAAGTATGAAAATGAAACACATTTTTGAATTATTTCTTTATAATCAGCCAGCCGCGTTGCGATGGACACATTTTACGCGTCTTTCGGCTCAGGATACGGCTCGATTTGTTGCATACTACCAGGTAAATGTTAAAATTCATGGTCTTCCTTTTATTTCTGACCCTATGTTATTCAGCAAAAAATAATCCTTATCATGAAGCCTTTCGATCGGTATGATAAAACTACAGGGTATTTTTTTTCTCATGTAACGGGTTCGATTCCCGTTTCAACCATGTAATTATTTAAATATCTATGAATGTAGTTTAAATTGTTTTTTAAATTAAAATAATGTCTTCTTTCAGTAAAATGTTCCATCTACAATATTTAAGGTACTTTCCCTCCATGTGGCATAGCCGTGGGACGCCCTGTATACACTGTCAAGGTAGCAAAAAGAGTTCATGCGAATTACGGCTTTCTGATCTGGTCACAAAGTCGAAAGTTGTATGAGCTTTGCAGTGTGGTCTGCCAGCTCAAAACCGTCCGTATTGTTTTTATAATAATGATAATTCTTTCTTACAGTTGCTTGGCGGTGAAGAGGAGAAGATAACTTTGGAGCTCATAAAGACCAATCTGAAGAAGTACACGGGAACCAGTGAAAACCTTGACGACATCATCTCTGAGGATTCAGAGTACAACTTTGGAAGTCAACTGGCCAACGAGTTTGTGTCGAAGATTGGAAACAACAGGTTCCCAGAGGTGAGATAGCAAATTATTGCTTTTAGTTATAAGTAATTTTCTAAATCCAATAAGGGATAGTCATACGCCTAGCGCGACATAAAATAGCCTATTTCGGTCTAACGCACAAAGCTGTTATTATGACGAGGCAAAAAGCGGGCCTGTGCATGCCACCGTCCCCATAAAAAAATACGCTTGAGCAAGCTGCGGGGGTAGCATGACTTTTATCGAGGCGGATTTATCCAACAAAATGGCGGTTTATCAGCATTTTTGACGTTTATAGTGGGTTATATATCGCTATCGACGATTTATAACCCACTTTAGACGTCAAAAATGCTGATAAACCGCCATTTTGTTGGATAAATCCGCCTCGATAAAAGTCATGCTACGGGGACTGTGTGGGGCGAGTCAACACCGAAACAGCCCCAACTACCTGCTTTCTTACTAAAAGTCAACTATACAAGGTGTTGTTTTGTAAAGTGACACCCGATTCAGGGGTGACTATTTACACGATACTGAAACTAAAAAAAAAATTAAAAACATGTTAGTAAAAAATACCCGAAAACCCAAATGGCCTCCCTTACTACTATTATACTACCAAACTAACACTTGCGCGCGCGCTTTGAGAATGTCGCGGTTATTATATGTAGAACAAATTGAACAAGGTCATTTGTTAATGAAACTTTTTTTTTATACATAAATTTATTTTTAGTTTCAAGAGTTACTAAAACTATTTTCCCTGAGTCGGGTGTGACTGACCAAAGCAACACTCTGTATAAGAGAGAAGAATATTATGTCTCCACCTCTAACCAACCAACATTGCGCCCCGCAGGTGCTAATCAACGGCGTCCCCCTGACGGACGAGGGCGCGACGGCCGCGACGTCATCGGTGGAGCTACTCGAGGAGGCGCTGGTGACGTCACTGTCGCGTCACACGGGCCGCCTTCAGCGCGCCGTCTTCCGAGGAGAGCTGTCGGACTCGGACGACGCTCTCGACCATCTGATGCGGCAGCAGCATATCATGCCACGGTGAGGGACTTTGATAGATGTCAGAACTACTTTGGAGGAGGCTAAGGTCCATAAAGGGTTCTACAACCCTTAATGGGCCTTGGCCATCTGATGCGGCAGCAGCATATCATGCCACGGTGAGGGACTTTGATAGATTTCGGAACTACTGTGGAGGAGGCTAAGGTCCATAAAGGGTTCTACAACCTTTTATGGGCCTTTGCCATCTGATGCAGCAGCAGCATATCATGCCACCGTGAGGGACTTTGATAGATGTCGGAACTACTGTGGAGGAGGCCAAGGCCCATAAAGGTTTCTACAACCCTTAATGGGCCTTGGCCATCTGATGCGACAGCAACATTATCATGCCACGGTGAGGGACCTTGATAGATGTCGGAACTACTGTGGAGGAGGCCAAGGTCCATATGGGTTCTACAACCCTTTATGGGCCTTGGCCATCTGATGCGGCAGCACCAAATCATGCCACGGTGAGGGACTTTGATAGATGTCGGAACTACTGTGGAGGAGGCCAAGGTCCATAAAGGGTTCTTCAACCCTTTATGGGCCTTGGCCATCTGATGCGGCAGCACCAAATCATGCCACGGTGAGGGGCCTTGATAGATGTCGGAACTACTGTGGAGGAGGCCAAGGGCCATAAAGGGTTCTACAACCCTTAATGGGCCTTTGCCATCTGATGCCGCAGCACCAAATCATGCCACGGTGAGGGACCTTGATAGATGTCGGAACTACTGTGGAGGAGGCCAAGGGCCATAAAGGGTTCTACAACCCTTAATGGACCTTGGCCTTCTGATGCGGCAGCAGCATATCATGACACGGTGAGGGACTTTGATAGATGTCGGAACTACTGTGGAGGAGGCCAAGGCCCATAAAGGGTTCTACAACCCTTTAAGGGCCTTGGCCATCTGATGCGGCAGCAGCATATCATGCCACGGTGAAGGACCTTGATAGATGTCAGAACTACTGTGGAGGAGGACAAGGTCTATAAAGGGTTCTACAACCCTTTATGGGCCCTGGCCATCCGATGCGGCAGCAGCATATCATGACACGGTGAGGGACTTTGATAGATGTCGGAACTACTGTGGAGGAGGCCAAGGGCCATAAAGGGTTCTACAACCCTTAATGGGCCTTGGCCATCCGATGCGGCAGCAGAATATCATGCCACGGTGAGGGACCTTGATAGATGTCGGAACTACTGTGGAGGAGGCCAAGGCCCATAAAGGGTTCTACAACTCTTTACGGGCCTTGGCCATCTGATGCGGCAGCAACATATCATGTCACGGTGAGGGACCTTGATAGATGTCGGAACTACTGTGGAGGAGATAAAGGCTTTTACTCAAAAAAGCTCGTAATGTGGACATTAATTCGACAACCTTCTTTGAGCAAAGTCGGACTTGCGGGCTACTTGGATTAGGCGCCAGAAAAGTTGTATGGAATTTCATTAATGTCTTGTGTTTTGCGGCCAGAAAAACATTAATGTCGAGTTTTGTTTCATAAATAGAACTCAAACATCAGGTGCAAAAAGTATTTATTTAGAATTAGGCTGTATGGGTACTGGCAGTCGACACATTGCACAGAAAAAAAAAGAGCGGCCATATTGTTTTCGACTTTTCGCGCGTTGTTCGAAGTGATTTTTTTCTGTGTTTTTGTTGAAAAAGTGAACTCTCAAAGCGACGAATCCTCGGATTTAATGTGTTTAACACCGCCGGGCATTCAAAATCAAGCGAAATTAGTAATTGGAAATTTATTGCCACCGAAGTCAAAAGAAAAATACAAGCAAGCTTACCAACAAAAAGTTTGCGGAATGGAAAATCGACAAAAAGTACTTAATCTACGACAAATGGTAAGCTAATTAAATTACTATGTTAATTACTATTCTAATTAATATTTTAATTACTCGCATTGTTTGAGTAAAGCACTATACAAGCCTTGGTCTGCAATGAGTGCGCTTCTGGCCACGCTATGATTGCCTCGAGCTTAGCTTAGCTACGCTCTCGGCCCTCAAGTTTGGTCATCATTGCAGCCCTTGCTGGCCGCGCTATAAAGGCCTCGACCTTCGGTCTCGGCCTTCATTTCAGCTTGTCCATCAAGGGCTGCAATGCTGACCGCATTGTGAGGGCCTTGAGCTGCGCTACGCTGCGCTCTGTCGGCCATCAAAAGCGCGCCAGAAACGCACTCATTACAGATCGCGGCAGTAATGTACTATTAAAGGGTTCTACAACCCTTTATGGGCCTTGGCCATCTGATGCGGCAACAACATATAATGCCACGGTGAGGGACCTTGATAAATGTCGGAACTACTGCGGAGGACGTCATCAGTGGAGCTACTCGATGAGGCGCTGGTGACGTCACACGGGCCGCCTGCAGCGTGCCGTCTTCCGAGGAGTGCTTTCGGACTCGGACGACGCGCTCGATCATTTGATGCGGCATCAGCACATCATGCCACGGTGACTTGACTTGAGTTAAATCCTATTATCTCTCAGGAGGGACATAGGGCTCGAAGAAGTTTTCTCCACTTGGGACGATCTTTTGCAGTTGGTTCAAGGTCGTTCCAGTCCAGACCGACCTTCTGCGCCTCACTAGTGACCGGCGCCACGTGGATTTGGGGCGACCCACTCGCCGTTTGCCCTCGGGCAGCCAGGTTAGCACCTGCTTGGTTGGGTAGGTTTCGTGTCTCCTCAGTGTGTATCCGAGACAACCCCACTTTCTAAGGAGGATGGCACGGTGAGGGACCTTGATAGATGTCGGAAATACTGTGGAGGAGGCCAGGACCCGTAAAGGGTTGTAGTGCCAAGTGAAATAGGTGAATGTGTGTTTGACAGTTTAGACCTTCGACGTTACAAAATTTGAATCCACTATTTGCTAGTAATGAGATGATTTATACAGCGTCCAGCGGCACCTTCACACACACTAGATGGGTGAAGAGACCACTCGGCGCTGCAGTGACTGGGACATTGTTTTAGATCGAGTAGGCATGCTCAGTACCTATACCATCCTGAAAGCTTAGTCGGCCTAGCCCACAGGTAGTATTTGCTATATCCCTTTCAATATTTGTCCAATATTTATTTTTTATTTCGTGTCAAAAATCAATAAAGGCTAACTAAAGTTTATTTTTAACAGGTTGAACCGTCGCATACTGGGATCGGAATCGTCCCAATACTTGGACCTCTCAGGTGTCGCCACTTCAAGCGAACTTTTCACTGAAGATAAAGTCCACAAACTTCTGCACCTTACAGGTAAAACCCCCATAGATGACGCCACCATCGCAAATTAGTGCAAGTGTCTTGAGGCCGCCATTTTGTTTCTAACGCCATTCTAACACATTGCTGAGGACAATATAACGCAGAAGAGGAACGATGCTGGGCCACTTGCTGCGTCACTACAAATTCATAACTAATATAATATAAGGAAAGAGAGGTAGAGAGGAAGGCCACGGAGAAGCTACTTTGACCAAATTAAAGAGAAGGTGGATATCGTGACGTACCAGGCTGCGAAGGAACAGGCCTGAGATCGAAGTGCATGGAGGATAACTTTTAAATATAATGATGATGTCTTTTTGTCGTCGGTTTTCTTATATACTTATATCTTATTTTATGTTATGCATTTGTCCGCAGGCCGCGACGCACTAGCTACGGCGCTGCCCATTCTCAAATACTTCACAAAGCCGGGCAAACCGGACAAGATCAGCCAAACCGTTTGGATCATTGGCGACTTGAACAAGAAAGAGTCGCGGTCTCTGCTCAGAGACGCCTTGACCTTCATGGTAAGTTTGTACAACGAAACGACTAACTAAAAAGAAAACTGTAACATAGTTTGATACATCTCTTCGGTCTCCTTTCACTTTGCATGTATATGGTTAAATTAATTATCTCTCTCTCTCTTATTGTCTCTTCTTCTTGAGTGCACTGATATGAACAGTCGGCTACATGCCAGGATATCCCTTTTTGTTTGATTTACGCACTTATGTCGCGCGCTTTTTCGGCCAATTCAATTTGGCAAATGGTGCACCATAAAGGCTTTTTTATTTCAACATGCAGTCAAAAATTAACTTTCTTACAGCGCGAATCAGGCGGCGTCCGCGTCGCGTTCATTCCCAACGTCGACGGGCAGGCGGGCGTCGACCAGTCACTGAATAAGGTGGTCATGGCTGCCCTGACGTCACTCGAGCCTGCTAAGGCTACCAAATACGTCGTGCAACTGTTGGAAGACGAAGGGTGCCACGAGAAGAAGAACTGTGATATTTTGGTAAGTGATGAACAGGGACCGGAATTTTCACATCGACGCGCGTTTTCGTCCCGCGTCGAGTACCGCCTTCTTGCTTTACGTAGTGCAATAAAGGAAGATGGCGCTAGTCCATACAGGACAGCACTATTCGATGTAGTTGGTCCTTGATGATGAAAACTGACCATCCTCTTAATTAGTCGACCGAGTCCACAGAAAAACAAGGTCAATACTCTATTCAAACATGTTCCAAGTTCCACTTTAGTTTGAGTAGAGGTGGCAATTGTCACTCAAATCATCCAACTATTCCTATTGTTGCAATACATTTTGGTATTTCGAACCCTAGATCTTCATTGGACTTTATTTCTCCACAGCCCGAATTAGTGCCATCGCTCAACAAATACGAATGGGTGCTCAAGTCTGCGCGCATGCTGTGCGCGCGCTCGCTGCACTTGAGAGCGTCGGCGCGCGCCGTCGTGCACAACGCGCGGCTGCTCGGCCCCATCGCTGACTCGGAGACCTTTAGCTTGGACGACTTTACTCTGCTTGAAAGGTAAACACTATGAAGCCATATTTAACCATGTAAGAACCCAGTTCGGCCGAATACCTTCCAAATATCCACCTCTCATCATGCTCTGCCTGCCCTAATATCTGCAGATTGGACGATCTTGTGGCGGCTAGTGATAACGCACTAAGCGTTGCGGAATTCTTAATTAACAATTAATTTAGACTAAGGCGTAGAAGGTATCGTTTTGTCATCGTTACGCTAGGGAGAAGATTTAAGTTAGTTCAGTCTCATCGCTCAACAAATACGAGTGAGTGCTCAAGTCTGCGCGCATGCTTTGCGCGCGCTCGCTGCACTTGAGAGCGTCGGCGCGCGCTGTCGTGCACAACGCGCGGCTGCTCGGCCCCATCGCTGACTCGGAGACCTTTAGCTTGGACGACTTTACTCTGCTTGAAAGGTAAACACTATGAAGCCAAATTTAACCATCTAAGAACCCAGTTCGGCCGAATACCTCGCAAATATTTATCCACCTCTCATCATTCCCTGCGTGCCCTAATATCTGCAGATTGGACTATCTTGTGGTGGCTAGTGATATCGCACTTAGCGTTGCGGAATTCTTAATTAACAATTTATTTAGATTAAGGCGTAGAAGGTGTCGTTTTGTCATCGTTACGCTAGGGAGAAGATTTAAGTTAGTTCAGTCTCATCGCTCAACAAATACGAGTGGGTGCTCAAGTCTGCGCGCATGCTGTGCGCTCGCTGACTCGGAGACCTTTAGCTTGGACGACTTTACTCTGCTTGAAAGGTAGATTCAGTACATCCAGCCTAATTACTCGGTTCCAATCCTCATCAAATACGGGTGGGTGCGATGTCGTACATAATCTTTATCTGGACAGACCGTTAAATCAGAGACTTTCAGTTTTGATTACTCGATATCTTGCTTCGATAAGACCCTAGGGCAATATCATAAAGTAAGGTTGGACTGACTGCTATGCGTGAATATCGCGCAAAAACTGTTTCAACACCACCTAAACTTAAAATCATATTCCACAGGTTCACAAGTCAAACTTACGGCGATAAGTTATCCGAAGTGCTCGACAAGAAAAAGAAGAAAGTATCAAGCAACGACGTCATGGATGATGATGATGGTAAAGTTTTGTTTTGAATAGACTTTCGCCCGATTTCTGCAAGAGCGATCAAATGTAACAGGTGATTAGTCGAAGATTAATTCAAAATAGCGGCAAGTGATTGGCTGAAATGAGTTTTACACGTGTCTGTTACATTTGATCGCTCATACAGAAATCGGGCATAAATATTTTGTCAATCGAGTCTATTGAATGAATAAATAAAAATTCATGATGTACAATAAAGTGAATTTCCCAAACAGACGACGACGAAACCCCCACACTGTCGGCGGACGAGCGCCTCAAAGTGATAGCTGTGTTAGCCTCGCGCAGCCCTCGCTCGCGCACCCCCCTACCCACCGGGCTTCGCACAGAGCACTCGCTAGTGGAGCTGCGGCCGCTGTATGAGAACGAAGCTGCCATTGAGGTCAGTACACAGTGGTTGTTGACTCTTACCCAAAGATACCTCGAAGAAACCCCCACACTCTCCACGGACGAGTGCCTCAAAGTGATAGCGGTGTTGGCCTCGCGCAGCCCTCGCTCGCGCACTCCCCTACCCACCGGGCTTCGCACAGAGCACTCGCTAGTGGAGCTGCGGCCTCTGTACGAGAACGAAGCTGCCATCGAGGTGAGTACACAATGGTGGTTGACTCTTACCCAAACAGACGACGAAGAAACCCCCACACTGTCGCCGGACGAGCGCCTCAAAGTGATAGCGGTGTTGGCCTCGCGCAGCCCTCGCTCGCGCACTCCCCTACCCACCGGGCTTCGCACAGAGCACTCGCTAGTGGAGCTGCGGCCTCTGTACGAGAACGAAGCTGCCATCGAGGTGAGTACACAATGGTGGTTGACTCTTACCCAAACAGACGACGAAGAAACCCCCACACTGTCGGCGGACGAGCGTCTCAAAGTGATCGGTGTTGGCCTCGCGCAGCCCTCGCTCGCGCTACCCCCCATACCCACCGGGCTTCGCACAGAGCACTCGCTAGTGGAACTGTGGCCGCTGTATGGGAACGAAGCTGCCACCGAGGTGAGTACACAGTGGTGGTTGACTCTTATCCAAACAGATGCAATGACGAAGAAACCCCGACACTATCGGCGGACGAGCACCTCAAAGTGATAGCGGTGTTGGCCTCGCGCAGCCCTCGCTCGCTCACCCCCCTACCCACCGGGCTTCGCACAGAGCACTCGCTAGTGGAGCTGCGGCCGCTGTATGAGAACGAAGCTGCCATTGAGGTCAGTACACAATGCGGAGCGCCTGGTGATAGTTATACAGTCAGATTGGAAGAGAGGTTTTAGATAAGTTGTAGAAAATATTCTAAACACGCCTCACAGTGATAGCGGTGTTGGCTTCGCGCAGCCCTCGCTCGCGCACCCCCCTACCCACATAAACTGTCATTGAAAGCGATTGAGATAGGGATAGGGATTGCGACTCGATTTTTAAGGATATTGTATTTATCATGTCAATAGATAGTGGCGCTGGTGGACCCGGCGTCGACGGCGGCGCAGCGCCTGGCGCCTCTGCTTCTTGTGTTGAGGAAGGTGATCAACTGCCGCGTCAAGCTGTTCCTGAACCCGCAGGACAAAAACTCAGACATGCCACTCAAAAGGTACGTCTATTTAGTTAGAGATTCAAGATACGTCAGTTTTGCTCGCTCGTCGATCAGCCACGAGCAAAACGATCGTCCGTCGTTTAAAATCCACGATACGCGACTTGTACACGCTCCCTCGCTGAGGTCACAACCAGATCCTACCTACCTACAACCGGATTATAGTTTTTTTTTCTAACTTCATCAGCTAATATACTCAACAAGCTTTGTTGAAAAATTACCTATGAGTTACCTACAACGCATCAAGATTTTTTTATCCCGCTATTGAGTAGCGCCATTTTGCTTTACATTTTGCTTTGTAGTATATTAAAGCAAGTAATTCATGTCGGAATTAAAGCAAACAGAAAGCCATCTGCCAGGCACCCTTTGGGCGGCCTAAAAACGCTGACACCAGGGTTGGCCATTGTCTCATACGATTAACCTACCCTTGCCTTTCGTTCAATTGTTTCCCAGATGTCAAACTTCATTTGGGCGGTGTTTAGCCAGGTGCTTTTAAAATGTTCAAGTGTCGTAACCATAATTTTCCACCCAGTTTCTACCGCTACGTCCTCGACCCGGAGCTCCGGTTTACATCCGCGGGCGCCCAGACCGGCGGCGCGCTCGCCCGCTTCGCGCGCCTCCCGCACGCGCCTCTCCTGTCTATGGAGCTCCGTACGCCGGCCAACTGGCTAGTCGAGTGCGTCAAGTCCGTCTACGACCTCGACAACATACGGCTGGCTGATGTCGACACTGTGGTGCATAGGTGAGTGGTTTCTCTTCTTGTTGTATTTCAACCCATAAAAATAGAAATAGAAATAAAAATTATTTTTATTGCCAAAAAAAATTTTTACATGCTAGAAAAAATAGATTACATACTAGACTAGCTTTTCGCCCGCGACTTCGTCCGCGAAGACTTATAAGAAGTTGCCTGGGTACATCTTTCACCATTATCAAATTAGCATGAATAGAGTCATGGGTGTGTATTTTTGTAAGCTATCTCTATTCCAAATGTCAACCAAATCCGTCGTGCAGTTTCAGCGTGGAAGTGTATGTGTTGTGTATGTGTGTGACCAAATTGGTAAAGATCAAATGAATCCAACAAAAAAAAAAACATACTTTGAACCTTTTTGGCCATTTTAGGTGTATCATTATTATTGTTTT
The DNA here is from genome assembly GCA_949319315.1 of Zelleria hepariella. NCBI lineage: Eukaryota > Metazoa > Arthropoda > Insecta > Lepidoptera > Yponomeutidae > Zelleria > Zelleria hepariella. Next base: position 7,370,753 of record OX439391.1, on the reverse strand, counting down.
CTTCATGCTTGGTAGATTTGCTATAAAACGCAACTGTAGTTAAATGTTCATTGAATAGTTGTAGCTTTAATGGTTCCGGCATTGATATTGATACTACATCAGGAAAACTCTTAAAATGTTTCCACCCTTTTTGATGCTGAAACATGTGTTTTATTATTATTTCTGATTTAATACACGACTACTTAGTTTCAAGGTAATCTGACCCAATAAAATGATAATTTCATATAAATTTTGAACCCCGTTTTGGCCGTTTTAGGGTTAACATTATTACTTTTTTCTTCATGGTTGGTAGTTTTGCTATAAAACGCAACTGTAGTTTTTCAAATTTGTAACTTAAATGGGTTGGGCCCAGCATTGCTACTACATCAGGGAAAAATATTCAACGTTTCCACCCATTTTAAGCCTTCATTCGCTGAAATGAGAAAAATTCTGAAACACGTGTTTAATTATTTCTGATTTAGCATACGAATACTTAGTTTCAAGTATATCAGACAAAAAAAAAATGTATTTCATACAAACTTTTAACCCCGGTTTGGGCATTTCAAGGGTTAACATTATTACTTTTTTCGTCATGGTTGGTAGTTTTGCTATAAAACGCAACTGTAGTTCAAATTTCAAAGTTCTAACTTAAATGGTTTGGACCCAGCATTGCTACTATATCAGGGACAAATCTCCAACGTTTCCACCCATTTTAACCCTTCATTCGCTGAAATGAGAAAAATGCTGAAACACGTGTTTAATTATTTCTGATTAAGTATACGAATACTAAGTTTCAAGTAAATTGGACCAAAAAAAATTTTTATTTCATACAAACTTTGAACCCCGGTTTGGGCATTTGACGGGTTAAAATTATATTTTTTTCTTCATGGTGGGTAGTTTTGCTACAAAACGCTACTGCACATTCAGATTTCAAAGTTGTAGCTTCAATTGTTTGGGCCCAGCATTGCTACTACATCAGGAAAAAAACTTCAACGTTTCCACCCATTTTAACCCTTCATTGGCTGAAATGAGAAAAACGCTGAAACACATGTTTGATTTTTTCTGATTTAGTATACTAATACTTAATTTCAAGTAAATCGGACCAAAAAAAAATTTTATTTCATACAAACTTTGAACCCTGGTTTGGGCATTTGAAGGGTTAAAATTATATTTTTTTCTTCATGGTAGGTAGTTTTGCCACAAAACACTACTGCAGTTTCAATTTCATAGTTGTAGCTTTAATGGTTTAGGCCTGGCATTGATACTAAATCAGGAAAAATCTTCAAACTTTTCTACCCCTTTTAACCCTTTAGTGGGCAGAATTTTGAAAAACGCTGAAACACGTGTTTAATTGTTTCTTATTAAATTTACAAATACTAAGTTTCAAGTAAAACGGACCAAAATAAATTTTTATTTCATACAAACTTTGAACCCCGGTTTGGGCATTTGACGGGTTAAAATTATATTTTTTTCTTCATGGTGGGTAGTTTTGCTACAAAACGCTACTGCAGTTTCAATTTCATAGTTGTAGCTTAAATGGTTTGGGCCCGACGTTGACACTACATCACGAAAAATATTCATACATTTCAACCTCGTTTAACCCTTAAACGGCTAAAATTAGAAAAAAGCTAAAACAGGTGTTAAATTATTTTTGATTTAATATACGAATTCTTAGTTGCAAGTAAATCCGGACAAAAAATTTTTTTTTTTCATACAAACTTTGGACCTTATTTTTACCGCCTTAAGGGTTAAACTTGAAGTAAATCTGTCTTAACCCGTAGCGTGTCTACAAATTACAACTATTGACAAATTTTCACTGTTGTGGCATTAGCGGTTTTGTTCCAGCATTGATCGTAACTGGTGAAAAAAATCGAAAAACTTTGGCACCCATTTTAACCCTTAAGAACATAGAAATGAGAAAAAATCTGAAATAGGTGTCAAGTCATTTTAAAAAAAAAGTACAAAAAACCAAGATTTAAGATTATAAGACCCAAAAAAAAATTTTTCCCATACACACTTTGAGCCCTATTTTGACCCACTTAAGGGTTAAATAAAAAAAAATCGCTTCTTAAATGAACCCTCCACCATATAACGCAACTTTTGTCCAAATTTCATACTTATAGGTTCAGCCGTTTGGGCTGTAGCGTGATGAGTCAGTCAACCTAAGCCTTTTATATATATAGATAACCCACGTTTACTGTAGATTTCTTCCAAGGCACGGCATTATTTTTAACCGACTGTCCAAAGGAGCTATCGGTCGCTGGCCTTTCTCATCCGGTTCTTTCCTGACATTTGGACCATGTCGACAAACTATTCCTGTCGGTCTCCTGCCCATATTTCTATGGCCCGTTCTGCAGTTTTTGGTACCATACATAATTGGCAACCGTATTAGGCTGTATCTAGTTCAGGCACTGTGTACGTTTTTACCTAAGTTGAATATGTACTACATATGATAAATGAATTTGAATAATATTGGTAATATTATAACGTTGCCTGATAAATCTGTCTGTATAAGGCAAAAACGATATAATAGACTTGGCAATCCTTCTAAAAGTCGCCAACCCTCTTTGCCCCCAGCGAGTTTGAACTAGAATACCTGCTGCTGGAAGGTCATGCGTGGGATACCACCCTTGGCACGCCCCCACGCGGTCTCCAGCTGATCCTGGGCACGCATGAGAAGCCTGACCTCATGGACACCATCGTCATGGCCAACCTGGGCTATTTCCAGCTCAAGGCCAACCCTGGCGCCTGGATACTGCGCCTGAGGCCGGGGCGGTCCGAGGAGATCTATGAGATTGTTGGGTGAGTATCTTATCTTATCTTATTGGTATGGGGCCAGGCTGAGAGCCCGGGACACTTCGACCCAGTGGAATCTTTTGTGTCACCCCCGTCCTTATTCCTGCTCAGAACGTGCGAAGACCGAGGTCATAAGCTTTAGAACGTCACCGAGGTTGAGGAACTTAGTTGGGTGAGTACTGAGTAGCTTTTGTCGCTGTGTTACGGTTACACAGAATACCCTTGGCACGCCTCCTCCAGGTCTCCAGCTGATCCTGGGCACGCATGAGAAGCTAAACCATCGTCTTGGCCAACCTGGGTTTCTTCCAGCTCAAAGCCAACCCCGGCACGTAGGGTTACGTATCGCAGAATACCATTGGCACCCCGCCGCGGTGTCTCCAGCTGATCCTGGGTATGTATGAGAAGCCACACCATCGACTTGGCCAACCTGGGTTACTTCCAGCTCAAGGCTAACCCATACTGCGTCTGAGACCGAGGCGGTCTGAGGAGATCTATGAGATTGTTTTTATCACTTAGGAGTTTTTAACACTGTTTGATTGAACTAGGTCGACTAAGCTGTGAGGGTGGTATAGGTGCTGGGCAAGCCTACTCCATATAAAGCATGACCCAAGCACCGCAGCGCCAAGTGCTAGTGGAGTTCGTCTGTCTAGTGACTGATAAATCTCAGAGTTACAAAAACCTGTGTTTATTATAAGGGTTACATTTACATCCAAAAAATCGTATTAGGATAGTTAACCTTTACTACCTTCGCTATGTGCTACACGCGTCAAACCTAGGTTGCTCCGAGCCTTATTGGTTTTCAGGCCTTATTTCGGTTTCGCCTTATTCAAAGCACACTCGTAGATACTTCAGTCAATTGTTTCGCGTTTCTCCATTCAGATACAACTTGAACTGTTATTCATTTCCCTTTCCACGCCGGCAGGCACGAAAACACGGACACGCCAGCCGGCAGCACCGACATCCAGGTCCTCATGAGCTCGTTCCGGAGCCACGTCATCAAGCTACGCGTCACCAAGAAACCGGACAAACAACACCTCGACCTGCTCGTCGAAAACGAGGACCAGAACACCGGCGGCATTTGGAACTCTATCGCCAGGTAAGACGGGGTGATTTCGCTTGTTCGAATTATGTTTTTAAATATTCAATTTATTAATGGCATCCTTTTTTATGTCTACAGCTTTCTAGAAGTTTTGTAGTACGTTTCTGACGTTTTTCTTACAGTTTTTTTCACATTGCTTTCTCATAACCGCACAGTTGTAAATTGCCTTACACGAGCTCAAATGAGAGACTTGTTTGCTAATAATTTATTGGTGAATTGGTGCTTTCCCCAATTATTACCAGACACAGTTTTTGTGTGTTTCTTACTGCTAGTTGCTACTTCCATTGCTTGTTCATTATTTCTTAGTATTTTAAAACAATTGTTTGTGGATCCTATTATGGTCGAACGTCGAACTAATAACTATTTGCTGGTTTATGGTTTATGAACTTCAGTAATCCCATCGCAGCTTTCTAAACAAAAGGCTTAGCAAATGTGATCATACCCCTTATTAAAAGACACAGCGTAACTTTAACAATATATCGCTATTTATTTATAACAAATGTTCAATGTTATTTTATTATTTAAAAGTTGAGTTTGAAGTTTCACCGCGTTTAAGGGCCAATAGCCCTTGCTACCCTTGGGTCTACCCTTGCTTGCAAACGGAAGCGGGTCGTGCGGCCAAGCGTTCCAGGTCAAAGCAAAGTCTAGCATTATTATGAAAATAACAAATACCGCAGAACGTTTGACTGCGTGATCGTTTCCTCCCCGCGGTCTCCCATATATCGAATGTATAGAACTTACAATATCATGTTTGCAGCGGGTTCGCAAAGTTAACACTCAAAGATTCGGTGACAAATACAAAACCAAAAGTATGACACCAAAGTTACTTTTGTGATACCTAAATCACAAAACCTTATATTTAGCACACTCTTTGCACAATCACAATTTTCAATTTTTCACAAGAACTTCGCCGCCCTGCAAACGGATTGTATGTTCTTCGTAATCGGCTTCATTACGTATCTTACAACTAGAAGACTCGGCAGCGGCATTTGTCCATTGGTTGGTTTCTATCCATAGCAAAGAAAGTGACGCCGGCGCGAAGCATTCTGGCACCTTATTAAGGCTCCCCCACACACAGGCGCGTTTTTATCGGTCGATAGTATCGCATGCGTTATTGCGATATCTGGTTTTAGCACATTTTGTATTAGGATGGCCATGGAGTTACACACTGCTGCGATAATAACGCTATGGCCATCCTAATACAAAATGTAATGAAAACAGATATCGCAATAACGCGTTACGTTATTATCGACCGATAAAAACGCGCCTGTGTGGGGGAGCCTTTAATCGCGAGCCGTCATTGTAGTCCCTAATCTGTGGCACTGCTTTACCATTGCAAGACACGTAATCAATGCGGTCGTTCAGAGTGCGACGTTATAGCAGTAACAGACGCTCGAACCTGGTGCGGCCGAACCAACGCACTGTGCGGTGCGCTGTTCACGCCACACGACCGTACCGAACCACAGATTGCTCATTCGTATCGTATGAGTTCGATGTGCAAACGCTTCGAACTAACCGAGCCTTAAATAATAATAATAATGTTCGGTGTACCATGCTACACACGATCGAATATGGTTCCACACCGCACCGCGTTCGTGGTTCGGCCGCACCAGGTTCGAGCGTCTGTTACTGCTATTAGAGCCCCCTAACGCTAGTGTACTTACGCGCAGCTCGTTCGGCGGCGACGAGGCGGACGCGGGTGACGAGACCATCAACGTGTTCTCCGTGGCCTCGGGGCATCTGTACGAGCGCTTCCTCCGCATCATGATGATGTCCGTCCTCAAGCACACCAAGTCGCCGGTCAAGTTCTGGTTCTTGAAGAACTACCTGAGCCCCGCGCTGAAGGTGAGTCTTTCTTTTATCATTTATTGTATAGATCTTGCAACTCACGAATGCGACTGAGCCATAGTTGTGTTTGTTCGTATACATGCACTTTGCGATAGTGTGCATGCTTTCTATTCGATGTGTCCCCACACAAAGCACGCACACTATCGCAAAGTGCTTGTATGCGAACAAACACAACTATAGCCCAGTCTCATTCGTGAGTTGCAAGATCTATATTTGAAACATGCTAGATGCTAGGCATCAAAGGCATCGAAATGCTGATAGTCGTCGGTGATATTGAAGGTAAACTACGCAACAAAACAAAGGCTAAATGGACAGTGACTGAAAAGCATACAATGCATGGTCAAGATTCGTCAGTTCCTAAAAGTTGCAGACAACTGATGATGCAAATGCCAAAAAAATGGTACAAATGCAACCGGATGCTGGTGTAGAAACAAAGAGACAATCAACGTGTTCTCCGTGGCCTCGGGGCATCATGATGATGTCCGTCCTCAAGCAAACCAAGTCGCCGGTGAAGTTCTGGTTCTTAAAGAATTACCTGAGCCCCGCTTTGAAGGTGAGCTCGAGTTTTATACTAGTCACTTCTACTACTACCCGCTCAGTGGCGTAGCTACATAGGGACAAGGTAGGGCAATGTCCTAGGGCCCCCAAGCTCAGGGGTCCCCCTCGGACCCATGTTTATTTCTTGATAATATTTTTTTCTTATTGTTTATTTCTGTCAGCTAATTATCTATTCGACTATACGAACGATATAGATGTCAGTATTATTTTTACTAGGGGGAGCAATTATATATTTTTTGGGATATCGGTGTTGGCTCTGTAGCAAAAGTTATTCTTAGAACCAGTATGTCTCAAATATATCAGTACCTTCTTTACCTAAACAACGATTACCAAACAATTTTTTGCCCTGGCACTGTCGCTGTATGAGCGGTGAGTCGCGACCCACCGTTACAGAAACGCAGCCCTTCTTCATAATAACCTGTTTTACATACCTAAAAACCAAAATAAAAACCAACAGTGATCTTCTTCTTCAAGGGTCCTCACACAGTCAGTTTTTTGCATCGTCCTTAATTCATAGCTGTCCTGAATATTTGTTCCATGGTTTTCATACAACAGGGTATAATAATATCAATCAGCTGATCATTCTCCCGTCCACAGGACAGCCTCCCCTACATGGCGCAAGAGTTCGGCTTCCAATACGAACTAGTGCAATACCAGTGGCCGCGCTGGCTGCAGCGGCAGCGCGACCGACAGAGAACCATCTGGGGCTACAAGATACTGTTCCTCGACGTTCTGTTTCCGCTTCACGTTAAGAAGATCATCTTCGTTGATGCGGACCAGGTAAGAATACCGGCCCGCTAACCATGGGCGCTCGAGAAACGTTGACGTCCTGTCAGATATCAGTCCAGATTTACTCGATAGTACCTTGAGAAAAAGCCTTTTTATCACATCTATTCGCAAAAGACCTAGTTCCCGCAAACAGAGACTAAAATAGCTTTTTAATCAGGTTGGTCAAAAAGAGATTTGAATTTGGAATTTGGATATTGTACGTAAAAGTTCAAATGAAAAAAGAGATCACAGACAACATTGAAAGAGATCAATGTATAAAACATTCGGGATAATTAAGTTTGCACTAGATTTATGAAAACTGTAATAAATTTTTATTTAACTAATCAGCAAACGCCCAAGTTTAAATGTACTAAGGTTTTATGTATTTTACAGATCGTCCGCGCTGATTTGAAGGAACTGGTCGAATTAGACCTAGGAGGCGCTCCTTACGGATACACACCTTTCTGCGACAGTCGCAAGGAGATGGAAGGATTCAGGTGTGTTGCGTCAATTTTATCTTCTATTTGATAAATTTAGAGTTATTATTACAAACATAAAACTAAGACGTCTAGCACGTAGGACCATATCTAGTTCGACACCGTCTTCTGTCCAGCTGTAGGTAGTTCAAGAAAAAGCAACGTAAATGAAAGCGAAAAGTTGCATTATATTTCCATTGTCGCTTTAGCTACCAAATTGTGGCTTTAAAACCTTGATTACTGTAGTCAGTTACATACTGCGACAATGAAAAAGAGTAAATAAATAACTTCTGCCGTGTCCCCACAGATTCTGGAAGCAAGGCTACTGGCGCAACCACCTCCAGGGTCGCAGCTACCACATCAGCGCCCTCTACGTGGTGGATCTGAAGCGGTTCCGGCGCATCGCCGCCGGCGACCGGCTGCGCGGGCAGTACCAGGCTCTCAGCCAGGACCCCAACAGCTTGTCCAACTTGGGTGAGGTTTTACAATACACACACCCACCACCTCACTCTTACACACATCCTCTCACTCGCTCTCACACATCGGCGCCTTATACGTGGTGGATCTGAAGCGGTTCCGGCGCATCGCCGCGGGCGACCGACTGCGCGGGCAGTTCCAGGCTCTCAGCCAGGATCCCAACAGCTTCTCCAACTTGGGTGAGGCTTTACAACTCTCTCTCTCTCTCTCTCTCACACACACACACACACGCTACCTCACTCTTTCACACATCAGCGCCCTCTACGTGGTGGATCTGAGCGGTTCCAGCGCATCGCCGCGGGCGACCGACTGCGCGGGCAGTACCAGACCCTTAGCCAGGACCCCAACAGCTTGTCCAACTTGGGTGAGGCTTTATAATACACACACCCACCACCTCTCTTACACACATCCTCTCACTCGCTCTCAAACATCAGCGCCCTCTAAGGGTGGTATTCTAGAAACTCAGTTCAAACTAGAACGCTACTTAAACTCTGTTTAAACTCAGTTCAAACTAGAACGTTCTAGAATACCACCCTAAGTGGTGGATCTGAAGCGGTTCCGACCCATCCCCGCCGGCGACCGACTGCGCGGACAGTACCAGGCTCTCAGCCAGGACCCCAACAGCTTGGGTGAGGCTTTTCAATACACACACCAACCACCTCTCTCTTACACACATCGTCTCACTCGCTCTCACACATCAGCGCCCTCAACGTGGTGGATCTGAAGCGGTTCCGGCGCATCGCCGCCGGCTACCGGCTGCGCGGGCAGTAGGCGCTCAGCCAGGACCCCAACAGCTTGTCCAACTTGGGTACGGCTTCACAACACTCTCGCTCTCTCTCTCACATACACTACCTCACTCTCTCACACATCAGCGCCCTCTACGCGGTGGCTCTGGAGCGGTTCGGAAAGTACCCATACTCAGCCGGGGCAATACTCAGCCCCATCAGCTGGTCCAACTTGGGTAATAGTTTTAGCCTACCTTGATGCCCCACAGTGCGGCTGGCAAGACCTCGAAGTCAAAGAAGCATTCACCCACGCTGTCAAAGTGGCGAGATCCCGGGCGTACGACGTATGAAATCGAGGAGACTTTTTAACTTTGCTTTTGATACGCGATGACTTTTCAACATATCACCCCACTCATATATCCAAGAAGTTATTGATTGGGTGGGAACTTTGCCACCTATCGCTTTTATCCGGATACAATACAATGTATATGTCTAATCTGGGGGCACGGCAGTGCCCCCGCCAGGTCGAGCGCGAAGCAAACACTGCCGTACCATCCTTTACTGGAACCATTTCGCCGCATTTTCAGGCCGCTATTTGAGAACCTCTGGATAAGACCAGAACGCAGAAATTTTCGTCATCCAGTAAGCTATAATCACATACTTAAAATCCAATATTTTAAGTCTGTAGGTCATTTAGTTCGAAGTTAAGCGAAAGCAAAGTTTCGCATTTATGACACACACTCACTCACTCATGATCATCAAAATAGAACTAGTACTTCCCATAAACTCAAAGAGCTGAAATTTGGTATAGAGTTAAGGTTTAATGGCCACATAACGGGAAAACTATAAAAACTAGGATAATCGAAGATAATGAGTACCTGGTGACCTTGATTAGAAAACACAAGAGCCCAATCAAACTATTATAGATCGACATATACCGCCTTTATAAAAAATATTCAACTTAGTGGGCCGCTTCATTTGATGTCAAAAATCGAAGGTCTGAAGTATCTCATGAAGAACTCTCAGCTGGTCTCAGCTGTATTAGAGCTGATATGGCTATGCCCCCTTCTACTATTCGTACATAAAAAAAAATCGACTGTCATTGCAAAAATCCAGCGTAGTGGGACAAATCTTCTAATTTAATCTAGCCTATAGCGTCCCACTGCTGAGCGAATGCCTCCCCTTCTGCTTTATACGCATATAAATAAAATGAAAGGAACTGGCTTTTATGCTTATACTTACAAGTTAACAAGAAGAAATAGTCGAACGGTTAACTTTATTCTACTCGAACATTACACAAATAAAAAAACTGTGTCAAATAAGAAAATCTAATAAAATAAATCAATACAAGCGGTTCTGGCGTCAGATTGGTGCAATGGTGTCATGGAGCACCTGGTTTTGTACCCTTGTATACCCTTCAATGGCCAAGTCACACAACATTAACACAACATATACTAATAAAGAAATCGCAGTAAGGAACCTTACACTTGGCACGACTTTGTCTAGATTTCATTACTTTTTAGAGATAAACAAGCAGCTCCATCGAGACCTGGCTAGTTTTTTACAGAATGTTTTGGTGGGATAAGCTTTTAAGTGGTAAAACGGGTAAACATTTACTATTGTTGTCTATTTTGTTACAGATCAAGACTTGCCTAACAACATGATCCATCAAGTAGCGATTAAATCGCTGCCGCAGGAGTGGTTGTGGTGCGAAACCTGGTGCGACGACAACTCCAAGACTTACGCGAAGACTATTGATTTGGTAAGCTACATCCAGGGCCTCAAATCTGATTGTTTTTGACTGGATAACAGTTGTGAGAAAAGAAAGAGCTGTTTTATTGCATGCATTTGACAATAGAGTCATTTTTATTGGTTGAGAGCAAAGATTGATCGAAAGGACGTTGGTATTTTGTACTCAATGAAAACAGTATTTTTGTACTAATTTCAACAAATTGAATATTCCAAGGGCTGTTTATTCAACGGAAGCCCTATATAAAGGCCTTTGCATCTACGGAATTAGATGATTTATACAGCATCCAGTGGCAACTTCACTCACACTAGATGGGTGAAGAGACCACTCGGCGCTGCAGTGCCTGCGACATTGTTTTAGATAGAGTAGGCTTCCCCAGCACCTATACCATCCTGACAGCTTATTCGGCCTAGCCCACTGGAAAGACAAGGTCAATACGTGTGGAGCCAGCAAAGCCGCAGGTTTCTTCACGATGTACGAAAGCCCTATAGCAACCCGAATTCAGCAAGCGGAGCTTCGAGCGAACTAATCATTAACTTGGTCCTCCGCAGTGTAACAACCCGCAGACCAAAGAAGCAAAGCTGTCAGCGGCGATGCGCATTGTGCCGGAGTGGCGCGAGTACGACGAAGAAATCAAGGCTCTAATGGCGCGCGTGCGCCGCGGCCTCTACCAAGCGTCAGACCACGATCAGGTAAATAACGACCTTATTGCTATAGGTTGTAGCGACCCCTGGAAACAGTGACATACATACTCTAGCTGTCAACGCTACACGCTACAATCCTGCATCGTGACAGCAGAGTTTCTATGGTTAGGATAACATCTGCTTGACGGGAAATCTCCCTTTATAGTGAGGACAACATCAACCGCTCCTCGTATAAGGTGTTGTGATTACTTGATCCCATACATACAGGGTGTTAAAAGACCGCCGACAGACCCGAAAGGTACGCATACTGGACACCAAAACAAAGTACTTTTTCGATAAATTATTGCTGGGAAATGATTTTGGTTTTTTAGGTTATAATTTTGAAAAATATTTGATCACGCAATGGACGTGTAATGCACGGAAGTCATATTGCGCAAGAGTAGATATACGTTTATGATGCTCAAGCTTGAAGTGTCAATGTTTAGAATACATTGCGGGTTGCAATTTGAACGTCGTTTTTTGTAAGAAATATTCATAATTTTGATATGGCTTCTTGAGAAGGTATGTTAAGTAATTGATACTGAATACATTTCTGCAAAAAAAAAAAATTTAAAAGTCTAACTTTGAACCTCATTATCTCGGAAACCGTTGATTTCCCAGGCATAGTTCCATGGGCAAAAATGTTCATTATAATGAGGACAATACGTGGTTTCCGGCTTTGTTGGCGGTCTTTTAACACCCTGTATAGTGCAACAATTGAAAAAGTGCAAAAAGTGTAGCTTCCTCCTTCGAGATTATGGCTCATTATTTTGCAATAGAGATATAGTTCGAGGCAGGCCGTCGTCCAAGCAAACTGTTTGGGCCGTCGCAACTTCTGTAATTTTTTTTTTTTGTTGCAGGAGGTGGAGATTGTTCACGAAGAAAGTGGACCGAGTGAAAGCAATTCTGGTAAGTGTTTCAACATATTTTTCCAAAGATAAAACTTAGGCCACCTATGGTATTTAAAAGATAATTCGCAATATCAAGTCACAAGTTTACGTTACGTTAATTGTTTCAGGTAAAACTCATCAATCCAGTGATCATAGTGAGTTATGATGAACTAAAGTGAATACTATAAATAAATGAATTAATTAATTGAAGTCTACCAGGGTGATATTGCGCTTATGTATGTTGGATACATTCTGAAGTAGCTTTATTATGATCAAAGTGCGGTTTTCTCGTTGCTCAATGTTCTTTAAAAGGTTTATCGGTATTTTCTCATCCTACGATAAATTTTTTGGGAAAGTGGATTCCGTTGATAGTCTGGATGGGACAGGATGTCGGACCTGTAGTCTCATTACTGGGACAACTGACCTGGAGCGATAGATCGTTTCTTTTTTTATTATCAGTTGACATTGTAGTGTATCCTCCGTTATTGTAAGAGAAAATGATGTGATTTTAGTACATAAGCGACAATTATCTTTATTTTTAATTTTGAGTCTTTGTTACTACACCCTCACTTGTTACTTTGATATTTATCTACTTTCTGATCACTAAGCAAAAAAAATTTTGTCAATCATTTTTTTTCGAAAGTTAGGTAATCAACCTGATTAGTCAATTATTGTGTTTATTTTAAGTCTGCCATAAACATTTTTTAATTATTGTTTCTCTAAATAAATTGGGATCTCAACTATTTCCGATAGATTCGGTTGATTATAGATGTGGGGTCTATGTGTAACACCCGTCGTCAATTTCCAGACTGCAATACTTTAAACTTGTGAGGATAAAATAAAACAGTCATTCTAAGTACGATTTTTATTTACAAAAAGTTTAGTTTCACAGATTGATACATTTAACAAGGATTTTATAAATAGATATAAATAGGATCAGTTGAAGAATCAGTCCTCGAGGTCGAGAAATTATAAATATTAGATGAGTCATGAGCTGACGTAAAACATATGGGTACAGCAAGCTTAGCAAACGCTAACAACTAATACCTTACAAGAAGATCAAACTACAATTTTACGTTATTCTAAGAAGCGATATTTATAGCATCTAATATCTAGCACTACAAACATTTATTGTCGAAATATATCTAACCGGTTTTATTGTTCATCAATATGTTGTTTTAAAAAGAAATCAGTCTTAAAAGTTCTTGAAACAAAAACCTTCTTTGGCATCTAAGTACTGCACGTTATTTAGTTGTTGGTGGGATTTTTTCTTAGACTAATATTAAATACTACTTAGCTTAAATCCTAATCTAAAACAAAGTTTTTCAAACTACGCTCCTACATTTATAGTTTCATTTTATAATAAATAATAACTCTGATGTTGTATAGTTTGAAAATCAATTGGAAGTAATCCTACAGTAACATTAATTTAGCCATACGAAAAGACAGTTTTTACAGCATGTAGCTTACATACTAATAGACGAAATGACTAGTATCTCGGAATACTATTATTTGCGGAAAAACTGATTCAATTGTAATTAAATTGCTTGATAAGTCAACAAAAAATATAAAAGGACATTTGAGGCAAGATAAGCAAGAAATTTTTCAGGTTCTTCTCTCTGCAGCATAGATCTAACCTAAAACAGTAGGGAATCGTGCCGGAAGAGGCAAAAGTTTCGTGCCTATACAGAGCTGCACAGACAACGTCACATCTTCACGCCTGTTCTGATCCTCCACAGTGCATCTGGCAGGATCTCCTAGAGGCGACACCAAGCGCGATCGAGATAGCGCCAAATATAGCGAAGATTTTAAAGAATTATATTAGGGTAAAGAAATCGCTCGGAACAGAAGTTGAACCCGCAACCTCCTGCAATGTACGTTACTGCTTTAGAAAAACTAAAGGTATAATGAATATTAGTGCAAACTTCTTTCACCAGGTGGCGCCCTCCGCCCATAAGACGAGATAGAAAGGGTTGATAAATTAGCATCGACCAGTTACTTGGCTAGGTAGCTCAAATGGAAGAGTGCCTGCACGGTATGCAAGAGGTTTTGGGTTCTATCCCAAGCGATTTTATCAACCCTAAAATATATCTTTTATAACGAAGATTTTGAGTCTTTCGACATGTAAGAAGCACTGATGTAGAGTACTAATTCCTTTGCTGATGGTGAACCTAGTTGCATTTGTGTTCCTCAGACGTGAGGCGGCACGAAAGAAGATACTTGAGACAGCACGTGGTTTGAAATGCGCGGTGACGATTTATAGGTGTTTTTAGCGGTATGAGGTCTGAGCGCGGGACGGGACCGGGCGCACTTTGGGGCGGCGGAAAGAGTGCAGGAAGCGCCGTCAAGTTACATCTTTCGTGGCACGCATTGTAGAGTATAATCCTCGCGGGATCAGAATGGGATAATACCTTTTGGAACTGAGACGCTCGCGGTCCGCCTGTCAGCCGTAGCGTCAGCATTTCGGCAAACTCTAATTGTCTATGGCAAACTCGCGTCGAAACTTGCTTGTTTTCTCTGTGCGTGTGGGTGTCTGCTCCAGTTTTATCACGTTTTATTCAATTATTATTGCAATAAGGTTTAATCCTTTTAGATTACAACCATTAATTTTTTTGTGTATTTTCAATTTCATAACCCTATCATAGAACGTTTTTTTACTGACGCTACTCGAGAACTGTCATTTTCGGTTCAGTTCCAAAAGGAATTATCCCATTCCGCACGGATTATACTATATCCTTTGATGATGATGAAGTTAGTTGCAGTAGTGTTCCTCTGCGGTGAGGCGGCACAGCTGGCAGTCGACGCGGCAGCACCAGTGGTACTTGCAGTGGCAGCGCTCGAGGCGCGTGGAGCGCACGGCGCGCCGGCCGCGGCCGCAGCACAGACGGGCGCAGCCGCCCGCCGCGGCGCCAAGGGAGGCGTTGCATTTCCTGCGCGCCGACATGTAAGTGTTAATACGCTACTTTGACAAGATTAATTATGAATATGTGAAATTAGAACTTGAAGTGTTTCGAAAAATCAAGTGTTCACTTTGGTAAATATGCTAGACCCAACTCAAGTGAGTGGTAGAGTGCTACAGTAGTCTAGGCTTGGCTCTTCTCGCAACTCTCCTAGGTCTCAAGGGTCCAGCCCTAGTGGTTTCCTCCTCTCAAGTCGTTCTAACCAGAGCAAGAGTAAGGCTATAGTGCAAATTTCCTATTGAGTGGTTGGTCCATACCTGCCATGAGTGTCCGGTTTACAGTAGTGCGGACTCGGCGTTACGTTCAGGAGTCTAGGCTTGGCTCGTCTGGAATGTCTCATCGGTCTTAAGGGGCCAGCTCTCGTCCTATTGAGTGGTTGGTCCATACCTGCCATGAGTGTCCGGTTCACAGTAGTGCGGACTCGGCGTTACGTTCAGGAGTCTAGGCTTGGCTCGTCTGGAATGTCTCCTCGGTCTTAAGGGGCCAGCTCTCGTGGTTCCTGCGGCTAAAAACGCCATCCACCTGGTAGTCTAGACTGAGTAGTAAAACCTTGAGTAGTTTGTCCATACCTGCCATGAGTGCCTAACGATCTAGCCGCAGGGTCCGGCTCACAGTAGTCCGGACTAGGCGTCACGTACAGCAGTCTTGGCTTGGCTCTTCTCGTGTGTCTCCTCGGTCTTAAGGGGCCAGCTAACGTGGTCTCAGCTGCTAAAGACACCATCCACTTGGTAATAAAACCTTAAGCAGTTTGTCCATACCTGCCATGAGTGCCCAATGACCCAGCTGCGGGGTCCGGCTCACAGTAGTCCGGACTAGGCGTCACGTACAGCAGTCTTGGCTTGGCTCTTCTCGCATGTCTCCTCGGTCTTAGGGGGCCAGCTCTCGTGGTTTCTGCGGCTAAAGCGGCCCCGACCCGCGCGAGGGGAGGCAGGGCGCGCCAGCAAGTGCGGACGGAGCACGAGCCCGAAACGCCGTGGCAGGTGCATTTTGTGCGCATGCCGCTTGATACCACCTGGGGGTGTAGAGGAGTAATTTAGTATTTAGAATTTTAGACTCTGTAGTCTGTGATGTAACTCTTTCTTAGATCTGTGCTTCTAATTCATTTTCTTTTAGGGATCCTTTTCAAATCAAAACTGAAGAAGCGACAAAGATGTAGGTATCGATTTTGGGATTAAAATTGACGCTCGAAACAGGACTTGCACCAGCAACCTTTGGCTCAACCAAAAAGTTAGCTAAAAGCTGGTAGTTTAGCAGATTGGCGGAGGCGATGAGCGTACGCAGCCGTTCTAGCCGCGTGCGCAGGGCGAAGCTTCTATCCACCTGTGCGTCGAGGCTACTGTCCACCTGTGGGTCGAAGCTACTGTCCACCTAGGGGTCGAAGCTACTGTCCACCTAGGGGTCGAAGCTACTGTCCACCTAGGGGTCGAAGCTACTGTCCACCTAGGGGTCGAAGCTATTGTCCACCTGTGGGTCGAAGGTACTGAATGACCTTGCGGCCGAAGCGGTAGTTGAGCAAATTAGTGGAGGCGATGAGCGTACGCAGTCTGTCTAGCCGCGTGCGCAGGTTCACCTGCGGGTCGAAGCTACTGTCCACCCGTGGGTCGAGGCTACTGACCTTGCGGCCAAAGCGGTAGTTCAGCAGATTAGCGGAGGCGATGAGCGTAAGCAGCCTCTCTAGCCGCGTGCGCAGGTCCACCTGCGGGTCGAAGCTACCGGTCCACCTGTGGGTAGAGGCTACTGACCTTGCGTCCGAAGCGGTAGTTGAGCAAATTAGCGGAGGCGATGAGCGTACGCAGCCTCTCTAGCCGCGTGCGCAGGTCCACCTGCGGGTCGAAGCGCGGGTCGTCGGCCGCCATGCGGTACTCGATATTGCGGTGTCGGGAGCCTCTGTCGTCGTACTCGTATCTGGTGAAAGAGACATGTTGTTATGTTAAGACGACGTACGTCTCACAACTAGCGCCGCCAATGGAAAAAAAATCATATCTTTTTTTTGGATGCGTTTTTAGCAAAAAACGCTCCTGCGATTCCTCAACGCGAGGCTTAACTATTTTTAGGACCTAAGGTTTGGATTCCAGGATTGGATTTCCTACGAACGCAATAGATTCTCGCCAAAAGTGGCCACTTTTGGCGAGAATCGATTGTATTCTTAAGTTCTAGGATCTGGAATCCAAACCTTAGGTCCTAAAAATAGTTAAGCCTCGTGTTGAGGAATCGCAGGAGCGTTTTTTGCTAAAAACGCATCCAAAAAAAAGATATGTTTTTTTTTCCATTGGCGGCGCTAGTTGTGAGACGTATTTCACCTTAATGTGTTAAAGAGCTAAACTTTTATTTTGTAATCGGAAACCCGCAGGTCCAGATGTACGAGTATGGCCTGTCTTTCCTATCGACTAAGCCGACTGAGTTGACATTTGGGATGATTTTGACAACGTCCAATGGCCCGTTTTCAATTGACAGTTAAAAGCTGAATTCAAAGCCCTTGGTAGATGGCGCTCATAGGCTTGGCCATACAAGAACCGGGATGTGGCTGTCAAATTTCGCTTACACAGATTAATAATATCTTCAGAAAAAGCGAAATTTGACAGCCGTGAAAACGGCTCATTGCACCTGCACTTCCACTAAATTGAGTGAAGTAACCACTTGGAAGTTGCAGTGTCTGGGTCTGGGCTTCCGTAGACAGAAACAATATTTTTGAAATGGACAGCCCTTAGTGCGCGTTTCGGACTGGCCACAGCCTTTGGCATTTAATTTTTTTTTTCATTTTTCAATTTGTTTTGTTTACCTGTCTCTGAACCGTTTCCTCGTAGGCCTTCCGCGGCGCGGCGACCTCGGCAGCCGCTTCTTGCCGCGCCTGCCTTTCTTGCCCCTCCGTGGAGGCATGCTAGTGTTTGCCGGAGCTGGTTGGTCATCGACCAGGATCACCACGGGAGGGGGAGTCGTTGGCTTCATAGTGGTTGTGGTGGTGGGAGTGGTTGTAGGCTCTTCGGTGGTGGTGCGTTCGATGTCGAGTGGGTCTTCTATTTTGCCGTCGCGTACGTCCATCTCGTGCGCATCCAGGAATTGTTTGGCAAACCTGGAATAGGAAGGTTAAAGTAAGCTGTTTTTTTTTTTTTAGTAAGTACCTACCTACCTACAGACCGCGTCCGCGACTCGCTAGAATACCCCTTTTTGTTCAGCGCGCGATAAGAGCTACCGTAAATCCTTGTAGAGCATCTTAGCGTTCCGTACGTTGGCCCTTATTCTTTCACTTATTACAATAAGCGAATGCAGATAAAAACTGAATTGGTTGCAGTACAAGAATGAGCACTGTAAT
Source organism: Zelleria hepariella (assembly GCA_949319315.1). Taxonomy (NCBI): domain Eukaryota; kingdom Metazoa; phylum Arthropoda; class Insecta; order Lepidoptera; family Yponomeutidae; genus Zelleria; species Zelleria hepariella. The sequence goes on along the minus strand of OX439391.1, from coordinate 7,352,434 downwards.
AGCGCGTACATCAATATCTATTAACTATCGCAACTGTTTTAATTAACCACCGCCGCAAAAAAAGGGTGTGTGGATCTGTCCATGGCATCGTATCTTTCAAGTGAAAAAACCGATTTTTATTTAGTTTTTTTTTGTTTTAATTCAATAATGAGAGTTTTGTATAATCCGCGCGGGATGAGAATGGGATGCGACCTTTTGGAACTGAAACGCGCGCGGTAAGCAAACTCGCGTCGAAGCAACCTTGTCAAAGTAAAATAAAGTATATTTTCGATTGACTTCGACAAGGTTTCATCCCATTCTCATCGCGCGCGGATTATAACAATTTATATTCGAAACACGCTTACCTTTCAGCCCACTGATAGTTGTCTCCGCAACCGCCCCACTTGAACCTCGCATGGGGCTCGGCCGGCGAGACCTGCGCCTGGCGCGGCGGCCGCGGCGGCGCCCTGGGGGGCTGCGCGCACGAGCAGGCAGGCAGCGAGCCCGCCGCGCATGCGCGGGAGATGGACCACGCGAGCGCGGCCGCTGACACTGCGTACACGTACGCTTGCTCACGGGTGCCTAGGGGTAAGTGAACGTATATTTGTCATTCAAGGGGAATAACCTAGGCACAACTAGCGCCGCCAATCTATCTTTTATCATTAAAAGTGGCCACTTTTAACGATAAAAGATTTTATTCGCATCTGGAAGGATCTGGAATCTAAACCTTAGGTCCTGAAAATAGTTAAGCCTCGCGTTGAGTACCTGACGTTTCGTTTTTAGCAAAAAACGCATCGAAAAAGAAGATATGATATGTTTTCATTGGCGGCGCTAGTTGTGCCTAGGTTTGGCCTTAAGTACCGCCATACGTGGCCGTTCTTGACTCCAGCAAGTTTTTTCGCATGCGCGGGAGATGGACCACGCGAGCGCGGCCGCTGACACTGCGTACACGTACGCTTGCTCACGGGTGCCTAGGGGTAAGTGAACGTATCTTTGTCATTCAATGGGAACGCGCGCAAAGAAAAATGCACAAAAATGATTCCTGTATCAGAACTAAACGAACCGTAAAAATTTACATATCAAACACTACAGGGTGCACTCTAAGTCGATAGCGGAACTTTAAGTAGGCTGTCTACGGATCAATACAAACAACTTGTACTAGGGTGCGACAAAAATGGAGCGAAAAAATTATCTGCTGTTTCATACATTTGGCGCAGTACTGAGTCGACCTTTTGTATGGAACAGCTGATATTTTTTTCACTCCATTTTTTTCGCCACCTAGCACAAGTTGTTTGTATTGATCATTAGATAGCCTACATCAATTTCCGCTATCGACTTAGAGTGCACCCTGTAGAATTCTAGGTCCTACAATCAAGGATGATTTGGCTGGACAAGTCTACTCTATGTAACACATGTCCAGGATAGGAACTGCAGCGACTGGCTGGTTACTTTACCCTTCTAGTCGAGGTCCCACTAGGATCTGAGTCAATCATCTAACCAAGATACTCGTACAAAGGCCTAAGTTTTTTGCGCGAGAGATGGACCATGCGAGAGCTGCCGATAAACACGTATTTTTAGGCTCTAGTGACATCTTCAGTCACCACACTAGTTAGATAGTAAGGGAACTCCTTATTGTACACAAAAATCAAAATCACTAGATGGCCGAGAGAAGTAATCAGGGGCCTTAGCCTGTAACGTATTGACCTGTCTTTCCTGTGGGCTAGGTCGACTAAGCTGTCAGGATGGTATAGGTGCTGGGCAAGCCTACTCCATCTAAAAACAATGTCCCAGGCACTGCAGCGCCGAGTGGTCTCTTCACCCATCTAGTGTGAGTGAAGGTGCCACTGGACGCTGTATAAATCATCTCATTACGTGGATGCAAAGGCCTTAGTTTAGCCTGTAACACAATGGCGTCCTAGGTAGAAGGACAAAACCGGGATTTTTTCGTTGTTCTCCTACAACCAGCGAACTAATCCCCTAGAATTAGACTCATAACATTCTTTGCTGTATTACAAAAATATTAAAAGGATCGACACTGGACCGACAGCATTAATAAATCGTAATTGAAATCGTCAACCAGGAGCCCATTTTGGCACCATTGCGTTACAGGCTAAGGACCGCGGAACAAGGCGAATTCGTGGAGAGCTAACTAAACCGCGGGCCTTTCATCATCATGTTTTCCTGCAGGTGTTAGCGATTAGGTATATTTTCATGCCTTCTAAAGCCTTTGCATCTACGTAATGAGATGATTTATACAGCGTCCAGTGGCACCTTCACTCACACTAGATGGGTGAAGAGACCACTCGGCGCTGCAGTGCCTGGGACATTATTTTTAGATGGAGTAGGCTTGCCCAGCACCTATACCATCCTGACAGCTTAGACGGCCTAGCCCACAGGAAAGACGGGTCAATACGTGCGGAGCCAACTAAGCCGCGGGTTTCCTCACGATGTTTTCCTTCACGGTTAGCGAGTGGTATTGCTACTACAAATTCACAAATGTACGTAACTAGAGAGTATGTAGAGCGGTGGTGGTCTAGTGGGTAGAACAGTGGACTCTGAAGCAAGAGGTACCCGGTTCGATTCCCAGTGCGGGCATGTATCTATGACTTTCATGCCTTACACGGATAGTTTTTAAGGAGAGCTGAGACATCAACTCATTGAATTAGGGCCACATTTTTTTGGATTCATGTAATGCGCACGCAACGGGGGATTAGACCCGGTGATATGCTCTCAAAACGTGCTGAGATATGAGCAGCGATCAGCGAACTTCTGCATTATCTGGCTGTGGGTCTCTGCGGGTATGGTTTTTTTTTTTTTTCGGTACAGGCTGAAATGAAGCAATCATTCGACTCATTAGCGGCGTCAGTCCTCCCGACGGTTGTAATTCATTGAATTATTGCTCAATCGCCGGAGAGAGTAATAAAAACGCGTCTCGTGATCAGCCAAGTGCGCTCAACCCTAATTAACTTGTCTTGTCTGAGAGTTAATTGATTAATGCACCGGCATTATCCATTGTTGTCACGCCATACAATGTAGAAGTAAAAACAATCCCACCGTTGTCAATCCAATTGCGATAAGGCGCTGCGCGGGTCCTTAGTCCGCTGAACAATAGGGGCCGGCATCGTCTATCGGCCGGCTAGATCGCGAGTGTAGATCACGCGCGTGAGTGCGCCTCTCATGGTTATCTCCAGGGTGACCAGATTTTAGCTAACTCGATTCGCCTAATTTTGTCTTCCGAGTAGATATTCCGACTAAATATCCTAATTTTTTTTCTCGTCTATTTAGCCTAATTCGCCGAACTTTTTGGGCCTAGAAGCCCAAATTCAGCCCAAAATAAAGAAAAAACAAAAAATTAAAACAGCGTAAAGCAAAAAATTTCATAAAATTATAATAATTTGCATTCGTTTTTTTATTCTAAAGCCCCATAAACTAAAATAATAACTGCCTGCAAAAGTTCTCCGTCAACATCAGTGGAGTATCCTTCTTTCCAAGTGCATAAATTACGTTTAGTTACAAGCATTTTAAGGAATAATCAAGGAATGGTTCAATAAATTTGCAATAATAGCCTAAATCGCCTAAATGAATGCGAAATAATCCTGAGATAGTCTAAATCGCCCGTTCCCATTTTTAGGTAGCCTAAATGGCTACTGGTCGCCTATCGGATTTTATGGTCGCCGTTTGACCCCCTGAGGTAGCCTAAATCGCGACAATTCGCCTAATCTGGTCACCCTGGTTATCGCTCAGTATGCCCAAGCCCCACATCCCGCGCCCGCGCCTCCCCCGCCAACCCTCCTCGCTTGATTCATGCGTGTAATTAAATCTTTTGTCCGACTCGCCGTGCCTTCGTCCCTCACTGCTGATCGCTTTGTGCCACCAGTCCTTTATCGATAGCCTTCTTAATTTGACAGACTAGATAACTTACGACACGGCTTTCACAGTAATACGCATCGGCTGTCTCTACAAGGATTTACAACGTGATTTATGTCTTGAAAATAACAACAACAGAAATATATCATTCTTTTCTTTCAATGGAGACTTAAGAGACTGTCTCCTGAGCATTATAAATTGCCTTTAAATGTTGGAGATATTGTTTGCTCCCGTGGCCGCAGCCCGCAGACATTATTCGCTTTGCTGAAACTTTTAATTAAAACGTATCAAGCGCAGAGAGAAGTCTGAAGAGTCGAAAAGGTTTTGTTTGTGAGCAGGCTACGTTCTGTGTCAATTAATTTCCTAAAGTGGGCAGACGGCCGCAGAAGTGGCGAGTGAAAACAATGGCCGTATTTCGTAGTCGACGCTCGGCGGCGCCCTGCCAACAACATCGCCTGACCACGCAGACTGAAACTAGAAAAAACTTCGCCATTGTTTGCTCTTCTTCTATTCCTAAGTTTTACATAGTTGTTTTTCGTTCCCGCCCCGCTGGCGTGGAAAAAGTCCGATGCGAAAAGCCGAAAACAATGTCCCGGATATAGTCGTATCTTATTTTCTTCGTAGCAGCTAATCCTTTTCGTACATTTTGAAAGTAGGCACGTATCTGATTTGGCAGTTTCTATTGATTGCGTCGTTTCTACTTTGCTGTTATAATAACTGCGCGAAATGGTATTTTTTGCTGAAGCCGCGGAAATAAATGACCAATCAATTCAGTACCTGCCTGAAAGCACGCGACAGTCACGACTTAAACAGACAACTCAGACCCAGCCGGCGAGGCCCTCCGTGCCGATTCCGAGTAGGGAGTCATCGCGTGACATCGTCTCGTCTGTAATTCGATAAGATGCTATAAAAAGGATATCGCATGCACGAAAAACAACTGCGATGTGTGCTATTACCGCAACCGTTTCAGGAAAGTTTCATTTTTGTAAAAGCTTTCCGCCGCAGGGCATTCGGAGTAAAAATAAAAACGGTACTCTAAATTTAATTATTCAAACGGGAAAACAATGAACTAATTTGGAAATTAATTACCCAAAGAGCAATAAATAAATGTAGATGTGACACGTAATAAAAAGAGTGCGCGGTCCGGAACGGGTCGCTGTCCGCGCGAGGCTAGGGCGCGTTCGTTCCGCGCGTCGGCTCCACACAATAGGTACATCGCCGCTGAGCTAAAAGACTCCGGACAAACTTCCCTTCCCTTATCTCTCATTATTGTCGGAAGTTATAAAGCCGCTCTAGACGGTACGTGGATTCCGACCCTACCGTTTAGAATGTTAATGAAACCAGAACGTTTTGTATGCTCTAGGACTCCCCGCCTTCTTCTTTTCGAGGCGAACTTCAATTTAGGCTATTCAGCCCTGTACTTTATATTATAGTCTGCAAACTTGGAAGTAATAAAACGTTTAACTTTTAATAAATTCACGGCACATTCAGGTACCTTTTGCCGGATAATCAAAATGCATAAAACTTGACAAATCTGTGGCAAGCTCTGTCATAAAATGTAGAGTTCACAAAGACGTTTGGTGTGTTTTGTATGCCAGTCTACAAACTTTAATGGACGTCAGCTCTCCATAATACTCGTGAGCTCTACATCCGTCCGTTCGCTGATGTTTCAAGACCTTTATGAATAGTAACTTACCCGTCAGCAAGTCAGGCGTGTACTTGGGCGCCAGCTCGACCGCCGAGCAGTTCCAGCGATCGCCGGCGTGTGCGTTGAGACAGGCGGAGCGGGCCAGCCGGGCTGCCGCAGCCACGTGCGGCATGGCGGCCGGCTGACGGCGGCACGCCCGCGCCTGCCCGCTCCATAGTGTGCCGCGCCGCCGCGCCTCCGCGCAGTCAGACTCCGTCCAGTTGCCCTCGCTCTCGTGGAGTGCTCTGTGACCAAACAAACTTGTAGAAGAAGGGTAGAAAACAAAGAAGACTATCATTATAAATAAAATGTGTATGCAAGGATTAAAATTTGGCTCCATTCTATGTAGACACATAGGACAAGAAGAAGGCAGAGCAAACTGCTTCCGACTGATGGAGCCGCTGGCACAAAGACGTTGCTCAGAAAGATTAGATTTTTTCCAGGTATTTGGTTCGGTGACTTGGAAGAGCAATGGTACGGAGGACGGAGCTTTATAATAAGTTGAAAAAATTCACTCGGGACAGGACTTGAACCCTAGCACGAGTAAGTGCTTTAAAAAAAAAACAAAAAGCGCTTTTAATCCTTTAAAAAAATACTTCTCTACCTATCTATTAACATCCTACCTATGTGTTCGAGAGGGGCGTTGAAGGATATTTTAGGAAGGAGGAATTGGGGTCATGGAAATAAAACGACTCGTGCCTTTATTATATTTTAATGTACTTATTCGATTTGTTCGGCATAACGTGATCCATTACAAAGTACCTAGAACTAGCTATGTCTTCGTGCTTCGTGATTATTATTAACATTAAGTAATCTGCCTGCGGGGCCCTGGACTTCCTCACACATATCACTTCTCTTCATCCGATCCATGTCTGTTGTAATTACTCATTTGTTAGTTTGCGTTTCGCATTCAGCTGAAAATCCGCGGGCTGATTGTGGTGCATCTCGTCGGGCCGACTCTGGTTTCTGGCCACGCTGGAAGGCCTCACACATCTCGTACAAGTAGTTAGGCAAGAAGTCACCCGAGTCTCCGTCGCGACGTCTAAGGACTCTATATGCCTCTCTCAACGAGGGTTTCGGTGACAGACGTAGTTCAAGCTCTACTGCCGAGTTAAAGTGGGCGGCCAAAGAGTAAACAATCTCTAAATCTGAAGGCGGAGGCGTCAAGTGTCTGAAGTTCGATACTTTGTGCAGGAAATACTCGGACATGCTGATCCGCGAAGTTGTCTCATCGTACTTCCCCAACTTCATGTCGTACAGAACAGATTTCTGTCGATCCCGACCCCAAAACTCCTGTTCGAAAGCGTCGAAAAAGCTTTCCATGTCATTGAACTCGCTTCTGAAGCACCGAGCCCACATGAGTGGCACGCCTGAAAGGCACGATATCACGAATTGCAGTTGCTTCTCTCTTGCCATGTTGAGTTCTGATATGTAGTACTTGACGTCTTCTAAGAAATCCATTGGGTGTGATTGGCCGCTGTCGTCGAAGTGTGGACGTTTGTTAGTGGTAGCGACAATCCAGTCGCTCAGATTTTCTGTAGATATCTGTATGACTGGTCGTTTGGACTCGTTACGTTCGTCATATATCTCTGTTATCTTTGAACGGCTCTCGTTTCTTAACTGCTCCAAGGTTTCTTCTTTCCCCAAGTTCGGAAGAGACATGTGGCTGCGTAGTCGGGACGACGGCATATTCTGGTAAACGTCCTCCTGACTTTGCGAGAATCGCACTCCTAAACCCAGAGTCGGTTTGAATATGGAACCTCGGTACATTGTAGGTTCTTCTGGCTTTAGGCACTGAGGTTTATCTTTGTCTACAGAAGTAGAGATCTTGTCGACCATCTCCGAGAGGTTTGTTACTGAAGACTTGATTTGACGCAAGTCGACGAACAAACTCATTATTACGCGAGGGGTTGAGGATTCCAACGTTAATAGTGACTATCAAAGCATCTCTTCAATTTAATCACACCATCCAGATAACTGGAAGAGCTGTAACAAAATTGGAGAACTTTTATTCCTGCATTACTATAAGTGGTTCTAAACTTTGTAGTGCAGACTTGTGTTCCAAGAAGGAAGAAGCAAACAAAGCTACTGTTTGTTAGTCCATGAAACATTCGTATTGTTATGCCCCTTTCATTTCGCTCCAAACTTTCAGCACTTACAATAACAATGCAAAGTTTCACGGAAGCTTTATAAAATGAGTACCTAGTGCTTATCGCGTCGGTTATCTAACTAATTAATTAAAATGTGCATTGTGCATCAAGCACAACATGAAATAAACTCAAAGTGGGTTGAGTGGCAGAAAAACTATTTCCGCAGCAGACAAAGCGGAGTGTCGCAGTTAGAATAAAATAATGTAGAGTCAGGTTTTCAGTGACAGTCTAGATAGCAGGAAGTGGTGCGTGCGTGCCAACAAAACGGCAAGTTTGTAGCGTGCGAGCTTACGTGCGGCTGCGGCGGGCGGGCTCGCTCCACTGGGCGGTAATACCCCGTGCGATCCTACCATCCCTATTTCCCTAGTTAGTATGGTAACCAACGATTTTTATTCAACGTTTACGTTACAATATCTGGGTTATCGTAGATGGAATATTAAATTTCATTGACGTTGCGTCGTGCCTGCCAAGGACACGCGTTGCCAATTTCGATTGTCCCATTTCGGTGACGCACGAGCTTTTCGTGATTGTGGGTCTTGTGGTGTTATGATAAGGCTCATAATGCAGATGTGTGAAGCTGCTTTGTTGTTCGCCCCGGCAGCAGTTGGGACAACTCATTATCGATGCATTAGTTCCGCGCGACGACGGGTCCGTTGCGAAAATACTATAATTTATAGCCCGCCCGCCTGCACTCAGACAGCTTATTAGCCACACTAAATGCAACTCTTGCAATTCGCTAGAACTTGCCACCAACAGCGAGGCTATTGTTATAATAGGCTTAGTACTGGGAGATACGGCATTTGTACAAATTTCTGTGTAATATTGATTTAAATCTAAATTAATGCCGCATAACAAAGCCGACCCACTTGAATATGGAAAGGGCAGTGCCGGTTTTAGACCTGTCAAAGCGGAGGTAAAGTTTTTGCTATGAATAATTACTTTGTATCGCTTGGAAACCTGATACCCGTGTAATGCGATGGGGATGAAGCGGACGCACGCGAATGTCATCGTGATTGACGCGCGCTCGCAAATGCATGCAAAGTCGGGAAATGATCGTCGGCTGTGGCGGCGGAGCTCGTCCGTGGCACGGCAGGTCGGCAGCCGGCAGTCAGCAGGCAGGACGCCGAGTTGCGTAATAGCAATTGACTCCGGACATCGCGTCACACGGCGCGGGCACAAAGCTCCGGCCACACTATTACGGTTAATTCATGCGGAATGTAATTGTTCCGTTGTGAGCCCGGTGCCGGGGACATTATCGCGTTCGTCACGCCGCGCACGTGTACTGGGTATCTAATAAAATAATTCCCGTATCAAATTTTACGCGTCTATCTCGATCTAGTAGACAAAGGACCGCCGAGGGGCAAAGGGATCCCGCTTTGTCATAACTGGTCGCTCCGCACAAAAGACCACCGAACTTTTTATTTTACTAACTCTTTGTAGATATGCGATGGCTTTGTGCCGCGATGAATGTAGATAAATTCATCCGAAAAGCTCGTTGCGCAAAGATTAAAAGAGAAATACATAAATTTAAATACAGCCCAAACTCTACAAATGAGCTAAATGAGACGGAACAGACGCGCACGGGGTAAAGCGAAATGTAATTGCGTTACAAAACATTCCCGTCTGAAAATTCATTTTAAAATGCTCGTTGGGAAACATGGCGGTATCTCTCGGAGGATGCAAAAACACGTAACAGGATCGTTGCGGCTGCCGCGGCTGCAGCGGGCGCTGATTCCACTTTAATGATGATTAAATGCTGTATGATTGTGCGACATCGCCGTGCGTGCGGCGTCACCGGTGTCGGCGCCCCTGCAAGGCAGCTCCGCACGGCATATAGGGGCGAAACTTTTAAACTTAGCCAAATGTCGTTTTCTTCAACCAAATTGCAGGGGGCTCTCCCAAAACTAAGACACGGGTAGGTATTATTATTCAAATCCAGCCACCGTAAAATTGCTCTTAAGGCGCGGTGCATAGCGGTGATTGCCCGCGCCAAGAAAAATGCACAAAATCGAGTCCTGTATCAAATACACTAAACAAATCGAAAATTTTCACATATTAAACCCTAGAATTAGGTGAGATATATTTAAAACAGCCAGTTTCGTGGTGACATTAATAGAGGTTTTGAAGATATTTTGCTTGAAAAAAAATAGGCGGCGCACTTTTTTTCAAGCAAAATATCTTGCAATAAAATTTGTTATGGATATCAACATGAAACTGGCTGTGTTAGATAGGTCTCAACTAATTCTAGAGTTTGATATGTGAACATTGTCATTTTTTTTAGTGTATTTGATACAGGAATCGATTTTGTGCATTTTTCTTTGCGCGCGGGCTAATTCACTATGCCCAGCGCCTTAACGAGTTAATGAAAACAGACGAATCGTGTCTAATAAACCCACATCTTTTCAGCCTCGGCAAGTGAATTACCGAAAGAAATCGCTCAATTTGTTATAATCAGAGGCAAGGGGCAGAGTTCCCGCGGTGTCTGCGGCGCGCTTCATTACACCACGGGACAATGATACTCTAATTATGGACCATTCAACGCACGCGCAGCGAATGTAATGGCTGTAAATAATCTAGATAGAGCCTCACGATTACTGAAGGGAGTGTGGACTCGACGTTGTAACATCACCAAATGTAGCACATTAGTCCTATCATGGATAGTGAATAGTTATCAACTGCGGGTATAATAAGTGCCATTTATAATACCCCAGGTATGAGGGAAACTATTAAATTCACCCACATTGGCTGGGGCAGCTCTATTTCGATGTGAAATTCTAAACACGCTGAGATACAAACATTAAATTACACTACGGCAAATCCCTTTCCCAATTTGAATGTAAATTGCCATCAAGTAGGAAGCCCGAATAATTGAAACAAATGCTGGGATTACTCAACAAATTGTTCAATACAAGGGCGATTTGTCTAAGTCGCCGCGTTGAAACGTACAATTGTAGCATGTTATTGGAACAAATCTGATTATGTAGGGATAACTTGGCTGGTAGTATCTTTTAAATCAATAGTACCAACCTATGAAGGTATTGGAGTATCGGTCACTCACTGTTGTGTGTCCCCTTTGAAATAATTCAGTTGTTTTGCTCTACAAATCTTTAATGTTTGTAAAACTATTCATTCAGCGTGTAAGATAAAGTGCTCCTCTACTTTATTCAATTCCACCATGAAGGGTTAAAAAAAACTGTGTTTCGATGATTAACATTATTCAATATTAAAATAGGTGGGTTTATAATTTAAGACCAAAATCAATATTAAGATAGGTAGGTTATGTTTGTTCTTATGTTATCAAACTGCCTTTCCGGAAGCGACAATGAAAGTAGGATTGCAGTAAAAAACGCAAGTTGTAAAGCTAGGGGGAGTGACGTGCCTTATCTCTTGCAAGCGTGCTCTAAAACGGCTTGTGAATCGGTGAGTCGACGAATAAGGACATGATGACGCGACGCCTAGACCGCTAACATTATGCAGCAACCCGGCGCATTAATTAGGCAAGGTACCTAACTAGTAGTTACAGATAGGTATATCCTATGTAACTAACCCTATAAATAGTTCACAAGCTTTTCCTCGGTGTAGAGTTTTGTAGAGCTTTCAAAACTGTAGGGCGGGCGGGAACTCCGCGCGTGAGTCAACGCTCGCCCAGACGGTGCGCCCCCCCCGACTCGACTGCCGCACTAATGAGCGATTATTATAGCCTTACACTTTTTGCACACAAACGAAAACGAAACCCCCAACGAGTGCGAGCAATGCCACAAAATTGCGCGTGCATCAGTGCAACTTGCGCATTGTGCAAACAGTTATTGATTGATGGAGCACACTTCAAAGTTGTGTCAAGTCAACTGCCACCGATACGGGCGAACAAGAAAAGCTCGACAAAAATAAAAGCCGAGCAAATCTGTTGCCGCGCTGAGGATGTTGGTAATTTATTGAGTTTGTCAGGACAAAGTGTGCAACGGCGCTGTGTAAATAAAGAGAGCCGCGGCGCGGATAAATTCACGTCAGATCAAATGAATCGTGCACTCGGCGATTTGTTGCACTTATTGCTTGTTCCTTCCGTGCAAGAAGAAACAACAGCCATTCGCGAAAACTGGCCACGCGAGATGGATTGCGAATATTATTTTTGTTTTTACCCTAGGTAGAGCAGAGAACCCCACCTCTGCTCTTGTATTTTGCACGTGTAATCTTAACCCATTTAACAACTCCTTAACTCAAATACAAACATTGACCGCAAACTTCCGGCCACCCTGTTGGCTTTAGGTAGGTACTACCTAACCTACTTACCTATAACTACACCAAAAGTTGTAAAACCATACAAATTCGCAAAACTGAGGGCGGCTGTGGGTTTTCCTACGAGAAAGTTTACGCGGTACGTTATACCTACCTACTACCACAAACATTCTGTAGAGAAATAAATAAAATCCAGGCTGAATGAATGAGTCCGACTATAAAATGAACGCGAAGTCCACAGGAATGCCTAACGGCAACAGAAGCATTTTAAGTGCATTGCTGTAGTTACCCGAAGCGTATAAAAAATATCCAAACTGCGTATATTCCATTAGCTAAATTCTAAATCCTTTGTCGTTCAGAAAATAACCGCTCGTCGTTTGAAGGAACCTGTGTCCGAAACAGCGCAATAAAATAAATCCGGCAAAGTGGATCGTATATCACCTTCGCCCGCAAACTACAGCCGGCACGTAGCGCGGATCGAGGAATTCAATAAAAATCACAATCGTAAAAACTAAGACGGCAGCCATATAAAAATACCTAAGGAAGCATTAAGAGCAGTCCCCTAATAATAGGTCCCGCCAGATGCACGGGACGGCCGGAGCCAGCGCCTGGAAAAGTCACGGGCGCTCGTTCTAGCGAAGGAAATCATTTTTTTCGGTCTGCCACACACGGCCCTTGCTAACTCGGCGAAAACTGAGAGCAGTCCTCTTACGGGAATCACTTTCATAGAGGACATTTAATTTCATTCTCGGGACCCGGGTTGCATAGAAAAATATAATAACCGTGGATAAATCTAGCTTTATGTTCCGTAGGTAGCCCTTTTCCAATTTTCCTTTATCTCTTATATGACAATGTTGCTTGTTGAGCGCTCTACGAGGACTTATTCCCGGAAGGATCGAGCTTTTATTCCCGGAATCTTTAACGAGATGTAGAGAGGTATTGTGATATTTTCGATACTCGTTATTTCCCATCCCATTGCCTTTTGTTTCTTTTTTTTATTTCATTGGAAAATCTCTTGGGAATTATTTACAAAAGGGACATTTTAGGACCGTATGAGGACCGTAGTACCTATACCAGTCCAGTAGTACCGAACCTACTAAGTATTTAGTGATACTTAGGCGTCCTGTAGTTACCGACACCTTCAATGGGGTTAGCTCAAGCTCAATCAATTGAATCAATCAATGAAACGAGCTAGTAAATCTTTTCGGCACCTATAAGGCTATAACCACCTACCCACTAGATATGGAAAGGTATGCGAGGCTAATAGGTATGTACATTGTACGTAGGTAGGTACTTCGGTTTTGGGCGGGGGCGTACCTAGCGTATGGTTTAACTGAAAGAAAGCCAAACCCATAAGCTGGATGGATATTTTTATGGTGGAAATTAAACCACGGGGTCGCAGATGGTCGCAGGTCGACTGATGAACCAATTATGGGGATTGTTGTGGCAATTTGCCGTGCCCGGACGCAGCGAGGGCATTTCCCAGGATATTTTCACGACATTGATGTCAATACAGAAAGTCAACTCAGAAATTACTGTAGTGGCCCTTTTACCGACAGCCTCGGTCATGAAAAGGGCACACTCAATCCAGCAAACGATCGAAACCGAGTGCCAGGACAGGAGCTAGGAGCGTAGGTCTAGGTACGTCTAGGTATGTCTAGCCCAGATAGCATTTTTTGGTCGCAAAATATTTGAGTCAGTAACAAATTGACAAAGTTCCGTTATTGTTTCGAAACAATGCGACTGTGTGCGTTTCGGTTTATACGTGTGGTATTAGTGTTTACACAGTTTGCCCGGAACGTGTTTCAGTAACTCTTTGTAGTCGTTGTGTCGACAAAATATGTATGCATTTGAGACGACTTCAGTTTGGTTTACATGTGTTGTAACAGTGTCTACACAGTTTGACCGGATAGTGTTTCAGTAACTCTTTATAGTCGATGAGTCAACACAATATGTACGGATTTATGTCAACTTTATTTCATACATATTGCGTTGAGTTTTCAACAAGCGAACAATCAAAGATGAAATGTGTTGTAACGGAGTGGCAACTTTGTTACTGGAATGATATTCATGTACACAAAGTTTCGTAATGTTACGTCATAGTTCCAAAACAAAATGTTACCAAAATAAGCGTAAAAATATCAACCAGCTACACCTGGTTCTCAAATATATCTGAATTGTATGCCAACTAGGTACGAGTATGAGTAAGCAGCCGAAAAAACGTTATTTCCGGCACGCATCGACTTACTTACTACAGGAAAACCAACGATTTTGTGAGACGAAATGAAGATCCAATAAGTGATTGCTTAATTTATAGTATAATATCTGCCGGTTTCTGAGTTGAGAAATTCGCTACCTACCTAAGCAAAGTGGTAAGTATCGTCCTGTCTCTGCAGATTTCTCACAAAAGAGCGCGACATTGGAATATCGATAATATTGGAACTTGTCTCAGCTTTATTTATATATTCGCTTAAGACATTTTCTTCGATAGTTCCTGTAGCTTCACTTAGGCCCGGTTTCTGAGTTGAGAATTTTACTAAGCACATACTTACGTATCGCTCTGTCACGCTCTTTTGTGAGAAATCTGCAGAGACAGGACTATACTTACCCATTTGCTTAGCAAAATTCTCAACTCAGAAACCGGGCCATAATTTGGTGTTTTCAATAACAGGATTCAATGCAGGTTGTTTTTTTTTCTTGAATCATATTTTCTTTGTATTCCATCATTTCAAAATCAGCGTTTACATAAAGTAAATCTCCTTCGACGGACTTTAGAGCTGGATGTTTCCTGTTCATTTCACGTGTTTTGTAATACCTGTAAAAACGATCATTGTATTTGGCAAGATTGTTCGAAGCACATAGATCAAATATAGGGTCTTTCCAAAATAGTGTAAAATATTTTAAAAGGTTATTGTACTCATCAATACGAACAAATTTTACTATGTCCCATAGTAAAAGTTGTTTGTATTGATGAGTACAATGACCCCTTAAAATATTTTACACGATTTTGGAAAGACCCTATATTTGATCTGTGTCAACAGTTTCAGAACCGCTGGAAAGAATAAAGTGAGAGACACCATATTAGAAATTCAGTAACTTTGTGTCTGCAAGTCGACGCAGTGTCGTAACTTTTTTACCAAATACGACTAGAATAATTTTGCTATGAAAACAAATGTTTTTGTAAGTTTATGGACAATTTTTGATGAAATATCATATTATTAGCGTAAAAAGTGTACAGTTTGATTAAACTAAAAGGTCTGGAGTCGAGAAAATGAACAAAACTTGCAGTGAAAACTATGCAAACATTTCAATAAACTGGTTAAAATACAATTATATGATGGCCCATCGATGATTTTCGATGTATTTTGTTAAATAATACGACAAATTTCTTTTCCCACTAATATCATACTATCACAACACGTGTAAAACTAATTAATTTCAAAAATAAACTTACGCTGTCAAAATAATTATGGTGAAACAGACAGAGTTGTCTTTGACAATGACATTTAACTTATTTGTTTCTTGTAGGTTGAAAAGAATGAATGAATTGACGAATGAACGAATGATTTCTGAAATTGTCGTCGCAATGTTACCATACAGCGTCGTAACTTAAAAACCAAATGTTACCGTGTCGGGATCTTCCCCATTTTTGTCGCAGCGACCGAAACAAAGTCGTAGCAGCGACCAAAAATGTTACTGGTGTCGGCTTTTCAGTGTCGACAAGTTTCGTAACGGCTACCAAAAAATGCTATGTGGGAGGTATGGTAAGCTCTTCGTGTCACAAAGCCTTTGTCAGATTTTGACATAATCACGTTTGACAGAATCGACTCTTGAAAATGCTCCATTCCTAGGTCCGATGGATGAAAGTGAATCTATTTCCGAGCGAGTTGTTGCGCGATACTTTAAATGCGTGGATTAGTATGTCGTCGCCAAAAATGTCCTGTTTTTAGGTATTTATAATAGTAAAACCGCCGCGTGACGTTCAACTCGTTTATTAGCTCAAAGACAGACTGAGTGTCAAAACACAGAATATACTACACTAGGATCCCTTATTTGTCCGACTGGCGCCCTTATGCCGCGCGCGGTAAGAGCTACCATGGGGTAGAGTGTGGCCGACCGTATTTGTTAAAAATACCCTCTAAGGCCCGTAAGATCAATCACAGTTTAAACTCAATCCATAGATTAAACCTCGCATTTGGTATGAATATTAATCGACAGATAGGGTTTAAACTAGCCTTTTTGGTTTAAAATGTGATTGATCTTACGGGCCTTAGAATTATCTGCTTTTTATAGAGAGCACCACTGGGGTCGATAACGAAATGGTACTCAGGACTCTACATTCGTTTTAAAAGATTGACTTCGCTGCCAACCGTCGCCGGAAACCTTCGCCATTTTTATCTGACTTTCCGTTTATTCTGGGACTACTTTTTGCCTGCGGTTTCACTTAAGATAAAACTTTAAAAAAAAGTGCAGCCATATTGTTTTCGCCGTTTCGCGCGTTGTTCGAAGTGATTTTTTCTCTGCGTGCTGTTTTTGTTGTAAGTCTTCAAGCGACGAATCCTCCGATTCCCAGCGCTGATATTTTTTTCGAAATTTCGCACTTGGTCCTATAGTAAAATTTGTTTGTATTGGTGAATTAAGTGACCCCTTTCAGTGTCACAGGACCTTTCGGAAACACCCTGTACATCAGTTTCTACCCCTGTGTAGTTTTTTTTACCTGATTTTTACCAATTGAACGAGCGAACGAAGTTCTCCGAGTCTACTTGAACAATCCGGCGTTTGAATGTATGTTTGTATGTATGAATGTTCGTTCGACGATAACTTGAGTAAATTTAGTCGGATCGTCATGAAATTTGGTAGGTGGGGTAAATGAGGCAGAGAGAATTTTTAAGTTCGAACATGAGCCAAATCGGTCGAGGGGTTGCTGAGATATGGGGTCGCGAGTTCGTAGTTCGGGGCGAACCACTAGTTTTAATTGGTTTTTCATGCATTCCTTTGACTGGGCATTCTGCATTTGCCTATCGTTAGTCATTTTCGAGCATAATCTCGGGGGCGAATAATTGTGGTTTGCGATGAACAACGTCGCTCATTAGTCCACAGTTCAATTAGGGACGCGGACGGACTCGGCGGGGGCGCATCGCGTTACAGCAGCCTACAACAGCCAGTGTAAAAGGTATTCACTGTAAAAGGTTAAGCGCAAGATTGCCGCATGTCCACACCGAACTAAATCCCATAGAATCCGCATTACGTATAAAATCACAATAAAAACGTGTCCCCACAGAAACAAAAGATATCAGCAATAGAACAATACGAAACATCATTTCGACTATACGTCTAATATTCGAATGTCAACCTTATTGCATTAGTGTACTGTTTTACTTTAATTGCATGGACTACGAGCAAATAAGCTCCCAAAGGCAATTTGGGCATCTATTTTTCCAGCCACATTTCAGAGTTCTATGTTGTATCTAGTTTTATCCTTGATCGAAGCATGTCCATGACCATTGAAGTTGGAGTAAGAGCTGTGTTTTTCAGTCGCCAGCGAAACCTATTGGTTCTGGTTCGGTATAAGACTAAGTTAATCGGTAATATTGTCATCAGCGGGTTGGCGATTAAAACGGCCATTAGCGTGTCCCGAGCACTAGCCTAGCACTAGCTTAGACCTGTGGTTTGGATGCTTCTGGTTTCGTGGCTCTACCACAGATTTGCGCTGTTTTGGTGTGATTTGTGCACATTTTCATTGTCTTTTGCCGTTATTAGGTTGTAGGCGTTATGACATTCGGTCGTTCGTTACGGACCAGAGGGAAAATAAAATTGTAACTACCTAAAGTAACAATGTTTTTATGTCAGCCTAGTTTCAGATAATAAGAGTCCCTGATTGTCTCGGAGCGAGGCAGAGTTTCAGTATAGGTGACATGTAAACCAACCAACTTTTTTCTATGCCGAGTTAAACTTCTTTACAAAGTATTAAGCCACAGGCGCCGCAGCGCTTTGTAAAGATAATTGCGCTGTTGCGACATGAGAATAACATGTTATTAGGCGCTCTCTTATTATAATTTAGGGACCCTAATTGCCACTTTGGGCACTTTTAGCTCTTTATCGTTTTGCGTATTCCGCAGGTGTAGATCCTCACAAATACATATAAACCTTATCGACCGAATATGTTACATAAATAATCCGATAATTAAATACTGTATGTACTTACAGTGGAATTCAGTTTTTATATGACTTGCATTGTTCATAGCACGAATCAGTTGGTAGAGTCGGTAGCCAAAATGTAATGACATAATGTTATGGACCAAGAGCATTTCGTACCACAAACTTAAAATAATGTTTTAAGTATGTACATAGGTCATAACCATCAAGCGGACCTAAATAATTGAATTGTTTTATGTTATTATTACACAGATTGGATCTTAATCCAAAAAATACCAAACCAAATTACCAACTTCAGGTATAGTATACAGGGCGTCCCACGGCTATGCCACATGGAGGGAAAGTACCTTAGATATTGTAGATGGAACATTTTACTGAAAGAAGACATGTACTAATCTAACTATACACACACTATACTCTACTTTAATAATAATTAGTTTAAATAGGTACTTACAGCCATCGAATCGCTTGAGAATATTCGGGCAAAAACACAAGAAATAACGCTAGAAACAAAACAAAATAACGCATCACAGTTGACTTGGACAAAGTTCAATCGACAATTCGACACTTCAGATCAATCACAAATTAAAAAGAAAACAGTCATTGCAAAAAAGAAACAAAAGAAAAACAAAAAAGGCGCGAATTTTTGGCGGGAAAGGAAAAGTTCGCGGGATTATTTCGTTTGCTCAGGGATCGGAGTCCCGCGCGTGTAGCGCGCGCTAGCTCAGTTTACGACCGAATGCAGGCTCCTGGCGATCGCACGGCCAATGGTCAGGGAAAACGCGCCGCGCCGCCTCTGTCCGCTCAAAGAGTAAACACTCTTGTACAGACTTGAACAAAATTCGTACGACATCCCGCGACCAATAAATTGAGTTGAATTTGCTTATCGGTTATTGAATAACGAGAACTTATACAATAACCGGTAAACCGGATAATCCAGCAGGTTTCATCCTGTTATCAGCGAGTTGTCTTATTTTTTCACGACGTGAGATTGAAAAATGTACTTATCTGCAATCAGCAGCAGAATCCTGACTCTCAGAGACAGCATCATAGTAGGCAGTGTTCCTCGTTTCGTCAGAAGCTCTCCTCATGTAGCGAGCAGGCGGCGGGCGGGCGGGCCACGCGCCGCTCCCCCGTCGCACCGCATATAATACAACAGAGGAACTTCTTGTGCTCTGCTTGAATGTTTAATGTTGAACACGTGTACCGGTGAAGCTTTATCTGCGGGTGAAGGGTCTTGTGAGCTCAGTGCAAAGCTGTATGCAGCAGAGAAAAAGATTACTTTTTCGCCGGTAACAAACGAGAAATAGGGCGATAGTGAATAATATTATTTAGTTCTTCTATCTAGCTAGATAGATCGATAGAGAACACTTTATTGTACACCAGCAGCAGTTGAAAATGTGCGTAAGAAAAAAAAACACTCACATACAAACACAAAAAAAAACAATTAATATAATTGTGGACGTACACACGACAGCACGTCGGCCCTTACACGCTAGCACTCTACTCGGTTACGTTACGGGCGACTTTACAACAAAAGTGTACAGTCTGACGTGCTGTCGTGTGTACCTTATTTTGTGTCTTCTTCGAACACGTTATTTATACTTAATCAGATGTAGTCTGCCATATCTCGCTTTTCAGGGTAAAAATAACAACATAATATGGGGCCTAGCGCACTGCCAACACCACTGACTATTTAACAAAGGCGCAAATGCTCCGAAAATTAGTACATACTACTTTCCTGTAACATTACGGTTACTGGAAGCTTCTGTTGTAATTATTGTGAGCGGCGGCCGTAGTCAACGCGGCACAGCCCACTTTATCAATTCAGTCGAGTGGGTATTCACTCATTGTAGTGTGCATTGCGCCTATTATGTGCGGGTTCGGATGCTTAGTAACCCATTCACCAGCCACTCGGCTTTCCCAATAACCCTCCATAGTATCCCATGTTTAGTATCAGGTTCCCACTTATAGTTACAAAAAATACAACAAAAATATCACATAGAAACATTTGATTTTTAATCATTACATATTCTTATATTATATTTCTTACATTCTGTAAACGAAATGAGTCTTATTTATGCTATTTAAATTCATCTATACTTAGTAAGAAATAAAAAAACCATGGAATGGAGCTATTATGTGTAAATAAAATTATTGATACTAAGGATACATCTGAGAACTAATTTATACTTTGAATACTTTAATTGCTTTAGACAATACATTCATAGTTTGCTAATTCAAATGGATAATATTATAGCCTTAGCATAATAATATAAATACATAGCGTCAACATAAATCACTTTATGTAGGGTAATCAAGGTACCGGCCGGTTATACAGGATGTTACAAAAACGTACTGTCATAATTGAGGGGTTCGTTAAACTCATCAATACAAGCAAATTTTACTCAACTGCGAAATCGCGAACAACCGACCACATCGTATCTCTACGCTTGCCCTGACACTCCACAGTGCAGCTTGCAAGACCTCATAGAAGTGCCACCCAGAGCTGTTGAAGTGGCGAGTTTGTGGGGGCACGACGCGCAAAAAGAAGATTGTTTTGGCGATAATGGTTATTTGTTATGCGAGGATACAAAATTATTTTTTGCAGCAAGAGAAGCACGAGACGCAAATAATATTGCATCCGTGCGAAACACAAATTTTCATCTCACAGAGTGAGGAAATTAAATGGTTATGTTAGATGCAAGAAAAACAATAGACAATAGATAAAGGTTAGTGAAATGAGTTTCCTTCTTCTTTGCCTTGACAGATGAGTCAAAGGAGTTCATTGATTTCTTTTTATGCAACATAGAGCGTCCCGTTTAAATTTAGAAGTGCGCGAAAATAGGCTTTTCACGATCGTATGTTACTAGTAACAAAATACTTTCCGAGCCTGGGGGATGATAAATAATTAAGTTGTTTGTATTGACGCGTAGAACAACCCTCTAAAGTTCTAAAAGATCTGCGTGTTACAATAAGATCTTGTCATTTACTTGAAGAGCTAATTAAACTCAACAAACAACTTTTACTACGAGTCAAACTACGTAATTTCTACCACAGGTCCACAGCAGCTGTTAAGCAGTTTTTTTTTTCGAGATTTTACAGTTGGCCTCATAGTAAAAGTAACTTGTACGGATGTATGAAGCGACCCTTTTCAATACGCAGTCTATTTTTTGTCGCTGATGACCAATCGCGTAGGCAGGGGTCGTCAAGCGAGGTGCGAAAGGTCGTCGAGCTCGGGCGGCGGCGGCTGCTGCCCCGCGCGCGCGAACACGGGCTTTGCCACCAGCGTCACCGGCGCCTGCGGCAGAGTGGCACGGTCAAAGCAACAATATAAGCCGTGTCATTAAAGAAAACATTTTGGATGGACTTCTAGAACAGCTAGAAACACACTGACCCTTCGTATGAGATGCTTTTTCATATCTAGCCGCTTGTATTTTGTCTGCCTAGAAACACGATATGTTATAATATATCAAAAAACGTCGCGTACGTAGGTCCAGTACGTTTCTATGATTTATATTCTATGGATTCACGATTTTACCAGAATTTCGTCGCGGTGTGATTGTAAAGCAAGCATAAAACTAAACTAAGATTTGGACAAATATTAACAAAATAAAATTACTTAATAAATTGGCATGCAATCCATGCGACTATCCTTTCTAAGATCTACATTTTTTAATGTTGCCAATGATACCAAATCACATAATATTTCGGATTTGTACTGATCACATAATCGTCCACATTCAGACATTCAATCAAACTCATCACAAAAAATGAAAAGTAGGTAGTCGAATTAGTGATATTCGAAGAGGCCGCCATTATATAAAACGAACCGCATACATGTTTTTTTGTTTTCTATGTGTTCCGACCGGCTAAAAGTGATTTGTGAGAGTTTAATTTGTTGTTCGGCAAAGAAGACAAAGTAGTCCTCTCATTGCTCTGTCTTTTCTATCGTTTGACTGTTTCCTTACTGTTTCACTGCTGTTTCACCACTAGGGTGCATCTGAATGGGTTCTATAAATCAGTGAAAATTTGCGCGTTGCGAAACGCACCTTTGATTGACAAAAATAAGACTCTATTTTCTCATTCAATGATTTTGATTGACAGTGATGAGTCGTTTTCAGAACCGGAAAGAACCGGAATACGGCTGTCAAAACTAATCTGTGCTAAGCGAAATTTGACAGCCTCTGTCCGGCAGCAGCTATTCCGGTTCATCTATGGCCACGTCTGTAAACGCTATTTATGAACTGCTTAGAATTTGTTCTTTGAAAACTGCTAATTACACTGGCTCTTTCTTACAAAACAGATTTTGATTAAACAGATTTTGGCACTCTCTAAACTCGTGTAATGAGTTTAAAGAATAGTCTTGAGACTCTAGAGTTTTTACACTAGTCAAATTCACGCACCTGACTGAGCTGCACGCTGGGCGGGAGGCCGGCGGGCGGCTGCTGGGCGGGCGGCGGGACCCCGACGACGACCACCTTCTGGGCGGGCGGAGCGCCGCCGGGCGGACCGCTTGTCACCACCACCGACTACGACACATGCGCACACACACCGCTACTGGGTCACAAGGCTCTACTACCCCCCTTTTGGGAGGAAACTAGGGATCGCGGTGCTCTAACCGAGGCAAAAGTGGCGCCGCCAATGGAAAAAAAAAAACTTTTTGGATGCGTTTTTTGCTAAAAACTCTTCATTAGAGCATCAACGCGAGGCTTAACTATTTTTAGGACCTAAGGTTTAGATTCCAGGGGCCTTAGCCTGTAACACAATGGTGCCAAAATGGGTTGACGGTTTCAATTTCAATTACGATTTATTAATGCTGTCGGTCAAGTGTCGGTCCTTTTAATGTTTTTGTAGTACAGCAAAGAATATGATGACTCTAATTCTAGAGGATTAGTTCGCTGGTTGTAGGAGAAAAACGAAAAAATCCCGATTTTGTCCGTCTACCTGGAACGCCACTGATACGCCATTGTGTTACAGGCTAAGGCCCCAGATCCTAGAACCTACGAATAAAATCTCCTATCGCCAAAAGTGGCCACAAAAGGCGGCGCTAGTTGTGCCTCGACCGCGCTCACTCCCATACAAATAGAGAAAACGTTTTGCTATCCCTCGTCTTTCCTGTGGGCTATGTCGACTAAGCTGTCTGGATGGTATAGGTGCTGGGCAAGCCTATTCCATCTAAAAACAATGTCCCAGGCACCGCAGCGCCGAGCGGTCTCAATTTAATTGATTTCGATGTCAATGACTTTGGTGATCTTATTTAGGGGTAGGAAAACATTTTCTCCGACATCATTTAAGGTGATAACCTAGACACAATAACCTACTAGGGCCGACCAACGAAAAAAAACATATCTTCTTTTGGAACACCTACAAATAAAATCCTCCGCCGCCAAAAGTGACGGCGGCGGGTTTTATTCTCAGGTTCTAGGATCTGGAATCTAGACCTTAGGTCCTTAAAATAGCGCACCTAAAAAGAAGATATATATTTTTGCCATTGGCGGCGCTAGTTGTGCCTAGGTTTGGGCCTCAAGTATGGAATATCCACGACGAGACTGAATTTCTTCCTCATAGCGAGCGACGAAAGTGGTAGAGCACGTCACACTGGCACGTCTAGCTTGATGGATCATTACCCGCTGACTATTTAGTCGCTAAAAGCGGGAAATGGTAGACTCTACAGGTTATTCTGAACAACTTTTGTTCTGACCCTTTTTAAAATGCGTGAAAAAAAGTATGATACTAACCGGCTACGCCACAGTATTTTATTTTTGACTAAAGTTTTTTTTTATGCGTGTCAATCTATCATGCCAGATGTGCTAGTTGCTTTCAGTCACTTATGTCGCTCGCTTAAAAAAAATACTTTATGTAAAATGGGTACTACACACACACACACACTGGGGGTTGGGCTGTAAAACCATGGTGAGAGCTAAAACTATAGAGTTTTATTGCAAATGGGGTAATCGTATGAGTTTGTGTGGTTAACCTTGAGCTTTAACCTCATACATGACTTTGCTCGGACGACGGTCTTTCAGCACCTACAGAGAATTGAGAAAAAGGAGATCCGCTTTCCGATTCATTCAGTGGCGTCACGGGACCAGATTCAAAGGCAAAGTAAAAATTACACATCATCAGATATGATAAGACACAATAGATATTAAAATACCGTGCGAAAGTGCATTCAGATTTATAAAAACAAAGAGATTACGGCCACTTCTTATAGACGTGCAAAAGGGCATCACAATAGGGGCTACATCAATTTATTAACATAACTAAAGCCTTTAATGAAGAATTTTATAAAACCACTTTGCAATAATAGTACATTACTGCCGCGATCTGTAATGAGTGCGTTTCTGGCGCGCTTTTGATGGCCGACAGAGCGCAGCGTAGCGCAGCTCAAGGCCCTCACAGTGCGGTCAGCATTGCAGCCCTTGATGGACAAGCTGAAATGAAGGCCGAGACCGAAGGTCGAGGCCTTTATAGCGCGGCCAGCAAGGGCTGCAATGATGACCAAACTTGAGGGCCGAGAGCGTAGCTAAGCTAAGCTCGAGGCAATCATAGCGTGGCCAGAAGCGCACTCATTGCAGACCAAGGCTTGTATAGTGCTTTACTCAAACAATGCGAGTAATTAAAATATTAATTAGAATAGTAATTAACATAGTAATTTAATTAGCTTACCATTTGTCGTAGATTAAGTACTTTTTGTCGATTTTCCATTCCGCAAACTTTTTGTTGGTAAGCTTGCTTGTATTTTTCTTTTGACTTCGGTGGCAATAAATTTCCAATTACTAATTTCGCTTGATTTTGAATGTCCGGCGGTGTTAAACACATTAAATCCGAGGATTCGTCGCTTTGAGAGTTCACTTTTTCAACAAAAACACAGAAAAAAATCACTTCGAACAACGCGCGAAAAGTCGAAAACAATATGGCCGCGCTTTTTTTTTCTGTGCAATGTGTCGACTGCCAGTACCCATACAGCCTAATTCTAAATAAATACTTTTTGCACCTGATGTTTGAGTTCTATTTATGAAACAAAACTCGACATTAATGTTTTTCTGGCCGCAAAACACAAGACATTAATGAAATTCCATACAACTTTTCTGGCGCCTAATCCAAGTAGCCCGCAAGTCCGACTTTGCTCAAAGAAGGTTGTCGAATTAATGTCCACATTACGAGCTTTTTTGAGTAAAAGTATTAAAGGTTGCGCTAGTTATATTCATCGTGGAGCCCCTTGAGTTTAACTGTCCTCCATGCGTAAAAAAACTCTCGTAGGCCTTCGCACCTAGGCCTAAGCTATAAACTTCTAGTAGGCCCTACATCAACCGACGAAATTAGGACATACAGTTTCACTAAGACAGAATGCGCCTAGAAATCTTCGCCATACAAAACTGAACAATAAAAAGAAATATGACCACTGGAAGCTTTTTTAACTATACATATTTTGGAAGCTTTTTTATGCCAACTGAAAGAGATATGCTACCCCACAGGCACAGCCTTCTTTATCTCTCAAGCCGTGCTGTGCAAGTCTGGCAACGTCGCCGGGTTCATGGTTTACACAGTGCACTGCCTGTCAGAAGCCATTATGATAGTACGACCAAGTTACAACTAATCTGAGTCTCACTAACTTCAACTCTGGCTGGAAACCATTAATTTTAGTCACATGATAATACGGCGCTAAATAACATGGCAGTTATGCCATTTGTTTTTATACCATGTTTCTTGTAGTTTTAAGTTAGTTGGATAATACTTCATCTTCATTTGACGTGAGGATTTGTTTTTTTTGACGTAAGGATTTGTTGTGGCTGATATTGTGAATGAAAAATAAGTAATTTATTAGTTATTCATTGCTTTAAAACAGCCCAACTTGACTTGCCAGCTTAAGGTATGTTTTTAGAGTATTTTCATAGTTTTAGTTACGATTTGTAGTTACAATTTGATCCTATAGAACCAATCGTAACAAAACATTAAATCATGAATTTATTTTCAAATGCCTCGCCGGTGTTGTGTGGCCTGGCTGTAAGTCGAATTACGACTCAAGTCTAAAGAGAGGAGAACGACCTTTATCTACGTTTCTTTCCCACGGGATGACGATTTATTAAGTCGCTGGAAAAAATAATTATTAGATAGTCTTACAAGACAGACAACCGGTTCACACAGTCCTTAAATGCGACGTTGCCAAACTTAATAGCATGGCTTGAGAGATAAAGAAGGCTGTGCCAGAGGTCATTGAGTCGGCATATTTCATGACACGAAAAAGATCGTATTATATTTGCGCGTAGTGTGGCGAAGACTTCTATGACCATCGTTTATTTACCTATTTCAGTGGCACAGTGCACACACTAATGTCAGCAAAAATATTACAAACTCACCTGAACGTTTTGGTTCCGCAACATGGTCGGCTGCGAGCTATGTACAACGATGTGACCGCTGCTGCTAGCTGGTTGCACCTGTTACATAAGACATTGCACTAAACTCACAGAAACATATTTAAAAAAATGACCTGCGAGGTATTGCCATTGTCGAAATAAAACTTTTGTTGCAAGAGAAGATAACGATTTTCTCAATGATCTGTCTATTTATCCATCCCATGATGTTGGACATAGGACTCTTCTCTATCACACCACTTAGCCTGTAACGCAATTAACGTTATATATGTAACTGGTGCCAAAATAGGCTCCCGGTTGACAGTTTCAATTACGATTTATTAATGCTGTCGGTCCTTTTAATGTTTTTGTAGTACAGCAAAGAATATTATGAGTCTAATTCTAGAGGATTAATTCGCTGGTTGTAGGAGAACAACGAAAAAATCGCGGTTTTGCCCTTCTACCTGGGACGCCATTGATACGCCATTGTGTTACAGGCTAAGGCCCCTGGTCCCTTGTCAAATTACCAGCAACCTTTTTCACTGCACGGCTACTTTCGCGTAGTGTGGGTTGGCTGCGCCGTCTCTTCTCTACGAAAAAGGTCTCAGAATGAGAACCAAAACTAATAATGTTATCCCGACATCAGTGAAAGTAAGTGAAAATGTTTATAAAATGCAAGAACACGATGATGATGAATTACCTGCTGCTGTTTCTGTTGCGAGGCGACGATGACGAACTTCTGCGGAGGGGTCGCCGGCGTGGGGGACGCAGATGGTCCCGCACTGATCACCATGCTCCGCTGAGGGATTATTTCTGTTCCAAAGAGATAAGTTAGGGTTAAAGTTAGTTTTCTACCCTTTAATATGTGACTATGTTTTGTATCACTACAATAAATAACGAAGCAAGTAGATGGGTATACCACCCAGCGTAGTGATTAGGTTTTTCATGACATTATGTATGTAGCGCTCCAGTAGCGGATTTAGGGAGGGGGGGCTAAGGGGCTCAAGCCCCCCCCCCCAAAGCATCTGAGACCCTCTATCAAAATAATTTTTGTATACTTTTTTATATTGAAAACCTACGCTCATTGGGTTCAAGCCCCCCTCAAACCAAAATCTTGGGTTCAAGCCCCCCCCCCAAACTAAAATCCTGTATCCGCCACTGTAGCGCCGTGTCTCTGTGTCCCCTCTATCTCTGTCCTGTCCATAGTGGATTGAGCATTTTTCATAATAATCTTGTTTCGTGAGATTAAGGGTGGTATTCTAGAACGCTACTTAAACTCAGTTTAAACAGAGTTCAGACTGTCGATAAAGCAGTGCATGTTTTGATATGAAGGGAGGGATATTCAAATCAAAACATGCACTGTTTTATCGACAGTCGACACTACTAAACTCTACTTAAACTGAGTTTAAACAGAGTTCAAGGAGCTTTCTAGTTTAAACTGAGTTTAAACAGAGTTTAAGTAGCGTTTTAGTTTGAACTGAGTTTAAGTAGCGTTCTAGAATACCACCCTTAATCATCTTCCTTATGAGTTTCACAGTAGGTGAGCGACCATTTGTGTGTGTGCAGTTTGCGGTCTTAGGTTACCACACTACTCTTGAACCCTATATGCTGCAGACTGTCGAGTTTATGGTAGGAAAGCAGTTACCAGTCTTGGGCAGCGATGGAGTGAGCGGAGTGGTGGGCGTAGCGGGCGCGGATGGCACGAGCGGAGGCGTGCAGGTTACCACGGCAACCGCGCCGCCGCCGCTGCCGCCGCTCGGCGAAGAACGCTGCTTCTGCACCATCTGCTGCAGGCTCGGCCCCAGGTAGCCGTAGTCGCGTCTGCGCGGGAGTTGATTTGATTTGATTTATTGAGGAAACAAATACTACTACAACAATGGCTTGTTAGGAACAGCTGAGATGGGGCAGTTACATCTTGTTTGATCTTTCTTTACACTGGTGGTCAAGATTCAAGATTCAAATGTTTTTATTCAATATGCCATAAATAAATTATTTACATTGAACGTCAAAATATTATCTATGTCTCGTCAGTGATGCGAATGTAATATTGTGAATGGACGATTCTTTTAGGCTCAATGTTCTATGGAGCTTTTTTTTGTCAAGTAGACGTGGTTGCAACTGTGAGGAGATAGGGGGCTGCTGGTTCCTGTTTAATCTATTGGACGATCTGTTTTAGACCCGAAGTGTTCTCCATCTCTCTATTCCGGGAACTGGTTTTGTCATAAAATACGATCGACGCGGAAATACTTTTTATCGCTCGGGCGTTTATGTATGTGAATGTGGCTGTCGAGGATGTTGTAGGAAGATCGTCATGTTCATACGCACAACTTTGGTAGCAGGGTTAAATTTTTCTACTATTCCTAAAATTGTTTTTTTTTTGTGAAAATAATTTAGTGGCAGCTTTGCTCCCACTGGTTAGATAGGTAAAGTAACTCAGACGCTATAGTACTGTGAGCTTGCGACCCCACATCTCGGTAACCCCTCGACCGATTTGGCTCATGCTCGAACTAAAAAAATATTTTAATTTCATTTACCCGCCTACCAAATTTCACAACGATTCGACCAAAACTCAAGTTATCGTCGAAGGAACATTCATAAATACACACATAATTATGCACATACATAAAATCCGGATTGTTCCAGTAGACTCGGAGAACTTCTCTAGCTTCGCTCGCTCGTTCAATGAAGTAGGCGGCTGCCGCAGATGCTTGATGACCGGCGCGACTACTCGCTGGAGCTGGTTCTTCAACACCTTTTCTACTATTCATACTAATACAAAAAACATCAGGCAGCTTTGCTCCCACTGGGTAGATGGGTAAAGTAACTCAGACGCTGCTGTAGTTGCTCTACTGCTCTAGAGGTTGCTGGTTCAAGTCCTGTCCCGAGTGATTTTTTTCAACTTATTATAAATGTTAAAATTATTCCCTAGCACGGGTTAGTGCTTTAGAAAAAACAAAAAGTGTTCACTCACTTGTACTCCTCGGGTAGGTCGGGCGGCTGCCGCAGATGCTTGATGACCGGCGCGACTACTCGCTGGAGCTGGTTCTTCAGGTTCCCAGCGGCGAGGCGGTCCGCGCCGCCCGCACCGCTCAGTGCACCCTCGAGACGCTCGCCCAACCAACGGACTCGCGGCAGGATGAACACCTAGGGGAACAGTGGGTTGAATCGCTGATTCGTAGGAAATAAGGGTCAGATTAGAACGATTGGCACCTTGCTGCGACCGCACAGGGGCCTTAGCCTGTAACGCAATGGTGCCAAAGTGGGCTCCCAATTAATGGCTTCCTAATATTTTCTTAGGTTTGCACGGGCACTATACATAATTTATACACAGATTTTAACGGATTTAACACTCAAAAGTTGAAAGGATGAACACCTAGAGGAACAATGAGCAGGTTGGTTCAGTTCTTCGTAGGAAATAACGGTCAGATTAGAACGATTGGTGCCTTGCAGCGTCCGCACAGATCTTGTAGTTAGGTC
This sequence comes from Zelleria hepariella, assembly GCA_949319315.1. Classification (NCBI taxonomy): domain Eukaryota; kingdom Metazoa; phylum Arthropoda; class Insecta; order Lepidoptera; family Yponomeutidae; genus Zelleria; species Zelleria hepariella. Next base: position 7,322,528 of record OX439391.1, on the reverse strand, counting down.
AGGGACCTGAGTCTGTAACGCAATGGCGTGTCGATGGCTGCCCAGTAGAAGGACAAAACCTGGGTTTCCTCGTTTTTCTCCTAAAACCAGAGAACTAATCCTCTAAACATAATTATTGTAAGAAAACGAGATTCCTACCACGATTTATTTCTTACTTTGTAACACAGAGTTTGTGGGTTCAATTTCTGCAGGAGGCGTACAAAAGTACGATCGGGTACCCTGTGGTAGCTCTTATCGCGCTCAGCAAAAGTGCGTCAATCTAAGCTTGTTGCTAACTGTAACATTAAATTATACCTGTAGCCATTAGCATATTTCTACCTAAAACAGTTTTCAGCAATACACACAAACCTTAACAACTTCCGGTCCAAGTTCGGCCAAGCCCTGTATGGCTCCGTAGAGAGAGGCCAAAGGAGTTTTCTCAGATTCCTTCATGGTAGTGTTCATCGAAGGACCGGCGCCGCTCTCGTCGTTCGTCTGAGAAGGACACTGCAGGGCTTTGGAGAACAGGCTGCAACAAGCAATATTGGATTCAGTTGAGGGGAAGTTTTTTCGAGTTGTCCAATGTCAAAACCGATACAGACTTTTTCAAGTGGTCATGCATATGGGTTCCAATCTGTGGTTAAGATTGAGGGGAAGAGGCGTGCTGGTACAGATACTCTATCTCACGAAGTCCGTTTGGTTATGAATGTTGTCAGGCGTGCATGTATACAATGCTTTAGTGTGCATGCTAAAGCATTTTATACATGCACGCCGACAACATTCATAACCAAACGGACTTCGTGAGATAGAGTATGAGTAGAAGAAGAAATTCATGGCTCCGAAACATCAGGGAATGGACGGAGGTAGCCAGCGTTAAACATCTATTTCTCTTGGCAAGTAACAGAAAAGAATATAAGGAGCCGACAGCCAACATCCATCCATTAGTGGAGAGGCACGCCAAGGAGAAGAATGTCCAAACAGTCGTCACCACAAGACCGGACAGTGTTTTAGTTATTTTCGACGAATAAAGGAAACGCGTAAGTACAGACTGACCGATCAGCTCTGCGGTGCGAGCACGTGTGCTCAGTCAGTAGACCGGAACTGACTTGGCGGCGCTCGATCAGTCTGTACGTACTCGTATCATTAGGACTAAGTTACCGGGTGACTCTAGTCTGCAGGTTGTTGGTGGAGGTGTTGAAAGTCTTGCAGATCTGCGCCATGAGTCGTGCGGCGAAGTCGCGGAGCGCCCAGTGGTTGTCCATTTCGGGGCGCATGCACAGCTGCCGCGAAACGATACACGTCGACACAGATGGGATGAGCTCGTGGAGCTGTTGCGATAAAGTTTAAGTTGATGTCACAAGGAGTATTTGATGGAAATAGCATGTTTTCGAGTAAAAACTTAGTCGATCTTGACTCAGTAGAGTGGAGAGTTGAGGTAAGTACAGGATTGCTCTTTCTTCCGCGCTGAAGAAGATTGATATAAACTACATTTATTTTACAGAAAGTTTGTTAAAAGCTACAGTAAAGATTTTTTTTCATAAAGGTGAGCATAACATGGTAGAGCTTAATAAGAGCTGACCTTTGAAGAAAGTCTAGATCTCACTTATGCCTCTAGCCTAGGAGCTACGGAGCTGAATGTGTAATCAAATGCCTCAAAAATCATATCTAAAATGCAGATTTGCCTATTAACCGCTTGATTGGCGTAAAAAAAAATCCAGTACGTTTCGGACGTTCCAGAGCGTCTATGAGCCGAATAATACTAATTGGTTAAAAGTCACTGGCTTATAATACTGACATATTTCTCAAGATACAGCGATTGGTTGTCGAGCAGCGCCTTCACCATTCTCATCAGGTAGATGAGCAGAGCCAAGTTGTTCTGGACCACATTGACCTTCACCCCTTCAGAGATAAATGTACACATCCTGGGTAGCATCTCGTGGAGACCCGGATCACAGGCCAGTGACTGTAGGGCTTCCTGTTGAACAATAAGTTGCTGTTAGTTTACTATCCCTGCTCCTGTTTGTAAAAAAAAGATGTAGCCTAGCCCCAAGCAATAAGGAAGTTATGTATGTACCTACATACAACACAAGCTGGGCAAAGACCTGCTCCTGCATTTGCTTAAGATAAAATAAGTAGATCCACCTATTCTCAACAGTCAAAAGATTATTGTTGCTCAAGCCGCGTATTCATTAGGCAACATTTGTTTACAAACACTGTTTATAAACAGTCAATAAACATTGTTTCAGGATGTTTCATCAACTCCGTAAACAGTTTATAAACAAAGGTGATGAAACATTGTTTCTATAAACAATGTTTCTGCTCCCCACTCAAGTTTATAAACATGGAAATAGTGTGGTCTTTTATTGTACACCAAAACCCAATAGGATATATTATTTTCCAGCAAAAAAACCTGTTTTTACAGTTTACAACACAAAATCCACTCGATTTTGAGTGAATAGGCGTCCCGAATACTGGGGATTCGCTAAAAAAATCCATTATAAATACACGCATGTTGAAAAAAAAAAATGTTGTTTTCTTGGTTTTGGTGCTGGGCAGATCTACACTGACTAAAGGATATTGCAGCATATGAGCTGTCGCTTCTCCCATTTAGTGTGAGTGGAGCTGCCTTTGGACATAGTTTTTATCCAACAATACAAAAATAAAAAGACCTGTCTCAAATAGCACTTACAGCACGGCGCCCCTCGTCGCTGCCCACACATGCCTCGGTGATCTCCTTGTAATAGAGCTGTTGCTCCACACTCAGCTCATGAGTAGCCAGTTGCTTCACATGGACAGACTCTGAGGCCTTCAGCCGGGCTGCTTTGCCGCACACCGGTTTACCTGTAGGTAGGTGTATAATTGCTATTAGTAGTACTAATAAATTTTTTTTTTACATTTATGCTAAATTCAACTCTGTAAAAGTTTTTATAATTTTAAAACACGTATAGAAATTATTGTATTATCTACTATTCATTATGGCACAAGCAGCATAAAGCTGATGTGCGTGTATCATGATTGGATCGAGTGATTTTAAAATAACACAAATGCCAGTTTTTTCAAAATGCATTTTTTAACATATCTTGTTTTTTAGCTCCATTTCCATCTTTGTCATGAAAATCACACATTTCCAAAGATGTTTTATACTATAAAAATAAAAAGATGTGGATGATGTTTTTCTACACCAATTTATTTATAGCCTCATTTGTGACACATATTCAAAGATATTTTTCAATACACTCAAAGATATTCAATAATATTGCATAAATAAATATAATTTAATTAATTGTGTCTACTGAAATGTTAGGTACTGCTCCATGACATGTGTTGTTTTAGAATCACATGATACAATAATCATAATAACAATGCACCCTTGTATATTCACATTGATAACTGAAAAGACTGTTTGTATTGATAGAGCTTACCTGCAGCATCCTTATTAGCAGGCTTGCTCAGCTTGCTAATTGGGTCAACGGAGTCAAGCTTCTGTGCTTCCTTGGACAGCGGTGGAGGATTCTCAGGCACTGTGGGCTGGACCCCGTCTACACTTAGCCAGTGCGCCCTAACAGACACGTCCAGCGGAACTTTAGGAGGTGGTGCCAACAGGATTTCAGACAAGTCAATCTCTTTCTCCTCAATAAAGTGGAGCTCCCTCCCTCCACCGGATGCAAATCTGAACGGCAGTGAGTCAGCTTGTATGAAACCATACTGAGGCTGAAAGATAATGCTTTGTTATTGTGTGTGGTGTGGTGATGAAGCCAGTTACAATACAATTTAAATCTAGAATAATTTAACCTGTAGCACAAACCTCAATGTTTTTAATCTTCAAGGCATGGTCGATGTCTGTGATCGAGAGTTTCTGCCTCTTCGAGTGGTGCATGAACTTCATAGCATCTTGTACAATTACTTTCAGACGGTAAGTAACATCATCAGCTAGCTCCTTCGCGGCGTCGTCTCCAAGACTAGCAATGCCTACAGTCTCGGCTATTACTTTCATAGAATCTATTGATAGCGAAGACCCGTAGGCAAACTCCGAAGAATCACCCATGATGATTTGGTGCCAACTTAGAGATCCGAATTTTGAGCTAACACTTCCACTTCGTAATAAGTCGTAGTTTCCAAAGCTTAATCTTGATTCTCGATTCTCGAATTCCTTGATTTCCGCCCAAATATTTACAAAATATTTTTTCTCTTTTTTTGTGTTTGTGTGTGACACAGAGTAACTATGACAGTGCTATTTTTTACTGACTGAACATTGATCACAGAATAAAAAAGAAGGAAAAAACGCCACCGGTTTTTTTTGTTACTAACTTGGTGCGACATAAAAGAGTACAAACTAAATGGCAACAATTTTTCATAGTAAATCCGAAAAGTGGTCGGCTTTACTATGAAAAATTGTTGCCATTTAATTTCTACTCTTTTATGTCGCGTAGGTTACTTGGGGTAAACACTCACGCGACACATGTGGGTAAGGTAGATCCACGTTAAAAATTAGAGCGTAATCGAGAAAAAGTATTTAGCAGTGATTAACGTTATTTTAAATCTCACAGCAAAAAAATATTCCAACAAAATCTGCGACAAAAAATACGTATAATCTGTGGTTCCTTCACAAAATTTTAGAAATGACGATGTCGGTCGGATAAATGCCGCCGCTGCTTACTTTTAACCACGCGCTACTCTAGTAAATGTTAAATCTTTTCTAAAGTTACTTGTGAAAATGTATAGGAGCAAGAAAGACGTTGATAAACATGTGGAAGGCTTGATAGCAAAGTTGTCCCTGAAAGAGGTAAGATGGAAGAGTCATGAATGTCAAACGCATTTTTCGAATTTCATTTCCTCAACCGTACATGTGTTTTTACTAATGCTTGGCTTGTTTTCCAGTTCAAATCCCGCGCATACTCTGTCGCTCGCCTTTATTATGAAGTGGCCGATTACACCAGTTGCCAAAAGTATGTTGAGCAATACCTGAGTCAGAAGGACAACAATGCAGCGGCATACAAACTGCTTGGTCAAGCTTTGCAAAAACTGGGCCAGAAGGAGAAGGCTCTAGAGCAATACAAGATATCTCTCGAGATAGACCCAACTCAAACAAGCCTGATACTGGACAGTAAGTATTCAGTAAAAGCTAATTTAAGTGAGTTAGGTTATAATTTATCCCACGAAACAATGGGTGGATTAGGAGGTTTGGAATGGATATTGAATGAAACGAGATAACTTACACAACAAAATATTACTGGCTTTTTTATGCCGTCTATACTCTTACTCTTTTTCTGAGTCCGCGCAGAAAAAGTTATTGGAGACTATCTTTTTTTATTTTTGTGTGTGTGTGTGCAACAATAAATAGCTAGTCAACTCTTAATCGCGTAAATAAAGAAGAAGCGAAATTTTTAATGGAAGACCACATGAAAAAGACGACCAAAAATGAAACCCAGCTCTGGTGATCCTCGTTTACTAACTGAATTATTTACAATTGTTTGGAACACTAGAATTTTACCAATCTTTCAAATTTAAATTAAAGCCAAAAAGAAAAGAGGCGGTGTCGGTTGCCAACATGGCCCCCGACGGTGTGATGCACCAAATACCTATTGGCCGGCAACCAGCAACGCCACCTTGCGCGACGGACGTCGCAGCACACCTCCTCCCGTCGTAGCGACATCTACGACCCTGACAATCCCATCCTTGCCCGGATAGGTCGCAGCTATTCGGCCACGAGGCCAACTGCTTCTAGGCAGTGTTCCATCCGCTATAAACACCAGGTCGCCAGTTTTCAGCTGCCTTGATTTCGGTATCTCTTTGCGTGGGACGAGCTGCGGCAGGTACTCCTTAACAAAACGCTGCCAGAAGTGATCGGCAAGCCTCTGCGCCTTTCTCCAATGTGCACGTTCATACAAGTCTGCGTCATCAAAGAGTTTCGTCTGAGGGCCACCGCTGGAGCTCCCAATGAGGAAGGAAAAAGGAGTAATTGCGTGGACCGAGTCCTCGTCGACTGGTACATGCGTGAGTGGTCTAGAGTTAACGACGCACTCGGCCTCTAGAAGGAGGGTGTGTAGGACCTCCTCTTTTAGTGTTCGGTCTTTGAGTGTTACTGAAAGAGCGTTCTTGACGGATCGTACCATACGCTCCCAGCATCCACCCATAAAGGGCGCAGACGGCGGCGTGAAGTGCCACACGATCTTTTCATTCGCGCAGAAGTTGAAAAGTTCTGGAAGAATCTTGACTGTGCCAACGAAAGATGTTCCATTGTCAGAGTAAATGTGGGATGGGCAGCCTCTTCTTGCTATGAAACGCCGTAAAGCCATCAAGGCAGAGTCCGATGTGAGATTATCAACGATCTCAATGTGAATTGCTCGGATCGTCATGCAGGTGAAAAGGGCAATCCACCTCTTCGCAGTCCGCCTGCATATGGAAACGTTTAAGGGCCCAAAGTAGTCTATACCAACGTGGGTAAAGGGACGCTCGTGATGCGCCAATCTAGCCTCTGGCAAATCTCCAGTGGGTGGAATTACAGGCTTGGTTTTACGGTTCTGGCAGACTTGGCATCTCTGAGATATTCTTCGCACGGCTGGTCTCAGGCTAAGAATAAAGTACCTTTGGCGCAACTCGTTCACCACCAGCTCGTGGTTCCCATGCGCAAACTTGACATGGTATGAGCTTATTAACAGTCTGGTGATAGGGTGTTTGCCATCAAGCACAATCGGGTGAGAATCAATAGCCGTCGTAGCAGCGGTGCGTCCGGATAGCCGAATAAGCCTATCCTCTCCATACAAAAGTGAAATGTTCTTAAGTCTACTATCGTTCGAGACGGGGCGTGCTGCTTGAACACGAATGAGTTCATCAGGGAATGAATCTAGTTGTGACTGTCTGAATAAATGGATCTCGGCAACGTTGAGATCTGTAACATTAAGCAAACGTAAGTTGGAATGATCGCGCGAAGAATCAGATATTTTAGAATTTCGCAATAACAGAGATCGAAAAACGTAAGCCGATTGATGAACGCGAGCGGTTGCCCTGAGAAGGCGCAACCAGCTGCTAAACCGCTGATGGTTGGCGACAACCGGTGACAGGGTTGGAAGTTGCGTCGTATAACCGACTAAAGCTCCAGTCGCATCAGAAAGTTTTTTCATTTCTTCCGTGACCGGAGGAACATTGCATTTTGGTTCACTGGGCCACTGGTTTTCAGGTAGCAGAAGAAAGGCTGGGCCAGTAAACCAACGTGAACACAATGAAAACTCCCCGTTGTCCCGAGTAGCGTCGTCGGCGATGTTTAGAGCTGTAGGAACATATCTCCAATCGCGAACATTAGTAGTTTCAACAATCTCTCCAACACGAAACGAAACGAAAGCTTTAAACATGCAGGCGTCGCTACGGAGCCATTTTAAGACTGTAAGGGAGTCAGTCCAATAAAAGGTAGCATTAGGTTTTCGTGTATGTGCGTCTGTAATATAGACGCTATAACGAGCGGCGATAAGGCCCGCTTCTAATTCCAATCTAGGGATTGATACAGGTTTAAGGGGCGCTAGGCGACCCTTTCCCCCAATGAGAGACAAGCTTACGCCGCCGTCTTCATAAGTAAAACGCCAAAAGGCAACACAGGCGTAAGCTCGCTCACTAGCGTCCGCAAATAAATGTAACTGAACATCATTAATGGGACTGGTGCTATTCAAATAACATCTAGGAATAGAGCTGTTAGCTAAATTTTGAATTTCGAAAAACCAACTTTTCCAGTTCTGTATCGCAGAGTCAGGTAAACTCTTATCCCAATCAATTCCTAGTTTCCATGTTTTCTGGAATAGCACACGGCCCTTCATTATGATAGGGGTTAAAAACCCTAAAGGGTCATATATTGACATCAATAAAGATAGAACGGAGCGCTTAGAAAACTTTGTGGGAAGCTTTGGTAGACACTTTATAAAGTAGAGTTTGTCGTCATTTATGCTCCAAGTAATACCTAGCACACGAACTTGCGAAGGGGAGGTTGGGCCTAAACTCACTTCGGACACATCAGTTGCTCGTAGATCTGAGGGAATCGAGGCCAACGCCTCTTTGCGATTAGAAACCCAAGACCTCATTTCGAAACAACCCGCTTTGTGAATCATTAATATCTCAGAGGCTCGCTTAGCCGCCTCTTCATTACTGTCAAAGCTGCCCAAGAAATCGTCCATGTAATGGTCCTCAATGATGGATCGAACAGCATCAGGGTATTCTTGAAGAAATTGACCGGCATTCTTGTTCTTAACCCATAGTGCGGTACATGGACTGGATACTGCTCCAAAAATCATTGAGGACATACGATATTCTTGCAGTGGTAGGTCTGGGTTATCTCTCCACAAGAAGCGCTGAGAATCTCTATCCTCAGGTCTAATCTTGATTTGGGGAAACATTTCTCTGATGTCTCCTGATAGAGCAACTAAACGTTCTCTAAATCTCATAGCTATAGAAAGCAATGGCTGAAGTAGGTCAGGACCGGTTAAAAGAAGTGAGTTGAGGCTCACTCCAGCACACTTCGCTGCCGCGTCATGGACTACACGCAGTTTCTTTTTCTGTGGATGTACGACTCCAAAATGAGGAAGGTACCACGGCATAGGGCCTGAAGGTGGTCCTTCACATAACTCGGCATAGCCCTTACTAATCATACCTTGTATGTTTTGTCTGTAAGCGTCTGCATAAGAGCTATCTTTAGCCATCTTGCGCTCGAGACTAGTAAAGCGGGCTGAAGCTAGCTCACGGCTCTCAGGAACAAAAGAAATATTATCTCGCCATAATAGCCCGGTTTCGAATCTACCCGAATCTAAACGCTTGGTTGTATCTTCTAGGATCTGTAAAGCACGTTCGTCAGTGGCACTACGGATCCCACTTCTGACACCAATGAAAAAGACGACCAAAAATGAAACCCAGCTCTGGTGATCCTCGTTTACTAACTGAATTATTTACAATTGTTTGGAACACTAGAATTTTACCAATCTTTCAAATTTAAATTAAAGCCAAAAAGAAAAGAGGCGGTGTCGGTTGCCAACACCACACCTCACACAACAGATCTGCTTATGGCTCAAGAAACCGATTGCGTGATAAAAAATGGAAAAAAAAAATCTCATGTAATTGCACTTTTCTATGACAAGACCTTTATTTTACAAAGTAACTTAAACTTTCATAAGCACTGCACTGTAATTAATATAACACCTTAATTTTATTGTATTTTTTCCAGTTTGTGAAATTCTCGCTGATGATGATGTGTCCGTGGACCCTGGACGGGCAAAGTACTGGAGTGAAAAAGCTCAAGCGACATTCCCCAGACACCCAGTGACTTTCCGGCTTCGTGAGAGGCTTATGTCATCTGCTAATCCAGACCCAGATGCACTGATCAGCCTTTTGACAGCAGAGATCCAGGTACGACCTAAAGACCCAACATTACATGCAAGACTTCTCAGACAGTACCTGCAATCCAACAAAATCAAGGAAGCTTTTGAGCATAGTTGCAGTGTTGAGTTTGGAGGCAACACATTCTACAACAACATTGCATGGTATGAGACTCTGGCGGAACTTCTAAAACATAACTCTCATGACACCAGCGGCTGGCTCTATCAACTTCTTCTCCTAACAGTCAGGGAAAGAGTGTGCACACTCAGTCTGACTGAAACACCAAGCGGCACATCTAAAAGCCTGGTAGAGTCTAATGAGCTTTTGCACCTGTATGACCAGGCATTAGAGAGTGTGAATAAAACTGGAGCACCAGCTGGCTTTGCCGAATTCCACACAGCCTTGCTGCAACATTATAGAGGACAGTTTGCTCTGCATGCCGCTACATTTCTTCTGAAAAAAGCAAAAAAAGACCAACTCAGCTGGCGCGACGCAACAAAAATAGCTTCTTCGTTGATGTTAATGGCATGGCACACTGTGCCTTTGGATACTAAAGTCAGTTGGCTCTCTCGGACGCCAGAAAAACTTCAGTCGGCTGTGAACCGCTGGTATGCAGAAGCCACTTACAGATGCTCTCAGGCAGGTCACTACCTCCTTGCTAATATTCAGGACAAAACACAATCATTCCTTGATGTTGTATCACAACTGTGCTCTGGGCCACATTGGAAAGATAAATTGTATAATCAAATGTTTAACAGTCGAGATCACTTGGCGAAAATCAAGACCTCACATTTAGTGTCCGATGCATTCAACAGTCCAACACTAAGGCTTCCAAGAAAAGTAGAGGTGGAAGCTTATGACGCTGATGCCCAAAAACAAAATCCAAATTCATTGCACCATTTTGTGTGGATGCTGATAAATTACAAGAACTTTGCCCAATTCCAGTGCACATTATTTGAAATGTTAGCCCCAAAGTCACGTAACTATTTGAACTGTGGACCAGAAACACTGCACAAAAGCGACATGCTCGCATTTCTATTTTGTGCTGCACAAACTGCTAAACATCAGAAAGCAAGTTCTAATGCTTATGAGTCTACTCAAAAACCAAAAGTGTTGCCAGCTAATATAACTGATTTGCTTTGTACGTTAGGACAAATGAAGTGGTGGGACTGTGCTTACAAATTTGGTCAAAACCAACTAGGCACAGAACTAACTGACATCAGAGCTATTCTGAGCCGAGGCATCGAGGTGGTCCGTTGTGTTGACAACCATGGATTGGACCCTGAGCTTCTTTGTCAACTTGGCCAGATATTTGGTGACTTGGCCGAGAAGTCCACTGCTGTTGATGACAAGACCAACTTTGAATCTAGAGCTGTGCTGTACTACAATTCTGCTATTCCACTATTAGAAAAACTCAAAAACAGAATAGTAGTCAAAGTACCTGAAAAGAGATTGTTTGATTACTCCCACAAGGAACTGAGCAACAAAGTGTTGAATGGCTTACTAGAGGAAAGCAAAGTGTATGTGGCTGAAAACCATATAAAAGAATGTGAATATGAAAAAGCTCTAGAAATGCTCTCAGGTTTGAAGTCTCCACAAGCCTACTACCAGCTTAGTCAGACTTACAAGAAAATGGCAGTTGATGAACAAAGTGTCTCCAAAGATAACATAGACAATGAGGCAAAGTCTAAGTATGCAACACTGCTCACTAAATCAAGAAACTATGCTTACAAGACAATAGACAGATTGAAAGATATCCATGAAGATGTGAAGCATCCTCTGTTTGCTGAAACACAAGAGTTGATTGAGGACATTGAAACCCAGTTAAATAAAATTGAGACAGATTTGTCTGGGACGATTATCGTGAATGAGGTAGATGGAAAATATTCTTCAGATGAAAATGTCTCTTCAGCTGGAAGTGAACATGTAACAATGCACACCAACAACCACATCTTCCGCAACTTGAGCTCAACTCCTAAACACCCGACAGCAGCCAATGCCACGAACTATCGTACTGCCGTCGAGTCTCAGTTCTTTGACAACTCCCGCGTCGATACAAGATCTTTGGAAAGAATTGAGAAGGAAATAAAGAATTTGCAGAAGAGAGATTGCACTATCAGTTCTTTTATGGAGCAAACTAAGAGTTGGTTCGAAGAAAATAAGAACCTGGGTAATCAGATAATAAGCACCATCAACTCAAACATTCAAAACACGACCGATCAATTTAAGCTTCTCAAAATATCGGTCGATCAAGTGAAAGATCAAATAGACGAATGCCGAAACGAATGCAAAGATGTGGGAGAGTTGAAGAAACAAATTGCTGAGCTGAAGAAAGAGGTTAATAAATTGAAGAAACCTGAGCAAAACGTTGATGAAAATGATCTTTACAACATAGACGAAGACTACAGAAGCAATGATGGCGCTTCCAATTTCGCTTCGCAATTACCTTTCCCTTCGCCGCAAGTACTGCCCCAGTTTAATCAGCGGCTCGTACCGCCCTTCCCGATGCCGCCAAACCCGTATCAATTCTATGGGCAGAATTTGTATAATTTGTACAACCAATATTCACAATTCTCTCAAACAACCCCTGTTCCCGGGGCACCTCCACTATTCGATCCTGCACGCGCTGGTTTGAACTTTGCGGGGGTGTATGCTACACCGGAGCAGATGTACCCAGACATGGCGCACCTCATCCCACCGGTCGCGCCGCCTGTGCCGGCCATGCCGCCGGTGCCGCCTGTACCGGTGTCGGCTCCACCGCCAGTATCCCAGCCAATCTCTGTGTCAAAGCCTCCTGCGCAGCCTAAAGACACTGCACGAAATCTCCCAGTGAACGTAGTCATAACGTCGTCTGACCCATTGCCAACTGCAACAACGGCGCCACAACCCGTACTCAGCGTGACGATACCGCCTAAACACATAAAGGGAACACCGCATAATTATCAAATACAACTCCCAGTCACTAGTGACGCCCAAGTCAAGCCTCCAACTATTCCTGGCATACTTGACAGTAGTTCCTCGGAAAGAAAACCATTTACATCATGGAATCAAGCCAATGCATTCAAAGCCGCATTCTCAGCTGGAACCGCGGCGTCTGCTAATGCCACGGACGATAGTTTGTCGTTCTCGTTCTTAAATAATTCTAAATCGAGCTTGTTTGATAACTCGATCTCCGTTGTCGACGGCAATCCTGCTACAACAGCTTCGCCCAACACAAGCCTTAACAAATCGAGAACATTATCGGAAAGAAGCAACACTTCCGTGGAAAATTACGATCCTTGCCCTGACTTCAAACCCATCGTTCCTTTACCGGCCGAAGTAAAAGTGACCACCGGCGAAGAAGATGAAATAACAGTATTTAGTGCTCGATCTAAACTGTTCCGCTTCGTAGACAAGCAATGGAAGGAAAGAGGCATCGGCGAGATTAAATTGCTCAAGCACAAAGAAACTGGCAAAGTTCGAGTTCTTATGAGAAGAGAACAAGTGCATAAGATCTGCGCTAACCACCTCATAACTTCGGATATTGAAATACAGCCAATGAAAAATGAAAATAAAGCCTACTTTTGGGTTGCAAACGACTTTGCTGATGAAACAGTTGTGTTAGAAAAGTTCTGTGTTCGATTCAAGACACCTGAAATAGCTAAAGATTTCTATGAGGCATTTGAAAAAGCTCGCCAAGAGGCGAAGGACTCCCCGCGAAAGACCGAAACTGTGGCGATTCCTAAACCAGCTACCAAACTGCAGACGCCTTCAAAGATAGATACTGCTGAGAAGCCCACAGAAAATCAAACCAACAAAACTGTTGTGGGTGGTTTTACATTCAGCAGCGCCCCCACTTTCAAGAACGTAAAAGAACAGACTCCCGAGGTTAAGCCTGCGGAAACTCCAACAACTAAGGCTAACCCTTTCAGTGCTTTAACCTTCAAACCCAATACTACCTCGCCATTTAGCAACCTGTTTAATGTGACCAACACACAAAACAACAGCCTCGTCTCGAGCAGCCCACAGCAACAGCAAAGCTCATCAACCAAACTAAATAGCTCTGACACTATCGAAGAGTTTGAACCAACCGCCGAGTTTAAGCCTGTGGTGCCGCTGCCCGCTCTTGTGGACCACAAGACAGGCGAAGAAGATGAAACAATTTTGTTCGAACACCGCGCTAAGTTGTTAAGATTTGAAAGCGCTACAAAGGAATGGAAAGAGCGTGGACTGGGTAACATGAAAATTCTAGTTCGAAAGGATAACAACCAGAAACTCCGGCTTTTGATGAGAAGAGAGCAGGTCATGAAGGTGTGCTGCAACCACGGTGTCACCAAGGAAATGACCTTCGAAAAGATGCCCAATATGGACAAAGCAGTTACATGGTGTGCCAAGGACTTCTCTGAAGGCGAATTACAGCCGGAAACATTCTGCCTTCGATTCAAGACCGTTCAAATCTGTGATGAATTCATTACAGCTGTAAAAGCAGCGCAATTAAAATTGAATGACGAGACCAAGGCCGCAAAGGAAGAAGAAAATGCGGCCAAACAAAGTAACCAAACCACTGGATTCGGTGACAAGTTCAAACCTAAGTCAGGGTCTTGGCAATGCGACGGTTGCTATACGAACAATTTGGAATCTTTTGCGAAATGTGCTTGCTGCGAACAACCGAACCCTCAGGGAGGCAAAGAGGCAAATACAGCTGCTGTCTCTGCTGCGACACCAAACGCTCCCTTGAACTGGGGCCAACAATTCAAACCTAAAGCAGGCACTTGGGAATGCAAGGAATGTTACATTCGCAACGACTCCAGTGTCCAATACTGCAATGCGTGTAATAGCCCTAAAGATCCATCGATGCCCAAGAAAGACGCCGCGCCGGCCACTGGCAGTTCTGTGAAATACAGCTTCGGAATTCCTTCACAAACTGCTGCTACTCTTCAAGTGACCAAGGCTGTACAACCAGTATCTAGCAGCTCACCCGCTCCCGCAGTAGGCTGGGGAGATAAGTTCAAACCCAAAGTTGGTTCGTGGGAATGCAAACAATGTTTTGTAAGAAATGAAGGCAGCTTAGACCAATGCAGCGCTTGCACGAGTCCTAAAGATCCCAGCGCTGCAAAGAAAGAGCCCCAATCTCTATTTGGTGCTCCCCAATCTGGGCCTAAGTTCAACTTCGGCATCCCTGCAGCAGTTACCCCAGCTGCCCAACTAGCTCAACCAGTTCAACCGGCGTCTATCTTCGATGGTACCGGTGCACACAAATTCAGTTTCGGAGTGCCCAGTACGCAGGAATCATCATCTGTGACCGCATTTGGTATCCAGACACCTGTGGGCGGCAGCAGTGTTATTTTTGCCACACCAAAGAAGCCCACCGAACTGACACCGACACCACTGAACTTTAGTCTGAAGAAGAATGAGGATCTCACGGTTACAGTAACACCGGTAAAATCTTCATTGACGTCTACCACTAAAGATACGTCAGCATTCGGCGAGAAGGAAGGCGGGAGATTTGATTTCGTCTTCAAGCCGAAAACTCCAGCTAAGGGCAAGAGCCCAATAAAGTCACCAAAAAGCGAAAAAGGCGATGAAAGCGACGACAATGAATACGCCTCTGAAGATGAAGGACACCACATCCACTTCAGCCCTGTGATTCCACTGCCTGACAAAGTAAGTTGACTGTAATTTGAATATTCAAATTATTCTATAGTTTTCTGTATATTTAAACATTATTGTTCTTGTAGGTCGAAGTAGTAACTGGTGAAGAAAATGAAGACGAATTGTACGGCCATCGAGCTAAGTTATTCCGATTTGTATCTGGAGAATGGAAAGAACGCGGAATCGGCAACGTTAAGATATTGAAGAACAAGGATACAGGAAAACTGAGGTCAGTATCCGTATTTTACAGCAGATCGCCATTCCTCATAGATTTTATCATTGTATATTTATATTTTTTTTTATCGCAGGGTTCTCATGCGGCGTGAACAGGTATTAAAGATCTGCTTGAATCATGCCCTCACTACGGACATTATCTACACACCAAAAGAGGACAAATCTTGGATGTTTGCAGCCAACGATTTTAGCGACGGAGAGCTCGCCTTGCAACAGTTTTGCTTGAGGTTTAAAACAAAGGAAATTGCCACAGAATTCAGGGAAGCAATTGATAACGCTCTAGGTGGCAAAACTATGCTCGGGGCAAAGGAGAGTGACAGTAGTGATGACGTAGTTTTTGTCAAAGAAATTCAGGCCACGAAAGAGGAGAAGAAAAGAGCCAAAGAGTTGATGCTTCCCGAGAACTTCTACACTTATAAAAACAAAGAACCCTGCCAAGGCTGCAGAGGCTGTGAGAAAAAGGAAGATGTCAAACCGCCAGCGCCTGCTGCGACGTCAGCCGTCGCTTCTTCCTCAGCCATCGCGACGCCAGCGAAAAATATGACTCCATCGTTCAACAGCCCGGCGGCCTCCGCCTACGGAACACCAAACAACTTTGATAAGACTGTAGACACTTCCATTTTCCGCACCCCGTTGGACTCTATTGGGTCTAATAACAACAAATCTACTCCAATGTTTGGTTTCAGCAATAAGACCTCCAACACCACAGATAAAGAAAACACTTTCAAATACAACCTTTTCGGCGGTAACGGCAAGTCTATCTTTGGAGTACCGCCTATGTCAAGTGAAACACAAACACCAACTTTAACGAAAAGTTCCATATTGGCCGCACCTAAATTGAGTACTGATGCATTGAAAGACAGTGAAAAGCAAACGGTTGAGCCTAAATCCCTGTTTGGAAATGCCAGCGCAACCATTCAGAAACCTTTGTTTGGTGTACAAAATGCCACGGAAAATAAATCCCTTTTCGGAAATGCAAACAATGCAAATGCAACTGAAAATAAGTCAATTTTCGGAACAGGCAAATCAATCTTCGATCCTGCTAATTCTAACGATGCCAAGTCAGTTTTTGCTTCCGCTGTTTCGACGCCGTCCACCGACGCTAAATCAGTTTTTAGTTCCCCATTCGGAAATGCTGCAAAATCAGTATTCAGCTCCGCAAATCCAGCTGACAATAAGCCTGTCGCTTTTGGCTCAGCAAACAACAATGGAGGCCAGTCAATATTTGCCCAAAGTACTCCTTTCAGCAATCAATCTGTATTTGGAAACAAAGAGGGTGACAAAGCGAAGCCTGAAGTGAGGTCGTTGTTCGGTGGCGAGGCAGAGAAACCCGCGAATTTATTCAACTCCCCAGTCCAGGGGAGCCTATTCGGTCCTGCCGCCGCGAACGACCAAAATAAACCAGCCGGCAACATATTTGGATCAACTGGAAATTCTATATTTGGCAATAATGTGATCAACGCGGCGCCGACGTTTGGGAGCGGCAAGTCTTTATTTGGCGCAGCGAACCAGTCATCAGACGATGCAAAAACCAATAACCAAAAGACAGATGAGAAGCCCATCGTTTTCGGCAGCAATAAGCCTGCTGTGGCCGTAAAAGAAGGAACTGAAACTCCGTTCAAAGTCGACAACACTTTGTCGTTTGCGGCCTTGTCGTCTGGGGGAGCTGGATTTACCGCACAAAGTAAGTTGTAACTTATTAACCTCATCTTATAATTGTATCATCTACATCTACATAAGAATCACGATATTGTCTAAATAGAAGTCGTCTCAAACATTTTTATCCGATTATTGTCAAAGTTTAGTGTAAAAATTATACCTTTGACTTATCTGATTGATTTGTAAGTCAATATTTAAAATTCTGTTAATAAGTGTAATTTACAACTGTTATGCTTCCCAATAAATAAAATAAATAAATATTTAAAATTATCAATGGAGTTCACCAGCTTCTCAATGATAAGCCATAGAGATCGGTGCTAGGCAAGTAGACAGTCGGATTCTCTCGAGTCTTGACGTAAATTATATGACACGTTCTTTTCACCTTTGAACGCTGAAACAAAACAGTCTTACTCCTACAACAGAGAAAGCCGACTTCTCGTGGGAGGGAGCGGGACAGCAGCTGTTCACGGCGGCGCAGAAGGCCGCGCGCGAGAAGGAGAGGTCGAAGGACGACAGCGGTGCCGGCGACGCCGAGGACGGCGACGCAGACGCGCCGGAGGAGTATGACCCGCACTACGAGCCCATCGTGCCGCTGCCTGACAAGATCGTCGTCACTACCGGCGAGGAGGATGAGGTAACGTCACTTTTGTACACTCTGTACAGAAACTAACTAATGGTTCGCCCCGAACTATGAACTCGCGACCCCATAACTCAGCAACCCCTCGACCGATTTGGCACATGTTCGAACTTAAAAATTATCTTCGCCTCATTTACCCGCCTACCAAATTTCATGACGATCCGACTTTACTCAAGTTATCATCGAACGAACATTCATACATACATAAATACTAACGCCGGATTGTTCAAGTAGACTCGGAGAAATGAACTCGCTTTGCTCGCTCGTTCAATTAGCTGCCTTCTCGTCGGAAGCATCAGGCTAGCAGCAGGGGCTTAGTTGTCTAACTTTTGAATCTATCGCGATACCTGTCAATTTGACGTTTGAAGGGTGCTGACGAACATCACACAGCATTTTTACAGCTCAGAAGAATATGGCGAATAGCTCTTGGAGGAAGACCTGGAGCAGTCGTATTTTGTTGCGAAATTACCGAGTATTGCAGTGCACCACCCACAGCGGCCTGTTGAATGTCTTTGGTATTTATCAGGCTGTCTGGGGGCAAAAGGGGTCTATAACTTTACAGGGTGCACTCTAAGTCGATAGCGGAACTTTAAGTATGCTGTCTACTCATCAATACAAACAACTTGTACTAGGTGGCGACAAAAATGGAGCGAAAAAAATATCAGCTGTTTCATACATTTGTCGCAGTACTGAGTCGACCTTTTGTATGGAACAGCAGATATTTTTTTCACTCCATTTTTTTCGCCATCTAGTACAAGTTGTTTGTATTGATCAGTAGATAGCCCACTTAAAGTTTCGCTATCGACTTAGAGTGCACCCTGTAGATTTAATAGTTAGGTCAGTGTTCCCTCTCTTTTGGTGCCATCTCCTCTCGGAGGTCGGCTATCATTACGGCCACTTTGGCCCGTGATGTTGCGGCTCGGAAGAGTTGTAGGTCTGTGTTATTAGTTTCTATTTAGTTACTAAGTACATTAATTTTTATTTTCGACTATCAGCATCCGTGTCTTTTGTAATGTAGACCTTTCATTGTACTTTCTTCTTTTCTTCACAAACACACTGCTTCGCTTGTTCCAGCAAAAAATGTTCGGCGAGCGCTGCAAGCTGTACCGATACGACGAAAAGACTAAAGAGTGGAAGGAGCGCGGCATCGGCGAGATGAAGCTTCTCTACCACCCGGAGCGGAACTCTTATCGGATGCTGCTACGGCGCGAACAGGTCCGTATTATACAGGGTGTCTCAAAAACCACAGTCAAACGGAAGACCTAAGATAAATTACTCTTATAGCTAGGTACTCTATTAATATTAGGACAGTGTTATACGGGGTCTCCCAAAAACTACAGTCACGTTTTATGGTAGTTAGAACAAAAACAAAAGTTTTTTTCTTTACGACTCGAGATCTCGCGAGATTGATATTTATAGTCTCGCGATATCTGACCTTTCGATCTCGACTCAAGATTGCATTGCCTTGCGGGTTCAAGTTCAGTCCCGAGCGAAATAAATCTTCACAAAACGAGTGTTAAAATTGTAGTTTAATTTAATATCCTACATGTTTTTCTTACTCCACAGGTGCACAAAGCGGTCCTCAACATGCTGCTATTCCCGGACCTAGAGCTACTGCCGATGAAGAACTCTGACCGCGCGTGGACGTGGGCAGGCCGCAACTACGCGGAGATACCAGCCGGCGAACAGGAAACCTTGGCCGTCCGCTTCAAGTCCGTCGACTTGGCCGCCGCCTTCCACGCGAGAGTCGTCGAGTGCACAAGGGTGAGTTGCCTCTTTCTCTCTGTGTATGTCTCCCTCTCTCTTTCTCTCTCTGGCGAAGACCGGCCGGCGAACAAGAAACCTTGGCCGTCCGCTTCAAGTCCGTCGACTTGGCAGCCGCCCTTCACGCGGGAGTCGTCGAGTGCACAAGGGTGAGTAACCAAATATTTCCTGCCGCAGCAGTCAACCTAGCAACTAGCGCCATCTTGCTTTATTTCAGTGCGTAAAGCAAGATGGCGGCGCTACTCGATAGCGGGATAAAAACATCGTCGTGCCGCCAGGTCTGCTCCTTCTTAGCGTATCGATGGCAAAACCGATACTTAGTTATCTGTTATATTCTTTCTGTTGTGCAATAAAGAGTTCTCTATCTATCTATACTTAAATCTAAACTGTTTTGGCCCAGAATTTGGCACCCTGAATTGCGTCGTCTAGCCGTCATGAGGTCCTCCTGTGTGCAGTTGTTGGGGCACGCAGGGCATGATGCAAGATGGATCATAGATTCGGGGTTACCACACAAACAGCCCAAATTGCCGCCATCCGCGAATCCCCACCTGGCTATATTCTCCTTGCTTCGGCCGGCTGCTCCTTCTTCGGCCTCTCTCTCGCCCTATTAGCGGGCTCTTTCTGACCCATTTACTTTATGTATACCTAATGTATACCCATATCCGTTACGTGCCAACATCCAAAGAACCATTATTTCCACAGAAAGTGCAAGCGGCCGCCGCCCAAGCGATAAGGGAGCAAAAGGAGACCGAGAAGTTGTTTGACACCGTCGCGCCGCTGCGCCTGCCCAAACATTTGGAGGGCACCGCCCGCGTCGACGCGCAACTGGCCGCGCAGGTCAACCAATCAGCGAGCAGCGCCGTCAACAGCGCCCAATCAGCGAGTAGCATCGACAGGAGCGGCCAATCGGAGAACGGTGACGTCAGAGCGGCCGAGAAGGCTCGCGTTCAGTTCCTGGAGCCGGCTGCAGTGGAAGAGCACGCTGAAGAGGAGGAGGAGGACTACGAACACAATTATGAGGACTACGAGAACTACGAAGATTATTACAATGAGGTCAGTTTTGTTGCTTTGCCCGTCAAAAAAACATAGTTTTCTTTTATAATGCTTTTTTGAAAAAAAAAAAAATTCATTACGGACTTAATTAATAGTTCGGAACAACACCGACTCGAGCTAAATGTTGATGTCTCTAGATTTAGATTTATAGACTCCATCTAACTAAACAATGTCCCAGGCACTGCGGCGACGATGTAGTGGTCTAGTCTTCACCCATCTAGTGTTAGTGAAGATGCCGCTGGACGCTGTTTAAATCATCTCATTACGTAGATGCAAAGGCCTTACTTTTTAGATCCGACTCTAAAACCTCGAGATCTCTAAAGCCGACTAGTTTTGGCCTCGTCCGGACGTCTTATTCATGCCCTTATTGTCTCGCAGGAGGACGAGCAGGCGCCCTACTTCATCTGCGACGGCAAGGTTCTGGTGCGGCAGGGCGACGTTCGCACCGAATGCGAGGAGGCGCAGATACAGGTCCTCTACGACCAGGACCTGAGCGCACCCAAGATACTGGTCTCTGACGCGCACACCGGCGAGGTACTAGCAGACGTGATAATCTACACCGAGACCGAGTTTCAGGTAAGACTAGATGGTTTTGTCTTACAAATTCGTAAAATATTGTCTGGCGTCACCAGGCCTCGCGTCTTCCACGTGGCAAGGCTACCATCAAGGTAGATCTTTTGAAATTGGACGAGCTTCTGCCTCGCAAGGCGGCTCGCCCAGTCAGTACCCAGCTATCGATATTCATCTTGGTGATCATTCAACACAGCCCTAGAGGATCCGAACATGGGACCTCTCACATTTAGCCATAGAGGTCCATTCATACTCCGGCGGTTAAAACATCCTATTCGATCTCTATTGAACAGTGGGCAGATGATTTATTTATTTTGCGTATGGCACATTATGCAGCGAATATTAAAGAATAAAGGGAATGCCATTGATCCAATCTGTCACTTCCGCATCGCCCTCGTGGATCTTTTGGATCCCTCCTTCTAGTGACCACTGCGGGCAATGGTCCGTGATATGGGACTTGCCCTGCACCTTCCCTGCAAGAGCAGTGCGGGTCCATCCCAAACTTCCATCTGTTCATCAGCTCGGCACATCTATCCTGCGAAGTTCGGCACCTGTTTATGATGATAAAGATAAATTTTTTTCTTGCCACAAATATGTTAAAGGTAGGGTAACAAACACATAGATAAGACAAAAAAATTGTGGAAAGACTGGAGCCTAAACTAGACCAAAAGATCTGTATTTTAGGTCTCCAGGCCTCCCATTTACAGGCAACAGTGTAGTAAGTTCGTAAGTTCCACTCACTTATCGATAAGCACAGAAGAAGTCTCACTTATAAGTAGGTACACAATTGAATA
Source organism: Zelleria hepariella (assembly GCA_949319315.1). NCBI lineage: Eukaryota > Metazoa > Arthropoda > Insecta > Lepidoptera > Yponomeutidae > Zelleria > Zelleria hepariella. Next base: position 7,300,856 of record OX439391.1, on the reverse strand, counting down.
TGAGTGAAAGAAAAGAATTCCCGGTGCGGGCATGTATCTATGACTTTGTTTAATTTCAAAGTTACGTACATTTGTGAATTTGTATTAGCAATACCACTCGCTGACTGTGATGGAAAACATTGTAAGGAAACCTGAGCGTATGAGGCATTATACCCTCAACGCAAAAATCGCCAACCCGCATTGAGCACGCGTGGTGATTAAGCTCGAACTCTCTCTGAGAGAAGGCCTTTGCCCAGCTAGTGGGACATGTACAATTGTAAAGGCTACATCTTACTTTTTTTTACAGAAATGATGATGATATTCAAGTAACAATCATTCAACAGATGACGGAGGACTCGTGCACGTGGACGGGCATGGACTTCACCAGCGAGCCGGTCGAGAAGACGGTCACCGCCTCCTTCTTCGACGCAGACACGCTCAACCAGTTTTACGACAGCTGCGAGGTGAGTTACACCACTGACCTTCCTTCCATTGCCGTCTTCATAAATACACGATACGACCTTTTTTTAAACTTTCGTGAGCACTGCACATTTTTCTATCAAATCACGGTTTTATTCATTGGTAATTTGTCGGTGTAGCCGACTAGTTTCGGTTCTCATTCGGAGACCTTCTTCATGGAGAACGAGACGGCCCTCGCGACGCCGCGGATAGTCTCGAACTGCGTTTGAGTTGCCGCTGCGCGCGCGCCGAGAGCTGCGGTACGGGGGGTGGTGGGGGCGCGGGCGGACGCGGTGGCGCCCCCGCCCGCCCACACATAGATCTTCGTCGTCGACACTATTTGGTATTGTCACACAGGAGAAAGCCACAATTCGGAAGGCAAAGTTTTTTGTTCGAAAGTCCGTTATTGGCTTAATCTTATCTTAAGACAATATTGAGAAACTTATTTCAATATTTTTTATTTTGCTTCAGTAGTTTTGTTTTTATGCGCTAAAATGTTTTGTTCCTATGACCGCCAACAGTATGCAGACCGTCGCGTGAAGGTCATAAAATCGTATCTTTGAAACGTTGTAAAATCCAAACTACTGAACCAAAATAAAAAATATTGAAATTAGTTTCTCAATATTGTCTAAAGATAAGATTAAGCCAATAACGGACTTTCGAACAAAAAACTTTGCGTACCGAATTACTAGTGAGTAAAACCGTGATTTGATAGAAAAAAACACGATAAGACCGTTCAATAGTATTGGCAGCATACTGCTCGGCAGCCGTGATCGTAACGCTCCCTGTCGCGCCGCTGAGTAGCCTGGTTGCGACTGCCAAGATCCGAAACGCACCTTTATTTAGCCCTAGATAGCTTACGTTATGTACTACAATACTTATGTTTGAAAATGTGATGAATAAAGTCCAATTTATTTATTTACGTTCGACAAAATTACGAACATCCAGCGAACGTATCTTCCTCTCGCTCTCTGTTTAAAAATAATGTTCGTAGAAAAGACAAATGGTTAGCTTTTCAATGAAGTGCTGATAGGGGAGAACAACGTCACGATAAAAGTTTTGTCCCGCTATCGGGTAGCGGCATCTCGCTTTACGCAGTGAAATAAAGCAAGATGGCGCTAGCCGATAGTGGGATAACCTTCGATCAAGTGGGGATAACACTTGTATCGTGACTTTGTGCTCACCTAGCTAGCAGGAACGTTAGCTATCTAGGGCTAAGAGCGCTTTGTTCTACGAATGATGTCGGTGCAAAGAGCCCGTGCTAACAAAAACATGTGTATAATCCGTGCGGAATCAGAATGGGATAATACCTTTTGGAACTGAGAAGCTCGCGGTCCTGTAGCGTCAGCATTTCGGCAAACTTGTCTATGGCAAACTCGCGTCGAAACTTGCTTGTGTTTTCTGTGCGCGTGGGTGTCTGCTCGAGTTTTATCACGTTTGCAAGAACATTGAATCCTTTTAGATCACAACCATTTTTTTTTGTGTATTTCCAATTTCATAACCCTATGATAGAACGTAGAACTATTTTTTTTTTACTGACGCTACTCGAGAACTGTCATTTTCGATTCAGTTCCAAAAGGCATTATCCCATTCTGATTCCGCACGAATTATACTGCCGTGGCGCGGCGACGCCACAAACGTTTTTATTGTAGCAAACGAGCAGCGCCGCCATCTTGCTTTACGTTGAATTTAGGTAAGATACATAAGAAAAGGCTAATAGGATAAACATTTTAGCCTCGTGCCGCCGCCAGGGGGGTTACCCTTGACGCTATTGCGATCAAATTGAAAAAGTTTTGAAAATTAATTTCTCTTTGAATTCGCATAGTAATGCTTTGATTTTAAATACTTTGTAATGTTTATTCAAAGGTAAGGCTGTTTTATTCAATAAAAACACAAAATGCGTCTTAATTTGTAAAATATTATATTTTGTAAATTGCGCCATATTGTGGCCGTATTGGAAAAATGCGTCAAGGGTAGAGGGGCAGAAGTGATTACACGATTGAAGGTTGGCCGTCAGCTCTTTATAAGCCTTTCTGTTCTTGGAAGACGACAAAGATCGTCCACTTGATTTTTCTGTCTAAAGCCAAATCCAAATGTTCTTCAAGAATGTGACTGATGAGAGTCCTTCTCCAACATTTCAGACGAGCAAAGCATCCACCTACTCCTCAACGGACCCCGAATCTTAAACTCGCAGCTTTATTGTATAGTTCTTGGTTACACTAGTTTATTATGTTAGTATTAATGTTTTCATAAGAGTCTCCGGTGAGGCAGAGCTTCCATACAGACGTAGTAAATTAAATACCAACATGTTTTGTCTGGAACCTCGAAATTGCTGGCGACTCTTAAAACACATGTTATCGCCACAATAAATAGTTTTCTTGATTACGTTTTGAAAGTGATGGGGTAACATATTGCCAAATGTTTTCTGAAATAGTGCTGTCTAACTTATTGGACAAAATTCTTGATATTTGTTGAAAATTCTTTATTTTGTTATTTTTATGCCTAGATCTCCTGTTTTAGTGTAGTTGAGATAGACGCCATTTATTTATATTATTATTTGACTCTGAAAGTTATAAAAATCAACAAACATCGAGATAATGTCTAACTGTATCAATAGTACCAAACTTATTTGACGTCGTCGTGTGATTCCAAGCCACAAAATTATGTCTTTTTATCAATTATACATTATATTCTGAGATAAAGTTAGTATTATCATAGTTGTAAGAAGATCTAACCAATACAACATTGTATTTTTCAAATTATGAACATTAGATTACGTGACGTTTTATATACTCAACCAAGAATGTTCCTAAAATTGGTTAGGTCTTTTTCGCTCATTTGATTGTTACCATGGAGCTACGACTGAACAAAATATGCTTAGTTAGTCACTCGTCGCTTTATGCTTTAGCCTCGATTCACTGAGTTCAGGGTTCAGAACCGCTTGAATTTATTGTTAGTTAATCGCTTAGTTCATAGGAATAGTTTTTCAAATTGAAAACGGTGCGCGTTAAAAGGTGTACGACGCACATACAGTGAATCTAGACTGAAATTATGTCGCTAAAGTTATTTCTGTACATTGAAATGAGAAAGGGATCTGTTTTATATTTGGTTTTTTATTTAATAATAATTGTAACATAGTATCAATCGTCTAAAGTGTGATGTGAGCTCACAACTGTTTCCTTTTCTCATTTGAATGACATGTCATGAAACGTATAAAATAATTTTCGATTTAATCCAGTGAAATAAATGAAAGTAATACATAAGTTGCGCTGTTTTAATCAGCTACAATGAATTATTATCCTATTTAACTTATTGATCAATGCCCGGCCTTGAACGTCGAGAACAAAATAAGAATGTCAGTTGCTATTTAACCCGTGTCATTAAAGAAAAATATTAGAATGAACTTTAAAAACACTCGCCCTCTCGCTCAAATTAATAAAGTCAAAACGCTAGGTTTTTAACTTCGTCCTAAAATTTTTCTTAAACGACACGGCCTAAACTATAATGCTTTTGTCGTGACTTTTTATATATATATTTTTTTTATGTCAAGAACAAACCAAAAAGGTAGAGAGCGTTGCTGAATAAATTGCTACTCTTTGCTCAATATGACTTACGCTAAGAATTACTGTCTATTGACTTGAAAAGTCATAACAGAGGCTAACACAATCACAGCATAAAAACAATGATTTATTACAAAAGCGAATTAAAACTTTCAGGTAAGTGCCTTTATAAAGGAACGGGCGGACTAGAGGCAGCCACGTTAAACTTTACCGACATTTATAAAAAAAAAACAACTACTTTCTACCATACATTGTTGGAAACAATTCCAGTCACGCGTTGGACAGACACCTGGCTCGGGGTAAAAAAGATAACCCGTCACAGAATATTTATTGCTACAAATCAAACCCTTTGAAACAATAACACATTATATTCCAGGTGTAACATTTGTAGCAGCAGTGCTTTCCCTAGCCAGCGCGGTGTTGTTACAAGACTTGGGCGACGAAGAAGATGTAAAAGAAAGCAGCGCGCAGGTCGAAGTGAGGGCCGTGCTTATAAAGTGCGCTCAAGACATAAGCGACTTGAAGGTACCTACTTTTAATTTAGTCTTTGTAGTTTGAGTACTCATACAGAGGGTAGGCGCGGGTCTTGGCGTCTTCTATTTCACAGTGCCTAAGTCACAAACAGACAGAAGTTAGGCTGAACCGAGCACCGGATGGTACGGGTGATCTTGGCTAATAGACCCATAACACGTGCCACGTGCAGAGATGGGCGGTGGGTATATACCCAATCTACCCATTTGGGTATTTACCGGGTACATTGGGTATATACCCGGTAAATACCCGTATGCACCCATTTGCTGGGTATATACAATTTGTGACTTAAAATTAACAACAAAGTATGCCAATCAGTTCTAAACCATGTTCCCTACGCAAAGTACGTCTTAGTAATTTTTCGTTGAACGCATATTTACAAAGTTATGCATGTTTTTTTGATTTCTTTGTATGAAAACGAATATTCATAAGGAAATTTGTCTTATATTTTTATAGAATTTACAACCGGTATGTTTAATAAGTATTTTGTATGACTAATATAATAGTTTTTAATATGAATTTAACAATAATGATTATTGATTAGGAACCAAGTGTCAATAATTGATATTTGAACGAGCGAGCGAAGCGAGCGAAGTTCTCCGAGTCTACTGGAACAATCCGGCGTTTGTATGTATGTATGTATGTATGTATGCATGTATGTATGTATGTATGTATGTATGTATGAATGTTCGTTCGACGACAACTTGAGTAAATGTAGTCGGATCGTCATGAAATTTGGTAGGCGGGTAAATGAGGCAAAGAGAATTTTTAAGTTCGAACATGAGCCAAATCGGTCGAGGAGTTGCTAAGATATAGGGTCGCGAGTTCAAAGTTCGGGGCGAACCACTAGTTACATTGAAACGGTAGACAATACACTGATGAAGTCAGGTCATTTCGGTCTTATTAAAATGCGAAGACGGGTTAAGTGATGCAAATAAAAAAAATATATAATCATATAGTATGGTTTTATGTTTGTTCTCCTCGAACAAAGAATAACTAAAACTTATTAAATTCGTTTAGTTTATTTATTTTATTTTGCAAATGGCATTATTGTGCTCAAAATACTATACGTTGAAATGTAAGGGCTCTGAGTCGGCCTCATCTACACCGCCGCCTTGGATGGCGAACAGCGGGTAGTCGTAGTTGATGTGGAACATCGTCTGAACCCGCCCGCACACGCAACTTGGGTCCGACCCACAGTTACATTAGGCGACGACATCGCCATCACAAGCTTCGACAGTTTCGACACTGGACAAAGCGACAACACTGGTTCAGGAAGCCGTTGCAAAGTTTGAGCGCTATTTCGTCGACTGGGGACTTAAACCTAATCCATGTAAAACTGTGAGCTGCATCTTTTACCTCAACATCAAGCAAGCTAGTAAGTGAAGGTGTTTAACGCAGTTTCTGTAATGAAGCACGACCCTAACCCAGGATATCTTGGTGTAACTCTAGACAGAACTCCGACTTTTAAAGCCCCCCTCAAGGAAGTAAAGAAAATGGTATCAAACAGCTGCGACCTGATACGGAAACTGGCAGCGATAACATGGGGCTGCAATGTGGATAAACTGCGCATATCAACAGTAGCCCTTGTCCATAGTGCGGCCCGAGCCAGTGTAGGCCGGCCATCATACTGACCTGGTTGACGTTGAACTGAACAGCGCCATTAAGAACTTATCCGGAACCGTCAGACCCACAAACACCAATTGGCTTCCCGTCATTTCCTACATATTCCCGTCACGTCAGTGAAGAGAATTAATGATCAGAATGGAGTATGATAAGATCAACAATATGCCGCACACTAGTACCTTATCTTCAGGCAACCTGCAGTGATCTTCGCCTACCATCAGAGAAATCTTTTGCCATGCCATGCAGGCCCACGAACTCTTGCAGGACGACAGAACGCTGATAGATGGCAGGATCAGTGGACATCTGTGGACCTAACAAGCATCTCGAGTCTGAGCAAGATATCCGTGTGCCAGGTTTCCATCTTCCCAGAAAGCACTGGACTCAAATAAATAGATTCCGGGTCTTACGAGGAAGGTGTGCGGAGCTAAATACACAAAATGTAACTGTGGGTCGGACCCGAGTTGCGTGTGCGGGCGACGTTCCACATCAACTACGACTACCCGCTGTTCATCATCCAAGGCGTCGGTGTCGATGAGGCCGACTCGGACGTAATGAGGTGGCTGGACGACTTACATTTCACCGTATTGCATTTTGAGCACAATGCCATTTGCAAAATAAAATAAATAAACTACACGAATTTTATACGTTTTAGTTATTCTTTGTTAGGGAAGAACATACATAAAACCATACTTTATGATTATAATTTTTTGTTATTTGCAATACTTCATCATTTCGGACCGAAATGACCTGACTTCATCAGTGTATTGTCTACCGTTTCAATGTAAATATAAATTTTTGCCACTTGGTTCCTAAACAATACTAATTATTGTTAAATTCATATTAAAAAATATTTTATTAGTCATACAAAGTATGACAAAGTACTTTTTAAACATACCGGTTGTTAATTCTATAAAAATATAAGACAAAATACATAGAAATCACAAAAACATGCATAACTTTGTAAATATGCGTTCAACGAAAAATTACTAAGACGTACTTTGCGTAAGGAACATGGTTTAGAACTGATTGGCATACTTTGTTTTTCATTTTAATAATTTTCATTATACTTGAAATCACAAATTGAATGTACCCAGCAAATGGGTGCATACGGGTATTTACCGGGTACATATCGGGTAAATACCCACAGGTGGGTATATACCCGGGTACGTGCCCATCTCTGGCCACGTGGGTACGCCCGCCTCAAGGCGTCTACGGTCTACTTACGTACACAGGGCAGCACGTCAGACTGTAGGTTTTTATTGCAAAGTCGCCCGTAACGCAACCGAGTAGAGTGCTAGCGTGTAAAGGTCGACGTGCTGTCGTGTGTACATTTGATTTAACCCGCGCTAACCCGCGCCCGCCGCCACTCTGAAATATAGGCTCTAATTCGACACCCATTTGAAGTTGTCAAAATGTTGGCATCTGTTTTAATATGCAGGACTCTCAAGAGCTTGATGGTGAGAGCGAAATAAAGCGGTTCGAGCGCGAAGAATTGTTCAGGCATGACGCTTTGCAGGACTGTCTGAAAAAGCTAGCGCTCACTGTGCGTCTGTCCAGTGCACCGGGGGTTAGTTATGTAATCTTTTATAGGTCCTCCAAGCTATCAACCAACATAGAGGTAGTATGTAGTAAATATCACCATTGTGTCCCCCACCCCCCTATGGTATAACAGAGTAAGAGAGCCCACGCGGTAACCCGTACTATATCGACATAACCTTTGAAAATTTTACAAAATTTGGTGATTCAGTTGAGTTGTGAGTTTGTGATGTCACAACAATTTCGTAGAGATCGTCTAACTATGAACTAAAAGCGCGCGCAGCAGACGACAAAATGTCGACGTTTGACTATGAGCTGTCACGTTGCTTTCCTCCTTCAAGAGAAGAGCCCGCGGCTTCCTACAAAGATGTACAAATCGGCAGGACGCTAACAGCGAAGAGTACATTCCGATCGAGCACGTGGTGGCGGGGCCGAGCCGCCGGCGCGTGCGCCTGCTGGAGCCCTACGTACTGCGCCTGCGCCGCGCCGCACCGCTGCAGGCCTATCAACTGCAGCACGTTGATGTAATACCCTCTTTGCTGAATTTTTGGATTTGTCGACGATCGAATCGTCCACAAATTACGTACCGTGGAAAATGGGGTGATTAGAAAACAGAGTATGAATAGAAATATGATTTTTACACTTAAACTTTCGTAAGCACTGCACATTTTGTATTAGGGCATGAGAATCGAAACTAGTCGGCTACACCGACATTATACAAGTAAGTTTAACAGTTTACGAAATACAGAAATATTATTGCTACCAGCCTCTATTCTAACTGACTGTCCCACTGTTTAGTAGGTCACCAGTAATTTTAAGTTATCTTGTTTCTATTCGTACTCTAGTTTCTAATCACCCCGTTTTACGGTACCTAATGTACCTTCGGGAAAATCAAGTAGGTATAGAATTTTCGTACATTTTTCTTTGAAACCCGCATGGAGTGGACTGCGCGAAGCCCTGTGAGGGCTCAGTCTTGTCCCTACCTAGCTAGAACGATTCCTTGCACATGTAGCTTTTTATGCATCTGTTCGCGGCGCACAGTGGTCGATTTGTACGATTTAGGCGGCCAAAACTATTTTATGCTTTATTTCAGTAATAAATACGACAACAAATGCTAATCTGGTATTTTAGAGTGAATATATATGTTTATCCCTATTCGTTTCATTGAAAGCGTATTTTTCTATACAAAAAAACATTTCTGTGAAAATATTTTTGTAAATAGCGCCAATGTTTTTAAATTTTCTTTAAATCTCCCTTTGGTGTAAAATATATATTTTGAGTTCATTTGAATTATCAAAATCGGCTTAGTAGTTTTTGATATTTGGGTTAAGAATTATCACAATTTGTTAAGTAAAAGACGGCCGTACATAAAAAAAAATGTTTATTCTCTACAGTCTGCATGCCTATTTAAATTGAAAATAAAATATGGATGACAAAAAAATACAGTATACACTAAAATTAAATGGTCAACAGTTATTACCACATTATTATACTAAATGTTACTTACAATGTTAGGTACCGAATCATAAACAATAAGACAATATTTTATGAAAGTTTAACATACAAATTGTTATGTTACTCTTTAAAAGACAATTCTTCCTCACCGTCACTTTCCATGCATTTATCACAAGTGCCTTTTGTATTTGGTTCTGCAGGAAGCAAAAGCTCCAAAGTTTCCTGCAAAAATGGTTTTGATCGGATCTTCTTTTTTTTTCTCATTGAACTGATGAGTGGATCTGATGTCAAGAGTAACCTGTGATAAATATCAAGGTTACAGTCTTCGCGTGAAAACTTTCGAGCAAAGTTTAGACGGTATGAGCGAAAGTGCTTATTACGAGCTTCTGCAGCTTCCTCCGAAAGTTGACCAATAGGCACTAGAGAATTTTCTATAACTTTTCCACCATGTACCAAAATTTTATGCATGGTAGGAGTCATAGAATGCCAACCATATAACTCTACATACAGTTTTGCTGTCTCCATGGCGTATTCATCAAATTTCGGGACATCTATTTTGTGACCGCTTGATATGGCTTCCAAAATAACTTTAATTCTATAAATAAAATTAAAGTCTATTCCCGTTATTTCAGCAGCCAGATGTGGGTTTTCAAAAAATCTTCTACTAGTATTGCCGTCATTTGTGTTACCAAAATTACATTTTGGCATATCTACCAAGATACCTACTTCTTCTCTGAATCTTTGCTGAATCTCTTTTTTTTTTGTTGTTCTAGCATCTTTTCTGCTTTGGTTCTTTTTTCACGGTATTTCCCAACGGGCAATTTATAAGCTAAATGTAAAATACTCTCGAATAATCGAATTCTGGCATGTAAAGTTGATAGGCCAAATTCAAGCGATTCTGGGTGAATTTCGTTTTTTTTACTTAAGTCATTAAAGTTTTTTGAAGTGGCTCCGCATATGTAGCATCTACTCGTTGATTTGGTGTCAGTCGCCGCATTGCAAACTTTGCCGTCCACCATGGTCATTTTAAGACTGTGGCTAACCGAGAATTTTTGCCCATTCAGTTCCAATTCCGTGGCTTTTAGGGACTTCACACTGTCCCGAACGTAATTTATTTCATCTTTTGTAATGTCTGTAGACTCTTTTATAAATCTGAATCGTATCGGGCGGCAATATCGTGGTGAAGAAGGAGTCGGGTTTTGCCAAACCATTTTTGTTTTGTCTTCGCCGCAAACAATTTGTAGAGGCACGAATGAGCTCAAAAATATATTTGCATCCGAGTCGGCGTCATTCATTAACTTTTGTTTGTATTGAGCTTGTTGTGAACCATCCATGCATAATCTGCAAGGAATTTTTCTCAGTTTCTGTAAGAGTCATTAGTACTTCTTCGAGGAAAATTGATAATCGCGTGACGGTGTGATCTAACAAAGATTGTAGATCACTTTCAGCACAGGAAGCGGTCACTCGTAGCGTCTCTTTGGGTGGGTAACATTCCTGTTTAGCCTTCAACACTAATTCGTAGCACGGGTAAAAGCTTCTGTTGGTTGCTCGCACAATTTCATATTGACTTCGTGTCAAATCAGCGTCCACGCACATTCGCAGTGCCTCCCGAGGCGTAAGGGGATCTTGTGCCTTTGATTTGGAATGTCTTTTTTTACATTCGTTTGCGGCTGCAGGCGAATTTGTAATATCTTTTAGGACTTGCGAGGCGTTTCTTTTTCCTTCTTTTTGTAAAATTACTTGCGCTGCGTGAACTATCACTTCTTTGCCTACAGAGGAGCGAACTTCTTCTGTTTTCCTCCTTTTAGTTCTTTCACTACATTCACTGAATGTTTTGCTAGGTCGTCCTGACTTATTATGCGTTTTTATGGGCATCTCGAACGTTCCTGCTAACCATGCATCATTGCTTATAAGAAATTTTTCTAGCGTGTTGCGTGCTTTGGACCATCTCTTTTTTATTTCTGTTTTAAAATATGAAAATTTATGATTTATATACTTTTTGTCTTCGTCGGAGTCCCCGTAAGACACTAACAAATAATTTTGTAAGTATTCCAATTTGTCGTTTATTGATGGAGAGTTTTCCTCAATCATCTTATCAAAAAGATATCTGCGAGTTACTACCTCCATGCCCGAGTAACTTGATGAACCTAGAACAACGAAAAGGAATTTTAACGCAAAAGAAACAAAAAAGGAATTTTTCTCACTTTCTGCCTAAGTTAATGAATTATTATTTTTCTCGCGAAGTGGTCAAAGGTGGTGGCTATTTTTTTTGTGGTTATCTGCTCAAAGAGCTATACTATTAGAAACCATAAGGAATTTAACTCGGACGGTCTCGGAAGTACAACATTTTTACTATTGAAAATAAAAAAATGATAATATTTTCTACGAAAAAGGGCGATCTTTGATACGTTGTAACTGCACTAAATATTGATATTCCTTATCTTAATTTAAATTATATTTGAAGGAGCTTACCTGAATTTTCGACTTCCATCACTTTCACTTGTAACTGAATAATATCCAATGAAATATTCACTTTAGAATATCGGTTGCGCTAAGAGTGTCGAGAACGAACGCGTACAGCTTGCGCGACGATCAAGTTCCGACTACCTGTGGGGGCGCGCACGCAGTTCTAGGAACTGGGGAGGGGTGGGGTTTGGGCAGTCGGGGTGTCTATTTTTCCGGGAATCAATTAGTTTTGTTATAAGTTAACTTTGAGAAATGGACTTTTGGCCGCCTAAATCGTACAAATCGACCACTGTGCGGCGTTGAATTCGGGCCCAAGCTGAGCTCATGTTCTTTTCACACTATTTCTTACAGAGGGTACTAGGAGTGATGACGAAAGAGGGGAAAAATATATTGAAGGTGGTCGACGATGGGAATAATAAAAATAACGACCTGGTGAGAAAAAATATTTGTAATAAGTTGTTATGTATTAACAATCGCCGTTTAGTCTAGGCCACTCTAGGCAGTACGCTCGCCACTTTGCAAACGTTGTATGCTTATTTCAATATACTCTATAATACTCTAGAGTCGCCAACAGCGCGATTTGGACCACCAACCCGAAGACAAAGAGTGGAGAATGGAGTCTTCGGCGAGCGTGGTCAGCCTGGACCACGAGCCCGGACATCGCAGCTTCTCCGTACGGCTGAAGGAGCCCGCGGTTAGCCGGAACAACTCTTCGCTCAAAAACTTGGTGAAAGCCAAAGCTTGTGGTATGTATCGTTACCTACTTCTGTATGAGTTTTTAAGCGCCCAAGCAAGACACGAAAGTTCTTAGGTGCAACAGCAACAGCTCAAACGAAGGATTTATCTGCCATCTCAGATTTTCTTATCTAGGTATTACTTAGTCATAATTATTTACTTTAGTCCACGGTATCGTGTTTGTCGTAGGTATGGTGCACTATTGAAGTAGAACAAGATACAATATCTTATTTTTCTTTCGCCTTTATTCATAGGATTGAGGCTTTTCGTGGATCCCAAAGCACTGGCTTCCTCGGACCGTTTACCAGAAACGACAGTCTTCAATAAACAATAATAGACTTCGGGTACCTAAGTATAAGGGTAAATACGTACAGTACAGTCGGCCACAGTCTCAGATACCCCTTTTTGTTCGATTGGCGCCCTTATGCCGCGCGCGATAAGAGCTGCCATGGGGTATCTGAGATTGTGGCCGACCGTACCCATCAAATAAAAAAAGTCCTTATATTTTAGTAATTTGTCAATCATACTAATTTCTATCGTACGATGTTTCACTCAGTCATTCGTCAGCCATATTTTCTGTTTTGATCACTACTTTGAAGTCGTCGTCTCTATCTCCGTCACTCGGCCGCGTTCGTGTCAGTTCAGGGTTCTCTTGTCTTTGTGAACCTAGAGCCTCTTCTGCTTCGATAATAACGTTGAATATCTTCCTCTTGACTTGCGTTTGCATCCATTGCGGCATCTCTCGCGTGCTCTGAAGCATGCAGCTGAAGAAAGAGTCCAGAGCGTCGGCGCCACTGCTTTGTTCGACGCATTTTCTTTTAGCAGGTTTATCCACTGATGTTTGAGCTATTGGTATATCTGGAGTTAAAGTCTCTGGTTCAATCTTCTCCTGGATCGGGTATGAATAGGGTTCTGACATCTCGATGTGCTCAGTGATTCTGTATTTCATGTGTGGTTCGAGGAATTGCATTGCTTTCGCGTATTTCCAAGTTGTAATTTGCGCGGGAAGCAGTTTGTTCTTGCCGAGTTTCGCGCGCTTCAGGGCGTCCCTGTGGTTGTCGCGGAGCTTTTTCCATTCCATTTTGGCTAATTGTACTGGAAAAGAAACGATTTATCTTTAATAATACCAGCGTGCGGAAAAAAATACACATTGGTAAAAATCTCTCAAAAATCCTACGACTTGACTTGAAGGGTTAAAATTGGACGGGGAGACAGCTATCTATTCAAAGGCATTCTATTATATTCACATCTGTCTCCCCATAGAATTAGGACACCAAGTCTATGTGTCAAGTCACTTTCGAGATCATAGAACAAACCATAAATTTACTATTGCTAATGTACTTCGTGTTCCCAAACTCTTCAACGACGCTTCGCCATGCTTCGTCCTTGACGCCAAAGTCTCTGTAGTCCGGATGATTAGGGTTCCACAGGCATGGGTGTAAACGCACCGCGTCTATAAACAGCTCCATTGTCAACTGTTGCTCATTTGCAGCCAGGTCTTCGGATCGCACTCGCAGGTCTTGTCTTGAAGAAAACGCCCGTGTTTGGTAGTGATAAATAGCTAAAACCGTGGCACGATAACAGTGTAGCGATGTCTACTGGCTGCGCCTGCGAGTAGAGATGGGTAGTGGGTTATAACCCAAACGACCCAGTTGGGTTAAAACCGGGTTATAACCCAAATCACCCAGTTATAACCCATTATCGTCTTTTTTGGTGGGCGATAACTAAATACACTCTGTTACAAGAGGTAAAACGTATAACGCTATCAAAAATCCAGTTCGGCGTGCATCGCCCGCCTATTCTATGGTTTGGAATTATACAGGGTGGCCCAAACATAGACGTCGAGCGAGAAAATCTAGATACCTGACAGCAAGGGCTACCCGAATCACCCCAATGTATGTTCAGCCATTTTTTAGGGTTCCGTACCTTAAAAGGGTAAAACGGAACCATTATACGATCACTCGTTCGTCTGTCTGTCCGTCTGTCACAGCCAATTTGCTCCTAAACTACTGGACCGATTGAGTCGAAATTTGGTACACATGTGTAAGTCGGTGACCCAAACAAGGACGTGTAACGTAAATTAATAAATTTTAAACATGGGGACCACTTTTGGGGGGTAAATTGGAAACTCACTAAAAAGTTTTATAAAATATATCGTGTGACACCAAATGAAAGGGCTCGTTTTAAGGATCTCAAATATATATTTTGTTACAATAGTAAAATGAACAGTTTTGAAGTTATTTAATAAGCGAAAATTTAAAATTACCCCCCCTTATATCCTAAAATTTTGAAAAAAAAAACTTGAAATAGGTATTTTTCCATAGATTACAGAAAAAACCTATAAGAAGTTCATGGTGTACAAAATTACAAAGGAAAATATTAATTTTGTTCTAGTAGCATTAGTTCCTCAACTCAGTCAACAGATATCGCTCCACAGTCCTACATCGCGGATCGCGGTATGGTTCGGACTTTCGATTAATGTATCTAAGTAGACTTTGTATGAAGATCTTCCTACGTTCGTTCGTTCGATCTTCCTCATTGTACGGAAACTTCTCAACGCGAGTTAAACTCTCACTTGTCCGGTTTTTTTTTGTTAGGTTTTGTAAGGTTTTGTTGTTTAAACTGACAGGATTTTTGTACCATTCTGAGGACTAAGGCTTTGCGGAAGTTTTTGAAGTCAATAAAAAGTCCTTCCGACCTCAACTTTTTTTTCCCATTCAACTTCAGTGATGTTTTCTCGAAAATAACATTAATTGGGGCAGCCCTTGATGTCAGCTGTATAGATTTTCTCGCTTGACGTTTATGTTTGGGCCACCTTGTTTGTATAAAATTATAAACGCGCGCGCAGCGCGCTCAAATTTGAAACGATCTCATAGAAGCGCGCGGACATGCGGGCACGCGTAGTTTAAAAATCTTCTAACTTACAAATAAAAGTATGCCAATGAGTTCTCATCAACATTATATTTTAAAAGTACGTCTTGGTAATTTTGTGTGAAACGTATGTTTACTTAGTTATTTGAGCATATGTGATTTTTTTGTATGGGTGCGAAAACATTTCATAACATTACTCTTTGCTTCAACTTGCTTCACTTTCTGGAGCGCAGCGCCCCCAAATTTTCACTTTTTTAAAACTTTTTTTACGATTTTTTACGATATTCTCGTAATGGACATTTTTCATGTAAGTAAGACGAACGACGCGGGCCGAAAAATCACAGATTTTTCCCTTATATTTCAGGAACACTTTAGACAGAATAAACACACACTCGTAATTTCACAAATGTTTCCCGTAAACAATATGGTAATTACGATTTCTCAGGAGAATTGACAAATGCGCGCGCAGCGCTCGAAAATTTGTCGATTTCAGACCAAATTGATCAAATAAGTTTGTATAACATAAAATCATTCAGTTTCCACAATTATTTATGTTTGCATTGCCAGACCCAATAATGGGAAAGCTGACTGAGGGCCCTAATGATTAGCCGGACAAGTAGCCCCGTAAGAGTGACATATTGCTTTTTAGTAAAAACACTTTTTATTTTTAACAAAGATATTTGAAGGTTTTGCATTCGTTGGTTTTTATGTTCGGTCTGAACCACCATAATATTGAAATCTGAAGTCATTAGTGAGAGCAGATGGGCGCGCAAAGTGCGCCCCGAAAATTCACTCTTTCGTAAGCAAATAAATGAAGGTTGGTAACTATTACAATTATTATAATAAAGCCTAACAAAAGATTTTCGGGTGCTCATACTGTCAGTAACGTATGGGCACCCTCCATTTAAGTGGATGGACTTTAAGGGAGCCGCTCGTCTTGCTTTGCTCCGCGCCCGGCGGCGCACAGTAAAACGATCTCATAGAATCGCGCGGACACGCGAAGTTTAAAAAAAACTTCTGAATTCAAAACAAAAGTATGCCAATGAGTTCTAATCAACATTCTATTTGAAAAGTGTCTCTTGGTAATTTTGCGTCAAACTTATATTTACGAAGTTATTTGAGGTTACGTGATTTATAAACATACTACATGACTTGCGGCATGTAGTATGTTTAGATGAAATGTGGTAAATAATATACCTACTCCGTTTTTCAAAACCAGAAAGTGAAGCTAAGTGAAGAATAAGAGTAATGTCATAAAATGTTTTCGCACCCATACAAAAAAGCACGTAACCTCAAATAACTTCGTAAATATAAGTTTGACGCAAAATTACCAAGAGATACTTTTCAAATAGAATGTTGATTAGGACTCATTGGCATACTTTTATTTGCAATTGAGACAGTTTGGATATTTTATTGTTGTTGTTTTATTTTTTAAATATCGTAGAACTTCCCGGAATACCTTCACAGTATCAGTTCTATTAATAAAGAACTAAACGGAAAAGAAAACCGAATAGTTTTATCAGTAGAACTGGACGAGCAGAACAGTCCAAACAGACTTTAGTTATCGCCCACCAAAATGGGTTTTAACCGGGCGATAATAGGTACCAAGTGGGTTATAACCCACCGATTGGGTTATAACCCGGGTCGTTACCCATCTCTGCCTGCGAGTGCGTCCGGCGTGTATGAAACCGGTTCGACCGGCCTCGCGCGCCTCGCTCCGCTCGCGTCGCCGGCCCCTCCCGTCGCGCGGCTCGAAACTCGTTCACCTTTCCTTTGCGGGAGATTCCGTTAGTACAGTCGGCCACAGTCTCAGATACCCCTTTTTGTTCGATTGACGCCCTTATGCCGCGCGCGATAAGAGCTGCCATGGGGTATCTGAGATTGTGGCCGACCGTACTTAGTCGTTTGGCTTGTGATGTGAGTTGTGAGCCCAGTCCAGTCGCCATCACGTGCGTGCATCGGCTAACGATGATATTATTATGAAACTTGCAGCATCTCGTTAGTTAACGCTGCCACTTGACCGACCTAAAAAAAAAACCTACCTACTTAATAATAGAAAGACTAATGGTAGCAAGCCTAAGAAAGATTACGTGCTTGTACTTGTAAATTGTATTGGAAACGAGTCAAGTCACCGTTATTCTGATGGTAAAATTAATTAGGCAATAAGTTTAATTATACCGACGTTTCGGCTGCGCTGATTGCGCCGTCGCGTCGTCGTCGTCGTCCGTCGTGTTATTAGGTACCTATAATGGACGGTTGAAAACGTGACCCCCAGTAACCAGATAGTAATAAGTGTGATTAAAGTGTCTACCTATAGCTAGCAATGAACGTCCTATTTTTTTTCTTTCTATTGCTCTATCGTTTTGTAGAGCTTTGACACGGATTGTCAAACAAAAGTCCTTAGTTTTACATTGCATTGCCCTAAATAAATCATTTATAGGTATTTCTGATTAGTAGGCTCGTAGGTAGATAGACACGACGGCACATAGACGCTTACAAGCATGCACTCTACTCGGTTACGTAACGGGCGACTTTATAACAAAAGTGTACACTCTGACGTGCTGTCGTGTGTACCTACTTTTCGATAGATTTCGAATTGTAGACCACGATTATGTAGGTACAGTCGACCGACCGCACGCACGACGAACTTTATACCGGCATTCTAGAAGGTTATTTTACGGGCGACTACAACTAAACGACGTGCCAGCCACATTGATGCGTAGAATGCTCTATCTGATATAGGAAGTTACGTTTGTTAGGTTGAGAGTTGGCATGAGCCCTGTAATTTAAAAGATGAACAATAAGTCCTTGATGGACAAACAACCGTATTATTCACTCAGGTACCTAAAACTTTCAGACAAAAGGGACTCGTGCGCCAACAGCTTCCTCGAACGACGACATCGCAGCAAGCGGCGAGAGCACAACATAATCATTGAAGATAACGCAGACGACGACAAGACGCCCATATGGATGTTGAAAGATCAGGCCGACTATCTACAGACCCACCACGGGAACGACGAAGTCAAAATAGGAGGACATCCCAAAAGAAACAATCATAGTTCGTCGAATACCCTTGATGGAAGGTCAAGTCCCAGTACAACCGGTAAATGTAAACCCAACCACAATGAAAAGCAACCAAGCGACGCTGTAACGGAGGAGGACTTCGTTCTCTACGCGATTCAAGAACCGGTGTTGTGGCATTCGGTGCAGATCCAGATGTACAAGAAGTACAACGACGCCGACGGCAAAATCGTTTGGGATGACCTCACGAAGGGTATGACAGCGAAGTAAGGAAACTTTTTGTAACTTAGTATGTGTAAACCTTGAAGGAAGGAACAGGAAGTTACAATGTGTAAACCTTGAACGAGAGATGCGCCAGGAGCCACACTTACACACAGAAAGGCCCTATCAAACTTGTTGTTAAATTCATAAATACTTTACTATGCGACTGAGAAATCTCTAAAAAAGACAACTAAGTACTCTATATTTTTTTTGCAGTAGGTAGGTAGTATCGAGTTTAGTATGTGTACGTAACAGCCGACTTTTTATTTATATTTTGCAGTTGGCCCCATGAAAAGTTAAGTACGATGACAGTGACAGGACCTTTCTGTAACAAACTGTATTTGTCAGTGACCAACTAAGGAAGTTGGTCCTTCGGGTCTTTCAGTCACGCAATCATAGATTGAGGGCAACGAAGTGTCGAGTCGATGTACAGATTTACAGCGCGTAAATCTTTAAATTTTCGTTGAGTAGAGGGTACCTACCGGGTCCAGTGTATTCGACGTGTTGCCGACTAATAAACTGGTACATACCGGAATACTTTTACAGTGTCGGTCTCAAGTCTCCAGCCTGGAGCGGCGAAGACCTGTCAGTGCGTTACAAGCCGCTGGACTGGGTGGGCCCCGAAGACTTTGCATTGCCTAAGAAGAGCAGCCTCTGCCTCCTGGTTCCTCAGATCGAGGAGAGGTCTACACGGGGTATAGGTAGGTTTTTGTTAAGGCCACATTCACGCTGTGAACTTTCCTACCCGTAGGTAAGCCCCGCGCGAGTCCCATCCACACTAACGTTTTCGCCCTTTCGTATAGCTTCAAGGCGCAGTCTGTGCTTCAAGGAGTGAATGTGTAGAAAGCTGTACAGTACAAAACGGCCTTATGTACAGGGTGTCCCTGAAATAATTATCCACAGCTTAACCATGTTTAGAAAATGGAGGATATTTGCACGAGCGAGCGAAGTTCTCCGAGTCTACTGGAACAATCCGGCGTTTGTATGTATGTATGAATGTTCGTTCGACGATAACTTGAGTAAATTTAGTCGGATCGTCATGAAATTTGGTAGGCAGGTAAATGAGGGCAAGAGAATTTTTAAGTTTGAACTTGAGCCAAATCGGTCGAGGGGTTGCTGAAATATGGGGTCGCGAGTTCATAGTTCGGGGCGAACCACTAGTGTAAATGGTGAACACAATTATTACGGGTTTCATTCACAATCTTGGTTCATAGAGTCCGTTTTTAGGACCTAATCGGTAGCGACCCGACTACCCATTATCTAAGGTGATGCGGTCGACATGACTTTCCGGTCTCTATTGTTTTCGTGTTTTCGTAGTAACTTTATCGCTTTGTGACTCATAAAAAGGTGTTCTTACAGATTCCGATTCTATGAACAACTACTTAATCGTTCCAGCAGAAGATATTATTGGCAATGACGAAATATTAAAAAAACGCACGGCAAACTATTCGAAAAGAGATTCTGCATCGGACAAGACAGAATTTGAAAAGGCAAACTAAATTATTTTCAAGGGTTTCGTACCTCACAAGGTCAAACGGAACCATTGTATTACTTTGTTATCTAGCCATCCGTCCGTCTGTACGTCTGTCAAGCTTTTTTTATTCCCAAAAGGAAAGGTAGCGAGACATCACAATCAAGATATCTATCATATTCATATCAAATTCAAAGAAAGGCATTCGGTCCCTTGGAGGTGTTAAAAATTCAACCTTCTCAGTCAATGCAATAAAAAGACATAAGAACTTGAGTATTTTGATACTCCAAGTGGTGTGTAATACCTACTTCCGAAAGGGAAGAAGCGCGGTCCCAGAGCAATGTGCTTTCCACGTAGCTTGTACTTTTGTATTACGGACATTCTGTTTAGGTAACTTTTCCTACTCATCCACTGACTATTTTCAGCCCAAGCGAGTGCTCATCCGCGCCTCGAGAGCTTGGGTCCGGAGCAGCGCAGATCGGCTGGCGATAGTGCAGAAAGGCTCACAGGAGTACCTTACCCTGCCGCACCGCTTGCATCATCGCTCGCAGATCGAGCTGGAGGCGAAGGCCGACGACAACCAACTTGTTCGTATTGGGTGAGATGTCGTCAATTGTCTTAGTTCGATTCAATCCTTTTCGAGGCTGCGAGAGTGGCCGCGCAGCAGGCGTAGCTTGAGCGCCTTATCTATATTTGTTACCTATATCCCACTATTTTTTATCTACATGGAGCGGTACAGACATACCTACTTACTTATTTGGTGTATCATCCTCAAACGGCAGCTCAACGGCTCATCCTTCTCATCCCTTTTGAACCCCTCTGAAACTAAATATGAATATCTATGCTATTACGTAGTCGGGACTTGTTAATTTAGTGCCCCTGCTTACCTCTAGTTTGAGTGGTAAAAAAAAGGTTTGTGATATTGTTATTACTTACAGAAGTTCTGGCCGTATTTCCACTCTTATATCGGACGGAACTCGACGTGGACGAGCCGTTATTACTCTGCAAGCTTCCAACACTGGTTTAGCTGCTGCAAAGTTCAGGTGAGCGACAAGCGAGCAAGCGAGCGCAAGCAAACCACAAGTACAAAAACGTAAAAAAATATTATTTCGTTCATTCAATGAGCCGTTTACAAAGAAAAAAAATCAAATCAGTCCCCGTAGCATGACTTTTATCGAGGCGGATTTATCCAACAAAATGGCGGTTTATCAGCATTTTTGACGTCTGTAGTGGGTTTTAAAGCGTCAAAAGCGATATATAACCCACTATAGACGTCAAAAATGCTGATAAACCGCCATTTTGTTGGATAAATCCGCCTCGATAAAAGTCATGCTCCCCCCGCTGTTCATAAACTCAGATTTTTTATTCCGTAGAATCCTGACATTTCACAAGTGTTGCTACTAGAAAAGCACTCTACCGAAAAAGGGAAAAAAATTTCCCATTTGAGGACAATAAGGGATTTTCTGACAGCTAAAAAAAATAAAAAAATAGTTCTAAAAGCTGTGACAGATAGCGTTGGTACGACATGTTTTCTATCACAAAGTAAATTAGTGCTTACTACAGCGAAAATACTTCTTCACTTCATTGCTCTGTGACTTCATCTTTCATCGTCGCAGCCGTCATTACATTTTAAAGTACATGAAAAAGTGCACGACTTTGTTAATGTTCTTGTATGAGTGAATGGTAAATCCGGAAACACTTCATTTTGCTCCACAACTAATACCTAAATGTGTTTGGACGTATATACGAAGGTAAACGAGCGCGAATTGGCATAAAAAAAGAACATGTCTCGTCAGCGACATCTAGTTACAAATTTTGAACTACAACTTATGAGCTGTCAGAAAATCCCCTATTAAAAATAAAATGCTAGATTTTTTTAAATATTTTATTTAGAAAAAGATAAAACTTAATATTTACTTACTCAAGTGAACTAATACAAAAGTACCAAATAGTTCAATATCACGAACAATATATCGAATTAATTTTAATTACTTTATTTCAATCTTTAGCTGGAAACACTCCCATACAAATACAGGTTTATTAAACCTTTTAAAAAATAAAGTATGCTGTCACGCCGCGTCTGTCACTTTGATTGATTTTCATTAGTGTGATAGTGATATTAGTATTAATGAAGATTAGAGATTTTAATTTAAAAAAAAATTTTTCCTTGTTTTTTTACTTTTTGTGATGAAAAGGGACGTAATTATCACTCGCCGTAAATCCCCTTTTAATTTGGAGCTCAGGACTCAATAAAAATGGGTACATTCACTGACAAATAAAATGTATAGACTCAGATGTTCAGACTCGTATTGAAATTGAAAAATGTGCCCGGCCATTTATGTTTGTAATCTCTGACATGTCAAAAAATGGCAGCTGTCAGAATTCTACGGAATTAAAAATCAGAGTTTAGATGCCGCTTACATGTGTGGCCATAGAAGAACCGGATCGCGACTGTGAAAATTAATCTGTGCTAAGCGAAATTTGACAGTCGTGTTGTGGTTCTTGTATGGGCACGCCCATAAGCGCCATCTATGAACTGCTTTTAGTGAATGCTTTGAAAACGGCTCATTGTTCTTTTACAACCATAGACAAACTTATTTTTTTCTTTTAGAGCCGTGGCAAAGGATTGCGGTCCAGAAATATCTGGGCAGATCAATGAAAAGAATATGGATAGTGCAACGGGGCGTATACTAATTCCACCTCATCACACTAAACGTATGAAACTAGAGTTGCCCATAAAATTGCCAGCCAACACGGCTACTTGCTCAGGTACCAAAATTAGTTTATTTTCATAAATTTTACTAAATCAGTTGGATTTCTTTAATGAAGTAAACACATTGCAGTTGCATTAGTCAACGATGAAGACCTCGCTGTAGCTATGCGAGATGTAACCATCAAGAGAGTTGACCGTTGTTTCTGCGTGTGGTATTGTAACTGCGTTTGTCTCAGTAAGTTTACTTTTGTAGGTAGGTATAAACATCGCCTAAACATAGTCACAAAAAAAAGAGGAATGAGTTACCATTCTCGTAAGGTCAGCGGCGTACACGTTAGGATAAACCATGATATATCCCCTTATCGCGCGTGATACTAAGTGTTGATTAAAAAGGGGTATCTCTGCGTGTCGCTGACCTTACTTTCCTACTACGAAATTTTAGGAAAGCTGACTGTAGTGTCACTGTTTAGCTCACCCACTGATATCGGCTCCCTCTGCACAAGATCACCTCTTATCATAACACCCGCGCTCGCGTCAGTCTACCTTGCTCGGTGATCGGCTAGCAACTCCCCCGGTCCCCGCCGGCCGCGGGCAACGGTGGCGCTAGTGTGCATGGAGACAACAGCTAGTATATGCATGTGTGTGTGCAGAGTTTACTTGCACACCCAAATGCATACACTACACTGACGAAGACATTTTTCACGCAGGCGATGATCCAAAGCTGCTCTGCCGTGAGATGCCCGAGTCACGGATGAGGGCTGCGGGCCTACTGAAGCACGACAGGCCGCGTCACTCCCGGTCCGTGCCTCACCACAGGCACAGCGATGGAAATCTTTGGAGCCTGATCAGTTTCCTTATTGGCTTGCTGCTGTTTTTACTGCTTTTGGGTAAATTTGGCCTATCTACTTTGCCCAGCACGCGTCATGCAGCAGATGCACTAGTCCGGCTAAATTAATCTATTCTGGGTGAATGTCCTACCTACCTGGGTAGCTAGACTGAAAGAGGATTAAAGGTTTAGGTACCTACCTACATAATGGACGCTCTTTTAAATTTTTAATCCCATCATGTCTAAAATTAAAACACATACATACAGATACGATATAATCCGAGGAATTAATTTAGTTTTTTATCAACTTTTTCTAGGTCTTATAAAAGCCATAATCGGTCTACTAAGCACTCCGATCGGCATGTTTGGCCTTGACAAAGTGGTCCAGTTGCCCATCCCATTGCCACATTACCAAGAACTAAGGCTGCGGCCCCGTAAGGTAATATATGACGAGCAGGGCTGGCCTGTTCATCCCGATACTAAGACAAGGACCGTCCATGCTATTACCTGGTTTGTATTCCGTAGTAGGTACCTACTGCTACCATTTTATTTGGTCTCACACTTTCATAGAACTTCCAACTGCGAAAATTATAATTATTAGTGGTTTATTTTCCAGGCCAGTGGAATTCGGTCTTAATATTATATTTTTCATAATGCTACCCTGTCTATTGTTCAAAGAAGCATGCTTAGAGCTTAAGAAGATCTGCTTCTCTAAGAAGAAAGATGGGAGCAGCGTCAGTAACCTCGACTCTCCAAGTGTTTTCAGTGCGGTTCAAGACCTTCAAGTACAGTACAGCGCCTCTATTCTCTAAGAAATCCTCTCAACCGTTGAGCGTCAAAACACTCGAAAATAGCCCTTATTGAAATGAACAATATTTTTTCTACCATTTAAAAAACTTGGGTGAACTTGGCCAAGTTAGCCCCTGTATTCTCCTATATCCCCTTAGATACTTAGGTAGCTACAGTATTCGTTCCCTTCGTAATGTTTGGTACGGTGCTAGTGAGTCAATCAATATTTCGTAAAAGCACAAAAAGCGTGGCGAGTAACCAGGTTTGCCTGTGCAGGTAAACCGGAGAGGGTGTGTTCTCTTGTGCAACGCCCACGGTTAGCTCTAATCAGGCTCAGGTCAATCCTAAAAAAATACAGGTGTATGTCGTATCGTAGGTTTCATCGGGGCCACACCGTATTCTGCACGAGGGCGACCGTCGGCGACGACCATGGATGACTACGCAAGCGGAGA
The DNA here is from genome assembly GCA_949319315.1 of Zelleria hepariella. Classification (NCBI taxonomy): domain Eukaryota; kingdom Metazoa; phylum Arthropoda; class Insecta; order Lepidoptera; family Yponomeutidae; genus Zelleria; species Zelleria hepariella. The sequence continues at coordinate 7,276,105 of OX439391.1, read as the reverse complement.
AACTGTCCACGGACCTCTGGAATCGAGCTCTTACCCCATACGAGAATAGGAGTGAGACAGTACGTCTTTTTACTATCCTAATGTAGGTACCTATGTTACAAGGAAAAAACCCTATATGTATAGTATATTTTACGATAGTTCGCTGCGCCTGTGACTCATAGGATAAAAGGACACCCTTACTATTATTTTAATTAAAATTTAACTTCATTCTTCTTTCTCAAGATGCAACCATTGCTGGTGAAAAGAACCCAAAAGCAGTCGGCAAAAACTGAGGAGACGTCCTCATTTACTGACTCTGAGCAAGACGACACCGAATATGTGCTCACGCAAATGCAGAAGAGTAGGCAGTCACTGACAGTAAGAATCTGTTTTTGTTATTGTCGGATGTACCTACTACCAACTAGGCACACTAGGACAAAACTGGCCCGTAATAAAGTTGCTTGTCTTTACAGAAAGCTCAGAAGAAATGTTCCAATATTGAGAATAAATAACATGCAACCCACCGTGCCAGCCTACCCTGCTTCTTAATGTGTCTTAATAATTCAGCTACGGTTCAATTTGATAATGAGTATAATTATTATTTTTTAGGTTTAAATTCTTTGTTTTTATACATTTTAAAAAATGTGGGTAGTAGGAGATTTGTTTTTTAAAAAGCCCTCCATCTCAAAAAATCATAGACGAAATGAATGACTGATTCATTCACTCCACAAGTGCATCTGTGTGCTTTGGTGCTTTTGACAGCTGACAATCTGTTGACTGACTTTTCGCTCATTCATTCATATTTTTCAGAGGTGTGTTTTCATTTCTTCTTGAAGTGATTTCTCTGTAAAATTTATAAAAACTAGGCAAAGTGAGTTATGCGTGGTCTACTCAGGCCTCTTATAGCATTTAGAAAGTTAGTGCCACCAACAGCGGTCCAGTTGAGGAACCCCCTTACAACAGGTAAGTCGGACGTAATTTGCAGTCGTTTGTATGGATGGACGAGGCTCGGTAGACGTGCTCGCTTAGATTATCTATCACTATCACTGTGTGCGTGCTCGCATAAACACGGAACAGCGCGCTACCCTTTTGGCCACGCGCCAGTTCTGCGAGAAACTTCGCTGTATCAACATTGTTCCTTATAATTTTAGCACTAGTCTGGAGAGCCATGGAGGACAAGGAATCGTTGAAGAAGCGCCTGACGCCCATGCAGTACCACGTCACTCAAGAGGCCGGCACCGAGAGACCTTACACAGGTGAGCTGATAGCCATTTGTTTTGTACTAGAACTAGGAAGTAACCTTGTTTACATTTGGAATGTGTTGCTCAATACTGTCCCTCGGGAGTTAGTAGGTAGATGCGTATATGAAGGAATATTCTAGAAAAAATATCCTTGACATTGAACTCTACGAAGAAAAACCTACATTATGTTTTATTTTTCAGGAATCTTCAACAAATGCTATGACGAAGGCATGTATGTGTGTGTGGTGTGTAGACAAGAGCTGTTCACTTCAAAGACCAAGTACGATTCTGGCTGCGGCTGGCCTGCTTTCAACGATGTCCTGGCCAAGGAGAAGGTGACTTTACACAAAGATGCGAGTGCAGGTATGTTGTTGTGATAATACTTCTCTTGTTATCATTTTATAACAATGCCATGCAATAACATGAATACATAACTCCCTAATATGATAACATTAATTTAAGCATGGTTATGCAACTTGGGATCAAAACATTCCTATTATTATGAATAATTATGTAAGCAGCATAATACTTATTGTAACATTGTGAAATACTATGTTTCTGCACACCTAATCAGTCTGCCTGAGATAAAAAAAATATCAGCAGAGAGCAAAATGTCATTGATAAACCCATTGATGCAGAACTGGACGCTCAATGACATTGAACAATGGGGCTATTCATAGTGTTTCGCAAATCTAGGCTATTCCATTATTTAACCAAGGTCCTGCAAGTCTGTCAATTAGACTCTAGTGACTCATTCTTCCTATTTTTAACCTTCATTTCCTTTGCAAGCTTAATGTGTTAACAATAAACTGTTTTGTACTGTTGCCTCACCATATAATAAGTAGGGTTGACCTTTGAGATAGCTTCATTCATTTAACCCTCAACTTGAACATATAAGTCGGAGCATGTATCATGCACTTCACCATATCAGGTAACAAATAGCCACAGACAAGGCCACCCACAATGCTACTAGCTTAACACATATAGTTTATTATATCACACTTCTTTACTATTATGTATGATTTATATCTTTTCTGTACCATAACAAGTCTTTAACAAATAGTTATTGTTATGAATTATTGTTATGAATTTACATAGGCATGAATGTTACTTTTTCAAAATTATTTTTAATCTTTATTGTAATTGATTTGAAACTGTGCAGATATCACAACACAATATTGTTGAAGAGTTTAGAAAATTGTTCAATTTCTCATACAACCTATAATATTTTATTATCAGTCCTTCCTCAAAATAACAGCATAATTGATAGTAATTCCCTTTGTTAACATCTAATTAAAATAATTAAAGTTGGATATTTTTTTTTATTGACTAACATTAAATTAGAGTCAAACTATTGTGCAAATTGGTGTGGGAATATGGAATTTGGTGCTAATGCATTTTTTATCTTTTTCTGTCTGTCTTTCCTGTACCTTTGACTACCCTCCGAAACATCCTGCCTCCACGACGATCGTAAGTCGCGCCTCTCGATTGGTAACTGTACCTGTGTATTGTGTTGTTTATTTATTTACTTACATTGATTACATACACAATGCCTTACTCAAAAATATGCACTGCTACATCTCATCAACTATAACTACGCGTTGTCCGTCGCACGCACATTTTCACGGTTCTAACTTTTCTGGTTGAATGATTACAAACAATGACAACATAATCATGCGTACGTGCACTTTTATGACACAAAAAATATTCATTTATATATTAATATGAATTTCAATCACAACTTCTATCATACTCTTCAAATTGACTTCGTTTTGGAATGTGCATGACGATTCATTTGCATTTGTCCTCTGTCCCCCCTCTCCAATCCATCCCCCATCCCTCCTGGATGCTGCTCGGCGGACGACACGACGCGACGCACACCTCACGACATCTCCGCGACCATCCCGGGATAATGTGTTCATGATCATCCATTGTTTTATCTCGACATGTAAATAAATATGGCTTGCGGGATATGGACCTGTGTTATGCAAATGAACAGTTGGAGCGAATATATTACTGGTTTTAACACGGCCAGGTCTGGTGCGGACTGAGGTGCGATGCTCCAAGTGCTCGGCGCACCTTGGCCACGTGTTCGATGACGGCCCGCAGCCCACCAAGAAACGCTATTGCATTAATTCCGCCTCGATGGACTTTATACCGGCCGAAGAGAGGAAAAATTAACTCGTATTTGCGTGAGCATAAGATAGTCGAGCGAGATGTTGTGGAAAATGTATTAGCATAAGCCTAAAATGGCAGCTGAAGACTTGGTCTACGCTTGTATAAAGACAAAAAGCGTCTATGGCTGCCATCTTACGCCGGCTGGTACATATTTGTGTAAGCAATTACTACATAAGTTGAAAGAATCCACTGAACATTACTATTGTTACCATAGGTAGGTATTGGTTTCCTTGATCATCTACCTAACTGTATTGTCAAGTTTATTATTTATGCTATTTGATTGTAATCTTTCGCCATGATCTAAATGTGTGGACTGAATGTGGCCTTAATTATTTAATAGTTCAATGCTATAATCGCTGATAACAATCAAGGTTTGGAAAGGATCAAACAAAATTGCATGACCTAATATTTCGGCGCACAAGTTTAGTTCGGGTATGTCATTGATAGTTCACATATGTATGAGTTATACCACAGCCTTCTTAAAGAAGGCTGTGGTTATACACAAATCACTCAGGCAAGGCAAGGGTAAAAACGAAAAAAATTCACGCTATCGCGCTTAGTGATAGGAAATTACACTAATTGACTATTATACAGGCTTATATTATTATTTTCTTTGGAAAGCTGGCTGCCGTGGGCTTTTAATCGTAGCCACTGACCTATGAGGTGAGCATTTAGGAAGAGATTTTGTTTGACCATCTCAAGTTAATTGTTACTTAGGTACTTCAATTCAAGACTTCTTCGAAATGATGTATTATTTATGACTTTCTAATATGTATAGTACATTTGCTAACTAGAGTAGAATTAGAATGCAAGCTTCTAGTAGATTCTCGCCAAGCAGCTATTACCTCGTTATCATTTTGTGATGCTCCATAGTCACTAATATTAGTTACCATTGATTTACTTATTTTGTTTGTTATTATTTATTCCGAAAATCACTTATGTTTATATGAGTACAAAGAGCAATGTTATTTTTTGTTACACGAAGCTAACTAATCTTAGAGATTCTAACTGCCGATTTCTGAATTGAGTAAGCAAATGGGTAAGTAACGCCCTGTCTCTACAGATTACTCACAAAAGAGCGTGTCAGAACGATAGTTAAGTATTTGCTTAGCAAAATTCTCAATTCAGAAACCGGGCCTTAGTAAAGGAAAATAAAATAAATATTTTTGTGTACAAAGTCCGTGTTGTATCTTTTTGAATCACAATATGTACCTGCCTGATTTATGCATTTTTTTAACATGCGAATACAAACCGACATGCGAGGTACGAATGAAACTATGTTATTCATGGTGAGTCTTTTTATTATATGTATGTATGGTTGTAATTTATATGCACAAGTGGCTCATACATGGCACTGGTGATTTACAACTGTCAAAAAACATGAAAGTAATATTCTAACCGCCTTGAATGTCTTGTACAATATAACTATTACATTTAATTAATACATTTCAACTTAGGCTACATACATAATTACAAGTTACTTTCCGAGCCTATTCTAAATCATACTCAAACTCTTCATCAAGATCACATCAGTTAATACATTTCATACAATAATTTAGTAATATTAGATACTGAATAACTTTGTTCAAGCTCTCTTGAAGTTTGGCTACTAATTTATACATTTCTACAATATTGCACGTAATTTTTGTGATGGTTGGTGCAAAAACTTGTTTACTATGTTAGGCCAGTTGAGTCCTCTATCAGAAAAGGGTCACCACACCTCAAAAGGAGGTTTTAGGCCATATTTATCTACTGATAGTAGCAACGAGATTTTACCATACCTAGTTGACATTTCAATTTATAGTTGTTGACTCAGCAGGTGTCGGGCGTATACAATTATTCGTTTATCTTTGTTTCTTATCTTCGCAGAGACAGACAATGCTATCTTTTGTCTGTCTACAGGTTAGTTCTGTAATACAAAGTAGCGTTCCCAGCTTGGTTTCCACTCACGAATGTAACACGTAAGTCACGCAAAACTTTGCTGGAACCGCGGCTTAGGGTAACATAAATTGCAGTTTGCACCAACCTAATATAACCAGAGGCGTCTGCACAGACTACGTAGCGTTAATTGGTCACTTCATATTGTCAATTAATAATCTACTCGTTCCTATTTTGATTTCTATCTGTACAATTTACAGCTGGCGAGCTTACCCATCCCTTCTCATATCAATACTCTCATCCGCACTCTCATACAGTAATAAACAGTAAAACATACTCAAATAAAACATAATACAAACAGCGTCTGTTGGCACAACCTACAATAAAGCAGAGAGAATCGCAAACTCTTATCCTTACGAATAAATAATTCATAAAATAGCAATAATAATAAAAAAAATAAGAAAAATATTGTATTCTACTATTGTCACTTATTTATGTAAGTATGAGAGAACTGTTAGGAAACTTGAATCCTGTTCTATAATGGAACATGTTAATACATAAACTCAACTATTATTCCAAAACTCGCGTGTTTGTGCCGCTAAAAATGTTAAGAATAATAATTTCTATAAACTTTGTAAACTTAATACTACGTAAATGCAAATTAAACTTCCGTAAACAGTAATCTTTAAAAAATAAAACGATCAAATTATCTTTGATCAAGGATTCATCAAATAATAACTAAACAAAGCAATAGTAAATAGTTTCAAACTAGTCCAATAAATATAATAGACTAATAAGTAAATAAAATATATATCAAACTGATCTAAGTCATAATCATTATGAAATCTAAAAAGCAATTATTGGTTCACATTTTCACAACATAACCAAAGTCAACTTACTTATATGTTTGGATACAGAACTTCCACTATTTGTAAACTTAATTTATCATGATCACAAAATCTAATGTAGAATTGTAGACTCATGCATATCAACACCATCCACTCATGATCTGTCGATTTACTGTAACTAAAGCAAAAACTTCACTGCATGAGAAGAATACTCTGAAGATAGATGATTGTGAAATCATAACATTTACGCCTTCAGTCATAATAATAGCCACCAGACACGATGGCATGACTTAGTACACACTATGCCTAATCCATTACCTTTATCTTTAGCAGATGACTCGCAAGATCCGCACGTCCAATGTAAAATATAACTACAAGTTCCAGTGGTCATGGAAGTCCAGATAAAAAAAAACCTAATAACAACAGAAACTGTCTGTTCTTGACCATAATTAACGAGATACTACACGAATCATAATGTGATCCTAGCTTTACTGGGACGCCTCGTGACGTTCTCTCAGTGTAATAGCACCACTTTGCTTGCTTTTAGTCGGTTCATAGCTACTAAGGAACTTGTAGTTATTGTGATTGTTTGTATCGCTCTCGCGGGTCGCCCGCTCATCATTATTGATGTGTTTCCGCCCACTGCCCACTACCCCGCGCAATCTCAGTCACAGTGAGAAGCTGTAGCCTAAAGGACACCTATGTTTGTTACGATACTATACTATTTTATACTTTACAACGTCACCTAAACGTAAACTGCCAGTCTTTGTTTGCAGCTAAATTACTTCGTACAGTTTTTATCTAAGTCTACTACTATCTACATCGAAATGTACCGCTCTATTTCAGCACTACAGTCGAACGAAACACGTCAATAAAGGAGTCAAGTTACTAATTAGAATATTATATAACGCCACTGCGCGACACAACTTTAGTAACGTTATTGGACTGATTACTTATACTTACTAATTACCTTTTGTTATGAAAAAATATGATCACTTCTATACTCAACTCAGACGGCTTCATATAAAATATTGCTACAAGTACGTTATGTTAGGGAGTTGGTAAATGATTGATTATTTATTCACTGCAATGTCACCACGAAAACGGGCAATCGCACAAGACCAAAACACGTCCACAATTTATAACTTCATAAATAACAATCACAATTATATTCTAACAGTTCTTTTCGTGGTGGCAGTGCAAGTAACGTAATAACTAGACTATAACCTGTCGTTGGTGCACTTTGCCGCGATAATGACTCTTACCTAGCTCAAGAGCGCGATAAAACGCAGTTTGCTCTATGTAGTTTTACAGAGTGAGAAAGAGCTCATTTGTCGTTCGCCTGAGCTGATAAAAATCACGCATGTGCAGTAATAATTGGAAGAGAGGGTCGTGTTGTGTCGCGGGGCGGTCTCTAGTCGTCTACAAATAGAACGTAACGCGGTGTGTACGCCTGTGTACGTACTAGGATCACTGTGTGTAGGCACTGAGGGCGCTAGGGCGCGCGCGCCGCGGCGGGCGGCGGCGGCCGGCGTTAATGTCCTTTGGCGGCTTCCTTCGCGGCCATGATGAGGGGCGTGAGAGAGGCCAGCGGCCGCGCCAGCTTCAGGAATGGGTGCTGCAACAATACACACACCAATTTTAACACTAGGAATCGTAGGAACCACATTCTCTTTGAGTCCGCTCTATGTAGATCAAAACGAGAAAGAAAAATTGTATCGAGCGTTATCTAAAATTGTAGCAGTATCTAACTAAGCTATCAAGTCGCTTCATATACAATCTAAATGTCCTACAGCTAAACTACGAAGGGAAGTTTTTTTTTTTTGCATTAGTTTCGTGTAAATCATCGGTTTCCAATTAGTTTTTCTACGTACCACTCCAAGTAAGACCTTAAACTCTCGTACCCCTTATTGCAGGAACGATAAATAAAAAAACCGGCCAAGTGCGAGCTGGACTCACACACCGAAGGTTCCGTTCAAACATGTAAGGGGGAAATGGCATTTTTTTTAAATCTTAGTTAAGACATTGCTACGCGTACCCCTTGATGCAACCTCGCGTACCCCTAGGGGTACACGTACCACTAATTGGGAAACACTGGTGTAAATAATCAACCCTGAGTTGGGAATCACTTTACAAAACAGCGCCTTGCATATCGCGTGGTATAGGAAGTAATCATACCTTCAGCAAGTCAAGCGCCGTGGCTCGCCTGTCGACGTCGACCTCGAGACACTGGTCTAGGAAGTCCTGGAAGACCGCACTGAGTTTCTCCTTGTCCTTTATGTCGGGCTTGCCGTTCGTGGCGATGAGGTACAGCGCCCGCAGCGGGTTCTCGTTTAGGTACGGCGGCTCGCCCTCGATCATCTCGATCGCCATGATGCCCAGCGACCACACGTCCACCTGGAACAGTTTTGGTGGAGTTATTTTGTGATCGTGGAAGTGAGCAGGGGCCTTAGCCTGTAACACAATGGCGTATCAATGGCGTCCCAGGTAGAAGGACAAAACTGGGATTTTTTCGTTGTTCTCCTACAACCAGCGAACTATTACTCTACAATTAGACTCATCATATTCTTTGCTGTACTACAAAAACATTAAAAGGACCGACACAGGACCGACATAGCGTTGCGTCGTCGCATCGGATCGACGCATTGTATGCCACATCTGCGTTGCGTCGACGCAAGACGTTGCGACGAAAGAGGGTATACACGCCGTCGCATCTAGGTCTCAGTTCAATGGACACACAAACGTAACGACGACGCAACGCACCAAAGGGGCCTCGCCCTTAGCTAACCCTGTTTTTTTTTTTGAGGTTTGTACACACGACAGTATTTGTATTGACAGTAAAGTCACCCGTAACCAGCGAGCGGAAGAAAACACGTAACGTAACCGAGTACTAGCGTGTCAGGATCGACGTGCTGTCGTGTGTACGTCTGGGTGTGAACGGACTGACCGAACAACCTCGCAAGGTAAATCCTAGGTCAGTTCGGTAAGGAAGGTGCCTCGTCCAATACCAGACTACTGACCGAACATTTGCCTTGCGCCCATCAGCAAACCTCGGTGAGCGTAACTTATGAATGAGAGAATTCCCTCATACTGGGGTGACAATGGATTTAGATTTAGAAATGGTTTATTGCCACAAAATTAACACAAAAAAATAGAATAGAAATTATCATCCGCGGTTGTGGCAAATGGGACTGTTTCAACGGTTTTTTATAAAATAAATATTTGTTTCCCAAATAACATACCTTAGGGCCATATTGCTTTCTCGTGACAACCTCTGGCGCCATCCAGTAGGGAGTGCCCACCATCGTTGTCCTCTTGTTCTGCTCGGGAGATATTTGCGCGCAGAAACCGAAGTCAGCTGGGAAAATTCAACATCAACATCAGATTAGAAGCTCCATTTTTAACCCCCGTTACCAAAAGAGAGGTGTTTTATGTTTGACCGCTATGTGTGTGTCTGTCTGTGGCACCGTAGCTCTTAAACGGGTGAACCGATTTGGATGCCGATTTTCATTTGAAAGCTGGTTTTCCAGTGAGTGTTCTTAGATATGTTTTATCAAAATCGTTTCAGCCGTTTACGAGATGTGCTAATTTGAAGCTAAAATGTCGGGGGTATTAGGTATTTTAAATTTAGTAATTAATCGTCGGATCCATTATTACTGCTGAATACACGCCTCGCAGGCCACCCGAGGTGTGTAAGCAAGTTCAAGTATAATTTGACTACTTCTAAACGGGGCCGGCTTTAGCATCTGCGACACTGGCTGGTGATAGCCGTATAGCGGCCATCATAGACTAGTGGTTCGCTCCGAACTATGAACTCGCGACCCCAGTTCCAGATGTGTAACTTTGCTTACGCCATTCGCGCAGGCGCCATATCTCAACAACCCCATATCTCGGCAACCCCTCGACCGATTTGGCTCATGTTCGAACTTAAAAATTATTTTAATTTCGTTTACCCGCCTACCAAATTTCATAACGATCCGACCAAATTGACTCAAGTTATCGTCGAACGAACATTCATACATACAAACATACATACATACAAACGCCGGATTGTTCCAGTAGACTCGGAGAACTTCGCTCGCTCGTTCAATTAAGAAAAATCCTATACTGCACGCAGCGTCTATTTCGCGAGGGTTCCAGTCTAGAAACTCACTCAGTTTGACTTGTCCGTCGAGTCCAAGCAGTATGTTGTCGCTCTTGATGTCGCGGTGGATGACGTGGTTCGTGTGAAGGAAGTGGAGCGCCTGGAGCACCTCGCGGCAGACCGCGGCGATCTGACCCTCGTCCATGCATGTCTCCGTTACGACGTCCGTCAGTGAACCGCCCGCTAGGTATTCCATTACCACCCACAGCTCCTGTTACAGGGAAAGGAGAATGATTTACGAACGAAAATGGTAAAAATACCTGTATGCCGTGTCATTAAAGAAAACATTTAGGATGGACTTCAAAACACTCGCCCTCTCGCTCTAATTAATACAGTCAAAGCGAGACAACGCTAGGTTTTTAACTCCGTCCTAAACATAGTAAGATTTAGATAGAAATTCGCTAAGCAAATGGGTAAGTATCGTTCAGTCTCTGCAGATTTCTCATTTCCTATGGTCCTATGACCTATGGCCCGGTTTCTGAATTGAGAATTTTACGAAGCAAATCGTTCTGTCACGCTCTTTTGTGAAAAATCTGCAGAGACAGAAGGATACTTACCCATTTGCTTAGCGAATTTCTCAATTCAGAAATCGGCAGTATACATGTCGGTGTCGCACTCTATGGGCACAGAGTATCACAATAAAAATAGCTTATAGCACTCAGCGATAACGTAGCGATGGGAATTAGTGAAAGAATTTTAAAATCGGAAGAGTAGTTTTGGAGATTACCCCCTACATACAAACTTTTCCTGTTTATAATATGTATACCCCGTTATTTAATGCTCAGTTTGGGGGCAAGTGATGCGGCAGTTGCGATAATCAATGGCTGGAATGAATGTCCAGAGCATTCACAAAATAAGAATTTTATTTTGACTAACAACCCTTTATTGTAGATAAATATGAATCGACTAATAATGTGAAGCAACATCACTATTTGCCCCCAAACTGAGCATTAGATAACGGGTTGTAATAATACTAGTGGTTCGCCCCGAACTTTGAACTCGCGACCCCATATCTAAGCAACCCCTCGACCGATTTGGCTCATGTTCGAACTTAAAAATTCTCTTTTCCTTATTTACCTGCCTACCAAATTTCGTGATGATCCGACTAAATTTACTCAAGTTATCGTCGAACGAACATTCATACATACATACAAACGCCGGATTGTTCCAGTAGACTCGGAGAACTTCGCTCGCTCGTTCAATTAGTGTAGAAGTCAGCTCACCTCATTAACCAGGTAGCTGTCGAGGTAGTTGACGACGTTGTTGTGCTTGTTCTCCCGCATGACGAGGATCTCGTTGATGATGAGCTCCTTCTTGGGCTGCTGGCCCAGGTTCATCTGCTTGATAGCCACCTCCATGCCGGTCGATGTCTCGATCGCGGTGTAAACTGTGCCTGACGCGCTGTTGGACGGGATCGATGGTGAATACGTGTGCAACCTGCACCGTGTCTTACTGACTGACAGATGACAAACAGTCGAAACCACTGAAGATAAAACGTAACATTTGAAACATAATTTGTCCCATGTGTTTAACCATCCTATAGAGATTGTGTATGCGTACATCTATCTTGGCCAACGTTTGTCTTTTGACCAACGCTCCCAGATTAAGGAGATCGCTCGGCGGATTCAGCTCGGATGGGCTGCTTTTGGAAAACTTGCCGACGTCTTAAGTCTAAGATCCCCCAATTTCTGAAGACAAAAACTTTTAAACAGTGCGTTTTGCCCTTCCTCACTTACGGGGCAGAAACATGGGGACACTCACAAAGCAGAACGTGCACCAAATTAAAGTAGCGCAAAGAGCAATGTAGCGTGCCTTGTTAGGCCTCCGACTCATAGATCGAGTACCGAACGAAGTCATCCGACGTCAGACGAATGTCGATGATGTTGGTGACAGAGTTTCGAAGCTTAGGTGGAGATGGGCGGGGCACCTGGCGAGGCGAGAAGATGGCAGGTGGACCAGGGCAGGGACGGAGTGGCGGCCAAGAACGGGACGAAGGTCAGTGGCAGACCAGCAGCCCGGTGGACAGATCACATCTCTAAGGCGACAGAGGGTCCGTGCATGCGTGCCGCTAGAGACCGAGGAGGATGGCGTGATGGGGAAAAGGCCTATACCCAGCAGTGGGCAAATGTGGGCTGAAAATGATGATGATGATGATGTGTGAGGTTTAGTGAAGAGGACTTGCCTTGTATTTTGTCTGTGGTTCTATCAGTCGAAGTTGAACCACAGGCTAATCACATTAGTTTGACTAGACCGGCGAGCAGAGAATACTCGTACCAATGGCACTTTTTTGGTCCATGTTTCTATTATTAGAAGTAGTCGAATCATGGGCAAGTAACAATATTACCTTCAGTTTGAAGGATTTTCTACAGGGGTGGTCTAAATTTTTTTACATTTCTGATCGAAGGGGGCGGTTACTGCCTGTTTACACTTCTAAATAGGGCGTGGTAAGGTACCACCTACCATTCTCGGTACAAAAGTCACAATGCTCTAAAACCATGTATCAAAGATTTTGCACTCACCCTTGTCCAATCTTCTCCATTTTTGTGTATTTTCTGTTGGGGTCTCCCACGCTGACGATTGTCCGTAGTTTTTCTAGGATCTCTTCGTCGCTCATTTTCTTTTTCCTTTGCTGTTGGCCGGTCGCTCTTCTGCAATACGGGAAAGCATTTTATAAGAGACTTCAACTAAATAGAAGTATGTATTGCATCGCGTCTGTATCCTAGCGGTCGAGGTACAAAACTGTAATCGATGCGTGTGCAACGATTATGCAATTTATGCATTGTACAGTGAACTTCACAAATCGTGAATTTGATACTTGCGTGCACGGGTGCAAGCGAGGGTCTGTTTTATTCATTGTAATGTTGGTGCGGCTTAAATTAATACGCAGCGGCGGAGAGGGGCTTGGCAGCGAAGCTCTTGTTTATTTGTTGTAATGAAGAAAGTCGTGGCTCGGAAACGTCAGAGAATGGGCAGATGTAGCCAGTGGTGATGACTGTTTTGCTTGGCAATAATAATTAGAGATAAGTATGGAGAGCTGACGGCCAACCTCAGCCATACTAAGTAGAAGAATATTGATTGTACGGCGCACATAATATACCAAGTGTCGGAGACGAGTGGGCTTGGCAGCTGGGGTCTTGTTTATTAGTTGTAATGTTATGAAGAAAGCCGTTGTTAAGAAACATGAGAGAATGGAAGGTTGAAACCAGCGTTGAAGAACTGTTACGCTTGGCAAGAAATAGAGAATCCGGATACTCATTCGGTATGACGCGGGCGCGGTCGTCGGGTTCTTGTTTATTAGTTGTAATGTAATGTTGATTGTGCGGCTTACATAACATATCCAGTGTTGGAGACGAGCGGCGCGCCGTTAGCGGGCCTTGTTTATTTGTTGTAATGTAATATTTATTTGTTGTAATGTTGGTGGTACGTCTTACATAAAATACTCAGTGCCGGAAACGTGCGGCGCCCCGTTGACGGACGAAGGGTTCTTGTTTATTAGTTGTAATGTAACGTTAAACAGCGCGGCAGTCTGGCTCTCGTTTCTTAGATTTTAATGTTATGGATATTAATGTTGGAGGTGCGGCTTACATAACATACCCAGTGTCGGAGACGAGCGGCGCGCCGTTGGCGGGCGGCGGGTGCGGCGGGTGCGGCGCGTGCGCCGGCGGCGTCTGCGGCGCGGGCGCAGCCGCCGGGTTCTTGTTGCGGTCCAGGGGCGTCGGCGCGCCCTCTACGCGGCTCGATATCTGAATGAAACAATTTTTTCGGTTCACTCGGGGTATATTTTCAGATGGTGGCAAGTAAGGATTCCTACAAGCATAAATAACGTACGTAAGATACGTTATTGGTTTTTCTTAGGCACGTTGTACACACGACAGCACGTAGTCGCTTACATGCGTGCACTCTATTCACTTACGTTACGGGCGACTTTGCAACAAAAGTTTAAGCGTCTACGTGCTGTCGTGTGTACATTCATTGAGAGCGGGAATTGAACTTACCTCTGACGCTATGTGCCGATGACTATACATCGACACAAACGCGTGGATTTATATGTAAATAAACTACTGTGCGTATGGATATTTTTACAAAAATATGTACCTCAGTTATGAGTCTCCTTCCTGCTGCAGAATTTAATTACTGAACGAACGACCACTCCATACGGTAAGAAAACCTTTTTTCGTAACTTGATACCTACAGCAGCGTTGATGTGGTCTCCAATCGGCTCGATATCCTACACGATTATCACTGTACAGTGAAGTTACGTAACAAATCACAGGTCCTATCTCAAGTCTGACTGCAAGGAAACAATAAACTGTTTTTTGTCACAAAAATACACTGTAATTCACGCCACCTAAACTTCACAGCTCCACACACAGTTTGCAGTAAAAACTGCATGCAATACACGCACAATCACGTTTTATTGAAGATATTTAAGGTGGCGCGGCAGACACACCCCGCAGCTAATGACAAACTAGCGGTCTTGCTTATCAAATTCTCGACAAATAAACAGAACTACCCTTCATTATTATTTACGATAATTACAAACAAATACCCTCATTAGGAGTTTAATCACTGACAAACAAATAATACCAAACACTAAACACATTGTTGTTGTTTTGTTTGTTCCCACCAAAGCGTATTTTCTATGGACTTGTAATGCTTGAACGCTTGAAGTATCTACTCGTGTTGGGTCCAGTTGTCACTGACTGTGAAGTAAAATAACGTTGAAAACCCGCGTATATTTGAAAGCTCATTAAGGTCTTGTATTTCCCGTAGACCATCTAAGCCTCGGGTATGGTATAACAGGTGGTTGATAGGTCTACTGCCTAAACATCCCTGCCCGGTCAACCACACGCGAGGATAAAGCAAGATAGTTCGAAAAAAAAAAGACTTATCCTAGAGTAGTCACTTCACTTCAAAAGTGGAGTTTCCAACTTTCCATATTGGTAGGGGGTTGTCATTACCAACAACTTCTAAGCAATTTACTAAAGACCTCAGTAATGTTAAGTAATGGCCGGGTACTAACCGCCGAGCGTTTTCGCGAGGCAAGCGCTCGTCTGGCGTTACCAGGGGCCTTAGCCTGTAAAGCAATGGCGTGTCGATGGCGTCCCAGCAGAAGGACAAAACCGGGCTTTCCTCGTTTTTCTCCTACAACCAGAGAACTAATCCTCTAGAATAAGAATATTCTTTGCTGTACTACAAAAACATTAAAAGGACCGACAGCATTAATAAATCGTAATTGAAGCTGTCAACTGGGAGCCCATTTTGGCACCATTGCGTTACAGGCTAAGGCCCCAGGCCTCGCGTCTACCTCGTGACAAGGCGTGACGGTAGATCTGTTTACGTTGGACGAACGTCTGCCTCGCGAGGCGGCTCGCCAGTCAGTCAGTACCCAGCTAATGAGCTGATAACTCACCGAGTGCGTAGTAATGACGGGATGCGGGACGTGCGGGGGGGACGCGGGCGCCGGCGTCGGTCGCGGGGGCGTCACCTCCTCCTCTTCGATTGGTTTCGTGTACTAGGAACAAAATGCAACGTTAATTCATAGACTATAGAGGCTACTTGAATAACTAGAGATCGTCCAGCGTGCCAATCAGTCATAACACAACACAAACAGTTATGTGTTAAGTTATGAAGATTATAAGAGGGGTCATCTAATCTGGCAGCGACGTTCAAAATTACTATGCATATTTCTATGTGCGCTAATGATTCTGAAAATTACTACCTAATAATTCACTCTGCATAGTAGGTGAAATTGCATTGCAGTCTATAAAACCCCATGCTAAAGAATTAAGTGCGAAAGTTTAAGGTGGGACGATAGCAACGTGGCGGGAAATTCAAAATTTTCACAGTTTTTTACATTTTGTAGCTAAACTGAGCTATTTTTGTTCAGCGATTTTTCGTTCGCGGCAATAACATAGTATTCTTTTCATTATTGTAAACAACAGAACAACAATAATTCAGCCGATTATGTGTTCTGGTCTACGACCAGTTTTTTGGGCAGTACCACTGCTTCGTAGACCAGAACACATAATCGGCTGAATTATTGTTGTTCTATTGTTTACAATAATGAAAAGAATACGGTTTTATTCTCGCGAACGAAAAATCGCTGAACAAAAATAGCTCAATTTAGCTACAAAATATAAAAAACTGTGAAAATTTTGAATTTCCCGCCACGTTGCTATCGTCTACCCTTAAGGCCTAATTTTTCAATCCTCAGTTAAAGCCACAGTTACTTTATTCGACCAATAGCATAGCCCATACAAAATTCGTTCCATTTTAAAATTATTCCTGGGAATAGCGCTTATTAAAATTATTCCTGGCGATTGAAAAATCGGACCTAAGTCGTAAAATTGTCCTAAGATAGTTGATTAGTAGGGAAGAAAGGCTTACAATACTCTTGGTGCGGTCGGGGCGCGAGGGGGGTGGCGGCGGCGGCTCCGGGTGCTCCGTGTCGGTGGGCGTCGACGACGAGGGGCTGCTGGACGACACGCGCGACACCGACGATCCTGCAGGGGAGCACAATGTCACGATAAACAGTTTTATTCGACGATCGGCTAGCGCCATCTTGCTTCTCTGCGCAAAGCGATACGCCGCTTCCCTATAGCGGCAAAAGTACCTAACTCTTTTTGCAGGGTGTAACCTACTGGTCAACAGGATGTCAAATCCCTCTATAAATCCCTCCCCAAATCCCTTATAACCTCAAAATTGAAAAAAAATCATAAAATATTTATGTTTTTGTTCTTAGCTCAAATTTAAAAATATGTTTGTGCGTGTAGGTGCATATACATAGCTTTCAGTTGTTAAAACATTGTGAAAGTCAATGAAAACAATATTTAAAAAAAACACTTTTCTCCCGGCACAGCGTTCACATTTAATTAATTTAAAAATCAATGGAACGTCATAGGTCAAAAAAAATGTTTTGGTTGTGATCCCTATCACCGGGTGCTATTACCCTGTAAAAAGAGTTAGGTACTTTTGTAACACCTTGTAGATGCAAGTGGGCATTCATGGGCTGGATAGATAGATAGAAAGTTTGTTGTAATTAAATTGCTCTTACTTCTGAGATAAGATGTGATGAAACGGATGGAGCTTGCCACGTAATGTTTCACATTAGGGCGCAAATATTAGAAGCATCTGTTTTTACCAGACTGTCCAAAGGAGGGTTATTTTAAAGCTTTCTTTTATTTAGCAGAGATACTTTCAACTCATTAAATTGCTTTGACTTCTGAGATTTGGTGAGGTGTCGTCTGTAAAGCTTTGATTTAGTAGGAGATCTTTCAGTTTACATGTTTTTGTTAAATAACGAAATATTTCATCAGCATCATGATCCGATATTCTTCTGCTGTTGCCTTTCCTACCGCAAACTGCGTCTTTTTGCTATTTACGGATAATCATTTAATCATGTTGAATTGTCATATTTTTAGAAGAAAAATACGATTTTAACCTTGGTGCTAGTGGCTGGACAGAAATAAATTGGATATCACCACCACGCCACAGATGCTATGTTTTATCTTCAGGTGCCGGTATGGGTTTGTTGGTGTTGTTCTTGAAAGCTATAGGTTGATTGTATTACCAGAATGGGTAGTGTGCATCTGCGCCGAGGTCATGTACTTGGAGGGCGGCGGCTGGGTCGCCGACGCGTCGTACCACTTTAGAACGTCTAGCACGGCCTGCGGATTGCTCTTCTGCTCTTGCTTGCTGATGTTGGAGGCCATCAGCAGCCGCGCCCACGCCTCCGGCATGCCCTGCGACAATAGCAAGGGCGGTTCAGACACGGGTAAAGGGCTGGGTGTAGGCGTTAGAGCGTTTATGCACTGTACACGATAGGAATCCGAGAAATGTTGGAGTGGAAAGTAAACATACTTTTTGTAACATGGGTTGTGCTCTAGATCGGCGTTCCATTTTCTGAAATCGAGCATATTTCCAATTCGCATATTGCAAGGACCGGGAACGCGGCGTAGAGGTCTAGGATTCTTATCGGATTCGGATCAGTAAACGCTCTTAGGTCAGAATGTAGAAAGGCAGTTTGAGAGCGTAATACTGGCGGAAAGCCGAAAAACAAAGTTAGTAAATCCTTAGCATTCAATAAAATTATTCTCACGAGCTAGATTCAAATAAGACCTAGGTTCGATTCCCAGTGGTGGCTGTGACTTATGATGACTTTTAGAATATTTTCTGAGTGGAAGTGCGCCTAGATACTATTATTAGAGATACAAAGGCCTATGTTTTAGAAAGAGCTGTGTGGAGGAATGCAGAAAGCTTGTAAAGAGCTTCACCGCTTTGAAAGCGGAAATGTAGCGGAAAATCCAGTAACTGAATGTCATTAGTTAATAATTTTGCATTCAATAGAAGTATTTTATTTCTTAGTAAAATTATTTATTGCTTATTTTTTCCTTATATTTTTTTTTAAACACGGCAAGTGTCTAAAAAACTATTGCATAAAAGCAAATCTATAAAAATTGTTACAAAAATCTTAACAAGAGAATATGTTTATCATGCATCTAGATTTAGTTTGCTTACACAAACGATAATTTTGTAAAAATCTAAGAAAAAGTAAAAGTTAGTTCATGCAAGACAAAAAAAAAAAACTAGCTTTAAAGCACCATTACTTAGAAATACTTATACAATAAAATAAACCACTTTTCATCAACCTATCATTGCTAAGGCACACTCATAGTACAAGCTATTACTTACTGTCATAGGCAGCTTGAAACAAAAGCGGAATATCGAAATACATAGAGCATTTATTAATAACTCAAAAGTTGTACCTCTGATTCAAACAATCAGGAAACTAATTACTAATTTGATAATCAGAATCTGATTGCTAGGTTAGTAACTAGTGGATATTACTTATATTCTTGCTCTTTCGATAAAATCAGGACTCAATCACATTAATTCTAATTTTGCATTCATTCACATAATGTTAACATGTTGCATGCATATTTATGCTTCCATTAGGCTTGTTATTTCACTAAATACAGTGTTTGAGTAAGAAGATGAGATGGAAATGAGTTAAGAATATCTTGTTTTAATTTGAGATTTCTCTCAGTTTATTATTAGCCTAATGACTACTGCTTCGTGAGAACGCCTCCATGAGTTGAGTTTATTTTGTATGAAGGGCTTGGAAATAAACTGCTTTATATTATGTTTTAGAGCCAGAAACTCTAGGACGAATATACAATAACTTTATAGGTGGGTGTTTCTTTTGCCAATTCTAAATTAAAATAAAGCAAAGCACTAAAGCTGTAATGCATTGTGTTCAGTATTATTGCAGGAAGCTTGTAACACACAAAATGTGAGTATGAACACTGATATCTATACAGTACCTAATTTTGGCCTTGTGCCCCTACAGAACTACAAATAAATACTTAGAATTTTGAAAACATTGTGGTCAGTGGATGATTTTTCTATTCATTGTAATGTTATGAATTAGATACCTTGCATGTTCTGACAAATGAGCATGATATAATTACCTTGTCAGGGCTTACAATAGTATCATTCATCATTCCATGTCCTTCCTCTCTAACTACTATTATGGGGCAGTGAATCACGGTGTTCACAAGCTAATAAAGTTTAGCATTGGACCAGAAATGAGAAGAACTTTAGATGACCTAATCAAAAAGTGAAAGGTGCAAAGCTGGAATGTTTGATGTTTTTTTGCATTTATTTTGTGCATTTTGTTATTCTGAGGAATGACATGTTATGTTGCACTGAGAATAATTTACCTATTTAAAGATTTTTTGATTAAATATGTAGAATAGTCTGATTACCGTAAACTCTCCAGTGATGGCATCAAATCCAACATGAACTGTATGTTCAAAGTTGGTTGGATAACTGATGTTTGGCTTATTGTCATTATGTGCTGCACTCTTTGATCCCTTTATTTTAGCTTTCAATGTTTTCTTCTTTCTGTCACTTCCATCATCGGGCTCTGAAACACACAACAGTATTAAAACTTGATTCTTGAGGTCCTTATGAACTGTATCACATTATAAAATATTGTAATATGAATGACATTTTGGGCTGCAGGACATTGCATGAATGCATGAACAGGAAATTACAATAACATCATGGTAGTACCTTTAGGTAAGGGCCTCATGTCAACGGAGGCGACTGAGTCGACGCGATCAGTGCCTCGGTTGCTGGTAAGGCGCACCGGAGGCGCCGGGGGCTTGTCTTCGTCGCTAGACATATTGTTCTGCACACAAAAAACAATGGCATAAAATAATTTTCTTACAAGACCAATGCTACAATTATTAGTGCATGAAACTAAAGCGACCACCGCACATGAGCTTCAGACGAATTCCGAGAAGGAAATTGTGTTATTTTTCAAGCGATTATCTACCCTTTCTATCTTACGAACTTAGCAAGAATTTACTAATGTTGTTGTGTAGGTTTATTTCTGTACCATTCCAGTCAGTCAGGGTGGAATTTCAGCAAACCAAACAGGTTGCAAAAAACCTGCAACCTAAGTGATGTAGGGATTACGCTAATGCATTCGTGAATCCAAAACAAAATGTAAAACCCAGATTATTACTCATGGACGCGCCCCGTAAGAGATCATAGCTGAAATTGCATTTTTCTCGAAGTTGAGAAAGTACTTACCAAATATTAATTTGCAAATAACTATAAAAAGTAAAGAGACATGAACATTTATCACATTTCAATCAATAGTAACACAAAATTCCACGTAAAATTAATTTACACAAACAGACTGAAAATGAAATGACTTGAGCCGCCATTGATGTTCATAGACTAGATAAAATAAAATAAAAAATGTTGTCTATGCATCGGTCCTGTAACTATTCTGTGGTATGTGAGTACGCGACACGATCAGTCTTTTCAGTCAGATCAGTACGTGCAGCATGGTAAGCCCGAGATAGGCCCTTCTCTATGCAAAACTGTCAACTTGTCGGTCGGGCTCGAGTTGGCTCTACGCCAACATGGCAATGGAGCCAAAAATACAAAATTTTTATTAAAAATGGCAATATCTACTTTCTGAAGAAGAAGAAGAAGAATTTATTTACAAGAAACATGGTATTACAATAATGTAAAGATGGTATAAAAATATAAAAAGTGCAGCATGTTCTACCTGTAAAGGTGCGTAAATATTGAGGTGGGTATACATAAACATAAATTATTTTTTAAAGAACAAACAAATTAAAAACTACAAACAAACTTAACAATTTAAAAGCTATGCATTTTAACATTTTTTATAAATAATTTTATTATGGCACATACGAGTCCCGCCTGCCATGCTCGCACAATAGCCGCGTTTTACCTGAAATAAAACGCATATTAAAATACTTACCTTATTCGAAGCTTATTAATTGAGATAGGCACTTCCGTTTCCCGCTAATATGCACCAATTGACCTACTTTTTACCCCTTGTCATGATACACGTGCTACTTCCGGCGGCGTCTACAGGCAGGTGGCGCCACTCCAGTTTATATAAACTGCTCGGGCGCCATATTTCATCATTGGTTCGAAATGCACCAGGCAGAAATGAAATGTAAGCTTCGAATAAGGTAAGTATTTTAATATGCGTTTTATTTCAGGTAAAACGCGGCTATTAAAGTACTGTACCGTTATTCGAAGCTTATTAATTGAGACGTGTTTGTTATCGCCTGGTGACGCGGCCGCCGTTTTTTGTTAGAATTTATGTTATCATGAAATTATTGTAACGCCAATGTGATAAAATTATTAGTGAAGCAAGAAAGTCAAATTATAATCATTAAACCGTATTAGGTAGTAACGATATCACAACAAGATATTTTTGATTACTGAATAATAATAATATAAATCTGAATATTTAATCAGTCAAATCAACAATATTTGATGGGTACCTACCTACACAATTAGTAGGTACGTAATAAATAGTTGGAAGAATAATCAAACTTAAACAGATTTAAAGAAAATCTGTTGCCTTGATTTAAACTACTTGATTAATGTGCCATAATGTGGCGAATCACTGAAAACCATACATTTTCGCGTGCTTAGATCTAATCCAAGGGTCCGTTACTGCTGCCCTCACACTTCCTGCCCGGCTTGGAGGCCGGGCCGTGTTGCGAGTTTTATCTACGCTTGCCCGCGAGATACTCGAAGGAGTAACATGACTACGTAGACTCTTCAGTCTACCTAGTCATGTTAGTGTCATGTCTTTTCGCGAAACGCGACTCAAGTCTACAGTAGTTTGTCACTTATAGACTTGCTTTTTCCTTCAAAATGTTATCAATTAGGCGACATATTTCACGTCGGATTCTTTATAGTTGTAGTATTTACTACCTGTAATATTATTAGCCTCTTTAAATGAACTGGTTATCCAGCCAGCTCGATACATCACGGTACTAGATGCGATCTTAAAAGTACCTCTGAGAGTTATAAAATTATAAGTCTGATTTGCAATTTTCCTTCAACTAAAAGGGTTTTACTTCTTTCTACCCAGAAGAGGGGGTTGAGAGATTACATTTTTCGAAATTTATGAGCAGATTCCAACCAGATCACCTGTCCTCACTGCAATTGGTATTCGAACCAAATTGGGGGCATAATACTATGTTATTGTCGGATTTGTTATAATAATCTGAATTGACATGCGACGAACTGAACATAAGAATAACAAGATCGCCGTGTGATGTTATATCTGGAAGAGGTTACCTACATGACTGTATCGAATGGGTAACTAGACCTCTACTTCCATGACAAAGGGCCCTTTGCTTTTTGGGGAACAACATCAGAACTGAGTTGACTTAACATGTCTGCCTTGCTTAACGTGGATACGACAGATTTCTGTAAAAGTATTTTGTTGTAGGACAAATCTTGGGGTATTGTAAATCTAGTCCTTTGTGCTAATTCACAGTTTGTTTTATGGGGTCAACTTGTTAGAATCAGTCCAACCAAACCATCGTTTCCAAGCAATCTCATGTTCGGTCTTTAAGATAGGGATGCTAGGAACCCCTCAGTAACGAAAGCTGTTCGGTCCCGACCTCTCCATACACCCCGACCTCTCCATACCTCTAGTATCGAAGGAAATCCGTTTGCTGTGTCCACTGGACACTATAATAGGTTCCTCAATGAGAATGGGGCCTCGAGCACTCTGGCGTTGAGGTCCTGGACCGCTCCAATAAACTTTCTCACAAGGGGGTACTAATGGTACTATCAGCAGGGATACTCTCGTTTAGAGATTTTTATAAAAATAAGTCCGCCCTTGTACATAATGTCTCACATCTATTATTTAAGTATATATTTTTAGTTTTGTGCAATAAAGTGTAACTTTGTACAATAAAGTGAATAATGCCCTGGGACGCGAATATTGTTTGAGTTACTTAATTGCTAATCATCACATGAGCTTTTTGGAACGCAAAAATATCGGATCGTTGAATCTGCCCGGGATATAATGAATCTTAAAATTATTTTGAAACTGATGTAATAACTGGAGAATTTGATAGATCAGAATTTTATAAGACTATTAGTGGAGAATATTTTCTGCCCCCTCTTTTCGTAAATTCGCAACTGCAGTCTTGTTGTCGTATTCTATAAGTAGAGACTTGTAACTCATTAAATCCATGACTTTGGAGTGCATGAAATATTGAAAGTAACTCTTTTAAATTGCGTAGCAGCCTTTGTCAGTCTTGAAACCATGTCTGAGAGAACAAGGTTGTTCAACTATTTTTCACAATCTATATACGATGCATCTGTGGTCAGAAAAAAAAAAATCTTTTGGAGGATAATGTAGACGCGTCGTGAGAAAGCAGCTCTGAGTCCGCCATATCATCTCTTTGACAGTTTGAGGCAGTGTAGACTACTAACTGGCAGAGGTTATGAATGTGATTCTGCCTAACCCGCGGAACGACAAAAACTCATAAGACCTGCAACACTGTCATTTTACCAAGGACTGCTAGAGAAACTTATGCTTCTTTACGGGGTAACGACCGATTCTTCGTGATTTTATCCGTCACCATTGTGTCGATCATTGACGTGATCTTTTAAAATATTGGTATTCTGATTGACGATCAAAAGGTAGTCTAAATAAACAACAATCCTTACATTTGGCTCTCGTAAGATTTGTGCTAGCCAACTAATTAAATGTGAACGTACTCGGAGTCTCGGTCTAACTGTTCCTCATTGTTGACAAGACGTAGGAACCGCCTGTGACCTTTAGAGATTTTAAGATGGAAGTAGCTAGCGAGCCAATCGTATCTCTGTATAAAGTCGGGAATCTGTTACATGTTTATTCGTTGGAACTGCTCTGTACTTACAAAGTCGTCTAATGCGTTCTAATTGAATATTGGACGAGTTGACCAATCTGTTTTTGATACCAGAAAAAGTGGGGAAAGGAAACTTGGTGCTATTGGAGCTTACTTAAAAATTTACTGCTCTTTCATTTTGTGCACCATCGCAGACATTTCTTCCGAGACATGTGTAAGAAAGACCCTCTGGTTAGATTCGGGTAAACCAATAGAAGTCTTTGAAATAAATGTATGCGATAGCTTCGGACTATTTGCAAAATAATCGATGGGGCTCCATTACTTCCCTTTGATGGTAATAAGTGTCAACTGACCTGCCTGGAACTGCCTCGTGTTAAAGCTTGTAAAACTTCTTAGCGTGCCCCCTGGACGCAGGGGGTGAATATGGGCGCCTTAGGTGCCCTCTTTAGGTTCCACGATTGGACCGTGAGCCGTGGTTGTGAAATTACCCTCTTCCAGAATAATTTGGCAGATCGATCTGAAAATGCACTTTGTCCTTTGGAGGAGCGTTAGTGTTTATGGTATCCGCCCCGTGAGGGCGTATTTTTGCAGTGCGTGTGCATTATTGGTAAAATGCTCTGAGTACCATGCGATGGTACCATTGTTCACATAGGGCCTGGCCCCTGCGAGGAGCGCTTGCTTGCGAAAAATGGATTCGAATCAAAGATATGCGTCGGAGACGGCAGTATCTTGTTGCGAAACATCGATCCGAATCAAAGATATGCGTCGGAGACGGCAGTATCTTGTTGAGAGCTGCATTTACTATGGTATCGAACCTGGCTCATCTTTCGGGTCTGGATCATTGCTGAAAGCATTCAGTTCTATGGCCGCGCAATAACTGTAACAAATCTGTTAAAGTATTATTTAAAAACAATGATTTTACCTTTGACCTAGATTTATAATCTGATCCTTTTATCCATGTCAAATGCTTTCCTGTAAAGCCTCCTTTTGCTGCAAAATACACACTATGCAATGGCAGGCAGCGTAATACTTATCTGCATAGAGCAGATGGCGCAAGGTATCGTTCTTCTCTACCTCTTAGTTTGTATCTAGGTTTACGAAACCTGGAGCGCGATTGTGCTGTTTTGGTATTTCAGCTTAGGTATCTTAAATTATGACAAAAATCTACTTCCTAACCACTGTATATGATAAGGCATTTTGATAATATTGCCGGCCGTTTTTGGGGCTGATGGAGTGCTCTTGTCCCTATTCTTGTATATATATCTGCTGTTGCCTCATAAATCTTATAATCACCAGTAATACCAGGTCACAGTGATATGGTGTCTTGGCAGACGTTTTTAACATGGCAGACGGCCTCAGCATTCGTATTTATATTCATGTATTTACAGAGTTCACTTACTTGCTTCGCTAGGCTGTTGCAGCTTGCGGCTTCAGTGCAGTCTATGCTTATCTTTTTCACCACGATGATATTCACCCCGAAGATGAGCTCGAAGACTGTGCCGGAGACAGATCTCTCACACGAGGCTGTACACTCAGGCTGGCCACAGCGCGTGGTACGGCATGCTCAACATCATCTTTGTTCAACTGAAAAATACTTAGTGTCAGAAAACGCACAAAAGTTTAAACGGCACTATACAACCATCAGTAAATTTCTATAAATTTACAGTAAATCTGAAAATAATCGTAATTATTTGAAGTTCTCACAGAATTGTGAAAGGTCACACTCACTGAAAATAATCAATTTCAGTAAATTTCTTTAAATTTACAATAAATCTGAAAATAATATTAATTATTTGAAGTTGTCACAAAGTTGTAAACAGTCACACTCACTGAAAAGACCCGTTTCAGAAAACGCACAAACCATCAGAAAAGTTTAAGCAGCACTGTAGAACAATCAGTATTTCAACAAATTTACAGTAAATCTGAAAATAGTCATAAGTTCTCACAGAATTATGAACAGTAACACTCACTGAAAAGAACCATTATAATTATTTTAAAAATCTCCATAAGCAATAGTTACACACACTGGAAATAACGGTTATAGTAGGTATAATCCACAATTAATTGGTACACACACACACATGAAATAGTTTTGATAATCGAACGGTAAAACCGTTAAAATATTATTTAAACACTGAAATGACATTTCACTGGTAAAGCTCATAGATTCACAGTTATGTAAGAAAGGGTGTTCACTTGCCTTTTATTCGTCGTAGAATAACTTACAAGAACCACACGATTTTCTAGAATTTAACACTGAATTTCGGTATAATTTCAACACTGAATTTGTATAATTTTACTTTGTGCAAGCTGCGGAGCTGCTGGGCACGTTTTACTGCGGCGGGAAACAAAACGCCAATTATGAAATATGGCGCCCGAGCAGTTTATATAAACTGGAGTGGCGCCACCTGCCTGTAGACGCCGCCGGAAGTAGCACGTGTATCATGACAAGGGGTAAAAAGTAGGTCAATTGGTGCATATTAGCGGGAAACGGAAGTGCCTATCTCAATTAATAAGCTTCGAATAACGGTACAGTACTTTAATAGACATGGCACGTCTGTCACTCGAGTTCGAGAGAGTGTCAAAACGACCATGCTAAGCATACAGAAAAAATCTTCAACCAATCTAAGCTAAGCAATAAAAAAAACACGATATAAGATTGAGGCAAACAAAACAATGACATTTTGTATTGGAATGTCATTGAAACAAAATGATGATTTTGCGCACGCAGTAGTTTGCCAAGCTTGGGTATGGTTGCCAAGGGATTTTGAGGATTGAGCGTGTGCACTGCGCTCAAAAGAGCAATACAAAGTTATCTGTGATATTTTGACGTTTGAGGTAACTTTCTTGTTGCTTTGCTTATTCTGTGGGTTGGATATCGTCATCGTCGTTTAGAATACACACAAAATTTTCAATTCTCTCTATTTTTACTTGTAAAGTGTTTTAACTGTTTTATTCCTTGTTTTCTAAAATTTAGTGGATAAACTTGATATGAGCAGAAGCAGTGAGGTGCAGAATGGATAGCACATCTGAAAACTCGGTTTGTTTCACGCGCGAGTCGCGCGACATTGTTTTTTAGTTATTTATCACTTTAGCACCATTTCAAGCCTTTTAGAGCTTTTGCCAATAATTGCCAATAATACATTACATTGCTTCGGAATAAATATGTAAAACGTGCAAGTATCAGATGAATATTTAAAAAAAGTTAGAGCTCATAAAAGTTTAGTGCCTATAAAGTAGAGTTTCTAGTGGTAAATCTGTAAATAAGTAATATTAAGTCCCTTGTCGTGAATATGCGAGTGATCCACACAAATAATGGTCTTGAGTAGATCTGTAGGAAGTATTATCAGTAAATCACTCTTTGGCCAAGAAGTTGCTTATTTCAGGGTCTCTTACTAATTAAAATCTAATCGCTATCTCTAATTTTACACAAGCATATGTAACATAAAAAGGTATAATAGATACAAATAGATAGAACCTTATCACCCATAGCGTTTTACTGATAAGCTAGCACCTACTTATAATTTGTGCTCTTTTCGGCCGTATTTGCCAAGCATTATGGATAGTTTTATTGGCATTCACATTTTTTTTTGTTGTTTATTTATGTTTCAATAACATGTGTGTTGATTTTTTTAGAGCAATGAGGATGGATCTAAGAAGAGTCCATTTGATGACCTTGACCGAGAAGAGTTGATCAAGAAATGCAAAGGGCTGTTGACCATAGCTCAGAAAGCCAAGCAGGCTAAATCTGGTGAGTTCATGTTCGGCCATTATCAGGCACATTATACATAGGCGAAGATAGATTGTGTCAGAAAAACTCATTAGTGTTGAATAATTATGCACTGATGCTATATAATACAATAATATCATTTCTCCTATTTCAGAATTACAAAGTGAAGTGGAGAATCATAAAAAACAGCTTACAAAATGTGAAACTGAGAAGCAGGCCAGCCAAGATACAGTCCAGACGTTGCAGGAGCTGGTTAACACCCTTACAGAGCAGAAGCTGAGCTACATTACAGAACTAGATGCAGCCCAGAATAAGGTGAAAACTCTTACTAATAAATGTGAAAATCAAGACAAAGAAGTTGCCAAGTGCAATACCACAATAGCCAAGAAAGAGGAAAAAATTGCTGAAGTACTTTTGCAGCTGTCTAACATTGACAGTGAGATAATTTCTCTGAAGAGGCAAAACCACAGGCTCGCTGAAGAGAATGAACAGCTGATTGGCCAGCTGACGGAGATGGAAGCCAGGACTGAAGAAGTTAATAAAATTGGGCTGCAACAGAGAGAGCAACTTCGTACACTGGAGGAACAAGTTTTAGCAGGTAAATAAATAAGTCTGAAACAAAAAAAATCAAAGCTCACTGTTTTATCATGTTATGATAATTTAAATCTCTGTTTTTCAAGGTTGTAGCATCCTTTCAAAGGTGATATAATGTGGGAAACAAAACTTTTTGCAGTGTGATTTATGATTTTATAATTTACAGGTGCAACTTCAGCGAAGGGTGAAGAGATCCTACAAGAGCTTAATAACAAAATCAAAGAATTGGAATTCGAATTACAATCAAAAGCCAGTGCCAATGTTGAACAACAAAATCAAATAACTAACTACGAAAGTAAGGTCAAGGAAGTGACACAACTTTATGAATCTGAGAAAGATAAGAAGGAAAATGCTAACATAAAACTGCGAAGTTACAAGGACAAGATATTGAAATGTGCCTCTTGTATAAACCAACTAAAGAACACCCGTTTTATTCTATCAAAGACTGTAAAAGAATATTCCGAAAGCATTCCCAAATGGCAAAATGATATCATCAAGGCATCCAAATTCCTAGACACACAATTAAATGAGCTGAACAACGAGAACAATGCGTTGAAGGTAAAGTTACAACAGTTGGAGAAAAGAATTCATGAATTTACTACGCCTCAGAATGACAAAGAGGCTGAGGATAATGAGATAAGAACAGCTCATTTGAATGCGGAGAAACAGCTGTTACAGGACCAGTTGCTTGAGACACAAGAAAAAGTCAAAGATTTGGTGAGGCGGAATGAAGAACTAAACAATGAAGTTTCTGACTTGAAACAAAAATATGAGGATCTACGCAATTCCCAGCTTCCAACACTACTGAATGAAAATAAATCTCTAAAAGACCAACTGAATGGACTGACTCAACAGATTAGTGAGGTGACTGCAACTAACAGAGAACTGAACAAATCAATGCAAGATGTAGAGAAAAAGAATAAGAAATTGAATGACTCACTGCAAGCACTTAAGCATAAGACACAAAGAGATGAAAACAGTGAGACTGTAAAAAATTTAAACTTGCAGATAAGAGCTCTTGAAAGTGAAAAGGCAACTCTTGTAAAGGAGAAGATGACTGCCAAAGAGAGTCTGGTGGAAATTGATAGCCAAAATAAAACTTTATCTGCTCAAGTTATTAAGCTTCAATCAGATTTAGAAACTATTAACGCTCAATTTGCTGCTCTTACTCAACAAAAAGAAAAATTAGAAAGTGACATCGCTACAGGATCACACTCTGAAATAAGCAACCTGAAAAAAGAAAAGCAGGCTTTACAGGAATGTTACGACTTACTCAAGAAGGAACATGAGAACTTGAATGATTTGAATGGGCTATTGAAAGACGAAGTGGATACACTAAAAATGTCCTTAGAGCAGCCAAATGATGGTGCTGAACATTTGTCTGATCTAAATGTATCCCTGCAAGCTGATATCGTAAAGTTAGAAACTAAACTATCTGCTTATAAACAAGAGAATTCATCACTCTTGGCTGAAGTAAAGGAATCTCGAGTTAAAATCAAAGAAGTCGAATCGATCAGAGCAGATTACGAAGACACTAAAACAAAACTCGTCAGTTACAAGACAGAAAACACTGAGTTGTTAAATGAAATGAAAGAGATCAACCAAGTACTTAAAGAGCGTGGTGAAGCCATCTCAAAACTACAGAAGGCCATTGCCGAAATGGAAAGACTTATCGAAACTTTAGAGAAGGACCGAGACGATTCTAAGAAGGAGAAAGAGGAATTAGCCAAGAAAGTAAATGCTTTGGAACATGATTTGAAGAACGCCCAAAAAGAGTCTAGCAGTAACAATGCTGAGGTTGAGCACCAACTGGCTACCATGCGGACTAATGCTTTTAAGTTAGCAGCTGAAAAGGAAGCCATCATAACATCTCTAAAGGAAGAGGTTGAGAAATTAAAAGAAAGTCAACAGCATTCTGCTGCAGAACTGCCAAATGATGACAACATGTCGACATCCACCATATCTAAAGCTGACGATCATTCCAGGATGAAGGATCTGGACGAATCTTTCGAGGACAAGTAAGTCAATAGATTTCTATGGTCATATGAGTCAAAACTTGTATTTTAGGTTTTGGTACTTTCATTTCTAATTACTTATTTCAGGTACAGTAAGCTCAGAATCTTCGCTCTAAAACTGAAGAAGAAACTCAACGAAACCAACATACAGCTGCACAGCACAGAGCAAGACAAACTGAGACTTGAGAAGATGCTCGGCTCTAACAAACCGGCGACACAAGACGTAGTCGACGGCCCTGAGAAAACCCAAGACAAGGAGAATAAAACTGATGTATTAGAGTTGGAAGAGAAAGTGAAGAGCCTTAGTGATGCATTGAAAGCAAGCAAAAATAATACTTCGGACATTGATGCAACTAAAGGTATGTAAAGGATGTGAGGCTCATTGAAAATCTCACTCCAATCACCAGCTCATGAATCCCACGCCCACTGTTAGGCACAGGCCTCTTCTTTGTCACGCCAACGTCCCAGGTCCCTTGCTAGTCGTTTCCACTGCTTTCCAGCCGCATTTTTGATGTCACAAACACATCCGAGTCGGCGGCCTGCCCACAGAACGTCGAGCAGTTGTATGCCACCATTCTGTGACTGCTTTCGTCCATCGTCCGACATCCCGCCGAATCAAATGTCCCGCCTACCTCCCCAGTCTCCCCTTTAGTTTGAAAATCTCATATGAACTTATATCCACTGGACGCCCACTAATCAAGCCTTATTCCCTTTCTCATTTTCAGCTGAACTGGCAGCCAAGATAGAGCAGCTAAACGCCGAAGTCGAGGCCCATAAAGCGACCAAGGAGAGCCTGGAGAAGGCGCGCCGCGACGTAAAGAAGCGGAGCGTACTGAGTCTCGAGATGGAGGACTACGAGCGGTCTATGAAGGAGCTCACCACTAAAATGGAGGAGAACAAGAAGAAATTCATTCAGGTATGCAGTGGCGGATCCAGGATTTTGGTTTGGGGGGGGGGGGCTTGAACCCAATGAGCGCAGATTTTCAAGATTACAAAGTATACAATATTTATTTTCATAGGGGGTCTCAGATGCTTTTGGGCTTGAGCCCCTTAGCCCCCCCCCCCCCTCCTAAATCCGCTAGTGCCGGTATGGGTAGCTCGCAATCTGCCCGCAGAGGAGGCCGATTATTGGGGTTGTAAAACACGCAATTGACGAAGGAAGCGTTGAACGAAAGGAGCATTTATATTCGCCAGAATGACTCACGTGAGAAAAGGCGGGTTGTTAAACAATTTTTTTTTATAATCAACATCTTGTAAACTGCATTATTGGTAGCGTCTTTATTATTCTTGGCTTAAACTTTCGTAAGCATTTAACTTTCACATTATTTTTTTGTAACTTAGATGGAGTCCACAATCGACACGCAAGAAGGAACAATAACAGCAATGAAGACCCAAATCAAACTTCTGGAGGAGCAAATCAAAATAGAAGAGACCCAGAACAGACTCGTCAGAGAAGAACTGCACCACGCCATAGAAGAAGGAAAGGAGAAGGACAATGTCGTTCAATTAAAAAACGGAATAATTTCTAAATTGGAACAAGACCTTGAAGAAGAGAAGCGAAAGAGTGAGGAGGCCAGCGTCGAAATGACAGCGCTGCTTGGTGACAAAGAAAAACGGATCGTAACTCTAGGCGAAGAAAAGATAGAGTTGAATAACAAATTGAAGAAGGTTGAATTCAAATGCGCCGATTTAGAAGAGAAACTCAGGATTACTAATATTGAATTAGAAGATTTAAAGACTGATTACACTAGCTACAAGGTTAGACTTGACATTGGTTAAATCTATGACTTATTATAGAAATAGTAAGGCCTGACAAGTTTCTGAGTTGAGAATTTTGCTAAGCAAATGGGTAAGTATCGTCCTGTCTCTGCAGATTTCTCACAAAAGAGCGTGACAGAGCGATACGTAAGTATGTGCTTAGTAAAATTCTCAACTCAGAAACTGGGCCTATGAGCAATAATAAACATTTTCAGGTGCGAGCTCAATCGGTTCTACGCCAGAACCAAACTGTAGACCACAGTCAAGAGGAACAACTGAAAGAGGAAGCTGCAGCCCTCAAAGCTCAGATTGATTCCGTCACATTAAAACTGAACTCTACACAGTAAGATTAAAACTTCATTCTCCATATTACGAGTATATTTATCTTTCTTTTTCTTCGATTCAGTCGTGACACAGCTGTCGTTTTGCGCGCCTCAATCCCCTAAACACCCTTTTCACACCACTAGAGGTGATTTTCAGAAAATCCATTCCTACTACAGCGCTTAGACAAACGAGACGAACATTTTCGTGCGGCGACCGAGCGGTGATGCGGCAAGAGTTAACTTTGTTTGCAAGGTAGCAACGTTAAATTTCTCGCTATCCCGTAACCGCGCGGACGCGTCTCCACGCGGTCGCCGCAAAATTCGTGTCATATAAACGTGTCCATAGGAACCCATGTTTTAATGTCTTCAGTTGTTTTGGCTTTGCGTGTCTGCCTGTATGTCAGACTTAGGATACTGTTTTATGTTCAAGTCTTGCTTTATCTAACAATAAGTAAATGACACTTTATTAAATTTTAATTTTCTTTATGAGGGAAACCAACCAGCGTTATCAATACAACTTTGCTTAAATAATCTTAATTCTAATAAAGCGAATTTTAGGTTTCCACGGCTTAATTGTATAATAGAAACCATTTTACAGATACATATTTCCAAATAAAAGTACAAATGGCGCACTTATCGCTAAAAGCGATTTCTTCCAGACAACCAGACAGTATTGTAACCTTTACAGAGAAAAGTGCACGGAGCTCCAAGCAGCGGCCGAGCTGGAGCGCCGGCGCGCGTCCGAAGCCACCGCTGAGGCAGCGCGCGCGACGCAGCGCACGACGCGACTGCAGGCCGACCTGTCGCGTCTCGCCGCGCAGCTCGACTCGGAACGCGGCCAGCATAAGTTGCAGGTGAGTTGAACAGACATTAATTTGTATACGAAAATTAATCTACTCCACTGGTAACACTTTTATCTTTTTCTTCAACTGTCAGTGAGCGGACGGATTCCTCCTGTGTTTAAAGTTCAATAAATTCATTCTTTTTTCCCATATGGTTCACCTCAGTTTAGGAACGATTGACTCAGGGCCACACAGGCGCAAGGCAGATGTACCTTTTGACGAAATAAGTCTGGCTCTAACTCGAGTCAGGGAGTTAGTTCCCTATTACGCCGCAGCGCTACTTTAAAAAAAAAAAGTTCTGAAAAGAAAGATAACTACACGGAATAGAGAGCTAAAATGCCGTTTGCCGCCCAGCCTACTTGTCTCTATTAAATATGGCGTCCAACAATGTTGCCATCTACCGTCGGCATAGTATAAAATAAACCGAACCCAGTCACTGCGGTCTGCCGTGCATTGTCGATGCGAATTGTGGTTTAGGAGTCGTACACACGACAGCACGCTAGTACTCTACTCGGTTTCGTTACGGGCGACTTTACAACAAAAGTGTCTGTCGTGCTGTCGTGTGTACCTTTACCTTCAACATACACAATCTTAATAGTGGATAAAGTTGGATACTTTGTTTCAGGTGTCAACCCTCACGCAATGCTACAAGACACAAATTACGGAGCTAGAGACCAAGCTGCAAAAGGACACCGAAGAGCTAAAGAAGCAGCTAGCTGTTGCCACCCAAGAGAAGACCCACCCTATCTCGACGGGCTTGGACAGGGCCAATCGGAACGATCAGTACTTGGTATCGGTTATACCGAAGGAGGACAGCGATGGCGAGATGGATGTCAACGTATCCATGTTAACGAGGGAAGAGGGAGAGGTGAGGATTTGTGTTGCATTTGTTTTATGTTAGAGCGTGTGTGAACCAGAGGTTAGTGATGTAAGCGTAACAGTCTTTTGTTCGCTAGACCCTCTGCGGACATTGCATTATTTTCTCTAAAACAATATTTTGATATAAATATTTAGTCTGCTATAAATTACTACTTGATCCTCCGCAATGGCAAATTACTTTTTTTTTCAACGTCTCTCTCAGTGAATACTCATCTTCTAATACCATAAAAAGGGTTGCGAAATAGTTTTAAGTACCTACTTTATACAGGATGTTGTTTTGGTCAGTGACACCCGACTCAGGGACGTTAGTTTGAGTAACGCTTGAAACTAAAAATAAGATTATTTTTTTTGTAAACATTTTTTTACGTTTAAATTACCTTATTCAATAAATTAAGTTGTCATTTATAATAACCGCGACGTGCTGACACCCCCGCCTTCTCAAAGCGCGCGCGCGTAGTGTCGTCCGACTGGCCGCAAGCGTTAATATCATAGTTTTTGTGTTTGTAAGCAACTGACGTTCTTATCTGACATCAGTATGATAAGTCTTAATGCGCCGTGCGTAGTGAATTGCCCGCGCGCAAAGAAAAATGCACAAAATCAATTCCTGTATCAAATACAATAAACAAATCGAAAATGTTCACATATCAAACCCTAGAATTAGGTAAAACCTTTCTAACACAACCAGTTTCCTGTTCACATTCATAAACGTTTTGAAGATATTTTCATCAAAATATCTTGCAATCTGTTATGGATATCAACATGACAGTGGCTGTGGTAGATAGGTCTCACCTAATTATGTGAACATTTTCGATTTGTTTAGTGTATTTGATACAGGAATCAGATTTGTGCATTTTTCTTTGCGCGCGGGCTAATCAATAAGGTAGACTTCCGTGGGTCACGACCAATGCGGAAGTCTGCCTTAAATTAATATGCAACTAAGTAACGAAACTACTATTTCCCCCCCAGGGTTCGGAGTCAGCGCCGTCGCCGCCGCTCTCCAAGTCGTTCCTCTCAGGCGGCGCCAGCGGACGCTCGCCGGTGCCGCTGGAGCGCTTGCTGGAAGAAGGAGTGCCTGAGGACGAGGCGCTGGACGTTGGCTCTCTAGCGCTCAGCCCGGAACAGGAGTTGGCCGAAATGCGCCGGAAGATGCAGGCTCAGCTACAGAGGTAGGGGGTTGGATAATAACTAGGTGGCTACACACACTACGCGTGCCATCCCCGGTTCGCTCTCCGTGGCGGGTTGGGGTGTTTAGCTAGACGTTTGGTGCGCCGCTCTGAGCTTCGGTCAGCGCGGGGCTCGGCCTTTGGTCTCGCAAAAATTTGTAAAGCTCGGCCTTCGGCCTCGCGGATTCGGGTGTTTTGGTGAGGTCGTCTAGTGCCGCTCTGAGCTTCGCTTAGTTAACCACTGCCTTATCGGTCTATTCGCTAACGCCATTATACTACAGAGTTACAATAAGTCTGATATTATTGTAGTTGCGAAACAGATTGATTACATGGGTCAATTTCATCAAAGAAATTATTGCCTAATTCCACGGTTTAGTTGAGTAATCAACACGTAACTGTAGTGCAGTAAGAACATATTTTTCTCTGAAAACCCACTAATAAAGCGCTACCAAAATTAGGTGATAATTTCTTTGATGAAATTGACCCACATCACCTTTGTATTCCCTTCTAGATATGATAAAAGGTAAGCCTTTTTGGAGTAATTTTAGATTAGTCTGTCCTGTCTTAGACAAACCATTGGGTCTATAACTGGTTTTAAGACGTTCGGTTGGCTAAAGAGTTAGCTAAAGCGAAACATTATCATCTTTGTACTTTCCTTCAATTATAATTCTAGATTCTACATTTAAGCCAAATCACTGTGAGCACTTTAGTTCTAAGAATTTTGAAAATGGCCAAAAAAGTAGATACCCAAATGTCAAAAAACTTCTTCTAACCTGAAACCTCTTTGCAGGGTGAAGCACGTGACGGTTCTCCTCTCCGAGTCCGAGCGGGAGTGCGCGCGCTACGCACAAATGAACGAGCTCCTGAAAGCCGAGGTGCGGCGCGCGCGCGGCTCGCTCGAGCGCACGGAGCACGCGCACAACGCTGAGTACATGAAAAACGTTACCCTCAAGGTGTGTACGTCTACCTCACAGACCAAAGAAGAAACATTATTTTGCGGTCTAACTAAGGCCTTTGCATCTACGTAATGAGATGATTTATACAGCGTCCAGTGGCACCTTCACTACCACTAGATGGGTGAAGAGATCACTCAGCGCTGCAGTGCCTGGGACATTGTTTTAGATGGAGTAGGTTTGCCCAGCACCTATACCATCCTGACAGCTTAGTCGGCCTAGCCCACAGGAAAGACAAAGTCAATACGTGTGGAGCCAACTAAGCCGCGGTCTAGCTATAATACAAAAGGTGCGACGAAAGAGTCTGAGCTGGTACACCGAAATGAACGAGCTGCTGAAAGCCGAGATGTGGCGCGCGCGCGGCTCGCTCGAGCGCACGGAGCATGCGCACAACGCAGAGTACATGAAGAATGTTACCCTCAAGGTGTGAACGTCTACCTCACACAGAAAAAAAAAAGTTTTCTTAGTGGCATACATATTGCCATCATAATTAGAACTTTATTGCTTAAAAAACAAAAACAATGTCCCAGGCACTGCAGCGCCGAGTGGTCTCTTCACCCATCTAGTGTGAGTGAAGGTATAGTACCACTGGACGCTGTTTAAATCGTCTCATTACGTAGATGCAAAGGCCATTATTTATTGCTTCAAAATAGAGTCCAAAACCAATGAAAAAATCGGATAGCTCAGCCTTATGAATGGTTAAAGTGCGATTATAAACATTACTCATGCTCGCATTTGCGACTTGAAGTCGCGTGCGAGGCGCCACGTGGCGCGCGCGACAAAGACGTGCTACGACGGGGGCTGATGAGTTTTCGCATGCGATAAGACATGGGACGCATTTTTTGTATAGATATCAGGAATATGATGTTGTTTAGATATCAGGTCACAAATGCCCGTAATTCTGAAAATAAACAATGCCCGCACCGGCAATCGAACCTGGGTCTCTTGCTTCTGAGACAATGTCCCAGACACTGCAGTGTTCAAGTGGTCCCTTAAACCATCTGATAGTGTGAGTGAAGGTGCCACTGGACGCTGTATAAACTAGTGGTTCGCTCCGAACTATGAACTCGCGATCCCAGTTACAGTGATGTGTAACTTTGCTTACGCCATTCGCGCAGGCGCGCGCGCGCTTTGCATATGAACTATACAACCCCATATCTCGGCACACCCCTCGACCGATTTGGCTCATGTTCGAACTTAAAAAATCTTTTAATTTCGTTTACCCGCCTACCAAATTTCATAACGATCCGACCAAATTTACTCAAGTTATCGTCGAACGAACATTCATACATACAAAGATACAAACATACATACATACATACAAACGCCGGATTGTTCCAGTAGACTCGGAGAACTTCGCTCGCTCGTTCAATTATCTCACTACGTAGATGCAAAGGCCTTAGATATCAGGTACTTTGATCAACTAGTGGAGCTCAATAGCTTTCAATTTATTCAGCTTACTCTAGTTAGAGCACGGCAGATAACTGTGTATCACGCTCCGTGCTAGATGCAAAATAATGACGTTTATATTTCCAATGACTCGTCGATTCGATACGATTCCCATACAAATTATTTTTAAAATAAAAACTCAAATGTAGACCATAGACAAGAGAAGGGATGTGTAAATTCACTGGTTTTTTTCCGATCGCTAACTTGACTTTTTCTTCTACAGTTTGTGACGCTTCCGCCTGGCGATGAACGCAGCAGACTGGTCCCGGTACTACAGAAGATCCTTACGCTTACTTCGGAGGAAACGCAGAAAATCAATGCCGTAGCTAGAGGTAAGTCTTCGTCTGTAGCTAGAGGTAAGCTGAGTCTTCGTCTGATATATTAGGGCCTCTGATCAACGTTAGCACACATTCAATAATAGCTATCAATAAAATCGCGAATAGAAACGGTAGGTACTAGGTCAACAAAACGTCTTCATAACTAAATTAAATTGAGCCTCTTACTAAACAGAGGACAAACTATTAGTCCGGTTACACTCAAGCACTCAAGTTTTTGCGGTAAATTGCGGTTCTGATGTCGTAGCCATTCTTGAACCTATCATCGGATCACGATGAGGTTCTCTTCATCATTGCGTTAGTTATGTATCAGGATATATCTGCGGAGACAAAAGCTGAGTCTACGCCTGTCATGTTAGCCCTAATAGATAAGGTTTTATGTGGGGAATAAAATCAAGTGAGGCGACCACG
Organism: Zelleria hepariella; assembly: GCA_949319315.1. Taxonomy (NCBI): domain Eukaryota; kingdom Metazoa; phylum Arthropoda; class Insecta; order Lepidoptera; family Yponomeutidae; genus Zelleria; species Zelleria hepariella. Next base: position 7,237,181 of record OX439391.1, on the reverse strand, counting down.
GACAAACAGACAACAATTTTCTTCATGGTTCACCTTCAGGCCGCAAAAACTAAACATTCGGCTTTAAATATGAACCTTATGTCATTACTAGCTTTTGCCCGCGACTTCATCCGCGCAGACTTAGTTTTTTTCCTGTTATTACAATAAAAAATAGCCTACAGCACTCGGCGATAACGTAGCTTCCTATTAGTGAAAGAATTTTTGAAATCGGATGAGTAGTTTTGGAGATTATCTCCTACATACATACATATTTACAAACTTTTCTTCTTTATAATATTAGTGTAGGTAGTGTAGATAATGTCTTAGTTTTGTAGTCGTTTAGATCGGTTTTTGAATAAAGTTTTAATTTCCAGGTGCGGATCCAAACCCAGGGAAAGGCTGGGGAAGCTATTTGCCTTGGCCGGGGGGGAAGTAGGGACACATTCCTATTGTTTGGTTATAGGATTCCTAAAGATATATGTTCTTGAATTGTCTGTGATTTACAACGGGATATAGAAGCGGCCGGGAGGTTTGTAGGACGTGAATTTTACTAGATCATAAATATTGTTTTTAAATGAAATAATTTATTTATTCTGACATCGAATATAATATGATTGCTTTGATGGTGTTATTATCGGGATATGTCCAGCGTTTATTGATTTTAATTTTATTAATACTATATTTTTTTTGCTATTACTGAATGAAACTCATATTTTGTACAAAACATGCCAGTTTCAATTTTACTATTTGGAGTAATGATTATCATCAACATAGTAGGGAAATAGGCGTTTCGGGACCGAATGCAAAACTCAGCTACCTCCAAAGCAGACATCAGAGTCAGAAACTAATGCTTAATGTTCTTGCTAATTTTGCGCACGACAAATATCGAAGTAAGTTTCTTCTGAAGTTTTAAGAAATTGGTTAAGGCCATAAATAATTTATTATATAGGATGATACTTTAATTTTAAATCTCGTAGGTTGTCTTCCCAGGCAGTAAAACTGCTGCAAACCGTTAATAATGCGACTGATGTGATGTGTGTGACCTAAATGATATACTAGACTCTAGTAACTAGTAACTACTTCTTGGGATGGTGGTAGCTGATTTTGTGTTTGATGTTTTTAATGTATTTTTCCCAATCTCCATTTGTTTATTACATTCCAGCGCCTCTATTAGCCAAAAATTCCACTCAACCTCTGAGCGTCAAAACACTCGAAAATAGCCCTTATTGCAATGAACAATCTATTTTTTGACATTTAAAAACCGTTATTTTTACGGTGGATATTTTACATAATACAGGGGCTGTACGGACGTATAAAACACAGAGATTGCGAACTATTATACAGGGTGTTAAAAGACCGCCAACAGACCCGAAAGCTACGCATACTAGACACCAAAACAAAGTACTTTTTCGATAAATTATTGCTGGGAAATGATTTTGGTTTTATAGGTTATAATTTTAAAAAATATTTTATTACGCAATGTATGCGTAACGCACAGAAGTCATATTGCCCAAGCGTAGGTATAAGTTTGAACCTCATTATCACGGAAACCGTTTATTTCCCAGGCATCTTGGGCAAAAATGTTCATTATGTGGTTTCCCGACAATAATGAGGAAAATGAGGACAATACGTGGTTTCCCGCTTTGTTGGCGGTCTTTTAACACCCTGTATAATTTATAAAAGAAATAAATGGCGCGCATAACAATATCGGTACCCACTCGCTATGAAATTACAAAAATCGCATTTTTCTGTGCAAGTAGTTGTTTGCCATTACGTTTGCTTAAATATGTTATGCTTTTTTGGGTGTCCTATGTCCTTGTTTGTATATTGTTAATATTTAAGAATAAGAAATGTATTATCAACCTTACATAATAAATTTAATTTGAAGCAAGGATTACATTTTATTTTACTCAACAATAGTTTACGATACAAAATAAGTTAGTGCATCTGCTTGAGCGGCCATTACTAACATAGCGCTCTAGTAAGACATAAAAAAAAGCTTCCAAATTACACTATACATCTGGTTAGTTAAGGCTGGAAGATAGCAGCGTGGCGGGAAATTCAAAATTTTTACAGTTTTTTACATTTTGTAGCTAAACTGAGCTATTTTTGTTCAGCGATTTTTCGTTCGTGGCTATAACAAAGTATTCTTTTCATTATTGTAAACAACAGAACAACAATAATTCAGCCGATTATGTGTTCTGGTCTACGACAAGTTCTTTGAGCAGTGCCACTGCTTCGTAGACGAACACATAATCTACGACAAGTTCTTTGAGCATTGCCACTGCTTCGTAGACCAGAACACATAATCGGCTGAATTATTGTTGTTCTGTTGTTTACAATAATGAAAAGAATACTTTTTTATAGCCACGAACGAAAAATCGCTGAACAAAAATAGCTCAGTTAAGCTACAAAATGTAAAAAAACTGTGACTTTCCCGCCACGTTGCTATCGTCCACCCTTAACACTTCTTCATTTCGGTAGCGATCGTCGTCCGTATCGCACCATTCGCACCTTCGGTATAGAGAGCCAAAGAAATATAAAAAATGGCTCCATCAAAATATCATAAAATTAATATAGCATAGCATTGGAGAAGAGTTCAATTAATTATGATGATTGAACGAGCGAGCGAAGCGAGCGAAGTTCTCCGAGTCTACTGGAACAATCCGGCGTTTGTATGTATGTATGTATGTTTGTATGTTTGTATGTATGAATGTTCGTTCGACGATAACTTGAGTAAACTTAGTCGGATTATTACGAAATTTGGTATGCGGGTAAATTAGGCAAAGAGAATTTTTAAGTTCGAAGATGAGCCAAATCGGTCGAGGAGTTGCTGAGATATGGGGTCGCGAGTTCGTAGTTCGGGGCGAACCACTAGTTAAATTAAGTCGCAAAAAAGTGGCTAACATCATTTTAATTTTTCCGTGAATTTCGGATGCAGGCCATGCTGACAGGCGATATTAAGCCTACCTGCAATGATTTTTGTCTGAATAAACTAAAATAAATGAAAATCTTATTGAAATAAAATTTCTTCCAACTCCAGTTTTTCGACTTTGATCGCGAATTACTTGAATAAAAGTCCCATAAAGTGACAGATTTTTTGTACTATTCTGAGCACTAAGGCTTTGCGGAAGACGGAAGTCCTTTAGACCTCTACTTATTTTTTTCTTCATACTAACTATTTCAGTGATGATTTTTAGACAACAACATTTTTGGACTTTGGATCAAAATTGCGGTAACTTCTAAAAGTCCATAGCTGATCATAATTTTTTGACAATAGATAAATTATCTGAGGCCCTTAAGAATAAAAAAAATCTCTCTGAAAAGTGGAAAGAAAAAAAAGTTACAAAATAAAATCCAGTGCTAGGCGACAAAAAATGGCTGAACATACATGGGGGTGATTCGGGTAGCCCTCGGTGTCAGCTATCTAGATTTTCTCGCTTGACGTCTATGTTTGGGCCACCCTGTATAACTCACTTAGCATTCGGCAAATTGGATAATGTAATGCCGGCTTTACACTTTCAGTTATGTGAGCGAGAAGTTATTTTAGACCCAGTGAGTTTTAGACCATTTGTTCATAGTAAACATAGATTTTTTTATTAACCTCCAACCTCCATTCATATGCAACCTTGTTCAATACAGTTAACTGGCCGAATCGTGGCTCTATGGCTGTGAAGCCGACGCCATAAAATATCTTCTTAGTTTTAAAAAGCAAGTTACTTCCGGCTTTAAAGAAAATCACATCCGGTTTTCCACGCAACTTATTATTACAATGAAAATTTCTTGCTACTTATTTGCTGTGCAAATGTGTTAATTAATTAAGACTGTTTTTGTACAATCAGCGGTCAGAAACACTTTAATTTGTAATCATAACATTTTCTTTAAAAGCACTGTTGTGTGTTTTATTGATTGTTTTTCCCGGGCAGACCGACAACTGCGCATGCTCGAAAATTGTTCGGAAAATCTGCGAGTGCTGCAGCCGCGTAAGGTGAGATTTCTTTATTTTTACCTAAATAATTATCTTTTCTTTGTTCTATTTCATGTTATAGTGTATTGGTCATATTTAGAGGCTAAATTATTTCTGGGTTAAAAATATCAACGTAACTTTCATATTATCTCGTCACTCGCCGGCGTTACCGCACAATGACGATGCAGTCGCAAAATTGCCGGCTCGTTTTAAAATTACGCAATTTACTCTGATATTTTGCAAAAGACTGTCGTGACATGTTTTTGGCATATTGGCTGAGAAAAGTTTTTTAAGGAAGAGAAAAATTTATTTGCCCTGGAAATCAATGTCTCCATCAAAGCGCAAAAAGCATAACCTTTGTTGCGGGTTTAAAGCAGGCATCTCTTTTGAATTAAAAATTGAAAACAAAGCGAACCTGTGGAAAATCCCAATATATTTTTTTTGTCTGACATCTTACTACAATCTGTGCGATACATTCCTTCCGATTTTGAAAGAAGTGTGTCTTTGTCACGTACTCTGCACACTGCGGGAATTTTTGGCTAAACTGTCGTGACGAGGCGATGATATTATTTTGCCGTTTCATGATTGATCAAAGTCATATTGTCGTGCATGCATTAATGCACAAGATGGTGGTCGACCGGCGTGCAGCCGGGGGAGCGAGCATGTGCGTCGCCGGCACACGCTGCGATGCCGCATGCCGCATGCACTTTGCTAATTATAACACAAACTCATATGCGAAATAGAGGCAAAGAGGGCTAATTCTAGACACAATATGCGCCCTTTCTGTATGACAAACAAGTAGGTACATATAAGTACCTACCTACTCTATTGCTGTTTCACTGTCAACGCATCGGTCGATTCATTTCCCAACCGTGAGCGGTAGGGCGTTTCGATTTGACGTACCTAATTTGATTGAGAGTCTGCCAGGGGTTCCAGTTACCTATTGATAGAACCTTTTAAGCTACAGTTTTCAAGTGCAGATTACATAATGCATGCCTGCCATAATTTTCAGTTTATTATCTGTTTATGTAAAAGGACAAAATAAGATCTAAACTGAGTCAAGATAATTTTCTATCGGCCGACACTATCAATCCTCTTATAGGTAGAAGGCGCACATCGATCCTAAAACCTTGAACAATAAAGCGCATCGATCATCGAACCTTGAACAATAAATCTCTCCGGTGCATGCAACAAAGTTTTCTATTTTTTTTAACACTTGACGTAAAAAGAGGGGTGTTATAAGTTTGACCGCTATGTGTGACCCGTGTGTGTGTGTCTATCTGTCTGCGGCAACCGATTTGGATGCGGTTTTATTTATTTAAAAGCAGGTCGCCTAGCGATGGTTCTTAGACATGTTTTTACCAAAATCGGTTCAGCCGTTTATGAGATAAGCTTATTTTAAATTAAAATGTCAGGGGTTTTTAAACTTTTGAATTTAGTTATTATTGGCATAGAAGGCTCGCTGTATTGATGTGCCGGCGGCGCGGTGCGCACGCCCGACCTCTGTCAGACGCGGGCGTCCCGGCGAGGTGGGCGTAATTAAACCAATATACCGGCTCTCAGCTCGCCTCCAATCTGATTATTGGAGATGCTCTTGTGATCAATCGGCTCTTGCTACTATGATTTTAGTTTGATAACGTGACCCACTAGTGCCTCCGGCCGGAACTTACCCTGCCTAGTACCTAGATAGATGGTGACAAAGAAAGTCAAGATTAAAAACATTGTGGATTAGTTATGTTTGCGGTTGCATGATCCTCAAAAAACACTTTGCATGGGTACCACCACCTCATCATCTTCAAAGGCCTTGTGCCTACAACCAGTGATATTTTCGAATTATTCTTATTCAACCGGTAGCCTTTGACTTTACGCAACTCCTACTTCAACAGGTAACGATTCAACAGCCGATAATCCAGATTAAAGCAATATGGGCAAGGAGAAGATTCACATCAACATCGTGGTGATAGGCCACGTGGACTCTGGCAAGTCCACCACCACCGGCCATCTGATCTACAAATGCGGCGGCATAGATAAGCGCACCATCGAGAAGTTTGAGAAGGAGGCCCAGGAGATGGGCAAGGGATCCTTCAAGTATGCCTGGGTGAGTGGAAATGTTTTTGGTCCTTCGAGCCGGAACTACATTAGTAGACATAAGTAGGTATTCTGTTCAAATAAATACAATCTGGTAATCATCATTGAACATTTTTGAAGGAGGCCCAGGAGAAGGGCATTGGATCCTTTGTATGCTTTGTATGGCGAAGGTACAGTCGGCCACAGTCTCAGATGCCCCTTTTTGTTCGATTGGCGCCCATAAGCCGCGCGCGGTAAGAGGTGCCATGGGGTATCTGAGATTGTGGCCGACCGTACCTTAGATTTTTTCCTTCACAGTTAGCGAGTGGTATTGCTACTACAAATGCACAAATGTATTATGTAAGTTTGAACATAAACTAAAGAGAGAAGGCCTATGGCCAGCTAGTGGGACATGTACACTTTGTTCGGGCTACATCTTACCGTACCTACAGGCTTACATACCCCGAACCGGGATTTGAACCTGGGACCACACGCTTGCTCACGCTTGTGTGTCCGTTCTACTCACTGGGCTACCATCGCTCTTCAAAAGAAGTACCTATTAACCAATTGGTATTACTTCGGCTCAGACGCCCTGAGGGTACTGGAATTTTTCTTTACGCCAATCAAGCGGTTAAGACCTTTTTTTTTACTTTTATACTTGCACACAGGTGCTCGACAAGCTGAAGGCGGAGCGCGAGCGCGGCATCACCATCGACATCGCGCTGTGGAAGTTTGAGACGGCCAAGTATTATGTGACCATCATCGACGCGCCCGGCCATCGGGACTTCATCAAGAACATGATCACTGGCACCTCGCAGGTCGGTTTCTCGTACATCCAGGTGCCTTAGCCTGTAACGCAATGGTGCCAAAATGGGCTCCCGGTTGACGGTTTCAATTACAATTTATTAATACTGTCGGTCCTTTTAATGTTTTTTTAGTACAGCAAAGAATATTATGAGTCAATTCTACAGGATTAGTTCGCTGGTTGTAGGAGAACAACGAAAAATCCCGGTTTTGTCCTTCTACCTGGGACGCCATTGATACGCCATTGTGTTACAGGCTAAGGCCCCTGATCCCGTTTTCAAATTCTCTTTTTTTGCAGTTTTTTTAAAGTGCAAAGTTTTTTTGCAGTTTTTTTATGTTTATTTTTATTTTTATGTCTATCGTTAGCAGCGTCTAATGGCTCACATCATCTTGTATAGTGCCCTTGGGTCTTGGTTGTTCTATGATATTACCACTGGACTGGTGGTGCCACTGGACACTGAATAAATCCTGTAAAGGACTATTACACAACACAAATTTCAGGGTCAGTTACCAAGATTTAGAATGGCATATGTTACCCAGGTGTAGAATAACAGGGCCCTTAGCCTGTAACGCAATGGCGGGTCAATGGCGTCCCGGCAGAAGGACAAAACCGGGCTCTCCTCGTTTTTCTCCTACAACCAGAGAACTAATCCTCTAGAATTAGAATCAAAATATTCTTTGCTGTACTACAAAAACATTAAAAGGACAGACAGCGTTAGCAAATCGTAATTGAAGTCGTCACCTGACAGCCCATTTTGGCACCATTGTGTTACAGGCTAAGGGCCCTGGTCCTGAAAATCGGAATGTCTAATAAAAGTTCGGTCCTTTTGTGCTAGCGATTGAAAGCTTTGTTACGTACATAAAGTCGACCATTCACCGAGAGCATGCGTGTAATGTAACAATGCAAGATTCGCTTTTGAGCTTATCATTCCTTAGGCCTTTCTTTCCATCTACGCAATGAGATGATGTATACACGTGGCACCTTCACACACACACTTGCACACTAGATGGGTGAAGTGACCACTCGGACGCTGCAGAGCCGGGGCATTGTTTAAATGGAGTAGGCTCGTCCAGCACCTATACCATCCTGACAGCTTAGATCCACTTGCGTCAACCAGGGTTAGCCAGTTATCTCTGAGTTAATAACGTCAAAAATTGATCGGAAATGTCAAATTAACTCAGAGTCAGTTGGCTAACGCAACTGACTGACTGACTGACTGACGCAAGTCCGCCTTAGGCCCGTAATATCAATCAGTTTAAACCAAAAAGGCTAATCTGTCAATTAATTTTCATACAAAATTCGAGGTTTAATCTAAGGTCCGATTTTATACTGTGATTGATATTACGGCCCTTACTGCTGATTTCTGAATTGGGAAATTCGCTAATGGCAAATGGGTAAGTATCGTCCTGTCCCTGCAGATTTCTCACAAAAGAGCGTGACAGAACGATAGTTAGGTAAGTATTTGCTTAGCAAAATTCTCTATTCAGAAACCGGGCCTATGTCAATACTACGCAATTTAACCCTTTGCCTATCTCGGCAGGCGGACTGCGCAGTCCTAATCGTGGCCGCCGGCACGGGCGAGTTCGAGGCCGGTATCAGCAAGAACGGCCAGACGCGCGAGCATGCGCTCCTCGCCTTCACTCTGGGCGTCAAGCAGCTGGTCGTGGGCGTCAACAAGATGGACTCCACCGAGCCGCCGTACCACGAGGCCCGCTACGAGGAAATTAAGAAGGAGGTCTCGTCCTATATCAAGAAGATCGGTAAGTTGTTCGGACTTTGGGGTTATTTTTTTGACATGACCTGATTCAACCTTTGACACCTTTGGGAGATCTTAACTAAGGTGGACTTGCGTCAAGCAGGGTTAGAGTGCGCGCACGTTAACTTTGCACGTAGGTATGGCGCTGATGCCAATAAAAAAAATATTGCCATCCAATCACGGAAAGACGCTAACCACAAGAACCAATAGGAGAGCAATATGGCGTCTTGTCATTTTAGTTCCTCTATTCGCCGCCCGCAGACGTATCGTGCGCGCCCTCTAGCCGACTAACTCTGGGTTAACTCAGAGTTAATTGGCTGGTCGACTTGCGCCAGTCAGGGTTAGCCATTTAACTCTGAGTTAACGTCAAAATTTTAAATGTCGAATTAACTCAGACTTAGTTGGCTAACCCTGACTGACGCAAGTCACCCTGGTTGACGCAAGTGGACAACGCCATCTACTTAAACAAAAATACAAGGATAAAAATAGCAGTTTTGCAATTTAACCATCATAGCATGAAAAGTGACATCACTCGGTACATACAATTTTATACAATAATTTATAGTACCCTAGTTCTCGCCCAAATGCACAGACTACTAGTTCAGTTAAATTGTATTTTTGCTGGGAAAGTTTTGGGGTAGTTCTGATTTTTTCAGTCCATATGTGTTTTGGGGTGCTAAATCCGAATCTGAGGTTTGCGGACAAAATTTCGTGACGCAACATTAAAAAAACCAGAAAAAACAGGTTTTGTTTTTGCTTTTTTCCGGTTTTTTGCTTAAAACTCTAAAACTGTTAACTTTTGGTAAATGGTCTGTTTACAGAAATTAAAGTACTTGAAATTCTCTACAAATAACAGTATTTAGTTTTTTTTTCAGACGAATCGTTCGGTTTCTAGTGCGAGTTGAAAATTGTAAATTTTTAGCAGTTTATGCAAAACCCACTTTTTACATTTCATTATTAAATTTTTATGGATGCTGTCATTTGATAAATGTCACCTGGTTTTCCACACAAGTAATTAAAAAGAAAAAAGGCAAAAATTATGCAAATTCAGTAGGTATCAAAAAAAGGTAGAACTCGTAACAAAATAAAACTTAAAATCTCGTTACTTATGATCATATATTATTATGATTATAAATTATAATATGCAAAATTTATATGAGCCGCTGTCTTTTGGAAGGCCCTGGCTGAGGTTCTTCGATAACGATGAGTCCTGGTTCTGCTTGTTCTGGAAAATAAAAGTTTAAAGTTAAGTCATTTATCAAGAAGAGATGAAAATTGCAAAATAGATTGTGAGATTAGACATACCTTCCGCATCGTACTAAGGTTCTTCGATGGCATCGGGTCCTGGCTCAGGGTCTGATTGCTCCATCGTCAGCGTCGGGAGTCGTTCTCCTGGAAAATAAAAAGAGGTGAGACACTAATCATATATCAAGGAGAGATGAATTACTTCAAAATAACTTGTGAGATCCAACATACCTACCTCTCTCTCTTTCTTCAGTTTCTTCTACGTCTATGTCAGAGCTGTCTTCTGGGGGCTCAACATTGTTACACAGTCCTTCGCATGATGTGCATATTGGGGAACAATGGAGTCCCGCCTTCCTGCATCCACAATTGATTGAATCTTTATGGAAGAAAAGAGACAAAACTAAACGATTTAAGATACAAACAATACGTATCTTCATCATTCAAAAATAAGACCAACATTTCAGGAAGGCGGGACTCCATTGTACCCCAATATGCACATCATGCGAAGGACTGTGTAACAATGTTGAGCCCCCAGAAGACAGCTCTGACATAGACGTAGAAGAAACTGAAGAAAGAGAGAGAGGTATGTTGGATCTCACAAGTTACTTTGTAGTAATTCATCTCTCCTTGATATATGATATGTGTCTCACCTCTTTTTATTTTCCAGGAGAACGACTCCCGACGCTGACGATGGAGCAATCAGACCCTAAGCCAGGACCCGATGCCATCGAAGAACCTCAGTACGATGCGGAAGGTATGTTTAATCTCACAATCTATTTTGCAATTTTCATCTCTTCTTGATAAATGACTTAACTACAACTTTTATTTTCCAGAACAAGCAGAACCAGGACTCATCGTTATCGAAGAACCTCAGCCAGGGCCTTCCAAAAGACAGCGGCTCATATAAATTTTGCATATTATAATTTATAATCATAATAATATATGATCATAGTAACGAGATTTTAAGTTTTATTTTGTTACGAGTTCTACCTTTTTCTGATACCTACTGAATTTGCATAATTTTTGCCTTTTTTCTTTTTAATTACTTGTGTGGAAAATCAGGTGACATTTATCAAATGACAGCATCCATAAAAAATAAATAATGAAATGTAAAAAGTGGGTTTTGCATAAACTGCTAAAAATTTACAATTTTCAACTCGCACTAGAAACCGAACGATTCGTCTGAAAAAAAAAACTAAATACTGTTATTTGTAGAAAATTTCAAGTACTTTAATTTCTGTAAACAGACCATTTACCAAAAGTTAATAGTTATCGAGTTTTAAGCAAAAAACCGGAAAAAAGCAAAAACAAAACCGGTTTTTTCTGGTTTTTTTAATGTTGCGTCACGAAATTTTGTCCGCAAACCTCAGATTTAGATTTAGGACCCCAAAACACATATGCGATGAAAAAATCAAAACTACCCCAAAACTTTCCTACTAGGATCACTTTAAAGTACAAATTTACTGAATCATACATTTATTTAGCTTATTTGCCTAGCACTGAGAAGATATGCAAAGACAACGAAAAAACAAAATTATAAATCAATACTATTATAAACCAGTTTCACCTAAAGACTCGTTTCGTTCAGCGTAGCGACCATGACCTAGAGGCGATCCAAAATGACCTTTGCGCGACCGACCTTTACGGTCCAAAATTTATGTGGCACCTTTATCTAACAGGCTACAATCCGGCTTCGGTGGCTTTCGTGCCGATCTCGGGCTGGCACGGTGACAACATGTTGGAGCCAAGTGACAAGATGCCCTGGTTCAAGGGGTGGGTGATCGAGCGCAAGGAGGGGAAAGTCGAGGGCAAGTGCCTCATTGAGGTGAATCACTCTTTTTATAAACTAGCTTTTGGACGCGACTTCGTCCGCGCAGACTTAGTTTTTTTCCCCGCTATCACAATCAAAAATAGCCTCTAGCACTCAGCGATAACGTAGTTACCATTAGTGAAAGAATTTAAAAATCGGATGAGTAGTTTTGGATATACCCCCTACATAGGTACATACATATAAACTTTTCCTCTTTAAAATATTAGTGTAGAAGTGTAGATTGGTGTAATAGTCTGTTTCTAGTTGATCTGATACTACCTCTATAAACACAGCAGCTGCTGGAGCAAGCAGTTAAAAGCCAGTTCCCAATGGAAGCGTGTTATGTGTTATAATATGGTCGCGATCCTCAGCCCTGAGGAATCGATGAAGAAGAGTCTGTTTCTAGAATAGAAAGACTTAGTAGGGTAGAGGGACCGATGCAAAACGGGAAAACTTTGGCATTACCAGATGGAAGAGCACCTCCAATGCATAAGTCTTAGGCAAAAGTAGGAAGAATAATCGAACTTAATAACACAAATGATTCAACGAATAAATCTCTACATGCACGCTCGCCGTTCACGAGTATTTTTTTTGTCCTTGGTCATTCATTACAAAGCAACACTTATAAACATTAACTTGTTTCGGCCAGGCCCTGGACGCCATCCAGCCGCCGTCCCGGCCCACGGAGAAGCCTCTGCGCCTGCCTCTGCAGGACGTGTACAAGATAGGAGGCATCGGGACCGTGCCCGTGGGCCGCGTCGAGACCGGCGTCCTCAAGCCTGGTGAGTCACTACCCTAAGGCTCAATTCACACTGGCGCAGAGTCGACGCGAAGCGACGCCCCGTTGACGCGCGTACCCGAGTGACCCTTGCAGGCGAAGACGAGGAGAACAGTTAGAAAAAGGTTCGCTTCGCGTCGACTCTGTGCCAGTGTGAATTGAGCCTTAGCACAGTCTGAGGACTATATCCTCTAGAACGTGTACAAGGTAGGAGGCATCGGGACCGTGCCCGTGGGCCGCGTCGAAACCGGCGTCCTCAAGCCTGGTGAGTCACTACCCTTAGACACAGTCTGAGGACTATATCCTCTAGAACGTGTACAAGATAGGAGGCATCGGGACCGTGCCCGTGGGTCGCGTCAAGACCGGCGTCCTCAAGCCTGGTGAGTTACTACCCTTAGGCACAGTCTGAGGTCTATATCCTCTGCAGTACGTGTACAAGATAGGAGGCATCGGAACCGTGCCCTTAGCCTAAGCCTGGTAAGTTACACTACCCTAGTCCGCTGTATACATTTTTAGGCCTTAGCATCTACGTAATGAGATAATTTATACAGTGTTCAGTGGCACCTTCACTCACAATAGATGAATAAAGTGACCACCCGGGTGCCTGGGACATTGTTTAGATGAATTCGCACAGGGCTGTCACTATAACTATGAAGGAGCGAGAGGCCGCGCGGCGCGGGCCGGTGCATGCCTTCGTTCTTACATAAAGAATAATCTCGACGAATCGGCACGCCTCACTCCCGATTGTCCCTGAAAGTATCCCTGTTGGAGTTTATTTTATTGAATACTAATCGTTACGTAAAAGTCGGGATTACGGCGCCAACCCCTTGTTACGCATTTTCTTCTAACCCAAATGAAAATGGAATTAATATAATCATCCTTTTGCCTACACCTATCAGGTATGGTCGTGGTGTTCGCTCCGGCCGCCATCACCACCGAGGTGAAGTCTGTGGAGATGCATCACGAGGCTCTTCAGGAGGCAGTTCCCGGGGACAACGTTGGATTCAACGTCAAGGTGATAACCTCTTTATGGTTCATGTAACTTTGCAGCACTAACCGAGCACGATTTGTCGCTAGTTGAACAAAATTATGGCCAAAGCAAATAGTTACTAGTTTTAATAATAAAAAAATGTCGCTTTATTATTGCCAATGCACGTTTTCAAGTTGAGGTTCCGTTCAACTTAAGGTTGATAGTAATCCTCCAGGATTATTGAACGAGCGAGCGAAACTAGAGAAGTTCTCCGAGTCTACTTGAACAATCCGGCGTTTGTATGTATGTATGAATGTTCGTTGGACGATAACGTGAGTAAATTTAGTCGGATCGTCATAAAATTTGGTAGGCGGGTAAATGAGGCAAAGACAAAGAGAATGTTTAAGTTAGAACATGAGCCAAATCGGTCGAAGGGTTGCTGATATATGGGGTCGCCAGTTCATAGTTCGGGGCGAACCACTAGTTTTTATCAGCATAAATCGTCTTGTTCCACAGAACGTATCCGTGAAGGAGTTGCGTCGAGGCTACGTGGCTGGTGACTCCAAGAACGCACCGCCTAGGGGTGCCTCCGACTTCACCGCTCAGGTATTATTGTATAACTTACTAGCTTTTGCCCGCGACTTCGTCCGCGCAGACTTAGTTTTTTTTTCCCGTTATCACAATAAAATAGCCTATAGCACTCAGCGATAACGTAGCTTCCCATTAGTGAAACAATTTTTAAAATAGGATGAGTAGTTTTGGAGATTACCCCCTACAAACCTACATCCTTACAAACTTTGCTTCTTTGTAATATTACTGTAGAAGTACACTCATGCCCAATAACCCCGAAGCTATAAGCAGAGGCTTTTTGATTCTCAGTCCACAAATATAGGAAAAGAGCTACATGGTAAGACAAGAGGAATAACAATTAATTGTATTCAAATTTTATTTGTGGAAAGCCTGGAGCCTAAACAAAAAAATATGTCTTGGCATTCTTAGGAGGGAAAAATTATAAAATGACTATTTCTGTCGTAACATTGAACAGAAAACTAATTAAACACCATTCCGCTACCGGCACTTAACGATGTTTTTAATTGCCTTATTTATCGCTAAATAATCGATCCAGTCCTTATTTGCAATGTTATTGTTATTTTGTAACGTTTGTTATGGACGCTTGGTCTGAAAACTAAAATATGCATGCTTTTTTGAATACTCATCTAAGGACTTACATCCGAATTGTCAAGTCGCTTCAGACGCAAAAGTCGGCTTTCAATCGGGACACTTCTGGCTACTGGCGCCTTTCCTGCCTTCGACTCACTCAACTGTATCAACATACTGGCGTGTCGATGGCGTCCCAGCAGAAGGACAAAACCGGGGTTTCCTCATTTTTCTCCTACAACCAGAGAACTAATCCTCTAGAATTAGAATCAGAATATTCTTTGCTGTACTACAAAAACATTAAAAGGACCGACGGCATTAATAAATCGTAATGAGCCGTTTTCACGGCTGTCAAATTTCGCTTTTTCTGAAGATACCATTAATCTTTGTAAGCGAAATTTGACAGCTACATTCCGGTTCTTGTATGGCCAAGCCTATGAGCGCGATCTACCAAGGGCTTTGAATTCAGCTTTTAACTGTCAGTTGAAAACGGGCCATTGAAGCTGTCAACTGGGAGCCCATTTTGGCACCATTGCGTTAAAGGTTAAGTAGGCCCGTGGAGGAATTGAGCGCGCATTTATCCTCGTATTCTCCTCGGTTACAGGTGATTGTGCTGAACCACCCCGGTCAGATCAGCAACGGTTACACGCCTGTGCTCGACTGTCACACGGCCCACATCGCCTGCAAATTCGCTGAGATCAAGGAGAAGTGCGACCGTCGTACCGGTAAGTGTGCCTAGCTAGCCCTAGGACCTGCCTAGTCTTACTGCCGATTTCTGAATTGAGAAATTCGCTAAGCAAGCGCAGAATCGTCCTGTCTCTGCAGATAGTTTGTGTAATGCTTGAAACTAAAAGTAAGTTTTTTTTTTTTTTTGATGGTCAAATTACCTTGTTGAAGTTGTATAATAACCGCGACGTGCGACGGGGTGTCCCCGCTTTCTCAAAGCGCGCGCGCGAAGTGGCATCGGTGTGGCCGCAAGCGTTAGTATAATAGTAAGGGAGGCCACAATTGAATGATTTTTGGGTATTTTTCACTGACATAACGTCCTTATATACAGGGCGTCCCACGGCTATGCCACATGGAGGGAAAGTACCTTGAATATTGTAGATGGAACATTTTACTGAAAGAAGACATTATTTTAATTTCAAAAACAATTTAACTGCATTCATAGATATTGAAATAATTACATGGTTGAACCGGGAATCGAACCCGTTACATGAGAAAAAATTATTACCCTGTAGTTTTATCATACCGATCGAAAGGCTTCATCATAAGGATTATCTTTTGCTAAATAACATAGTGTCAGAAATAAAAGGAACACCATGAATTTTAACATTTTTAATACAACATTAATCAATTTATCAATGAAAATCACAGTAACAAAAGATTAAAAGTGTGAAAATGAAACACATTTTTGAATTATTTCTTTATAATCAGCCAGCCGCATTGCGATGGACAAAATTTTACGCGTCTTTCGGCTCAGGATACGGCTCGATTTGTTGCATACTACCAGGTAAATGTTAAAATTCATGGTCTTCCTTTTATTTCTGACACTAGGTATGTTATTTAGCAAAAAATTATCCTTATCATGAAGCCTTTCGATCGGTATGATAAAACTACAGGGTAATAAATTTTTCTCATGTAACGGGTTCGATTCCCGGTTCAACCATGTAATTATTTCAATATCTATGAATGCAGTTTAAATTGTTTTTTAAATTAAAATAATGTCTCCTTTCAGTAAAATGTTCCATCTACAATATTTAAAGTACTTTCCCTCCATGTGGCATAGCCGTGGGACGCCCTGTATATCCAAAACAACACCTTATATAGACCCCCCTGCTGGACCCTCTGTTGAAAGGTGTTACAAAATTATGTAGCGGTAAGTTAATTAGTTTCTCTTTACCCCCAGGCAAGACGACTGAGGAGAACCCGAAGGCGATAAAGAGCGGCGACGCGGCCATCGTGGTGCTGCAGCCGACCAAGCCTCTCTGCGTCGAGTCTTTCCAGGAGTTCCCTCCGCTCGGCCGCTTCGCCGTGCGCGACATGCGCCAGACCGTCGCTGTGGGCGTTATCAAGGTAAAGTAATAAAAATTAAAATTGAAAAAAAAAAAGTGCTAAAAACAGTGTTGACACAAAAAATAAACAAAATAAAACTAACATAAAACTCTTCAAAATGAAAATATTTACAAAACAAACGTAATACTTAAACCTGAAAATGGATTTAGCTCAGCTGTAATGCCGTCTGAAGCGGTCTTCAGCTAACCCCATGCCACTGATAAACTTTTACATTGTCATTAAATTTTAAAACATATTTGGAAACGGACAGATTTACCCAGTAAGTAAGATGTAGCCTGTACAATTGTACATGTCCCACTAGCTGGGCAAAAGCCTTCTCTCAGAGAGAGTTCCAGCCTAATCACCACGCGTGCTCAATGCATTGAGCACGGGTATAATGCCTCATACGCTCAGGTGTCCTCACGATGTTTTCCTTCACCGTCAGCGAGTGGTATTGCTACTGCAAATTCACAAATATACGTAACTTTGAAATAAATTAAAGTCAGGTACATGCCCGAACCGGGAATCGAAGCTGGGTCTATCTATATCGAGACCATTGTTCTAACCACTAGGCCACCACCGCTCTCAAGTTCTCAGTTATCAAGGTAACAGAATTCAAATTGTGTAACTTGTGTGGGTAAAAACGATGTATATAAAACGTCCCGTAGTTCCATCCTTTAGGTGCAAAAGGTCAACTTCCTAAAAGGACCACTGTAAGAAAATGACAAGCGCGAGAGAGAGAAAAAAAAACGACCAGCGCGTCCATTCTCAAATTCAAATTAATCCACTCACCGGTCAAAACCGGTTTATATACAAGACAATTGCTCTTTTTGCAATGAACGATTTTTTTGTTGACATTAAAATGGGAGTAAGTATTTTAGAAAATACTGTGGTAGCACTTCAGTTTGATGGATCATAATGATAGAGTTAGTGTGCTCATGGTCACTTGGTCTATCTACAGGGTGCACTCTAAGTCGATAGCGGAACTTTAAGTAGGCTGTCTACTGATCAATACAAACAACTTGTACTAGGTGGCGAAAAAAATGGAGTGAAAAAAATATCAGCTGTTCCATACAAAAGGTCGACTCAGTACTGCGCCAAATGTATGAAACAGCTGATATTTTTTTCACTCCATTTTTGTCACCACCTAGTACAAGTTGTTTGTATTGATCAGTAGACAGCCTCCTTAAAGTTCCGCTATCGACTTAGAGTGCACCCTGTAGAAGAGCAGGATGGACAGTGGTGTTATTCACTCTGGCTGAGAACGTTTTCCTTTAACTATAACGGTTAAGGTACCTGCCCTTACTGCCCTTTCTCAAAAATTCACCCTGTATATTTCTTAAACTAGGTATCTAGGTACACACGACAGCACGTCAGACTGTACACTTTTGTTGTAAAGTCGCCCGTAACGCAACCGAGTAGAGTGCTAGCGTGTAAAGGTCGACGTGCTGTCGTGTGTACTTCAACTTCGTCATTATTTGGCTGTTATGTGCGAATGTATTGATCTACCTTTGTTTTTCGTTTCAGAGCGTGAACTTCAAGGAAGTAACAACGGGTAAAGTAACCAAAGCTGCCGAGAAGGCGCAAAAGAAGAAATAACTATGGGGCACATGTAATAAAGTAGCGCAGCATGGGTCGTTGACTCGCGCCTCCGCTGCGCTCCCGCCCGCCGCACCCCCCGCTCCCCCGCCGCCTCTACCGCAGCCACCCCCCCTAGTAACCCCCCGTGATCGGAGCTTCTTCAGTGGTGACGTCGCCCCCCCAGACTTACGCATTTATCGCACGCTATTCTTAAAGTTAGTTCGTTTTAGTTACGATTACGTGTTAAGTTTATGTCTTTGTCGTTATTTTAGTCGTAAGTTACTCGCCAAGTTTGAGTTTCCGCACTTGAAAGCTCGTTACGTTCTGTTTTTCCATCGCAAGGAGTTTAGGAGGAAACGTGTTGGAGAGGCAGTTGAATTTTTAAACCAAATCAATGACTGTTATTTTTAAGTACAACAAAAAGATTATAATTTGTACTGTCCATTGTCTGTGCCCTGTACTCTTTTCTGGCATGTTTAGTTTTTACTCTGCTAGTACCGAGTTGTAAAGTAGACTTTTAAAATTCTTGGGAAACTCGTAAATGTAAAGGTGATATTTTTCAAACATTGCGTTGGCTCGACCTGACTGAAAGTATACCTGCTTATGTTAGATATGAATTTTCTATCAACTTATTTTTTGTAATGTGACAAGTCTGTGTAGGTAACGACAAATTGATAATCCTTTGAAAATTGTAGTTTATTGATTGTTGCCACTGTGTAATGGTAAACAACTGTAGGTTAAAAATAGAATGTGGTTCAAAACCAATTTCTTGTTGAAACATTTGGCAGCGTAAGCTAAACGTTAAAAACGTTTTATATCAGAATAGTATGTATTTTGTTCCTAACTAAAAGACGCAAGTCGATTATTTTATGAGGGTGTTAACTGTATGAAGGTTTAAACAAGCCAATCCATTGGTTAGTCGCTATTGCAATCAATATCCGTTTTAGAAAGTTCTTACTACAACATTGTACTCATAACTCGATTTACTAACTTTTCAATAATTTTGTAAGAACCCTCAATTCCATCAACCAATAAAGAAGCTACTGGTACATAACAACGCATTTTATTTCTGTACGAATATTACACGAGATAGCCACTGCAAACTTCACTTCTGCGGGATTGGGATGTGTGAGATTAATAAAAAAACAAATGCCATATCTCAAACGGCTGAACTGATTTTGATAAAACATCTAAACTTAGTTCGGTGTTTAAAACCTTTTTTGTAATGTGCTTTAAAAAAAATAGTGACTTCTAAGTATGTCAAGCATCGACCGCCATGTATACAGGGTGGCGTTTTATTTATGAACACAGAATTATGACTGGGTTTGATTCCCGACTAGTGTATGGGTTTTTTTATTTACTGATGCAGTTTTTTATTTTTTCAGTAACTTGGTCCTAAGAAAATGTTTTTCTATCTCGTAAGTATAGGTTATTTAGAAGTTCTCCCCACTGACCCATCTCAACGCAGCACCCTGTATAAAAAAACAACCATGAAAGACCTCTTTAGTCATAAAAAAAAACCTAAAACCGCTTAACCACAGCCACAGCCTTCTAAAGAAGGCTGTGCCACAGCCTTCTTTTAACCCTTATCAAAGAAAAGGAGTTTCTGAACGAACCTCTATCTGTCAGTGTCACTTTGACATTGACAGTTGTTGTTTGTCGTGCGTGTCGTGTTGTGTGTGTCGAGTGAGCAATGGTCAGAAATCCTGTTTTCCACTGATATTTACGATACTGGTTCTTACGATAACGAAACACGATGACGTGGGCTCCGCCGTAAGTGAAAGTAACTGATTAGTGGTAGGAGCAGCGCGCGGCGCCTTCAACATCGCTCGTAAGTTCAGTTGTTTATTCAGTCTCTCGCGGGCTGCGGTTACGATTGCTCGGCTCCACGTTACGTTCTGCTTCGCTCAAAATGTGTGGAATATTCGCATACATTAACCACCTGACGCCGAAGTCGCGGCGCGAAATTCTCGAGCTACTGGTGAACGGATTGAAACGGTTGGAATACCGCGGCTACGACTCGGCCGGCGTCGCCGTGGACGCGGCCGACCAGAAGGACATCTCGGTGCTGAAGCGCAGCGGCAAGGTGGCGGCTCTTGAGGAGCTTCTGCAGGAGCGCGCCGTGGAGCTCGCCGTAGAGGAGTGTGTCGAGTCGCACTGCGGCATTGCGCACACGCGCTGGGCTACCCACGGGGAGCCCTCCAGTGTCAACTCGCATCCACAGCGCTCCGGCACCGACAACGCCTTCGTGGTCATCCACAATGGCATCATCACCAACTACAAGGCAGTCAAGACCTTCCTTGAGAAGAAGGGCTACGAGTTTGAGTCCCAAACTGACACTGAAGCCATCGCCAAGTTGGTGCACCACATCTACAGTCAGCACAAGGACTACAGCTTCCAAGAGTTGGTGGAGCAGGTAATTCTGCAGCTGGAAGGTGCTTTTGCCCTGTGCTTTAAGTCTCTGTATTTCCCCAATGAGTGTGTTGCCACCCGACGAGGTAGCCCCCTGCTAGTCGGTATCAAGACGCGCCGCCGTCTGTCCAGCGACCATGTACCTATCATGTACACCAACAATAAGGCCACCCGTGGCGTTGTGCCCTCTGTGCCCCGTGTCAACAGCCACGCACACTTCCAGCCCGAGGAGGAAAGGGATGTTGAATACTTCTTTGCTTCTGATGCTTCTGCTGTCATTGAACACACAAACAGAGTACTGTATTTCGAAGATGATGATGTGGCTCATGTCAAGGATGGTGTCCTAAGTATTCACCGCTTGTCTGGCACTGGGAACGATCCGCACCAGCGTGAAATCCAAACCCTGAAGTTGGAACTGCAACAGATCATGAAAGGGAACTATGACTACTTCATGCAGAAAGAAATCTTTGAGCAGCCAGAATCCATTGTTAACACAATGAGGGGTCGCTTGAACTTCGGAAGTGGGTCTGTGACACTGGGCGGGATCAAGGACTACATCCCAGAGATCAAGCGCTGCCGGCGGCTGATGTTGATCGGCTGCGGCACCAGCTACCACAGCGCTGTGGCGACGCGCCAGCTGCTCGAGGAGCTGACAGAGCTGCCGGTGATGGTGGAGCTGGCCTCCGACTTCCTGGACCGTAACACGCCCGTGTTCCGCGACGACGTGTGCTTCTTCATATCGCAGTCGGGCGAAACGGCCGACACACTGATGGCGCTGCGCTACTGCAAGCGGCACGGTGCGCTAATCATCGGCATCACCAACACCGTGGGCTCGTCCATCTGCCGCGAGTCGCACTGCGGCGTGCACATCAACGCCGGGCCCGAGATAGGCGTCGCCTCCACCAAGGCCTACACCTCGCAGTTCCTCTCGCTCGTCATGTTCGCGCTAGTCGTCAGCGAGGACCGCATCTCCCTCCAGAAGAGGCGCAACGACATCATCGAGGGACTGCACGAGCTAGACGGCAAGATCCGCCAAGTGCTGGCTCTGGACGATGAAGTGCGCACGCTGGCACAAGACCTGTACCGGCAGCGGTCGCTGCTCATCATGGGCCGCGGGTACAACTTCGCGACGTGCCTGGAGGGTGCGTTGAAGGTGAAGGAGCTGACGTACATGCACAGCGAGGGCATCATGGCGGGCGAGCTGAAGCACGGGCCGCTGGCGCTTATCGACGACTCCATGCCCGTGATGATGATTGTGATGCGCGATCCAGTCTACACCAAGTGCATGAACGCGCTGCAGCAGGTGACCGCGCGGCAGGGCCGGCCCATCCTCGTGTGCGAGGAGGGTGACACCGAGACCATGTCGCTAGCGTCCCGCTGCCTGCAGATCCCCAAGACCGTGGACTGCCTGCAGGGCGTCCTCACCGTGATCCCCATGCAGCTGCTGGCCTACCACATCGCTGTGCTGCGCGGCTGCAACGTCGACTGTCCGCGAAATCTCGCCAAATCGGTCACCGTGGAATGATTGCATGTTCATTTTCTAATACCTACGTGCTGTGCGCGCGATCTCATTCTCATAATGATGTGATAACTTACGCTGCAAGTTCTGAAGAAATTGGGGAGTAAACTGTTGTTATTCAAAATTAATTTGTTAGTTATGTATGTATGACTACTACAACTGTGTTGCATTGTTTGTTGAAACAGATGTTATGGTCAAAATACGAAATTTGGCGATGTAGGATAAGACGCCTCGATGCATGTTTTAGTTAGCGCATATTTTACGCTTTGTTTAACTTTGTGCTCTAGATTGCAGCAGGAATCTTACTTTATGATAGTATCTTTGTTAGTTAAAACGGGACGTTTTTACTATGTATAAATACAAGCAGTATTCCAAATGACTTCCCTTTCTGTGTTGTTGTTTCTATTGAATTCTTTCGAAAGATTTCTATAAAATAATTCGTAGGTCAACATTGAACATTCCACGGTTTATGAGCGGCATTGCGAAACAAACAATACAAATACTTACAATAATATGATTCGAGTTTTACGAGAAAAGGTCCTTATTTTAGAGTTAGCGTTTTCAACACTTTATTGCATTTCATTAGAATTTAATTTTAATGAATACTTATAAATAACGCGCAACACGATTTTTTTCTATAAATTTTTAATGTGTTACAAATAGTTACAAGTATAAACAGTTACAAAACTTACAAATAGCTATATTATATTTAGTAGGTACCTTCTAGGAAGCTTTTTTTTAATTTTTTATATTTAAATTTATATAAACTGTATTTGTATAAACTTGTTAGTTTTTTCCCTTTTTAAAACTAAGAAACTATTAGGCCTTTTCATCTACGTTATGAGATAGTTTATGCAGCGTCCAGTGGCACCTTCACCCACACAGGATGGGTGAAGAGACCACTCGGCGCTGCAGTGCCTGGGACATTGCTTTAGATCGAGTAGGCTTGGCCAGTCCAGCACTTATACCATCCTGACAGCTTAGTCTGCCTAGCCTACATGAAAGACAAGAAAGACTTGTCTTTTCTATTTAGACAACTTATACAATTAAGAACATACGAGTACATTACTTACAACTACAATATTTAAAATAAATAAAAAGTAAGTACTAACGCAAAACCTCAATGTATACTTTTGTATTATGAATTATGAAAAGCCTATTTTTAGGTTTTGTGTTATTATTATTTTACGTGTTTTTCGTTTATTTTTATTTTGCACATTGCATATTTACATTTCTGTGCACATTCGATACGTATATTAGAGGTACATACGACAGCACGTCAGACTGTACACTTTTGTTGTAAAGTCGCCCGTAATGTAACCGAGTAGAGTGCTAGCGTGTAAGGGTCGACGTGCTGTCGTGTGTACATACGACAGCACGTCAGACTGTACACTTTTGTTGTAAAGTCGCCCGTAATGTAACCGAGTAGGGTGCTAGCGTGTAACTCGTGTAAGGGTCGTCGTGCTGTTGTGTGTACCTACCTACCGCCTGAAATTGAGTGGTAGCGTTCGTCGGACAATAATTATTAGAGACGAATTTCTTATGGCGCTGTAGGTATATTGTTCTATTCTAAGTAACCGTACAGGGTGTTCCAAAAAGTAGTGTCAAGCTGAAGTACAGAGATAGAGCAGCTCTAGGGGTCGATCGATTTGCCGTTTTAATAACTTTAGTGCAGATTGAAATTGATTGATGATTTGAACTCCTACTACAAAAACAACTAGGTACGGTCGGCCACAATCTCAGATACCCCATGGCAGCTCTTACCGTGCGCGGCATAAGGGCGCCAATCGAACAAAAAGGGGTATCTGAGACTGTGGCCGACTGTACCTACTTTATCTCGGGCCTTTCAGCTTGACATTACATTTTGGGACACAGGTATAGTTAAGTAGATTCTTTCACAAAATATCATCATCACATTAAAATATTATTTAGAAATATTATAGTGTACAAAAATTCGATCCTAATGTTTATTTTAATTAGCAGGACAGATACTTAATCTAATTATTGAAAGATAAATCATTCAAAGATTATATTCTTTTCTTTAAGAATACACTGGCATATTTACACTAGTCAAATTGAAAATGTTTATTTCGATTTATCAAAAGCATAATAATTAATTTATGTGGCTTATTATTATTGTTAAATAAAATAATAATCAGTTTTTTTATTTATCTTGTGATATATTACTTGCGTTAATTTTGTCTATTTTAATTATGTATTTTAAGATATTTTTATAAAAACAAATATTTACCGCAATGTTTACATTAAAATCTGTTTAACAGGTATTGTATGATAGATGCATCTTACGTTTACTATATTTATTTCTCTAATTATGTTATATTTTTTAGTAAAGTAAATAATTTTTAATATACTTAATTGGACCTTTTATTTGTGTAATTTTATTAATTACTTAGGTATTAAAAATAACCGGAATATATTCTCACTTTCAAAGTCAGTAGGTAAATCCTCCTGACATTATTTTAGAGACATCAGCTTTTTCCCACAAGTCTGTAAAAATGTGGTTTTATGCAAATTCAGACAAAAATCGCTGCATGCTCGCTCTTCGGTTGCGGGCACCTTTTATTTGGCCCTAGCTTCGTGTAACCCATAGAATTATGACACATAAGTCTATGGTGTAACCCATAATAATTAAGTAGGCGCAGAGGACTCGTGCAAGCAAAATATGTAAGGGGAATCCCTATTAAAAACAACCTACCTAGGTACCTACTTAATCTGTTTATTGTATTTGCGTATGACAATCACACAATCTACAGATAATAATAAATCGAAGTAATCTTACCGACCAGTGCTCAATCGAACGCGTCATTGGTTTGATTTTATAGAGTGCAGGGGCCTTAGCCTGTAACACAATGGCGTATCAATGGCGTCCCAGGTAGACTGACAAAATCGGGATATTTTCGTTGTTCTCCTACAACCAGCGAACTAATCCTCTAGAATTAGAGTCATAATATTCTTTGCTGTACTACAAACACATTAAAAGGACCGACACTGGACCGACTGCATTAATTAATCGTATTTGAAACCGTCAACCGGGAGCCCATTTTGGCACCATTGTGTTACAGGCTAAGGCCCCAGATTGATCCTTCCCGATTAGATAATAAGAATAAAGATATCTGTACCGCCATATTTTGACCTTGATCCTTGGGCGAATGTACCATCAAAATCAGCTGCTGACATGAGCCACTCTTGTTCTCGCTCTTTTGTCGTTCTTCTGATTATTCATGGGCCAGCTGCCGGGCTTAGATGGCGTGTGCAACTCGTGCAAGCGTGGACTACAGCCATTTCTGCGCTTTTCAAGTTGTCATGTTAGGGCCTCTGGACTGGGACCAATGGGCTTTGGAGTTTGGATTTTTGTTTGTTTGAGAACGACGCAAAATCTACTGGACTTTTCGTAATGAAACTGGGAAGTATCTTGGTACTTTGTATAAGTTATAAAAAATTAAGTGAACCGAATATTTTTCAACCTTATTTTGTAACCCCAACATGCGAAGCAGATAATAGAAAGTCAAAGACTAATATTTCGCAAGGTACCACCTATCTACCTACCTACTTATTGTAAGGTAAGTAGTACTAAAAATAACAATTGCCCAATATTAAATATCAGATTGGATTGGTTCAAGGTAGGCACTCAAGTAAGAATAAAAAATACATGTTAGTTTTAGATTTAGACAGACACAGGATATTCCGTCTAGGGCTGGGGTTAATTTATTTATCACAATTCAAGTCAGAAAAACTTATCACACAAAATTAAATGTTTCATGCGATGCCTTATTCGGCATTTTTATTTAAAAAAAATATGTCCTGGGTTTTTACAAAACACAGTCTTCACATTCAGTCATCCATCATACACGCATCTCCGTAGGAGTAACCGGGCTGTTAGGTATAGCCATAATTATTATCTCAAGGTAGGAAGGCGTTTTACGTCATTTGTTTGTTGTTAAAATCTATTGTCCAACGCCGAGGTCGGTGTTCGATGAACTAGACTCTACCTGAGACATGCTGCTCCGAAGTGGGTCATGTTGTGAAACAGAGAAAGGCGTGTGTGGCGCTAGACGCTGCGCACGCGCCGGGTGTGAAACGCACCACCCCCGCCCAGCGCACGCGACGTTTATGGGTTCCCAATTCCCATAGAAGAACAAAACCGGGTTTTCTCCGTTTTTCTCCTACAACCAGCGAACTAATCCTCTACAGGGTGCACTTTAAGCAGGCTGTCTACTGATCAATACAAACAACATGTGCTAGGTGGCGAAAAAAATAGAGCGAAAAAAATATCAGCTGTTCCATACAAAAAGTACTGCGCCAAATGTATGAAACAGCTGATACATTTTTCGCTCCATTTTTTTCGCCACCTAGTACAAGTTGTTTGTATTGATCAGTAGACAGCCTACTTTAAAGTTCCGCTATCGACTTAGAGTGCACCCTGTAGAATTAAAATCCGAATATTCTTTGCTGTACTACACACGACAGCACGTAGACCAGCGAGCGGAAGATAACAGACGCTAACAGTCGCCCGTAACGTAAGTGATTATAGTGCACGCGTGTAAGCGTCTACTCTACGTGCTGTTTTGTGTACCCACTAGAAAAACATTAAAAGGACAGACGGGCACCATTGCGTTACAGACTAAGGCCCCATCAGAGTTCTCAGCTTGATGGGAAAATGTAGAGCCGCAGATCAACGTTGTTTCTCTACAAGCCGTGCGTTTTATAGTGTGTAGTATAGTATAATTATTATAACATCTCTTGTCAAAGATGCATTGAGGTAAACATGTTCGCTCCATTCAGGAATTGGGTACGCAAAGTTTTTTGTTCGAAAGTGCGTTATTGGCTTAAACTTATCTTTAGACAATATTGAGAAACTAATTTAAATATTTTTTTATTTTGGTCCAGTAGTTTTGTTTTTATGCGCTAAAATGTTTTGTTCCTATGACCGCCAACAGTATGCAGACCGTCGCGTGACGTCATAAAAACGTATCTTTGAAACGTTGTAAAATCCAAACTACTGAACCAAAATAAAAAATATTGAAATTAGTTTCTCAATATTGTCTAAAGATAAGATTAAGCCAATAACGGACTTTCGAACAAAAAACTTTGCGTACCCAATTGAACCCGCAACCTATAGTTTACCGTACCTTATTCCTATCAGCCCTCTACAAGTTGATATCCATCCATTTTTTTACAGGGTGTAACCTACTGGTCATAAGGATGTCAATTCTGTAAAAAATAACTATTTTCATTAAAACAAAAATTGTGTTTAGCTCTTTAGCAATAAGTTTGAAGTCAATGAAAACCATGTTTAAAAAATAATTTTCTCCCGCCACAGCGTTCACATTTTATTAATTTACTAGTTGTGCCCGCGACTTCGTATGCGTTTTTACACATTTGACATTTAATTTACATTCGAATGCGGAGGAAAACTCAAAAGGAAGGTTTTTTTTAACCCCCGATCAAAAAAGAGGGGTGTCATAAGTTTGATAGCTTTGTGTGTGTGTCTGTTTATGTGTTTATGAGGGTGTGCCTGTCTGTGTGTGCCCTAATCTAAACAATACATTTATAATAAAATCTGGGGGCACGGCAGTGCCCCCGCCAGGTCGAGCGCGAAGCAAACACTGCCGTACCATCCTTTACTGGAACCATTTCGCCGCATTTTCAGGCCCCTATTTGAGAACCTCTGGATAAGACCAGAACGCAGAAATTTTCGTCATCTAGTAATCTATAATCACATACTTAAAATCCAAAATTTCAAGTCTGTAGGTCATTTAGTTCCGAAGTTAAGCGAAAGCAAAGTTTCGCATTTATGACACACACTCACTCACTCACTCACTCACTCACTCACTCACTCACTCATGATCATCATAATAGAACTAGTACTTCCCATAAACTCAGAGAGCTGAAATTTGGTACAGAGTTAGGGTTGAATGGCCACATAAAAGGAAAACTATAAAAACTAGAATAATCGAAGATCTGGAGTACCTGGTGACCCTGATTAGAAAACACAAGAGCCCTAATAGAACTAGTACTTCCCATAAACTCAGAGAGCTGAAATTTGGTACAGAGTTAGGGTTTAATGGGCACATAAAGGGAAAACTATAAAAACTAGGATAATCGAAGATCTGGAGTAACTGGTGACCCTGATTAGAAAACACAAGAGCCCTAATAGAACTAGTACTTCCCATAAACTCAGAGAGCTGAAATTTGGTATAGAGTTAGAGTTTAATGAGCACATAAAGGGACAACTATAAAAACTAGGATAATCGAAGATCTGGAGTACCTGGTGTCCCAGATTAGAAAACACAAGAGCCCTAATAGAACTAGTACTTCCCATAAACTCAAAGAGCTGAAATTTGGTACAGAGTTAGGGTTTAATGGCCACATAAAGGGAAAACTATAAAAACTAGGATAATCGAAGATCTGGAGTACCTGGTGACCCTGAGTAGAAAACACAAGAGCCCAACCAAACTATTATAGATCGACATATACCGCCCTTACAAAAAATATTCAACTTGGTGGGCCGCTTCATTTGATGTCAAAAATCTAAGGTCTGAAGTATCTGATGAAGAACCCTCAGCTGGTATCAGCTTTATTAGAGATATTATGGTAATGCCCCTTCTACTATTAATACATAAAAAAATCGACTGTCATTGCAAAAATCCAGCGTAGTGGGACACATCTTCATTTAATCTAGCCTATAGCGTCCCACTAGTGGTTCGCTCCGAACTATGAACTCGCGACCTCAGTTACAGATGTATAACTTTGCTTACGCCATTCGCGCAGGCGCGCGCGCACTTTGCATTTAAACTATACAACCCCATATCTCGGCAACCCATCGACCGATTTGGCTCATGTTCGAATTAAAAAATTTAATTTAGTTTACCCGCCTATCAAATTTCATAACGATCCGACCAAATTTACTCAAGTTATCGTCGAACAAACATTCATACATACAAACGCCGGATTGTTCCAGCAGACTCGGAGGACTTCGCTCGCTTCGCTCGCTCGTTCAACAAGAAATAGTCGGACGATTAACTTTATTCTACTCGAACATTACACAAATTTAAAAACTGTGTCAAATAAGAAAATCTAATAAAATTAATCAATATAATATGCCCTCGTTTCTACAAAAAGAAGTGAAATCCCACCAAAAACATTCTGTAAAAACTAGCCAGGTCTCGATGGATCTGCTTGTTTATCTCTAAAAAAGTAATGAAATCTAGACAAAGTCGTGCCAAGTCTAAGGTTCCTTACTGCGATTTCTTTATTATTATAGTTAATGTTGTGAGACTTGGCTGTTGAAGGGTACACAAGGGTACAAAACCAGGTGCTCCATGACACCATTGCACCAATCTGTCGCCAGAACCGCTTGTGTACCCTTCAACGGCCAAGTCTCACAACATTAACTATAATAATAAAGAAATCGCAGTAAGGAACCTTAGACTTGGCACGACTTTGTCTAGATTTCATTACTTTTTTAGAGATAAACAAGCAGATCCATCGAGACCTGGCTAGTTTTTACAGAATGTTTTTGGTGGGATATGTATTGTTTAGATTAGGTATCGCCCATGTAAGATACCAGGAAGCTTAGCATAAGAATTGCTTAGGAAGTAAAGGGGTTTATGCGTATCGCCCTCGACGTAGAGTGGGATCGGCACGGCTACGGCAAATAACTCTGTCTATCCCGCTTTACGGCAAAGAAAATATATTTTTTTAAATATCAAGTTGAGCTCAGTAGAGTAAATATTTTAAAAATGCACAAAAAAAATTTTCAACCTCGCGTGGGTTCAAACCCAGAACCTTTCGACCGCGACGCAACAGTACTTTATTTCTAACAATATACTTTGTCCGACCTCCACCGAAAACCACTCACAATTCCCTCCAGCAAGGATCATAAGGCTGGGTTAGAGCGTATCTATAGCTCTGTCCATCCCGCTCTACGTCAAACAAAAGAGTGAGATACTTATTGTTTTAAACCCATAGATACGATCTAACCCGGCCTTATGCTACGCTTGTAGAACTAAAATTTTCCGCCAAAATAAAATAAAAACAAATGCCAACTTTTCATTTTCAATATGGCGCCCCAAATGTCAAAAGTCGTAGCGTGATATTATACAGAGTGTTAAAAGACCGCCAACAAAGTGGGTGACCACGATAGTCCTTATCATAACGAACATTTTTGCCCAAGGAACTATGTCTGGGAAATCAACGGTTTCCGAGATAATAAAGTCGGACTTGTTTTTTTTTTTTTCAGCAATGAACATATTGCTCACATATTATATCACGTTCTTAACATACCGTCTCAAGAAGCCATATCAAAATTATGGATATTTCTTACAAAAAATCAAGTTAAAATTGCAACTCGCAATGTAGGTTTCCGAGAGAATGAGGTTCAAATTCGGACTTTAATATTGTTTTTGCAGAAATATTTTCAGTATCACGTTCTTAACATATCTCCTTAAGAAGCCATAGCCAAATTATGAATATTTCTTACAAAAAACGAAGTTAAAATTGCAACCCGCAATGTATTCTAAACATTGGATAGCCTAAGTTACGCCCAGAAACGTGAGTTACGACCATGTTAAGTTTGGTTGAAAACTATTCAGCGGTGTTCGCGTTTATCGTGTTCATACAGACAGGCAGACAGACAGACAGAGATAGACCGTTTTTTTGCATTTTTGGATTCAGTATAGTTTACTTAGTAACCCCTGCTAGTTTTTTTCTAAAAATATTCAATGTACAGAATTGACTTCGCTAGAGTTTTATTATAAGTATACCGGGTGTTAAAAGACCGCCAACAGAGCGGGAAACCACGTATTGTCCTCATCATAAGGAACATTTTTGCTCAAGGAACTATGCCTGGGAAATCAACGGTTTCCGAGATAATGAGGTTCAAAGTCGGACTTTTCAAAACTTTTTTTTTGCAGAAATGTATTCAGTATCTAGTTCTTAACATACCTTCTAAAGAAGCCATATCAAAATTATTAATATTTCCTTCAAAAAACGACGTTAAAATTGCAACCCGCAATGTATTCTAAACATCGGCACCTCAAGCTTAAGTAACATAAACATATACCTGCGGTTGCGCGATATGGCTTCTGTGCATTACACGTCCATTGCGTGATAAAATATTTTTCAAAATTATAACCTAAAAAACCAAAATCATTTCCCAGCAATAATTTATCGAAAAAGTACTTTGTTTTGGCGTCTAGTATGCGTAGCTTTCGGGTCTGTTGGCGGTCTTTTAACACCCTGTAGATAAATCAAAGCGACGACGTCTTAGAGCAAAAAAAAACTTTTGTAACACCTTGAAGATAGGTAACTAGGTAGGTACGGTCGGCCACAATCTCAGATACCCCATGGCAGCTCTTATCGCGCGCGGCATAAGGGCGCCAATCGAACAAAAAGGGGTATCTGAGACTGTGGCCGACTGTACCTATGATACGGGCGACTTTACAACGAAAGAGTACACTCTGACTTGCTGTCGTGTGTGTGCACTTAGGTGCTTTAGAAAAAAAAAATGGTACGATGTCCTATCTCCTAATATTAGATTCTGGTACACCCTGTATAAGAAAGTGGTATCAAAATACGAATTAAAATATCATAGCCTTCTATGTCACGGACAACTGCTTTGCATTGCAACACTCTACAAAGACAGATTTATTCAAAACACCTAATCAAGCGACAGACAAGTTTTGCCCTACCATTTACCACTCAAGCTATCGACTATCGTGAATATCGTGATTGGGTAAGTCATAGGATTAGAGAACTCACTCGACTCGTTGCAATCGCTATATCTTACTAAGTACTTACCTACTCATTAGTTGTAATTTTGTAAAGCAAGTGTACATAGGTAGTAAACAAGGTACCTAGGTAGGTAAATTATTACAATAGCTGGAAGTCTAGAACTAGCCCCCCTACACCAGCCCGGGGCTAAATATAATTTTCGCCAGAAACAGCCGTTTTTTACTATAGATACTTTGGCCTCATTCATGGGCTAGATAGATAAGGTTTTTTATGGTGGAGAAACTGTGACGTGGGGTAGTAGTACCTATATAGTAGGTTCGACACTTAGGTCTTATATTAAAGTATGTAGGTACTCTTGTCTTTATACCGTACCAGCCAGTACCGTCCAGTAGGTACTTAATTCCATAGCGATTTGTGACTACCAAATGCCATTACAATATTCACAGTCTGAGAACCGAAACTAGTCGGCTACACCGACATAAATGAAAGTAAGTACGGTACCTAATTGAAAAAGTTTCCTAATACAAAATTCACAATCTGAGCAGAAACTGTCTGTGGCATACCTAACAACAGACTTGGAACCTACCTTCGAGCAAACACCGGAAACAGCGCCATCTGATAATGTGATAAAAACAAAGCTTATTATTATAAGACTAGCTTTTCGCCCGCAACTTCGTCCGCGGTGACTAAGATACTAAAAGGTTGCAGCTCCATTTTCCCCCCGTCAATTTTAACCCAATCGGTCAAGCCGTTTAGTAGTTGATATACCGACAGCAGCGCCACCTACCGGGTCCAATTGTATTTTTAAATCATCCCGGAAGCCATCGAAATACTCATATAAAATTTCAACCCAATCGATTCAGCCGTTTAGAAGTTAGGTGAAAAAGATATAAGTACGGAAGGATGATTCTTACTACCCGTTGTCCTATTCCTATTACCCATTTTACCGTAGGAATGAGCATTTTCCCGCGGTAAAAAGTAGCCTATGTTCAGGATAATGTCGGCTTCTAATCGGTTAAAAATTTCGGATAGTTTCAAATCGGTCCAGTAGTTTCGGAGCATATTCATTCAATACAAACAAACAATCAAATCTTTTCTCTTTATAATAATATTTGTGTAGATACCTAAATAGCGAATGGAGCGTCGTGATTTCCTCCATGATGACCATGGTTGATATGGATAACGATTTCGTGTCCAAAACAAAATGGATGTTCAACACCAAACTGTAATTTTCAATATCTTCTTATACAAGGTGTTACAAAAGTACCTAACTCTTTTTACAGGGTAATAGCACCCGGTGATAGGGATCACAACCTAAATATTTTTTTTTGCTTTACGACGTTCCGTTGATTTTTAAATTAATAAAATGTGAACGTTGTGGCGGGGGTAAATTATTTTTTGAATATTGTTTTCATTGACTTTCACAATGTTTTAAAAACTCAAAGCTATGTAAATGCACCTACACATACAAACATATTTTAAAAATTGAGCTAATACCAAAAACACAAAAGTTATGAATGTTCTTTTAAATTTCGAGGTTATAAAATAAAAATTGTTTTTTTCAACTTTTTTTTACAGATTTGACATCCTTTTGACCACTGGGTTACACCCTGTTAAAAGAGTTAGGATGTTTTGTAACACGTTGTATAAATTTTATTATAAAACAAAGTCGTGTTAGTTACACAATAACTCGAGAACGGGTGGACCGATGTTTATGATTTTTGATTTGTTGGATTTCTCTCCAACACTCACGAGAAAAAAAAAAGTCTGCGTGGACGAAGTCGCGGGCAAAAGCTAGTTTTTATATATTTTAAACAAAACTATTTCCAAAGTTCTAACTAAAGTTCCTATCAAACTTTGGAACCCGGGAGTCGAACCACGGTCTACCTATCCTCAAGCACCGTTGCATGCTTTTCTACGCGGCTTAATTATTATTTCTTTGTTTTTCATGGAGTTTATTAGGTTACCTTACTTACGTAGGTAATACAGGGTGGCCCATGTTTAGTGGTCAATTTTTTTGCTAGATGTCATCGTAACTGAATGTTAGAAGAAACTTTTGTCCTACTTTATAGTTTACTTAGACGCTACCTATGATTTTTTAAAGTTTTGTGAATATCATCTAAGTTTTGTCACAAAAACAACCATGGTTGTATTTTAAAAACCGTGTTAAACTGTACCTATTTTAAAAACCATACTTTATAAAATATAACAACCGGGGCTACGATCTTGAAAAATTATAGGTCTACACTACAATAAGTTACCACTATAACCAAAGAGCACATAAATTTTCGAGTTTTTTTTAATTATTTTTCCGTGAATTTCCAATGCAGATCATAGTGACAGACGACATAAAGCCTTTCTGCAGTGTTTTTTGTCATAATCAACAAAAATAAAAGAAAAACGATCTAAATTACATTTCTGACAATTCCGGTTTTTCAACTTTGACCGCTAATTACTCGAATAAAAAGCCCATAAAGTGACAGATTTTTTGTGCTATTCTGAAGGTTCAGGTTGTAGGAAAGTTTTTGAAATCAATCAAAAATCCTTCAGACCCCAACTTTTTTTTCTCCCCATACTAACTTATTCGATGATGTTTTCTCTAAAACGGCATTTTTGAACTTTGGATCAAAATTGCGGTATCTTTTACAAGTTTAAAGCTGATCATAATTTTTTTGGTAATAGACTAGTTATCTAAGACTCCAATAAAGAAAAAAAAAATTAAAAAAGTTTAATACAAAAAAAGTTAAAAAATAAAAACCAATTCTAGGTAATTGTTCCCAAAAAAACCTTAAAAGCCTCATAACTTCTAAACGTCAAAATATCGCTGAACATACATGGGGGTGATTCGGATACCCCTAAGGATGCTCTATCTCTGGACTTCCGCTTGACACTATTTTTTGGGACACCCTGTATAATACAACTATAACTAACACTATGGATTCGTCCGAAATAAAAAGTTTTGAATTAAAACAAAATTGAATTGAACTACATGTACATACATATACCTGCCCCTCTACCCTTGACGCATTTTTCCAATACGTCCGCAATATGGCGCAATTTACAAAATTTAATATTTTACAAATTAAGACGCATTTTGTGTTTTTATTTAATAAAACAGCGCTTTACCTTTGAATAAACCTTACAAAGTATTTAAAATCAAAGTATTACTATGCGAATTCATAATATTAATAATAATTATTAAACTTTTTCAATTTGATCGCAATAGCGTCAATGGTAACCCGTCTGAAGGAAAATTTAATTAAAAGATAGGTACCTACCTAACAAATTGTGGACAGAATCCGCCTAGACTCCTAGACCTAGATCTAGATTCCAGCCTGCCACGTTGCAATGCAATTTGCGCTTAGGAAATTAGATTTAGCAGCAAAACCGGTGGCGGTGGCGGCCAATTACCAATTATCTACAAAGTTTTGCAATCATTTAATGAAGGAGACAGTGTACCTACTCAGGCATTTCTTTGTATAAATTATAGAAGCAAAGCCGCGGAATGTGGTGAAATTTAGGGTAACTTTGATAGGTAAAAAAAACTATCTTCTGGTACCTAAGTACATACTTACCTTAAACAAAGACATTCGAAACATACCTACTGACAAATGAAAATTTTTTTGTCGCTGAAAAGACGAAAATAACCAAAGACGTTTATTTGATCTGGGGCCTTAGCCTGTAACACAATGGCGTATCAATGGCGTCCCAGGTAGAAGGACAAAACCGGGATTTTTTTGTCTCCTACAACCAGTGAACTAATCCTCTAGAATAAGACTCATAATATTCTTTGCTGTACTACATTACAGGACCGACAGCATGAATAAATCGTAATTGAAATCGTCAACCGGGAGCCCATTTTGGCACCATTGCGTTACACGCTAAGGGCCCTGAAAGTTATACTTATACTATACATCGCTATACGAAAATGCGCAAAAAAGTTTACCACTGTTAAGTCCATGCGTTCCGTAATTTCCGTACAGTGTGTTGCAAAAATAAGGGCTTATGCCGCGCGCGATAAGAGCTGCCATGGGGTATCTGAGATTGTGGCCGACCGTACCTGATCAGTGATCAGCTAGACACAAAATGCTAGTGGTAATTGCTCAATTGCTCGCTTCTTGTAAAGGTTAGTAGGTAGGTACAGCCGACCAACCAGTACCTGCTTTCAATTGTTTCATCAGCAATAAAGTAAGTTTTGCAACAACTGTTGTGGGAGCAAACCTAACACAAGTTATGTGAGAGAACCGGTTGCGCCCTCGCAGTGAGCATTAGCAGCATTGCTTGGCGTTACACTAAGTGCATTGCCCCTGCAGCAGGAAAACGGAGTCTTCTGAGGGTTTAGCAGCTAAACAAACACGGACTGGTTTATTACCAAATAAAACATTTCTACCTGCTTATCATGATGGTCTCAAATTGAGGGGTTTCCAAAACATGTATTTTAATCAATGTTCTAAAATAAAACCTAATTACTCAGGTACATTTCCGTTCGCTGTCATATCAAATTGATCAAGTTAAACTTTATCAAATTATCACAGACCGACAGATCTTTATTTAATTACTACCTACGATTTAAAGATAGCGCGGTATTCTCAGAATTGAATATGTTTTTGACAATAAAATAACATTATTCTGACTACAGGGTGTCTGAAAGTATGTCAAACTGTTTATAAGGTACAATTTTTGCTGCCAATACTTAATAATCGGTTAACAATGAGTGCCTGATGAATTAGTAGACTGAAGACTGTAGAACGCAGGAACTCTACATTCCTATAAAGAAGGTAAAGTAGTTCAGTCTCTCTCGTACCAATAAATACTTATACATAATAAATATGTGTGTCACTCTTCACTTTATGGATGGATTATTATTATTAACTGGCCACTGGATTATTATAAACTAATTTTATCTATAGGGAACTAAGGCTCTACCCGGTTACGTTACGGACGACTTTACAACAAAAGTGTATACTCTCTGACGTGATGTCGTGTGTAGGTATGTACACAATAATGTGTATGGTCTGGTTTAATATTGATGGTTAGATGTAACGACCTTTGTGTTGAACCCTCATTCCATGTGAAACACGCACGGTCTGGTGGACGGAGAGGAACATTTCCTTCTATCCTACATTGCATGTTCGACATTTTCCTAGCCAGGGGGAAAATTCTCGGAAATCTCGCATTCGACACATCTCGAAGGAAAAATATGTCATGTAATTTCGATCTCGACTGCTCCCGACCACTTGAGTGAATGTAGAGCGAAAAAGGCAAACATCTCGCAGTAATCACGTGCCCTATGTCGAGGATGAACTTCGTGAGAATATGAGATGGGACATTTGCCGCAAAATGAGATTATTGTTGAGGTTCGGGCCAACAGTAAAACCCGTGGATTCCTCTCGCAGCTAGGTGACCCTCTCTTGGCGCCCGGGAGTAGGTACTTCTCGCAGCTGATCGTCGTCGTCGCGTAGGTATCGACCGTGAGGGCGGGCCGTAGGTACCGGCCGGACTCGTCGCAGTGGGTACTTGCGCCCTGGTGGCACCAGGCGTGTGACCAGGCGCAGGGGTACCGGCGGCAGGGTCCGCAGTAGGTACCCGTCAGCAGGCTCGGCGACTCGGCGACTCGGTGGCGTGCTTAACCGGCGAGTTCGCAGCGGTTTAGCAGGCGGCGGCGGCGGCAGCGTCAGCCGTTTTCAGCACCAACGTCGTTGGTGGTACCGGGATGTTGCGGGGAAGAGAGAAGAGAAACAAACTTCTGCTTTCCACGATTGCTCTTAGAGAAGAGTAGTGGTAGATCTTGGCGAGTTCCGAAGATGCCCGGTACAATTTTGGGCGCGAGGCCCCTGAGTTGGGCTTTGCGGCACAGAGAGCCACCACAAATCTTCTCTAATTAGAGTCTAATTCGAATTTTATTTTGCCTATTAGAACGTTACATTTTACATCATATCTTTCTTATTTACTAACGGATTTTAATA
Source organism: Zelleria hepariella (assembly GCA_949319315.1). Taxonomy (NCBI): domain Eukaryota; kingdom Metazoa; phylum Arthropoda; class Insecta; order Lepidoptera; family Yponomeutidae; genus Zelleria; species Zelleria hepariella. The sequence continues at coordinate 7,199,357 of OX439391.1, read as the reverse complement.
ATTCAAACGGTTTTAAGTTAGGGAGAAAGAGATCTTTGTTGTGGTGTGTAATGTGTGTAGGTGCATGGATGTTATAGGCCTCTGAGTTAGCTATTTCCTACCTACTAAGAGCTGAATATCCTACCTGCCATGGGCCGTGTAAGGAGTGTGGAAATAACTTGTAAGCGGGTGTGTTATCATTTATTTATCCCTATTGATATATTTAAGTGCTTATTTAAACGATAAATTAACTTTTGAGCAAGTAAAAGTTACAAATAATATCACGTCAACTTTAGGTATTAACAATTTGGTCTTAAAATTACGGCTTAGAGTGCTATATCATTACAATACTGGTCAGTTACATACGTCTACGTGAAATAAGCTTAGTTACACATGTCTACATAGATTTACAGGCTAAAATAACATCAAATTTACATACAAAAGTTCTAGGTATAAAAAAAAAGATTTTCTAATAGGAAAATTACATCGAATTATGATCAAAAAAGATAAAAGGTAATTATTTTACATTCGAAAACAAAGAGATTCGTGGAAAAAGACACTAAATAACAAAGAAAAACAACAAATCAAATTATTTACAAATAATTCGGGTTTTTACACCCCGCTACTACTGCGCCTGCGCGGGTGACCGCGGTAAAGCGATCCGGCTCTCTCATTGGCCGAGGCCAGTTTACTTCACTTTCTCGCTATGCGCTAAGGAGCAGACTCTGCCTGGGTCGTGGGCAGTCATTTTAATTGTGTAATAAATCAAGTAATAATGCAAATATTAGTTAATTAAGTAAGTATTATGAAAGAAAAAGAGTATTAAATGAGGTAAAGTATAGAAAAAATGGAAATAATGTATTTACAACGGCATGTGCCAAATAGTAGGTATTTAATCCTACATGCCTATTCCAATCCTATAGGTAATTATCTTTCGCCTAGGTCGGTCGTCAACAGTCTCCCCCTCAGTGCAGAGTGGTAAGACTACTGTGCACTCAAAATAGGTGTTGACGCCGTTATGTGGTTCGAGGACGCAGGGACCAAGGTAATGACTCTGGATGTAGGGCGGCGGAACTTGCCGGTGCGAGTCTCGATGGTTACGATGCGGACGATACCATCTGGCCCGGGATGTGTCTCGACGACTCGGCCTCTTGGCCAGGTGCCTCTTGGCGTTGAGGTGTCCGAGATGAGTACTACGTCACCCACGCTAGGGTTCTCGAAGGTTTTACTCTTGTCTAGCTCAGGTCGGGGTGCTAGAGTTGGAAGATACTCCTTGGTCCATCTTGACCAAAAGATGTCTGTAAGTCGCTCGCAGGTTTTCCAGTTTGTCGATCCAGATAGAACGGCGTCTGTGTGACTTCCTAAGGGGTTCATTCCACATGATCTTCCTATCAGGAAGTGATTCGGCGTCAGTTCTTCGGGTTCGTTAGGGTCGTTGCTAGTCTCTCTAACCAGTGGTCGAGAGTTGACCAGGTGCTCTGCTTCTAGCAAGAGTGTTTGCAGGGTTTCTTCCTTGGGGCTTCTCTCGTGGAGTGTGGTTGCGAGAGCGGTTTTAATGGATCGCACCATGCGTTCCCAAGCACCACCCATGTGTGGCGCTCCCGGAGGGATAAATTTCCATTCGATCTGTTTCTCTTGACACGCCTTCTTCATTTCGTCCATCATGTCTTTGTTGGCCTTGACGAAGTTTGATCCGTTATCGCTGTAGATGGTTTGCGGGGTTCCCCTCCTAGCGGACATTCTTCGCAGGGCGAGTATCATGGAATCGGGTGTTAGTGATGAGGCCAACTCAATGTGAACTGCTCGTGTAGTAAGACACGTAAACAGTGCTCCCCACCGTTTTTCGTGGCGTCTGCCGATGGTCACGTTCATTGGCCCAAAATAATCTACAGCTGTGTGTGTAAATGGCGCTTGATTGCGCTGTAGCCTTTCTGGGGGTAAATCGCCTTGTGGAGCCATCAGCGGAGTCTTTTTGTTGATCTTGCACGTGATGCAGGTGTGCGTGATGGAGCGGAGAGTTGAGCGGAGGGCGATGATGTAGTATTTCTGACGGATCTCGTTCATCACCGTGTGATGGTTGCCGTGATTGAACTTCTCGTGTACGTGTTTGATGAGAAGTCTCGTCGTGGGATTTTTCCCATGGAGAACGGTCGGTTTTTTGTAGCTATCGGCGAGATATGGAGCGGCGCTGACGCGTGTCGACAGGCGAAGGATTCCGTCGTCGGGCGACACTTCTACGGTGAGTCGGCTTAGAGGCGAGTTTTTCTCTTGCGGTTTTCCGTTTTTTAGCAGCTTTATGTCGTTTTTGAAGCTCTCGCTTTGCATTTTCTTGATAACTATCAACTCGGCTCTCTTGATATAGCTATTTTCAAGCGGTATCAGGTTCAAATCCTTGGGCGCAACGTACGACGTTTTTCCTGGGCAAGTTTTGGGCTTGGTTGATTTCCATGCCGGATCCGTCTCTGCCTTGGCGACGGCTTTGGTCTTGATTTTTGCTTTAAATACGTCTATGCATTGCAAAAAACGAGCGGTCGCTCTGACGAGCCGTGGCCAGCTGGAGAATCTTCCCGGGTCGGGTACTTCTAGTTCTCGTTTTGGCGGCCTTGTCACGACGGCCACTGTTTGTTTTTCTTCGCCTGTGGGTGCAAGCTGTTTTGGTGCGCTCTTGTCTTCTGGCCAGTCTTCAGGCTTCTTTCGCAAGAAGGCAGGGCCTGTGAACCATCTGTGTTCTGAACTGAACTTGCTTGGCGCGTTACGGGTAGCGTCGTCTGCAACGTTTTCTTTAGTGGGGACCCATCTCCACTGTTTGACTTTCGTGCTTTCTTCGATCTCAGCCAATCGATGCGCAACGTAAGGTTTGAATGTTTTCGGTTCCGACTTAATCCAAGCTAGGACTGTTCTTGAATCAGTCCAGTAAGTCGTGCTTGTCACTTCCAGTTGGAGGGAATCTTTTACTGAGGCTGCGAGGCGACAGCCTAACAGTGCGGCTTGTAGCTCCAGTCGTGGGATTGAAACCGGTTTTAACGGCGCTACGCGGGCTTTGCCGGTAATCAGGTGTACGATTATTGAGCCGTCTGGTTCTTCTGTCCTCCAATAAACTGCGGCAGCATAGATCTGCTCGGATGCGTCGCAAAACACGTGAAGTTCTCCGCGTTTTTTGTTTGGTGAAATGCAGCGAGGGATGTTCAAGTCTTGAAGTTTCTTCAGTTCGCTGAGCCATGTTTTCCACCTATCATGCTCATGGGGCTCAAGGGGGTCGTCCCATTCGATCCCTGATCTCCAGACGTGTTGAAGCATTAGTTTTCCTTGTATCAGTATTGGCGATGCGAGTCCCAGTGGGTCGAAGACCGACATGACGGCGCTCGTTGCTTCGCGCTTCGTCGGTGGTCTGTCGCCTGTGATGATTTCGGTAGGCGTGTTTCGGAGATTGAGAGCGAAGTTGAGGCAATCTCTCGTGAGGTTCCACTTGAGACCGAGTGTCTTCTCCTCTTGGTCTTTAGACTCTCCTAGTGTGACGTCTTCCGTACTTCTTAACTCGCTCGGGAAGTCTTCGAGTATTTCGGGCTGGTTACTAGCCCATCCACGCAGTTGAAATGACGCTGCTCGATGTATTCGGTCAACCTCTTTGGCGATCGAGCGTGCTTCTTGGGCGTCATGAAAACTCTGTAGGTAGTCATCCATGTAATGATTTTTCTCTACAGCGCGAATGGCTCGTGGGTCAGCGTCGTTTTGTTCTACCGCATTACGGTTCTTGACATAGATGGCTGTGCATGGTGAAGAAGCGGCTCCAAAGATGAGAGACGTCATCCTATATTCCTTCGGTTCTTCATGTGGATTATCTCGCCACAGGAATCGAAGACTGTCTCTGTCTTCTTCCCGTATCTTCACGCGCAGAAACATCTCTTTGATGTCGGCTACCACGGCGATCGGTCCCTCCCTGAAGCGCAGTAGCACTCCGAACAGCGACTGTAGCAGATCGGGTCCGGGGAACAGCGCGTCGTTGAGGCTCGTACCGTTTGTTTTTGCGGCGGCATCAAAGACAAGTCTCATTTTTCCTTTCTGGGGATGAACGACAGCGAAGTGTGGTAGATACCACGTCCTTGGCGATGTCGGAATCGCGCTAGCTTCTTCGGCGTAGCCGTTCGCGAGCAAGTTTCTTATTTGCTCCGTGTATTTTTCCTTGAATTCTGCGGATTGCCTCATCTTCTTTTCAATGCCTTGAAGACGTTGGAGTGCGCAAGCGCGATTCTTCGGCATTTCTTTTATCTTCGGTTTCCAGATGAGTCCGGTTTCAAATGATCCTTCAGGCAGCCTTCGTGTGGTTGCATCGAGTGTTTTCAGCGCTACTTGCTCTGGGTCTTTTTCAGGCAGCTTTGGCGCCACACCTAGAGACTCGATTGCAAAGTGGTCTCTTATTAAGTTTTCTAGTGCCTCATCCTTGCCTGATGCCTCGTGGCTCACGTGGTACGTTGTGTGTGACTTGGAGTACGACGGCGCGAGGGTTTTTATCCCGTGGAGTACCCAACCGAGGTTGGTCAGTGACGCGACTGGCTCGTCTGGTGTTCCATATCTTAAGCTCCTTGTCACTATGAGACTCCAGTTGTCTTGCCCGATCAGTACTTGAGGCCTTGCATTGCGGTATGTCAGCTGGTTTTTGATTTCAGCTAGGTGTTCGCAGTCCTCGATGTCACTCATTTCTACAGACTGTGTGCATATGTCCATTGAAGGAATCGTATAGGCTTCCATTTGATGATGACAGTCTTGTTGTAGCCCTCTGACTCTGATGTTGAGCTTGGCCGAAAGATGGTTTAATTTCGTATCCGCTATGCCTTTCACGATCAGTCGCTCTTGGGGTCCGGTTTCTCCGATTGAGTCTGCCAACTCTTGGGTTATAAGCGTGACCGATGATCCCTCGTCAAGCAGAGCGTAGGTCTTTAGCGTTCCGTTAGGACCAGATATCTCGATGGGCGTTATCTTCAAGTACGTCTTCCAATTAGAAAGGATGCAGACTGGTGTTGATCTTTCAACGACTTTCTTGTCATTGTGTAGCAGTTCGTGATGTTTTGCTTTGCAGCCGTTTTTGCCGCAAACTCTGGCTTTGCAGCTGGCGTGGCGGTGCTTGTCGCTTAAGCATCGAAAGCAAGCGTTCAACTTCTTGACTGCCTCCCATCGCTTTTGAGTATCCAGCTGCAGAAACTTTTGGCACTTCTTTATCAGGTGTTTATCGCCGCAGTGTAGACACTTGATGTCTTCTGTAGCGACTGCGTTCACGTTAGCTATTTCATCTTCCTCTTCTTCCTCTTCGTAGTCTGATATGAAGCTGTCGTCTTCTTCAGCGATGGTGGCGTGTACTGCTCTCGGGGGAGGCCCGCGAGTTCGCTGGGGTTCTCTCCGTCGTACGGCTTCGGGCTCATATGCGTCGCTCTCTTCCACCAGTTCGTTTAAGAAGTTTCTCAACGCTATCATGATTGGTTTGTGTCGATTTTTGTGACGATAACTGAACCATGCCACTCGATATATTTGAGTTAGTTTGTCCACGATTTTTTCCGCGATTTCCTCGGAGTCCAAATATGTGTGATGGTTCATCTGTTCTATGGTATTCACTGTATTTGTGATGACTCCGGCGAAGGTGGTTAGATTTCTTCCGTCTTCTGCCAGCGGTGTCATCTTTTCTATTGTGTGTATCTCGTTCTTGATGAGCCGCTTGGGCTGTCCGAACAGTCGGGCTAGGTTTTCCATAACCAACTTCGGATTGATACTACTGAACAAGGTAGAGCGTACAGCTTCTCTTGCTCGTCCCGTAATCGCTTTTCGGAGCCGCGCAACATTTTCTATGTCGCTGAAGTACTGTTTCGTGTCTTCGTATGTGGCCCGAAAGGCGATCCATTCGCTTGGGTCTCCAGCGAAGTTGTGCAGCTCGCACAGGTATCGTGGTGCTGCTTGAGGCGCGTTTCTTTGTGCAGGTGGTGCCGCTTGCGCGACCGCCTCCTTGACTGCCTGCACGAAGTCGGAAACAAGGGATGTCGCGACGCCCCGTGCGTCATCAGCAGGCGGCGCGGGCTGGGATTCTTCAACCTCCCCCTCGTGTCGCCTTGACGCTAAGTGATGTGGTTGTCTTCTCTGTTCCATGTCATGGCGCTGTTGTCCGTTTACTGTGGAGTTGACCCACCGCTCGACATTTGGCTGCATGGTCGCTGGTTCTTCATCGCTGAAGTCGTTGTCGGTGTCGTCCAGTTGGATCATTGCTAGCTTTGTCCGTGCGGCGTTTGCCTCTCTTCGAGCAACGGCTGCTTCTTTTTCTTCGAGCTCCAGTCTTGCCTGGAGCTCAGCGCGCTTCTTAGCGCTTGACGTGGATTTTGAAGACCGGCGTAACACGGTACGCACTGATGTAGATCCGCCTCCCTGTTCCTGGTGAGTGTCTACTTCAGTCATCACTTGGCTGGTGCTCGTCGCTCCATCGGTTGTTGTAGGGTTTGCTAGACCAGTAACGAAGACGCTCGAAGTCCCTCCGCTCAACGTCGTCGCTCCGCTCCCCTTGACCTCCCCCCGCTCTTCAGTGTCGGAGGGGGAAAGCGGTGACTCTTGCTCGGTGGTTAATTCAGGCCGTGGAGCTCCCTTCATCTTCATTGATCTAGTCGTTCTTGTAGACATCTTCTTGGTCTTCAGGTGGATGGCTTGACTGGTCCTCTTGCAGTTGCTTTGGTCCACCGGGCTCTTCGCTTGTCCCGGCACCGCGATGCAGTGTCCCTTGCGTCCCTACGTCCTCGTCCCTAACGTCCCTAAACCCAGTCTCTGTGCGGCCCTGTTTACCGCCAGCAGACTGTCCCTAGCGGCCCTACTGACCCTAGCAGACTCACTCGAGGGCCCCTTGCGGGGATATGCTCGGAGTGAGGATGGATGTAAAGGATAGGAGAGGGGGGATCTGCCCTGCAGAGGGTGCGTAGTAGGTTCAGGGTGCACACCCAGTTGGCTGGAATGTCCAACTGGAGTCACGCGGTCCTGGCCGGCATACACCGTCAGGCCCTGCCCACTCACGCTCCTTACAGGCGCAGTCAAGCTGTCAGCCTAGCCGATTGCTCGACTAGACCGGCGACCTCGCTTGAAAAGTCGCTACACCCGAAGGTGTTGAAACCACCCACGATAGCGTTTGACACCGTTAGGTGCTACCGCGGAGTGGCCCACGGGTAAACCGTGTTGGAAGGTGTCTTCTTGTTTCTTCGCTCTTCACAGCTTCCAGGTCCGACTCCAGGTCCAGATCCAGGTCCAGATCCAGGTCCAGGGGCTTCTCCAGTACCAGCTTGGCTCGTCCAGTGTCCAAGGCTGGCTCCAGGTCCAACTCCAGGTCCAGGTCCAGCTCCAGTGCCAGGGCCAGGGGCTTCTCCAGTACCAGCTTGGCTCGTCCAGTGTCCAAGGCTGGCTCCAGGTCCAACTCCAGGTCCAGGTCCGGGTCCAGGTCCGAGTCCAGGGGCTTCTCCAGTTCCGGCAGGCTCCTACAGTGTCCCGTCCGGTTCCAGTTCTGCTCCAGGTCCAGGTCCAGGTCGTCAGGGGCAGGGTCCAGGCTCAGCTCCAGCTCCGGCAGGCTCGTACAGTGTCCAGGTCCGGGTCCAGGTCTGCTCCAGGTCCAAGCTCCCGCTTCCAGATCTTCGGGGCCAGTGGTCGAAGGTCTTCGCTGTCTTCAAATCCGGCTCGAAGGACCATCAACTGTTGAGGTTCGGGCCAACAGTAAAACCCGTGGATTCCTCTCGCAGCTAGGTGACCCTCTCTTGGCGCCCGGGAGTAGGTACTTCTCGCAGCTGATCGTCGTCGTCGCGTAGGTATCGACCGTGAGGGCGGGCCGTAGGTACCGGCCGGACTCGTCGCAGTGGGTACTTGCGCCCTGGTGGCACCAGGCGTGTGACCAGGCGCAGGGGTACCGGCGGCAGGGTCCGCAGTAGGTACCCGTCAGCAGGCTCGGCGACTCGGCGACTCGGTGGCGTGCTTAACCGGCGAGTTCGCAGCGGTTTAGCAGGCGGCGGCGGCGGCAGCGTCAGCCGTTTTCAGCACCAACGTCGTTGGTGGTACCGGGATGTTGCGGGGAAGAGAGAAGAGAAACAAACTTCTGCTTTCCACGATTGCTCTTAGAGAAGAGTAGTGGTAGATCTTGGCGAGTTCCGAAGATGCCCGGTACAATTTTGGGCGCGAGGCCCCTGAGTTGGGCTTTGCGGCACAGAGAGCCACCACAAATCTTCTCTAATTAGAGTCTAATTCGAATTTTATTTTGCCTATTAGAACGTTACATTTTACATCATATCTTTCTTATTTACTAACGGATTTTAATAATTCAAACGGTTTTAAGTTAGGGAGAAAGAGATCTTTGTTGTGGTGTGTAATGTGTGTAGGTGCATGGATGTTATAGGCCTCTGAGTTAGCTATTTCCTACCTACTAAGAGCTGAATATCCTACCTGCCATGGGCCGTGTAAGGAGTGTGGAAATAACTTGTAAGCGGGTGTGTTATCATTTATTTATCCCTATTGATATATTTAAGTGCTTATTTAAACGATAAATTAACTTTTGAGCAAGTAAAAGTTACAAATAATATCACGTCAACTTTAGGTATTAACAATTTGGTCTTAAAATTACGGCTTAGAGTGCTATATCATTACAATACTGGTCAGTTACATACGTCTACGTGAAATAAGCTTAGTTACACATGTCTACATAGATTTACAGGCTAAAATAACATCAAATTTACATACAAAAGTTCTAGGTATAAAAAAAAAGATTTTCTAATAGGAAAATTACATCGAATTATGATCAAAAAAGATAAAAGGTAATTATTTTACATTCGAAAACAAAGAGATTCGTGGAAAAAGACACTAAATAACAAAGAAAAACAACAAATCAAATTATTTACAAATAATTCGGGTTTTTACACCCCGCTACTACTGCGCCTGCGCGGGTGACCGCGGTAAAGCGATCCGGCTCTCTCATTGGCCGAGGCCAGTTTACTTCACTTTCTCGCTATGCGCTAAGGAGCAGACTCTGCCTGGGTCGTGGGCAGTCATTTTAATTGTGTAATAAATCAAGTAATAATGCAAATATTAGTTAATTAAGTAAGTATTATGAAAGAAAAAGAGTATTAAATGAGGTAAAGTATAGAAAAAATGGAAATAATGTATTTACAACGGCATGTGCCAAATAGTAGGTATTTAATCCTACATGCCTATTCCAATCCTATAGGTAATTATCTTTCGCCTAGGTCGGTCGTCAACAATTATTCCTTCGAGATGTGTCGAATGCGAGATTGCCGAGAATTAGCCCCTGAGTGTTTTCGTTGGATGCACCTCATGCACCAAGTGGGCGATGTCAACGGCCGCTGGCTGACCGCAAGCGAGCGGCGAAATTCCTTCCACAGTGAACAGAATACGCTGACGGAATAATAAACCGCCTGCTCTTGCCAGCTGGAAAACGATTGAAATCGCAATCGAAAAAGCAACAAATGCTTCGACGGGAATTCTTTGTATATCGTACTAATGTAGAGTCCACTATTATTTCTCGACTATTTCACGCTTTTCTGTCGATGACAAACGTCATCGGTGTACCTACCCACCCACAGATGAATTACGGGTGTAACTAGGTACGGTCGGCCACAATCTCAGATACCCCATGGCAGCTCTTACCGCGCGCGGCATAAGGGCGCCAATCGAACAAAAAGGGGTATCTGAGACTGTGGCCGACTGTACATACATAAAGAGTGACACAGGGGTCGCCAGTGTCGGTGCTGGGAATAGCCAAAACAAAACTGACAAAAAATAACAGCCTGTATCTTTGACACGTCACCATTGTTTACTTTTCAAGAAAATTCCTTTGAAGATTTATAGAAACGGGGTCTTGGTTGGTGCTATTAACTCAATTAAATGTAGTGTGGGAACGCCACATTGGTCACACATTGCACATCTCCACATTAGTAAAACCAAGTCGCTTCCAGCGTCTGTCTGTCCCTTACTTACAGACCTTAGCGCAACTGTGAGCGCACTGCGCAAACCATTTTGATACGGTTTTCACTATCATTCAATTCAGACAGTTTCATCCGGATGGTTTTATAATGCTCGCATGCTTTTATAGAAAATATAAAAAAGTCCATTTGAAGTCGGGGCGGATCGCTAGTTCAAAATAAAATACAATGCAGAGAACAAAAGAAACGACTATAATAATAAAATTCTCCTAGCCGTTGGACGTGAAAGGGGTTTGATGCAAGTCAACCTTGCATAGCTGCAGTGCAGGCTGCGCCGGCGCACCAGGTTCGCCTTGACGACGCTTCCTGTCGCCGCCAGCGCAGTGAAGGGGTATTGTACGGGCTTTTGTTTGCTCCAACCAACCAACCAACCTCACACCGACAAACGATTTACGAAACCACTGCTTGACCTTTCACGGTCCAAATATAGATTTGTTTTTTTATAAAATTAAGTGAACGGCAATGGGAACAGGCGCGGATCCCGTTTATGTGGGCACGATGGGCATGCCCACTCTTCGTAGGTAGTAAATTGTGATAAAGGCACTGCACCTACTTACCTAATGTTTCAACAATAAGTGAATTAGGCTGAGAAAAAAAAGGAATGCAAATGCAATGCAATCGGGATCAAGTCCGTCGTCCGAGTCCGACTTGGCCGATTTTCGGGTGGCCGTAATAACGTAACCACAACCTTATTTGAGACCTGGATCCGCGCCTGAATGGGAATCAATGTTTGTTGCTTTAAGTGGTGACATGCCTATACAGGGTGTTAAAGAAATGTCCTGGCATACGTACCTATGAGTGTCGCTACGCTGAGGTATCTTTAAAAAAACATATTGAATTTTGTATGGAGCAAGTAACTCCTCCAGACGAACCTGGACCCCCATAAAGGAGTCAATTGAATGCAGCATACACACACATAAAACCTACTAACCTGCTTCCATAGGCACTTATGTAAAGAAAGATAACACTTTATTACTTAGACTACATTACTTACATAATGAATTCGAGATGTAGACAGATTTAAATATTGATGGCCAATCCTGTTTGCGAAGATGAGCAAAAGTTCATCAACTGACATTTAAACTAAAATAAACTTGAAAACGTCTGATTCAAAATTGAATACCTACCTGAGTAGGTACATACCTACTAGCCCCTCGGATGCGAGTATCCGACCACTGGTGGTTAGCGAGTTGGCGCTTTACCGAACCAAGGAATATCTCTGTTACCGGCCAAACCCGATTTAAGGATAAACTAGTTTCGCCTAGGCCAAAACAGTCTAACCTAAGCTCGTATGGACAAACCGGTATAGCCTAGGCCAAACTAGTTTATCCGAAGGTCGTATGGATAAACCGGTATGTCCTAGCCTAGGCCAAACTAGTCTAGCCGAAGCTCGTATGGAGAAACCAGTTTAGCCTAGGCCAAAATAGTCTAGCCCTATGTTCGTATGGAGAAACTAGTTTAGCCTAGGCCAAACTAGTCTAGCCCTATTTGATTAGGGGAAATACAGATTCTACTTATTTATGCTAGCCTAGTACTTTTTCTTAAAACTAACAAACCCGCCGTAATTATCTGAACAGTAGGGGACGCATTTAAAGGCCGAATTTGAAAAAATCTACATTCAAAAAGTCTACGGTATGTCCGGTTTGAAGGACCACTCGTGAACAAAAAGAGGTATGTCAGTGTGTCGCCAACCGAACCTACTGACCTAACCTTTGTTTTAAATCTTGTTCGACTGTCTATCACACTTTCAGGAATACCCTGTATGTTTAACACCCTGTATGTCAGTTTTTAGACCACATTTAGAAGTAAAAGGCTTGGTTCCGGGACTTTTGTGCGAAGTAACTTGGAGTACGCATCACAAATCTGGAACCCTATGTATCAAGAATATATTGCACCGCTTGAAGCTATACAAAAGAGGTTTATGAAATATATATGCTACAGAACTAGTGATGTACGCTTGGAAACATTGCCACTCCCGGCAATGTTTCCACTGGAAACATTGCCGGAAAGTTTCCGAAACTTTCCCAATGTTCCCATAAATTCCCAGTAGTTTTTTTGTTTATAATTCATGCTTATTCTTGAAATATCGCGTTCGTTAATCACGTGACAATGCATAAGCGTCTTTCCTTACAGTGTTGCCATATAGAAACTGCATAAAATGGGTATTTTCTTTAAAAATTCCATGAAATCCCTACTTATTGCCAATAAAAGTGAATTATTCATATGATTTACATATATTAGTGAAGTCAATCATGCTGATTCTTGAAATATCGCGTTCGTTAATCACGTGACAATTCATAAGCGTCTTTCCTTACAGTGTTGCCATATAGAAACTGCATAAAATCGGTATTTTCTTTAAAAATTCCATGAAATCCCTACTTATTGCCAATAAAAGTGAATTATTCATATGATTTACATATATTAGTGAATTCAATCTTCAATGAAACTCAGAGTTATTGTGTTTTTTTGTCTTCAACCATTGGCTACCGATGTTATGCTCCTTGACAATGGTCAACAGTGGGCTGAATTGATTGACTGATCGCGGGTTTCTATAATATTCCAAATTATTAATACTAGTAGTTCGCCCCGAACTGTAAACTCGGGATGTATAGGTACATTTCCCCAGGTAAGCCATGAAACTTGGTAGATGAATGAATTAGACGACGGGGTACTCTAAGAAAAAGGCTCGACGAGATCTACCCGATAAAAGTATCAAAACTTTAACTGTCCATATCTCCTAAACGGCTAATGCTAGACCCATGTTCATGGTACTCTAAGAAAAGGGCTCGACGAGATCTACCCGATAAAAGTATCAAAACTTTAAGTGCCCATATCTCCTAAACGGCTAATGCTAGACCCATGTTCATGGTACTCTAAGAAAAGGGCTTGACGAGATCTACCCAATAAAAGTATCAAAACTTTAACTGCCCATATCTCCTAAACGGCTAATGCTAGACCCATGTTCATGGTACTCTAAGAAAAGGGCTTGGCGAGATCTACCCGATAAAAGTATCAAAACTTTAAGTGCTCATATCTCCTAAACAGCTAATGCTAGACCCATGTTCATGGTACTCTAATAAAAGGGCGTGACGAGATGTACCCGATGAAAGTAGGTAGATCTCGTCGAGCCCTTTTATTAGAGTACCATGAACATGGGTCTAGCATTAGCTGTTTAGGAGATATGGGCACTTAAAGTTTTGATAATTTTATCGGGTAGATCTCGTCAAGCCCTTTTCTTAGAGTACCATGAACATGGGTCTAGCATTAGCCGTTTAGGAGATATGGGTAGTTAAAGTTTTGATACTTTTATCGGGTAGATCTCGTCGAGCCCTTTTCTCAGAGTACCATGAACATGGGTCTAGCATTAGCCGTTTAGGAGATATGGGCAGTTAAAGTTTTGATACTTTTATCGGGTAGATCTCGTCGAGCCCTTTTCTTAGAGTACCATGAACATGGGTCTAGCATTAGCCGTTTAGGAGATATGGGCAGTTAAAGTTTTGATACTTTTATCGGGTAGATCTCGTCGAGCCCTTTTCTCAGAGTACCATGAACATGGGTCTAGCATTAGCCGTTTAGGAGATATGGACAGTTACAGTTTTGATACTTTTATCGGGTAGATCTCATTGAGCGAGCATCATGATCACTGTCACTGATTTGATTAGCCTAATAAAGGAATCTCTAAGATTAATGAATAAGCTCTACTAAACTGTTAGTGAGAAGAGTTTAAACCATGTTTAAACTCCGACTGTGCGGGAAGAGTTTAAACTGTGTTATCAATGAGCGTTCTGTAATACCACCGTGAAACCCTCATTTCTTATAAACGACATAAAATGGTCAGCCACACATGCCACCCGTATAATTTTCGATTTATGACGAAAAATAAAAAATAAAACATTTTTTTTTCTTCTAAGTTCATGTTATGCATGTATGCTACGGAACCAACGCTGCGCGAATCCGACTCGACCTTGGCAGGTTAAGGTAGTGTGTGGTTGGTTAGGATTTTAAGTTTTAGCTGTTTAAATCTAGAATTTCGTACTTTGTGACATATCATAAAGGGAAACTGTAACCTTTTTAGTTGTTTAAAACGTTGCGGGCGACTGTTCCATTATCTTTATCATAAAATTCATCACAACACTATACAAGATCATCGATATTTGCATAAATAATGGTAAAGTTTACCAACAAATATCCCGAGAAAGATTGCTTGGAAACTTTGCCGGAAATAAACTGGAAACATTGCCAGGAACATTGCCGGGAACATTCCCAATGGGAAACATTGCCGGAAATAAACTGGAAACATTGCCGGAAACATTCCCAATGGGCTGGCAGTTTTCAAAGTTATGGGGTTTTTATTGATAATTTATTACCTGGTGTATAGAGAATCCAAAATCATGTACAGTTCAGCAAACAAATATTGGAATATCTCAAGATTTGAGCAAAGTTCCCAGTAAATTCCCAGTTGGGGAACATTGCCGGCAATGTTTCCGGCAATGTTTCCAGCGATTGGGAATGTTCCCGGGAACGGTACATCAATATACAGAACCTCAGTCAAATACAGATCAGATGATTATCTCGATATGTGTAGAAAACATCATCTTCTGCCTCTGGAGCGCCGGCGCGAGATCGCCGATATACTATTTCTGCTAAAGATAGCCAATGGTGGTATTGATTGCCCAGATCTCTTGGCTCAGATAAATGTCCGTGCACCGGCCAAAATCCTGCGAAATAATGACATCATATATGTACCCGTTGTCTCAACTAATTATAGGAGAAACACATATATGTTGCGTGCGTGCGATAGATTTAATGCACTCTGAGGTGATTCTAACCTTAGCTTAGACTTAGTGTTTACGCCCGTTTAGGGATTATGTGGTTCTGGTGCTGGCGGAATCATGGTTGGCATCGGAACGGGCTCGTGGCTGTCTTGGAGCGGAAAGAAACCTTGGTTTCTTTCTTGTGGATGCCGCGGGTCAATCCACCTTATTTCAGGGCTGGCCTCATCATCGTGGCAAAGACAAATGTCTAAATTAAAAGTGTCAGTGGAAAAGTCAGAATATCAGAACTGTCGCAATAACAATCACGTCAAAAACTGTGTCAGACTATGTGAGATGAAAATAAATAACTAAAATAATTTATACCAAGAAGTCCAGTGTCACCGCCGTCGTTGCCATTCGCCGCCCTCATTGCCAGTCGCCGCCCTCGCATACGGATCGTCCCTCGGCATACGCAGGTGAGAAACCTGGGTAATTTCTTAACCTTTGTGCAGCCGACGAGTACCACAGGTGTCCGCCTGATCCGCCCGCAGAATACAGTCCACCTAATTCCCAGTCGCGCCGCTCCACTTAGACCTATTTAATACCAAACAGGCAGAAGCGAGAGACGCGTTAAGTAAGTTGTTTTTTAATGCTTAAAATATTGTTTATTTCTTTAGTAAGATCTTGCATTTATACAAGGTGTTACAAAAGATCCTAACTCTTTTCACAGGGTGTTATCGTTACCGTATCAGGTGCCGGCTTAGAATAATCTTTATGCTGTGGGCCCTCTGATTAGCGAGATAATACTTGTACTTGTATCCTTCAGAATTTGGTGGTAATTGTTCGTTTAAAACCCTCCAAAAACCATTTACAGAAGGTATTCTCAAGAAAAGTGTTAAATAATCAGAAAAAAACTTGCCTACAGGTCGAAGTAGAGCTTCTGCAATGCAATACCCATTTCGTTTCTGACTACTCACCCACACAATGACAAGAGCTTTACATAGACACGGCACACATTGGGTCTCCCTCACACTCACTGGTTTTTCATATTGTCATCTCTTTCTCCCGTCCGTCACTTCGTTTTCGCTAGCCGTCGCTAGATGTCGCTAGCCGAATGTAAACAAAAACAATCTAACAGCATTTACAAAACGAACCAACTGAACAACAACTAGTCCAGACTTCTCGTACCTGGATGAAAAGTATGAAAAGAACGTCATTTTAGGTGGCTAGGTACATAATTTGACTCACTTACATTAAGCTTGTTGACCTTGAGTTATTTGACCCGCGGAAGTTTTTTCGTGACAGACCGGCGACTTCTTAATTTATGCCGTGGCGTCGTTTATCACCAAAGCACACAAACGGTATAATTAATCACTAGACAGATCTATCATACAATGCCAGTGATAACATACCATTAGTGACTTTGAGAAGAAGCACACAAACATTATTTTGTTAGTCAATTCACAGTATTCGGGACACGACGGTACGTTGGTACGCCACACACAGCGCAGTTTCACTCTTTCTGACACATTTGTATCAATCAACACCGTTTTCTGCAAGTTATCAGCTGTTATCAATCAATCACGAATTCACAACATTCACACAGAAAAAAAACAACCTAGCCGGCCTGCCGGCGGCGGCGGCGGGCGCGAACTGACTACTGACCAAGGGTGACCAGATTTTAGCTAACTCGATTCGCCTAATGTTGTCTTCCGAGTAGCCTAAATCGCCAATTTTTATTTCTCGTCTACTTAGCTTAATTCGCCTAACTTTTTGAGCTTAGAAGCCCAAATTTAGTCCAAAATAAAGAAAAAACTAAAAAATTGACACCGTACAGCCAAAAAAAAATATTCAAAAAATCTAATAATTTGCATTCGTTTTTTTTATTCTAAAGCCCCATACTAAAGTTATACTAAAGTAATAACTTCCTGCAAAAGTTCTCCGACACCATCAGTGTAGAATCCTCTTTTCCACGTGCATATTACGTTTCGTTATGTTACCGGCCAAACCCGATTTAAGGATAAACTAGTTTCGCCTAGGCCAAACTAGTTTATCCGAACGTCGTATGGATGCCGAACCGTGTAGTGAATGCGTGGAATAAACTACCTGAGGCAGTAATCAGTGCCCCCTCGGTGAACTCTTTTAAAAATGGACTCGATAAACATTTAAAAAGTGCACTAAAGTGATATACACGCATCAGCTTTAAGCTGCCAGTGTATTAATAAATAATAATAATAATAATAAGGCGCAGTCAGTCTTCGCAGGGCAGCTTGTGGCGGGCTGTTGGTGAATTAGCGACACCACGAACCCGAGATCCTCGGAGAGTCGATCAGGCCCCTCGTCTTCGGCTTACCTTTACTGGTTGGCCGAAGTGTACTTCAAGAGGGGCCGCAGGACTCTCACCTCTGGCTTGCCTTAGCCGGCCGTCCAGAGTGGGGCGTTAGAGCTATATGCTCGCTGGGTGGAAGTGAAAGATGCATAAGACGCGAGTTGGCACTGTGACTGTGGCTACCACACTACAGTCACTGGGTAGAAAGCGGCGCACACCTCTCGACACCCTGAGCTGCTCACAACCATGTTGCCGCCTTGCTGTCCAGGGCTAGGCCCATAAGCGGCGGCTTATTTAGGTGGCCCATTTAGTGAGCGGCAAGTCATACGTCTGCCAATGATGAACCCCTTGAGACATTTTCCGTGGCAGACGTCAATAGGTCTCAACCCATAACCCGGCACCCCAATCCATTTATCCTGTCACTCCTATAGCCCAGATTTTTCTTTTCTGCATATTATTTTGCAATAGTCCTTGTATCTGATGGAGATTGTCTCTGGGTAGATTCTCGTATTTATCCAGAGATAAGATCCGGCAGATACACCCATCACATTTAGATTAAATGGTATTTAAAAGGCCTCTGTGCTGTTGGCTTCGGCCCCACGCAAGCTTCAAAGGACCGGGTCCCCATGGGCCCGTGATCTAAAAGATGTACCAACATAATAATAATAATAAGTCATGCGTCCAGCGACTGACTTTGCCACGTAGGGAAGGAGGCAGGGGTTTGATTGATATACAGAACTTACACAACAAACAGATCACCTCACTCAGAAACTTTTTTCACACTAAATCACAAGAATCACAATTACACCAAACAATCTCCGATGCAGATACCCGCTATACACCACTAAATCTACACACTAAAGACAAACAACACAATGAAACAATAACAGAAGTAAGAGATAAAATTGCTGCTTGGGAACTAAAGTCTCTCCACGGAAGACATCGCCTCGATTTGCAAAAGCCTTATGTCGACATAAATGCGTCGAACGCTTGGCTACAACGTGGTGAACTCTTTCCCGAGACCGAAGCATTTATGCTCGCCATACAGGACCAAATCATATCTACTCGCAATTATCAAAAGCATATACTACGTTTACCAAACCTTGCCACAGATCTATGCAGGCTGTGTCGCAGAAGCTCTGAAACCATCCAACACATCACCAGTGCATGTCCATCCATAGCCCAAACCGACTACAAACATCGACACGATCAAGTAGCTTCGATAATACACCAATACATAGCCTATGAATGCAAATTCCTAAAAGAAAAAATTGCCTACTACAAATACAAACTATCCACCATACTAGAAGACAGAAACTTTAAGATATACTGGGACCGATCTATTATCACCGACAAAACAGTACACTGCAACAGACCTGATATAACTATCCATGATAAGATTAATAAAAAAGTTTACCTCATAGATATATCAATTCCAAACACACACAATTTAGACTCCGTACAGACAACAAAAATAACAAAATACACAGAACTTTCGGCACAAATTCAATCACAATGGCGGGTGAGCACAGTAGTAACAATACCTATAGTAATTTCGGCAACCGGCGTGATACCAAAGCTACTTCACACACAATTAAAAAAACTCTCCATCCACCCGTCTACTTACATACAGCTTCAAAAAGCTGTAATCCTG
The DNA here is from genome assembly GCA_949319315.1 of Zelleria hepariella. NCBI lineage: Eukaryota > Metazoa > Arthropoda > Insecta > Lepidoptera > Yponomeutidae > Zelleria > Zelleria hepariella. The sequence continues at coordinate 7,180,646 of OX439391.1, read as the reverse complement.
AATACCTGCAGGATGGTACGAAAATTTTTAGGGATTTCGTAAAAAAATAATAATAAATGCACTTGGCTGCGGCCCGTGCCCACAAAACCTCACACACACAACAAGTGCTGTAGCCCGAGCTGATATTGACGAATGATTAGGTATGAATGTTACCATATCTCGTAAACTAAGAGGTTTAGCGCAAAAATGACGATATTTTGGAACCCCTTAATAACCCCGGAACCAAGCCTTTTACTTCTATACGTGTTCTAAAAACCGACATACAGGGTGTTAAACATACAGGGTAGGTAGGTAATCGTATGAGGTAGTGGCCACCCCTGGTGTCAGAGTTTTTAGGCCACCCAAAGGGTCTCTGACATGGCTTAACGATTGTTATTAATCAACAACAACCGGGACCAACGGTTTAACGTGCCTTCCGAAGCACGGAAGCGCTCAGATATTATTGCCACTAGCGGTCACCCATCCATGGACTGACCGCGGCCGTTGTTGCTTAACTTTGCCAATCGATTAAGAACGGCTAGTACAGGGTACAGGGTGTTAAACATACAGGGTATTCCTGAAAGTGTGACAGACAGTCGAAAAAGATTTAAAACAAACGTTAGGTCAGTAGGTTTGGTTGGCGACACACTGACATACCTCTTTTTGTTTACGAATGCTCCTTTAAACCGGACAAAACCGGACATACCGTAGACTTTTTGAATGTAGACTTTTTCAAATTCGGCAAAGTAGAATCTGTATTACCCTACCCTACTCGTATGGAGAAACCAGTTAAGCCAAACTAGTTTAGCCCTATTGAGTAGGGGTAATACATCATCATCATCATCATCATCAGCCCACCGCTGCCCACTGCTGGGTATAGGCCTTTTTCCCTACAGATTCTACTTATTTATGCTATCCTAGTACTTTTTCTTAAAATTAACAAACCCGCCGTAATTATCTGAACAGTAGGGGGGGGACGCATTTAGAGGCCGAATTTGAAAAAGTCTACATTAAAAAAATCTACGGTATGTCCGGTTTTGTCCGGTTTAAAGGACCATTCGTAAACAAGAAGAGGTATGTCAGTGTGTCGCCAACCAAACCTACTGACCTAACGTTTGTTTTAAATCTTTTTCGACTGTCTGTCACACTTTCAGGAATACCCTGTATGTTTAACACCCTGTATGTCGGTTTTTAGAACACGTATAGAAGTAAAAGGCTTGGTTCCGGGGTTATTAAGGGGTTCGAAAATATCGTCATTTTTGCGCTAAACCTCTTAGTTTACGAGATATGGTAACATTCATACCTAATCATTCGTCAATATCAGCTCGGGCTAGGCCATACTAGTTTATCCTGAAGCTTACATATTCTTGCTAGGCCAGACTAGATTGGCCTAGGCTAAACTGGTTTCTCCTAACGAGCTTCGGCTAGACTAGTTTGGCCTAGGACATACCGGTTTATCCATACGACGTTCGGATAAACTAGTTTGGCCTGGGCGAAACTAGTTTATCCTTAAATAGGGTTTGGCCGGTAACAGTTATAAGCGTAATTCGTTATAATTTTAAGGAATAATCAAGGAATGGTTCAATAAATTTGCGATAATAGCCTAAATCGCCTAAATAAATGCGAAATTACTCTAAGATAGCCTAAATCGCCCGATCCCATTTTTTAGGTGTCATTAAAAGGTTACTGGTCACCGATCGGATTTTATGGTCCGTTTGACCCTCTGAGGTATCCTAAATGGCGACAATTCGCCTAATCTGGTCACCCTGCTACTCTGACTGACTGGAATGAGTGAGCGAGCGAACAAGATCTGAGCGAGAGCGAGACGGCAACAACACACATTGTAGGGTAGAGGAAGCAGTACTCGGCCTTTTGGTGAAAAGTGCAACTAAAGCCCAGTAGTTTTCACCCAACTACGCGAAGCAAAAAGGAGGGTTATGATTTTAGCAGCATATTGTTATGTATGTATGTGAGTGTGTATGTGGGTATGTTTGTGTGTTCATCTGTTTCCTCCCAGAGCCTAAAACTACTCAAATGAGGGGTCGTTGGATTTGTCTTAATCACCCAGGTGACATACGTACGAGGGGGGATCAAAAAGTAGTGAGAACGCAACAATGATGAACAATGCGCAAAAATGATTCTGAATAGAAAATGAACTAGTAGTTCACCCCGAACGCGATGTACTTTACAATCCCATATCTCGTAATCCCTTGACCGGTTTGGCTCATGCTCGAACATTTTTTTAGTCTCAATTTTTATGAATCATGACTTTCCGATCAACGATACTCGAGTTATCGTCGAACAAACAAACAAACAAACAAACATTTATACATACATACGTACAAACGCCGGATTATTCGAGTAGACTCAGCTTTGTTTTTTTTTCAAATAAACGCAAATGTACAGTTATTATTCATACCAAGAAATCATTAAAAAGAAAAAGATAAGCAAAAGTAAACTACAGTACATCGATTTAAATACCCTAGATGCAACATCGCCTACAAATTCGAACAGAAAAAGTGTCCGATGCGTAGTTGCAAATGTGTGCCTCTCTGCTGCACGCACACACACATTTGTATCGGATGACATAATGCACAGACAAAATACAACCTTATCTCACCTACGATAACGTTTCATATCTAATGAAGTCCCAGCGCTATCATGCGTCTGGTCTGCGTGAGAGTGTCCGCAGTCGAACAGAAGCGTGTCGAGAAAGTCGTGGAGACTCCTTCAGTTTTTTTTTTGCTGAGAAAATCACGAGGTTTCAAATTTAAATTACGACGACACGATAATTAGATACTTAAAAGATAATTTTGCGATAATTATTTAGGGTGGCTTTCTTGCTTCGATCTTAGTTCGGTGCGTTCGGCTGTACGTACATATAATGTACGCTCCAGGATAAACTAGTATGGCCTAGCCCGAGCTGATATTGATGAATGATTAGGTATGAATGTTACCATATCTCGAAAACTAAGAGGTTTAGCGCAAAAATAACGAAATTTTCGAACCCCTTAAGAACCCCGAAACCAGGCCTTTTACCTTTATAGGTGTTCTAAAAACCGACATAAAGGGTGTTAACATACAGTGTATTCCTAAAAATGGGACAGACAGTCGAAAAAGATTTAAAACAAAGGTTAGGTCAGTAGGTTCGGTGAGCGACACACTGACATACCTCTTTTTGTTTTCGAGTGGTCCTTCAAACCGGACAAAACTTGTGAAACAAAAATTACGAGCAAGCAAGCGGCGCACGGCGGGGTAGTTATCCGTGAAAAAACCTCGGCACAGACCAATAGACAGTCTGTGGACAGACTTTGACATTTTTTCTGGCCAAACTCCATTTTCTATGGTGAGAAGAATAGCGCCATCTAGAGACGTCTTCATAAACAAAAAAAAAACCCGAAAAAAGCCTATTGTAGTTTAAAATCGAGTGATAGATCACGGTTCAAGAAATAAAGCGATATTTATATCGTTGTAGCCGACTAGTTTCGGTTCTCATTCGGAGTCCTTAACATGGAGCAGAGACCTCGCGAAACGTAAAAAACAAAATGTGCATTGTGCAATGCTTAAGAACATTTAAGGTGTAAAAATGACAATAAGCTACTCCATTCCTGTTTTGTTCCACTTTGTAAATCTTTCGTCGCCTTTTAACTTACACATGTCGTATAAGTGAGAAAGAAACAACTTCGTAGGGCCAACTTCAAACATTTGCTGAAAAAAATTCTTAAAAAAATATGTTTTTAGTCATTTTGGAGGTGAATTAATCTACAAATGCATCACATTATAAAACTTTTAATTATTATTTACCGAAAATACGAAATTCCATCCTTTTTCAATGCACTTGTGGTATTATTTTTGCACTTTTTTACGGAGCACTTCGGCAACTCAGTTATCGGTTTCCTAGATAACTGACTGCGCGTGACTGTGCGAGTGCAACTGTGCTAATAATGAATTTTAGCACAGTTTGAGGCGGGACACTTTTTGAGCGTTGATAGGGAATCTAAACTCTAATTTTTGATTCGAGTCCACGGAATGACAGTTGCTACAAAGGCTTTATCTGACAGTTGCATACTAGCAACTGTCATTCCGTGGACTCGAATTAAAAATTAGAGTTTAGGGTATTTAAATCGATGCTACAGTACTACCTAACCTATCTACTTTTTGAACGTAGATAGCCGAGCGCCGACTTTAGGTGCTTCTACCCTACTACCCCACTCGATTATTGTGTTGCCAGCTTGGAGGATTTTCCCCAATTCTCAAAGGCGGGTTTCTACGGGCGGGCAGGTTTAAGGGTTTTTTTCTTAGAAGTTGATAAAATAACACGTTTTATTTCCCTTGCTTTTGTTTTGGCATTGTTTACATTAAATAAATGCCATTTGGTCCACCCGTAGCATAAGAAATACCAATTATTAGGATTTTATAATTACCTTTTTTTTCTGTAGCGGTTGGCAACACTTATCGTTGTCAGTCAGTCATACGAGCGTTTCTCTTTTTTTTTACCACAACACGTTTGACTCATGTCCGGTGGGTTAGAAGACGTATAACTTTGTTGTTATATAAAAATTGCTGATACTTGTGTGCTTATATGCTTCTTTAATTATCATATTAATCAGAAAAAAATATGACACTATGTTAATAGACTGAATATCTAGTTAAAAATCAATTAATTACTAACCATGGAAATGCCCAATGTATGAAAAGTCAAATGTCCCACCTAACAAATTGTTCATTGAAACTTAAATATTTTTAAAAAGTTCTATGAAACCATCCCCGTATTTTGGTTTTAAAACGTGTTGAGAAGTATAAAGATCCACATTTCAATGGCATTTTAAGGGATTTATTCGTGTAACTGAGGGAAAAAATCTATTTTATGTGTGTCCCGAAAAAGTTCCAAACCAGAGTTCAGACTTTGTGACCCACTTTAGAGCCACAAGAGGGTAAAAATTACCATTTTACTAGAACTTTTTCGAATCTGGCCACTCTACAGTATGCCACAGAAAGCCGCAATATTCGTTTATGTGTCAGTGTTGCCACTGGGACAAGGCCATAACGGCGCGTCTACCTTGGTCCTCTAAGCAACTTCAACTTTGTGACCAGGATTCTAGGTAAGTTGATTAGAATTTGTCACATGTTTCTATTGTAGCATAATGCTCAACTACCTGACACTAAATTAAGTCATAGTAACAGTGGTTACTTGTCTTGTAGTTCCAATAATATTTTTTTGAAAAAGTAACCGCACTATATGTGACCGTCCATTTTGCAACTTTTCTGTGGTCACGTATGCGACGGAATATTGAGTCACAAAAACTGAACTATTAAGGTACGCTTACATTTTAACAGCTCAAGAAAATGCCTCTAACATCGGCCAAAAATAACAAGGCGCTAAAATAGAAGCAAAAAACAGAAGAAAGCAAGGAAGCGACTAGATAAAGGCCCAGATATAGGCATAATTTGCGCCGCCAATGAAAAAAAAAATCATATCTTCTTTTTGGATGCGTTTTTTGCTAAAAACGCGTCCAAAAAGAAGATATTTTTTTTTTTACAATAATAGTTGTAAAATGTTTTCTAATATTTAAAATATAATGTGTTTGTGTTTTCGAATCCGTCATTTATTTAAACTTACTTTCTTTTTGATTAAAATATATTGCGTAGTAGAGATGGAGCCTTATAAGATCTTTTTTGTAACCAACGGCTTCTTTTTTGTGACTGTCCCAAACTTTTGTTTTTAGTAATTCAATTTAAAGTACTAATTTATTAATTTAAGATAATGAAACTTATTTTGAAACTAAAGAAATACTCAACATATTAGGAAAAAATAAGTATTTGTTCATACAATGATTATTTTCGAAGTTATTGAAAACTTTAACATAAATTTTGGTTGAAGGTTACAAAAAATAATCTAAACCCTGATTCTGAAACTATTTTCAAGTTTTCATGATCTTTTTCAGGAAATATGATTAAAATGGTTGATTATCTATTAGATTTAGATCATTCTGATAATAGAAACTGCGACTTTATAGTATTTTTCATACAGAGAAGGAGTCACAAAATTGGAACCCTTAATCTACCTCTATTTAGTAATTATTATTTATTTCCCAAAATCTTCATTAAATTGGAGTTTCTTATGAAAAATCCAATAATATATTAGTTAAGCAATCGGAATTCATACAGAAAAGGATCATATAAAGATATTTTTAATTTCAGCGAACTTTTGAAAGTATGGTAAAAAATTAGAGAACTGCTCATACATTCATTCATTCATGAATGGTCAGTTTAGTTATTTATTAGCTTTATTGCCTTTGAAGGCTTGTTTTGTTTGTGTTGCGTTATCGGAGCTTAGATAGAGAAGTAATGAAACTAGACTTTACCACCTAGCTCGGGGCGGAGACTCTCTTTCAATGTTGAGTGAAAGTGTGAAGTGAAACTGTTCTGCCGTGCGTGTGGACTTGTGGAGTGTTTAGTGATTGATAGGTACCTATTCATTGGCATTGGCAGCAAGTGTTTATTTAGTGTTTGTGCTTCATCTCAGAGCCGCTAAGGGCATGTTATTACTGGCATGGTTTAGTATCTGCCTAGTCATAGATATGCCTTTTGCGTGCTTTGAAGATCATCAACGGGTCCTGTTAGAACAAAGCAAGCTTATGTCGTACGTAACTGTTTACGATTACGATCCGAGCGCCGACTCATGAGCCGTGGGATGTGTGTGAGCAAAGATTTAAATCGTGTGAGTATCTTTATGATGATTATTTTCTACTTACTTAATCTTTCTAAAGACCCAGAACCTCTTCATCGCCCACGTTACACACCGAAAGTGCCCTGAGTTTTGTTAAATCTGGTTAAAATCAACGTAAAATACAGCATAATTTTTAAAAGTTTCTCACCGATATTGTAGGTATTTTAGGTAACTATGGCCCGTTTTCTGAGTTGAGAATTTTACTAAGCACATACTTACGTATCGCTCTGTCACGTTCTTTTGTGAGAAATCTGCAGAGACAGGACGATACTTACCCATTTGCTTAGCAAAATTCTCAACTCAGAAACCGGGCCATACAAAGTGATGAGAGTGAGCGGTAGGTATCAAATCAAGGCATGTTTCGGGCAGTTTATCTGGCAGCAAGTTTAGTATAATCGACCATTATCTTGCTTTGCTACTTGTGTTGCCGTTGGGTGGGGCAAAACGTGAATAATAGCAGATGCAGGATGTTTAGCATTATTATCTCTTCAGTTTTGTTCGGCCGGCTCCACTTGCGACTGCGGTGGGCCGGCGTTGGCGGCGGCGGCGGTAAGTTGCAACTTTGCAATTTGCCGGCCAGCGGCGACGCTCGGCTCGGGCGCGCTCGGGTGGAGTCGGGCGCGCTCGGCTCAATCGCTTTATTCCACTGTTAGTGATTGTGTGCGTGCGAAACGTTGACACTAGTTTTCGTTTACTTGTGTGAGGGCATCCGTACTGTAGTGTGCGTGCTATGGTTTTGTGCAGTGCAACAGTAGGAACGAATATTATTTTTCGTTTTTAATTAAAAAATTTAATAGTCGCTAGCCGCCTATTTTTTATTAAAACGTTATCTACCCACCCTCACTATACTACCCTGTGAAAAGAGTTAGGATCTTTTGTAACACGTTGTATTTGTATATTTTGTAATTTACTACACTTATAGGTATTTGTGTTTTTGACTATATTCCACATTTAACCAGTCTGTATCTACTTGTGAAGGCTTCTAATTGGCTCTCTGTTTCTAAACTTCGTATCTACAATGTGTTTCTAAAGCTGTTAGCCTTCCAAAAATAAATAAATAAATAAATAAACATTAAGGGGTTCGAAAATTTCGTTATTTTTGCGCTTAACCTCTTAGTTTACGAGATATGGTAACATTCATACCTGATCATTCGTCAATATCAGCTCGGGCTAGACCATACTAGTTTATCCTGGAGGGTACATATTCTTGCTAGGCCAGACTGGATTAGCCTAGGCTAAACTGGTTTCTCCATACGAGCTTCGGCTAGACTAGTTTGGCCTAGGACATACCGGTTTATCCATACGACGTTCGGATGAACTAGTTTGGCCTAGGCTATACCGGTTTGTCCATACGAGCTTAGGTTAGACTGGTTTGGTCTAGGCGAAACTAGTTTATCCTTAAATCGGGTTTGGCCGGTAACATCTCCATCTCCAGCTGGCTTAGCATGACTAGCCTGCGTAGCAGTCTTATGCTACGCTTGCTGCCACGTCGAGGTTTACAGCTCGATACACCCATATACAGGGTGTTGTTTTCTAAAATGACTTACTTACCAATTTTAGTTTCAGGCGTTACTTAAACTATTGTCCCTGAGTCGGGTGTCAATGGCGGCCTTGTCGCTAAAAGCGATCTCTTCCAAACAACCTTGCCATGGACAGGACTGTACAAAACGAACATAAAGTACAAAATGTTCGGTAGGGTGGATGTAGTATAGTGTCTGGGGTTTTTTTTCCTATGTAGTGTAGCCGGCTGCCCCCAATATCCGTCATGCTCACGGTGGCATTTCTTCGTGCCATTTTGTTACGGGACATGGTATAAAAATGTGAGGGTCACAGACACATCATAGATTTTTATACGAATACCTACCTACCGGAACCACCTGTCTACTATCTACCTTATGTACCGTACCTACCTCTTATGTTGTTGTTGTAACATGCTCACACACAACAGTTTATTATTATCTTATTAGATTAGATAATAAAACGTTAATAGAAAAATGTAGACGTCCAAACAAAGCACGATCTATTGGTAAGTAGGTTCGCGTCCTTCCATTTTATGGTTTTTCAGCAATTTTTTCGTGAGATTGTTTGCCAATGCCAAATATACACTAGAACACTACACCTACATAACAGTGGCGGATTTACAGTCTTGGCCGGCCTAGGCCGTGTAGTACACACGACAGCACGTCGACCCTTACACGCTAGCACTCTACTCGGTTACGTTACGGGCGACTTTACAACAAAAGTGTACAGTCACTAATTAATTACAGTCGGTAATTAATTTGCCTAAAAACCAATCGCGATTCGACCCGTTTCGAATACAATAAAAGTGTACAGTCTGACGTGGTGCTGTCGTGTGTACATACGACAGCACGTAGACGCTTACACGCTAGCACTGTACAAGTACTGTTACGCGGGTGACTTTACAAAAAAGTGTACAGTCTGTCGTGCTGTCGTGGTACCTACCAGCCGCCGTGATCTTTATCATTACATCTAAATAGGACTTTTAATATCATTATTTGGATAATACAAGTAGTAGGTACTTAGTGGTGTTGCAGACTGGGATACCCATCCCTATAAATAACCTGCGCGATGAATGTAATAAGTGTAAGACCGTATACGTACCCAGAAGTAAGTAAGTATACAGAAAGGCAAAGAAGGAATTTAGCGGTGAAAACAAAATGTCAAGTTTGGTCAAGGCCGCCTACATACTAGAAGTTGACCAAAAAGCCTGTTGGTTGACTCTTTATCACATTTTGTTAGAAAAACGTAAATCTTATCATTGATACAGACAGACATATTATTATGATTACTAGAGGTCGGCCACACGCTAGGCTACCCCTTTTCGTTCGACTGGCGCCCTTATGCGGCGACAGTAAGAGCTGCCATGGGGTAGCTGTGACTGTGGCCGACCGTACTTACCTAAAAGGGTAGCGAATTACTAGCGATTACTTATGTAGGTATGTACGTAAGCTTTAGGTATAGTTAGTAGAGGTACACACGACAACAGGGTTACACGCCATTACTCTACTCGGTTACTATACGTTACGGGCGACTTTACAACATTAGTGTACACTTTGACTTGTAAATGGATAAATTACTTGTAAATGTAAATGGTCTGAGCACGCAGCAGCCCCGGATCTAGGGATCTGGGCAAACCGGGGCAACGAACAACAGAACACATTATCGGCGGAATTATTGTTGTTTTGTTGTTTAAAATAATGAAAAGAATACTATGTTATTGCCGTGAACGAAGAATCTCTAAACAAAAATAGCTCAGTAAAGATAAGCTTCAAAATTAAATATCTGAACATTTTAAATTTCCCGCCTCTCTGCTATCGTCCACCCGAGACCCGACACTTTTTCTGTGCCCGACACACCACACTATCACACACCTCTATGGTCAGTCAGTGACACTTCCGTTTTCGGTAGTTAACCGACTCATTTTCTACCTCACGAAACGAATGCCAAACGGATTCTGGCAACACTGGTTTCCGGTATATTTGTGCTGTGTTGTGCACTTGTGCGGCGTATGTTTGGCACCGCCACACAGAACAATATTGTTCTGTGCACCGCCATTTGCATCCATCCGTTCATGAATGGGTTTATGTAGTAAGGGCGATATCTGTCTAAAACTATACTAATCTGACAGCACTAAAAGTGACAGATAATGTACTAAAGTGACAGATAATGTACTAAAGATGACAGCTATCTGTCACTTTAGTACATTATCTGTCACTTTTAGTGCTGTCAGATTAGTATAGTTTGATAGCCCATCCAGACTCACGGCGTGAACACCCGAGAACACCCGAGAAGCGTGAGTGTGAAGAGTTTCTCGCCCTGGCTCGCCGTGGCTCGCCTGTTCTCCGAACGGTGTCGGTAAATTTTGCCGCTTCAAAGGATTTCTCGGGAGAGAAAAGAGAAGGGTATCACACTCACGTTTTCTCGCAGTGTCGATCAGTCACACGGAATTATTTTTTCGTTTTTCAAAATTTGGAGTAACGATCTAGAATAAAAACTTATTGAATACTTTCAATCCGAGCCTATTTATTTTTATGGGATAAAAGTTTAAACCACAATTCGTGGAACAGACTCGGAGAATTAATGGAAAAAAAAAGAGTCTCTTTTTGCGAGTTACAGAAAATACAGGAAAATGGTGAAAGATTCCTTTAAATCGGGAGCTGGTGAAAATAAATTATACAGTCTAAACTCTAATTTTTAAATCGAGTCCACGGAATGACAGTTGCTAGTATGCAACTGTCAGATAAAGCCTTTGTAGCAACTGTCATTCCGTGGACTCGAATAAAAAAATAGAGTTTAGCTTTTCTATTTTTTATAACTTAATTTTTAGTTAAAATTGTCACAACGTTTTAATATGCAATGGCACACAGAGCCAAACCAGCTGCAGTTTGAATATCGTCAGTAGTCGTCCACACCGGCAGAGCTTTATAACGTTATAAAATATAGCGATATTAAAAGTTATGTAACGTTATAATGATTTCGTTTTGTTATTATAGCGCTATTATATCGTTATGATAACATAACTCTATGAGAAACATAACGAAATCATAACAAAATCATCAACAATAACGTTATAAATAAAGGTATTGCGCTGTTGCCGCTCCGCTCTACTACCGGGAGGAGGGCGTGGCCAGGGCCCTTAGCCTGTAACACAATGGTGCTAAAATGGGCTGTCAGGTAAATTGGGCATCGATTGTCGTAAATTGAAAACCATTTCGAGGAATAGGGATACTGATTACTATTAGGGCTTTAAATAAGTAAAATTAAAACGGATTATTAATATTTATCGCCTAAAATGTTTACTTCATTTTTCTTTCGATGACGTCATCATAGCCTCTAATGCGGTAGTTCCATTGCCTACAAATAGGTATTAAAAAAAAATACATTCGTCAACAAGAACTGTCAAAAGTGTCAAATAACTGAGAAAATAACCTTCTTGTTGACTTGACACTGACGTTTGTCAAACGTCAACATATTTTTATTTTTTAAAAGCATGAATGAATGCAATGAATTTAGTACATAATGCCATTGGTGACGTCACACACAAAACTTTTAGAAATTTTAAATAATTAATAAAAAAATATTTACATAAAATAATAAGAAAATATTCAAATTAGTTTCTTATATTTGTCTATATTTTCGATTTATAGAATAAAAAATAGGATGTGTCGATGCCCTAACGCTGTCTGTCCTTTAAATGTTTTTGTAGTACAGCAAAGAATATTTTGATTCTAATTCTAGAGGATTAGTTCTCTGGTTGTAGGAGAAAAACGAGTAGAGCCCGGTTTTGTCCTTCTGCCGGAACGCCATTGACCCGCCATTGCGTTACAGGCTAAGGGCCCTGGTGGCTGGCTGGCGGCAGACGAACGTGTCTGGCGGCGTTGCCGCACTGAACGCCGCACTGAACAAATAACACAAACAAGTTCGCGCGTTTTTCTATATCCAAGCGTTAAAGTCCGTTCGCTATCATAGTGTCACTTTGATATTTGCCGCCTTGGCGCGCGGCGGCTTTTCACAAAAGAAAGTACAGGAGCCGACGCAGCGCAAACACGCCAGTGAATTTGGCTCGCCGCTCGTCATTTTATAAAGAAGCGTCGTCGTATTGAGAGGTTGTGCTTGTAACTTTTGACTTAGTATTTTGTATTGAGTGTCGATCGCTGCGTGTCTACGAAAAAAATATTTTCTTCGTAGCTGCGTGTAGATAAAATGTTTTTTCGTCCGTGGGAGGATAGCGAGGTGCCTCTAGATGAAACTTCGAATGACCCAAAAATTAAAAGACGAAGGTTTTGTAAAACATGTTAGCAAACTCTAGTTAATGTCCATCAGCATTGTGTTGAAATGAATTTGTCTGCGCCCATCACAGATACTTCAAAAATAGTTGGTATCCCAAGAACCAAGATTGCCGTCGTGTGTACCGACACTATCTAAGCGAACGGACTTTACCAGCTAAACTTTTGTATTTGTATGAAATTGTGTAAGTAGTTTGTATCCCACCAAAAACATTCTGTAAAGAAACTAGCCAAGTCTCGATAGAGCTGCTTGTTTATCTCTAAAAAGTAATGAAATCTAGTCAAAGTCGTGCCAAGTCTAAGGCTCCTTACTGCGATTTCTTTATTATTATAGTTAATGTTGTGTGACTTGGCCGTTGAAGGGTACACAAGGGTACAAAACCAGGTGCTCCATGACACCATTATAACAAATCTGTCCTATACTTATATTTTGTTTCAGGCTCGCCTATACATAAGTATTATTGAAATACGCAGCTTTATCGAGCCTACTGAATTAACGTTTTCCAAGTGGCAATTTTCCATCGTCAATGGGTAGCGGTTCTGGCGACAGATTGTCCCATTAGCCCCTCAGCAGTGGCGATAAGAAAAAAACAAAATGGCGTGCAGTGGAAAGCTCGCGGCGGTTTCGCCACAACATGCCCTTCCCGTTCTCCCCGTCTACACTAAAACTGCGTTTTCTTCTTTTTTGACTAAATTACAGCCTTGACGGAGACAAAACTCATTTCTAGATAAAATTTACTACTAATAAACATGCACTTTTGTTTTCAAGTTTTTCTCAAAAAAACAAAAAAAATGTTTTTTTCAAATTTCTGTGTATTTTTTTCCCAAAAAGGGGTAGTTTTTAAACAATGATTTTGTGATGAAAATCATTAAATAAGCACCCAAACTGCATATAATTAGGAAGATTATGAAGTAAAAAACAGATTTAACTTACATTTACACCCCTTTTAAGCACTTTTTCACCTCAAAACTTGAAACACGGGCGATAAAATTTTGACGACCGCCATTACGCAACACGGATTTGCAACTGACGATTTATCCGATGTTTGCCACTGTGAATCAAAGCTTGGAACCTTGCTAGCTGTCTCGTTTCATCGGCAATACATTCAAATAGGTCAGAAAGAGATAAAACGACGTTTGTTTATGGAAATCGGATGAAATATGAGGCGCGAAAAGGAGAGCTCGGTGTGCATTGCCACAGTATGGGGAAATCTGTCAAAGAGCTCGGTAGATACATGCCCGCACCGGGAATCAAACCTAGGACCTTTCACTTCAGAGTCCACTGTTCTACCCACTAGACCAGCATCGCTTTTTTTATTTTATTTATATGCGTATTAAAAGCAGAAGGGGAGGCATTCGCCCAGCAGTGGGACGCTATAGGCTAGATTAAATTAGAAGACGTGTCCCACTACGGTGGCAATGACAGTCGATTTTTTTATGTACCAACTAGCTTTTGCCCGCGACTTCGTCCGCGCAGACTTAGTTTTTTCCCGTTATCACAATAAAACATAGCCTATAGCACTCAGCAATAACGTAGCTTCCCATTAGTGAAGGAATTTTTAAAATCGGATGAATAGCTTTGGAGATTACCCCCTACATACGTACATACTTACAAACTTTTCCTCTTTATAATATTAGTGTTGATAGCTAGTGCCCACGACTTCATTCACGCGGCTAAAAGAAAAAGGATAAACGTGGTGATTTTGCAAATTGTACCTAGCATATTTTTTACCACTTATTAGGTTTGATGTACTTAAAACACGCCCCCTGCACTATCAAAGCGTTGGCCCGAGATTTCGCTCCCGTGGACCACGCGTTGTTATCTGCTTCTTCTAAACTGAACGGAGCAAAGATGCAGATACCTACTGTTATAGGCGTCTAACTGATTTAACGCGGGTTACCTACATTTCAAGAAACACTCAAAGATTATCTTTTCTTTTTAGCCCTATCCTATTATTTAGTCCGCTAATCTGCTACTCCTTATTGCAAACTTTCAGTCTGGGTTGTCTCTGTTCAGTTGGTGTCGCCCCAAGTCTTCGTGCCTTTGTGGCCTTTGTGGTCGTTGTGGACACTGCCTCTACCGATGTTAGAGAGCCCTAATGCGGAGTACATCTCGTTTGCTTGCGCTGTTTAGTTAATGAATATTTATCAGCATTCGCTGCAGTACGTCACAGGTCTCAACATCTCTCTGGCGTTCAATAAAACTGTAAAAGATCTCCAACAGAGCTAGTTAGCGTCACCTACTTGTATTATAGGCACAAAGTTACTTAACAGAGAAAAACTTTAAGAAATTTTATTTTATTTATTATTTTGCATCATATTATTTCTAAGAGAACGATATTATTTCTATCACATTGAATAGTGTTTTTTTCTATGAGCTACTCTTCTGAAACACCCAACGCGTCTTCTTAGCATCTACGATACCATAGTCTGAAACAACCGTTTTGAATCGTCGGTCTTATTCTTCTTTCGTGTTGAAAGTGTCACAGACACACGTCGCGCGGGGGTCGCCTCCAGGAAATCCGATAAGCTGCACTGTGGAGCATCAGGACAGGTATGACGGCGCGAAGTTGTCGGTATGGTTTAAGATTGGCACAAAACACCTCTTCTGGCTCTATTTCTCACATATCTTTCATGCGGGCAACACCACCACGCAGGCGGTTCAGGGATTTTCACATGCTCCAATCTTCTCGTCAGTCTGAAGTATGTGGAAAGCCTATCAGAGTTGTCAACAATGAATAGGCGACTATGATATTATGTAAACGTGCACCTGTCCAGTGTCCAGTCCTAGGTACTTACTTAATGGAAATAAAGCGATCATGGTACTAATGTTACACCATCAATGGCTGATGTTATGCGCCTATGGTCGCTCGGGACTCTACACTTGCACAGTACGCACAGCTGATTTTTTGGTCAGAACATCGTATCTTTATTTTTCTTCGAGGTCTGGTGCATCCTATTCTTCCCTGAATAACCAGCAATCAGCAATGCACTCAACGGACGTCCCATCTTGTCTGGCCAAAAGATCTCAGGATGCAACCGCAACTTTGTTAAGAGCTTTGATAAAACTGCTGGATGCAGAGTTTTTAAAGTAAGGATTTATTGGCTCTTTCAGATTGTAAGTAGCTATCAATGAACTTATGTTTTTTGCCTGTTTTGAGTAATTAAAGTTGTAGATTTTTCCTTTATTGCTTTGTTGATATACCATTTTTGTGACAGTGACGGATGACAGCGATAATTAAAAACAACTTCTTCACGGTTGTTCATCGTTTGAGTTTTGCGGCACATTTGGGCCTGTTTGGTGCACTAAAATTCACCGTTGTTCAGTTTTCGATGGATTTACGAAAGTAAATAGCTCAACGCTACGTGATGACAGAGGGTCTTTGGTAAATGGTTGTGACGTTCACTTTTATACAAATAGCCACTATATGATAATCTTTGTGTGTTTATTTTGCTCCTAAGCACCAAAGCGTGATAATATGTAGCCTATATGTTATTCTGATGTCTCAGCTATCTACATTTCAAATTTCATCCAAATCCGTCCAGCGGATTCAGCGTTATAAGGTAACAAACACACTCACTCACTCACAAACTTTCGCATTTATAATATAAGTAGGATAGTAGAAGGGGGCATTACCACATCTCTAATACAGCTGAGACCAGCTAAGGGTTCTTCATCAGATACTTCAGACCTTCGATTTTTGACATAATATGAAGCGGCCCACAAGTTGAATATTTTTTGTAAAGGCGTTATGTCGATCTCTAATAGTTTGGTTGGGCTCTTGTGTTTTCTAATCAGGGTCACCAGGTACTCCAGAACATCGATTATCCTAGTTTTTAGAGTTTTCTTTTTATGTGGCCATGAAACCCTAACTCTGTACCAAATTTCAGCTCTCTGAGTTTATGGGAAGTACTAGTTATATTCTGATGATCATGAGTGAGTGAGTGAGTGTCATAAATGCGAAACTCTGCTTTCGCTTAACTTCGGAACTAAGTGACCTACAGACTTGAAATTTTGGATTTTAAGTATGTGATTATAGCTTACTGGATGACGAAAATTTCTGCGTTCTGGTCTTATCCAAAGGTTCTCAAATAGGGGCCTGAAAATGCGGCGAAATGGTTCCAGTTAGAGTTGTAAAATGACCGTCACATTCCATAACCGTCCGTCATTTATAATAAATATCCGGTCACAATCGACATTAATTATGGTCACATTGGACAAATAGGTATTTTGACTAGAAAAGTGTGTCGATGCTTTTATTTCGCTAGCCATCTTAGGCTGTATGTGCATCGCCGGCGCTGCCCCGCACCCCACGATACAGTGCCATTGGACAAATAGGTATTTTGGCTTCCATAAATGTTACGTTATCTCGTAAATTAAGAGGTTTAGCGCAAAAATAATGAAATTTTCGAACCCCCTAATACCCCCGAAATCAACCATTTTACATCTTTATGTTTTCTAAAAATCAATATTACGAGGTTTTAAGGGGTTCGAAAATTTCGTTATTTTTGCGCTTAACCTCTTAATTTACGAGATAACATAACATTTATTGACAGCGTAAATGACATTCGGCCTTCAAATACGTGCCCGAAAATTTACCATTCCCCTTATCCCCAAAACTACTAAGCCGAAATTTTTGAAATAAATACAGAATATGTAGGTATTTACCTATAAATTGCAGGGAAACCTATAAAAAGATTCCGATATTTATATTTAGTAATAAGAAAAAATGTGTATGTCAGTACGGAACTCTTAGTGCACGAGCCTGACTCGCACTTGCCTTTTTTTTTTTTAGGTAACCCGTAATAGTAATACATGTTCTGTGTTATTTTCAATACGCTACCTATTGCGGATCCCAAGAAACAGCCCTTTAAAAGAAGGACAGTGGACAGTGTTCTGCATTAGTATGTCAACCCACAAAATGACACTTTCGAGAAAATGGCCTTTGAAGTTTTTTTGCGATTATTGGCTGTAATTTTGTTCACAAATTAGCTAGGTTTGAGGTAATGGTATCAAAATGAGCGTTTTAACTTGTAGCATATGATGCCTATACTTTGAATTGCGTACAATAAGTTTACATTTAGTAATTTAAGAAAAATGGTTTATGCAGAATACCGCAACCACGTTTCTAATAGCAAATATGTGTCAAGTGCAGATAATCTGTTTTTGCGTAATGCGATATAGGAGTACACAATATGAAAAAACCTATAGTTTTGGTACAAAATGACTGGAAATTCAAATTAATTTAATATAATTTTACCATTTGTTCAGAATTGTAGGTTTAGGATAAGATTTTTCAAATATTTGTTTTGTACAGTCATGAAAAAAATACAATTAAAAAAAGTTTATGTAAAGTAGCCGCAGCTGTACAATCAAGTTAAGTGGTGTGTATGTAGTTTTAGTTTAATGATAGGATTTGGGTGTTGGTAATAGAAATAAAAAAATACTGGTGAGGACGCCGCATCGAAATTCACCCCCTTTATCCTGTATTCAGTGGGTGGGTCTGTTCTTCGATGTCCTCCAGCGGAGACTCAGGCTATTCTTATCTGCCAAGGTGGCAATAGGTAACTACCGGAACCTCATTAATACCCCGAAGAGTGACTGGAGCAGATCCAGTCCCAGCACTAAGGCGTCGTTAAAGCTCGTTGGTCCTATCTTGGTGGCAGCATCAAAACAATCCGAATTTTTCTCTTTACTGGATGAGTCATCGCAGAATGAGACAGGTACCAAATGTACAGCTATGAGGCTTCTGTGGAAACCTCTGCCACCTGATCACTGTAGAGAAGTATTCCTTCTTCAATTTTTCGGTCTTACCGATTCGGTTTTCAGCTTACTCGAAACTTACTGCCAGAACTTTTGCAAATTGCAAAGCTTGCATGTCGATATCGGTGCTAAGTCTCTTCAGTTGTATCCCTAGCGCATTCACCAAAAAAATGTGTCTCAGTGGCGCATCCAAGTTACAGCAAAGACTGCTTAACGCGTACTATGCTCGAGTCACACCCACCCAAATTTAGTGAGTGAGGCGACTGGCTGATCCTTCCTTCCTTTTCTGATCACCGACGAAACGATGAGGTGCCAATTGTCTTGGCCAATGAGAAGTCTTGGGGACTCTTCTTCATAAAACTGCTGTTCAATTATTTTCTTAAGGTCGCTTTGCATTTTCTTTGTATGTTGAGGAGATAGCTTCATATCTTCCAATCCGCAGTTTTATTTCGTAGTTCACCTGTGCAGTGTGCAGGCCTAGTACATTTAGCTGCAGTTTGCTGTTTGGAGACGGCGTTCCAGGGTCCTGTTTTGTTTCAATTTCCTTAGCGACAGCAGATTCCAGTATTTTAATAACCTAACCAAGTTACAACATCAAAAAAATACACACCGCTGAACATAGAACCTCCTCCTTTTTGAAGTCGGTTAAAAACAATATTATGATAACTCATGCGCGCCATTTGGTTCAATTCAACGTCTAGAGGAAACTCCTTTGACTTAGCCATCGCCCCCTCATAGCGGTGTGGCTTGCCTTCAGTTTTGCATAAACAACTCAACCAGCCACTTGATTTGTTTTTCTACTGCTTTTTTGATTGCCAAAGATCGAAATAAGTTTAGCAATAATGCGTTATCCCACTGTGACGATATGCATAAAATACGTTAACCCACCGGGATAAATCGCATAAATGCGTCAAGCCATACTAGACTTATTTCGCTACAATAGTTCAACCCCATAACTCATTTTTGCTAAATACGATTACTGGGATTCGGTGATTCATAAAAACATTTTTTGCTTATAACAATTAGCACGATTTTTTTCTTTTAACTTTGATAAAAGAATTAGATGCCTTATGCTCTGAAGAATAAGACTGCATTCATAACTCAATTCATGATTTTTTGTGGGTTGACATACTAATGCAGAACACTGTCCAGATAGACTGACAGGCAGACGGACAGACAGACATTGGAGGTGGAGTAATAGGGTCCCATTTGGCACCCTACGGGTGCAGAACCCTCAAAATGGAGTCTAGGTTACTCTCAAAATGAATATGTCGTATGTGACCATAAGTGTCCATAAATGTCCGAGCATATTGGATAAATGTCCAATATGCTCATAAATGTTCGTCAGACATTTTTAACGTGACGAGCACTTTACAACTCTAGTTCCAGTAAAGGATGGTACGGCAGTGTTTGCTTCGCGCTTGACTTGGCGTGGGTACTGCCGTGCCCCCAGATATAGGACGTGTCGGTGTAAATAATTTCTTACCTACTTGGCACATACTTGAAGAGTGGGAAGAAAAAGGATTAATGCTGTGTTCAGGCATGTGGAATTGGGTACGCAAAGTTTTTTGTTCGAAAGTCCGTTATTAGCTTAAACTTATCTTTAAACAATATTGAGAAACTAATTTAAATATTTTTTATTTTGGTCCAGTAGTTTTGTTTTTATGCGCTAAAATGTTTTGTTCCTATGACCGCCAACAGTATGCAGACCGTCGCCTGAAGGTCATAAAACCGTGTCTTTGAAACGTTGTAAAATCCAAACTATTGAACCAAAATAAAAAATATTGAAATTAGTTTCTCAATATTGTCTAAAGATAAGATTAAGCCAATAACGGACTTTCGAACAAAAAATTTTCTTTCCGAATTGCTGAATGTGGCAAAAAATTCAAAGTGTATGGTGGAGAATGAAGAATACCATCAACTTTAGATTTTTACCTTACCATACACTCTATTAAAAATGGAAACACTGGGTGAAAAGTTTTTTTTTGATACGTCTCATAGTTCTCGAGATATAGAGCCTACAGCGATTTGAAAAAACATCTCGTTGGCGACGCCCACTACCGCCCGCCACCCGCGCTCTGCCTTCCCCTCGCTCGCCAGCCGCCACCGCCGCCGCCGCGCGCGCGCCGCCGCCGGCCGCCAGCCGCCCGCGTCCCGCCGCTACAGGCGTTCGGCTAATTTCTTTCTCAAACTCGGTGTTATTTTATAGGGCTTACTTTATAGTATAACAACAAATAATAAAAAACGGCGTGCGATTTTGACTCACGCACAGGGTCAGTAAGACTCGATTTTTTTATAGTGCGCCTGTCCGACTCGCACTTGGCCGGCCTTTTTAAAAAAGTTTTACTGTATTCAAAGAATAAGGGATTTTCTGACAGATAAAAAAAATAAAAAAATAGTTCTAATAGCTGTGACAGATGGCGTTGATACGACATGTTTTCTATCAAAAAGTAAATTAGTGCTTACTACAGCAAAAATACTTCTTCACTTCATTGCTCTGTGACTTCATCTTTCATCGTCGTAGCCGTCATTCCATTTTACAGTACTTGAAAAAGTGCAAGACTTTGTTAATTTTCTTGTATGAGTGAATGGTAAATCCGGAAACACTTCATTTTCCTCCACAACTAATACCTAAATGTGTTTGGACTAATATACGAAGGCCAACGAGCGCGAACTGGCATATAAAAAGAACATGTCTCGTCAGCGACATCTAGTTACAAATTTGGAACTACAACTTATGAGCTGTCAGAAAATCCCTTATTGTAAACTGCTGGAATCAGGAATCGAACCAGTGTAATAAGAAAAACTACACCTATGAGTTCTAGGGTTTTTGCCTTCATGCCCCCATTCTTTGAGGTACTTACTTACCTACTCAAGGATCACACTTTTATAAAAAAAGGGTTATTTTTTTGTATTTTGGCTGTTGTTTTCTTGTAGTACCGTTGATATGAAATTAATGTGCTTCAAAGTAAATTAATAATAATACCTGTGTATGATATGATAAACTAATTTTATTTATTCTGATATTACAACAATCTGTGATCACGCGTAAAATGTATGAAAGGTATTTAAAAATATACAATTAAACTTATATGAAAAACCATCATTATTAGTAAGAATGAATGATTTTATTGTATTCCAAAATGAGCTGGTTTGATTACCGAGAAAATTTTGAAAATTTTGAATGCAGTTTATAACTATCTTCTTCAAAATTGGTGGCATACCTAGTTCCTGAGAACAGATTTACCTATCTACAAGGTGTTCCAAAAGAACCTAACTCTTTTTTAGAGTGTAACGTACTAGTCAACAGGATGTCAACTCTGTAAAAAGAAGTTGAAAAAAACAAATGTTATTACTCAAAATAAAAAAAAATTAAAAACGTTATAAACACCATGCTTGATTGCGTATTTGCATTTGCATAGTTTTAAGTTATTAAGTTGATAAAACATATTGAAAATCAATGAAAACCGTATTTAAAAAATACTGTTCTCCCGCC
Source organism: Zelleria hepariella (assembly GCA_949319315.1). Taxonomy (NCBI): domain Eukaryota; kingdom Metazoa; phylum Arthropoda; class Insecta; order Lepidoptera; family Yponomeutidae; genus Zelleria; species Zelleria hepariella. The sequence continues at coordinate 7,158,870 of OX439391.1, read as the reverse complement.
ACAGCGCTCACATTTTATTAATTTAAAAATCAACGGAATGTCATGGAGCTAAAAAAATATTTTGGATGAGAACCGTATAACCAGGTGACATAACCCTGTAAAAAGAGTTAGGAACATTTTTTACACCTTGTATTACAATATTATCTATAGTTTTGAATATTTCCCCCACTGACCGATCGGACGGGTCATCACAATCTCAAAAATATAAATTTACATAAGGTGATAAACTAGGCACACACAACTAGCGCCGCCAATCGAAAAAAGATCATAATGAAGAATGTCCGTGGGTCTGTCACTTGAAACTCCGACTTGAGTCCGACTCGCACTTGGCCGGTTTTTATATTATTTTGTTATCCTATGGAGTAAGCTCTATAATCATACCAAGTTTGTTGCTTGTGGGTTTACCGTTTTTTCTATAGAGCAGAAAGTATAAAACAACGTTTTTTGTATGGGGACCCCTCTTATTTTTTATATTTTTTTAATTTTAATTATTTCTTGGGTATTTACCAATGACATTCTAATACAAATAGACAACTCATAGGCGCTCGAAAAAGGTAACTGCAATATTGTGCTTAAATTCAGTGTAAGCACAATATTTTCATTAGACGTTTGATGACTACGCAGCTGACAACATGCCAAAATGTGGTACAAAAAAGTGCCGAAATAACACCTTGACGATGCGAAATAAAAATGGTTTGATCTACCATCGGTTAATTAATATTATTTACATATGATAACAGAAGAAAAGGTACAAATATTATGAGGAAACTATTAAATTTTCAATAAAAACCATTGATTGTAAACAAATGTTCCTGTTTCTTTCCCTCCCGCGGGTCAGAAAGAGATCAAAATGATGCTTCAAGAATATAGTCAGAAAAGAAAACAATGGAGACTCCTTTTGTAAAGTAAAAATTCTAAGGACTAAAATTTTTCGCACAGTTCTTGCTCTATCCGTAGTCAGTTGAAAAGGGGCAGGCATTTTCACTAACATGACAGTTCGACCTGCCAGTTTACTGAGTTAGATGATGGATAGGCTTTAGTTAAAATAATATAAAAAACTACCAGGGGCTTAAGTCTGTAACACAATGGCGTGTCGATGGCGTCCCAGTATAAGTAGAAAGAAAAAAAAGGGGTTTCCTCGTTTTTCTTCTACAACCAGCGAACTAATCCTCTAGAATTAGAATCAGAATAATATTTCCTGTACTTGCAACAAAAAAAAAAAAGGACCGACACAGCATGAATAAATCGTAATTGTTGCTGTCAACTGGGAGCCCTTTTTGGCACCGTTGCGTTACAGACTCAGGCCCCAGGCCCCGCCACACTGATACACAAATACTTCATCCTCTTCATTCGGCAGAAGACCAAAGTCGAAGATATCTGGCTAGGCGGGAGTACCAACGGTGGACTAGGGCGTCACGGAAGGTGGCCTAGAATGGGTCGAGGGTCGGTGTGTAGACCGAAAGCTCGATGACATTGTCAAAACAGCGGGAGGATAATAGACGAGATTGGCATTAGACCGAGGGGGTTGTCGTGAAAAGGAAGAGGCCTATGCCCAGCAGTGGGCTTTATTTATGGGCTGGATAAATAAGTAGATTTGTATCACCTGGTTTTTTAAACTTCGCTGTTATTATTTTCCTAGAAGCTATCGAGCTATTCGAAAAGTCGTAGAACAACATTTGTTGGAAATCACATTTAGGGGTTGATATGTTTCAGGAAAAAAGCTATTTACAAATTATTATACTTACCTGCCTATTTTTCATAAACTGTTTAAAATAATATCCGCAACATGGCACAGATTTTTTTTCCCCATAACAAAAAACTAAAATAGGCTATTGCTACTCCACTGCTATCTTTATTCCAATAAACTTCAAAAATCAACTTACGTAGCTTCAAACTGCGTGATTGATTTACATTTCTGCTTAGTTACACAATACATTTTGAGGGCTTGAAGTGTCAGCAGCAATGTAGAAACAAAAAGTCAGTCGAAGCATAATAGGGTGAAATTAGCGTGTGCCATGTTTCGACTTGGTTATTGTACGGAACAGTTTGTCCATTTGTATTGGAATGTCATTGGTATTTACCATAATAAAACATAATCTCTAAAAATTTCAACTGGCTACCTAGAACGGTCCCAAAGATACAGCCCTTTGAATGAGTGTTACGGTGTATGTGTCGGGTGCGTGTTGAGTTGTGACGTCACAGCGGCTGACGACCGCGCGCCCGTCGCACAGCTAGTTTAAAATTAAATATCTCGAGAACTATAAGACGTATCAAAAAAATGTTTTCACCCAATGTTTCCATTTTTAATAGAGTGTATGGTAAGATAAAAATCAAAAGTTGATGGTATTCTTCATTATCTTGCGTTTTTTTGCTCATAACGAAATGTCAAATGATAAATCCCTAGGCTTAACTATTTTTAAGACCTAAGGTTTAGATTCCAGATCCTAGAACCTAAGAATAAAACCCGAAAAAAAAGTGGCCACTTTAGGCGGCTTCGGGTTTTATTCGTAGGTGTTCTACGTTGGAAATTTAAAATTGTTTTGGTTAGTGTGTGGGACTTTTTTCATTATAAAAAAAATATATAAAATTTTATCATATTTTAACATCCAAATTATGCATTGGTCGTTTAAAGAAATACAATAAATTGATTTCTTTTTTGTAATCATGAGGCCACAGTCTCAAATACCCCTTTTTGTTCGATTGGCGCCCTTATGCCGCGCGAAATAAGAGCTGTACATTTTCTGGTGAAATGTTCTCTTTGTCAGTATCTTGATGTTTCGTATTATATTTTCAGTCTGCAATAATTATTTTCATTAGTTCGTTCATCCCTGGAAAAAAGTATAAAATGCTTATATTTTTTTTAATAACTTTTTTTTAAAGAAACTTAACACATTAACGAAAAACTCACATCGCTCCCATAAATTATGACAAGGTTCATATGGAAAATTTTCTGGTAGGGTGGTAGGTATAACCCGTGCCATTAAAGAAACGATATATAAATGGCGGACACTCTCGCGCCCTCTCGCTTTAATCATAATGTCCGTCTATACTCACACGTAACGTTAGCAAAGTCATTTTAGGCAGTCCTGATTAGTCACCTACGGTTGGCTAATAAAACACGCCAAAATACGTTCGCCTCTTATTGATTTTGTAATGTTTGTCGAGTTATTTCAATATTGTAGTTTACTTTAAATGTTGTTATTCGTTGAGGTTTGTATTATTTACTTACTACGTTTAAATATTTTTGATCTTATTTTCATAAAGATTGTTGTTTAATCACAAACCCAACGTAGAACAATTACCTACCTAATCAATAAAGAAAGCATCGTAAAACAATATTTCCTAACCAAAAATGTAAGAAAGTTTTAGGTATGAACCGAAATCGTATTTTCGTAACCTCTTTTTCAGACCTTACCATAGGTACCCGCCGCCATTTTCATATCGTTTCTCTATTGGCACGGCTTATAATCGTATGAAATAGTGGCCTGGCCACCCCTTTCCTTTTTCTTCGAAGCTATGATTTTGTTCCTAAAAAACAAATAAAATAATTGAACGAGCGAGCGAAGCCAGCGAAGTTCTCCGAGTCTACTGGAACGATCCGGCGTTTGTATGTATGTATGTATGTATGTATGTATGAATGTTCGTTCGACGATAACTTGAGTAAAATTGGTTGGATCGTTATGAAATTTGGTAAGCGAGTAAATGAAATAAAAATAATTTTTAAATTCGAACATGAGCCAAATCGGTCGAGGGGTTGCCGAGATATGGGGTTGTTAAGTTTATATGGGGTCGCGAGTTCACAGTTCGGGGCGAACCACTAGTTTATCTGACTCCAGAAGTTTTGTTTTGTATCCATTTAAATATATTTATTACTAGCTGTTGCCCGCGAATTCATCCCCCTTGATTTTTTTACTGTTGTGTGTGAAACAAAAAACATTGCACAAACATTACTCAGTTTAGCTACAAAATAGAAAAATACTATGGAAATCGTGCAATTCCCATCACGATACTTTCATTGACCATGAAATAAGGATTTAATAAATGGGATCCTCGAGCAAGAATGCCTCAAGCAATGGGATCCTCGAGGCAAAAATAGGTGCAAATATTGTTCAACACAATGTTTTCATTTGCCGACAGTAAGTAATGAAAGTAGGTATCTGATTTATCAAAATGCAAGAAAATATTATCTACTATGCGAAACGACCGTTAGGTAGGTATAAGCTGTATTTAGTAAGAAAGAAAGAATTTAGGACTTGCGATCGAATGTGTCACACGACACGACTCACACAGCGACCGCCCAAAGTTCATTCTTGCCATCACTGATCACCAGCCCCTCTACAGTCGACCCATTTTTTTCAATACGGCGCAATTTATATTTCATGAATTGAGACACATTTTATATTTTTATTGTACAAAATAAACAAAATAAACCTTTGAATAAACATTACAAAGTAGATAGAATCAAAGCATGACGATGCGAATTCAAAGATAAATTAATTTTAAAACTTCGTCAATATGAACGCAATAGCGTCAAGAGTAAGAGTCAGAGCGCGGCGACCGCGCATCATGCCTTGATTGTAGGTACAGTCGGCCACAGTCACAGATACCTTTTTTGTAAAGTCATCCGTAACGTAGTAGAGTGCTAGCGTGTAAAGGTCGACGTGCTGTCGTGTGTACCAACACGCGTGCACTCTATTCACTTACATTACGGGCGACTTTGCAATGAAAATGAAATACTTACCACCTGTAAATAACCTGTTACACGATACACAATAAATGTATATGAAATATGAAATGAATTATGAAATGTAAAGTTTTACGTGCTGTTGACTGTGTACACACGACAGCATGTCACAGTGTACACTTTTGTTGTAAAGCACCCGTAACGTAGGTAACCGAGTAAAGTTCTAGCGTGTAAAAGTCGACGTGCTGTAGTGTTACAGTCTCAGATACCCCTTTTTGTTCGATTGGCGCCCTTATGCCGCGCGCGATATAAGTTGCCATGGGGTATCTGAGATTGTGGCCGACCGTACCAACACGTATGCACTCTATTCACTTATATTACGGGCGACTTTGCAACGAAAATGTAAAGTTTTACGTGCTGTTGACTGTGTACACATGACAGCACGTCAGAGTGTACACTTTTGAAATTGAAATTAATATTGAAAAAATATTTATTTCGAGAAATATCACAAAACTAGCTTTTGCCCGCGACTTCGTCCGCGTGGACTAAAGAAAAATGGTAATATGTGCTTTACTTTGCTCCTAAGTGTAAAAGCGTGATAATGTGTAGCCTATGTGTTATTCTGATGTCTAAGCTATCTCTATTCCTAATTTCATCCAAATCCGTTCCGCCGTTTCAGCGTGAAAGAGTAACAAACACACTCACTCATTCACTCACAAACTTTCGCATTTATAATATAAGTGGGATAAAAACTTTTGTTGTAAAGTCGCCCATAACGTAACCGAGTAGAGTGCTATAGCGTGTAAGGGTCGACGTACTTTCTTGTGTACATAATCGGAGAGGACGCGTGTTTTATAGTTCATCATAAAATATTTTTTCTTCATTGGTATAAGACAGCACGTAGACCCTTACACACGTGCACTCTATTATAAACGTAGCTGCAGCCCCGCCACATGACACCGCGCAGCGATGCCGCATGACGCGTGCTGCAGCACCGCCACATGACACCGCGCGGCGCCGTCACGTGACACCGCATTATTATTGTCAAATATTTCGCGCGGTTCGTTGCGCGGACGCACCGTGCTGAGCTCGATCGACACACCCCTCCCGTTCGACGTTCGGCGCTGGACTGAGGCGTGGCCCGGCCGCGGCTAACGGGAAGAGCTATTGTCGATCCATAGCAGAGTGTGAATAAAGCTTGTTATCGCGAGCGCAGTTTGAACGTCGTTTAGCTTAGAACTAAAGGACAAATTGTTTTCGGTTATTATACGACTAGCTTTCCGCCCGCGACTTCGTCCGCGCAGACTTAAATAAGTAGTTGCCTACATCATTCACCATTATCAAATTAGCATGAATAGAGTAATGGGTGTGTAAGCTATTCCAAATGTCATCCTAATCCGTCGAGCAGTTTCAGCGAGGAAGTGTGTGTGTTTGTGACCAAATTGGTCAAGTATCAAGTGAATCCAACAAAAATAATTGAACGAGCGAGCGAAGCGAGCGAAGTTCTCCGAGTCTACTGGAACAATCCGGCGTTTGTATGTATGTATGTATGTATGTATGTATGTATGTATGAATGTTCGTTCGACGATAACTTGAGTAAATTTAGTCGGATCGTCACGAAATTTGGTAGGCAGGTAAATAAGGTAAAGAGAATTTTTAAGTTCGAACATGAGTCAAATCGGTCGAGGGGTTGCTGAGATATGGGGTCGCGAGTTCAAAGTTCGGGGCGAACCACTAGTAATAAAAAAACAAACTTTAAACCGTTTGGCCGTTTTAAGGTTATCGTTACTTTTTCTTCATGGTTGGTACTTTGCTATACAACACAATAGGCTTTTTTCGGGTTTTTTTTTTTTGTTGTTTATGAAGACTTCTCTAGATGGCGCTATCCATCTCACCATAGAAAATGGAGTTTAGCCAGAATTAATGTCAAAGTCTGTCCACAGACTGTCTATTGGTCTGTGCCGAGGTTTTTTCACAGATAACTACCCCGCCGCGCGCCGCTTGTTCTTGCTCGTAATTTTTGTTTCACAAATTCACAAGTGATCATCCACGGATTTTCATTAAAATAATACCTACTTAGAATAGGCTTTTTTCGGGTTTTTTTTTTTTGTTGATTATGAGGACGTCTCTAGATGGCGCTATTCTTCTCACCATAGAAAATGGAGTTTAGCCAGAAAAAATGTCAAAGTCTGCCCACAGACTGTCTATTGGTCTGTGCCGAGGTTTTTTCACAGATAACTACCCCGCCGCGCGCCGCTTGCTTGCTCTTGCTCGTAATTTTTGTTTCACAAATTCACAAGTGTATCCGTCCACGGATTTTCATTATAATAATACCTACCTATAAATTATAAGTTCTTTTGTACATCTTGTACAAGTCATGTATGGGAAGTGTTGTGTTTTGGGTCGAATGGAGAAACCAGTTCAGCCTAGGCCAAACCAGTCTAGCCCTATTTGAGTAGGGGTAATGCAGATTATACTTATTTATGCTAGCCTAGTACTAACCCGCCGTAATTATCTGAACAGTAGGGGACGCATTTAAAGGCCGAATTTGAAAAAGTCTGCATTCAAAAAGTCTACGGTATATCCGATTTTGTCCGGTTTGAAGGACCACTCGAAAACAAAAAGAGGTAGGTAGGTATGTCAGTGTGTCGCCAACCAAACCTACTGACCTAACCTTTGTTTTAAATCTTTTTCGACTGTCTGTCACACTTCCAGGAATACCCTGTACGTTTAACACCCTATATGTTGGTTTTTAGAACACCTATATAAGTAAAAGGCCTGGTTTCGGGGTTCTTAAGGGGTTCGAAAATTTCGTTATTTTTGCGCTAAACCTCTTAGTTTACGAGATATGGTAACATTCATACCTAAAATTTCGTCAATATCAGCTCGGGCTAGGCCATACTAGTTTATCCTGGAGCGTACAATATTCTTGCTAGGCCAGACTGGATTGGCCCAGGCCAAACTGGTTTCTCCATACGAGCTTCGGCTAGACTAGTTTGGCCTAGGAAATACCGGTTTATCCATACGAGCTTCGGCTAGACTAGTTTGGCCTAGGCTATACTGGTTCGTTCATACGAGCTTAGGTTAGACTGGTTTGGCCGAGGCGAAACTAGTTTATCATGAAATCGGGTTTGGCCGGTAACATAATTCAACAGAAATGGCAAGAAAATAAGGATTATTAGGGGTCAGGTCAAGCGGTTGGTCAGGTGATTATTTTCCATCACAACTTAAATACCACCCGACGCCACGGTACGCCATCCGACGCGTGCAGACTTATCTGGCGTTCTTTTTGGTTATCTGTGATCTAGTTTGACATTTATTCTTACTAAAATACAGCGCCATCTAGAATTTTTATTATAACTAAAGGAAAAAACCCTATTGTAGTAATAGTAATATTTCATAGTTATAGCTTTAACGGTTCCAGAATTGATCAAAACAATAAGGAAAACTCTTCAAACATTTCCGCCCTTTGTAACCCTTCTGTGGCCAAAATGAGAAAAAATCTGATTTATTATACGACTACACTTAGTTTCAAGTGAATATAATAATAAAATAATAATTTCATAAAAATTTTGAACCTCGTTTTGGCCGTTTTATGGTTAATATTAGAGGTATTACTTTTTTCTTCATGGTAGTTGGTAGTTTTGCTATAAATTGGGCCCAGTATTGCTACTACATCAGGGAAAAATCTTCAACAATTCCAGCCACTTTAACACTTGAAATTAAAAAAATAAAATAAAATGAGAAAAATACTGAAACACGTATTTGATTATTTCTGATTTAGTGTACGAATACTGGGTTTCAAGTAAATCAGACAAAAAAAATATATATTTCATACAAACTTTGAACCCAAGTTTGGCGGTTTGAAGGGTTAAAATTATTTTATTTTTTTCATGGTGGGTTGTTATGCTATAAAATGCAACTGCACATTCAATTTCAAAGTCGTAGCTTTAATGGTTTGGGCCCAGCATTGCTAGTATTGCTACTACATCAGGGAAAAATCTTTAACTTTTCCACCCATTTTTTATTGAAATGAGAAAAACGCTGAAACACGTGTTTGATTATTTCTAGTTTAGTATACGAATACTTAGTTTCAAGTAAATCGAACCAAAAAAATTTGTATTTCATACAAACTTTGAACCCCGGTTTGGGCATTTGAAGGGTTAAAATTATATTTTTTTCTTGATAGTGGGTAGTAATACTATAAAATGCAGCTGCACATTCAATTAAATTAAATTCAATTTCAATTCACTCAATTTCAAAGCTGTAGTTTCAATGGTTTGGGCCCAGAATTGCTACTACATCAGGGAAAACACTTCAATGTTTCCACCCATTTTAACCCTTCATTAGCTGAAATGAGAAAAACGCTGAAACACGTGTTTGATTATTTCTGATTTAGTATACGAATACTTAGTTTCAAGTAAATTGGTACAAAAAAAATATTTCATACAAACTTTGAACCCCGGTTTGGGCATTTGAAGGGTTAAAATTATATTTTTTTCTTGATGGTGGGTAGTAATGCTATAAAATACAACTGCACATTCAATTTCAAAGTTTTAACTTCAATGGTTTGGGCCCAGCATTGCTACTACATCAGGGAAAAAACTTTAACGTTTCCACCCATTTTAACCCTTCATTGGCTAAAATGAGAAAAACGCTGAAACACGTGTTTGATTATTTCTGATTTAGTATACTAATACTTAGTTTCAAGTAAACCGGACCAAAAAAAAATTTTATTTCATACAAACTTTGAACCCCGGTTTGGGCATTTGAAGGGTTAAAATTATATTTTTTTCTTCATGGTAGGTAGTTTTGCCACAAAACACTACTGCAGTTTCAATTTCATAGTTGTAGCTTTAATGGTTTAGGCCTGGCATTGAAACTACATCAGGAAAAATCTTCAAACTTTTCTACCCCTTTTAACCCTTTTGTGGACAGAAATTTGAAAAACGCTGAAATACGGGTTTAATTATTTCTTATTTAATAAACAAATTCTTAGTTGCAAGTAAATCCGGACCAAAAAATGGTTTTTTTCATGCTAACTTTGGACCCCATTTTTACCGCCTTAAGGGTTAAACTTGAAGTAAATCTGTCTTAACCCGTAGCGTGTCCACAAATTACAACTATTGTCAAATTTTCACTGTTGTGGCATTAGCTGTTTTGTTCCACCATTGATCGTAACTGGTGAAAAAAATCGAAAAACTTTGGCACCCATTTTAACCCTTAAGAACATAGAAATGAGAAAAAATCTGAAATAGGTGTGAAGTCATTTTAAAATAAAAGTACAAAAAACCAAGATTTAAGAACAAAAGACCAAGAATTTTTTTTTTTCCTATACACACTTTCAGCCCTATTTTGACCCACTTAAGGGTTAAATAAAAAAAAAACGCTTCTTAAATGAACCCTCCACCATATAACGCAACTTTTGTCCAAATTTCATACTTATAGGTTCAGCCGTTTGGGCTGTAGCGTGATGAGTCAGTCACCCTAAGCCTTTTATATACAAGGTGTTACAAAAGATGCTAACTCTTTTTACATGGTCATGGTACCTGATGACAGGGATCATAACCAAAATTTTTTTTTAGCTCTATGACGTTCCGTTGATTTTTAAATAATTAAAATGTAAGCGCTGTGACGGGAGAAATGTATTTTTAAAATACTGTTTCCATAGACTTTCACTATGTTTTAACAGCCTGAAGCTATTAAAATACAGCTAAGCAAACAACCATATTTTTTAATTGGATAAATCCAAAAACAAAAGAGTTTTAAAAATTTTACAATTTTGAGGTTATAAAAAAAAAGTTGTCTTTTTCAACTTTTTTTCCAGATTTGTCATTATGTTGACCAGCAGGTTACACCCTGTAAAAAGAGTTAGTATCTTTTGTAACACGTTGTATATAGATAACCAATAAAATTGTTGTGACGTCATCATTTCCAAAACACTAGAAATGTCAAAAATCATGAAAATTTTAGTTTATTTATTATACAGGGTGGCCGCGTTGATGCGGTTAAAGGGGCAGCGTAGCTACAGAAAAAAATACAAAATATAAATTCATAGGATGGCAAAAATTATATGAGGAGTGGTATTTACAGATTTTTATAATTTTATACAGGGTGCATGATTTTGACATAACTTATTTTTTCGTCCCATTCGTTTTGTTCCTCGTAAAATCTAGTGTTCAAAACGCTACATTTTTTAAAACATTCAATTTTGTCATTAATTTCATCTGTAATGAGCCGTTTTCAACTGACAGTTAAAAGCTGATTTTAAAATGCAAGCTAGATAGCACAGAAAATACGGCTACATAACGGCAGTCAAATAGCGCTTTTTCCCACAGATTCACAGATTAGAAAGTACTAATACTAAAGATACACAAACACCACAGATAAGAATCAGGCATGCCATGTTCAATCGTCTAAAATGCCGTGTCATATATTTGCAACTTTTATTCTTAAAAGCAAAAACATAAATGGTTTTGGATAAATATAGAATAGGTAGGTACGATACTGACATCAACTACGTGATGCGATAAAATTTGCAAGCAATGAATTGTGTTCCTGGTTATGATTATAACAGTTTACCGTAATTTGTCGTACCGTTGGCAACACTGATGAAATTTCAACTGACTGCCATTATAGTGCCGTATTATAAGCGCCATCAGTGGAGAAAAAAAGAACTACCTTTTTTTTTCTGAAAACGGCTAATTAATGCCACTCATCATATTTTTGCAATCCAATGACTTTATATTCTGACAGTTTTTTCTGTAGTTCTAACGGTTAGTGGTGCTATCCTTGTAGCCGTCTCAACGTGGCAACCCTGTATAATAAAATGTAATTTAAAATGTAGCGTTTCGAGCAAGACTTTTAGTCCTTCCAAGAAACAAAATCGAATACCCTCCATTTTCTGATATACCTAGGTAAACTTATTTTGCCGAACGAAACCTAAATAAAACGCTCCCGATGTTACTTAGCGCTTAACCGCTTTGAAAATCCTGACGGATACTAAGGCCCGGTTTCAGAGTTGAGAATTTTACTAAGCACATAGCTGGCACATAGGTACTTACGTATCGCTCTGTCACGCTGTTTGTGAGAAATCTGCAGAGACCGGACGATACTTACCCATTTGCTTAGCAAAATTCTCAACTCAGAAACCGGGCCTAACTAACCTAAATAAAACCATAACCACGCGCGCGCGATGCGTGAAAAAGATAGACTAAAATGATGGCGGAATGTGTGTGAAAGAGATGCCTTATAACGTTATGATAGCGCTATTTATAAAGTTATGTCGGGCATAGCGCTATTGGAATATCGCTATTCGACCAATTTTATAACGTTATACGGAGTATAACGTTTTGAATTTATAACGTTATAAGAAGCTTTTCATACCGCTATGACGCATAACGTTATGAGCATAATAGCGGTATTTCAAGGTCTGCACACCGGATAGGATCCAGAACACGACTGAGAAAAGTGAGAGTAAGACCTATTCTGACTAAAAATGTTGACGTTTGACTAAGTGAGGTTCACAGAACAGCTAAAACCAACTCTGTGGGCGAGTGTTCACTACACGCTCTGATTTCTGGTTTTGTAGTGTAGTCGTGGCTTCCGGTTATCTGTGGCCACATCTCTTCCCTAGTCTGTGGATGTCAACCTGTCAAACCTCCTTTGTAATCTGTGAAACCTCCTAACCTAAAAATGTGTAAACAAACCCGTTTTCATCGATTTTTATCACCGTTTCGGGTGAAAAAGAGTCTGGAAGGATATTTCGGCCTATGTGAAGGTCAGATATGCTTTTTTTTTTCGTTTTTTTACGTCTAAACAGCATTTGTAAGCTAAAAATTATTCACCAACATTAACACAGTTTTTCTCTGTATTGCAGGCGATATTCCAGGAGTTTCTGCATTTAAACAAGATGTGTCGATGTGGCTAGTGCTGTAATATGCCTATACTGCTAAAAAGTGCGTCTATGTCAACAAGTAACTTCGAGTTTGTACTCCAAACAAATCACAGTAATTTAGGATATTTTTCTCATTTTCAGAGCAAATTCAGCAGCTTGCAGCTCTCTTCAAAGACAGGTAGACAACACACGGAAGTGGAATGAATTCCTGCAACACTGGAAACGCCTACGCTACATACCTGAATGTTTTAATATAAAATGTTTTCCTACTATGAAATCGCAAGAAATGCGGCTTTCTTTTGCTTACAATGAAGTGTAAGGTGTATTGTGTTAAATTAAGTGCTTAGATGAAGGTAAAAAGTGCTCAGTACAAATCATTTTTGCTAGGGCCGGACACAAAAATATATTTTTTAAACTTTGCTCTATCCTTACATGCAGTGATTAAGTTTTAGTATGTAGATACAATGAAACAAAATGAAGAATGTCACCCATATTAATAAAATTGTCACTGGTTTATTCAGAATTACATAATTATCAAAAGTACTATGCATTTTCATTATTGGATCTTGCGCTGAGTAGGTAGGTCGATTTTTGCAAGAATAATTTATTATTTAGTAGCCCTGCTATAGTTATGTAGCACAATGGTGACGGCATCAGGTCCTTAGCCCCTGTAACAAAAGAGAAAAAACATAGTATCAAGTTTTTGCAGGAAAAATAAAATTGTTATTATTTTTGAATGAAATAGGTACCTACTTGTACATATTTGGTTATAAAATGTTAGTTATTGATGTAGTAGACATATACAACCTAAAATCAGGCTTAAAAACTGTCCACATTGACATCACAATAAAGTTATTATGTTTAGCTTCGGCATTCCGGTAAGTATGCAACGGGCTTCTGAGATCAAAGAGTTATCTTGGCTTTGTTGTAGGAAATACCTAGGTTTAGGATAACATAGCAAATACTTAGGTTTATACGTACCTTTAATTGATTTTGGGGGAGATTAAATTACTTGACTTCTCAAGTTGATTCTCAACTAAATACATGTTTTTGTCCACCTCATTAGAATCGAAGCTCCATAATATGCAGTAATTGCAACTATAGTAGGTATCATTTATCCTCCTTTTAACGTCATATCTGTTGATAAAGATCCAAGTTAGTTTGATACAAACAATTACCTAGTCAGGTAAAAACTAAGACCTAAAACAACCCAGGCAAGTGGTGAGTTGTGATTTGTATGCAATAATTATACTGCAGTTATGAGATTTATAGCGTAACTAGAGTTTAAAAGCACCATTTGAGAGAAAAAGTAGATGGTAATACCATATCAATTTTGCCCAAAAGAATTCAAATATTTTGAAATGCTGCACTTGAATTAGGTATATTGCAGTATAGACTTACGTAAAAGTTGTGATTTGCCTTGGTTTTGCCTCATTTTATGCAAAAAAGTCATTTGTAAAAATACGCATTTATTTTTGAGGTTATAGACTACCACAGGCTCCATCTTTGACATCTTGCCCACAGGTTAGCAAAAATATTTCTTCGTTCTTGACCATAACTTAACAACGTTCTTTCTTTGTCTTTCATACGAAGAAAGAAAGAGAGGGACTGAAACGTCAAATTAGAACACACCTCCGGAAGGTGCTGCTAAGTTGACGTTTGTGCATCTGTGACTTTAGTCATCTATCTGTCATTTTAAGTCGGTCCAACCGCTCATTAGAAATTGGTTTCATTCGTTCAATCCTCAGAAAAAAAAACTTTGACAGCTATCTGTCACTTTAGTACATTATCTGTCACTTTAGTGCTGTCAGATTAGTATAGTTTTAGACAGAATCGCTACTAGTGTGGATAGATTGCTTCTTCTCGCCGAGAAAGCTCGGCGAACTTCTCTCCGAGACGGCTCGCCGTGAGTCTGGATGGGCTATTAGACAAGAATCGCCCTTACTAAGGGCGATTCTGTCTAAAACTATTACTAATCTAACAGCACTAAAGTGACAGATAATGTACTAAAGTGACAGATAGCTGTCATCTTTAGTACACTAGGGGCGATTCTGTCTAAAACTATACTAATCTGACAGCACTAAAAGTGACAGATAATGCACTAAAGTGACAGATAATGTACTAAAGATGACAGCTATCTGTCACTTTAGTACATTATCTGTCACTTTAGTGCTGTCAGATTAGTAATAGTTTTAGACAGAATCGCCCTTAGAATCGCCCTTATTAAGTGACAGATAGCTGTCATCTTTAGTACATTATCTGTCACTTTAGTGCTGTCAGATTAGTATATAATAGTTTTAGACAGTCGCCCTTACTTGCCTTGTTTATGTATAGGTGTTCTGTGGTTTTAATAATGTGTGTTCATTCATCCGTCACAAAAAAAAAACCATCCGTCACAACGACTTGCAATCGATCGGTCGTTGTGCAGTGTTATTTGTTATTTTTGTTTTACTGGGAATTATCGTGATCAACATGAAAAGCGAAAAAAGCGGAATTTTCGACGATGAGCTTTTTGATTATATCAAAGTCAGTGAAGATGAAGATGACAACAATGCTGTTGAAATTCCTTGCGAGATGGATGGAACTTTATTGCTCTCTACTCTCGTGGCACAGTTCCCTGGTGCTTGCGGCTTGAAGTATCGGCACCCGGACAGTAAATCTGTTAGAGGCATACGACTCAGTGATGGTAAACTACACCCGCCATCGGAAGCCGGTTGGAGTAAACTCCTGTACGTCTGTGTATTCCCGAAAGAAAACAAACGAAAGATTGAGGACGTGTCGCCTGAGAATTCTGCGGCTAAAACCAAGCGCTTGGAGAAGAAACTCATCTGCTCGGATCTGATATGCCTCGGCCTACCCTGGAAGGCTACTGAGGAAACCATCAAAACGTATTTCGAGCAATTTGGTGATGTGGTAATGGTCCAGTTAAAAAGAGACAAGGAAGGAGCATTCAAAGGCTTTGGCTTCATCAGATTCGCTACTTACGCGTCGCAGATGAGAGCCTTAGCTCAGAGACATAACATTGATGGAAGGTGGGTAGAGGTGAGGATCCCAAATTCCAAAGAAGGCGTTGTCCCACAAATGCCTTGTAAAGTATTTGTTGGTAGGTGCACTGAGGACATGACAGCGGACGATCTTCGTGATTATTTTTCCAAGTTTGGTGAAGTCACTGATGTCTTTCTTCCACGGCCATTCAGAGCATTTGGATTTGTTACTTTCTTGGACCCTGAAGTAGCTCAGAGCCTGTGCGGTGAAGACCATGTCATAAAAGGCGCTTCTGTATCAATATCAAGCGCTGCTCCAAAAATGAAGACTAAGACTGGTAATTGGAAAAATGACTCCTTTGGATCTTCAAACAGTTGGGACGGTAATCGAAGTGGACCATCCGGCAGCTCTAATAGTAATGGAGGTGGGGGCAGCGGCAATATTGACACCCTGAATATGCAGAACTTGGGAATCAATCCCAATGGTGGTCCCCCTGCTAACTTCAACCTACCCATTAGTCTAGTAGCTGCAGCCTTGAATCAGGCCGGGTGGGGAGGCTTCCTGGGCGGACCCAACAACAGTGGTCCTAACAACTGGCAAGGTGGACCTCCTCAAGGTAACAGTGGGAAGAACTGGAATGGCAATCAAAACTGGAACCAGAATTGTCCCCCACAGTCCTGGAACCAGGGTGGCAGCAACCAAGGATGGAGTGGTAAAAGTGGTGGTGGCAGTGGCGGCAACTGGCCCAACGGACAGAACTGGGGAGGTAACGGTGGCAACAATGGTGGCTCCAGTGGCGGCTGGAGCAACAAGCCACAAACATGAACACACAGGTGAGCTGCACGTGCCAATGTTCTCCAAAGAATATTCAGGCTTTCAAATAAGTCGGTAATTTTAAGTTATTTCATGTTCAATTAGTGCACTACACATTATGTATTAAAAGGTAAATTAAGTTTTTAACCCAATTAATAAGAACTGATTGATTGAAGTGGGTTATTTACTATGTTTTAGAGAAAAGGATGTGCTGTATATTTTGGAGTGCTATTGGTATGTCCATGATTTAGACCGAAAGGAGTTTACTAGATGTAAGATGACTTGTAGAGCATATTATGTGTGTCACCTCGTGTTGTGGTCTGTTTTGAAGGTATTTCTCTAATAAATGTGTACATACTACATATGAGATGGATGTTTTTATTTTTTCAATGAGAGTAGTTAACATGTGATTCTTGCCATGAATGACAAAACCAGTGTGTCAGACAGAAAACTGTAAACTGGGACTCCTGTAAGTGTTTTCAAAGTTATAAGTTAAGTTATGTAAGTGCTTCATGAATAAGCTTGGCAGGTTTGATGTGTGTGATGCACGATGTGATGAACTATCGAGACTGTCAGAGCATCCCCAATTTGGCGAGTGAGGTGAGACTTGTTGCAAAAGGACGTGGTAAGGATATAAATTCCTGTTTATTTTACACTGTATTTAAAATGTGTTAAGTTTTTTGTTCTGTTCTGTAGCAGTTGAGAGATTGAAAATGGTGCTGTTGATTTTCTTTCTAAGAGTGGTTGAGGATGAGACGCCTGATGACAATCAAAAATTCGTCTAATAGAGAGTTTTATGGCGGTAATCAGATGTTACAGTGCCACAAACTTTTCTTGGCCGGTAAGAGCGTCGCTGTCATCCAATGACATTCCAATACAAATGGACAAACTGTTCCGTACAATAACCAAGTCGAAACATGGCACACGCTAATTTCACCCTATTATGCTTCGACTGACTTTTTGTTTCTACATTGCTGCTGACACTTCAAGCCCTCAAAATGTATTGTGTCACTAAGCGGAAATGTAAATCAATCACGCAGTTTGAAGCTACGTAAGTAGATTTTTGAAGTTTATTGGAATAAAGATAGCAGTGGAGTAGCAATAGCCTATTTTAGTTTTTTGTTATGGGAAAAAAGATTCTGTTCCATGTTTCTGATATTATTTTAAACAGTTTATATTCAAAACTATGAAAAATATGCGAGTAAGTATAATTTGTAAATAGCTTTTTTCCTGAAACATGTCAACCCCTAAATGTGATTTCCAACAAATGTTGTGCTACGACTTTTCGAATAGCTCGATAACTTCTAGGAAAATAATAACAGCGAAGTTTAAAAAACCAGGTGATACAAATCTACTTATTTATCCAGCCCATAAATAAAGCCCACTGCTGGGCATAGGCCTCTTCCTTTTCACGCCAACCCCCTCTTCGACTTTGGTCTTCTGCCGAATGAAGAGGGTGAAGTATTTGTGTATCAGTGTGGCGGGGCCTGGGGCCTGCGTCTGTAACGCAACAGTGCCAAAAAGGGCTCCTCAATTACGATTTATTCATGCTGTGTCGGTCCTTTTTTTTGTTGTAAGTACAGGAAATATTATTCTGATTCTAATTCTAGAGGATTAGTTCGCTGGTTGTAGGAGAAAAACGAGGAAACCTTAGGCCTGAATTACACAGAAAAGGCGTAAGGTGAAGGCGCGGCGCAGGCATCTTGCCGCTTCAAAACATTTCAATACAAAATGTATGCAGGCGACACGTTTTGAATTATACTGAAGCGGCGTGGCGAAGGCACGCCGTTTCGTCGCCTGTTCCGCGTCGCTAGCAGGCGCGACCGGAGAGGTGCGCAAGCGGCACGCCGTTTGTTTTACAGTAGGAGCAGAAAATACGTGACGATAGTGAATTTTATGTACACACGACAGCACGTCAGAGTGTACTAAAAAAAAACTAAGGTCTTTGCGTCTACGTAATGAGATGATTTATCCAGCGTCCAGTGGCACCTTCATTCACACAAGATGGGTGAAGAGACCACTCGGCGCTGCAGTTGTTTTAGATGGAGTAGGCTTGCCCAGCACCTATACTATGCTGAGAGCTTAGTCGGCCTAGCCCACAGGAAATACAAGTCATACGTGTGGAGCCAATTAAGCCGCGGGTTTCCTCACGATATTTTCCTACACAGTTAGCGAGTGGTATTGCTACTACAAATTCACAAATGTACGTAACTTTGAAATTAAACAAACTGATCCCAGTATGTATTGGAGAGAAAGAGAGAGGAGAGCGCCGCGCCTTACGCCTTACGCCGTTTCTGTATAATTCATGCCTTATTTGCTCCACGCCTGCTCTGCGCCGTATGCCTTACGCCTTACGCCTTATGCCGTTTCTGTATAATTCACGCCTTAGATGAAAACAAAAAAGGGAAGATACGGCACATTCTTACTAGCAGCCGTGAAAAAATGGGCTCGCACGCACTCATGCACATAAACTCACACAGCTTTAACTCATTCAAATCATATTTACAATTATGTGAATAAGCGATACGCTAAACCAACAAGCCCAAGCGAGACAAGAACATGTTTCGCTATTGCGCGCCGATGCATCTAATTCTGTCCGCCCAATCATAGCTCGCACCCACTGGCAGGATCTTTATCCTAGTTGAAATAAGAGTCAAAATTCTTTATCTCAATGGTCATGAGTCGCGCGCGGCGCGGACTCCAAGCTAATATTGCAGGTAGCGTCAGCAAACAATTTAAGAAATAATAAAAATAAAGTTTTATTATTTCTTATTAGAAAACATTTCCCTAATGGTAAACATTAAATGCACTTTTAAATAATGATAATAATGTTACAGCACGGTCCAAACTTCTAGATAGCTCTGAAGTTGCACATTATAATGAGCGACGGGCTAAGATGCAACTTGAGGGCTATCTAGAAGTCTAGCCTAGATTTTTACCCTAGATTCTAGTCTGTAGGCTCTAAAAATATTTATTACCTACTGTAGCTTTTTTATTTTTATGTATTTATAACTTTTTTATTTTTGTATATGTTACCGGCCAAACCCGATTTAAGGATAAACTAGTTTCGCCTAGGCCAAACCAGTCTAACCTAAGCTCGTATGGATGAACCGGTTTGTCCTAGGCCAAACTAGTCTAGCCGAAGCTCGTATGGAGAAACCAGTTTAGCCTAGGCCAAACTAGTCTAGCCCTATTTGAGTAATACAGATTCTACTTATTTATGCTAGCCTAGTACTTTTTCTTAAAACTAACAAACCTGCCGTAATTATCTGAACAGTAGGGGACGCATTTAAACGCCGAATTTGAAAAAGTCTACGGTATGTCCGGTTTTGTCCGTTTTGAAGGACCACTCGTAAACAAAAAGAGGTATGTCAGCGTGTCGCCAACCGAACCTACTGACCTAACCTTTATTTTAAATCTTGTTCGACTGTTAGTCACACTTTCAGGAATATCCTGTATGTTGAACACCCTGTATGACAGTTTTTAGAATACCTATAGAAGTAAATGGCCTGGTTCCGGGGTTATTAAGGGGTTCGAATAATTCATTATTTTTGCTCTAAACCTCTTAGTTTACGAGATATGGTAACATTCATACATACCTAATAATTCGTCAATATCAGCTCGAGCTAGGTAGGCCATACTTGTTTATCCTGGAGCGTACATATTCTTGCTAGGCCAGACTAGATTGGCCTAGGCTAAACTGGTTGGTGCTTAAGTTAGACTGGTTTGGCCTAGGCGAAACTAGTTTATTTTTTAATCGGGTTTGGCCGGTAACATAATATACATATTTTATTACTTATAAACTCCCCCACAACACAGTTTATTTAAACCAAGCTCGCTGATTGTAACGGAAAACCGCATATGGAATCCCTAACTTGACTGGCTCCACGCACGTCATTGTGAATAGAATTTCTAAAAACTTTATTATGCTGACCATCCTCAACTCGAGTTTCCATTCATAAATCGCGAGGTTAGCCGTATCGTGTCGCTCGCTCATGTTTTGTATGTTGTATCTCACTCTCTCTAAAATGGCCGTGCAAAATGGAGAATGATTGCGTATTTTAGAAAAAATATTAGTTTTACGTGTACTTACGAATGATTAGTGACACCTTCCGACTTATTTGTCCGCCTTGAGTGTTTAGTATACAGAAGAAATGCACAAGAAGGCATTCTAAACTTGTTTTTTATGAGAAAACTCTGTTAAAAGAAGCGCATGTACGATACCACACAAGTCAGTGTCCAACCGGCGACTGAATGAAAGTGAGTCCATGGACTCAGTTTTGCAGGACCAAGCGTAATGGGTGAGTGCCGTATCTTCCCTTTTTTGTTTTCATCTAAGGAGGAAACCCTTGTTTTGTCCTTCTACTTATACTGGGATGCCATCTACACGCCATTGTGTTACAGACCTGGTAGTTATATTATTTTAACTAAAGCCTATCCCATCATCTTACTCAGTAAACTGGCAGGTCGAACTGTCATGTTAGTGAAAATTCCTGCCCCTTTTCAACTGACTTACCCTTTTCAACTGACTGACTGACGGCGAAAAATTTTAGTCCTTAGAATTTTTACTTTACAAAAGGAGTCTCCATTGTTTTCTTTTCTGACTATGTTCTTGAAGCATCATTTTGTCTATCTCTTTCTGACCCGCGGGAGAGAAAGAAACAGGAACATTTGTTTACAATCAATGGTTTTTATTGAAAATTTAATAGTTTCCTCTTAATATTTGTACCTTTTCTCCTGTTATCATATGTAATAGTACATTACTGCCGCGATCTGTAATGAGTGCGTTTCTGGCGCGCTTTTGATGGCCGACAGAGCGCAGCGTAGCGCAGCTCAAGGCCCTCACAGTGCGGTCAGCATTGCAGCCCTTGATGGACAAGCTGAAATGAAGGCCGAGACCGAAGGTCGAGGCCTTTATAGCGCGGCCTGTTGAGGTTCGGGCCAACAGTAAAACCCGTGGATTCCTCTCGCAGCTAGGTGACCCTCTCTTGGCGCCCGGGAGTAGGTACTTCTCGCAGCTGATCGTCGTCGTCGCGTAGGTATCGACCGTGAGGGCGGGCCGTAGGTACCGGCCGGACTCGTCGCAGTGGGTACTTGCGCCCTGGTGGCACCAGGCGTGTGACCAGGCGCAGGGGTACCGGCGGCAGGGTCCGCAGTAGGTACCCGTCAGCAGGCTCGGCGACTCGGCGACTCGGTGGCGTGCTTAACCGGCGAGTTCGCAGCGGTTTAGCAGGCGGCGGCGGCGGCAGCGTCAGCCGTTTTCAGCACCAACGTCGTTGGTGGTACCGGGATGTTGCGGGGAAGAGAGAAGAGAAACAAACTTCTGCTTTCCACGATTGCTCTTAGAGAAGAGTAGTGGTAGATCTTGGCGAGTTCCGAAGATGCCCGGTACAATTTTGGGCGCGAGGCCCCTGAGTTGGGCTTTGCGGCACAGAGAGCCACCACAAATCTTCTCTAATTTGAGTCCAATTCGAATTTTATTTTGCCTATTAGAACGTTACATTTTACATCATATCTTTCTTATTTACTAACGGATTTTAATAATTCAAACGGTTTTAAGTTCGGGAGAAAGAGATCTTTGTTGTGGTGTGTAATGTGTGTAGGTGCATGGATGTTATAGGCCTCTGAGTTAGCTATTTCCTACCTACTAAGAGCTGAATATCCTACCTGCCATGGGCCGTGTAAGGAGTGTGGAAATAACTTGTAAGCGGGTGTGTTATCATTTATTTATCCCTATTGATATATTTAAGTACTTATTTAAACGATAAATTAACTTTTGAGCAAGTAAAAGTTACAAATAATATTACGTCAACTTTAGGTATAAACAATTTGGTCTTAAAATTATGGTTTAGAGTGCTATAATTATCGTAATACTGGTCAGTTACACATGTCTACGTGAAATTAGCTTAGTTATACATGTCTTCATAGATTTACAGGCTAAAATAACATCAAATTTACATACAAAAGTTCTAGGTATAAAAAAGATTTTCTAATAGGAAAATTACATCGAGTTATGATCAAAAAAGATAAAAGGCAATTATTTTACATTAGGAAACAAAGAGTTACGTGGAAAAAGTAATAATTTGCAAAGAAAAAACAACAAATCAAATTATTTACAAACAATTCGGGTTTTACTCCCCGCCCTACTAGCGCCTGCGCGGGTGACCGCGGTAAAGTGATCCGGCTCTCTCATTGGCCGATACAATTTGCTTCACTTTCTCGCTATGCGCTAAGATGCAAACTCTGCCTGGGTCGTGGGCAGTTTTTAATTAGTTATAATAGGTAGACAATAGGTACAAATTTATTATAAGAAGAATATTCAAAATGCAATTAGGTACGAGCCTTGTCTTATGGCCGATATTAGAATGATAAGGAAAGTATTTACAATCATAGTAGACACTAGGTAGCTTTTAGCTTGGCTAGTTGACTTAGAGGCGGTCATACTACGTAAATAGGCTCTAAAAATGCAATAGTATAGGAAAAATTAAGGTGTTTAGTCTTTAAAATGGAATTGTAGGCTGTGCCTAAAAGTAGGTATTTAATCCTAGTTGCCTATCCTAAACATTCAAATATCTTTTTCAAAGGTCGGTCGTCAACAGTCTCCCCCTCAGTGCAGAGTGGTAAGACTACTGTGCACTCAAAATAGGTGTTGACGCCGCTATATGGTTCGAAGACGCAGGGACCAAGTTGATGAGACGCGACGTGAAGGCGGCGGAAGTCAAAGGTTCTTCTGTGGTCTGGATCTATTCGCTGCCATCTGGGTTGGGAGTCGTTCCCATCTGGGTCGGCCGTGGTCTGTTGTGGCTGAGTGACTCTAGGCTGAGCACTATGTTATCACGTGAGGGTGTGAATAACCTGCTAGTGAGAGTTTGAGCCGTGCGAAAGTTGATGGATGTACTTTCGTTATCGAGCGTCTGTGATTAGTGGGTGTTTCACAGGTATTCTGAGGGCGCTTGCACCGAATAGTGTGGAGTCGGTTCGCGCTTGTGGTGAGTCAGTCACTAAGCTGAGGTGGTTAACAGCTGTGTAAGTGAGCTTTGACGAGTCACTTTACGGTGCCTTCTTTGGCGCTTTTTCTTCTTGGCTTTGTGAGCGGTGGGTGTCACAAGCGGAGGAGCGACAGGCTGAGCGGAGAGCGACGGGTCTTGGGCGGATTGCGTCATCACGTGGTGAATGTAGTGATGGGCGTCCGGTTTGGCGGGCTTATTCTTCCACCTTACGTGTTCTCGTGGTTGTAAGGGGTCATTCCACTCGGTGTCGGTTTTCTGAGCGGTGTTCTTCGCAGGCCTTTTCGGTTTTGTCGCGTGTGATGCGAATTCGGGAGGTCTCCATGCTGACATTGCGATGCGTATGTCCTGATAGGCCTTGCATGTAGACAGCGGTTTCTTTGTAGATAGTGATAGCGCTTCTTGGGTGTTTAGGAAGCTTTGCGCGTAGTGGTTTTGCGTTGCGCGGGTTTTTGCGTCTTGGACGTCGTGATTTCTCACAGAAGTAGCTGTGTTGCGCGATGAGGTTGCACTGAGGTTTGTTGGGAGCTTGTCGATATTTTCGTGTGCGTGATTTCGCCACAGGAAGCTATCTGAGCTGCTTTTATCTTCCTCTGTTGTTTTCTCTTCGGTGTAGTTTACTTCGGCGATCGGTCTCTCGTCGAGGCGTGGTGGGATTCCGGCTTGCGTTCGTAGTGAACCGGGTCCGGAAGTCAGTGCGTCGTTGAGGTGAGAGCCATCAGTTTGGGTGGCGACGTCGATGGTAAGGCGCATTTTGCTCTTCTTCGAGTGTACGTCGGCTAGATGTCGAAGGTGCCGCGTCTTCACGGGTGTTGGGGTCGCAGTAGTTTCTTCGACGGAGCATGGGCGTTTCTTTTTACGCTTGGCGCGTCGTCTTTTGCTGGACGCCTCGTGGCTCACGTGGTACGTACTATGCGATTTTGTGTACGATCGTGCGATGGCTTTTATTCCGTGTATTACCCATCCAAGGTTGGTCAGTGAAGCAACTGGTTCGTCTGGTGTTCCGTATTTCAGGCTTCTCGTCACTATAAGACTCCAGTTGTCTTGACCTATTAGCACTTGGGGTCTTGCGTTGCTGTATGTTAATTGGTCTTTGATCTCTTCTAGGTGTTTGCAGTTCTCGATGTCTTTTCTTTCCACTGACTGGGTGCAAATGTCCATAGAAGGAATCGTGAAGGCTTCCATTTGATGGTGGCAGTCTTGTTGTATACCACGGATTCGTATGTTAAGCTTGGCCGATAGGTGGTTCAGCTTTGTGTCTGCTATGCCTTTCACAATTAACCGCTCTTGGGGTCCGGTTTCTCCAATCGCGTCCGCTAATTCTTGAGTTATAAGCGTGACCGATGATCCTTCGTCAAGCAGCGCGTAAGTCTTTCGCGTTCCGTTGGGTCCGGATATTTCGATTGGTGCTATCTTCAAGTATGTCTTCCAATTTGAAAGGATGCAAACTGGCGTCGATCTTTCTATGGTTTTCTTGACGTAGTGCAGCAGCTCGTGGTGTTTGCCTTTGCAGTCATTTTTACCACAAACTCTGGCTTTGCAGCTGGTGTGGTAGTGCTGGTTGCTCAAACATCGGAAGCAGGCGTTTGACTTTTTGATTACTTCCCATCGCTTTTGAGGATCCAGCTTCAGAAAGCTTTGGCACTTTATGATCAGGTGTATGTCGCCACAATGCAGACACTTGATGTCTTCTGCGGAAACTGTGTTTACGTTGGCTACTTCATCTTCCTCTTCTTCCTCTTCGTAGTCCGATATGAAGCTGTCGTCTACTTCTTCGGTGATGGTGGCGTGCACCGCTCTCGGGGGAGGCCCGCGAGTTCGCTGGGGTTCTCTCCGTCGTACGGCTTCGGGCTCATATGCGTCGCTCTCTTCCACCAGTTCGTTTAAGAAGTTTCTCAACGCTATCATGATTGGTTTGTGTCGGTTTTTGTGACGATAACTGAACCATGCCACTCGATATATTTGTGTTAGTTTGTCCACGATTTTTTCCGCGATTTCCTCGGAGTCCAAATATGTGTGATGGTCCATCTGTTCTATGGTATTTACCGTGTTGGTGATGACTCCGGCGAAGGTGGTTAGATTTCTTCCGTCTTCTGCCAGCGGTGTCATTTTTTCTATCGTGTATATTTCATTCTTGATGAGCCGCTTGGGCTGTCCGAACAGTCGGGCTAGGTTTTCCATAACCAACGTCGGATTGATACTACTGAACAAAGTAGAGCGTACAGCTTCTCTTGCTCGTCCCGTAATCGCTTTTCGGAGCCGTGCGACATTTTCTATGTCGCTGAAGTATTGTTTCGTGTCTTCGTATGTGGCCCGAAAGGCGATCCATTCGCTTGGGTCTCCAGCGAAGTTGTGCAGCTCGCACAGGTATCGTGGTGCTGCTTGAGGCGCGTTTCTTTGTGCAGGTGGTGCCGCTTGCGCGACCGCCTCCTTAACTGCCTGCACGAAGTCGGTAACAAGGGATGTCGCGACGCCCCGTGCGTCACCAGCGGGCGGCGCGGGCTGGGATTCTTCAACCTCCCCCCCGTGTCGCCTTGACGCTAAGTGATGTGGTTGTCTTCTCTGTTCCATGTCATGGCGCTGTTGTCCGTCTACTGTGGAGTTGACCCACCGCTCGACATTTGGCTGCATGGTCACTGGTTCTTCATCGCTGAAGTCGTTGTCGGTGTCGTCCAGTTGGATCATTGCTAGCTTTGTCCGTGCGGCGTTTGCCTCTCTTCGAGCAACGGCTGCTTCTTTTTCTTCGAGCTCCAGTCTTGCCTGGAGCTCAGCGCGCTTCTTAGCGCTTGACGTGGATTTCGAAGACCGGCGTAACACGGTACGCACTGATGTAGATCCGCCTCCCTGCTCACGGTGAGTGTCTACTTCAGTCATCACTTGGCTGGTGCTCGTCGCTCCATCGGTTGTTGTAGGGTTTGCTAGACCAGTAACGAAGACGCTCGAAGTCCCTCCGCTCAACGTCGTCGCTCCGCTCCCCTTATCATCCCCCCGATCTTCAGTGTCGGAGGGGGAAAGCGGTGACTCTTGCTCGGTGGTTAAATCAGGCCGTGGGGCTCCCTTCATCTTCATTGATCTAGTCGTTCTTGTAGACATCTTCTGGTCTTCAGGTGGATGGCTTGACTGGTCCTCTTGCAGTTGCTTTGGTCCACCGGGCTCTTCGCTTGTCCCGGCACCGCGATGCAGTGTCCCTTGCGTCCCTACGTCCTCGTCCCTAACGTCCCTAAACCCAGTCTCTGTGCGGCCCTGTTTACCGCCAGCAGACTGTCCCTAGCGGCCCTACTGACCCTAGCAGACTCACTCGAGGGCCCCTTGCGGGGATATGCTCGGAGTGAGGATGGATGTAAAGGATAGGAGAGGGGGGATCTGCCCTGCAGAGGGTGCGTAGTAGGTTCAGGGTGCACACCCAGTTGGCTGGAATGTCCAACTGGAGTCACGCGGTCCTGGCCGGCATACACCGTCAGGCCCTGCCCACTCACGCTCCTTACAGGCGCAGTCAAGCTGTCAGCCTAGCCGATTGCTCGACTAGACCGGCGACCTCGCTTGAAAAGTCGCTACACCCGAAGGCGTTGAAACCACCCACGATAGCGTTTGGCACCGTTAGGTGCTACCGCGGAGTGGCCCACGGGTAAACCGTGTTGGAAGGTGTCTTCTTGTTTCTTCGCTCTTCACCGCTTCCAGGTCCAGATCCAGGTCCAGATCCAGGTCCAGGGGCTTCTCCAGTACCAGCTTGGCTCGTCCAGTGTCCAAGGCTGGTTCCAGGTCCAACTCCAGGTCCAGGTCTGGGTCCCGTTCCAGGTACAAGGGCGACTTCCAGTTGCGGCAGGCTCTTCAGTGTCCCAGTCCGCTTCCAGGTCAGCTCCAGGTCCAGGTCCAGGTCTTCAGGGGCAGGGTCCAGGTGCGACTTCCAGTTCCGGGGTGGCTCGTCCGTGTCCAGTTCCAGTTCCAGGTCAGCTCCAGGTCCAGGCTCCAGATGCAGGTCTGGGTGCGACTTCCAGTTCCGGGGTGGCTCGTCCGTGTCCAGTCCCAGTTCCAGGTCAGCTCCAGTTCCAGCACCAGCTTCCGGATCTTCGGGGCCAGTGGTCGAAGGTCTTCGCTGTCTTCAAATCCGATGCCGAAGGACCATCAACTGTTGAGGTTCGGGCCAACAGTAAAACCCGTGGATTCCTCTCGCAGCTAGGTGACCCTCTCTTGGCGCCCGGGAGTAGGTACTTCTCGCAGCTGATCGTCGTCGTCGCGTAGGTATCGACCGTGAGGGCGGGCCGTAGGTACCGGCCGGACTCGTCGCAGTGGGTACTTGCGCCCTGGTGGCACCAGGCGTGTGACCAGGCGCAGGGGTACCGGCGGCAGGGTCCGCAGTAGGTACCCGTCAGCAGGCTCGGCGACTCGGCGACTCGGTGGCGTGCTTAACCGGCGAGTTCGCAGCGGTTTAGCAGGCGGCGGCGGCGGCAGCGTCAGCCGTTTTCAGCACCAACGTCGTTGGTGGTACCGGGATGTTGCGGGGAAGAGAGAAGAGAAACAAACTTCTGCTTTCCACGATTGCTCTTAGAGAAGAGTAGTGGTAGATCTTGGCGAGTTCCGAAGATGCCCGGTACAATTTTGGGCGCGAGGCCCCTGAGTTGGGCTTTGCGGCACAGAGAGCCACCACAAATCTTCTCTAATTTGAGTCCAATTCGAATTTTATTTTGCCTATTAGAACGTTACATTTTACATCATATCTTTCTTATTTACTAACGGATTTTAATAATTCAAACGGTTTTAAGTTCGGGAGAAAGAGATCTTTGTTGTGGTGTGTAATGTGTGTAGGTGCATGGATGTTATAGGCCTCTGAGTTAGCTATTTCCTACCTACTAAGAGCTGAATATCCTACCTGCCATGGGCCGTGTAAGGAGTGTGGAAATAACTTGTAAGCGGGTGTGTTATCATTTATTTATCCCTATTGATATATTTAAGTACTTATTTAAACGATAAATTAACTTTTGAGCAAGTAAAAGTTACAAATAATATTACGTCAACTTTAGGTATAAACAATTTGGTCTTAAAATTATGGTTTAGAGTGCTATAATTATCGTAATACTGGTCAGTTACACATGTCTACGTGAAATTAGCTTAGTTATACATGTCTTCATAGATTTACAGGCTAAAATAACATCAAATTTACATACAAAAGTTCTAGGTATAAAAAAGATTTTCTAATAGGAAAATTACATCGAGTTATGATCAAAAAAGATAAAAGGCAATTATTTTACATTAGGAAACAAAGAGTTACGTGGAAAAAGTAATAATTTGCAAAGAAAAAACAACAAATCAAATTATTTACAAACAATTCGGGTTTTACTCCCCGCCCTACTAGCGCCTGCGCGGGTGACCGCGGTAAAGTGATCCGGCTCTCTCATTGGCCGATACAATTTGCTTCACTTTCTCGCTATGCGCTAAGATGCAAACTCTGCCTGGGTCGTGGGCAGTTTTTAATTAGTTATAATAGGTAGACAATAGGTACAAATTTATTATAAGAAGAATATTCAAAATGCAATTAGGTACGAGCCTTGTCTTATGGCCGATATTAGAATGATAAGGAAAGTATTTACAATCATAGTAGACACTAGGTAGCTTTTAGCTTGGCTAGTTGACTTAGAGGCGGTCATACTACGTAAATAGGCTCTAAAAATGCAATAGTATAGGAAAAATTAAGGTGTTTAGTCTTTAAAATGGAATTGTAGGCTGTGCCTAAAAGTAGGTATTTAATCCTAGTTGCCTATCCTAAACATTCAAATATCTTTTTCAAAGGTCGGTCGTCAACACGGCCAGCAAGGGCTGCAATGATGACCAAACTTGAGGGCCGAGAGCGTAGCTAAGCTAAGCTCGAGGCAATCATAGCGTGGCCAGAAGCGCGCTCATTGCAGACCAAGGCTTGTATAGTGCTTTACTCAAACAATGCGAGTAATTAAAATATTAATTAGAATAGTAATTAACATAGTAATTTAATTAGCTTACCATTTGTCGTAGATTAAGTACTTTTTGTCGATTTTCCATTCCGCAAACTTTTTGTTGGTAAGCTTGCTTGTATTTTTCTTTTGACTTCGGTGGCAATAAATTTCCAATTACTAATTTCGCTTGATTTTGAATGTCCGGCGGTGTTAAACACATTAAATCCGAGGATTCGTCGCTTTGAGAGTTCACTTTTTCAACAAAAACACAGAAAAAAATCACTTCGAACAACGCGCGAAAAGTCGAAAACAATATGGCCGCGCTTTTTTTTTCTGTGCAATGTGTCGACTGCCAGTACCCATACAGCCTAATTCTAAATAAATACTTTTTGCACCTGATGTTTGAGTTCTATTTATGAAACAAAACTCGACATTAATGTTTTTCTGGCCGCAAAACACAAGACATTAATGAAATTCCATACAACTTTTCTGGCGCCTAATCCAAGTAGCCCGCAAGTCCGACTTTGCTCAAAGAAGGTTGTCGAATTAATGTCCACATTACGAGCTTTTTTGAGTAAATAATATTAATTAACCGATGGTAGGTCACACCGTCTTTATTTCGCATCGTCAAGGTATTATTTTGGCACTTTTTTGTACCACATTTTGGCATGTTGTCAGCTGCGTAGTCTTCAAACGTCTAATGAAAATATTGTGCTTACCTTGAATTTAAGCACAATTTTGCAGTTACCTTTTTCGAGCGCCTATGAGTTGTCCATTTGTATTAGAATGTCATTGCTGTCATCGATGTATTTGAGAGATCTAACTGACAATGACAGTATGACATTTCAAGTAGAGTACCATAGACTTACTACACCTAGACGGAGTCCGTCCATTCAAAACGCCGCCCGAAATAGGCTTTTTTCGGGTTTTTTTTTTGTTGTTTATGAAGACGTCTCTAGATGGCGCTATTCTTCTCACCATAGAAAATGGAGTTTAGGCAGAAAAAATGTCAGTCTGTCCACAGACTGTCTATTGGTCTGTGGCGAGGTTTTCTCACAGATAACTACCCCGCCGCGCGCCGCTTGCTTGCTCTTGCCCGTAATTTTTGTTTCACAAATTCACAAGTGTATCCGTCCACGGATTTTCATTAAAATAATACCTACCTATAAATTATAATTATAACGCATTTAAAGGCCGAATTTGAAAAAGTCTACATTCAAAAAGTCTACGGTATATCCGATTTTGTCCGGTTTGAAGGACCACTCTAAAACAAAAAGAGGTAGGTAGGTATGTCAGTGTGTCGCCAACCGAACCTACTGACCTAACCTTTGTTTTAAATCTTTTTCGACTGTCTGTCACACTTCCATGAATACCCTGTATGTTTAACACCCTTTATGTCGGTTTTTAGAACACGTATAAAAGTAAGAGGCCTGGTTTCGGGGTTCTTAAGGGGTTCGAAAATTTCGTTATTTTTGCGCTAAACCTCTTAGTTTACGAGATATGGTAACATTCATACCCAATCGTTCGTCAATATCAGCTCGGGCTAGGCCATACTAGTTTATTCTGGAGCGTACAATATTCTTGCTAAGCCAGACTGGATTGGCCTAGGCTAAACTGGTTTCTCCATACGAGCTTCGGCTAGACTAGTTTGGCCTAGAAAATACCGGTTTATCCATACGAGCTTCGGCTAGACTAGTTTGGCCTAGGCTATACTGGTTCGTTCATACGAGCTTAGGTTAGACTGGTTTGGCCGAGGCGAAACTAGTTTATCATGAAATCGGGTCTGGCCGGTAACATAACAGGGCCCTTAGCCTGTAACACAATGGTGCCAAAATGGGCTGTCAGGTGACGACTTCAATTACGATTTGCTAACGCTGTCTGTCCTTTTAATGTTTTTGTAGTACAGCAAAGAATATTTTGATTCTAATTCTAGAGGATTAGTTCTTTGGTTGTAGCAGAAAAACGAGGAGAGCCCGGTTTTGTCCTTCTGCCGGGACGCCATTGACCCGCCATTGTCTTACAGGCTAAGGGCCCAGGTACAACAGAAATGGCAAGAAAGTAAGGAGTCAGGTCAAGCGGTTGGTCAGGTGATTATTTTCCATCGCAACTTAAATACCACCCGACGCCACGGTACGCCACCCGACGCGCGCAGACTTATTGGTTATCTGTGATCTAGTTTGACATTTATTCTTACTAAAATACAGCGCCATCTAGAATTTTTATTATAACTAAAGGAAAAAACCCTATTGAGGCGCCTCGCTTTGTATGTGTGCGTAAAGCTGCTGACTGTGACAATCGCCTACACAACACATGCACCCTAATAATGCTGCCAGCGTAATAAGCTTTTCACAATATTGTGACTTTCCTTCTGGTTGGTAAGGTGATAAACATATTAAATTATGTTTGCGGACAAGAAGTCCATGTTATTTACAGTAACATTTCTCAATATTTGTGCGTATGAACTTTAAATCTAGGATCTGCAATCTAAACAAAAAAAGTTATCTGTTGTACGGTTGTACCCGACTGCCCTAGAAGGAGGTTTATGTTTTTTGAGTATATGTATGTATGTATGTACATTTCTTTGACACGCTCTGCAGCCTAAGCGACTTGATGGATGCGAAGTGTCGTTAGATTCATCTTGATTGTAAGAGTGACACTGGGTAGATCAAAAAAACAAAAATAGCCGATTTTTAGCCCCAAACAAAGGTATTTTTTATTTTTTTAAACCTATCGAGTGGAGAATCAAAATGAAGGGTTTTACAATGGCTTACAAAAATATATAGGTACAACTTATGTTTAAATGTAATTTGAAATGAGAAATGCTACTCAACTTTGCTTTCGGGGGAATTTATTTAGGTGCAGATATCTCCTAATTATCTCATAAACGGCTGAACCGATTTTGATGAAATATGTTGCTGAACCATTGCTAGGAAACCTTCGTTCATATAAAAAAAACTCATCCAAATCGGTTCACTCGCTTAAGAGTTACGCTGCCACAGACACACACACATTCACACAGACACAGCGTTCATACTTATAACACCCCTCTTTTTGGATCAGTGGTTAAAAAAAAAATCTAAATCGGTCCGAAAGGTAAAAAGTTATTGTTATAAAAAAGCTACACTCCTACTTTTTTGAAGTCGGTTCATAAGTCGTTCATTGTTAAAGGAAAACTAAAACAAAGCTCTCTAGATTGATATTTCTAAAATAGTTTTATTGTGTATTGTGATTTTTGACATTCTACCTACTGGCAACCCCATAAAACATGTTGAATGTCATACGGAAGAAAAATTTTGAATCTAAATACGATCTTTTTCGACATAATATAAAGTGGAATCGTTGTTATTACTGGTGTAAAGTGATCCTCGTGTTTTCATCTTTCTTATCCGTGCTGTTTCTGCAGCCAAACACAGCAAAAACCCGTCATTTTGAATAAAATTGCAGGAGCTCCGTTCGCTAGAAAGTGACCTTGAACACTGACATGCCGTTTTAGAAAGCGTACCAATTTGGTATGCATTTATTTGCTTCACTTTGCGAGCACTGATTGCGATTCTAGGTGTCCTAATTCTATGAGTAGTACCTACCAATTTCAGCCGCCGGCCAACAAAAGTTTGTGGGACTACGGCACTGTACGTGTAATGTCTAAAAATGTGTTGAGCTGTTAAATATTTTTTAGGTAAGTTATCTATCACTTTTACCTTAATTTTATAACTTTTTCAGATAACAAATGGGATTTATGCTATTTGCAAGAAACACAAAGGCTATACAAACATTCCAGCACCCTCAGAACATCAAGAACCAGCAGGTACTGCAACACTCATAAAGTTCAACCACAGGTGTAAATGAAGTGAGAAATATCTTATTAGTGTCTATTTCCAGGTTGAAGATGCAGATCACATTAGGATGAGGAACATGTAGATGTAGTATGTACAGTACACGTAGATTGATCACAGTGACATCTATAAACTATATCCCACCAAAAACATTCTGTAAAAAACTAGCCAAGTCTCGATGGAGCTGCTTGTTTATCTCTAAAAAGTAATGAAATCTAGACAAAGTCGTGCCAAGTCTAAGGTTCTGCGATTTCTTTATTATTATAGTTAATGTTGTGTGACTTGGCCGTTGAATGGTACACAAGGGTACAAAACCAGGTGCTCCATGACACCATTGCACCAAACTGACGCTAGAACCGCTTGGCCTGGCGCCTGGCGGGTCCTAAGTAGGGCATGCACCCGGTTCTACCCGGTTCCGAAATACCCGGGTATACCCGGTTCCTCGGAGGTATTTTCAGAACCGGTTCCGAAGAAGAATACCCGGTTCTACCCGGTTCTTTATAAAAAAAAACTGAAGTTACTTAATTCCGCATTAATAGCATTGAAATCAATCGGCCGGGCCCTAAGCGTGTCATTAAAATTAACCTTGTCACATATACACGAGCTGGCAACGTCGCGCGCGTCGCTGCACTCGTCGCACACTCGCTTCGCTTCGCGTCTCCTGCCCCCCGCGTACCCCTCTGAGTTCTCGTCACGGGTCTCAACTTCTCAAGTCACTACTCCAGTGACGATTTAACTGTGAAGTGGAACGCTCGCTTGCTTATTTTTGTGGATTGTTGTAGTTTGCAGTGTACCTTCTCAGATACCGAAAAGAACTGGAAACCTGTGTCTGGTGAGTAAAGTTTTAATTAAGTACATTATTTTTTTCACCTTTCCTAAGCCACGAGCGGCGGGACATTAGGATCTCAAGTTCCTGCGACCTTGTATGGCCTTGTGTGTGTAGCTTTAAGCATGATCAACACTTTTTGTTTCAATATTTTATATTTTCATTTTTTAAAGGTACAATGGATTACGAAGAGCAGTTAGGAGACAAGGTACCTATTTGGCGACATTTTCTTCGTGCCAAAGACAAAAATAGTGCCAAATGCAAAACTTGCAATAAAGTACTGAAATCCGCAGGAGGTTCCACAGGGTCATTACACAAACATATGAAAATTGTGCATAAACTTAATGTGAGTGCCGAAAAAGATGATTCGTCACCTTCAACTTCGATGGCAAGAAACGAAAGATCGGACACCCAGAGCTCAGATTCAGAACTTCCAAGTACTAGCAAAAAACAAAGTTAACTGATTATTACGACTCTGAAGAAAATCCTTCTACTGCAACAAGAATATCCCGTATGATTGCATGAGATGGCATTCCGTTCCGGACACTAGCGAAGTCCCAAGATATCAGACAGATTTTTGAAAAATCAGGACATAAAATTCCTATGTCTGCTAACACAATTAGAGAGTTGGTGGTTAAACATTGTGATGAAAAAAATAATGATCTAAAAAAAGACATAAAGAAACTTTTGTCCGAAAATGTAAAGTTCGCAATTTCATTTGATGATCTCATTGTAAACAATCTGGGGGCACGGCAGTGCCCCCACCAAGTCGAGCTAAAAAGCGGCACGGCCGTACCATACTTTTCTCGAAGCAGTTCAGGCCATTTTCGACCCCCCTATAACTTCGTTTCGGATAAAACTAGAAGCCTGAATTTTCTGTGACCAAGAAAGCATTGTATAAACATGGAATATTTCAAATTTCATTCAATTTGAACCAGTAGTTTAAGAATTATAACTAGTCAAAGTTTCGTATTTTGTCACTCACTCACTCACTGATTGATCATCAAAACTCTAAGGCACTTCTAGCATACATAGAAGCTTCAAATTTAGAATACAATTAGTATTTAGTGTATAAATCAAGGAAAAACTAAAATATTTTGCAATTTCAGTCCAGGTTTCTAGGTACACCAACTGCACATATAACTTTATTTGCATACATGTACAATGCAAATGTAACTTTGTAATCCTATATATTTATATGGGAATACAAAGTTTAATTTGCATACATGTACCCACGACGGCACGACAGAGTGTACAAACGTAACCGAGTAGAGTGGTAGGGTGTAAGGGTCGACGTGCTGTCTTGTGTACAATGCAAATGTAAGTTTGTAATCCTATAATGGAATCAATAGGTGTAGATATGTACCTACATAATATGTACCTATCTACATATTATTATGTTCAAAGGTAACTTGTACAATGGTCAACGGAATGAAAAAGCCTTAATGGGATGTCTTAAAGTTGTACAAAAATCCCGCAAAGTATTAAGTAGATGGACAGAGGCCCGGTTTCTGAATTGAGAATTTTGCTAAGCAAATACTTAACTATCGTTCTGTCATGCTCTTTTGTGAGAAATCTGCAGAGACAGGACGATACTTACCCATTTGCTTAGTGAATTTCTTAATTCAGAAATCGGCAGTAAGGCCGGGTTTCCGAGTTGAGAATTTTACTAAGCACATACTTACGTATCGCTCTGTTACGCTCTTTTCTGAGAAATCTGTAGAGACAGGACGATACTTACCCATTTGCTTAGCAAAATTCTCAACTCAGAAACCGGGCCTATAAGTTTAGTTGCCCGATCGTAATTGAAGCCGTCAACTGGGAGCCCGTTTTGTCACCATTGCGTTACAGGCTAAGGGCCCTGGAAGGTAGAAGACGTACTCGTAGAAGTAGAAAGCAAAAAAAAGTAGGACTATCTACAAAAAGAAATGAGATCCCATCAAAAACAAAACTTGTAAAAAAAAACCAAGCCTCGCTGCTCAGTTCTTCTACCATAAAAAGTTTTGAGATCCATGTAATACCAAGTCGGTTAATTTATTCAGTCCCTACTTTTTAAGGGTCCTTCTGTCTTGAGTAATTTATTACGTAATTAGCTAACCCTAACAACATCATATAGTGACCATATCAAAATTAAACATCTTTTATGTTTTAAATAATTAGATTGACTTGGCAATCGCATTAAATAATCTAATTTAATATAATTTGTATTACTTGTGTTTTCATGCGATGGCCAAGTCAATCTATTTATTTAAAACATAAAAGATGTTTAATTTTGATATGGTCACTATATGATGTTGTTAGGTTAGCTAATTACGTAATAAATTACTCAAGACAGAAGGACCCTTAAAAAGTAGGGACTGAATAAATTAACCGACTTGGTATTACATGGATCTCAAAACTTTTTATGGTAGAAGAACTGAGCAGCGAGGCTTGGTTTTTTTTTACAAGTTTTGTTTTTGATGGGATACTACTTACTGTGTCTAGTCTGATTTGTTTAAGATAATATTATTTTACGAGTTGCTTTATTATTCCTGTTATTAATGATAACAATGACTGTTTTGTAAGCTTATGTTACCAAATAAATGATAATTTTATATAATATAGCTAGCTAGTTTTTTATTTCATACCTCGTAATAATGTATCCTTTCAGGTTTTCTGTGATTTTTTTCATCATAATATGAAAATTTGCATTTTTATCAGTCGGAACCGGGTAGAACCGGGTACCCGGTTCCGAGTGCTCCCAGAACCGGGTATGAAAAATCTGGAACCGGAACCGGTTCTGCATGCCCTAGTCCTAAGTGACTCAAATCTCTGTTTGTTAAGATTGAGGACCAAATTTTGCTGGAGTTACGCACACCAAATTATGTATTGTAACATGAAAAAATATCATGATGCATCATCATGAAATTATAAATTTTTAAGCTGATATCAATTATTATTATTTGCCACAAGCTCAATCCTGCAACTAAGGCCCGGTTTCTGAATTGAGAATTTTGCTAAGCAAATACTTAACTATCATTCTGTCACGCTCTTTTGTGAGAAATCTGCAGAGACAGGACGATACTTACCCATTTGCTTAGCGAATTTCTCAACTCAGAAACCGGCAGTAAGTGGTACAGTCGGCCACAGTCTCAGATACCCCTTTTTGTTCGATTGGCGCCCTTATGCCGCGCGCGATAAGAGCTGCCATGGGGTATCTGAGATTGTGGCCGAACGTACACAGACAACACTTACACCTACAGTCATAGGCCCGGTTTCTGAGTTGAGAATTTTGTTAAGCAAAGGGTAAGTATCGTCCTGTCTCTGCAGATTTCTCACAAAAGAACGTGACAGAGCGATACGTAAGTATGTTCTTAGTGAATTTCTCAACTCAGAAACCGAATGACCACGAACCTCAGTGATGTGATGAGGATAGCGATACAAGGAGAAGCTATCTTAGGTAAATCCGCGCGGGATGAGAATGGGATGCGACCTTTTGGAACTGAGACGAGCGCGGTAAGCAAACTCACTCGCGTCGAAGTAACCTTGTCAAAGTAAAATACTAATAACGTATATTTTCGATTGATTTTGATATGACAACAAGGTTCCATACTTCCATCCCATTCTCATCCCGCGCGGATTTTAAGGAACTTAGGCACAGCCTTCTTTATCTCTCAAGCCGTGCTGTGCAAGTCCTGGCAACGTCGCCCGTGAACCCGTTTACGCAGTGCACTGTCTGTCAGAAGCCATTATGATAGTACGACCAAATTAAAACTAATCCGAGTCTCACTAACTTCAACTCTGGCTGGAAACCATTAATTTTAGTCACATAATACATACCCGGCTAAATAACATGGCAGCTATGCTGTTTGTTTTTAGATCATTTTTCTTGTAGTTTTAAGTTAGCTGGATAATACGTCATCTTCATTTGACGTAAGGATTTGTTTTGATTTGTTGTGTGGCTGATATTGTGAGTGAAAATTAAGTAATTTATTAGTTATTCATTGCTTTAAAACAGCCTAACTTGACTTGCCAGCTTAAGGTATGTTTTTAGAGTATTTTCATAGTTTTAGTTACGATTTGTAGTTACAATTTGATCCTAGAGAACCAATCGTAACACAACATTAAATCATGAATTTATTTTCAAATGCCTCGCTGGTGTTGTGTGCCCTGCTGTAAGTCGAATTACGACTCAAGTCTAAAGAGAGAAGAAAGACCTTTATCTACGTTTTCTTTCCCACGGGATAACGATTTATTAAGTCGCTGGAAAAATAATTATTAGATAGTCTTACAAGACAGACAACCGGTTCACGCAGTCCTTAAATGCGAGGTTGCCAAACCTAACAGCATGGCTTGAGAGATAAAGAAGGCTGTGACTTAGGCTATCCTATCCGACAACAGGGCCCTTAGCCTGTAACATAATGGTGCCAAAATGGGCTTCCGGTTGACGGTTTTCATTACGATTTATTGATGCTGTCGGTCCAGTGTCGGTCCTTTTAATGTTATTGTATTACCGATTTACCGCAAAGAATATTATGAGTCTAATCATATAGGATTAGTTCGCTGGTTGTAGGAGAACAACGAAAAAATCCCAGTTTTCTCCTTCTACCTAGGACGCCATTGATACGCCATTGTGTTACAGGCTAAGGCCCCAGGTAGCGCTGCTATTGAATGGTCAGTCAGTGATACTTCCGTACCGGAGTTTTCAGACTCATTTTCTACCTTACGAAACGGGTTCTGGCAACACTGGTTTCTGATATGCGTAATCTGTGGTATAGACTCTTTTGGCACCGCCATTTGCAAATTTCCATCCATCGATCGATCGTTGTGTGATGTGATTTTGAGGTTTTTGTTTTACTGGGAATTGATTATATACCGTGAATACCGTGATCAACATGAATAGCGATAAAAGCGGAATCTTCGACGATGAACTTTTTGATTACATCAGAGTCAGTGAAGATGAAGAAGACAACAATGCTGTTGAAATTCCTTGCGAGATGGATGGAACTTTATTGCTCTCGACTCTCGTGGCGCAGTTCCCTGGTGCTTGCGGCTTGAAGTATCGGCACCCGGACAGTAAATCTGTTAGAGGCATACGACTCAGTGATGGGAAACTTCACCCACCATCGGAAGCCGGTTGGGGTAAACTCCTGTACGTCTGTGTATTCCCGAAAGAAAACAAACGAAAGATGGAGGACGTGTCGCCTGAGAATTCTGCTGCTAAAACCAAGCGCTTAGAGAAGAAACTCATCTGCTCGGATCTAATATGCCTCGGCCTACCCTGGAAGGCTACTGAGGAAACCATCAAAACTTATTTTGAGCAATTTGGTGATGTGGTA
This sequence comes from Zelleria hepariella, assembly GCA_949319315.1. Classification (NCBI taxonomy): domain Eukaryota; kingdom Metazoa; phylum Arthropoda; class Insecta; order Lepidoptera; family Yponomeutidae; genus Zelleria; species Zelleria hepariella. The sequence continues at coordinate 7,119,583 of OX439391.1, read as the reverse complement.
ATGGTCCAGTTAAAGAGAGACAAGGACGGAACATTTAAAGGCTTTGGCTTCATCAGATTCGCCACTTACGCGTCGCAGATGAGAGCCTTAGCTCAGAGACATAACATTGACGGAAGGTGGGTAGATGTGAGGATCCCCAATTCCAAAGAAGGCGTCGTCCCACAAATGCCTTGTAAAGTATTTGTTGGTAGGTGCACTGAGGACATGACAGCGGACGAACTTCGCGAATATTTTTCCAAGTTTGGTGAAGTCACTGATGTCTTTGTTCCACGACCATTCAGAGCATTCGGATTTGTTACTTTCTTGGACCCTGAAGTAGCTCAGAGCCTATGCGGTGAAGACCATGTCATAAAAGGCGCTTCTGTATCAGTATCAAGCGCTGCTCCAAAAATGAAGACTAAGACTGGTAATTGGAAAAATGACTCCTTTGGATCTTCAAACAGTTGGGACGGTAATCGAAGTGGACCATCTGGTAGCTCTAATGGTAACGGAGGTGGGGGCAGCGGCAATATTGACACGCTGAATATGCAGAACTTGGGAATCAATCCCAATGGTGGTCCCCCTGCTAACTTCAACCTACCCATTAGTCTAGTAGCTGCAGCCTTGAATCAGGCCGGGTGGGGAGGCTTCCTGGGCGGACCTAACAACAGTGGTCCTAACAACTGGCAAGGTGGACCTCCTCAAGGCAACAGTGGGAAGAACTGGAATGGCAATCAAAACTGGAACCAGAATGGTCCCCCACAGTCCTGGAACCAGGGTGGCAGCAACCAAGGATGGAGTGGTAAGAGTGGTGGTGGCAGCGGCAGCAACTGGAACAACCAAGGTGGCAACTGGCCAAACGGACAGAACTGGGGAGGTAACGGTGGCAACAATGGTGGCTCCAGTGGCGGCTGGAGCAACAAGCCACAAACATGAACACACAGGTGAGCTGCACGTGCCAATGTTCCCCAAAGAACATTCAGGCTTTCAAATAAGTCTCAGTAATTTTAAGTTATTTCATGTTCAATGAGTTCACTACACATTATGTATTAAAAGGAAAATTAAGTTTTTAACCCAGTTATTAAGAACTGATTGATTGAAGTGGGTTATTTATTATGTTTTAGAGAAAAGGATGTGCTGTATATTTTGGAGTGCTATTGGTATGTACATGGTATAGACCGAAAGGAGTTTACTAGATGTAAGATGACTTGTAGAGCATATTATGTGTGTCACCTCATGCTGTGGTCTGTTTTGAAGGCATTTCTCTAATAAATGTGTAAGTACTACATATGAGATGGATGTTTTTATTTTTTCGATGAGAGTTTGTGTATAAAATGTGATTCTTGCCATGAATGACAAAACCAGTGTGTCAGACAGACAGTAAACTGGGACTCCTGTAAGTGATTCGAAGTTATGTAAGTGCTTCATGAATAAGTGGCAGATTTGATGTGGTGTGTGATGTGATGAGCTATCAAGGCTGTCAAAGCATCCTACCAGTTTGGCGAGTGAGGTGAGACTTGATGCAAAAGGACGTGGTAAGAATATAAATACATCTTGTTTATTTTACATGAATGAGAAAACACTGTATTTTAAATGTGTTAAGTTTTTTGTTCTGTTCTGTAGCTGTTGAGAGTTTGAAGATGGTGCTGTTGATTTTCTTTCCAAGAGTGGCTGAGGATGAGAAGTCTGATGGCAATAAAAATGCGTCGAATAGAGCGTTTTATGGCGGTAATCATGACACTTTTAATTTCTAAAAAATATTTCGAGTTAATCTAAAAGTTGAGCTGTTAAATAGTTTTTTAGGTATTTTTTTACTTTTTACCTAATTTTTATAACTTTTTCAGATACATAACAAAATGGGATTTATGCTATTGCAAGAAACAGAAAGGCTACACAAACATTCTGCTATTTGTCTGGGCTGAGGAACCAGCAGGTATTCCAACAATAATTGATTTCAACCACTGTTGTAAATAAAGTGAGAAAAATCTTATTAGTGTCTATTTCCAGGTTGAAGATGCAGTTAAGATGAGGATGAAGAACATGTGGATGTGGTATAGAAGATTGATCACAGTGACATCTATAAACTCTGTATTACTGATGTGATGACAATCAGACAATACAATATCTTCAGTTTTATTTTGTGGATTTTATTTCTTAGCTTATAGGCTCATAACATAATATAGGATCATAATAAAATAATCTGTTAGGTCATCAGCTAGTCAATTGAAAATACACTATGGAAATTTATATTTGGTTTATTTACAGAGATAATACAAATTGTCTATTCTAACATGAAAAAAATCATAAGATCCGTCATGAAACTTCGAAACTATACATTTTTAAGCTGATATCAATTATCATTTGCCACAAGCACAATCCTGCATCTAAATGGTATAGAACACTTACAGTATGACAAATTAAAGGGAGAAGTGCTTGTGGCATATCACAGCAAACATTTATTTCTTGACTGTGTCACATCATCCTTTCATTTCATCATACAAAAAGTTACGACGTACCATGAACCTACTGAGTTGCTGACTGACCACGCATCGTGAGTGACTACTTCATAGCAAACCTAGCCTATCCCTATGTATAAAAGCTGCATGCTTGCAATGTGATCACAGCCCAGACTGATGCTTAGTTTAGGACACTACATTACCGATTATAATTAAACATGAGTATGTTACATCTACAATTTTATGGCATTACATGCACTTTAGAACTCGGAGTAGGAAGTCTTTATTGTTTATAATTAGGTATTATGAGAATAGCAAATATCATCATCACACATTTATTCCACATCACATCCAAACGAAACCACACTAGTGGCTCCATTACCATAACAGTTCCAGTTATAATAGAACATTCGTAACTAAAACTTTTTTCCAAATAACTAATGAAGATCATAATTTCTACCGGAAAAAACATTGCATCTAATACTCGGCAGATTTTTAACAACATTTAGACATACCAAATATCTAGTGCAAAACTATTCCATGACAAGGCTCAGCCTTACCAGCCCTTGTATTCTCTAAAATATCCACCGTAAAAATAACAGTTTTAAAATCAAATAAAAGGTTGAGTGTATTTCTTAGAGAATAGAGGCGCAGTAGAGCCTTTGCCCAAGACTTTTACTTACTGTCAACGCGTGTTTTGTTTTATTTAAATGCTACTATCAATTTACTGTAGACTACCTTTTGCCCGCGACTTCGTCCTCGCAGACTTTGTTTTTTTTCCGATAACACAATAAAAAATAGCCTGTAGCACTCAGCGATAACGTAGCTTCCCATAAGTGAAAGATTTTTTTAAATCGGATGAGTAGTTTTGGAGATTACCCCCTACAAACCTACATACTTAGAAACTTTCCTCTTTATAATATTAGTGTAGAATGTAGATAGTGAGAAATAGACGCGTCATCTGCAAGTTAAAAATCCTGCGCATGAGCTAATGGAAGCCACCAATGAACAAAAATGATGTCTCTTCTAAGAGACCAAAACTGACACGATACGTACGAACTCATTTATAAATTCGCAAGTATGAATAGAATTGACGAGTTAACCCTTAACCAGGCTGTGGTACACACGACAGCACGTCAGAGTGTACACTTTTGTTGTAAAGTCGCCCGTAACGTAACCGAGTAGAGTGCTAGCGTGTAAGGGTCGATGTGCTGTCGTGTATCTTGGATCCTACAGTAAAATTAAACTATTGCCCTGCAGTAGAGCCCAAAACCAATGATTTTTTTAGCTTGGCCTGGTTAAGAGCTAAAGTTTCAGTGTCAGAAGTTGCAGTTTCTGGCCGTTCATCGATGGTGCTAGCCTTTCACAAGGTAACCTCAGCGGTACTGTCGGCGAGTCGCTGGGAAAGCCCGGCAAATGGAGGGATTGGAGGGAGAGAGTTACACCTTGAGTTTCTTGGCGGGCCGTAGCGCGTAGTTCAGCGTGACCTGGCGCTTGACGGCGGCGCGCCGCAGCTGTCGCCCGCAGTTCAGTTCCGCGTCCATCTTACGCGCGAGCTCAAAGTCCTTCTTCTCTTGATCGATCATCCGCTCGATCCTCAACTGCTCCTGCAGAATCTTCTTCACGTCGCAATTCTCTATTGGACTAGACAATTTCTTTGTGACTAAATTGATTTTGTTATTGTTTGTAGGCTCTTCAGTTATAGGGCTGATAGAATGTTTGGCACCATCTTTTTTCGAGTCGCTCCTGAGGCAGCGCTTCCTCTCTGAGACGACCTGTCTCTCTTTGATCTTAGATTTCTTAGGTGTAGTTTCGTTGGCCGCTTTTGCTATACTACCCATCGACCTGGTACGTCGCAATGTTTTAGTGCCTTCCAACTTCGTAATGCCATCAACTAGGGTTGCAGACTGATTCTTAGTAACAATCGCCCTTGTTGAAATGGTAGGGCTTATCTTCTTGCACCTTCTAGTCTTAGTTTCCGTCTTTGTTGTTGGTAGTTGCTGAAGAAAAAGAAAAATAGGAAATCACTATTTAGCTCTTTAAACTTGTGTTATGTTATGTCGGTGTAGCCGACTAGTTTCGGTTCTCATTCGGAGACCTTAATCATGGAGCTGAGACGGCCCTCGTGACGCCGTGGCCAGTCTCAGACTGCGTGTCACTAGGCGCTGCGCGCGCGCCGACAGTTCCGGGGCGGGGGCGCGCCCGCTCACAAGGTCTCCGAATGAGAACCGAAACTAGTCGTCTACACCGACATAACACAAGTAAGTTTAACCGTTAACGAAACGCAAAATGTGCAGTGCTTACGAAAGTTTAAGAGTAAAAATAGCTCTTTAGAGTCTTAAACTTCTTCGAGCCCGATGTCCCTTGAGAGATGACAGAATTTAAGTGGAGTCTCTTGAAAAACTAGGAAAGCCTGGGTAGCTAAGTTGGGCAGGGTCTCAAGTCTGTAAGTGGTACTGATTGTTCGATGTGAATGCTGTTTTGTTGTGTAAAATGAGCACTTCATGCCCTCACAAATAACTTTCCATCTATTCTATCTACATATGAAACTAACGTTAGCACAAAGGATATCGAGCGCTATGAAGGAGGCGGAAGGCAGACCCTACACCAGCGACCGGTGCACGGTGCCTCAGCCGGCAGTGTCAGCGCCTCCAGGGGCCTTAGCCTGTAACACAATGGCGTCCTAGGTAGAAGGACAAAACCGGGATTTTTTCGTTGTTCTCCTACAACCAGCGAACTAATCCTCTAGGATTAGACACATAATATTCTTTGCTGTACTCTTACTACAATAACATTAAAAGGACCGACAGCATCAATAAATCGTAATTAAAACCGTCAACCGGAAGCCCATTTTGGCATCATTGTTTTACAGGCTAAGGCCCTGAAAAGACTGATCGTGTCGCGTACTCACATACCACAGATTAGTTATCTATTCTATCTTGAGTATCTATCTATAAAACTATTAAACTGACCTTAGCACAAAGGATATTAAGCGCTATGACGAAGGCGGAAGGCAGGCCCTGGCTCAACGACAGGTGTCTCAGCCGGCAGAGACCTGAGAGGTACTGCGAGCGAGTCGGCGCGGCCTCCGCGGCCGCCGGCGCCTGACGCGCGGCCCGGACGCACGGCACACGCAGCGGTAGCCCTGAGCCCGTCTTGAAACTGAAATGTCAACAAAGTTTTAGGGCCTATGAGCATGGCATTTATTTTACGCGCTTTACGTCGTTCTCGGAGCGAAAGTAAAAAAAAACAAAACTTGCGTCGACGGCGCTTGAAAAAAACGCCGTGTGCCTAGGTCCTAGGTAAGCTTAGAAAAGAGTTAAAGGAAAAGATAAAAGTATACCACCATCAACATTAACTTCGTATTGGAAATAGCATATGATTATCAAAGTACAAAGGCCTATAAAACTGACAAGATAGTTTTTTTTTTTTTTGTGTTTTCCCCTGTGTTATCTACAATCGGTCCTTCTGGCCATAATTAGATGAGTTCATTGTCGGGATCTATTATTGTCAGAGGATTTTCCATTGATCATCTTCTGTTATTTGGCATGACTAATCATTTCTCAGCTCCTTTTGTCAAGGTTTAAGACGCCGTACGTCTCACAATTAGCGCCGGAAATGAAAAAAAAATCATATCTTTTTTATGATGCGTTTTTAGCAAAAAACGCTCCTGCGATTTCTCAACGCGAGGCTTAACTATTTTTAGGACTTAAGGTTTGGATTCCAGGATTGCATTCTTAAGTTCTAGGATCTTGAATCCAAACCTTAGGTCCTAAAAATAGTTAAGCCTCGTGTTGAGAAATCGCCGGAGCGTTTTTTGCTAAAAACGCATCCAAAAAAAAGATATGAATTTTTTTTCATTGGCGGCGCTAGTTGTGAGACGTATTTCACCTTAAGGGAAAAAAAATCAACAAAATAATGAACTTACCTAGTTGGTGTTGTAGCTTCAATCGGTTTGAAGTAGCACAGCTCCTGCCTCATAGAATCGACGCTGTCCCTGTTCAGATTGTCAAGACGGTTCTTCTTGTGTTGAAGTATACCAGTGTACGGCAGTGATACAGGCAGGGAGGGTTTCACAGCTTTAGATTTGCCTTTTTCACATTCCACTTCTTCAGGAACTGTTTTCACGGAGCCGTTCTCTTTATTCCACAAGCCTGAGACATTCTTTATCTTTTTGTCTATGATATTTTTGAGGTATCTGCTGTAGCTTGGGACCATCTCTGGAGAGGCTTGACTGCTAGCCTTCTCTGTGTTTTTGGGCGTGGAGCTATCGGTGCTATTGTCATCTGTTAGTTCAGGATTGCTGTAAATGAGAATAACTTTTGTTATTTTAGCGTATGTTTATTAGTCACTTTGCAAGGCAGGACCTCAACCAGCCTATCCAGGTTATAATTTTTTCCTGCTTGCATTGCAAATGATCTGTTTTCATGGACAAAAAAGTATGCAGACAATTTATAGTCTCTCGTCTCCACAGGACTTAATACATACCTCTTGACAGTAGTGACTTTAGGCATACTTGGCTTACACAAGTATTGGTCAATCTTGTTTACTTTTGGCTTCCCTCTTGGAACATATTTTTTGGCACTGCTTGATGATCCAGAAACATCCTCCAGTGCAGCACTTTTTTGAATTTGTTGAGCTAATATCTCATCCTGTTTTAATCTTTCCAAATATTTTTTGTGGGCCTCTTTTTCCTCTTCAATGATTTTCCTATGGAATTTGAGAAAATACAGTACGATGATCTAGGTAAGTATGTAATAGTATGTAGCATACTTTTTGAATGCCCTGTTAAATTGACAACAAATTGATTGATTTAAGTACCTTTTTATCTCTAATATTGAAGTCAATTAACAAAAACGATATGAAGTCTTAATGTTATAGAAATAATAAAAAATTAGGGTTGTTGGGTCAAGTTTAGGTAAGGTCAAATAAGGGAATTAACTGTTTAGGGCATGCAATTTAAATGCTAGAACTACATACTTGACGAGGCTTTCTGTTTCCTTCAAATGCTTCTGTTCAATTTGCTGGCGCTCATTCCTCAGCCGCTTGAGCTCAGCTTCATACTCAGACCTAATTTCCCCCGGAGCGCTCAGCCGCAGAATAGGTTGATCTGGAACAGTGGTAAGAGTTAGAGAGACCTACCTCAAAAACAGCTGTGGGGCCGTCAAGTCAAATGCAACAGTTTCTTACCTTCTGGGAGCTGTATGTCATCTCCTCGTAATTTATCTTCAATTTCCTTTGCAAATTTAGTGTTAATGAAGTTCCACAGTTGATCGTTCACCAGGGTATTTTGTTTTGTTGTTGTTCTGAGCCATGAACCGATACGCAAACGACACAGAGGACAACACAAAGCATTATTTTCGACACTTCCATTGAAGCAGGCATGGCAGAAATTATGATAGCATGGTAGGGTCACAGGTTCAATGAGAATTGATTGGCAGATAGAACAAATTACGTCTTTCAATTGTAACTTTTCCAATTTCACTAATTTATTAATTTTAGACGGCCGCTTCTTTGACTTGGCCGCCATTTTTTCAACATTATTTTTTCTGACAGCTGACAGTTGGCTTCTAGTTCTAGCTTTTAAGTTTTTTTGTTGTTCTGTTGATTACAGGCAACAATCCTATCGAATTCAGTCTATCAAATCTAGAGTATATATTTTTTTATTGATTTGGTTGCTTTGATTGGTAATACATACAAATAGTTCTATTGTTTTCTTTCTAAGTTTTCTCAAATGTATGGAAAGTTGTATGGTGCAAAAATAAAGATAAGTGAACGAAGCCATATGACAGGCATACCAACATGACACGCGCGGACGCCATGTTGATTATTTTCTTTCTTTTTTCGTCATGCACCGACTCACATGTATTTGAGAACGAGAAAAGATTCAAGAGAAACCACGAGAAATATGGTGGCTGGAAGTGAATAAAATGATGGTGTTCTTTTGTTTGTGCAATCACAGTGAATTGTATCAAATGTTGCAGTGTTTCTATTGAAATCTGTTGTGAACACGGACAATATCTAGGAAATGTCTTCAATGCATTTTGTGGTCCATCCCTTGCCTGGGACGGAGGATCAATTGATTGATAGGTAAACATTCTTTACTTATTATTTGACTCCATTACGTTCATCTAATAAAATCCGACATTTCGGTTTTCATACATGGCATGGCATGAAACTTTGCCATCCACAGCCACGTTTCTGGGGTGTTTCACGTCAAAGATATTCCTGACACGGTTTTTTCATGTCCTCATGTCGGACCTAGCAGTGATGTTAGGAATGGCGTAATCTGTCGTTGACATGATCTCGCGAATACTCGCGATCAATTTGCGAACCCCGATATCAGCGCCGCATTCCTATTGTAACCGTGCCGACACCTAATCTGTTTTGATCAGTGATTCAATTCGATGGCCGTCTCCCGCATTGAAGTCGAGCCGCATCATTTTCAAAAAACCACAAATGAAATTAGCTTCTATTGACATTTATGTAATAAGCTCTAAAAGCATTACAACTAAATTGTTGTAAAAGTTACTTTGAAAGTCTGAAATTACACAAAAAATATGCAATGGCTCTATCTTTTGGATTAGACGGACAACTGACTCCTCTGATGATAACAGTTCTGAGCTTTGCATCAGCTGATTCTGTTTGACCTTAATTTCTACCAACAAACTTGTCTGTGGAAGTATAATGTAGTGTGGCCTCTGCCAAGAACTCTAAATAGAAAAGCAGAACATTATTTGAATATCAGTACATTGAGGGCCATTCAGACATCGGAATATTGGACTTCCAAGTATGAAGGCGGATGGAGAACAAAAATTTAAGCATAATTGCTTTTTGAATGACCCAAATCCATCAAGAAATGACAAAGTTGGAGAAGTTAAAAGTTCGGTTTTTTCAAAATGCAACCAGCTGGCTTGAATTCTATTGTGTAGGTTTTTTTTTTGTTTTAAGGGCAGCACAATTAACCGTTATACCTACAGAAAAACTCTCAGAAAAGAAAGTCTTCGGATTGCAAAAATATTACATGTGGCTCGAGATTTGACAAAACTTTTTTTTGTCCCATTCGATTTTATTTCTTGCAAGGGTCAAGTCATGGTCAAAACACTAAAAATATAAGAAAATATATTTTAATAATACAGGGTGGCACATTGAGATCGGTCAGTGGTGGGAAACTTCTAAAATATAGGTGACATGAAAATATGCATTTTAAGAACCTGTGCAGTGCACTAAAACAGCTATAACTTTGTCATTTCTTATCAGAATTGAATAAGTTTTTCCACAGAAAATTTCTGTGAATGAAAAAATGTATAAAACTGTATACTTGGTTCAAAACTTGAATGATCCTCATTCACTATTAAGTTAAGACATTTCTGTTACCCCATAACCCCTTTATCAGGTTAACCACCTTAGATTAGGAAGTAAGTCATTGTGTAGACTTTGTGTCCCACAAAAAATGCGAAGATACGTCGAACAAAGACTTATATTTAAAGACGGAGGTTCTCAATTCCAATGTACCTAAAATAATTATTCTTAATTTACAAACCTTAGGCCTTGTAGATTATTTGTACAACACCACTCACACTAGATGGCTGAAATGATCACAAGATAGACATGGTCTGCCTTAGTGGGATAAGATAAAATAGAATATTCTTTATTGTACTAGAAAACTTTTTATGGACAGACAGTATAATAGATTAATGGTACAAATTTGCGGCCTTATTGCTAACAGCAATCTCTTCCAGGCATGTAATAAAAGTAAGATGTGTAGACCTTACTTTTATTAGATGACACACCATTCTTTAACACATTCAAGGACACTCGCTCTTGCTCTATTATTCTTTCTATTGTCATTTACAGCAAAAGGTGGCGTGTCCCTGAATATGTTAACAGCATTCTAACTGCCTGAAATTAAATAAATGACCACTCTCAGATCATCAAAAAATATTAAAGCTGGCATCTATCTCTAGTTAGAGAATATTGAAAACCCCATATTATTATGATTAGCAGTGTTGCTCTCTAACAGACAAAATGGACTAATTTGTCAACTTGTTTTTATGTAATCGGCAAACAAACAGGTAGAGGGATTTTTTTAAGCAATAGGCGACGAGACAACATCTTGTAGAGACTTGTATTTTAAATGATGATGGAAAGAAGAGGCTCTGCAAATCTTCATAGTGGTTTATTGGAGAAACATTGTACACTAAAGATATTGTTTGTGGTTCTGGGCTGAAGCGAGCACTCGCTGGCTTTGAACATGCACTGTAAGCTAGACACAGCAATCTTTGTGACGTAGATAAAATCTGGAATTCATATTCCAAGCACTAAATATGATACCTGAGAGCTTTAAATAGCGAAGAAATGAACAGATGCAATGGGCTAACAAACACTTAAATTTCACAGACTCAAAGAAGTAGCTGAGCGCTGGAACAGATATGGCACAGGGGCTGGATCGTCGGCCCTCAGCCAATTGCGTGGCGTGCGTGCCGTCGCGGCGGGGCCGGCCCACGTGGCTTGCCTCCTCGAAGACGGCACCATTTGCCGCGCAGCCTTCTCCATCATCCCAGATAGGCTGGATCTGAGCAAAGCTGACGCTAGCAAGAGCGGCGGGAATGGAGGGGGCGGCAGTGGTGGTGGGGGCGGCACTAGCGGTGGCAAGCAGGGCGGCAGCGGGGGAGGCTGCGGATCGAGGCAGCAGCCCCGCACCAGAGCCCGCATTATGAGGAACTCAATTCGAGCTGCACATCATAGCTCACAAGGTAATTTGGACATACTCTACGTTTAGTATTTCGCGACATTGAAATTGCACATCATCAATGACGTCAAATAGTAATTGGATTGCAAATTATTATGTAATAACTAGCTGACCCGGTGAACTTCGTATCACCTGAAATAGTTTGACTCTCCGCGTCAAAAATGGCGATTCCAATACAAAATGACCAATTTTTATTTCTTCCGTTTTCAGCTAATCTATTAACTTTTCCCATATTTCTTTGCTTTTAAACCTATGGTGAACTAAACAAAACAGTAAATATGCAAATCGGACAAGCCGTTTCTTAGTTTTAGCGAGACTAATGCACAGCGATTCATTTTTATACAAAGTGTTACAAAAGATGCTAACTCTTTTTACAGGGTCATGGTACCTGATGATAGGGATTACAACCAAAATATTTTTTTAGCTCTATGATGTTCCGTTGATTTTTAAATAATTAAAATGTAAGCGCTGTGACGGGAGAAAAGTATTTTTAAAATACTTTTCCATAGACTTTCACTATGTTTTAACAGGCTGAAGCTATTAAAATACAGCTAAGCAAACAACCATTTTTTTTAATTGGAGCTAAATCTAAAAACGAAAAAGTTTTGAAAATTTTACAATTTTGAGGTTATAAAAAAAAAGTTGTGTTTTTCAACTTTTTTTGCAGATTTGTCATTATGTTGACCAGCAGGTTACACCCTGTAAAAAGAGTTAGTATCTTTTGTAACACGTTGTATATATAGATAATAGATAATGATATTCGCAAATGCAATCCTTATAATTTAATTGTTGTTTCTGAGTATTAGTATTGAGTATTAGTACTGTCGCAAGTTTATGGCTCAACTCGTTTACTACGGAAAAATATTGCAACTGAACAATAGAAGTTCCAGACAGAATGGATGTTTATCAATACTATGGCGACTAAATAATTACATATTTGTTTACACAGAAACTCAAATCATTGGAACTGCTACTCGTTTTTGTAATATTTTTTTGCAAAAACCAATGTTTGGCGGCAGACTCCGCAGACTACTTTTTATGCAAACCAAGTAACAAATGCGGTGCAAAGTCGCCTCTCTATTAAATATAGTGTCCGTCCAAAAACCTACAGGATCGACGAGCCGCGCCACGGGCGTCATCATAGGCGCCTCGGGCTCCGGGCGCGTGGTCTCAGTACCCGCGCCCTTCGTGCCAGAAGACTTGGTCACTCAGGCGCAGGTGGTGCTGCAAGGCAAGAGCCGCAGCCTCATCATACGCGAGCTCCAGGTGAGAGAGCATTCATTCCGGAAGAAACATGGTAATTCGAACCTCGAATATCAGATCAAAAACCATCAGCCTGAAATTCCCCTTAAAAATTTTACACTTGTAGAGTCAGACGCAACACCCGAGTAGTTAAGGACGCTGAGACATCTTGGATAAAACGTAAAAGGGATAGACGAACTTTCCAGATAGCTCAGTGTCGATAAAATAGAGTGAGACAGAACTAAGGTTAGAAAGAGACAAAGCTCTTTTCTGGAACGTTCGGGCGTAAATCTTTCGGAGTCTTTCGATATCATTCGAGTTCTTTCAAGAAGTTTCTAGGTCATTCATGTATGTTTTAGAATGTTTTCGAACCTTCTGGAAAGCTCCCGAAATGGTAGAATAGTATGGAACTAACTGGAAGTATGAAAGTGATAGATGACATTGTTAGAATAGGATAGAGGTAGAGTGCAAGATAGATAGAGTAATATTCGAGAACTTTCCCGCACCTATCGACACCTTATGTATTTTTAGACTATTCCATGCCCATGGCCGTTTGGTATATTCTACGATACAGTGCAGTGCTTGATCATACTTTATTGTTATGAAGATCCCGCGATATGACAACGAGGCATGTTTCAGCGCACGAACCTGGACGTAAACCTGGCGGTGAACAATCTGCTGTCGCGCGATGACGAGGAAGGAGAGGAGCCAGAGGGGGGCGAGGGCGGCGACGGCTACGTACCGGAGGACCTCATCTCTCTATTGGACGGAGGCTTCCACGCGACACAGCAGGACCACTCCGTCATCATCGACGCCGACGCCATGTTTTCGGAGGAAATCTTCGGGTACGCGGCCATACGAAGGTACACCTGTCGCGCTAAGCTCCGCTGTGACCCTCCACTCGCGCGCGGGGTTGGAAGAAAAGTCTTCTCTCGGTTCATGGAAGTTGAAAGTCAATGATTTAATTCAGAGGTCGGACAAAGGCTTGTCTTTTTGTAAACATAGAGCTGTGGGATAGTTTCTGTCGCGTTTTGTGAAGGATGACTTGAACATCGACGAAAACGACGCTCTCCGATAGTATTTTGTAAATTTGTTTAGCCTAATAATTTCAACTCTTTTACAAAATCATTGATTTTATTGAATAATATCATTCGATGCTTGATCGAAATGATTTAAATCATGCCAACCCTGCTCACGCATTCCTGTCCATATTAAAAGTTGCCCCCACACCGATCTAAAGCACGCACACTTGCTTCCGCAGTTTCCGTTTAGTTTGTTCGCTTGTTGTTGTATATGACTTCGTAGTTTTGTTGTGGATTGTTCTCAATGTTTGTTCATCTGTCGGTTTCTTAAACTTACCTCAATTCAGACCCCGTTGCAAAACAATAATCGGGTACTGACTGTCGAGCCACCTGGCAAATCGAGTGTCCTAGCGTAATCCAGTCTCGAATTAGTTCTGTTTACGCTGGGAGAATTTCTGCTTCGGGAGGAGGCTCGGTCAGTAACAGCCTAAGCAAGCACATAACCGCGCCTAGTGGATGGAGCCCTTTTGTATGTAGACGCAACGTTCAGCAGCGCGTAGGTTATGTGCTTAGGCGGGTTTTACGAGTCACGCTGACGCTCGGAGCTGAGAGACCAATATGTATGGTGACTATAGAATTATTGCTCGGCGCTGAGAGACCAATTGTATGGAATTGGTCTCTCAGCGCCGAGCGTCAGCGTGACTCTAAAACCCGCCTTAGGCTCTAAGAGCGGAAAGACAACCTCAATAGGGGTGAAAAAGTGCGATTCTGATGGCCACTGCAGAGTGCAGACCGCAGCGCAGGCCACTAGAGCTGCGATGCAGTCTGCTGCATTACCTTTGCCGGATTACATAAGATAGGACTACAACTGACATAAGACAACAGGTTTCTCACGCAGTTGGATAATTAATAGGATTAAACATGGAAGAAAAACCTGTTTTGATTGCACGCACCTGACAACAAAGGGGTTTTGATTGGTTGATAGAAAAAGTGTAATATTAAAAAAATCGTAAACCTTTGATCCTATCGAACCACAACACGCATTATAAGCGGCCGGCCAAAAAATACGCTTGCTACCACCGCTTTGCGGTCTGCATTCGCCATCACAACCGCACCGCTAGAGGCCGACAGCCCAAAGCCGCGCGCCGACTACAGCGCCTCTTTCTCCGACACCGCAGTCGCAGCGGCGGCGGCGGCAGCGGCGGCGGTAGCAGCAGCGGGCCACGCGGCGGCGGCGCGAGCCGCGAGGGCGGCAGCGCGGCACAGGAGCGCCCGGCCGAGTTCAGCCGCTGGCGCGAGAGGCAGTACTTCGGCCCGCGCCGCTGGCTCGAGACTGCCCTGCGCGACACCTCGTGGGAGAAGGACGGAGGTGAGCCAAGTAAGGACACCATTCATTACTTGCTAACCCTAGTTTCTGTTGTAGACTTGTAAACTTTCAGTCGGGAACTTGTAGGTTTAAGAATCCCCTGGAGCTCTGCAGCCCTCTCGCTCGCACTTTTCAACATTTTTATTTTCAACATTTCACTTTTCAATGATTCAACTTCATTCTCTTACAATCAATTTAAATGTTGAAAAGTGCGAGCGAGAGGGCTGCAGAGCTCCAGGGGATTCTTAAGCCCCGACGATGGTATGTATTGATGTCGTAAGTTATCTATCTGTTGCATTCCGTGCAGGCGGTCTAACAATAATTAAGCTACCGAGTCAAGTAACTGTCGATGCGAATTTTCTAACCTCATTGATACTCGTCTTACGGACGATGGGGCGCCATCTAGTGTGATAGTTTGCACTTATTGGTAGAGCGCCTGCACGGATTGCAAGAGGTTGTGGGTTCAAATCCTGTCCCGAGCAAATTTTTTAACCTTATAGAAATCTTTATAATTAATATTTGTTTGGTACCCTTCTTCACTCTGACCGAGACATCACCAAGTATTTTAACCATCACTTTCCCTCTTCCAAGTCGAGAGCAAGAAGAAGGACTCTGCCATGGCAGCCTCCCCTCTGTGGGTGTCCGAAGAACTAGAGTACTGGGATAGCAACACTCGCTTTACCCACATCGCGGCCACATACGGCGAGCTGGTCGCCATCTCGACTCAAGGGCAGCTGCACCAGTGGCGCTGGGCCGACGCGCATCCGTATCAGCGCAACGATGTAAGTGCTTTTCTACAGGGTGCACTCGAATTCGATAGCGGAATTTCAAGTAGACTGTCTACTCATCAATACAAACAACTTCTATTAGGTGGCATACATACATTTGGCGCAGTACTGAGTCTACCTTTTGTATGGAACAGCTGATATTTTTTCCCGCCATTTTTTAGCCACCTAGTAAAGTTGTTTGTAATGATCAGTAGACAGCCTACTTGAAGTTCCGCTATCGAATTAGAGTGCACCCTGTAGTTCAACCTATAACTAAGGCCTTTGCATCTACGCAACGAGATGATTGATACAGCGTCCAGTTGCACCTTCACTCTTACTAGGTGGGATGGTCAGGATGGTATAGGTGCTGGGCAAGCCTACTCCATCTAAAACAATGTCCCAGGCACTGCAGCGCCCCAGTGGTCACTTCACTTGTTCAAATAATTGTAAATAACATGACTCGATTAAAAAGTTTTGGATTTGTAATATATTTTTATCGGACCGGGCCGATTTTGATGTGAGATTTTAATTTTTCTGGTAAAATAAACACAGAAAATATAATATCGTTAACATCGACGGGCTATTACCAGCTTTTTTTCCAATTCGGGGTCAACAATGCAGGGTTCTACCTTGTCCTAGCTATAGGCTACGAGTATACTCATTGAACTACCTTATTTATTTTGGAACAACCTCAATTTCGGTTCTTATTGTCTATAAGATAGCATTTTATTTTGCATTATGTGTATGATTACAAAATTACCTCGTTGCTTTCTAACGACAGTTTGCGATGCGAGCCAAGCGAATTGTGTTTCAATTACTGTATTCGGTTTACACGTGGATACTTCGCTACATATAATGCATGGTTGCATGCCTCAACTTTGCCTAGGACTGAATTATATTCTTCTTGAAACTTAATAGTTACATGCAATACAAACATATCTGTACTAACCTATCTGGTTTAATTAATTAAAACACCTTCAAGCTATAAGCGACTTCGTCACACCTTACTTCCTCTTCACAATTAACCTATTTATCTAGGTATACAAGCTTAGGCATTTGCATCTACGTAATGAGATGATACAGCGTCCAGTCGCACCTTCAATCACACAAGATGATGAAGTGACCATTTGGACACTGCAGTGCCCTCTAAAACTATCTATCTATAATCTACTTGTCCCAACAGGCTACCGGATCCGGAAGTACTTTCCACCCGCGCGGGACATGGCTGGGTTTGACCCCGGGAGAGCGCATTATCAACATCAGCGCCGCCGGCATCCGTGTTTCTGTGCTGACCGACTCGGGACGAATCGCCACGTTCCTAGACGAGTCTATTGGTAAGGACAACACAAACTTTTTAACAGGCTCAGACTAAGGGGCAATTTGACAGTTTCAAAATCGACGGTCAAACGCCGATTTCGCAAGCGTTTTCACAATAAATCCAGTATCAGGCTGTTAATCGCCGAACCCGAAACTGTGAAATAGAATCCTTTCAAGACTATGAACGCGACCGCTTGAACGCCATCGGATTGTGATAAACTTTTGCAATATTTACTTCAATTGTATAATAGTGTAGCGTTCTTAAATAAATATGCGACGTTATCGATGAAGTCGCGTATATAATGGTCGCTTCGCCTCACGAAGATGACTGAACTAAACCATGGTCTACGTCAACCTGGGCAAGAGTAGTTTTTACTATTCCTATGGTCCAGCTTGACAAACCTAATATTTTATAAGTAATATCTCACAATGCCTTACAGCTCACGCTCCGGGCGCGGCCCGTCTCGAACACCCGCTGCAGACATTCACGGAGTTCGGCACCGACCGCGCGATATCGCTCCACGTGTGCTCTCTCTATACTGTTGCCCGATTGGACTCCGGTGCTCTGTATTGGTGGTACGTACCGAGTGGATTACTATAAAAGCTTTAACAGTAAGTATTCTTTTCGATAGTATAATTTTCATTATTGTAAACAACAGAACAAAACAATAATTCTGCCAATTATGTGTTCTGGTCATAAACTACTTTTTGGGCAGTGCCTCTGCTTTGTCGACCAGAACACATAATCGGCTGAATTATTGTTGTTCAATGAAATGAATACTATGTTATTGCCGCGAACGAAAAATCGCTGAATAAAAATATCTCAGATTAGCTTCAAAATTTCAAAAACTGTGAGAAAAATTAATTTCTCGCCACGCTGATATCCGTTGGACCTTAACAATACCATTATCTCTCTAGGGGCGTCCTGCCGTTGGGGCAGCGCGCTCGGCTCTGGGAGAAGCACCGCGCTCGCTCCCGCCGCCAGCAGCGCGGTCATTCCTCCGCCACGCCGCAGGACCTGCAGGCGGGCCAGAGCGTCACCATGAAGAACGCTCCCATGTACCAGCCCGGCGCTGTCGGTGAGTTTGCTATGTTGGGCCAACATTATCTCTCTAGGGGCGTCCTGTCTCTGGGAGAAGCACCGCGCTTGCTCCCGCCGCCAGCAGCGCGGTCATTCCTCCGCCACGCCGCAGGACCTGCAGGCGGGCCAGAGCGTCACCATGAAGAACGCACCCATGTACCAGCCCGGCGCTGTCGGTGAGTTTGCTATGTTGGGCCAACATTATCTCTCTAGGGGCGTCCTGTCTCTGGGAGAAGCACCGCGCTTGCTCCCGCCGCCAGCAGCGCGGTCATTCCTCCGCCACGCCGCAGGACCTGCAGGCGGGCCAGAGCGTCACCATGAAGAACGCACCCATGTACCAGCCCGGCGCTGTCGGTGAGTTTGCTATGATCGACCAACATTATCTCTCTAGGGGTGTACTGCCGCTGGGGCAGCGCGCTCGGCTCTGGGAGAAGCACCGCGCTCGCTCCCGCCGCCAGCAGCGCGGCCATTCCTTCGCCACGCCGCAGGACCTGCAGGCGGGCCAGAGCGTCACCATGAAGAACGCTCCCATGTACCAGCCCGGCGCTGTCGGTGAGTTTGCTATGTTATCTCTCTGGGGGCGTTCTGCCGCTGGGGCAACGCGCTCGGCTCTGGGAGAAGCACCGCGCTCGCTCCCGCCGCCAGCAGCGCGGCCATTCCTTCGCCACGCCGCAGGACCTGCAGGCGGGCCAGAGCGTCACCATGAAGAACGCTCCCATGTACCAGCCCGGCGCTGTCGGTGAGTTTGCTATGTTATCTCTCTGGGGGCGTTCTGCCGCTGGGGCAACGCGCTCGGCTCTGGGAGAAGCACCGCGCTCGCTCCCGCCGCCAGCAGCGCAGCCATTCCTTCGCCACGCCGCAGGACCTGCAGGCGGGCCAGAGCGTCACCATGAAGAACGCACCCATGTACCAGCCCGGCGCTGTCGGTGAGTTTGCTATGTTCAGCCAACATGTTGGTGAACATAAGTCTCTGTTAGAATACGCCACATACTCGACCAGCTGTTATCAGATGATAACAAAACATGACAACAAGAAAATCGACTTTTCACTTCTGACCAAAATTTCGACGGTACAATCTTGTTCACAATATGGACACCGGGGCCGCGGCAGACCGCGATGGAGATGGCGGGACGACCTCACAACTTTTTGCGGGGTTGGCAAGAGACGACCGAGGATAGAGAGGAGTGGAAGAAAAAAGGGGAGGCCTACTGCTGGGAGGCCCCAGCAGTAGGAGGCAACATAAAAAAAAATCTTGTTAGAAGCCAACATAGGTTGAACTTCGAAAATAAAGTCAATTATCCTGATGTTGCCTGGAGCAACTCCGAGTAAACTAACTCGGAGTTGCTCCAGGCCTCAACGCAAAGGGTCCAGCAAAATCACTGCGCCTTCTCTCGCCCGCAAAATTTTATAGAGTCTGTCCAAAGCAGTGGTTCGCGCTCCTATCCTATTGCATGGAGGGCATATTTGAGTTTCTTTCTCGAAACTCTGCTACCTATTTCACTGACCACGTTATCGTCTCCCAACAGGTTTCAACATGTCCAGCGGAGTGCCAAAGGTGGGCATCCTGCAGAACGCTGCCTGGAACCTGTCTGACATGTGCCGGTTCAAGATGCTGCCGCCGCCGCAGCCCGACCGCTCCGTCTCTGACAAAGACAAGAGGGATTTGCAGGTACATGTGCAGTTAGGAACCAGGGGCTTAATTGTCTAACTTTTGAATCTATCGCGATCCCTTTCAATTTGACGTTTGAAGGGTGCTGACGAACTTCACACTGCATTTATTAGTCACAAACTGTCATTGAAAGCGATTCAGGTAAGGATAGGGGTTGCGACTCGATTTTGAAGGATATTGAGTGAAGAAAATAGCAAAATTGTTCACTCAATATCATTCAACCTTATGGCGTTTTGACTCATTCGTTCTGTTTGTGATTGTGATTTCAATACTTAGACAATTCGATTCTAAAGTCGCAATCACGATCATGATCCCGATGCCATTGAAAGGGATCGCGATAGATTCAAAAGTTAGACAATTGAGCCCCTGGGGCCTTACCGTCGAACTTTTCAATCTATCGCGATCCCTTTCCATTTGACGTTTGAAGGGTGCTGACGAACTTCAGACTGCATTTATTTGACACAAACGGTCATTGAAAGCGATTGAGATAGTCATAGTGATTGCGACTCGATTTTGAAGGATATTGAGTGAAGAAAATAGCAAAATAGTTCACTCAATATCATTCAATTTGTATGGCGTTTTGACTGATTCGTTCTGTTAGCGATTGTGATTTCAAACTTAGACAATTCCATTCTAAAGTCGCAATCACGATCATGATCCCGATACCATTGATAGGGATCGCGATAGATTCAAAAGTTAGACAATTAAGCCCCTGAGGCCTCGGACTCTATGGAACTGTTTGAAAATGTATAAGACTTCTCGAGGATTAAAGTTCCATTTACATGGCGCGTTCTGAAGCTTATGACCGCTATCTTTTGTGCGTTCTGAGGAGGAATAGGGATGGTTTTGACACAAAATACTTATACCTTACGAAGTCCCGTTTGTAAGCCATGCCTTAAGGCAGGGTGGATAGTGAAACTCCTGCGGGAGAAGTATAGCAATGACGCATCTCTTATTTGCATTCGCATGCAAGATACACTAAAGAAATCGAAAATATTGCCATATCAAACCCTAGAATTAGGTAAGAGCTATCTTTTAAGGCAAGTTTCGTGTTGATGTTCGTAATAGATTTGAAGAAATTTTCATTCAAAAACTGAGGAAGTTAGTACTGGGAATTTGTTTTTTTCAACGAAAATATTTTGCAAACTGTCATGATTTACAACACGAAAAATGGTGTGTTTGATAGCACTTACCTAATTCTAGGGTTTGATATGTGAATATTTCACGATTTTAGTGTATTTACGATTTTGATGTTGTAAATGTGCTATTCTTTTCTCGCAGGCGTTGAATACATTGTTTACTTAGTCAATTTGACAGTTCGTCCGTACCGGGGATCGACGTTCATCCAAACAAAGTGAATCACGTTCCAAACTGTCAAAACTTAGTTTGGTTTTCTGTTTTTTTTTTTTTTTAGTTGGTTGTTGCTTGATTGAATAATAATAAATGCTTGCAGATCTTGCAATAGATAGATATTTTGGATAACAGACGAAGAGCGTGAGTCGTGGGCAGCTGCGGCGTCTGAAGATTCTCTTTCGATCTTTGTATCCAACTGTTGCTTGCTAGTTCAACGCGCGATAGGTACACACGACAGCATGTCAGACTGTACACTTTTGTTGTAAAGTCGCCCGTAACGTAACCGAGTACTAGCATGTAAGTATAAACACGACAGCACGTCAGACTGTACACCTCTGTTGTAAAGTTGCTCTTAACGTAACCGAGTAGAGTGCTAGTATGTAAAGGTCGACGTGCTGTCGTGTGTACTTACTAGGTACACACGACAGCACGTCAGAGTGTAAACTTTTGTTGTAAAGTCGCCGTAACGTAACCGAGTAGAGTGCTAGCATGTAAGGGTCGACGTGCTGTCGTGTGTAGGTACATACCTACCTATTACTTACCTAATTTGGTAGTCATCAAGATCGCAGAGTACCTACCTACCCCTTTTTGTCATACGCCGCACGCGACGGCTACCTACCACGGATTTGCCTTACCTAAGCCGCGCGTGACGGCTAAAGTCCGTTCGCTATCATAGTGTCACTTTGATATTTGCCGCCTTGGTGCGCGGCGGCTTTTCACAAAAGAAATTAAAGGAAGCCGACGCGGCGCAAACACGCCAGTGAATTTGGCTCGCCGCTCGTCAAAGAAGCGTCGTATTGAAAGGTTGTGCTTGTGACTTAGTATTTTGTATTGAGTGTCGATCGCTCTGCGTGAAGATAAAATGTTTTTTCGTCCGTGGAAGGACCGCGAGGTGCCTCTAGACGCAACTTCGAATGACGCAAAAATTAAAAGACGAAGGTTTTGTAAAACATTTTAGCAAATTCCAGTTAGGTAATGTCCATCAGCATTGTGTTGAAATGAATATGTCTGCGCCCATCACAGATACTTCGAAAATAGTTGGTATCCCAAGAACCAAGATTGCCGTCGTGTGTCAATAATAGGATAGCGAACGGACTTTACCTACCACAGATTTGCCTTCATCGAGTCCTATCAAATATGTATAACGTGTTAGTAACAAAAGATCTTAACTCTTTTTGCAGGGTTTACCTACTGCCTACTGATCAACAAGATCACTACCTGCTGAAAAACATTTTTTATTTTATAACCTCAAAAGTGAAAATAAATCCAGTTTTTCTTTTTTTATTTAGGCCTAGTTCAAATTAAAACATGATTGTGTGCGTAAGTGCATTGGCATATTTTTAAGCTGATAAATAAAACACGGTGAAAATCAGTGAAAACCATATTATTTTAAAAGTACTTTTCTCTTGCCACAGCGGTAACATTTTATTAATAAAAAATCAATGGAACTTCATAGACCAAAAAATCCCTATCACCGGGTGCTATTCTATTACCCTGTAAAAAGAGATAGTTATCTACCTACATCTTTATTTATACAATGTATAGTATTGTATAAAAACATACAAAGGAATCCTAAAGTTAGTAATATAGGCTGAATTTTATAAAAACCAAAAACCATTTGGCAAAACATACTTTATTATCATAACCATGTATGTACGGTCGGCCACAGTCACAGATACCCCATAGCAGCTCTTACCGCGTGCGGCATAAGGGCGCCAATCAAACAAAAAGGGGTATCCTAGCGTGTGGCCGACTACTGTATGTCGATCTTTCTGCCCCGCCAGCTATAATCTCGGTCTTGCATCGCCACACATCCATGTAGAAGGTTATCTAAAAAGAAAATGATAATTATGTTATACAATAATAATTAAAATACATACCTATAGCATTCCTTAGACAAAGTGAAGAAAAACAAAAAAAGATTTTGGGTAAACAAACAGAGTCGTAGTTAAAAAAATACATGCACCTCATAACTTGTTGTTAACTTCAGTAAGGCTCATAGCTTTTCCAAATTACAATTTGCACGTGTTTTGTAATAAAGTTGTAATTCTTATAGTTTTGTATGGGAATAACATTTAATTTTCCTAGGCTTGGGATCAGCACTATTTAGTTACGCTACACTTTGACTAATTCTACTTTTATGGACTTTCAAAAGTTTTCCATCATTTCGAGACCTTTGCAAGGCTGTTGCACACCCGTGGTGACAGTAAAGTTGTCTTGAATACCTACTTATATCTTGATTTCAGCACCACTAGCGTGGAGCCCATGTTTAGCCCAAAACCATAACATGGAGCTGGGAGGCACGGACTCATTGTTTAGTCAGCGGTCCTGTTGCTTGCTACCGGATGGTAGGTGGCCTTTAGTTTGTCAACTGAACTTTGGTTGCGAGCAGGCAGCTGCAAAGAAGTAATAGGAGGAGTTTAGTTTAGGGAAGGTACCTACTTTAGTGAAATATGTGCTAGTCCCTTTGAATACCTTATTTGGACTTGAATTATGAAGAAGCTTTAGCAAGCAGTATTGCTACTAGAAACTCACAAATGTAGGTACATAACTTTTAAGACAAAAACATAGCTAGCTCATAGACATAGCTACATACCCGCACCGCTCACTAACAGTGAAAGAAAATATCATGAGGAAACCCGCAGCTTAGTTAGCTCATCAGATAAGTAAGATTGACGTATTGACCTCTTTTCTGGGGGCTAGGCCGACGATGGTAGTTGCTGGGCAAGCCTACCTACTCCACTAAACAATGTCCCAGACACAGCAGCGTCGAATTGTCACTTCACCCATCTAGTGCAGTGAAGGTGCCACTGGACGCTGTATAATATAAATCATCTCATTGCGTAAGCGTAAAGGTCTCAGTTTTATAGAACATCCAATTCAAAGCTAGTAGGTAATTTCGCTACGAAAATCTGTCAGTAGGTACTTACTTTCAATTCCTAAACATACCGATGTGATAGGTATCAGAAAATTGTTCTGAGTATTCTACTGGAAGGAACACTACATTCAGTCCGCATCCGCAATGAATGAAACACTCTAAACACTGTTTATTTATCACAGGCACCAAAGAGAATTACCGGCACAGCCAGCACTTGTACCTATTTTGACAGATATTTTTTTATCTTGTGTCACTAATGCGTTTCGTTCATTCCATAAAACGTTGAGTTTTGTTACAGTTATTCAAACAACTAGGTAATGCATACTAACATTTAATTTTGATAAGTCATAAATATAAATAAAACGGAATGAACATTTATTTGATTATTATTTTGCTAAAAAATATATTATTTTATCGCACATGAAAAGTCAATCTCGAAAAATGCCAATTTGTTTTACGACGAATAATTCGAGTTCGCGATCTGGGGGCACGGCAGTGCCCCCGCCAAGTCGAGCGCGAAGCAAACACTGCCGTACCATACTTTACTGGAACCATTTCGCCGCATTTTCAGGCCCAATTATTTGAGAACCTCTGGATAAGACTATAGTTGTAAAATGACCGTCACATTCCATAACCGTCCGTCATTTATAATAAATGTCCGGTCACAATCGACATTTATGGTCACATTGGACAAATAGATATTTTGACTTGAAAAGTGTGTCGATGCTTTTATTTCGCTCTTGCCCTAGCCATCTTAGGCTGTATGTGCATCGCCGGTGCTGCCCCGCACCCCACGATACAGTGCTATTGGACAAATAGGTATTTTGGTTTCCATAAATGTTACGTTATCTCGTAAATTAAGAGGTTTAGCGCAAAAATAACGAAATTTTCGAACCCCCTTGCACCCCGAAATCAACTATTTTACTTCATTATATTTTCTAAAAACCGATATACAGGGTGTTAAACATTCAGGACAAATTATTATTTAAGAATATAGGCGAAAATTGGGGGATGTCCGGTATTTTCCGGTTCGAAGGACCACTCAATAACAAAAAAAAGGGTATCTTAGCATGTCGCTAACCGTACCTACTGACCTGCCCGTTGTTTTTAATCGTGTTTGACTGTTTGTCACACTTTCAGCAATACCCTGAATGTTTAACACCCTGTATGTCGGTTTTTAGAAAACAAAAATAAGTAAAATGGTTGATTAAGTGGATATTAGGGGGTTCGAAAATTTTGTTATTTTTGCGCTAAACCACTTAATTTACGAGGTAACATAACATTTATGGACAGCGTAAATGAAGACGTGCCCGGAATTTACAATTCCCCCTTATCTGTGAAACTACTAAGTCGATTTTTTTTAAATAAATACAGATTATAGGTATTTACCTAGATTGCAGGAAAACCTATAAAAAGATTCCGGTATTTATAGTAACAAAAAATATTTGAACGAGCGAGCGAAGCGAGCGAAGTTCTCCGAGTCTACTGGAACAATCCGGCGTTTGTATGTATGTATGTATGTATGTATGTATGTATGTATGTATGTATGTATGAATGTTCGTTCGACGATAACTTGAGTAAATTTATTCGGATCGTCATGAAATTTGGTAGGCAGGTAAATGAGGCCAAGAGAATTTTTAAGTTCGAACATGAGCCAAATCGGTCGAGGGGTTGCTGAGATATGGGGTCGCGAGTTCATAGTTCGGGGCGAACCACTAGTATACAGGGTGTTAAAAGACCGCCAACAGACCCGAAAGCCACGCATACTAGACACCAAAACAAAGTATTTTTTCGATAAATTATTGCTGGGAAATGATTTTGGTTTTTTAGGTTACTAGTGGTTCGCCCCGAACTGTGAACTCGCGACCCAAGTTAGTTTGTGTAACTTTGCTAACGCCATTCACGCAGGCGCGCGCGCGCTTTACATATTATGTGTACCACCCCATATCTCGTCAACCCCTCGACCGATTTGGCTCATGTTCGAACTTAAAAATTCTCTTGGCCTCATTTACCTGCCTACCAAATTTCATCACGATCCGACTAAATTTACTCAAGTTATCGTCGAACGAACATTCATACATACATACATACATACATACATACATACATACATACATACAAACGCCGGATTGTTCCAGTAGACTCGGAGAACTTCGCTCGCTTCGCTCGCTCGTTCAATAATTTTGAAAAATATTTTATCACTCAATGGAGGTGTAAAGCACAGAAGTCATATTGCGCAAGCGTAGGTATAACTTTATGTTACTTAAGCTTGAAGTGCAAATGTTTAGAATACATTGCGGGTTGCAATTTTAACGTCGTTTATTGTAAGAAATATTCATAATTTTGATATGGCTTCTTGAGAAGGTATGTTAAGAACTAGATACTGAATGCATTTCTGCAAAAAAAAGTTTTGAAAAGTCCGACTTTGAACCTCATTATCTCGGAAACCGTTGATTTCCCAGGCATAGTTCCTTGGGCAAAAATGTTCCTTATGAGGACAATACGTGGTTTCCCGCTTTGTTGGCTGTCTTTTAACACCCTGTATTGTATGTCAGTACGGAACCCTTAGTGCACGAGCCTGAAGCCTTATTGAACGAGCGAGCGAAGCGAGCGAAGTTCTCCGAGTCTACTGGAACAATCCGGCGTTTGTATGTATGTATGAATGTTCGTTCGACGATAATTTGAGAAAATTTGGTCGGATCGTTATGAAATTTAGTAAGCGGGTAAATGAAATTAAAAGAATTTTTAAGTTCGAACATGAGCCAAATCGGTCGAGGGGTTGCCGAAATATGGGGTTGTTAAGTTTATATGGGGTCGCGAGTTCACAGTTCGGGGCGAACCACTAGTGCCAATTGGGACCCTATTACTCCACCTCCAATGTCTGTCTGTCCGTCTGTCTATCCGTCTGCCTGTCATTCTATCTGTCCTTCTTTTAAAGAGCTGCCCGGCTGTTTCTTGGGATCCGCAATAGGTAGCGAATTAAAAATATCACAGAACATGTATTGCTATGGCGGGTTACCTAAAAAAAAACCGCCAAGTGCGAGTCAGGCTCGTGCACTAAGGGTTCCGTACTGACATATACAATATTTTTATTATCAAATATAAATACCGGAATCTTTTTATAGGTTTTCCTGCAATTTATAGGTAAATTCTGTATTTATTCCGTATTTATTTCAAAAATTTCGGTTTAGTAGTTTCGGGGATAAGGGGAATGGTAAACCGGGCACGTATTTAATTTTGAAGGCCGAATGTCATTTACGCTGTCTATAAATGTTATGTTATCTCGTAAATTAAGAGGTTTAGCGGAAAAAATAATGAAATTTACGAACCCCTAATACCCCCCTTATCAACCATTTTACTTATTTATGTTTTCTAAAAACCGACATACAGGGTGTTACACATTCAGGGTATTGCTGAAAGTGTGACAGACAGTCAAACACGATTTAAAACAACTGGTAGGTCAGTAGGTACGGTTGGCCACACGCTGAGATACCCCTTTTAGTTGCTGAGTGGTCCTTCGAACCGGAAAATACCGGACATCCCCCAATTTTTGCCGATATTCTTAAATAATAATTTACCCTAAATGTTTAACACCCTGTATATCGATTTTTAGAAAACATAAAGAAGTAAAATGGATTATTTCGGGGTGCAAGGGGGTTCGAAAATTTCGTTATTTTTGCGCTAAACCTCTTAATTTACGAGATAACGTAAACGTAACATTTATGGAAGCCAAAATACCTATTTGTCCAATAGCACTGTATCGTGGGGTGCGGGGCAGCGCCGGCGATGCACATACAGCCTAAGATGGCTAGGGCAAGAGCGAAATAAAAGCATCGACACACTTTTCTAGTCAAAATACCTATTTGTCCAATGTGACCATAAATGTCGATTGTGACCGGACATTTATTATAAATGACGGACGGTTATGGAATGTGACGGTCATTTTACAACTCTACTTTTTAGAGATAAACCAGCAGCTCCATCGAGACTTGGCAAGTTTTTTACAAAATGTTTTTAGTGGGATTATTTTCTCTAAAATCTGGTAAGAGCTTTACGACTGTCTTCCCATTCGGTTTGCGATGCATTCGACCGGGCAAGACTGTCAAATTTTAGTTAGCCATTAAGTGATCTACCAAAAAACTTTAGGAGAACTGCATTAGGTAGGGCAGAATGGAAAATTCGATCTTTGTATCCGACTGTTGCTTACTAGTTCAATACGCGATAGGTACACACGACAGCACGTCAGAGAGTAAACTTTTGTTGTAAAGTCGCCCGTAACGTAACCGAGTAGAGTGCTAGCATGTAAGGGTCGACGTGCTGTCGTTGTACTTACTAGGTACACACGACAGCACGTCAGAGTGTACACTTTTGTTGTAAAGTTGCCCGTAATGTAACCGAGTAGAGTGCTAGCATGTAAAGGTCGACGTGCTGTCGTGTGTACTTACTAGGTACACACGACAGCACGTCAGAGTGTACACTTTGGTCGTAAAGTCACTCGTAACGTAACCGAGTAGAGTGCTAGGGTGTAAAGGTCGACGTGCTGTCGTGTGTACTTACTAGGTACACACGACAGAACGTCAGACTGTACACTTTTGTTGTAAAGTCGCCCGTAATGTAACCAAGTAGAGTGCTAGCGTGTAAAGGCTGACATGCTGTCGTGTGTACTTACTAGGTACACACGACAGCACGTCAGCCTGTACACTTTTGTTGTAAAGTCGCCCGTAACGTAACCGAGTAGAGTGTAAAGGTCGACGGGCTGTTGTGTGTACCTAGTAAGTACACACGATAGCACGTTGACCTTTACACGCTAGCACTCTACTCGGTTACGTTACGGGTGACTTGACAACAAAAGTGTACAGTCTGACGTGCTGTCGTGTTTACCTATCGCGCGTTGAACTAGCAAGCAACAGTAAAGTTGGATACAAAGATCGAAAGAGAATCTGCAGACGCCGCAGCTGCCCACGACTCACGCTCTTCGTCTGCTAGCCAAAATATCTATTGCAAGATCTGCAAGCATTAGGTATTATTATTCAATCAAACATTATCCAACTAGAAAAAAAGCTAAGGAGGTAGGTACCCATAATAATTGTTCAACGTCATTGCCGCGGCGGCGGTGGATCACTTGGCGTCATGGTGACGTCCGTCTAAGTTCCGAACGTTACTATGGCGGGATTCCGATCTGTTATTTTTGTAATCTGTACAGCGCCCCGCAGAGGGCGTGGCTTCCCACCCCGTCACTCCTCTGCTTCACCCCCTCAAATACCTAAATATCGTCTATGAAGAGCGCCTTAAATTCAAAAAGATAATAAACGAAAAGCGTTTTTTGCCGTCGAAACACACCACAGATTGGGTACAGCACTGACAGCCTGCTATCAAATCTATGTGAAAATCCTGCTGAGGTCACAAAAAGAAATTAGCTACTGAAAGAAACACGCAGTACCTGCCCACTTCTCTACTGTAATTAGAGGAGTCCTGAAGGGTGTGCGAGTGGTGCACGAGCAGCGTGGCAACAGGTATTCGTCAGTAAAAGTCCGTAGTTGATAGTACAAGAGTGTGTCTTTATTTATTGTGCATTAACATTTATAGCATGGAGTTAGGTGCTGGGTCAGCGTTATGCGTTTATGTCGCAGTAATCCTAAAGCGTTACAGTAAAACCTTACAACTAGTCATTTGCTTTAGCTACCATACTACACTACAACTTCCCAACGTTCTTTCCACAGAACCAATCCCCGCTGACTGTGTCGTCGGTGAAGGCGTCCTCATCCGCCGCAAGCGGCAAGGACGGTAACAAGGATAGCAACAAGGACATGGCAGACCGGCTCGATATGCCGCCACCGCCGAGCCCCGCCTCCTCCACTTGCAGCGACACTAGCACTTCGCACAGTGAGTATAATGTCACAGTCTTCACAATTTATGAACACTTTTGAATCTATCGCGATTCGATCCCTTTCAAATTGACGTTTGAAGGGTGCTGACTAACTACAGACTGCATTTATTTAACACATACGGTCATTGAAAGCGATTGGGATAGGGATTGCGAATCGATTTTGAAGGATATAGGATATTGAGTGAAGAAAATAGCAAAATCGTTCTGATACATTTGAAAGGGATTGCGATAGATTCAATATTTAGACAATTAAGCCCCTGCTGCCTGAAGACTTTCCATGGCCGCTCAACGGCCGATTATCGATTAACTACTGTCCTGTGATACCCCAGGGGTACACAGGGCCCTTAGAAAGGCAACGCCACACTGTCCAATCCTCATCAAAACTTCTGACTTCACTCCAGCTAGGCCCAACGGCTCACAGCTCGTTTTTCACTTTTCGCTGCCACGTGTGAACGGAACGTCCACGTTCAATGTATTTCAATGTACGCCATTCTTATCTGTCTTGGTCTTTCCTCTCTGACCTTTTGCTATATCGGATCAGCCTCTAAGCCTTTGACTCTCAAGGCAAGGTGTCACTGTACTTCCTTTTGGTTTAGAAGCAAATTATGTAACGACTTGCCCTCGCGATTCGACAGTTGCGTGTTTTACATTCCCGAGACCCCCCTGTTCCTTTCGTAAACCTCACATTCTCTTCCAGAGCGAGCCAAGCGCATGACCGTACGCGGCGAGGAAGGCTCCTCCAACGACGGCTCGAAGCGCGACGAGGAAGAATGGCCTTTGAAGGAGGTCGTCTTTCTGGAGGACGTCAAGAGCGTGCCATTAGGCCGAGTGCTAAAGGTCGACGGCGCCTATGCTGCCGTGCGATTCCCGACCGTCGCCAAAGATGGCAAGGAGGTGGTTCCCGCGACCCCGGATGACTGGAACACTCTGCTGCAAGACTGTCGCCTTGTTCGCAAGGATGACCTGGTGGCCGTCAAATGGGGCGCGGGTGGCCCCACCGGGCCAAGGGGGCCGGACTGCCTGCAGCGGTCGCCAAGGAAGATCGCACTGCCCGCCGAAGTGCAAGTTTTGACTATTGCGGTGAGTTTTATTGATACAGTAAGCTTCCTGTAAATATTTCAAAGACCGGTTTATAAATGTGATGATTGCGAGTTCTATTTAGAAGTTTTTTTAATATATGTAGAAGAAGATCGGCATTCTAATTTGGTGACACTACATTAAATCACTTATCACATAAGGGCAGGATACGCGGCAGACTTCTTGTCTCTTCGGGGATGTAGGCAGTTTTGTAACGATTTCCTGACTTGAACTCTGAAACCCTTTTTATCAATAACGATAGCTTTCGCATGGTGTCTAACGAGCCAAGCCCTGGCAGCCCAGACGAAATTCAAACCACCACCGGTAGATTGAAGACTCAAAACCGTTTACCCACAGGTGGACGGGCGCGGCGTGCACGCCGTGGTTCGCCGTCCGGGCGGAGCCCTTGCCTACGCCGTGTACGCCGTGGGAGCAACGCGCGCTCTCACGGACAGCACATTCCCTACTGACAACAGCGCTCTACTGGGCAGCTCGGACGGACAGGCGATCATGCTCGCCACTGCTGCTGAGGTTTGTGCTCCGCTTGATCTCATGGTTCATAGGGGCTCAATACTGACATCCAAGCCGTGTATGCTGTGGGAGCGACGCGCTCTCACGGACAGCACATTCCCTACTGACAACAGCGCTCTACTGGGCAGCTCGGACGGACAGGCGATCATGCTCGCCACTGCCGCTGAGGTTTGTGCTCCTTTTGATCTCATAGTTCGCAGGGGCTCAATACTGACATCCAAGCCGTGTATGCTGTGGGAGCGACGCGCTCTCACCGACAGCACATTCCCTACTGACAACAGCGCTCTACTGGGCAGCTCGGACGGACAGGCGATCATGCTCGCCACTGCTGCTGAGGTTTGTGCTCCTTTTGATCTCATAGTTCGCAGGGGCTCAATACTGACATCCAAGCCGTGTATGCTGTGGGAGCGACGCGCTCTCACGGACAGCACATTCCCTACTGACAACAGCGCTCTACTGGGCAGCTCGGACGGACAGGCGATCATGCTCGCCACTGCTGCTGAGGTTTGTGCTCCTTTTGATCTCATAGTTCGCAGGGGCTCAATACTGACATCCAAGCCGTGTATGCTGTGGGAGCGACGCGCTCTCACGGACAGCACATTCCCTACTGACAACAGCGCTCTACTGGGCAGCTCGGACGGACAGGCGATCATGCTCGCCACTGCTGCTGAGGTTTGTGCTCCTTTTGATCTCATAGTTCGCAGGGGCTCAATACTGACATCCAAGCCGTGTATGCTGTGGGAGCGACGCGCTCTCACCGACAGCACATTCCCTACTGACAACAGCGCTCTACTGGGCAGCTCGGACGGAGAGGCGATCATGCTCGCCACTGCTGCTGAGGTTTGTGCTCCTTTTGATCTCATAGTTCGCAGGGGCTCAATACTGACATCCAAGCCGTGTACGCTGTGGGAGCGACGCGCGCTCTCACGGACAGCACATTCCCTACTGACAACAGCGCTCTACTGGGCAGCTCGGACGGACAGGCGATCATGCTCGCCACTGCCGCTGAGGTTTGTGCTCCCGTTAATCCGGTTCATAGTGTCTCGAGGCAAGTCCTTACTCGTACATTGTTGGCATGCTGTGCAAGCAGTAGGGGCGACGACGTCGTAGAGTATGGCACGCACTTTCATCGCGTCGCGTAGCTTTGCTTGTCATTCTACGCTCGGCGGTCGTCGCTGTCCTTTCTATTACCGTATTAAAAAGTTTTTTTTTTTTTTTCATTTACAGCTTTAATTTTACGAAACGATCTCAATTAGTGCCTTTTCTATGTAAGCGATGTTATTTGGTTAACAAAAAGAAAACATTTTAATGCGGTAACAGAACTGACAGCGGCGACCGGCGAGCGTTTATGGGAACAAATGTGACCGCTATCGCCAGCCCTAATCAACATGCCAGTTCTGTTCTGTGGGCCATTTAATTTTTGTATATCTTGTTCTGACCCACACCCCTTCTAAAACATGTATCTGTTCCACCAACAGGGCAGCGAGCCGGTCGTGATGATGTTGGACGGCAACGGCGCGCTCTACCCGATCGCGCGCGACTGCGTGGGCTGCGTGCGTGAGCCGCCGCCGCTGAACATGCCGCCGGCGCGCGCCCTCGCCGCACACGCGCTGCCCTTACACCCGCACACGCCGTCGCAGCAGCACCACAACGCGCTCAAGTCACAGGTACGTGGTTCTGGTCTTGACGTAATACAAGATCATTAACCCGGGTTATATATACCACAGTATACGATAACTGGCGACGCATCGTACGACAGAGATTGCTCCGATTGAATGACCACGACCCTCAGTGATGAGGATACCGATGCAAAGAGGAGGAAAAGGGCGATAGAGGTAAAGCTGCCCTGGAATATTGAAGTCCCAGGTTACAAAGTGGTTCGGTTGCCTTTGCTCGCATGCCCAGTCCGATGCATTACCTCTGCCTACCTGGAAAGTTTTTCTTTATACACACGGAAAGCGTGACAACTCACTAACTAGTGGTTCGCCCCGAACTGTGAACTCGCGACACCATATCTCATCGACACCATATCTCAGCGACACCATATCTCAGCAACCCCTCGACCGATTTGGCTATCATGTTCGAACTTAAAAATTATCTTGGCCTCATTTACCTGCCTACCAAATTTCATCACGATCCGACTAAATTTACTCAAGTTATCGTCGAACGAACATTCATACATACATACATACATACATACAAACATACATACAAACGCCGGATTGTTCCAGTAGACTCGGAGAACTTCGCTCGCTTCGCTCGCTCGTTCAACAAGAGCCAGATCATAAAAACGTTTCATGCGCGGCGCCGGGGCTGACAGCCGTTATACAAGGTGTTACAAAAGATGCTAACTCTTTTTACAGGGTCATGGTACCTAATGATAGGGATCACAACCAAAATACTTTTTTAGCTCTATGACGTTCCGTTGATTTTTAAATAATTAAAATGTAAGCACCGTGACGGGAGAAAAGTATTTTTAAAATACTGTTTCCATAGAATTTTACTATGTTTTAACAGCCTGAAGCTATTAAAATACAACTAAGCAAACAACCATATTTTTTTAATTGGAGCTAAATCCAAAAACAAAAAAGTTTTGAAAATTTTACAATTTTGAGGTTATAAAAAAAAGTTGTGGATTTCTTTCTACTTTTTTTGCAGATTTGTCATTATGTTGACCAGCAGGTTACACCCTGTAAAAAGAGTTAGTATCTTTTGTAACACGTTGTATTGGATGGTAAGGCCTCTACACCCTCACGCCGTGAAGTCCACGCGACTTCACGGCGTGAGTGTGAAGACGAAGACTCCTCTAAAATAAGTATATCAAACTCTTTTAGGCCGATTTCCACTTCGCTGAAATATTGTTTGTTTTGCTTGTGGAGGAGCAATGAGTCTTATTTTTGCCATATTTTCTTGCAGGTTGCGCTGATTATAATAGTGCCAGAGCCCCAACTGATGATGCCGCGCGTTCTCCGTTGCGATCTTGACGGAATACGCCAACTTCTCCACCAGCTAGAGAATGACACGACTAGTAAGTACTCTATACTGTATGCTTAGCATGGTCGTTTTGACACTCTCTCGAACTCGAGTGACAGACGTGCCATGTCTATTGTGCGAGCATGGCAGGCGGGACTCGAGATGGCAATAGATTAGGGTCATGTCGAGCAAAAAGTAGTTATTGCCATTACAATAAAAATGTTGTATTTTGGTCTCCATCGCCATGTTGGCGTAGAGCCAACTCGAGCCCGACCGACAAGTTGACAGTTTTGCATAGAGAAGGGCCTATCTCGGGCTTACCATGCTGCACGTACTGATTGCGAGCCATAATGAGTTTGTAATAAGGTTGGCAGTTCTAAATAAATATGTGTGTTTTCAGAGCAAATTATCCCGTCTATATTGCAAGAGCGCTGCGACGGAAACAGGAATATACTTCACGCTTGCGTCCACATGTGTGCGCCCACTTCTAACAAGGAACCTGACATAGGTATGTTTCCAACAATATCATAATTACTTCTTTAGTCTTGTTAATATTCCGGTAACAAGGCTTCAACCGCAAACTGTCACTTCTGACCTTCATTCGTATCAAGCTCGTCTTCAGCGTTACTCATTTCCTCAAACCAATATTTTCCTAATTATGTAGGAGAAGGCCTTTCAGTAGGATATTTTGAATCCATAGAAGTTACAATGGTATAGTTTTACTTGTCACCAGCTATCGATATTCTTGCAGACATCGCGATTCACCGCTAATTTACTTTACGTAGTAAAATAAATCGAGATGGCCGCTGTTCAAGGTACAACGAAAACGCTCGTTGAAGCGATTAGAACCGCGATATTTGAAAAACATCTGATCCCTGCTTATCGCACAGTCAAAATTAGTTGGAAATTCCAGGGCTAAGAAATGTACATGATTGGCTGAAGATTTATAGCGAGTGCTCTTTCACAGTGGAAAATTCGTCCCTGCCGAATCTTGGCAACGTGGGCGGCGGCGCCAGCGCCGAAGAGGCCGTGCCGGCGCTGTCATGGCCGCCGGAGACCTTCGACGCGGCCTCCGGCGACGAGGATAGCCTGATGGGGCTTACTAACAGCGGGTAAGGGTTCATAAGCCGACCTAAGGGACTCATCCAAGATTTCACGAAGACTTCCCAACTTTTTGGATTACTCTCTGTTCTTGCCCTACCCTCCAATCTTTCGTCCAGAACCCCGCTGGCTCAGTCAGGTAAAAATAGAATGAGAAACGAAAAAAAGAGTAGCCTTCTAAAATATGTCAGTTCGACGTGTTCAGTGTTGCTGAATGGACGGCAGTCTCAAACGACGTGCGCAAACTTCAGATGCAAGCAATATGTGATCTATAGACATAGCGCCTAACTGAGGAGTTGCCTGCGGTAGAGGAGCGGTGACATGTGACGTCTCGCCTATAAATACAAGTGTCAACGATGCTGACGTCCGACCGAAGTCACGCATGAATGAAACCACACCCCCCGCACCGCTCAACTACCGCAGGGACCTACTGAGATAAGAGCTACGCTTATAGTTCTTGCGTGTTTTTTTTTCCTTATTTTATGGTGTAACACAGCAACGGACTTACTCATTGATTCAAGAATACTATTGTAGTAGTTATCTTACTATAGGTAAAGGAGTTTACTCAAAAAAGCTCGTAATGTGGTCATTAATTCGACAACCTTCTTTGAGCAAAGGAGGACTTGCGGGCTACTTTGATTAGGCGCCAGAAAAGTTGTATGGAATTTCATTAATGTCGTGTTTTGCGGCCAGAAAAACTGTATGAAAATCCATTAATGTCGAGTTTTGTTTCATAAATAGAACTCAAAAGTCTGGCACAAAAAGTATTTATTTAGAATTTGGCTGTTTGGGTGCTGGCAGTCTACAAATTGCATAGAAAAAAAAAGCGCGGCCATATTGTTTTCGCGGCTTCGCGCGTTGTTCGAAGTGATTTTTTCTGTGCGTGCTGTTTTTGTTGTAAATAAAAGTGAACTCTTCAAGCAACGAATTCTCTGAGTCAATGTGTTTAACAACGCCGAACATAAAAAGGAAGCGAAATAAGATATTTAAAGGTACTTATTGCCACCGAAGTCAAAGGAAAAATACAAGTTTATCTACGAAAAGTTTGCGGAATGGAAAATCAACAAAAAGTAAACTAAGACTAAGGTAAGCTGGTTCTATTTAAATTACTCGCATTATTTGAGTAAAGCACTATACAAGCCTTGGTCTGCAATGAGTGCGCTTCTGGCCACGCTATGATGGCCTCGAGCTTAGCTTAGCTACGCTCTCGGCCCTCAAGTTTGGTCATCATTGCAGCCCTTGCTGGCCGCGCTATAAAGGCCTCGACCTTCGGTCTCGGCCTTCATTCCAGCTTGTCCATCAAGGGCTGCAATACTGACCGCACTGTGAGGGCCTTAAGCTGCGCTACGCTGCGCTCTGTCGGCCATCAAAAGCGCGCCAGAAACGCACTCATTACAGATCGCGGCAGTAATGTACTATTAAACGTTGTGGTGCTAAAGCTAAGGTTCCTTTCGCAGCAAAATGTCCGGCAACGGCGGCGGCGGCGGCGCGGTGAGCGCGGACCCGGCCGAGCGGCGCGGCAACGCGCTGGCGGCACTCCGCGCGCTTTGCGAGAGCCCCGCGCTGCAGCCCTATCTCATGCCGCTGCTCACTGCCAAGTAAGTGCTATTTGAGGAGGTACTTTTCAGATGTATTTCTCTGGATGTGTAATCGTATGATGAGGTAGTGTCCACCCCTCTTGGCAAAGTTATTAAGGCCTACCAAGAACCTTTAACAAATACCGCTATAACGGAAGCCCTCATTGTTGCGGATACCTCTCCACCCTCGAGCAGTTGATCAGCATATTTTGAAAAAAAAAAAACTTACGACGCTTGCGAAACGCCTTTTAAACTAGGACGAATTCAGAGAAACAGGACTCTTAGGCTAATACCTGCCAGTTTAGTAGACAGGCGTCAGTTTAACCGCTTCCAAAAAATATCATTGCCCTTTCTAAGGCCTTTGCATCTACGTAATGAGATGATTTATACAGCGTCAAGTGGCACCTTCACTCACAATAGATGGGTGAAGACCAGCGCTGCAGTGCATGGGGGTTGCCCTTTTAAGCTCACTAACTGCCGCTTTCTGAATTGAGAAATTCGCTAAGCAAATGGGTAAGTATCGTCCTGTCTCTGCAGATTTCTCACAAAAGAGCGTGACAGAACGATAGTTAAGGGTCGACGATAGCAACGTGGCGGGAAATTCAAAATTTGTACAGTTTTTTACATTTTGTAGCTAAACTGAGCTATTTTTGTTTACAATGTTTACAAAAATAGCTCAGTTTAGCTACAAAATGTAAAAAACTGTGAAAATTTTGAATTTCCCGCCACGATGCTATCATCCCACCTTAACTATTTGCTTAGCAAAATTTTCAATTCAGAAACCGGGCCTAAATGACCTCTCTTCCTCCAACAGGGACGGCGTAGGCCAGACGCCCCTGATGGCAGCAGTGGCCGAGCGCGCCTACCGCGCAGCCCTCGTCATCCTAGACGCGATCCGCGCCTGTCCGGACGCCGACGACGCGCAACGTTCCGCGGCTATATTCCCGCCCAATGCACACCCCGACCACTCGCCACTGCTGGTGTTGTGTTGCAACGACACTTGCAGCTTCACATGGACCGGACAGGAACATATCAACCAGGTAAGACTTCTGAACGGAGCTTGTGAAAGTGAAACCTTTACGCGTCTGCCCAATCCCAATTAGTGTGTGACCAGCGGCCTTTCCTAATGGGCCTACCACACGCACAAGCTTCACCACAGTTTTGCTTGCGTAAACCAGCTTGTACGCCGAACACTGTGCGTCCACACTCTGGCGCATGCTACCATCGTTCCAAATACAGGCGCAGTGTACAAGCTGGTTTGCGCAAGCAAATCTGTTGTGAAGCTTGTGCGTGTGGTAGGCCCCATAAGGCCTTAATTTGGAGCAGAAAGCCTCCGCAGTGTCCCGCCCGTCATCAGGTTCAGTCTTCGCCGGTGTGAACACCGTTACCACGTTTATCGGTAGCCTTTATTAAACTCCAAATTGAGTTAATTTTTCATTTGGTATTCCCTAAAATCTCAACGTTACTAAGGTACTCCTTTTGTTTCAGGATATCTTCGAATGCAAGACTTGTGGGCTCACTGGATCCCTGTGTTGCTGCACTGAATGTGCCAAGGTAATAATATTAATGGAACACTTTTCAGAGTAGTCCAAACCGGCCAGAGGGCTAATTCTCGGGGAATCTGGCATTCAACACATCTCGAAGGAAAAATCTCATGTCATTTCGATCATGACTGCTCCCGACCACTCGAGTCATGTCACGCGAAATAGGCAAACATCTCGCAGAAATATGGTGCCTTATTTCGAAGATGACTTCGTGAGAATAGGAGATGTGACATTTGCCGCAAAATTAGATTTTTTCTTCAAGGTGTGTCGAATGTAGTGCCTACCTACAACTGGCCGTCGTAGAGTTCGTTTTGGCAATTTCTTTTATTGCCGCCGCTTTCCCACCGTTGATCCAGGACCCCTAAAAACGTTGTTCTTTGCCACCGCAGTCTCTCAACTGTTACTTCCTCCGCAGGTGTGCCACAAGGGACACGACTGCAAGCTGAAGCGTACATCGCCGACAGCTTACTGCGACTGCTGGGAGAAATGCCGCTGCAAGGCACTTGTAGGTGGCAACTGGGCCGCCCGCTGCGACTTGCTGGCGCGACTCGCGCGCGACACGCAACTCGCCACCCACTTCAACTCGAGGTAATAACAGCATACCGCAACATAAACGATTGAAAACCAGCTGGGCTAAGTTGGCAGACGTAGACTCGGATTTTTTTACAGCATACGCATAGAAAAAAATTTCAGTTGAAAGATAGACAGATAGACAGAAGACAGACAGACGGACGGACGGACGGAC
Source organism: Zelleria hepariella (assembly GCA_949319315.1). Classification (NCBI taxonomy): domain Eukaryota; kingdom Metazoa; phylum Arthropoda; class Insecta; order Lepidoptera; family Yponomeutidae; genus Zelleria; species Zelleria hepariella. Next base: position 7,080,266 of record OX439391.1, on the reverse strand, counting down.
GGACGGACGGACGGACGGACGGACGGACGGACGGATGGACAACAGAGTGATCCTATAATGGTTCCGTTTTCCTTTTGAGGTACGGAACAATAAAAAACATGTCATGTCACGTCAAACAACATAAGGTTGTACTGATTTACTTTTTGTATTGCGTTGCGGCTTTTGAATAAAATACATATCTATTTATCTATCTATCAAACCTGCAGAGAGCAACATAAACATTCACATTGTACCAATTCGTTGGTCTTAGGTCTTTCGCAGACCCTTCAGCGGCTAATCGTCCCTCTATTCGACCCCCAGGGGCGAGTCGATCCTGCTGTTCCTGGTGCAGACGGTGGGCCGGCAGGCGGTGGAGCAGCGGCAGTACCGCGCGGGCGGCGGCCGCGGGCGCTCGGCGCGCAAGCAGCCCGGCTCCGACGCGGAGGTGGACGCGCCCGATCACGACCTGGAGCCGCCGCGGTTCGCCCGCCGCGCGCTCTTGCACCTGCTCTGTAAGTGTTACCTTACTATGTATTGTATAATCCGCGCGGGATGAGAATGGGATGCGACCTTTTGGAACTGAGACGCGCGCGGTAAACAAACTCGCGTCAAAGCAACCTTGTCAAAGTAAAATAAAGTATATTTTCGATTGGCTTTGACAAGGTTCTATCCCATTCTCATCGCGCTCGCATTATACCAAGACGCTACACGCCCTCGCGTGCCACTGGGTTGTTGTGTTCGGTGGAAGCGTCGGGTACCGCTCTGAGCCTCGCTCAACGCTTGACCGCCTCGCGACTTGGAGCGTTTGGCGGGGACGTGCTTCGCTCAACGCGGGACTCTGCCTTCGGCCTCCTTAAAACGGACCTCGGCCTTCGGCATCGCGGTTTTGGGGCGTTTGGTGGAGCGTCTAGTGCCACTCTAAGCTTATCTCAATGCAAAACTGGCCCTTCGGCCACGCGGGTTGGACTGTGCTATTGTTTGATGTTTCTCCACCGAACTAAATCCCATAGAATCCGCATTTCGTTTAAAATCACAATAAAAACTTGTCCCCACAGAAACAATAGAACAATACGAAACATCATTTCGACCATACGTCTAATATTCGAATGTCAACCTTATTGCATTAGTGTACAGTTTTACTTTAAATGCAGGGACTACGAGCAAATAAGCTCCCAAAGGCAATTTGGGCATCTATTTTTCCAGACACATTTCAGAGTTCTATGTTGTATCTAGTTTTATCCTTGATCGAAGTGTTTCTCAGCCAAGTCTGCCGACGATTCTTTTCCCTTCAACCTTGTACACCGAGTCTCCCTATCGTGACTCGTGTCCAAGCCATTCCCTAAACAACTATTTTCTTCAACTTGTCGTGTATTAACTCCCGATTGTCTTTCCCAGGCGACTGGGCCGCGGTGGAGGCGGCGGTGATGTGCGGCGCGGGCGGCGCGCCGGCGCCGGTGGAGCCCGAGGGCCGCGCCGGGAGCCCCGCCCCGCACCAGTCTGGAGCTACCCTTCTGGACAAGTTCACGCACGCTCTCATCGTCAAGTGCACCAATGAGGTGAGTCTTCTGCATTATAATCCGCGCGGGATCAGACAGAATGGGATAATACCTTTTGGAACTGAGACGCTCGCGGTCCGCCTGTCAGCTGTAGCGTCAGCATTTTGGAAAACTCTAGTTGTCTATGGCAAACTCGCGTGGAAACTTGCTTGTGTTTTCTGTGCGCGTGGGTGTCTGCTCGAGTTTTATCACGTTTTATTCAATTAATGCAATAACATTTAATCCTTTTAGATTACAAGGATTAAACATTTTTGTGTATTTTCAATCTCATAACCCTATGATAGAACGTAGAACTAAAAATTTTTTTACTGACGATACACGAGAACTGTCATTTTCGGTTCAGTTCCAAAAGGTATTATCCCATTCTGATACCGCACGCATTATACAGTTGAACATGAAGACTTGTCAAGGTTCTGTCCGCTGTCCGCCATACAAGGCGGCGTCGCCAAGGTGCATGGGGCCGACACGGACGTAACGAGGTTGCTTACCTTTCACCGTATAGCATTACCCATTTGCAAAAAAATAAATGTTTTGGCCTGTCAACAACTAGGAGACTCTTGTGTCACAGCCTCTGTTTCTCTCTTACACTTCTAACTTAGAAATTATCTATCCAGCCCATAAGTAAAGTCCACTGCTGGCCATAGGAACCATAGGATCATAGGCCAAAGTAGTTGGAGAGCTGGTGACCAATCGAGATATTTTTTCGTACAAGGCTGGGAGTTAGTAGGCTGATAGAGTAGACTTCGCTGAGTCTGGGAAAAATATTTTTTTGGTCCGGTCGCGATTGAAAGTTAGATTTTTTCGACTTTGAAAGTTTAAATGTATGTGTTGAGTCATTTCTTTTTTGTCTACAAGGCTGGGAGTTTTTAGGCTGCCTTTTTAGTCTTCGCTGATCACGAAATCACTATTTATTACTAGCCAAACGCGGTAGAAATATTGTTTTTTATAACCTAGAAAGTGTGAATTTTTGGGTTATAAAAATCAAACTTTCAACCACGCTCGGCCAAATAAACAAATATTTTCTTGTTCAACGGAGTCTCAATAACTAACCTAGAAGTTTCTAGCCTTGTACGACAAAAAAAATATACTGAACCCATACATTTAAACTTTCAAAGTCGAAAAAATCTAACTTTCAACCGCGACCGTGCCAAAAAAATATTTTTCCCAGACTCAGCGAAGTCGACTCTATCAGCCTACCAACTCCTAGCCTTGTACGAAAAAATATCTCGATTGGTCACCAGCTCTCTAACTATAGCCTATGACTAAATATGTCGCCTTTTCCCACAGATGCTCGACACGCTCCTGCACACACTGATCCGCGAGCAACAGAACGAGACGATCCCCGGTCGCGCGGAGCGAGCGCGCGAGGTAGCAAGACGCTTCGTGCGCTCCGTCGCTAGGATCTTCGTCATATTCAGCGTCGAGATGGCGCCCGGAGCTGCTAAGAAGAAGGGGTATGTTGCAACTATGTACTTTATTGCTTCGGTTTGACTAAAGGACTTTCGAGCCAAGTGTCACCAACGCCGCCAGTGACGTGGCGCTCGATGTTCAGGCATTTATTTCGGCGTCTAATGGCCTCGAGTTACGGCCTGGGTGAAGTGACCACTTGGTCGCTGCAGTCCCTGGTACACAAGACAGCACATCGACGCTTACACGCTACCACTCTACTCGGTTACGTTACGGGGGACTTTACAATAAAAGTGTACACTCGGACGTGCTGTCGTGTGTACATGTTTTGAAATCTGCCGTTTGTATTCGGACAGTTACAGATTTTTGCATTAAAAACCCCGTCCTGTTACTTACTTACTTACAGATGTAATAAATCAACCTAATGGATCTTCTACCTCCACAGGCCGGTATCAATAACCGCGTCCCTCGTGCGATGCCGCCGCGTATTCGCCGCTCTCGTGGCCCTAGCCGTGGAGGAGTTAGTGGAAGCGGCGGACGCTTTGCTGGCACCGGTTCGCCTGGGCGTCGTTCGACCGACCGCACCTTTCCCATTGGCTACGACCTATGTGGACTTGGTCAATGGAAGCGAAGATCTGTTCGGTGTGGAGCCGCTGTCGACGTCACACGCTCGTCTGGCTCATGCCAGGAGGTAAGATGGAAAAAAAATGTTATTGTTATAAAATTCGTTTATTTTGTAGCGGCTTCGACAGCAGTTGTCATGGCCTTCCAGAGGCTACATTCTTGTCAAGAACAATATAGCAAGAACCATCGACAGGAAAAGAAGAAGAATAGTTTTGTATGATGTTAAAATCTTAGGACCGGTGAAGCGAAATTCCGTTGATTCACTGTTCAGTCACTGCCGTATAAATCAGTGGCAAAACGAAAAGTATAATTACCTAAATCGAACTGATATTTTTGTTTCACTTACTAGGCTACCACCGTGAAGGTGCCACTGGACTCTGTATAAATCTGGAAGAGATAGCTTTTAGCTATAAGGCCGCCATTTGTACAAAATTTTGTTGAAAAGTTATCCGTAATATTCTTTCTGTTGTGAAATAAAGAGTTCTCTATCTATCTATCTATCTAAATCATCTCATTACGTAGATGCAAGGGACTCAGTTTTTTTATTTTCTACGATTCCTATTTAATTGTATTTTGGAAATGTAATACATCAGTTATTTATTTATCTAATGGACCTTGCTATCACCAGGGACTCTAGCGCGGCAGGCGGCCGCGGAGCCGCAGCCGGCGGTACCTCCATCGGCAGTTCAACCCTCGTACAAGATCGCTCCTCGACCCCGGTAGCCACTGAGTACGCGGACGACGTTGCGGGAGAGGCTCTGGGGCCCGATGACGACGCTTCGGAGACGGACGAGCCGAATGTACCCGCGGCTGTGCCTCCAGAGAACGTGCAACATGATGACGCTATGGGTGATCGGTAAGTTCGTTAAAGGTCTTACCCTCCCGTATTAATAAAAAGTTAAAACGCTCATGCACTATTTGACGAAGTTCATAAATAACCAGTTTGTTAGACCTCAGATAACAGCTGTATAGTGGTAACAAAGTCGTGTTATTTACACCATTTATAACTCTAGAACGGGTGGACCGATTTTTTATGTTTTTTTATTTGCTGGATTTCTTTCCGACCCGAATAGCAGAATAAACTAACGAGAAAAAAATAAGGCTGCGCGGACGAAGTCGCGGGCAAAAGCTAGTAAGTTATAAATAACTCTTTTACATTTTTTAGCTGCAAGGGTCCATGATTGCTTTACGATCCTGATAGCTGCAGATCTGTACTTATTTTAATACACATTTAAAACTCTTTTTTTTTGTTAACGGTCCAAAAGTAGCTAGTTTCTATTCGACCGTTTACAGAAGTTCGACCAATGCGCCGTGAACTTTCTAAGGCGCATCCAACTCCAAGGGGGTTTTTTTGTATGCAAATAAAAACGCAGCATTCTTCATTTTGTATCACTGCACCGGAGCGGTGTCCGGTGAAGTGTGGGTTGCGCCTAAGATCTCTTTACAGCCGTCAAACAACATTCGACCTTCATCGCTCACATTTAAATTCACTTCCAGTGGCCAAGAACAACACGTGGTAGTCGAGAACGGTGCTGAGCGCGCCGAGGGAGGCGAGAGCGAGAGCGAGCTAGATTTACTCGCCGAAGCCGAGACAGAGAGTGACTCTGACGATCAAGACAACGCCGAGTCGGCGCAGCGCAGCGTCCAGACCGGCGCCACGCAAGGATCTGACGCTGGTATGTGGAACGCTGAGCTGTCTGTGTTTTAGTAACTGATAGTTGTTTAATTTAGTTCAAGAAGGGTCAAATCGCGGTAATATTAATTATCTTATTTATTCCGTCGTTTTGGCAGCCGCGAGAGCCAGAATAACAGCGATTCGACCCGTTTCGAACCAAACAATCTCTTTGTATGGAAGGTCGTTTCGAAGCCATGTCTAACTTTTCGTTCATCTGCCTTTAATTCGGCATCTTTTACACGGAAGTGAAAATTCCACCGTCTTAACAGGTTGCGGGACGCACGGCCGTAAATTTTATTGTCACACGATATGGCAGTACGGTGATCGCCGTAATATTTTGACGTGTTAAACGACCTCTTGTCTCGAAACTAAGGTACACCATACCTTCGAATAACTGTGCTAAAAAGTCCCCTATCCGTAAGCCAGCGGCAGTTGCTTCCCCGCAAGCGCCGCCCAAACGTGACGTCCTTAATTGTCTCCTACACCGTGACAGGCATAGCGTCGCTGCTGCTCTACCCGGAGGACGAGAGCGGTGACTCCACCCAGCCCGAGGACGAGGACTCGGAGGCGGGGGAGACGGACGAGCAGGAGGGGGAGGGGGAGCCGCCGCTGCACGACGGGGAGCCGCTGGAGCGACGCAGCGCGCCGCCAGCGCGGCCCAACCTCGCGCCGCACTCCATGCAGTGGGCTATACGGTCAGTTCTTATCAACTTTACATTACTTATTCCACATTCAAAAGATCGACTCAGACCCAAGACCAACCTCGCGCCTCACTCCGTGCTATATGGTCAGTTGCTGTTACTACTTAATACTGCTTATTATACCACAATCCAATAGTAGCTCTCAGCTGGAAGCCCTCAAGACCCGGAAGACCGACCCAGACGTGGATGGAAGAGATCTGTTCACACTGAGACGAAAGAGAAGGGATTGGAATATCTGTGGCGCGTCTTTCACACATTCCACAAATGAAACTTGTAAAACAACTGTCCAAGCTCTCCTCAGCTAGCGATTTGTGTATAGTTCTGTCGCCCCTCCGGCCGCACGCATCACTTCGCTTTGGACATTTATCCGTGGAGGGTAATGGAATCGTAGAGGGAGAGAGAGGAGGAGAGGAGGAGTTTACGCCAACACATTAGCCCCAAAGAATCCAAGCCTTATTGTATCTCCCGCTAGCATCTTTTTATCCACAGTTTTGTACCAAGTCTTCTTACTGAACTTTGAACATTCAACTGTCACTAATAAAGTCCATATTCCCACAGCTCACGCGAAGCCAGCCGCGGCACGACGGGAAGCACTGGCGGCGTTCGCTTAGCCGGTGGTTCTTCGCTGGTGTTCATTGACCCCGCTTCGCTTCGACGCTCGGCCGCCGCCGCCGCCGCCGGCGCCCACGACCCACACTCGACGTCTACTACTGCTTCGTGCTTGGCACGGGCTTTCGGTAAGTTTGTAGCTTGAAGGACCAGTTATGGGGGCGAATTCTCGGGTATGTTGCATTCGAGATTCTACGAAGAAAACCGTAGTAACAAGTCACATTCGAGATCGCCGAGAATTAGCCCCCTGGTCCTATTTAAACTAACACATGTCCCTCAAAGTGGTTTGCCACACTTACTGCGATCTTTAAACACTTCTTTTGCTTCTCTTTTCACTAACACCCAATACGGCACTAGCACATTCTGAACATTTGGAACCTTCATAAAGTTGTTGTTCGTGGATGTTATTAACATTACGATTGCTGATCGCAAGACTAGGTTAGCTATAGTTCTCGCTATGAAGATGGCGCACCGCGAGTTGCGCAGGTTTTTAATGTATAGCCACAATGCATTGAAAACCTGCTCAATGCCTAGCGCGGCAACTTCAGAGCGGACTAAATGTTTGGCGAGAACTATAACTCACTTCATCTATGGGTGTGATCTGCGCCAATGGGTTTGGACTGCCTTTAAATCTACTGTGAAAGAAAGCACACAACTAACAAAGCCCTATTTGTTCCACAGGCATAGTGATCCGCCAAATCGCCGACCTGCTCTGGGAATATGAGCGCATAACGCTTCCGCTGCCGCGCATGATGCCGCTCGCCTACAGAGAGGCATTGCGTCTACAGTGCTACCTCGAACGACAGCTGAAACAGACTTGGGACTGGCTGGTCACTGTCATGGATGCCACCGAGGCGCAGCTCAAGTAAGTAACGACTTTTGCCGGGCCAAAACGGCAGCTGTAGAATCGTCTTTTGTATACGCTTACCATTAAAATATCATCAGAAAACATAGTCAGTATAGCCTTGCCATCTCAGGTACTCTACTCACCGAACTAAATACCATAGAATCCGCATTACGTACAAAATCACGATAAAAACTTGTACCCACAGAAACAAATGATATCAGCAATAGAACAACACGAAACATCATTTCGACCATACGTCTAATATTCGAATGTCAACCTTATTGCATTAGTGTACAGTTTTATTTTAATTGCATAGACTACGAGCAAATAAGCTCCCATAGGCAATTTGGGCATCTATTTTTCCGGACACATTTCAGAGTTCTATGTACTATATAGTTTTATCCTTGATCGAAGACTCTACTCTACTACCTGTCTGTCTGTATATTTTGTTATTGAAGTAACTAGGTTATTTTGAGTGAAAGACCCGGTCTCAAGGCATTCGCGTGACTGTCAATTTTGGGTTGGGATCAGACTTCCCGCTTATCTTCTACCGTCTCCGTTCTGGCCATCTTAGCCCGACTAGGCTTGACCCTCATTTATTGTTCACAGATTCGGCGCGTCCCTGACATCCAACAACGCCGGCAACGCAAACGCGGAGAGCACTCGGTCGGCCGCGCCGGCCGCCCGTCGCACTAGCTCCCTCTCTTCACCCGCTACCAGGATCATCGGCTTCTCTGAGGGGCCACGGGCCAGAGATCGGGAACAAGGTAACATCTCCTTGCATGGATAGCCTTCGTATCGTGTCGAGTCGTAGTTGGTAGTATATCTGGAGTAACGTCTATCAACGCCGCCAACAACAACGGTCTGCTAGCTCCCTCTTATCACCCGCTACGAGTATAATCGGCTTCTCTGAGGGGCCACGGGCCAGAGATCGGGAACAAGGTAACATCTCCTTGCATGGATAGCCTTCGTATCGTGTCGAGTCGTAGTTGGTAGTATATCTGGAGTAACGTCTATCAACGCCGCCAACAACAACGGTCTGCTAGCTCCCTCTTATCACCCGCTACGAGTATAATCGGCTTCTCTGAGGGGCCACGGGCCAGAGACCGGGAACAAGGTATTTAACTCCTCCTTGCATTATAACGTTGAGACGTTAACGTTATCCCCACTACAGCTCGGGAACCTGCTGAGTTAGGCGCCAACCACCCGAAAGAGACGTAGGACGAGGACGCGGCGGCGTGGCCGTGACGTTTTGCTTTATCATCGCCCCGCCCCGTCTCTTCTGTATATTTTGCGTCGCGTCGTTTTGTATGAAAGTGACATCAAACGGACGTGGCGTCCGCGCAGCCGAGCCAAGCATACATAAAACTGACACTTATCAGTAATGTTTTACGAATGCGACTTGTTACAGGCATAGCGTCCTCGTCCCACGTTCCCTCTGTGTGTCAGCCTTAGACGCTATGCCTGTAACAAGTCGCATTCGTAAAACATTACTGATAAGTGTCAGTTTTATGTATGCTTGGCATTTTTCACACAAAGGCCAACAATGTCTAGTTTTAAGTTTTTTCTAAAGCACTAACCCGTGCACTAGCCGCACATTTCAAACATGCTAGAGCGCCTGCACGGTATGCAAGAGGCAATGCGGGTTCAAGTCCTGTCCCGAGAGATTTTTTTCAACTTAAAAGTATCTTGTTTTGTTCGTTACTAATATCCTCTAACCAAGTACCCGTTTCCCCCAGGCGTGGAGGCCGGCAGTGCTCGTCGCGAGTTCCTCGCCTACTGTCTGTCCCTGATGCGGGCGCACAGCGGCGAGCACGCCGAGCAGCTGCCCGTGCTAGACGTGGCCGCACTCAAGCACGTGGCCTACGTGCTAGACGCGCTCGTCTACTACATGCGCGCCGCGCACCCGCAGCCGCACAACCATCACAACCACCACCTGTGGACACCGGTGAGTCACTGACGCAGACGGATAGACAGACAGACAGACAGACGGACGGACGGACGGACGGACAGACAGACAGACAGACAGACATATCCTCGCGAATCTCGCTAATGCAATGTGTGACATAAAATGTTTGATACGAGTGATTTACTAAGGGACGGTACTCTAGTGCCTAGTGTTTTCTATCTTGCTCTTGGAGCTTCAACTTATCTGATATAACGAACTTATATTCACGTCCCACTAGCTGGAATCAGGCCTTCTCTCAGGGAGAGAGAACATGCTAGAATATGTCTATTAAATCCTGTACGTTACATATTTGAAGCTTAAATAGTTTGGAGATAGACAATCTAGCTTTTTCCGTAGTCCTTACGTTCTGAACCCAAAAGATCAGCTCTCAGCCGTTCAAGGTTGGTCTGTGGTCTGCTCTTCAACAGGTTGCAGCGATTTGTTTACTCTGTGGTCGCTGTCATTCCTCATTGACGTCTTTGATTTTTCCGTATCCAAAAGTCATTACGAAAAAATTCTTATTTTATACTGATACAATGGCTTATCCGCTATTGTTTTACAAGAAAAAAGTGATATGTATTACTACAACGATGTTATCGTTCGAATCGTAAGTAAAAACAGCTTAAAAAGCTTTACAATTTTGAACCCAATATTTTGTTTTAAAACATTAGTTCGATGAAGATTCTTACCGTTATTGGAAGCCCATTCAAGTCCCCTAGATGACTTATGCGCTCAAATACTAATATTGTATGTTTTGAGTACTGAAAATATAAAAAAATCTTTGTGTCAATATTTGAGGTTACTTTTATGGTAAAGTATATTTTTGCCTCTCGCCGCCGCGCCGGGAAGCCCCGAAGTATTTGTAAACGGACCTTGTGAACGGTGTTGACACGCACCAAGGTTATTTATGCTTAGAAAAGTTCACGGCGAGAATGCGTAGACGCCCATAATCTAATTATTTCTTTCCTTAGTTACTGTCTCTAGCGTGAAAGTATTTGCAATCCTAGTGAAATCAAAGGTATATTGCAAAATGCATTCTCAATGTATATCTGCCGCTGAATCAGGCTGTCCAGGAAAAGCGCAGCAAAGTCTTCAAGAGGACTCGCCCAGTTGTCCCCACCAAGGAGGCGTTTTCAAGTCAAAAAAGAGGGGGGGCTAAAGTAAACAGCCAGGGCTAAACACTGAATTAACAAAGGCGAAAAGTGTCATGAAGCACAAATATATGGAGTAACTGAATGCTTAATCACGTCTTACAGCATTTTGTCAGGCGTGTAGCCTCACAGTCTCGCAGCCAAACCACGCAGACTGCCTAATAAGGTCACATACCCTCGCAGGGTGTTGTTTAATTTACAAGTGTGTGCTATAATCAAACCTTCATTATGGTGGATTTTCAGCTAAAGTCTCGCAGACTACCAACGGTCACATGCCCTCGCAGGGTATTGTTGAATTTACAAGTGTGCGCTATAATCAATCCTCGTTACGGTGGATTTTCAGCTGAAGTCTCGCAGACTACCAAACAGCTCAAATGCCCTCGCAGGGTGTTTTTTCTATAAATGTGTGCTATAATCAACCCTCGTTGGGGTGGATTTATAGTCAAATCGCAGGCTTACATAGTCTCACATACCCTCGCAGGGTGTTACTGTTTCTACAAGTGTGTGCTATAGCACCCAACCCTCGTTCAGGTGCATTTACAGCTTAGGCCTCGCTGGCTGCCTAAGTTTCACATACCCTTGCAAGATGTTCCTGTTTCTACAAATGTGTGCTATAATCAACCCTCGTTAGGGTTGAATTCACAGCCAAAGTCTCGCAAGCTAGACTCACATACCTTCGCAAGGTGTTACTGTTTCTACAGATGTGTACTACAATAAAGCCTCATTGGGGTGGAATTTACAGCCAAAGCCTCGGGCTTCTATGTATGCCCAGCAAGAATTTATTCTCTCACAAAGACTGAATAAAATTCACATACTCCTGCAGATAATTACGGTTCCTATTGGTTTGTACTCACGACAGCACGTCAGAGTGTACACTTTTGTTGTAAAGTCGCCTGTAACGTAATCGAGTAGAGTGCTAGCGTGTAAGGGTCGACGTGCTGTCGTGTGTATAATAGTCAACCCTTGTTGGTATTGCATTCACAACCAGAACTTTGCAGATATACGTACCTATCTTCGTCTACAGCAGTCTCTTTTCCTGCAGGACGAGAACGAAAACGAAGAGGGAGAGGAGGAGATGGTGGTCGGAGGGGGCGCCGCCGCCGAGTCTGACGGCGAGGGCGAAGGCGCCCGTGGGAGGGCACACACCTTCTTCCAGCGGTCAGACTCCACGCTGTGCCTTGGATGCCCGCCGCCTGACCCGTTCAACAGTAAGTTCTCGATGTTACTTGGGAAAAGACACATGTTTATCATCAGCCCACCTCGGCCCAACCTCTTACGGCCTCTCGCTATCCGAATCCATGAACCCTCAAATGACACAATGATGTCGTCCAGCACTCGGCCGACTGCAAAGGGCTCTATTACATTCGCCAAAGGTTCGGCCCACGTTCAACATATACAAAAGATGTAAAAGCCGAAGTTGTTGAAGGTTTTAAGCTTTCCCATTCTTCAGCATATCGATGGCTGACCGATTCCTTCCCCCATAGAGATTAACCTTCACTCATAGAGGAGTAGTTTAGTTGAAGGTTTTTTTTAACTTTTTCCTCGCTAACCTTGACTTTCTACTCAACAGTGACAATGCAAGACGCCCTGCCTTTGGCGGACCAGCCACAGCTGTTACAGCCGAACGCCCGTCGCGAAGAGTTGTTTGGAATGCCGCGGCAGCCCGTCACAGTGCCGGCGACCGGCGAGGGCCCGCCCGGACAGAACAATCCCCTTGAAGGTGAGTTTCTTCTATCTGGCTTATGGCCGGCATTGCACTTGCCTTGCCTCATAATCCACTGAAGTGGAGGTGGCTTGAGAGATGCGTTGTCATACATGAAAGGGAGTCGAGCTCCCATAACAGTGTCAAATGTATGAAAACGCATCTTTTTCTCATTTTATATCCGTTTCTGGATTCCGGCCCTGTTAGTAGGATTTCCTTATCCATCAAACGGGAAAAATTACTATAGAATTTTGGATTTATTCTTTGTCTGACATCGAGCATGTCTGTGATCTCGTCGGTCAAGAATTTTCGATGCGTTTCAATAATTAACTTGGAGACGAACTATTAGGTTAGGACGTTAGAGGATATTCTTGCAACCACCTGGTGCCCGTTTCATAAAAGTACACATTCATAGTTTATTATGACAATTCGATGTACATTGATGTACACCGATTAGACATTAGAAAGGTTACAAAAAAGGTTAGCTTACTAACCGACTATTCAATCTACATCGAATTCTCATTATAAACTATGCATTGTAGTTTTATGACACTGGCACCTGGCTGAGCAAATGAGTGCGAAAATACACCGGTGACAGAAACTGCTAGCTGTCTCGTACCATCGCTAACCTTCGTCATCATTCCAGTGGTGCCCCGTCGCCTCGGGCTTTCGACCCGCGGCACCGACCGCGGCTGGTCGCCGCCCGAGCGGCCCGCGTCGGCGCCGCCGGCGCACCCGTCGCATCTGGCGCGCGACGAGCCGCAAGACCTGTCCTGTGCCAAGGACTCTGTCACCAAGATGGACATCGACACGGACGGAGAATATCTTTCGGACTCTGACTCCAACGAAGCGAGGCAGATTCCTAGGAAGAAGCATCACAGGTAGCTTATTTATGTACTTATGGCTCGTAAAGCACCCTCTCGCGCGACAAACCACAAGATTTGTCCTGTGCCAAGGACTCTCTTACCAAGATGGACATCGACACGGACGGAGAATATCTTTCGGACACGGACTCCAACGAGGCGAGGCAGATTCCTAGGAAGAAGCATCACAGGTAGCTTATTTATGTACTTATGGCTCGTAAAGCACCCTCTCGCGCGACAAACCACAAGATTTGTCCTGTGCAAGGACTCTGTTACCAATCGGATGGAGAATATCTTTCGGACTCGGACTCCAATGAAGCGAGGCAGATTCCGAGGAAGAAGCATCACAGGTAAAGTTAGCTTTATTTATGTACTTATGGCTCGTAAAGAACCTTTAGCCCCTCTCGCGCGACGAGCCGCAAGACCTGTGCTAAGGACACGGTCACCAAGATGGACATTGACAATGATGGAGAATATCTTTCGGACTCGGACTCCAACGAAGCGAGGTAGATTCCCAGGAAAAAGCATCACAGGTAGCTTTTTTTTATTATTAGGGCGTTTAACCTTTAGCACCTCTCGCGCGATAAACCGCAAGATTTGTCCTGTGCCAAGGACTTTGTTACCAAGATGGACTTAAACACGGATGGAGAATATCTTTCGGACTCGGACTCCAACGAAGCGAGGCAGATTCCTAGGAAGAAGCATCACAGGTAGCTTATTTACGTATATGTACTTAGAGCTCGTAAAGCACCTTTTTGGTACATGAAATAGTGCACGACTTTGTTATCGTTCTTGTATGAGTGAATGGTAAAACCGGAAACATTTCATTTAACTTTTGGTGTCCTCTGGATCGCCTACTCAAATCACTGTCCCGTTACATCATCTTTTAAACCCTAAAACCTATTACTTACAGTCCCGTATCCTTTGACAGACAACCTCACTCAGTGACTCTGTCAGCGGGCAGCAGCTCCATGCAAGAACAGAACTCGCAATCGTCGGAGTTCCATACGCTAGTCGACACTGCCTGCTCCATCATCGAGGCGCCGCATCAACAGGGTATCTCTAACCTGCCAGGTATGTTGTGATTCATTACTTCTTTAATAAAAATGTGGCTTTTTAGGAAAGCGTTGTAAAATTTTTATTCGAAGATCCATATTGAGCTCGACAGCGCTGTAAACCATTGTCTATTCTTTGCTACGCAGCTACGTAAATAACCAAGGGTCAGAGTTTATACGGTCATAATTCGAGTGATTTCCTCTCGCGTCGAGTATCTTGCTTTATTTCTCTACGTAAGAAAGATGGCGTTGCCGGACGCGGGTCGAAAATGCTCGTCGTAGCATTACGCTGCCGGCGCCGAATAGTCATGAATGACCGTATAAATCTGATCCATGTACATAAGAGAGAAAGAGACAAGTTGCCAGCTTATGAAAAGACGATACGCTCGATATACTATTTTCACCTTCACAATTTTTAACTATCCAGTCCATCGAAAGGTTGTCTGGAAGAAATCGCTTTTAGCGATAGGACCGCCATCTGTAGTTTTAGTTTAAGAAAATTCTTATAAATATATTTTTTCTGGTGTTCTCTATCTATCTATACTTCTTTATTCGTTGGCATTTCATGTATTTAATTTATTGTTTTGTCTCCAGGTTTGAGCGGCGCAGGGCCATCGTCGGAAGCCCGCGCGTCGTCCTCGCGCAGTCCTGCCAAGACTGTTATTGTACGTGCTGTAAGTCACTCCACTTCCTTGGGGGACTTTTTCTATATCAAAATTTTTGCCCACACCATATCGATTGGACATACTTTTTCAATGAACCTTATTTTATAAAACGATTTGTATGATCATGCTCACAAGCTGGAACTGTGCTGCTAAATGGGAAATGGGGAAAATATATGTTCAATCTGCGTGACCTTAGATTTTCCCCATTTTCCATCTAGCAAAGAAACGTTTGCGTGAATTTTCGTACCATCTCTACTTTGAAGTGTGAAAGCATCTAACCCTGATAAAAATTCAACTGTGTATCCGAGCCAGAGGTTAAAAGATGATATGGACACTGTTGAAATCCAACAGTTAATGTTTAGGCTGCCTCTCCAGATATTGTTTGGCTCAACTTCAAACACTTGTGCGAGCATGATCATCTCGAAAATTATGATGTTTCCTGATCGGTTTCGGCCACGGCGACTGTTTCGACTCCGGCGTTCGTGTGCACGCATGTGGCTTACATAGCCTATCTTTTTTTGCGAAAGTCCTGCCACACATCGGACATGCAAGCACACCGTTAACATAGTGGAACCCTTCTTTCAACCCTCCCACCGTTCGCTGCTCACAGGGAGAGTTACTCAGCGCCGCGGACCCGCTTGAGTCTCAGGAGATATCGGCCCACGTGACTGTAGAGACAACGGGCCTGCCGCCCACACCACACCTGCCTTCGCTCACCACGCCCGCACAGCCGTAAGTCGACCGTGTTTCTATCGGCACTTTCACAATCTAGAAGTAGAAACACCTTGAACAATGTTTTTTCTCCCCTTTGATCCCTTTTATGTCCCCAAATCAAAAAGATCTAGTACGTTCCCCGCAAACTAAAATAGCTTTTTAATCCCGGAGGGACTAAAAGTGATTTTAATTTGGAATGTGGATATTGTAAGTAAAAGTTCAAATTATTAAAGAGATCAATCATGAACGAAAGGTTGTCTGGAGGAAATCGCGTTTAGCGATAAGACCGCCATTTGTACTCTTATTCTACAACTCTTGAACTAACATGTAAAATGATTTCTTTTGTGCAATAAAGAGTTACTTACTTACTTAAGCATGCTCAAGAAACTGGCAGTTAAAAAAAATAAACAACGCGCGAGGCAAAAAGCTGCGGATTCTACCTAATCTAAGGATTCTACCTTAGAATCCTTCGCTCCGCTCTGGATTAAAAAAAAAACGAGAGCCTTAAAAATGTGTTTTAGCCCCTCCGGTAACAATCTACTATTATCGATGCGTCGTGCTGCCTTGGCTGGACAAACTGATAGATAGGGGACTATTTGTCAATGCATTAGCAGCAACTGTAACCGCCTCTACTTCCATAGTCGCGCATGCCCATCGCTCGGCGCGTCGGTCTCCCACGATTTACTCCTCGGTCGCTGGGGGTTATCGCTGGACCTGTTCGGTTGCGTGTTCTCATTACTGAGATGCAAAGGCCTTTTTTAATTCTTTATTTGGTCCATGCCAACCTTTCGGTTACTGTGGACACATAACATATCAATCTATACATATAAATGATAAATATGATAAATATAAAGCCATCCCGAATGGGCATTACACACCACAACACATTAATTCGTACGCGGTTTTAGTCCGGCCTTTTGCCAATCAAAACTCGCAAAAAAAAAAGTTGCTGCCAATGCAAAGGCATTAGCAGCAACTTTAACCGCCTCTTAACTTCCACAGTCGCGCCTGCCCATCGCTCGGCGCGTCAGTCTCCCACGATTTACTCCTCGGCCGCTGGCGCTTGTCACAGGAACTGTTCGGTCGCGTGTTCTCATTACGTAGATGCAAAGGCCTTAGCAGCAACTTTAACCGCCACTTAACTTCCACAGTCGCGCATGCCCATCGCTCGGCGCGTCAGTCTCCCACGAGTTACTCCTCGGCCGCTGGCGCTTGTCGCAGGAACTGTTCGGTCGCGTGTTCTCATTACGTAGATGCAAAGGCCTTAGCAGCAACTTTAACCGTCACTTAACTTCCACAGTCGCGCCTGCCCATCGCTCGGCGCGTCAGTCTCCCACGATTTACTCCTCGGCCGCTGGCGATTGTCGCTGGACCTGTTCGGTCGCGTGTTCACGGAGGACGTGGGACTAGAGCCCGGGTCCGTGGTGGCAGAGCTGGGCGGGTTTCCCGTCAAGGAGGTCAAGTTCCGCCGCGACATGGAGAAGCTGCGGAACTCGCAGCAGCGCGACCTCACGCTCCACAAGGTCAGTCATTCTGGTGCACCTGGAGAGCTTCGTTTTAGAAGACTTTCAGATGTTAGCAGTTGGGTGGGTGTGGATATACGATGATTCTTTCTGTTTTTTTTTTAAGATATCGCTGTCGCAAAGGCAAGCGCTAGTTCGAGCTTTGAATAGCGTTTCCTTCAATCTCAGCCACGTCCAAAACACTCCAGTTGGTTTAGATATTTTTTTCCAGCCTTAGCATACACGCTCGTGAAGAGACTCTCCAGTTAGGTCACCATAGATTTTCTCGACGGTACATCGAAAAAAAGCCTTTCCCGAGAGAATGTATTCTAAGGTCCACTTGCGTCAACCAGGGTTAGCCGCTTAATGACAAAGTAACTCAGAGTTAGTTGGCTAACCCTGACTGAAGCAAGACCGCCTAATGCCATTGACATTTTGCTCTAAATCTGGCCTCTCCTACACCCAGATGGAACGCGAACGTGCCAAGCTCCTCCAGCAGACGTTCACGGAGCTGAACAGCGCGTTCTTGGGTCAGAACCGGCGCGCGCACAGCGCCCAGCCGCCGCTCGCCGTCAACCGGGTCAAGGTCACGTTCCGCGACGAGCCGGGAGAGGGCAGCGGCGTCGCGCGCTCCTTCTACACCAGCGTCGCTGAGGTAACTGGCTTAGGAACACTTGGTTTATGCTGCTATGGAGCGCAAGCGAGCCAAAATGCTTCACAACGCTTTCGCCAGACGGACAGGTAGGTAACTTCCGATGGCAGGACACTGAGCTAAACGTTTTTATCTCGCTATCGAAAGGCGCCATCGTGCTCTAGCTAGATAAATAAACCAAGATGGCGCTAGTTAAGACATTCCAGCGGGGGGAGCATGACTTTTATCGAGGCGGATTTATCCAACAAAATGGCGGTTTATCAGCATTTTTGACGTCTATAGTGGGTTATATAACGCTCTCGACGATATATAACCCACTATAGACGTCAAAAATGCTGATAAACCGCCATTTTGTTGGATAAATCAGCCTCGATAAAAGTCATGCTACGGGGACAGCTATCGAATAGCACCATCTCGCTATTGTTAGTGAAATAAACAAGATGGCGCTAGTCAATAGAATTCTGCTATCAAATATCGCCACCTTGTTTTATTGCACTGCGAAAAGCATTATGGCGCTCCACCGAAGCGGGAAAGAAAAGTTTGCGCCGGGGCTGATATGGAACGCGAACGAGCCAAGCTCCTCCAGCAGACGTTCACGGAGCTGAACAGCGCGTTCTTGGGGCAGAACCGGCGCGCGCACAGCGCCCAGCCGCCGCTCGCCGTCAACCGGGTCAAGGTCACGTTCCGCGACGAGCCGGGAGAGGGCAGCGGCGTCGCGCGCTCCTTCTACACCAGCGTCGCTGAGGTAACTAGCTTAGGAACACTTGGTTTATGCTGCTATGGAGCGCAAACGAGCCAAAATGCTTCACAAACATTAATAGAACTGAGCAACGCTTTCGCCAGACGGACAGGTAGGTAACTTCCGATGGCAGGACACTGAGCTAAACGTTTTTATCCCGCTATAGAGAGGCGCCATCGTGCTCTAGCTAGATAAATAAACCAAGATGGCGCTAGTTAAGACATTCCAGTTATCGAATAGCACCATCTCGCTATAGTTAGTGAAATAAACAAGATGGCGCTAGTCAATAGAATTCTGCTATCAAATATCGCCACCTTGTTTTATTGCACTGCGAAAAGCATATGGCACTCCACCGAAGCGGGAAAGAAAAGTTTGCGCCGGGCCTGATATGGAACGCGAACGAGCCAAGCTCCTCCAGCAGACGTTCACGGAGCTGAACAGCGCGTTCTTGGGGCAGAACCGGCGCGCGCACAGCGCCCAGCCGCCGCTCGCCGTCAACCGGGTCAAGGTCACGTTCCGCGACGAGCCGGGAGAGGGCAGCGGCGTCGCGCGCTCCTTCTACACCAGCGTCGCTGAGGTAACTGGCTTAGGAACACTTGGTTTAGCAAGCGAGCCATAATGCTTCACAAATATTAATGGAACTGAGCAACGCTTTCGCCAGACGGACAGGTAGGTAACTTCCGATGGCAGGAAACTGCGCCAAACGTTTTTATCCCGCTATCGAAAGGCGCCATCTTGCTCTAGTTAATTAAATAAACCAAGATGACGCTAGTTAAGACATTCCAGCGCCATCTTGTTATAGTTAGTGAAATAAACAAGATGGCGCTAGTCAGTAGAATTCTGCTATCAAATATCGCCACCTTGTTTTATTGCACTGCGAAAAGCATTATGGCACTCCACCGAAGCGGGAAAGAAAAGTTTGCGCCGGGGCTGATATGGAACCCGAACGTGCCAAGCTCCTCCAGCAGACGTTCACGGAGCTGAACAGCGCGTCCTTGGGGCAGAACCGGCGCGCGCACAGCGCCCAGCCGCCGCTCGCCGTCAACCGGGTCAAGGTCACGTTCCGCGACGAGCCGGGAGAGGGCAGCGGCGTCGCGCGCTCCTTCTACACCAGCGTCGCTGAGGTAACTGGCTTAGGAACACTTGGTTTATGCTGCTATGGAGCGCAAGCGAGCCAAAATGCTTCACAAACATTATTGGAACTGAGCAACGCTTTCGCCAGACGGACACGTAGGTAACTTCCGATGGCAGGACACTGCGCCAAACTTTTTTATCCCGCTATTGAAAGGCGCCATCTTGCTCTAGTTAGATAAATAAACCAAGATGATGCTAGTTAAGACATTCCAGCTATCGAATATCGTCATCTTGTTATAGTTAGTGAAATAAACACGATGGCGCTAATCAGTAGAATTCTGCTATCAAATATCGCCACCTTGTTTTATTGCACTGCGAAAAGCATTATGGCACTCCACCGAAGCGGGAGAGAAAAGTTTGCGCCGGGGCTGATATGGAACGCGAACGAGCCAAGCTCCTCCAGCAGACGTTCACGGAGCTGAACAGCGCGTTCTTGGGGCAGAACCGGCGCGCGCACAGCGCCCAGCCGCCGCTCGCCGTCAACCGGGTCAAGGTCACGTTCCGCGACGAGCCGGGAGAGGGCAGCGGCGTCGCGCGCTCCTTCTACACCAGCGTCGCTGAGGTAACTGGCTTTAGGACACCTTTTTTGTTACTAAGCGCGAGTGGGTTAAGCATTTACTTAGTAAAATTCTCAATTCAGAAACTGGGCCTTTATCTTTGGCGGCACGAACCCGCTATCGACTTGCGCCATCTTGCTCGGTCTATCAGAACGGGATAGCAAAGTTTGTCGCGGTGTGGTGCCACGCGGGCAGCGGGGTCGAATTATATTCCTTCAAAACTCTAGCATCGCCAATGTAACTGGCTTACAAATCAGGTTTATTGGCCATCGCTCAAATGATGATGAAAATGGCGCTAGCCGATAGCAGTCGTGCTGCCTCGACGAACTTTGTCACCTCGAAACACCACTCGCTACCTCGCCCAATGTAAAGTGAGAGAAAGCATAGTAAAGCGCCTTATTCCTTATGAGCTGTTCCAAATAACGATACAAATCTGACTGTACCTTCTATTAAAAATGTTATTGTTCATTTACAATCAGCACTCCCAACCTGACATTCCTTATTTCTCCAGGCGCTATTAGCAAACGAGAAGCTCCCTCCGTTGGAGCCGACGACCGGAAGTGGCAGCGGAAGTAGCAATACCAACGGAACGGCCGGAACCGCCGGCACAGCCGCCGGTAGCGGCAGCAGCAATAGTGGAGCTAGGTATGAAAGATTTATAAGTTATCTTCTTTTTCTTCTTGGTGTGCCTCCACAAATAAAGGTTGGCCGACAGCTCTCCATACTATTCTCTTCTCCATTTTTTGCGAAGCGAAATAGGTCTTCAACTCTGGCTACCTCCGTCCATTATGTCAGGCCTCTTCCCCTCAAACTTTCCCATCATAATCACTTTTTAATTGTCCCATAATTAAAAAGTGATCCCTCCCAAACTAGCTCGAAATGACTGGTGCTCGAGATTTTCTTTTCCGAACTTGCTGACATTCTGTTTAGATTTGGAATTCGCAGCACTTACTAAACGGACTGTTAAGGATAATTCTGCTTTGACAACAATTAAGGTGAAAACCTAGGCACAACCAATGGAAAAATAAAATCTTTTATCGCCAAAAGTGGCCATAAAAGGCGATAATAGATTTTATTCGTAGGTTCTAGGATCTGGAATCTAAACCTTAGGTCCTAAAAATAGTTAAGCCTCGCGTTGATAACCTAATTAAGAGTTTATAGCAAAAAACGCATCCAAAAAGAAGATATGATTTTTTTCCATTGGCGGCGCTAGTTGTGCCTAGGTTTGGGCCTTAACAGCACGTCTTGCATCATTGTTTTACCTTAGTCGCGGCAGACTAATGTAACAGAGCTGTATTTATTTCTTCTTTAGGTATTCTTTCTCCCTATTTCATCTCACTCGTTCTTTTGACAAACTAACTCGGTCGCACGTTCACAGATACAATGTGGCCGTGGGCCGGGCGAGGTCGAAAGACTTGGCGCGGCGTGCGCCGACGCGGCCCGCGCCGCGACAGCCGTCCGTGCGTGAACCGCGGCGCGCGCTCAGCATCGATGCCAGGCCTTATACTTCACAGGTAAATACATCAACTTATTCTTACTTTCCAATCACATTTTGTGTTTAAGATAAAGATAAGATAAAAGATAAAACATTATTTTTTGCCAAAACCAAAACAAAAAAAGCACAAAGCTGAGCTCTCCCCATTTGACAAAATTGTTAGATATAATTCTAAACCTTACCCCCTAATGTTGAATGTTTTTAGTATTTAGTATTTTATTCACATAGTAAAAACATTCCACGTTAGGGGGTAAGGTTTAGAATTATATCTAACAATTTTGGCAAGCTTTGTGCTGATTACAATGAATGGTTGCCAGCGCTGGTTATCAGCAATCCCCAGCTCTTGAGATGTTTAATGTACGTACCCATTGTAATGTTCCACTGCAGAGGCCTTTCCCCCTCTGAGCCCAGATTTTTGGTCCTGAGCCATTACAACTCCGGCAAATGTTTATCGACATCGTCTCGAGCCCTTAAAAATATGTATTGAGTCATAAGAAATTGAGAATTTTCTCATTGACAGTATATTGTTTCATCGCTGAATTTGAAGACCAGATTATGGTGGTCTAAGTACGGCTTTTGTCTTCACTTGCCATAGAACTATTGAAAGTGGAGAGAAAAGCCGACTGTAAGGGCGGCCGAGTGAAAATATTACTACGTCACATTTTTTAAAATTCTCTGTCCATATTAGGCGTATCATTGTGGGGCAGGAACAAAATGTCCTCTGGTTTACCCATCACGCGTTATAGTAATTTGGCCTTTAGCTTGTTTGTAATAGTGATGTGTTTTGTCAACAGGCGGCGCCGGGAACAGAAGGCGCAGGCTACACTGCTGACCGGGGACCAGGGGTCAACGACCATCTCACGCTACACCAAGCTCAGCTCGGTGAAAGGCTTTACCCTAAGGTATGAATGTTGAAATGTAAACTAACCTACTTGCAATCTATGGTAGGCTTTTGTCACTCGCAAACATGTCAACATAGTTTTATACGCTTTTACAAAATATCGCTAATATTCTGATCCATCTTTTTCTGTCGTCGCCCCTCTAACCCAACAGGTTATGGGCCCAGTGAATACTCAAATCATATTAGCATTTATTTTATTTGGGCATTCGGCCAGATTGGCAAAGTCAGTCGGAAGCAGCGAACGGAACAGGGTTTTTTTTTGTCATTTGCATCCGTTACAAATTGTCAAACTTCGAGGGTTCTTTCTAATGATCAATGCAAATATCTTTTGGGGTAAAAATCGGGCAAAAATACGATGTCTCCTGACTTTTGAGATTGAATGCAAAAAGTTGCCATAGTCTATGAGCTCTTAGTATCGTCTTTTTGTGTGCAAATGCTCTTGATGGTAGCAACAGGAAGCCCTGCCAGGTCCGATGAAATAATAATTTATATTGTTTTCTTTTAAAGCCGCGTTTTCACAGTCAAATTACAATAAAACGAAGAGTACAATTTGTATATGGTCACGATCCTCAGAATTTATTGAGGGACCGCTCCAGAAGACAATTTTACTCAATTTTTTTTATTCGAGTCCACAGAATGACAGTTGCTAGTATGGTACTGACAGATAAAGCCTTTGTAACAACTGTCATTCCGTGGACTCTATTTAAAAATTAGTGTTTACTCTATGACGACCAACGTCCAAGAGAGCCGGGGCTTCTGATTGGTCGGTTCTTCTGATATGTTGTCTATGGGCGCAAAAACGTCAAGTAGGACGAAGCTTTATGGAAATAAAACAAAATGGCCGACCAATCAGAAGCCTTGGCTTGATCGGACGGTACTCTTCGTTTTACGTAATTTTACTGAAAACGCGGCTTAAATTGTAACTTTGTTTCCCAGGTGCACTCTCTCCACCCGACGTTCGCGGGCAAGATCACCGGCATGCTGCTGGAGCTGACTCCAGCCCAGCTGCTGGTTCTGTTGGCGAGCGAGGACGCGCTGCGGCAGAAAGTGCGCGAGGCCATGGATCTTATTGTCATGCACCCTTCAGAGGCGATACTAGGTGAGGGTACAAACTAATGACCAGCCAAGGCGGCACGACGCATCGACTAACGGTTTTGTCCCGCTATAGAGTAACGCCATCTTGCTTTACCCAGTGTAATAAAGGAAGATGGCGCTACGAACACGCTTATAGATAATTTGATGTCAGTGACGTACAAAATGTATAGAAGCGACGCGACGCAAAACACACAAGAGACAGGGCGCGGATAAAGCAAAACGTCAAGTCCGAGCCGCGTCTTCGTCGCACGTCTTTTCTGTGTGGCTGGCGCCTTACGCTGATGATGCTGAGGGCTAATCCTCGGGAATCTCGCATTCTGCACATCTCGCAGGAAAAAACGCATTTTGCTGCAAATGTCACATCTCCTATTCTCACCAAGTCATCCTCTACATAAGGTACACACGACAGCACGTCGACCTTTACACGCTAGCACTCTACTCCGTTACGTTACGGGCGAGTTTTCAACAAAAGTGTACACTCTGATATGCTGTCGTGTATACAAGATTTCTGTGTAATGCTTTCGCTCGACATGACTCGAGTGGTCGGGAGCAGTCGAGATCGAAATTACATGAGATTTGTCCGTCGAGAGGTGTTGATCTGTTAATCACAATCTTGCGCAGTCCTATTATTCCTAATTTCCTCCTCGCAGACTTGGACGTATTCTCCCTGTCGGAGCGCGGCGGCGTCGGCGTGGGCGGCAGCGGCGGCGGCAGCAGCAGTGGCGCCGGCGCAGGCCCCTCCGGCTCGACGTCCGGCGGCGCGCCGCCCGCGCCCGCCTCCGACGACTCGGCGCCGCTGTTCTACTCGCCCGGCAAGCGCGGCTACTACTCGCCGCGGCAGGGGCGCGCCTCGCCTGAGCGGATCAACGCCTTCCGCAACGTAGGCCGGTGAGTGAGACGCATTTATTCATTTGTCACTCGTTTTAACGCTTACTAGTGCGCGCGCTGCACTATGTTAAAGTAACTCGTGCATGGTGCAACATAGCTCTAAATAACACGCTCGCGACTTTTTGTGACGTTTTTGTCATTTTTATATCAACGCCTACTCCATCTTAAACAATGTCCCAGGCACTGCAGCGCCGAGTGGTCTCTTCACCCATCTAGTGTGAGTGAAGGTGCCACTGGACGCTGTATAAATCATCTCATTACGTAGATGCAAAGGCCTTAGTTATATCAACGACTCCCGAGGCCGGGACTTATTCAGCAATTTGCGATTTTTCTTGTTATTCCTGTACTAGCTTTTGCGCGCGACTTCGTCCGCGTGAACTGCAGAAAAAATATATGTGGTTTACATTGTCCCTAAGTGTTATAGCGTGATAATATGTAGCCAATGTGTTAGTCTGTTTCCTAAGCTATCTCCATTCCAAATTTCATCCAAATCCGTCAAGCCGTTTCAGCGTGAAAGCGTAACAAACATCCATCCATCCATACTTACAAACTTTCGCGTTTATAATAGTAGTAGGATCAAGAGCTATTTTGCCACTGTATTTAAAATATGATTGGCGTGAGGAATATATGGAGGAAGGGATACCTGGTCTTCGATAGCTGGTGTAATGTCGCTAGTTCGGCACTTTCTTCTCTCCTTCCGCACCCAGGTGTAATTTGCGTTTTTCTGTTGTTTCGGTAATCCAAACACTTTCTTATGCACAGTTACACGACACAATTGTTATTGTTTTAGAGTTTTTAGCGATGAGGTAGTTTATTTCACTTGAAACTCGCGGGGAGCGGATATCGCGCGTGCGCCGATGGCGGCGTATATTTTGAGAGTGAGCCATTGACCGAATGATTGACCGGTGAATGGATCGAAAGGAGTGAATGAAAGGAGATTGAGTGAATGAGTATGTGCGTGTGTGGCGATTGGTATATTTAAAAATATGAGGATAAAAGATATTATAATCGGCGCAGACAACTCCGCCGGCCTAGAGGTTTTCCTCTAAATGAGAATAAAAGAGAGCGATTATAAGATCCAGAGTTGAGCAGAATGTAAATATTTGAGAATAGAGTAGCGTTATACATAGAATAGAGTAATACGATACATAGAGTAGAGTAGAGTATTTTAATTTTAACTGAGTAGAAAAGTTTTATTGTAGAGGTAACGGACAAATTCGTACCACTGGTCGCACGTAGCTACTCGAAGCCGTTTTGACTTTGACTGTACGAACAATGCCGTCCTTGCCAGGATAAGTTTCCTCTACAATGCCTAGAGGCCAGCAAAGAGGGTGGGAGTTATTGTCCTTGACGAGAACAATAGTACCCAGTTGGATAGAGGCCGAGTGCTTATTCCATTTTTCTCTCTGCTGAAGAGATGTGAGATATTCTTGGCTCCAGCGTTGCCAGAAAGATTGAGTTATTTTATTCAAAAGCTCATAACGTGAGAGACGCTTATCAGCTGTTGCAGTAAAATCTTCTGCCGGTAAGTATTTAAGCGGAGTGACATTTAAAAAATGACTTGGAGTAAGAGCGGACAGATCAGAGGGATCAGAGCTAAGAACACAAAGAGGTCTACTATTTAGCAAACCCTCAATCTGAACGAGAACAGTATAAAATTCTTCATATGTAAATATTTGGTTGCCAGCAACTCTATAAAGATGTGTCTTTACACTCTTTACGTTTGCTTCACAGAGTCCATTAAAATGGGGTCCATAAGGAGGACTATGCTTAAATTCAATGCGGTGCTCGCTTAGAGCTTGTTTGAGCCCAGCGATGTGCGACTGCGATTGTAAAAGAGTATAAATTTCGCCTAATTTGCGTTTCGCGCCGATGAAATTTGTACCTCCATCGCTGTAAAGCATGGACACAGGTCCTCTGCGAGAGATGAAGCGGTTGAATGCGGCCAGAAACAGATCTGTACTAAGATCGGTAACAAGTTCTAAGTGTAGAGCTTTAGTTGTGAGACACACAAATAGGCAAATATAGGCCTTATGGCTTTTGATTCCGCGGCGGCGAATGTGAGAAACAAAAAAAGGACCTGCGTAGTCTACTGCGGTGTAAACGAAGGCCTTAGCTTCTGAGATTCTAAATGAGGGAAGATCTCCCATGCGCGGATAGGTATTTTGAGGGTTAAGCCTAAAACAAACGTTACAAAGATGTACTCTTTGCCGAACTAAATTGCGAGCGGAAATGATCCAAAATTTGTGTCTTAGTAGTGCGAGTAAAAGAGCGGGACCTGTGTGTAAATTATTAACGTGATAATAATCGACGATGAGTTGCGATAAGCGTTCTTTAGCGGGAAGCAAGATCGGGTATTTTTGACCAAAATCTAGCTGAGAGTGAGTTAGTCTACCACCTACTCGGAGAATATCATTCTCGTCGAGAAAGGGGTTTAATTTGAGCAGAGCTTTATTAGAGCAAGCATTATTTTTCTTGAGTGCGGAAATATCTTGCGAAAAATGTGCTTTTTGAATTTGACGTATGACGTAGAGTTCAGCGAAATCAAAATCGGCCGGTGAGATCGGGCCGTGAGTGAGCAAGCGTTTTGAGAACCGTAGAACATACACGAGAGTGCGCAATAATTTTGTGTAGC
Organism: Zelleria hepariella; assembly: GCA_949319315.1. Taxonomy (NCBI): domain Eukaryota; kingdom Metazoa; phylum Arthropoda; class Insecta; order Lepidoptera; family Yponomeutidae; genus Zelleria; species Zelleria hepariella. The sequence goes on along the minus strand of OX439391.1, from coordinate 7,053,172 downwards.
TAGAGAAGCGTTCGATAATATTTGAAATAAAATCGTGAGTTGGCGCTTGCGGTGTTATCATAGAAATTGTTTTGCTCTCGGGAATGTCGTCGGCAGAAGGGTTAACTTTGAATTCTTTAATATGCCACCTTGTAGTTGGAAGAGCGAACCATTGCGGTGCGTGAAACCAGAGAGAGTTATTTATGAGTTCTTTTGGCGTTACAGGGCGTGATATAATATCAGCTGGGTTCTCGCTGCCGTCAATATGAAACCAGTGTTCGGCGGGTAATTTTTCTTTTATTTCAGTTATTCTGTTCGCGACGAAGGTGTGAAATGTATATGCGGGCGAGTGAATCCAGGTAAGTGTTATAGTTGAGTCAGAGAACGCGTAAGTTTTATTTATTTTGCAGCGTTTCGAGAGAACGTCGTGAACGGCTGTGAGCAGGTTGGCGAGTAGGAGCGCGGCGCAGAGTTCGAGGCGGGCGAGTGAGATTTTCTTCAGCGGGGCGAGTCGAGACTTTGAGGCAAGTAGATGTACAATACCTTCAGAGTGGTCATCAGCGCCAACTCTGAGGTAGACGGCAGCACCATAGCAGGCTTCACTGGCGTCAGCACATCCTATCAGCGTTAAATGAGAGTAAGTATGTATACCTACATGGCGCGGGATTTTAATTTCTTCGAGGTGAGTTAATTGTTCGTGAAATAAATTCCATTTGTTAGAGATACAAAGTGGAACTGGCTCGTCCCAGTCAAGCTGTAATTTCCAACATTCTTGGACGAGGAGTTTCATGTACGCGGTGACTGGTCCGAGGAGACCGAGTGGATCGAATAGGCGAGCGGTGACTGAAAGGAGAGCGCGTTTCGTACACTCTTGGTTGTCTGAGTTAATTTTGAACTGAAGTAAATCGTCTTTGGGTTGCCATTTAATGCCGACAATTTTTGTATCTGCATTAGAGTCTGAATCAAAGTTAATGAACTGCGGATTTTGATGAGAAGCGGGAATTTTATCGAGCAATTTAGCGTCATTTGAAATCCATTTAATTAAATTAAAACCTCCCTTGCTAAACATGTCAACCATTTCGCAATAGGTTTCATAGGCTTTATCCGTGCCATCTAGCGAACAAACGTAATCGTCCATGTACATATTTTCGTCAGCTTCGAAAGAAGCGAGCGGATGCGTTAAGCGGCAGTCCTCTGCGAGTTGTCTAACGACTCTCATCGCGAGGTACGGTGAGCTAGAGATGCCAAATGAAACGCGGTTAAACTCGTAGGTATCTATTTCTTGTTCGGGAGAAAATCTAAAGAGAATGCGTTGGAATGGATGATGCTCTGATGCGAGTTTGACGCAAAAGTACATGCGTTCGATGTCAGCTGTGACCGCGGTTGAGAACATGCGTAATTTTATGAGCAAGTCAAAAATGTTACTCTGTAAGTTGGGACCTGTAAAAAGTAAGTCATTCAGCGAGTGACCTGAGGTCGTTTTACAACCAGCGTTCAGAACAATGCGTGTTTTTGAAGTCTCTTTATCGGGGCGATAAACAGCTCTATGCGGTATGTAATAGTGATTAATTTCGAGTGAGGGATTTTCAACTTTAGCGAGATGTCCTTTGTTAATGTAGTCTTGAATGGTAGCGTTATAATTCGAGCGTAAATCTGAGTCCGAGTCAAGTTTCTTTTCTAAGCGTAGGTATTGACTTTTAGCAATAGCGTATGAGTTACCTAACTCTGAGGGTTGCATTTTAAATGGAAGCTGTACAGTGTATGTACCTGACTCATCGCGCTTGTGAGTCGATTGGAAAATGCGTTCACATGTCTCGTCATCGGGACTGATGTGAGTTTTTGAAGGAACACTTTCAAGTTCCCAAAAACGTTGAGTGAGTGTTTCGAGTGAGGAGTTTTCAGTCTGACAAAAGAAAGTCTTGTCGACGCGTGAGGAGCGGTGAGTAGAGTGATTAAAGTTTGAATCACAGTCGGCGCGACCCATGGCTACATAGCCCAGTGTGGTCTGCACTGCGACGACCGATGAGTGAGGAGATGTGACTCTGTCACTACCTAATAGTAGCGGGAAGAGTTCACTGCCTATTAGGCAGTCGATTTGTGCGGGCGTGTGGTATAAATCATCGGCCATTGGTAGGTAACACAAGTGGTCGAGATGTGACGTGTCTATGTGAGCGCTGGGCAAGTGATCAGTGATCGAGTCTATAACCCGAGCGTTGATAGTGTAGAAACAGCGTGAATCAAAGCGTGAGTGAATTGTCAAAGTTGTGAAACCGAGTGACGAGCTTTCTGTCTGTCCGATTCCTTTGACGGTTGAGTTCGCGGGTGTGATTTTTAAATTTAAATCATCGCAACACTTTTTTGTGATAAAATTGCTCATTGAGCCCGAGTCTAAAAATACGCGAATATTAGACGTTTTATTCTCACTGTGAACATGTACCGAGGCAGTAGGTAACAATACCGTGCTGTCTTTGCATTGATTTGCTTCCGGAGTGGTTACTGATAACGCTAGGTTATTTGAATTAGCGCGCGAAACAGAGTCCGCAGCGGCGCGATCTGAATCCACGCTGGGTAAGGCGAAAGCGGGGTGAGTGCGCGGCGCGGGTGGAGCGGGGCGCGGTGCGTAGTTTGTCTGCGGTTGTTGCGAGCGCGGGGCGTGAGGCGCGTGCGGGGCGAGAGGCGCGGGGCGAGAAGCGGCGGCGGCTGCGCCTGCCGCGCGTGGCGGGTAGGTTTGGTGGATGCGCTCTGACAGGGGTGCGGGTTCGATGTGTAGAAGTGTATGATGTTTGCGGTGGCAAACACTGCATCTGTTTTGTGAAGCGCATGAGTAGGTATCATGAAAACCTAAGCAATTTTTGCAAAAGTTAAATTTTGTAACTATATTTAATCGCATTTTCGGATTTTCATTGTGAAAAGCTTGGCACCTAAAAAGGGCGTGCGCCTGCTGTGTGTTACAGACTACACAAGGTCTGGGACCTGCGGTCGGTGAAGCTGAGGCTACATGATCATCATGAGTGTTTACTAGAAATGCCTGAGTAAACGGCTTGTTTGGAGTTTGAGTTTTTGGTGGTTGAGTTGCGTTGGGTTTATTATAAACTTTGTTTGAAGCAATTGGGTTGCGGAGAGTGTGTATTTTATTTTGTTCTTTGAGAAATTGAGTCAAAGTATGGAATGTTGGTATGTCAACTTCCCTATGAGCTTGTTCGAAGAGATTGATCATGTTTGAGTCGAGTTTACTTAGAGCAATATGAGTTATCATGAAATCTGACAAATCTTTTATGTTTAAGCGACGCAAAGCGGCTTCAGCGGAGCAAAAGTTGTCAATAAAGTTGTCAATTGACTGGCCAGGCTTTTGCTGTAGCATTAGCTCGAAATATCTCGAGGCCTGGACCCTCACATCTTGGTACTTATTGATGAGTGCATCCCAAATAATTTTATAATTCTCTGCGGTGGCGCTTATACCTGAGCAAATATTTAGGGCCCTACCGGAGAGGTAACCAACTAAATACTGGATTTTTTCAGCATTTGCGAGACGTGCGTTGTTGTGAATTAAGTTAGAGAAATTTTCATAAAAGACGGGCCATTTGACCAGTGATCCATCAAACGTGGCCAACTGTAAAGGGGGTAATTTAATATTTATATTACTGTGTTCTTTCTCAGTGTTCTTTAACTTTGTTTGCGTTAACTTTTGTTTAATAGCGCAATAAAGTTCGTCAAAACTGTTCATTATCTGACAGCTTGGCTCGCTATCTGGGTTTTGAGTGAAGTACTCCATATTGAGCTCGTCAAGGTTCTGACTAAAGTCAGCCCTAGTTATATCTAGCGTTTGAGTCCTGGTGATAAACGACGGATCGTCTCTGAGGCTAAGATCATAGATTTCTTGCAATATTTTAAACAAACTCCTCTGCTTGTGTTCTAGGAACCTTATCCTGACAAGACTGGTATCTTCGTCAATGCTAACATCGTCGGAAGACTTAGCTTTTGCTTTTCCACCCATAATGGACGGTTATGTGAATTGCGTAGTAGGGTACAATGAGTTATTGTGGAGCTATAGTGAGTGAAAATGGCGTGCGAGTCGTGCGACAAATAGTTCGAGCCGAGCGAAAAAGAAAGAGCGTAATAGGAATTTCGACTTTATTACGTTATGGAAATAAGGGCGAGAGTTGCGTGATGAGTTGACAACCGAAATGGCGGTAACTTGTAGGTATGTTATACAAACAAGATTTTACTAAGTTTGAAATACGAGTGAGCGGATAAAAAATATAATAGAATATGCGTAGATAATTATATTTGAGAATGTTTTAATGCGAGTATGAGTTGTAATGAGTTTGCGTTGGCGAGATTAAAAGAGAAATAATAATGTTCGTGTGTGCGGTGTGTGAATGAAAGATGGCGAATTTGAGAAAAAGTGAGTTTTTGATAAAGTTTGAGTGAGTTTTGCGTGAGTAAGAGGATCGGGGAGAAGGACCAACACTTGGCGTGAGGAATATATGGAGGAAGGGATACCTGGTCTTCGATAGCTGGTGTAATGTCGCTAGTTCGGCACTTTCTTCTCTCCTTCCGCACCCAGGTGTAATTTGCGTTTTTCTGTTGTTTCGGTAATCCAAACACTTTCTTATGCACAGTTACACGACACAATTGTTATTGTTTTAGAGTTTTTAGCGATGAGGTAGTTTATTTCACTTGAAACTCGCGGGGAGCGGATATCGCGCGTGCGCCGATGGCGGCGTATATTTTGAGAGTGAGCCATTGACCGAATGATTGACCGGTGAATGGATCGAAAGGAGTGAATGAAAGGAGATTGAGTGAATGAGTATGTGCGTGTGTGGCGATTGGTATATTTAAAAATATGAGGATAAAAGATATTATAATCGGCGCAGACAATGATAAAATGGCAAAGATTTGGGTCACGCATAAGCTACACGCATAAGGGGGGATAGCCACCAAACCAAATTCAATAACAAAAAAAAACAATCGCGTCTTTTAGGCCGGCCACATACAGACGGAATTCCGGACCGAAAAAAATCGAATCGGGATTCCGAACGCAGTGACCGCATACAAGTCTATGGACTACCACACACATACGGTTTTTTCCGTCCGGAATTTTCGTAGATTTGTAGTGTAGTTGCTGCGTTCGGAAGTGCCATTCGTTTTTGTGGCCGGCCTTATAAGAAGATAGTCTAGCGGCCGACAACTGGTCGACAGTTGCTATTCGACATTTTCTAGGAATAACTCGATTCACAGAAGGTGGCGTCGTCAAGGTCTTTCACCGGATAGAATTTCGAGCACAATGTACTTCGTAAAATAAATAAATCATTGATAGCTAAACTGCATCAGGCCATACCCCTTATCAGTTGAAGAACCTGGTGATCGAATGATAATCAACGATAACATCTAAGTGTATTAACCCATGTTCTGAAACAATACATTTAATTTCATTTCAAGAATTTGTGTTTCGGAAGGCCTCATAAAATTAACTGACTGAAAAAAATGAGGAGGATAAATTGTGGGATTTGGCGTGCTAGGTTGATTCGCACACATATTATTCGCAGCGACTTACAAAATTTCAAGTTCGCTGGCATTTTACCGTAAACAAAGCCACTAAGCCACTAATTTATAGCCGCTCGGTTGGTATACTTTTTTTTCCAATACCCTCAGGACGCCTATGAGCCGAAGTAATATCAATTGGATAGTGTGTAAAGAGTTATCTATCTATATCTAAGCCTCACCTTCCCCTTGCAGAATCATCGGCCTCTGCCTGCTGCAGAACGAGCTCTGCCCGATGTTCCTCAACCGGCATGTGCTCAAGTACATGCTGGGCCGGCCGGTGCGCTTCCACGACCTCGCCTTCTTCGACCCCGTGGTGTACGAGAGCCTGCGACAGCTGATTGTGGACGCCGAGACCGGAGACTCGCTCTCGCTCTTCGCCGCGCTCGATCTCAACTTTAGGTGAGTGATTATTGGCCAGTGGGCTTTGGTAGTAGCAATACCACTCGCTAACTGTGATAGTAACATGCTGGGCCGGCCGGTGCGCTTCCACGACCTCGCCTTCTTCGACCCCGTGGTGTACGAGAGCCTGCGACAGCTGATCGTGGACGCCGAGACCGGAGACTCGCTCTCGCTCTTCGCCGCGCTCGATCTCAACTTTAGGTGAGTGCTTCAAAAAGATGGAAAGATTGTCACTTGTATAATAGTTGAGACTAAAGTTTCTTCACATTAATAAGATCCGTTTGATATCGTCTCTCCGACTCAGCGAAGGTTGGCGGTCAGCTCCGCATATTTATCTTTGTTTCTCGCGAGGCGAAACAGCTGGGCAGCACTCGCAAACCCGCGCTTGTGTTTGGCCGGACGTAAATCTTGTGCAGAACGAGAGCTGGCTTTGATACCTGTAGACTTGTAGAGAATTGGGTTCAGAGGTTCAGATCATAAATGACCAGCCCGGCTAGGAGGATGCTAGACCGCGACATAATCCTTCTGCCTTCTGCCCCCTTAACACGCTGACCTTTTGCCTACTCTCAACTGTCACCTTAGCCACTTAACACTACTGAGGTGACAGTTAACGGTGGCTAAGGTGACAGTTGAGAGTAGACAAAAGGCCAGCGTGCTAAGGAGGCTGGTATGTTAGTTGTGTAATGTTAGTGTCATGTCTTTTCGCGAAAAGCGACTCATTGCAAACTATTGTAGAGTTCTACAATAGTTTGCCACTTATAGACTTGCTTTTCGTTCAAAATCTTATCAGGTGCGGAGGGTAGTCATGTTAGCTTTTGTTTGCGATATATTTCGCATCGCAATCTTTTCGCGCCGCGAGACAAGTCGCAGTGCGCATCATAGACGGGCAGTTCTTCTCATTGGATAGAATATTCTTTTACTCAAAAAAGCTCGTAATGTGGACATTAATTCGACAACCTTCTTTGAGCAAAGTCGGACTTGCGGGCTACTTGGATTAGGCGCCAGAAAAGTTGTATGGAATTTCATTAATGTCTTGTGTTTTGCGGCCAGAAAAACATTAATGTCGAGTTTTGTTTCATAAATAGAACTCAAACATCAGGTGCAAAAAGTATTTATTTAGAATTAGGCTGTATGGGTACTGGCAGTCGACACATTGCACAGAAAAAAAAAGCGCGGCCATATTGTTTTCGACTTTTCGCGCGTTGTTCGAAGTGATTTTTTTCTGTGTTTTTGTTGAAAAAGTGAACTCTCAAAGCGACGAATCCTCGGATTTAATGTGTTTAACACCGCCGGACATTCAAAATCAAGCGAAATTAGTAATTGGAAATTTATTGCCACCGAAGTCAAAAGAAAAATACAAGCAAGCTTACCAACAAAAAGTTTGCGGAATGGAAAATCGACAAAAAGTACTTAATCTACGACAAATGGTAAGCTAATTAAATTACTATGTTAATTACTATTCTAATTAATATTTTAATTACTCGCATTGTTTGAGTAAAGCACTATACAAGCCTTGGTCTGCAATGAGTGCGCTTCTGGCCACGCTATGATTGCCTCGAGCTTAGCTTAGCTACGCTCTCGGCCCTCAAGTTTGGTCATCATTGCAGCCCTTGCTGGCCGCGCTATAAAGGCCTCGACCTTCGGTCTCGGCCTTCATTTCAGCTTGTCCATCAAGGGCTGCAATGCTGACCGCACTGTGAGGGCCTTGAGCTGCGCTACGCTGCGCTCTGTCGGCCATCAAAAGCGCGCCAGAAACGCACTCATTACAGATCGCGGCAGTAATGTACTATATCGGTCAACATCGTTTAATACGCGCGTTTTTGCCCCCACAGTCTCGAGATGTGCGAAGAGGAGGGCGGCGGCTGCGTGGAGCTGGTGGCTGGCGGACGTGAGCTTGAAGTCACGGCCCTCAATATGTATGACTACGTGCGCAAATATGCGCAACATCGCATGGTGCTCGCGCAGGAGAAGGCACTAGAGGTATGTGTATGCTATGCGCTCATTGAATGATTAACTAACTTAGGCTATTATGTGGGAGGTCACGGCTCTCAACATAATTGTGACAACGAGCTCAAATACTCGCAACATCGTATGGTGCACGAGGTATACGCTCATTGACCTATTCAATATGATCGTATCAGTTTCCCATACCGGCTTACTGGTCAGCCTGTATTGGAACAGGTTTTGTGAGTAACTTTTTGTTTTCTTTCTATTTTTGCGTTCATTTACACGGCCAATGACTTGCGCCCCTTCCGTCACATTATAATTGTAACCCTAACCTAACTTTCAATTTGGTTCTCGCAAAGCAGGTTACTTTTTAAACTTTTTTCATGAAATCCAAGGTCTATTATTTATGTTTATCTCATATGTTTCTTCGTACACTTATGTGACCGTTTGTCTACACTAATATTATAGAGAGGAAAAGTTTGTAAGTATGTATGTAGGTTTGTAGGGGGTAATCTCCAAAACAACTCATCCGATTTTAAAAATTCTTTCACTAATGGCAAGCTACGTTATCACTGAGTGCTATAGGCTATTTTTTATTGTGATAACGGCAAAAAAACTAAGTCTGTGCGGACGAAGTCACGGGTAAAAGCTAGTTTTCTTAAAAATAAAATAACCTATATCCCCTGTGAACAGGCGATGCGAGTGGGCGTGCTCGACGTCCTCCCCGAATCAGCGCTGGCCGGTCTGACGGCCGAGGACCTGCGGCTGCTGCTGAACGGCGTCGGCGACATCAACGTGGCGGCGCTGGTCTCATACACGAGCTTCAACGACGAGAGCGGCGAGCAGCCCGAGCGCCTCGCGCGCTTCAAGCGCTGGCTCTGGGCCATCGTTGACAAGATGACGCACTTGGAGAGGCAGGATCTGGTAAGTCTACTGTTTTATTTGTGCAGTCCTGAGCCAAGGCCGGGACTTGAGTGAGACATTACAGGCATTGAGGGCTCCAGAGGGCGAATTCTCGGCAATCTCGAATGTGACTTGTTACTAAGGTTTTCTTCGTAGAATCTCGAATGTGACATACACGAGAATTTGCCCCCTGGGACAAATTTAATCTCATTTTGCTGGAAATGTCACATCTCCTAGACATAGGGCACGAGGTTTCTGAGACGTCACATGTCAACCCTCCCGCACCGCTCGACAACCGCAGGGACCTACTGAGATGTGCTCTACGCCTGTAGTTATAAGCTGTGTCACTAAAGATAACATGTAGGATGGACTTTAAAACTAGCGTTGTCTCGCTTTGATTGTATTAATAAGAGCGAAAGGGCGAGTGTTATGAAGTTCATCCTAAATGTTGTCTTGAATGACACTGGTTATAAGAGTAAATGCACCCAAGTAATAGGTAGTTCAATTCGGAAGGCAAAGTTTTTTGTTCGAAAAATATTTAAATTAGTTTCTCAATATTGTCTAAAGATAAGATTAAGCCAATAACAGACTTTCGAACAAAAAATTAGTTTCTCAATATTGTCTAAAGATAAGATCAAAACTTGCGTTGTCTCGCTTTGATTGTATTAATAAGAGCGAGAGGGCGAGTGTTATGAAGTTCATCCTAAATGTTGTCTTGAATGACACTGGTTATAAGAGTAAATGCACCCAAGTAATAGGTAGTTCAATTCGGAAGGCAAAGTTTTTTGTTCGAAAAATATTTAAATTTGTTTCTCAATATTGTCTAAAGATAAGATTAAGCCAATAACAGACTTTCGAACAAAAAATTAGTTTCTCAATATTGTCTAAAGATAAGATTAAGCCAATAACAGACTTTCGAACAAAAAACTTGCCTTCCGAATTGAAGTTATGATATCATTTCGTTTCTCGAAAATGTTTTGCCAACATGAAAGGCAGCTTCAATAATTTGTTTTCCTTTATTTGCTTTTTTAACCCAGTGTCTCGTTGCGCAGGTATACTTCTGGACCGGCTCGCCCGCACTGCCCGCGTCGGAGGAAGGCTTCCAGCCGATGCCAACGGTGACGATCCGGCCCGCCGACGACGCACATCTCCCCACCGCCAACACTTGCATATCGCGCCTCTATATCCCGCTCTACTCCTCGCGCCACGTGCTCAAACACAAGCTCCTCCTCGCCATCAAAACTAAAAACTTCGGCTTCGTTTAAACTCATGACGATTCCTTTAGTTCGTAGGCCCAGTCATGTAAGACTGCCGGTTCAAACCTCTCGGATATCTTCTAGTGTTCACTTCACCGATCGCAACAAACCACACCCAGTAACTTTATTTCTAAATAATAAACTATAGATAACGATGATATAACGTGTATTTAGTGTTCTCTTAAATCTACTTCGACGTAACTATGGTACGTGACTGGGTAATTTTGACTGAATAGTAATATTCAATATGCTATAAACTTATTTTTTACGAGTTCTGATGATGCAAAGGTCCGCACAAGTACATACTTGCATGAATAAAACTTTTAAGCCATAAGACTTGATTGAAGAAATAACAAAATTGATCCAATCATCGTAATTCATCAGACTATAGTAGATCATTACGAATTCTTTACATTATTTCTTTCTTTCTCTCTTGTTTTATTTAGTATCTTTATGTATTGACTAACATAAGGGCCTAATACAGAAAGTGCATTTGGTTGTGTTCCTTATGTACTTACATTATTTATTATTTATTTTGCTTGATAGCGAATAATAAAGGTGGTGTGACGTTAAGAGACTCAAAATATTCAAAAATATTTTAATCTGTTTATATAGCTTTGTTATATAGTAAAATTATATAAGATCATAGAGTATGATGGGTACTTGCTAAAATATTTTGGGTAAGCTTGGATGAGGAGGCGTTGAATCCAAGCAATGGTGTGTTTTTGTGATATCAGAGGAAGTATTTACGCGCCTCTTCTAAATTTAAGACTATAAATTAGATTTTCCTTTGTTTAGTTGTATTAATATGATTCATAATAAACAATCTCAAAAGCGCTTACAACGTTGTTTGGTTTGCTGCAGTTACACACCTATAATACCACATTCATTCAGGAACCTGATAGAAATTATAAGAAAATGTAAAATGTACATATTTTATTGCAACCTGGATTCAAGTGAAAAAATATTTACAATCTAGCCTAATCATAGCAAACATATAAACATTCCATTCAAACCTTAAAACTAACTAACAAAATGTTAAGGTCTATTTTACTTTGGAAGCCATTTTCAACTCTGCAGACATTTTACTGTAGATCCCATACAGTACAGCTATGTGACAAATATGTAATAGGGCGCTTGTGAAGGCTGTGCTGGGATATGTGTTCCAGCACATTTCAATCAAAGCAAGGATCAAAAACTTAACAATGACAGAGAAGTTATTGGACCACAGCAGATATGGCAAACTGTGGAAGTACCAAGAATAGAATTGATAGTGAAGGCTGCGGGCACAAACTAGTCCGATAAAATTAACTATAAACATGGGAAGAATGAATAGTTGGGTGATAATATCATAGTTAATGCTGTAGAGGCTCTGTGTTTCGTCAGTTTCCACAGGTTTGCTCTTTGGCATCTTCTTTCCTGCTGGCTGACCAGAGGACTTTTGCAGTGTGGCTTCAAATGAATTTAGGAATTCCTCCTGTTCTTTTGTTAATTTCTCTTCCTCTGTTTTCTTATCAGGTTTCTTTTTATTGGTATTCTTTTTAGCTTTCGATTTCTCCTTGATCTGGAGGTTCTTGGCATCAATTTGTGGTTGAACTTGCTTTTGGACATAGCGTAGACGACAATAACTTTGAAAATATTTTACGCACATAGGTAAAAATATTATTAGCAACATTACATGCAGCGCCAGTAAAGTTAAATGGAAACATCTATTCTCAAATGTTTCAACATCCAAGAACCGGTAATTGACAGTCCAAGTGTGATTGAACACTCGTCCTAAATCAAAACTTCCTTTTAGGTATGCTACAGGGTTTCCCACAAGGAATGGCAAAGCTAGAACCAACTGAATGACACCACAAATGACAAGTTGTTTTATAGTACCTTTCAAACCCAGATTAATTATGTAAAAGAAGAACAATGCTGGAGCATACAATAAGATATTCATTTTTACAGACACACCTAAACTATAAAAAATGCTTCCCAAATTCCATCTGGAATCCATAAACAAATTCAATGCAACATACATCAAAAGGACAGCTATTGGGTCATTGAACAATCTTAGAACGTGGATAGAATGAATTCTGTATGAAGTAAGGATGGTAATTACTAGCACGTATGGTGGCACTTTTCTTGTCTTTATGTATACTCTAAGTACAAACACTAGTTGCAAGAGATAAATACCAATAAAGATGTACTGAGCAAGTTTTATGTTTACACCCTGACTTGTAAGGTAGTACAACATAGAGTAGATGTAGACAAACCCCGCTGGGTACACGAGAGGGCCGGTGTCTCCGCGCAGCTGGCTGTAGTCCAGGGTCCCATTCAGGAATCCTTCACATTCTTGCATGTAGGCCTTCCAGTCGATTTCGGTGTACGGAACCCTCTCCACTATGATTATGTTTAGTATAAGTTCTGCAACTAATATAAGGCATGCTACGAACGGTAGCTGTGCAGGATTTACTGTCACATTCTTCAGGAAAGACCAGGTGAACATCTTTTTCACTTGATAAAACGTTTCTTGAACAAAGTTTCGATTTCCCATGGTGAGTATCCTGCATTGACTGAAGTGTGATCAGAGTAGTTTGAACTGGTAGTAATCAATTATCTAAAATCTAGTCCGGAGGGACAGGTCCATCTTTACAGAAATAAAAATCTATTTTGAGATGTAGCCAGGCCGGCACATATTTTTTTAGCCACACACACAGACTATTATTTTCAGCTGATTCAAGATTCAACCACTCAAAATTGACAGTTTAAGTTTTTATTAATGTTGCTATTTCTAAATTTGGCAAGTGACGTCACCATCACAACAGATGTAATAAAGATAGAGGGTAGGAATAAAATCGCCTTATTCACATTGAACTTCATTGAAGTATATAGGTAATTTTATTGAAGGAGTTACTTATGCTTGGGTATATGTGTTCTGTGAGGAGTTACTACTCCGTACTAGTTGCCAAGCTGTCCCGTTGTAAGATATTTCAAAATCCTGGAAGCTGAATAGTGCAATAGTACTTCGTTGAATTCTTGAGTCACAACTTTGGCGATAGCTTCGGCTACTTTTTGCTTCACAATCACAATGATGGGATTTTTGTCTCCCACATTATTGGCGTCTAGAACTTTTGCAGCATCACCCAAATTCAAACCGGTCACTTGAGCCTGAAAAAAGAAGCGCTCTTGGTGGTTTGTATAGCACTCTAGGTACTCGGTTACGTTACGGGCGACTTTTCAACAAAAGTGTACAGTCTGATGTGCTGTCGTGTGTACTGGAGGATCATCATAGTACGTACACATTTCATTCGGTAGGTAATACAATACTTTTTCCATGATTTCAAATAATGACCCGCCAATGGAAAAAAAACAATCATATTTTCTTTTTGGATGCGTTTTTTTCTAAAAACTCTTCATTAGGTTATCAACGCGAGGCTTAAACTATTTTTAAGACCTAAACCTACGAGTAAAATCTTTTATCGCCAAAAGTGGCAAAAAAAGCGTCAAGGATAGAGGGTTTATCCTACTGGATAAAACGTGCTACCGTCAAAAAAGTCAACTGTTTCTTGTCTGCTTGTGCAGGATATTTTGACGTTCAATGTAAATAATTTATTTATGGCATATTGAATAAAACTATTGATTCTGATTCTGGATTAGGATCTAGGTTTTGGGTCGTAAAAATTTTAAGACTTGCGTTGATCATCTTGAAGGTCCGTTTTTGAAAAAAAATAATTGTACAGTCGGCCACAGTCTCAGGTACCCCTTTTTGTTCGATTGGCGCTCTTATGCCGCGCGCGGTAAGAGCTGCCATGGGGTATCTGAGATTGTGGCCGACCGTACATACCTATATTTTTTTTGTATTGGCGCTTGTGTGCCTCTGCCACCCTCGGCCTCGGGGATAACAATGAAAAAAAAAAGTCAGCCGATACCTACTGCACTAAAATGCATGAAGCAGAAGATTTGGTTTTTTTTTAGATTTCCCAGTTGATCTTTCTGTACTGTAGTATCTGTATAAGGGAGACAAGCACCTGACATTACTATCTTAGCTACTGGCTACGTCTTTACGAACCTCTACGTTGGAAGCTCCGGCATGCACGTCATAAGCTTTAACTTGGAAGACGGTCTTGTCCAGGTACCTCACTGCATCAAAACGCGCTGACCCTACGACTTGCAACTGTGTAACACGCCCTCTAGAAAATTTACAATAAATAATTTAGCCAGTGTCAACGCAGCAAAATTCGTCTACTGGGTTTTACCTAAGTGGTGGATTTTCAACGTAGGTGCAGTCGGCCACAGTCTCAGATACCCCTTTTTGTTCGATTGGCGCCCTTATGCCGCGCGTGATAAGACCTGCCATAGGGTATCTGAGATTGTGGCCAACCGTACCTTCTCACAAGTCTCTTCTTTCGTGGCACGTGCTACTTTAAACTTGGCAACTGTGTTATATATAACTTACTTGATATGTCCAGTATATGAGACTGGGTACAAGCCGGAAATAATTGTGTCTGTTGTGTAGTCAACTGAAATGAGGGTAGGTAAGGTACTTTTAGAGTTAGTGCATAGGTCGGTAGAGCTTGCTGCACGCCTAGAATGGGGTAGGCCGTATCTATAGATAGGTATAAAACTTCATAAATATCTCACCACAATATTATTAGTAGGGGTTTAAAACTATAATAATGTAAGTAGGTAGTTAACTTTTGGGAACGTAAAATACGTTTTTTAAAAAGCACACTTTTATTGGGAAAAACTTGTTAAAACTATATTTTCTTTAACTTCAAAGAATTTGATTTGACAGTCGTGGAAAACTAATTAAAAATACAATTAAAAATAAAACTTAAACTACGTCTTGACCTCAGAGAGTTTGATCCGAGAGTGACAAGCCTATGCTACGGACTATCGCTATCACGTCCTATTGCGACATGATTACATCAGCCGCTTCTAGGAATTAAGGGTAGGAAGTGCAAAGGTAAGCGCTTCGGGAACTATAACTAGGTACCTACTATTTTGTTTTCTGTCTGAGCTATTTAATGCATACAAAATCTAAAGGGTTTCAAGTTTTCAACAAATTAATATCATGATGCCGTAGCAAAAGTGTTTGAATGAGCCTGTTAGTTGAACAGCTGGCCGCCGGCATTCAATTAAATGCCTGGCCTTTTAGTTGAAATACAATACAATACAATATTAGCACGTAGGTAGCCATAACAATTTACTTTATCATTCCAGCTTGCTTAGCATGAGCCTAGATTACGCATTACTGTATAATGGTTATAAAACAATATGCCTCTCACTCTTTTGTTCGACGTAGAGCGCGATATGTTGGTGGAAGATGTCCACCCCAGCAGAGATGATGGTGGCGTGGCCGTGGAGCGTGGCCCAGGAGTCAAAACCAGATTTATATATTGTCCAACGTTTAATCAGCTCAGCAATTAGCGTAGGAAATATTATTATAGTATTTAGCAATTAATAATGAATTATTGTAATAAATAGCGTGCGTCCGTGAAGGCTATCACAGAGTAAGAGAGAGAGGGGACGTTCACAGAATATCTAGCTGTCAAAATCAACATAAAGGTGAACTTACATGATATAGATTTAAAGCCTACCACACACTAATACTTCCCCTTAGGCCTTCAAATCTATACATAGTACAAAAACACATGCACTAATGTAGACTCTCTATTAATACAGAACACCATGCAGAAACATGTATCAAAAACATAATGCAATTACATAAAAAAACTTTTACAATAGTTACAATAAATGCAATTACATTCCAAACAACAAACCTTAGTTACAATAACAAGGCTTTACACATAACTGACAAACAAGTTCTCTATGCCGTCTTGAATTCAAACCCTTTGTCAGTACATCAGCTATCATATTTTCTGTACATAAATACCTAAGCTTCAAGAACCCCTTTTGAGCTAGATCCTTGATAAAATGGTAGCGAATGTCAATGTGTTTGGTGCGCTTATGACTCAACTCTTTATTCTCAATAATCTTAAGAGCACTCTGATTATCATTAAACACAATGACATCCACCTTTACAGGTATAATCTCAGAAAGAAACTGACTAACAAAGCATAAATCCTTTGATACATCTGCAATTGCCATATATTCAGCTTCAGTACTACTTAAAGCTACCGACCGTTGCTTCCTGGACTCCCAATTAACAGTATTTTTGCCTAACTTTATCACATAGCCAGTGAAAGACTTTCTATCAAGACAATCATTGGCCCAGTCCGCATCGGTATATCCGCACAATAACAATTCCTTACTTTTTACATAATGTAAACCATAATTAATTGTGCCTGCTAAATACCTTAACAATCTTTTAGCAGCAAGCCAATGAGATTTCCCAAAACAATTGTTATACTGGCTCAGTTGGCTACAGGCGAAAGCAATATCTGGTCGAGTACAAACAGACAAGTACATCAATGAACCCATGAGCTGTCTGTACTTGTATGTTTCCTCACTTAAACATACATCTTCTTTCACCAATTTACTACCAGAAAGTATGGGAGTCGACAAGGCATTACAATTTAACATTTTAAATCTTTCTAGTACACATTTTACATAAACAGATTGGTCCAATGTTAAAATTCTCCTTTGCCTGTCTCTAGTCACACGTATACCTAAATAGCTTTGTATGGGGCCCAGATTTTTTATATCAAATTCCTTCTGTAAGATATCAAGCAAATTATTTTTACACACACTATTCTTACGGTAAAATAAATAAAAATCATCCACATACAATGCTAGTATCACATAATCATTATTAGACTTCATGTAATATACACAAGGTTCACTAGTGCTTTGAACAAAACCTATTTTACACAAAACTTCATGAATTCTAATATTCCACATGCGACTGCTTTGCTTTAGCCCATATAAGCTTTTCTGTAGTAAACAAACTTTATCTTTCTCAGTACTAAAACCTTTAGGCTGTTCCATATAAATAGTTTCTTCCAAATTTCCATTCAGAAAAGCCGTAGTTACATCGATATGGTCTATGTTTAAATCATATTCATTTGCTAAGCTAAACAAAATCCTCATGGATGAGTGACGAACCACAGGTGAGAATGTGTCGCTATAATCTACTCCTTCCTTTTGTGTGAAGCCCCTAGCGACCAATCTAGCTTTATAATTCAAAAAATTACCTGAAGCATCACTTTTTATCTTATAGACCCATTTACTTTTGACAATATTAACATTTTCAGGCCTTTCTACAAGTTTCCATACATTGTTTTTAAGCAAAGAATTGTATTCAATATCCATGGCTTTTTGCCATTCATCTCTATCAGAGCAGGACATGGCATCCTCAAAAGTTACTGGCTCTAGGCCATAGTTACTAGCCATCAAAGACATATCATAATCGCCATACCTTTTTGGCGCGACAGAGCGTGTACTACGCACAGGCCTATCCCCTGTGCCCGCTAGCGGCCGGGCGGTAGCAGCTTCCCCTCGAGCCAAACCCACATCCAAAGACCACTCAGCGTCTTCTCCAGCACTAGTGAGCGACTCGTCACTCACTGTGCAGTACAGCTCGTCCTCTCCAGACTCTGAAACATTTAAGGAATAATTATGATCTTTCCTAATATTTTCTTTTATGTTGTTACTATCATTCACAACATCATTGGTACTATCATTCCCAGCATCAATGGTACTATCATTCCCAAATATATTGTTTCTCAGCGCAGTACTCTCATTCCTGGCATGTATGTTGTTACTATCATTCACAACATCATTGGTACTATCATTCCCAGCATCAATGGTACTATCATTCCCAAAATCATTGGTACTATCATTCCCAAATATATTGTTTCTCAGCGCAGTACTGTCATTCCTGGCATTTATGTTGTTACTATCATTCACAACATCATTAATGTTATCAATGTCAATAATATCATTAGTCAAATTATTCAAATTCAAAAATTCATAATTAAAATGATCATTATTATTAATTTCATGTCCAACATTTAAAAATCTCTTCTCTAAAAATGCTACGTCCCTTGACAAAATAATTTTAGTAGGGTCAGAAATATTAGCCAATCTATAACCTTTGGTGGTTTCAGAATAACCCACAAACACGTATGGCTTACACTTTGCATCCAACTTACCACATCCAACACCACGTGCCTTCGAGTATGCCACACAGCCGAAGACCCGAAGATGACCAAGGTCCACCCTTGAACCAGTCCAAAGTTCTTCCGGAATCTTCCGTCCTAAAGCTGCTGTAGGGGATCTATTTTTTAAATACAAGGCTGTCATGACTGCCTCCCCCCAATAGCGCCTATTGAGACCTGAATGCTGCAGCATAGACCTGACTTTATCCATCAAAGTACGATTTAACCTCTCAGATACAGCATTCTGTTGTGGGCAATACGGAACAGTGGTTTGATGCATTATACCCTTACTCTTTAAATAACTAGAGAGTCTTTTATTACAATACTCTCCTCCGTTATCAGAACGTAGACACTTTACAGGTGTACCAGTCTGCTTTTCCACAAAATTAACAAACTCAACAAAACGGTCACATACCTCAGATTTCCTCTTCAGTAGGTACGCAAATGACTTCCTCGTGCAGTCATCAGTGAAGGTGAGTAAATATTTTGCGCCACCCCAGCTACTCGGCAAAGGACCACACACATCCGAGTGTATAAGTGCCAATGGTTTGTCAGCAATGTCACTAGTACGCTTAGGGAAAGGTCTTGATACCAGTTTTCCCTCCAGACAAGGTACACATTCCTCCAGTGCCTGTTCATTTTGCTGAAACATAAAACCATTAGACACCCTATCCCTAATAGCAGTTAGGTCCCTATAATTTAAATGCCCCAGCCTCTGGTGCCATAATTCTATCGGCGCCACTTGCTGTGTAGTAGCAACTATGGAACTAGTTGTCTCTCGCCCAAGCGAGAGTAAACAGTTCACCCTATTGCACAAATTCTCACCTGAAGTTACCTTCAATCGATACATTCCGTTTTGTAAGTAAGCAGAACCTACACAAACACCAAGACCATTATAAATGGTACATCCTTCACAATTAAACGCAGCACTATATCCATTACTTATAAGTCGACTGACCGACACTAAATTGGTAGAAATTTCTGGCACATATAACACATCTTTAAATTTCCTAACCTTTCCATTTAAATTGAGGTATACATCACCCATGCCTTTACATTGTAGCACATCATTACTTGCTACGGTAACCTTATTATCACTAGTGTCTCTGAAATTCACAAATAAGTCCCTTTTATTACACATGTGAGATGTACAGCCAGAATCGACGAACCACGCATCCTTCTCCTGAACCATAAGAGCCGCAACCATTGCATGTTCCTCGTTTCCATGTTTCTTATCACGTTTCAGCTTGTAACAGTTGTATCTTGAATGGCCCATCTTCTTACAGTAGTGGCATTTTCCTTTGAAAGCTGATCGTTGATAGCTTGTACCTTTGGAAACGAATGCAGCGTTGTTCTCCACAGTGTCTCCTTTTCTCGATTCCTCCTGAAGAAGGCGTGCGCGGACTACCTCACTAGTAAGCTTCGTTGTCATATTCACCGTTTCCAGGTTCGATACTAGTGAATCATACTCACTAGGTAGTCCACTTAGCAGTATTTCGGCTACTTCACTGTCGTCTATCACCTTGCCTATATCGGCTAGTTGCTGCACCAGGGTTATTACCGTCTCGATGTAGTCAGACATGGATGTAAAAGTGCTACAATCCACTCTATGCAGCTGACGAAGAAGTAACACTCTCCGTACCAGGCCTGCATCCTCAAATACCTCAGCCAGCTTCTTCCATGCTTCTTTAGCCGTGCTGGCATTCCTAACATACTGGTAAAGGCTGCTTCTGATAGATAGGCAAATGCGCGCCAGTGCTCGTTGGTTGTCGACAGCACCAGACGCAGCCGTGTCAGACTCCACCACATTCCAAAGGTCATCATGTATCAGCGACATTTTCATTGCAAATTTCCATGCATAATAATTGCTAGCTCCTTCTAGCTTCTCTATTGCGTACATGCTGCCGGCGTTGCGTGAGGGGACCGCCATGACAGGCGACGCAATGCCGGTGCCAGCCTCGTGGTTTATAACCTCTGGCATATTTCTGACTCACTTACTTGGACGAGATACTTCTCGTTGACTCCGCAGATTCTCTGGACCCAGAACCTGTTGGTGGAAGATGTCCACCCCAGCAGAGATGATGGTGGCGTGGCCGTGGAGCGTGGCCCAGGAGTCAAAACCAGATTTATATATTGTCCAACGTTTAATCAGCTCAGCAATTAGCGTAGGAAATATTATTATAGTATTTAGCAATTAATAATGAATTATTGTAATAAATAGCGTGCGTCCGTGAAGGCTATCACAGAGTAAGAGAGAGAGGGGACGTTCACAGAATATCTAGCTGTCAAAATCAACATAAAGGTGAACTTACATGATATAGATTTAAAGCCTACCACACACTAATACGATAGACTGACTATAAACCCATAGATACGCTCTAACCCAACCTCATGCTAACCCAGCTGTTCTAACAGCTGAATAGAAACCAGCTGTCTTTTTGGAGTTTCATTATGTTTTCTGGCAGGGCACCAATAAAGTTATCTTATTGCAAGATGGCGTCCACAGCAGACATTTACAGTACCTACTTATTTATATTTACGATGGCGATTAAAGTAAAACATCAGTGCTAAGGATGAAACTGAAAATATTTTAAGCTTTAGCTATATTGGTTTCAAGTTTAATTCAATCTCTTGGAGACATGCGCGATTTTCAGCCATTTTAATTGAATTAATTTTCAAATGGCTAGACGTTCAACAGGGTCAAAATAAACCAAATTAGTAAGATATGCTATCCTTACCATCGACATCAAACACTGGGAACGAAACATTGAAGTCGATTCTGTACCCTTGGACGCGGGCTTCAAGGTTTGACAGATAGAATTGTTTGAGTCCTTTTAACACAACTTCTCCTAAGGCCACTCTACCGCTGTAAATACAAGATTTACATTAGTATTAAATTTCCACTTTTATATTGTTGACATAAAAATAACGATACGCTTTTATTTACTTAAGTAATGCCCATTGGCCTCAGCCTCATCTCATGCTACGCGAGCAAGGCACAAGAAAGCTCCAAGCTTTGGCGTAGTTGAAACCAAAATTGGCGGTGAAGCCGCCCACCAATAACAACCAATACTTATAGTACCCCACGTGAGATTATTGCTTACGTTACTATGCCAGCATCCACATCGAACGTATCAAGCTCTTTTTTATAGAATGGCTCTAGCGGAGGCAAAACCTTGGTGCCAGTCTCGAAGTGTTGCCTTTGGTTCTCGGCGTACGCTATTAGATTCTTGGCAACAGTCATATCAACGTTGCTAGGATCAGGGTATTTTGGCGGTAGGACACCGTGGAATACATTCACATCGAGTGGTCCGAAGTTCACATGTTCGCCCTTAGCTGCAATGGGGATGTATTGTCGTTAGGTAGGTACCTAGGTAGAGACTTGGAGTTGGAAATCAACGGAACTGAAAGATTGCCATAGTCAAAGCTGTCAGTTGTATGGTATGAGAGTATCGCCTTGTTAGAGCCCTCATCCAGCGGTCAAGTTACTTAATGTAGATCTGTAGTTTTTATTTGTGAATGTTTGATTCAGATCCTCTTACCCACTGCAACTATAAGTTGCGCTTCAATGGCAACTTTTGAAAGAACCACACAAAGGACAGCCAGCAACAACTTCATTTTGTAGATATCGATATCTCTTGATTCAATACCAACTTATATTTTTTGCTGATATTTATATAGATTTTCTACGGTCACGGACGCGGTAATTGATTTACTGAAGTACATAGTTTAAATGTATCCATTACGACTAACATAAAAGTAGACTTACCTAGGCATGATGTCGCATTTAAATTGAATTGATAAAGTAATGTAAATCTTGATGCAGTCAGCTACCACGGATACCCCCGCGCGCAATAAGAGCCTTAGAGGATTCTAGCGTGTCACTGACCGTACCCATACCACCGTTGCTGTGGTTGCTGATGTTTTTTTAAACGATAGGATGATCTGGATAAAATATATAGTATGCAAATCAAAGCACCTAGGCTTTGATTTTCTTTTGAAACAGATATGAAAACAGCTGTGATGCTAAGCTTTGAAACTATCATGAGACAATAATGGGCCAACTGGAAGATAAGGTGATAACCTATTTACCTACCTATGGTTGCCAAGCAAACAACCAAAGATTGTTCATCCAAGTTAACCAAGTAAACCCTAACCAAGGTAGACGATATACGTAGGTGATAGAAAAATGGGCAGGATACCTGGCGAGGCGGGAAGATGGCCGGTGGACAAGGGCAGCAACAGAGTGGCGTCCAAGAACTGGGGCCTTAGCCTGTAACACAATGGCGTGTCAATGGGGTCCTAGGTAGAAGGACAAAACCGGGATTTTTTCGTTGTTCTCCTACAACCAGCGAACTAATCCTCTAGAATTAGACTCATAATATTGTTTGCTGTACTACAATAACATTAAAAGGACCGACACTGGACCGACAGCACCAATAAATCGTAATTAAAACCGTCAACTGGAAGCCCATTTTGGCCCCATTGTGTTACAGGCTAAGGGCCCTGGACGACGGTCGGTGGGCAGACAGACCATCAGCTCAATGGTCGGATGACATCGTTGCGTCGGCGGAGGGTCCATGAATGCGGATGGCGAGGGAACGATGAGGGGGAAAAGGCCTATACCCAGCGGTGGGCAGAGGTCGGATGATGATGATGATGATGATTAAATAGGTACCTACTTTATAAAATCTAAATTAGTTTTATTCGAATTGTATAAGTAGGTACGGACCATATTTTTAGGTCTTTTTGTCGATTGCGAACTTTTGATTTACCTAATGCTGTGGGTGGTCGGTCACACTGACACCACGGGCGATGAAACTTAGTTGGTTGTTTGTATGTAGACTTGTAGTGAATAACTACGCGGATGTAACAAATAAACTTTACTGAACACTATCTAGAAAACTTGCTTTCAAATTAAAAAATACACATCCAAATCAGTTCACCCGTTTAAGAGCTGTGGTGCCGCAGACAGACAGACCCCTCTTTTTGGGTCCGGAGTTAAAAAAGAGGTATTGCATGCAATGCAAAACTATCTCCTAGTTAATTGCACATCACTTCAAGGATTAAGTATGTGCTAATTAAGATCATTCACCCAATACAAGACAGCAGGTGTTAACGTTCGTGATAAGTATAATCACTTGATTGATCACTAGTTGCCAATATATAAAGCCAGAATAACAGTAGAGGATTAATAGTATATCTGGGAATTAAATATGAAACTGGTAACTTTGCTTCTTGCAGTTTGTGCGTACGCGCATGCAGGTGACTTTCAATTCGAACCCACTGATGGTGAGTAGGTAAAAAATAAATAATTCCTGCATAGCAAACGCAGGACTTTATCATAATAAATAGTGTAAACTTTATTAGAACATAATTAAATACAAACTATAAATATGCAAACTAAAATTAAAATAAGCTAAACTAAAACTAAAAATAATATTTACAAGTAAAAGACCTGCCCCAGGTCGCTGTCCCGAGGCAGTGAGCCCAGAACGCTGGCGACGTTGCCTCTTTGGATGGCCAGGCTTATCCTCTGGCCGAGGTATGCGCCGGCCCTCTGGTCCCGAAGCGTCGATTAGGCGCGCCGCTAGGTCTTTGTACAGCAGGCGCGCCTCTGGGCCCCATGTGCCCATTGCATCGTCTCGACCCCAAACGGCGCAAATATGTAATAGTTTCCAATTGAACCATATTTGCGCCGCTTAATTTACGCCTCGTTTTTAAATAGCTACGAGTATGTTCTAAATACACATATTTTTTAAAACTACGTAGTTCGTTTCTTCGACTATTTTCTGAAATAAAGAGTTTACCAACTCTATCTATGCATAATTTTATCTCTCTCACTCTCTCTCTTTGATCTCGTTCACATACAAGGTAAAGATGCTTTGTTTGTTTGTCATTGTCACAGTCCTTCAAACAGAGAAGGTCGATGGCGGTTGGCAGAACATTGTGGTCGTCCTCCAAGAAACCGGGATAGACGGAGACGATACGGAGCTTGTCCAGCAAGTAGCAGCTATTGAGAAGGTCCAGGGGAGGAACTTCATCACCGACACCATCCTCGGTTTGCTCGATGGCCTGAGGGATGTGGTGTGGAATGGTAACGACGTGCTCCCACCCTTAGACCCACTGGTCGTCAGCGCTGCTGGGCCTTTAACTGTAACTAACACCGGGTAAGTGTTTTCTTTTTCTTTTTTGACCGTATGGCCTCAACTTCTGACTTGGTTTATAATATGGCCTCAACTTTTGACTTGGTTCAAGGCTTAACAAATAAAATATAAATTAACTTGGGGTCTATGTAAATTTGTATTGTATGTAAACCTGTGGGTCCACCCCTTTAGGGAAAGTTTTTTCGGTTCAGACCCATGGTTACACTTTGAATTTTTTGATGATAATAGTGGCCACTTACGTTCACCTCGCCCTGACTCGTTGTCTGGAATAAATCCCTCTTATCAATAATCTCGCCACACACACACCGGAGGTACACTGACTCGTTCTCTGGTAGAAATCACTCTTATCAATAAGCTCGCACTGACTCGTTATCTGAAAGAAATCGTTCTTGTCAATAATCCCGGACTGTACCACTACCCAGTACCATTAGGTAAACTGATTGAGTGTGACAACCTCTTTTTAATTTCAATGTGACCATCGGGCATAGGTACCTATGCTCAGTAGTTACACTAGTGTGACAAAGCAGTGTAACCATGGGTCTGACTGAACCTTTCTCTACATCAATACAGGGAAATTTCATTGGTTTTTTATTAGTATGTTTGTCACAATAGGTACCATTGTGTGGGTATTGATTTATCATCTTATCTAGTTATCCATCCCAAATAATATTTTTTTATAAAATTAAATGGTTACGGGACCAGTCAGCAACAGCTACGGCTATCCCACGCATGACATGAGTGCGTAAATCAACAAAAAAGGGGTATCTCAGAGTGTCGCTGACCGTGCTCGTGAATTTCGTGATTATTGTACACGTGGCTTGATAGAATTGCAGTCAACCATGAGGTCACAATTTACAGTCGGCACAGTCTCAGATACCACTTTTTGTTCGATTGGCGCCCTTATGCCGCGCGCGATAAGAGCTGCCATGGGGTATCTGAGATTGTGGCCGACCGTACCATGAAATAAACGATAAATCGACTGCAACACGAAATTAATCATCAAATGATTGTGTTTATGCACAATACAATCAATCAGATACGCTGCTCAACTTTTCGCTTGCCTTTTATCAATTTAAATATACATATGTTTGTAACTAATCGAAAATAAAACATCCACATTACATTAACTGTCTACTTTATCTTTAGATACTAATCGAGTCTAACAACACCGTCAAAATAACCTAATTACCTATAATGAGAAATTCGTGCAGCTGCATGGAAATGACCAGCATTTCACATATTTTGCTTCAATGAAAAGACTAGGCATTTAATAGAATCCCGGCCGCTAATAAACACGGCTAGCCGTCCAACCAACAGACGCATTCAACCACTTGCCTACGACATGTCCAAAACTCTTCCACCGTACAGACATAAAAGTATACAACGTGTTACAAAACATCCTAACTCTTTTACAGGGTGTAACCTAGTGGTCAACAGGATATCATCACCGGGTGCTATTACCCTGTAAAAAGAGTTAGGTACTTTTGTAACACCTTGTATTTTAATTTTCAGAATCGTTTCACCCCACTTTTATGGGCATGAGCGCGCGATTTAAAGGAAAAGGCACTATAGCGCCACCAATGAAAAAAGAAATAAATCTTTTTGTATGCTTTCTCGCCAAAAACGGACCGTCAAGTTCTGAACCCTGTTCTTAGCCTTTTTTAGGACCTAACACCTAGATCCAGAATCCGAGAACCTACAAGAAAACCTGCACAAGAAAAAAACGGCAACTTTCGACTAGTGACGTAGGTTTTAGAATCTGGCTGGGATCTAGGCTTAAGAGTTCCCTGTACAAGCGTGGGAACTCGGCGATGGCCAAGCGCGTGAAACACTGTTTTCTATAGCTGTTTCACCCAGAGCTAGACGGGGCGCGGGAAAAGTGAGAGGCAAAGGAATGCGGCTGTATGAGTCTACCTGTGTGCGTGTCCTTTCGCGAGTATGTAGTTGTAATGTAATTGATCTATTTTCCCAAATGTTTTCGTAGTTCAGCAGCCATTTCTACATTTTATTAGCTACGAGTATTTCAAAAATCTTTTTTTTCTGACAAGTACAAGGTCTCGATTTTGTGCATTTTTCTTGGCGCGCGGGCTATTCACTATGCGCGCCGTGCGTAAAAAACTAATTATTTCATTTGTATGGGAGTGGGGCGGTAAACAATGGTCCTAACGAACATGCGCCTATTTCCGTCTCTTTGTTGCAGTGTCCGCGTGACCGCAAACGCCCGGGACATCAGCATCTCCGGCCTCGGCTGGTACGTGGTAGATGACGTGTCGTTCCAAGCACTCCGACTCACCTTCGGTTTCCATATGACCATCCCTCGCTTCACGCTCACTGGTGAGTCCTTCCGTTAGGCACACTAGCGCCCCCAATGCAAGAAAAAAAAACTTATTTTTGGATAGATACAGTCGGCCACACACTAGGGTACCCTTTTTGTTTCATCGGCGTGGCGCCCTTATGCCGCGCGCGGTAAGAGCAACCATGGGGTAGGTATCCCAGACTGTAGCCGACCGTATGTACGGTGGGTGGGCGAGTCACAGATACCCATGGCAGCTCTTACGGCACGCGGCCTAAGGGCGCCAATCGAACAAAAAGGGGTATCCTAGCGTGTGGCCAACTGTACGCTCTATGTATCAAGTTGTAAGGATCTTTATTGGCAGACAATTTCATTGGTATTTTTTTGTGCAGGTATATACGACGTTCAAGCCAGACTTGCTTTCCTCATCAACCATCATGCTGGTGGCAACTTCAGGTAATCTTATTAATTAATATATAGGTACAATACAGTACAATACCTGCCACGAAAAAAGATACGAGACACCACGTCGTGTGACGATTTATACAAGGTGTTACGAAAGATCCTAACTCTTTTTACAGGGCAATAGCACCCGGTGATAGGGATCACAACGTAAATATTTCTTCCATATTAAGTACCTAGGTCTCTTCAGTAAGCGGTATGATCACGGGAAGAGACCGGGTGTCACCAGGGCGGCGGAAAGAGTGTGGGAGGCTCGCTCAAGTCTCTTCTTTCGTGGCACGTATTGTACGGTCGGCCAGTCACAGATACCCCATGGCAGCTCTTACCGCGTGCGGCATAAGGGCGCCAATGGAACAAAAAGGAGTATCCTAGCGTGAGGCCGACTGTACTGTACTTCAGTAACGGCCTTTTTTTTCTTTTTCTAACAGAGTTTTCCTGAACCGCATCGAGTTTGGTGTCGACGGTCGTCTCGGCACCAACATTCTGGGCGGCGGTCATCTCACCCTGAGGGAGTTCGCGCTGAAGATCGACATCCACGATACCCAGGTAGGTAGGAACGAATGTCAAGACTGGCTTGTTTGAAAAGCTCAAGCTTTTTATTTTTTAGGTATAGTGCTGCTCCATCTTCCAATTCTGGTTGCGCCATCTCCTGTCGGAGGTTGGCAATTTTATTAGTTTGGCTATTTCGCTGGCTTTGAAGCTGCCAAACGAAACAAGGAGCTCGTGGTTTGTTGGAAACTTGGAACCACTAGTCTAACTCGATGTGGCAGTCATGCTAGGCTTGCTGCCCCCTGCATTTTGCAATGATCACGCCTCCACCAAGAAGTTCTCGTTCTCGGCTAAACAGGGACCAACTGCAAATTGCGACAAATTTAGTAAAGAACAAGTGTTTTTTTTTAGATTGTAACACCTTAAAGCTGGAAGATAGTAGTGTGGCGGGAAATTCAAAATTTTCGCAGTTTTTTACATTTAGAATTTCCCGCCACCTTGATATCGTCTACCCTTAAATTGTTTAAGATTGTGGCGCCCGTCGAGAGATCGGGAACTAATATTTTGCATTTTGTTTTTTTTACAGATTGCCATTGAAGGAATGGTTGGCTCCAACGTGGTCAACGCCTTCATTAACTCGTTCGTCCAGAATCTCAGTCAGAGCGTGGTCCAGAACGAGATCCAGAACGCGAGCGAGATCCTGAGCCGTGAACTCTTCGACGTCATCAACGATATCTTGAGGGAATACACCCTTGCCGACATCTTGCCCTAGCTAGGCGAAATATATTCGTGTGAGACTTTAATATACCAAAGTCAAGGTTTTAAATGTGATTAAAACAATAAATTGTTAAAATAATGCGTCCTTCCTTTTTCATTCAAAGCCATTAGCCACACACCATATAATCGGAACGGGAAAATGTTCAAGGAGGTAGGAACCAAACCAGCGACAGACAGCGACCCACAGACATCAGCGACCTTATACTACTCTGTGAGCATGATACAAAATTCCATAGTGTGTGATTGAAAAAAAAAATTAACGTCATTTTGACGTATCGTATCGCTCGGCTGTTTAATCTGTGTGTCTGTCAAACCAAAACTACTCGCGTCGTCTAATTTTTGTACGAAGTGGATTATCGTGTAAAGTATAACTAAATCAGAGTAATAGAAATGGCAGGCAACTTCTGGCAAAGCTCCCATCACCAGCAATGGATTTTAGACAAACAGGATCTCGTCCGAGACCGCCAACACGACTTGGCCATTCTCAACGACGAAGAGTACCAAAAAGTGTTCAATTTCTTCGCTAGCATAATCCAGATCTTGGGAGAACAGCTGAAGCTTCGTCAGCAAGTCATAGCAACAGCCACAGTTTACTTCAAAAGGTTCTACGCAAGGAATTCACTGAAATGCATAGACCCGTTACTTCTCGCGCCGACGTGCGTGTTCCTGGCCTCAAAAGTGGAGGAATTCGGGGTTATATCGAATTCTCGCCTTATAACGACTTGTCAGACCGTAATAAAGAACAAGTTTAGCTACGCATATGGGCAGCAAGAGTTCCCATACAGGACCAATCACATACTGGAGTGCGAGTTCTACTTGTTGGAGAACCTGGATTGCTGTCTGATAGTCTACCAGCCTTATAGGCCACTGCTGTTATTTGTTCAAGACATTGGGCAGGACGACCAACTGCTTACTTATGCCTGGAGGATCGTGAATGACTCTCTGAGAACAGATGTCAGCTTGATCTACCCACCATATCAGGTAACAGAGGTTTTAAGTTGATAAAAATTCATGTTATTTCTTGTCACAGGATACAATAACTGACCAATTCGTTTTGATTTCAGATTGCCATAGCAGCGTTACACATAGCTTGTGTGATGTTGAATAAAGAAAATTTGAAGCCATGGTTTGCTGAACTCAATGTTGACATGGATAAGGTAATATTTTGATAATCTCAAAGCCTCGTAAAGTAATAGAACAGACTGATCTAAATAGATAACTTTGGATTTCTGTTTCTGCACATACTGTTGCCAAAGCTCAGTTTTCTTCAGTACCAAAAACAGGACAATATGCCTTTTTCAGATCCAAGAGATAGTGCGAGCCATCATCAACCTCTACGAAATGTGGAAGAGCTACGATGAGAAGAAAGAGATCCAAGGGCTCCTCGCCAAGATGCCTAAGCCGAAGCCCGCACCGCAAAGATAGGACAGCGCTGACCAGAGTTGCAATATGCACCTGCAATGATAGTGAATGTGATAGTTTGGAGAACTGTTCTGTGGAGACAGATGTTAGGATAACAGTGTGCTGTGACTATGAGTATGAACACTCAACCTATGGATTTTAGGTTAAGGTGACAGTGTCGGGTTTATTTAATTTGTGGTGGATTTCTGTGGTCTATAACCTCACAGTTACATTTAACTCGGGAAGAAATAAATATGCTTTTGTAGTTGATGGTGGCACTTCCTTCCCTGTATAAAAGCATAATGTATCAGTGCGGTAACAATTTTAGGTAGTCCAGGTGACTTTTGCTATTGATGCACAGATTGTAGGTAAGCAGATGCACATACTCATTATAATACCTCATGTTGCCGGGCGTTTTCATTCTATCAAGCATGTACATAACACGGACCTAAAAAAAAGATATAAGTCTGTGGTACATAAATGTAAGTCATCAAAAATAAATACAAGACTAGAATCTATCCATGTATAATTGTAGAAGTTAAATCATAATTTCTACAGAGTGGGATCACCTGTAACAAAGATTAGTGCAAAAATACCTCAAATATGTATTTTTTAAACTAGACAATTTATTACTTGATAAGACTGCCAACAATGTTAACTGAATATTTATAAAAGATACTTTGAATAAAGTTAAATAGAATCGTAAAATCACATGCAACTTTTTACTAACCCCCTTACCTACCAAAACCATGGGAAATTAAGTTATCTCTTGGACCCTACCTCTACAGCATTCAAAAGAAGAGGATACATACAGGTCTATTGATGATAACTAAAATTACCTAAATACAAATTCCTTGTGGTCCCACTGGTGTTGCAAAGCGTGTGACCACGAGTCAGCAGGGATATCACCACTAAATAAAATTATAATCAAGAAAATAGGAGTACTTTAACCCCCCTTTTCTCTCCAACCTTAGTTGTACTAAGGGACTCCGTAAATGTCTCCTAGCACAAATTTCGCAAACACCGTGTTAAAGTCGGCCTAGTCACTGTAACCAAAATCTTTCACTTGACGCCATAATGAGACTGGCTGGGAGTGTAATTCTTATAACTACTGTATCCTTTTGGGTTCAAGGTTCTATACCTACCGGGTCCCCTAGAAGTCCGTAATTAGGAATAACAAATTATGCGACTACTAACTACCAATTCACCAAATTACCCACCAGGAAATTGAAGCCATCATTAGTAACAGAGGCCATATCACATTTAACAACCCTCAATGGTTTCATTTAGCTGAAAATGAGACGTAACAAGCGACACTTGTCCAATGTCCGATTACTAAAACATATCTCGTGCACGCAAGTAACGGCGTATTGTACTGAGGCACGAACGAAACAAAACATGGACAATCATATGAAAACAAACTGTGTCACCATGGTTTTGGGGGTTTTGGGGAAATGTAGTTTTGGGGGTTAAGGGGTTTTGGCATGAAAATATCTGCTGGAGCAGAGAAATAAATAACATGGGGGCATCTGCAAACGAGACGCCCCGACCAGTGGGCACTTGGAAAGACGGGCAGCCATATGGTCATCTCCAAATCGGCAGAGGGTCCGTGGATGCGTGCAGCGAGACCGAGGAGGATGTTGCGAAGGGGAAAAGGCTTACATCAGCCCACATTTGCCCAGCAGTGGGCAAATGTGGACTGATAATTATCCCAACACCAGCCAGAGTTACCAAGCCAGGGGCCTTAGCCTGTAACACGATGGCGTATCAATGGCGTCCCAGGTAGAAGGACAAAAGCGGGATTTTTTCGTAGTACTCCTACAAGCAGCGAACTAATCCTCTAGAATTAGACTCATATTATTCTTTGCTGTACTACAAAAACATAAGGACCGACAGCATTAATAAATCGTAATTATAACCGTCAACCGGGAGCCCATTTTGGCACCATTGCGTTACAGGCTAAGGGCCCAGATCACGGTTCCTCAAGTCACGTCCATCGATGTAGAACACAACACCCTAAACTCCGTGGGTCGTCGTCATTGGATAGCGACGAGAAGGATATCCTCACAAGCCAATTCAAGCCTCGGTCCTTTGAATGGTGAAAAGCATGGTTTCCCGGCCCAAAGCGCAGATTCGGTATAAAGGCCGTGTCGACTGTCCATTCAACACAATCAGTCATAAAAGCCGCCCACACCGTCGCCATGTCGTCCTCGAAGGTATTCCTGTGTGACCTTTTTATCATCATGCTGTTCGGACTCAACTTCGTTCTGGCCCAAAGGTAAAGCTACTACAATAAATATAACTTAGGTATTAATTCAATAAAAGCTAAATCGTTTGAATTTTGTATACGTCTTTGCACGACTGCACTTTACTCTGTAAGGTTACCTACGTCGACTTTACAACTGAAATGTAAAGTCGACTTTCTAAAAGGATTTTTATAAGACAGTCAACCTAGTTGCTTGGGTTCGATTTGGAGCCATAGTTCTTGGTTCTTGCAGTAGGTATATACGATTTGTCCAAGTATAGGTGCCGCAACCTACCAACCATAAATCAGAATTAAGAGGCTTAGCGCTTGTTTTACAACATCACAATAAAATAAAACAGGTAGGGCGCATTATTCTTCAGCCTGTCTTTGCCTCAAGCCGCCAATCCCTTTTCCAGTCTTGGACGGGCCTCACCACCAACGGATGGCGCCCCCAAAGGCAACTGCTCGTGCGGGGGCTTCCCGATGGAAAAACCGGAGGCGGAGGCCGCGCCCACGCTCTCCCAGATGCCGGGGCTGGTCGTGGAGGTCAACGACGAAGGGTTAAACACTTGCAAGACCTTGTGTCTGGCGTTGGGGACGGCGACCAAGGCGAAGGGCCCTGAGATCCTGTGCACGAAGCTCGAGAACGTTTCGGAGTTAAAGGTGGGTTTCGTTTGTGGGCTTAGTGGCCTCTTTTTAACCCCCGACCCAAAAAGAGGGGTGTTATAAGTTTGGCCGCTATGTGTGTGTCTGCCTGTCTGTGGCACTGTACGTAGCTCTTAAACGTTTGAACCGATTTGGATGCTTTATTTGAAATATTTGAAAGCAGAGTTTCTAGCGAGTGTTCTTAGATATCTTTTATCAAAATCGGTTCAGCCGTTTATGAGATATGCTAATTTAAAGCTAAAATGTCGGGAGTAGTTATTATATTATGTGTCGTCTAGTAGAATATAGAGAAGTTGAGTAAAGCGGGAAGCCTTTGCACAGCAGTAGGACCTTTTAAAGGCTACATAAAATAATGTAAGCTTTAAAAATGATGGCAAAAGAAACTTAAAATGAGGTCCCTGAATGTGCTAAAACAGTGCGATCAGAGAACGTTGTGGTCAGCGGGGCTTCCTGACCGACAAACCGGAGGCGGACGCCGCGCCCACTCTCCCAGATACCAGGACAAAGTTATTTTGCGAAGGTTTGAGCATGTAAACAGATGAAGGATGAGAAATATACCAAGCGAAAGTGAGTGGTGGAAGAGCTGGTCAGATTAAATGTTATTGCATTAATTGAATAAAACGTGATAAAACTCGAGCAGACACCCACGCGCACAGAAAACACAAGCAAGTTTCGACGCGAGTTTGCCATAGACAACTAGAGTTTGCCGAAATGCTGACACTACAGCTGATAGGCTTTGACCGCGAGCGTCGCATTTCCAAAAGGTATTATCCCATTCTGATCCCGCACGGATTATAATTGTATTTTTACTTGTTTCAGCTGTCAGCGTTCTACAAAGTTGGCGAGATGCCGTGGACATACGCTGGGATGACAGCCGATGAGCCACTGTGTTGCGACAACTCCAAGGTGGTCATCTGCCCCTCTGTGCTAGAGCTGGGCAATGCTACAGACGCCTCTACCCCTGACGTCACGCCTAAGACCGTACTGCCGTAGATATAAAATCCTTCTTTGACTCTTTTTTATTTATGGGGACCAAAGATCTCTAATGCAAATTTTATGTAGCGTTTGAATACTGAGCAAAGATTTACTGCTGGCTTAAATTAGCTTGAGCGTCCACATCAAGGTTTACACAGCTCAATACACCTTTATCTGCACTGCTCTATGTAGATCAAAAGAGTGGGACAGAATATTGTATGGAGCACTCTCAATCCCGATTTGGCGGCTATGTATGCTATGCATGGAAGTACGTTGGTTATTAAGAAAAGTATTGTTTTTTCTTATGCAATGTAGTATCGAAAATAATGTTATCCAAATTATACCTACCATCAATTTAATGAGTGTGTTTATGTATGTGAGTAAATAACAATAAAATCCTTTCAATATTTGTAAAAGTTGTATTAATTAATATAGGTATTACAACAACCCTCGCTAAAACAAGTCTCAGCGGCGATATTTACACGAAGAAACAATTTTACTTAAACAAATATTGCACCTTCACATGAAGTTGCACCGACAGATATTTTAAAACGCCCTGCGGGCCATAATTATTATGAAATAAAAAGTTAAAGGATTTGATTGAAAATTTCAAGAAGAACAATCCAATTTATGATAAAAAACTCATCGAGGGCGACAAAAATGCAATTCATAATTTCTCCAATCATCTACAATATCTACAACTAAAGGGCCTATGCAGAAAGCCGACTTTCTTACAGGTCCGATATTTAATTTAATAAAATTGGTGAAGATCTGATCAAGAACCGAACTCCGAACTCGAAGAAGAAAACCGAACTCCTCAAGGAACAGCAACAGATAACTTGGAATTTGGAATCAGTGCAGTAGCTTAATAACATTGTTCCTATTCACCAGTAAAGTCACTATATTTTTTTTTTGTTATTATTGTCGGCTGCGTTCAAGTTAGGATCTGCAAGCATGCAGTCGGTAGACCGCGTAGGCCCAAATACTACAACGATATTACTAGGAACAGGGGCCTTATTCGCTGACGACATTGACAAGCCTTAGCAAATTGGTCCGTCGGGCCTTAGATTTAAGACAGACAACTGGAGATTAGTTGAGATCTTATAAGGTTGGCATGATTTTTACTTGAATTCCAGACTTTTGTACGTATAGCCTAAACGGCTACGCTCTGTACTGCTTTTCATCACTTTGAACTTTAAAACTGGCATACACCTATTACATTTTTTACAAAATATCTTGTACGGCAATGCAATTTTTCGATCTAACTCACCGTGAAGGATTATATTAATGAAGTTATAAACAAATGGAAATTCAAACGGTTAGAAATTTATTTTTAACAAAATAAAATCCTTATGCCCGTTTTCACCAACCGAGTCTAGTGGTCGTGGATGAGGGATCATACGAACTCAACTCACAAGCGTTGTGAGTTGAGTTCGTATGGTCTCTTATTATTCGTAGATAATTGGGTACGCAAAGTTTTTTGTTCGTAAGTCCGTTATTGGCTTAAACTTATCTTTAGACAATATTGAGAAACTAATTTAAATATTTTTTTTTTTGGTCCAGTAGTTTGGTTTTTATGCGCTAAAATGTTTTGTTCCTATGACCGCCAACAGTATGCAGACCGTCGCGTGAAGGTCATAAAACCGTATCTTTGAAACGTTGTAAAATCCAAACTACTGAACCAAATTAAAAATATTGAAATTAGTTTCTCAATATTGTCTAAAGATAAGATTAAGCCAATAACGGACTTTCGAACAAAAAACTTTGCGTACCGAATTTGCGTTAAAAGGTCTTTTAAAGTTAGGGGTGGTTGGTGAAAACGGGCATAAGACCCTAAAACGCCAATGTCGCACACAGGCGAAAAATCAAGAAAAGTCGGACGAAACCTAAAATCTTCAAACTACTCCCAGCAGGTAAAAACCATTCTTATCGGTTAACTTGATAAACAATGCACACTAGAGACACGGGGAAGGTGAGTGATGCTGATGAGTCTTCTAGGCGTCTCAGTCTCATTCGAGTTCGAATTGTTCAACGGCAGATGCGTTTACGGCTTCCAGAGCGTCACATATTTGCTTAATTATTGATATTTTTTTCTGAGAAAGTTTTAGTTTTTGTGATGGATTCACTTCCAGGAGGTAGTGAACTAGTTTTTAATAATTATTTTTGATAGCAATGCTTGACTGTTTTTTAATAAAAACAATATTTCTAAGACCTTTTATTTTTCGCGTAATTTTTAATTTCACATAGATGTAAAGTATAACTTCCTGATAGATCTGGCTTAGATATTAGCCATTTTAAAAACTGCAGAGTTTCCTTTTTTACATACAACCATTATTTTATGCGACCGTACGCGACCGTTTAACAAAATTTTCTTTTTAATTGATGACGTGTATAAACCAACGTGGTCGGTTAATCACAAAATAACTTTTTTGTTTTTGGTATTAGCTCAAATTTAAAAACACGTTTGTGTGTGTAGGTGCATTTACATAGCTTTGAGTTGTTAAAACATAGTGAAAGTCAATTAAAACAATATATAAAAAATATTTTTCTCCCGCCACAGCGTTCAATTTAAAAATCAACGGAACGTCATTAAACAAAACTAATATTTAGGTTGTAATCCCTATCAACGGGTGCTATAACCCTGTAAAAAGAGTTAGGATCTTTTGTAACACCTTGTATAACAGGACTGAGAAAATTTGTTAGTGAAAAGTCGGTATACCTATGTGCCACAATGTTTTAAATCGGTTCGAAGAACCAGATATTACAATGTAACTAATAAAAATGTCATAAAATAATTAATATGTTGTTTTCATTACATAGCAAATCTTTATTTACACAATTCCTTTAATAATCACCAATATTTAGGTTTTGTCCGACTTTTCTTGATTTTTCGCCTGTGTGTGTCGTCAGCGCACAGGCCGGCCGTCTGCCGCAAGAACGTTATAAGTACTTAGCTTCGCCGCGGCCGAAGCGAGTGTCCAGTGCCTGCGCCTTCTTGATGATGGACTGCTTCTGCGCCTCGTCGAACCGGTTCACCTGCAGGTCCACGTCGCGGCTGAACGGGCGGCGCTCCTTCTTGCCGTCCTCTTTTTCTTCCTTCTGGAAGAGTTGGGGAAGAGAAAGTTACTTAAAAAAATCTATTAAGACGCAATCGGACGCACAACTAGCGCAGCCAGTGAAAAACAAAATCATTTTATCTTCTTTTTGGATGCGTTTTTAGACTAAAAACGCTCCTGCGATTTCTCAACGCGAGGCTTGCATTCGTAGGTTCTAGGATCTGGAATCCAAACCTTAAGTTAGGTCCTATAAATAGTTAAGCCTCGCGTTGAGAAATCGCAGGAGCGTTTTTAGCTAAAAACGCATCCGAAAAGAAGATATGTTTTTTTTTGCATTGGTTGCGCTAGTTGTGCGACCTATTGCGTCTTAAAAGTCTTAATAGAAAATTTTAAGTAACTTCCACTTTACCAGCGGTACTGCCCAAAACACGCGTAATTTGAGCAAGCAGAATTCGGAAGGCAAAGTTTTTTGTTCGAAAGTCCGTTATTGGCTTAATCTTATCTTTAGACAATATTGAGAAACTAATTTCAATATTTTTTATTTTGCTTCTGTGCACGACAGAATAGTTATAAATAAGTAGTATAGGTATAGATTAGTATAGCATAGCGTAAATAAGATATTTGTATGAATAAAAATAGAATAGGAACCTGCCGTGACGTGCACTACGGGGCGTCATCGCAGGACAAAACATGTAGGCTCGATGTAGGTACACAAAAGCATGTTCTAACTCGCGATAGACACCCGCGCAAACAAGTTTGCGCCGAGATCCAGGAATAAACATGTCATAGGTTGGTCCGCGAGTGCGCGACAGGTTCTCACTTGAAATAAAGAGGAGTGGCTTGATCGGATATAAATAGCGGGCGGCTAGACAACGCCTCATTCTCTCTTTGGCTCTCGCACAGTAAAAAGCCTCGCTACGCTGCCCGTACAAGTCTCTCCAGCTACTTAATACTGGTGTCTTTTATTCACGCCGTACCCCAAATACCAACGCCATCCAACTACAGTCCACTGACCATCGGCGTGCCTAACAGCTTCAGTAGTTTTGTTTTTATGCGCTAAAATGTTTTGTTCCTATGACCGCCAACAGTATGCAGACCGTCGCGTGAAGGTCATAAAACCGTATCTTTGAAACGTTGTAAAATCCAAACTACTGAACCAAAATAAAAAATATTGAAATTAGTTTCTCAATATTGTCTAAAGATAAGATTAAGCCAATAACGGACTTTCGAACAAAAAACTTTGCCTTCCGAATTACTGTTGTTTCGTAGTTTATAATAATGAAATCAGTATTATTTTATTGTCGTGAACCAAAAATAGCTGAGCATAAGTTGCTCTATCTATTTATCTACAAAATTTCACGCCTCACTACTTTAGTTTAACCTTATGTATAACAATACATTAAGATCATAGATTTGTAGAGGTGGAGACTAATGCGTTTGATGAACGTCACTCGAACTTTAGTGTATAGTGAATTAGGGGCAAATTACCTTTTTCTTCTTTTTAATTTTCTTCTGGTGCAGATCCAACAGGCTCTCTTCTCTCTTGTGCTTCTTTTTATGTTTTCTGTAACAAACACACATATTACAAATTCGATCCATAATCGTGAGTTTTAGAGCGCTGAAGACTGGTATATCGTGTTATTATATTAAAATTAAACTTTCGATGGATCACATTATTTTTACAACTGTGAAACTATCCAAATACGATTGACTGGAGGCCCAGTCCGACATTAGGACGCATCGATAAACTTTGTTATCGTGCTATCGAGTGGCGCCATTTTGTTTTTCAAACTCAAAAAGACTCAAACTCAATCGCGTTATAAAACTTTATATCGGTAGGTAAAGCAAGATGGCGACAGTTAGTGCTATTCTATGAAGTGCCACCCGCCAAAAAGCCCTCTAACTTCCACTAAATTCACATGACCGCTTAAATTTCCATATAATCTGTGATCGATGGATGAAACTTCATTCAGAATAAAGGTACGTATACACTGGGCTTTAGCTAGGTGGGACGGCGATAAATGACAATTTCTGCTCTGTGGTGCAACTTAAAAACTGAAAACTTATAATCTGTGTGTGTGTGGAATTTGACGTTTCGTAATATTATTAAGTTCACCTCAAATTGTTTGGTTTCTTGGCAAGTTAATTATACCTGAAAACGTTTGAAATAAAGAGAAAGAAAGTGGCTTGTGGACAGTTTCTTTGCGAGAGGTGAATAATAATAATATGTAAAGAAACCCTAAAATCTTCAACATTCAACCGATTCCAACCCATCTTCTTCGTAGGTGGTCCTTACTCCTCCGTGGAGTCTGGGGCCGACACAAGGGCTTTCCATGTATCGCTGCCCATAACAATTTCTAACGGTGAAGCATGTGAGTTATGATGTGACCTTTTCTTTTTTTCAGCAAATTCATATCGTAGAAGGAATATCAAAGATCAAAGACAGTCCAATAATGAAGCTATGAGCTGGAACCAAGGCAGAAAGGAGGAAAGGCCTAGATTTTGCGAAAAGGTTAGTGAAAAGAGTCATACTAAAACTTGCAATTTTGCGAGATGCCGCTACCCAATAGTAGGATAAAACTTTTATCTTGACATTGTGCTCCCCTAGATGATATATGGTCCTCCTTATTAGTAGGTTTCCTCACTCTTAGTATGTAGAAATCGAAGGACCCTCTCGCACCACCCGAAGTGATTTTTATATTTTTAATAACATACAAAAACTTTTAATTTTTTCAGCAAATTTAAAACGTGGGAGGAATATCAAAGTGTAGACTAATTGGGCACACAATTGGAAGACAGTCTAACAGTGAAGCTACGAGGGGAAAGGCCTAGATTTTGCGAAAATGTAAGTGAAAAATTCATACATGCAATTTTGCGAGATGCCGCTACCCAATTGTAGGATAAAACTTTTATCTTGACATTGTGCTCCCCTAAACTCTAATTTTTAATTCGAGTCCACGGAATGACAGTTGCTAGTATGCCACTGACAGATAAAGCCTTTGTAGCAACTGTCATTCCGTGGACTCGAATTAAAAATTTGAGTTTAGATGATATATGGTCCTCCTTATTAGTAGGTTTCCTCACTCTTAGCATGTAGAAATCGAAGGACCCTCTCGCACCACCAGAAGTGATTTTTATATTTTTAATAACATGCAAAAACTTTTCATTTTTTCAGCAAATTTAAAACGTGGGAGGAATATCAAAGTGGAGACTAATTGGGCACACAATTGGAAGACAGTCTAACAGTGAAGCTACGAGGGGAAAGGCCTAGATTTTGCGAAAATGTAAGTGAAAAATTCATACTTGCAATTTTGCGAGATCACGCTACCCAATAGTGGGATAAAACTTTTATTGTGATATTGTGCTCCCCTAGATGTTATATGGTCCTCCTTATTAGTGGGTTTCCTCACTCTTATTAAGTGGAAACACAAGGACCCTCTCGCACCATCCAAAAGGATTTTTATATTTTTAATAACATACAAAATTGCTTTTTATTTTCAGAAAAAGAATGAACCGCAACGAAGCCCAAATAGGAAGCCATGCCTTTACATTACAGAATCTGCCGCCCGCCGCTGTAAATACCTACCGATACCTACACGTTAAACAAGCGTTTTTTTAAACTAAAAGAAAGATTTTTTTGTATGTGGTTCATTAAAGAACTTTTCGAAATGTATGTGTAATTAATGCTTAATTACATAAGTAAGACGAAAGACTTGTTGATAAGATTTGTTTTACTTAGATACCTACCTATTTGAAAAATTTCAATGTTCTTATTTTATTTTGCGAATGGCATTGTGCTGAAAATGCTATACGGTGAAAGGTAAGCCGTCCAACCACATCGTTACGTCTGTGTCGGCCTCGTGCACCTTAGCGACGCCGCCTTGGATGGCGAACAGTGGGCAGTCGTCGGTGATGTGGGACATCGTCTGAACCCCCCCGCACATGCAACTCGGATCCGACCCAAAGTTCCATTTGTGCATTAGCTCCGCTTACCTTCCCTGTGAGACCCGGAATCTATTAATTTGGGTCCAGTGCTTTCTTCTGTTCTTGACATTAAATGACATGAGTACCTAGTTTGTTTGCAAGAGACGCCTGTAAAATAATAGCGCGAAACAGCTTCGAGTATGTACCTTGTTGCTTGACACGTAGCCAAATGCTATATTGCTCTAACATTTATTTCGGACATTATGATGAAATAAAACGAAATACTTGTAGATTATTCGTTTTAATGAGATACCTACCTTACCCACCTATTTGAAAAACAATAGAGCAACGTGAGTAGATTTTTAACAAGAGACGCCTGTGGAAGAGTGATAGCAGAAATACAATAGCTTCGATTATGTAACTGGTTGCTTTATAACTTTCAGGAAGTTAGTTAATAGATTGTAATAAGTTGAAAATGCAAATTAAACTGTACTGAATAAAAATATAGAGATGATTAAATATAAAGAAAGACGTCTGAGTGGGAATTAAACTCAATCAGGAACTTAATTATTTTAATTTTACAGAAAACTTCTGAAATTAAATTGAATTTAATAGCTTGTTGTCCTGGCCTGTTGTTTCATCTCTAGTCGCGTCTTTTTCTTCTGCCTGAGTCACTGAAATGTAACGAAAAAAAACACATAAGGATTGTACAAAAGGTTTTTTTTTTCAGCCGGAGATGAGATATCCCTTTTTGTTTTATTGAAACAATTGTGGCATAATTACCAATGGGGTAACCAAAACTTGAATGTCCAGTGGTTGCAATACTGGTCCTAGGTGACTTAAAATATTACATAGGAATCTACCTGTGAGGTTACAAGAACAATAGCCTAGACCGACATCTGCCTCCGGACCGAGCCAGGCAATACAATTCTCTAACAGCCCGTGGCTTTTTGTCATCTAGACAAAGCTAACTAAGAGGTTGGCCCAGGGCCTGCTTAACCCATCTGGTGCCATATTGATCAAATTTTGGTTAGGTCAGATTACGGTGTAACCTAAACTAACCTTTTTGGAGCCGACAGAATGCACTTGTTCAAAATGTTTCCTTTTGAATTCACGGACACTGATAATCTAATCACTTTCTCTGACTATAGTCACAGTTTTATTTAAAGTAATAAATTACACCCACCTAGGATCATATGAGGCACACTTGCCTCGAAGCGGAAAGAGTATCGAAGCGCAAACTCTCTTCATATCTCCGGCTTTGATTTTCTTCCTGTCGTGTCAAACTATCCTTTTTGATTAGTGTTCAAGTATCAACTCTAGGTACGTAGGTACTTGAATTTCTTCATCTTGTCAAAATATATTATGCTGAAAAATAAAAGTTCCATGAATAAATAAGTAGGTATGTATGTGTCTAGGTAATGAGAGACTAAAATAAAGTAAATGAAGAGAGAAAAACAGCTTTCAGACTTCATGAAACTAGATTAACTACAAGATCAAAATGCGTGACGCAACAGGCAGAAAGTTGCAATTCGTATACTGAAATACCTCTAGAAATGTGCCTAGAGGTATACAAAATACGATTTCATGCTTGAATGTGGCCGCGAGGACTGCTTTTGGATAAAAAAAAGTGCCTTGAAGATGTTAGTTGATCTGTTTTTTGACTTGCAGTATTTTCCACATTTTCTAACGAATTCTGATGAAATAAAGATGTGGGGTACTTACTTTGATGGTATGAAAGCCTTCTGTGGCTCAATCCAATTCTCTAATCACGTTTTCTAGTCGATAGAAGACTTAGCGAAAGTTAGCTGTACCTACGAAGACGGCCGCCAAAACATGCTCTAAGTTAGACGAAAGAAACGTCAAAACGGCGATTAGTGATGTGAATTGAATGAGCGAAATCGCATTTTTGGCGTATTCGTTCATTCAATAGCTGGCGGAGAAATTAAAAAAAAAAAACCCGCCAAACTGACAAGCAAACCCGCTAAGTTAGACGAACTTATCGCGTGTGCACATTACAGAATAACACTCATAAGCTAGGGATTGCCGCCATATTGCTTTAGGTAGCAAGATGGCGGTACTCGAAAGTGGGATAAAACCGTTTGCTGCAGCGTCGTTCTGCTGGGTGCTAGTAGTTAGTGGACAAGTATCACACACACTTGGCCTCCCGCACCTGCTCTTCGTCCCGTTTGTTGATGTGCCTGTCACGCTAGCCACCCACTTGGGTGTCCGCTCCAGTCCCGGTAGCACGAAGCCTCTCGCCCCTGCTCCGCGATCTCGTTGCCTTGTCAAACCCCGGATGCCTCACCGGTTTTCAGCTCCGGAGTGTCCATCCACGATGACTAACTCCGACAGTACGACGCATCAACAAACGTTGTTATCGAGTAGCGCCATCTTGGTTTATTTCAATACGTGAAGAAACATGGCGCTAGTACTTAGAGGAGTAGCGCCATCCTGATTTATTTCAATACGTAAAGCAAGATGGCGTTAGTAGCTAGGGAGTACCGCCATCTTGCTACCAAAATTAAAATGGCGGTTCTCGAATGTGGTATAAAAAAGATTGCTGCAGCGTTGTTCTGCTGGAGGCTAGTAGTTAGTGGACAAGTAGTGACATTTAGCACACTTACTTGGCCTCCCGCTCCTGCTCATCGTCCCGTTTGTCGATGTGCCTGGCGCGCGCCTCGCGCTGCAGCGAGACCGCCTTGTCGACCTCGGGCGCCTCGCCCGCCTCCTTGCGCGCCTTCTGCTCCGGAGTGTCCGTCCACATTGACCTGGGTGCAAGAGGGGATGGGTGATTTGTTTTTTTTTTTTTGGTTCAACAGGCGCCGTCACGTGTCGTTAAAGCCCCTTTACATTAGGTCGCAAGCAGTGCGACAACAGCGCGGCTACAGCCGACTTTCATACTAAAAATATCAGACTCCATACTAGAATACTAATATTGCGAAAACAAATTGTTCGTGCGAATATCATAACCAC
Source organism: Zelleria hepariella (assembly GCA_949319315.1). Lineage (NCBI taxonomy): Eukaryota > Metazoa > Arthropoda > Insecta > Lepidoptera > Yponomeutidae > Zelleria > Zelleria hepariella. The sequence goes on along the minus strand of OX439391.1, from coordinate 7,009,599 downwards.
CAATGCAGTGCTCTCTACTATTATTTTGATGCACTTTCCAGTGTAGCCATGCATGATGGATGTCCTAAAAATAGCTACTATAGATTTGCAAAACAACAGGGTTATAGTAATGCAAATTAAGAATTTCAAGAGACTTATCTTACCGATCAGACATATCAGGTCCCTCCTTCGCTCTGAAGCTCCTCGCTTCCAGTCCCATGATCTTGGCTTTGCCTTCAGGCAACTCCAGCATCCATTTCTCGCGAGACTTTACATCAGAACTTTGCAGTGTATGGCCGTCTAGGTTCTTGATTTTCAAGCCCAATGCGCGCTCTTCTAGCTTCTGATGCGCGTCGGTCCACTTGCTCTCGGCGCCGGCCGGCAATGGACCGATGCCAGCGTCTTCGTCCGAGCTGACGTATTTGACATCGTCGGGATCGGCTTCCGCCAGTACTTTGCGCATCTCACTTGGGATAGAAGGCCCTGAAATGAATGGAGTTAATTGTTAATTAATTTTGATTCCTTCATAACTTATTTGAAACAAATCGCAAGGTAAGTAAGGAAAGAACTTACCAATATTTCTGCTGCTTCCTTTCTTAAGATGAGGTGGCAAAGCAGGTCCTTCTACATTTGGGGAAACGCTCTTCGCGGCAGTTCTGTCCAAATGCGGAGGGAGCGCGGGGCCGCAGACGTCCGTCTTTGTCTTCAATCTCTCGCGAAGATCAGGTGACCTGTCCGCGTCTGCTTTAGGAGCCGTGCGTTTGAGTTTGTGTCGTAGGTCAGTAGGGTCAATGTCGAGGTTACTTTGCGAGTCGTCGCCACTCGAAATTTCGCCTTCCTCGCTGCTGTCTTTCTGTGCACTCTTCTGCGTGGACGTGACTTCGACCACGTCGGGGTCCTTGCCCGCGCCATCGGGCTGATCCCGCTCTTGAATATCAGTGGTGCTTGTCACTTCAACTTGCGTTACTGATGTGTCTTTATCTTTATCGTTTTTTGACTTGGAGCTTTTCCTTTTATGCTTCTTCTTGTGCTTTTTCTTTCTAGTTTTGCTGAGCTCTCTTTCCAAGTTTAAAAGTTTCGCACGTAAGCGTTCGTCGTCTGATGAGTCTATCTCGCTAGATTCCTCTGTGACCTCTTTTTCTACTGACTTCTCTTTGACGACAGCTGGCTTCATGCTGTAGTAGGAGCCAGCTTGGACCTCTTCTTCACTGAGGTCTAAAGGGCTCTCAGGTTTCGTAGCTTTCCGTGGCTCTGTGGGCGCAGGTTTTTGGACTATAGATCTTTTACTCCTCACATCGGAAGAAGATGATCTTTTATCTCTTGATCTACCCCTGTCGTGTTTTCTGTAGCTCTCCTCTCTGGATGAATGAGGTTGGATGCATAGTTTTATTTCTTGTTTGAAGTCTCTTCTTGGTTCTGGAGATTTATGCGGCCTAGACAGCGGTACAGGTCTTTTTTTATCTTTGCTGCTGCTTCTAGCTTCATGAGGTATGGGACCTCTGTTATCCTCGTGGGGCTTCAATCTGTCTTTAGATCTCCCACTTCTGTCGCGACTTCGCTCCGGTTCTCTGGAATGCCGTCTTCTCGGAGGGGAATGTCTGGGTGGCCTGTATGGCTCACGAGGTCTCTCTTGACGCTCCCGAATCTGACCACGATCTCGATTCTGATCCCGATCATCGCGTCGAGTCTGGTCCCGATTATCGCGTCTCCGATCGAAATCACGACGAAATCTATCAGCCTCAGGCCTATCTCTACCTGTTAATCTGATAATTTCTTCCCTTGCAGTTCTGTTATTTTGAACTTTCTTTTCAGCTTGACTCGACTTGAATCTACCTGTCTCAGAGTCACTGCTTGATTCATCAGAAATCATTATTGGACCTAAAAACAAAAAAAAAAGTTGGGTGTTAGGTACTAGAATAAAAAAAAAATGCCTTGATAAACTTACTTTATTTCTACACATTATTTACATTTCTACAAAATAGCCTATGCCCACATTTTTGCTACTTTCTTTGCACTATAACGAATAGATTTTAGGAATCCGGCTGTTGCAATCCCTTTCACTGACTGTCTCACACTGGATTGCCAAACAAGATCTTTGAGTATTTGTCTCAATATGACAGCGCAGTCAATATCATGGGCAACAGCTCGTAGCACATCCTCCATGTCCTGTTGCAGACCCCCGTGGTTCCAGAACTTGACTATCCTCTGCTGTGGCACCATGGGCAACTGCATGAGGTGGTGAAGCTTGGTCTCAGGGTTGAGGTCTTGATGGCACTGAGCCTCCCCTGTGGGGAAGTCTACATAGGCATGGAATTGCTGCAAGATTGGACGATAAAGCTCCCTGAAGTTCAATAACTGGGGCTGAACAATGTTCCTCACTTTGTTTTTGTTTTCCCCAAATGTCATTCTAAAGTCCCCAGCATAGCTCAAGTTGGAGATAGCAAAGTAGAAGTCGAACTCTGAGAATGTTTCAGGCAATGTGAGGAGTGCTGTGTGGACCGCAGAGCGCAGGTTGGACTGTAGAGCATTCTGGAGTTGTGAACTGTTGGTCTGCTTTATAATTTCTACAGGCTTGTGCAAACGCCCCGCCAAGTACAGATCATTCCAGTCCAGAAGATCAGCTATGAGGTCCTTTTGTGTGACAACACCATACTTGATGCAGACATTCTCTTCCTTTAACTCCACCAGAGTGTTGAAGTAGACCTTGGCGCCCCATTTCTCTTGGAATCTTGCAACAAACCCTTTGCCTAGAAACCTCAGCGCCGAGTAGTGGGAGGGGTTTTGAACAATATTCGCGCCATGCCATCGATGAGAGTTTTCGACACAATAGATCAGGTCAATCATATTCTGCTTTTTCTGGTTGCCACTTTGAGGCTTGACGGCAGACCCATAGGCAAAGCAGAATGAGAAGTTTTGAGGGAATTTTGATAGAATCCTGTAGTACAAGGGAGATATATCTTTTGCGATGCCAACTGTTTTGGCCACAGTAGCTGCCATTGTAGTAAAATGAAAATCGAAGTTCTGACCTGGAGATTCACCTCAAAGGTGCGACGATATGTTGAGCACCTCGTTTGCTTGAACTTTAGTAGTAAATAGTCTATATTGCGCGTGAATTCCGAGATTTGCGACTGAAATTAACCACAAATTGATGAACACATTTCCATGATATTCACAACAAATTCAAGAACTGTTCAGAACATTATTTATTTTAAAAATGTTCGATTTCCTTGTGTATTTATATTTAGTATTTTCTAAAGATTTACTTGATTAATCGTTATTTGAAGGTTTATTTTATATAATTTGAATTATTTGATACTAAAACTATTTACAATAATATATATTTTTTTAATATGGTTACTATTGGTTTAGTGATTCTTGAAAACAAGCATAGTATTTGAACACTCGTCCATTCTTAAACATTCAAAAACTTTAGTCTGCCTGTACCTGCAAACCGACTTATTTTTTTAACTGGCGCTCTCTGAGACGAAAATTTTTTTAATTTACCCTATTGGTAGGTATATGTATGGTAAAATATTTTTATCAATCGTATTCCGTGTGCGTCTTCCGTTTCCATGTATAAAAATGATCAAAGATAAGACACCCTATTTTCGTCAAAATAATATTTTTAGTATCTGATCGTTCCCCGAAAAGATTTGACAAGTTGGTTGACTGCTTTGCTTGACAGAAAAAAAAATACGAAATTGTTTTTGGTCAGCTGGTGCGGTGCATATTTTATTTACTTAACTATTGTTTTTCTCTCTATTACCTTCGTTTCAGTCTTTATTCAAGTTTCCCATTCATTGCAGTGTACATTAGAATCATGGCAAGCGCAGACAGAATAGATTTCGAAATGGAGGTGGAGGTGGAAAGCGCATCTTCGGGGCCGGCTGTGGATCCGCCGAACCCAGCCTCACCAGCGCCACCGACTCCTGGCGGCACCAAGAGCGTGGTGGTAACCACTGCAACCGCCGGCTCGGTCACCGTCTCGCTTCACCCACTGGTCATCATGAACGTGTCTGAACACTGGACGCGTTTGCGGGCACAGGAAGGTTCACCGCAAACAGGTCAGTTATCAAATTGATTTCGTATTCGTAACCTTGGCGTTTTCCGCAACTCGACTGCTATTGTGTGAAAGCTTAGTGCGAAAGCGAAAGATAGAAATAGATCAAATTGATTTTTAGTTCACCTTTCAGGCACAATGGAGTCCCTAATTAGGCACCCAATTTCTCTCAGAAGAACTTAGTCGGATTATACTTTGATAAGCCACCCACTGACGATGCTTCCAAATGGAATGTGTCCTGGAAAATGGATGCCGCTTTCCACACTGACGAGCGGTTTTGGAATGCTGCCACGCCATTTGATGCGGCTGCTCTCCATTTGGAAGCTTCGTGAATGGGGTGCTTAACACTTGCGATTCCGGTTCACTCTTATGTTTCCCAAAATAAACACTACATGCATCTATTTTTCAGTTGTCGGAGCTGTGATCGGCAAACAGAAAGGACGCAATATTGAAGTGATGAACTCATTTGAACTTGTGTTCAGTGTCATTGATGGAGACATTATCATAGATAGAGACTATTACAATCTTAAAGAGGAACAGTGTAAGTTAACTTCGCAACCATGTTTTCTGGCAACTTAGGCTATGTTGTTGGACCATTTGGCTGGTGGTCTGCCAATGCCAACTGATTTCTTCTTCTCAACTAAAGATTAATTTGCTACGTGTAAACTCAACCTGCAGGAAACTCAAAAACTCACTCTTTTTTCCAGTTAAACAAGTATTCTCTGATATGGACTTCCTGGGCTGGTACACAACGGGTGAGGCACCGACAGAGAGAGATATTGCCGTTCACAGACAGATCTGTGAAATCAATGAGTGTCCGGTTATGCTAATGCTCAATCCGGCTGGAAGTATTGGAGATAATAGCGTGAGTTCCATTGCCTCTTATTGATGATGATGTCCTCCACAAAGGTTTCGTCGACGGCGACCCTTGGCAAACATTTTAGACATGAGCATGCGCTCGGACGTGTGCCTCTTATTAATGCAATCACAATAGCTATAGACTAGCTAAATGGAAACAACATGATACATCTACCAGTGGACAAATAAATGCTGAAAAAGAAGAAAATACTTGTGTGCCAAATCTTGCATTTTGTTTGTTAGCAGTGAATGTGTAAAAGTGGGTATAAAACTGTTTCTGTCACTGAATAATGTTTTGTGAGAAACTGCCATGCATATTGTTGGTGACCTGGGGAGCCAGAGAGTTAAGTAAACACCTAAATAAGTGGTTGTTTTTCACTGTTTCCAGCAACTGCCAGTAGTCCTCTATGAGTCTGTGATAGACGTTGTAAATGGGAGGGCCACCATGCTCCTTGCGCCGCTGACTTACACATTGGCTGCTGAGGAGGCTGAAAGGATCGGTGTTGACCACGTTGCCCGAGTATCGTCTGGTGAAGGTGCCCTTAACAGTTTAGGTGAGCCTTTCTTTCCCTTTTTCTGTGAAACGGTTTCAATATTTTTTTTCTTCTGTTTGTCCTGTGATAATCAGCAATCAGCCATCTATTATGAGCATTAACCAATTGGTATTACTTCGGCTCATAGACGCCCTGAGGGTACTGGATTTTTTTTTACGCCAACCAAGCGGTTAAGGACCCTCCTAACCACTATGCTAGCATCGCTTAGTTGGCTCCATCCACCTGTACTGCCAACTAAGCCGAAAACATGGACTCTGCAAACATACTCCATCTAAACATGTCCCAGAGACTGCACTGCACTCTGAGTTATCCCTCCCATATTCTGCTGTTGTATCTATAATTGTTTGTGGGTATGGTGGGGTTACAGTGCCTCCTCTTGTGTCTTATAGTTCGGCCGCCATTTCGTTACATGCTTCGAAAGGTAGTAAAATAAATACAAATATTATTTATTCACAAGAAGGTTCATAAGTTCATAAGTATACTTCATTTTTGGTCGCATTGGTATGATGTGTGTGTGTGTGTGTGTGTGTGTGTGTGTGTGTGTGTGTGTGTGTGTGTGTGTGTGTGTGTGTGCGTGTGTGTGTGTGTCTGTGTGTGTGTGTGTGTGTGTGTGTGTGTGTGTGTGTGTGTGTGTGTGTGTGAGTGTGAGTGTTTGTGTTTGTGTGTGTGTGTGTGTGTGTGTGTATGTGTGTGAGGGTGTGTGTATGGATGTGTGTGTAGTAATAGTAAAAGTAGTAAAAGCCTAAGATTTTAATTGACCCCAAGCCTTATTCCTTTCTCAGTTGCTGAGCACCTGACGGCGCAGCGCTCGGCGATCAAGATGCTAGTGTCGCGCGTGCGCTGCGTCCTAGCTACAGTCCGGGCCATGCGAGACGGGACACTGCCGCCGCGGCCGGCGCTGCTGCGTGAGGCGCGAGCCCTGTCGAACAGGCTGCCGCTGCTCACGTCGCAGCAATTCCGCACACACTTCTATAATGTGAGTACTTTGCATGGATTTTTGGACCTTGCCCAAATGGCTTGGTGCTGACTGAACGGGCCGCCTTGCGAAGCAAACGTTCGTCCAGCGTGAATAAATCACTACGCCTTGTTACTAGGCAGACGCGAGACATGGTAACGCTAGACGAGCGCTTGCCTCGCGACGCGGCTCGCTATTGCCGATCTTGCATCAATACTGCGGTATCTTTGTTGCACTTTGACAGCGAAGTCTTCATAACTGCAAGATTGGTAACAAGAGCACCAGTCAGACGGTTTTTTTTTGAGTCTTTGCTTGTCTACGATTTTTTTTTTACGTTGCGGTGTGTATGTGAACAATCTGGGGTTATTTTTGTTACAAGCTGACTTGAGTTTTTTGTTTCGTTATATTATTTTATGGTTGACACTTTTATGTGCATTATTTGGTACATGGAGCGGCTTTTTCTATCTGATATGTTTAACATAGTGTAAGCGAATGTATCTAATGACATTCGACGTTTTGCTTTCGTGTTACTATGATTGTGTGCTTCGATCAAATTGCGTGCGACTTTTTTGGTTTTTGCCCGACTGCGGTGAACCTAATGTTTTTCGCCGTCGTCATATTTATCTTCTTTTATTGTCGTTTCTCGTCTGAGACATTCATATCGAGAGTTTTATTTGTTAGTGTGCGGCTTGACTTTCCTGCTTGTTTTTTGTCTTTTACGTTCTTTATGGTGAATTTTCTAACATAGGTTAAGCAATATTTTAACCAACAAGGTATGCATGAAAAAAACTGCGCTGCTAATAACAATGGCCTTTCGGGCAATATGAAACGTGCATTGAGCGTTTGTAAAACACGTAAAACGGTTGTCGGCAGCAATGCAACGACGTCGCGCTGATGACGTACCTGGGAACTATCACCAAGAGCTGCAACGCGATCAACCAACTGGTGAACCGGTTCAACATGCTCTACGACCGCCAGGGCATGGGCCGCCGCATGCGTGCGCTCTTCTTTTAGGATTTACAACTGTTGTGTGAGTGTTTGGAGCTCTGCCACACGCGCTGCGTGTTCAGCGTACCTGGGGTTTCATTGGCTAACTTTCAACATCTATCTCGATCCCTTTGGGGGAATAATGAACTATAGGCATAGCGTTTAACTGAGAAGGTGCCTGCGGTAGGGGATCGGTTCGGGAGGGTGACATGACATCGTGACATCTTGTACAAGTGACAGATGCCGACGTCCGACTGAAGTCGCGTATCAATGAAAACACATAGCTCCACTACCGTAGGCGCCTCCTCAGTTATGGGCTATGCCTATAATGAGCAGCGATTGTTTCTTGATTGTTCACTCAATATCAATAAAAATAACGAGTCACGATCACAATCACAGCTCGTGTCAAGTAAATGCAGTATGAAGTATGGAAACCTCTTGTGATAGCTTCAAAAGAGAGGCAATGATAATCTTGGATGTTCGATTGAGAGGACGTAACTAAGTTTTGTCCCGATAAATGTGTAAAGATCCTACTACTGTAACTAAGGTTTACCTCGGTTTTTTATTGAGTGCATAATACTTGATTATAGACCAAGCCTATAACGAGTAAAGTAGATAGGCTAACTGGAAGAAATGGTCACTATTATGCTGCCTTTGGCCCATAATACTTAACAATCACAATTTAAATTAATTCTCTCTCATACAAATTGGGAGGCGTAAATCTATTGTCGTAGTTTAAACTGTGATTGATATTACGGGCATTGTAAGAATACTCTTCCATTTATCCTGCGTCGAATTAAATGATCAATAGTAAATATTGTTGTTCATTGAACACCGGCATTAAGGCTTTAATAAGGGCTAACTAGCGCCACCAATGATAAAAAAAACATGGCTTTTTTTATAAACCCCTTTTTGAAAAAGTTAAACAACAGAGTTTTCTATATTACTAATAGCAATTTTTACAACCATCAGCCCAGAGCCGAGACCCAGGAATCTAGGCTACAATTTAACTTTTGGCAGAAACGGCCGTTTTTGGCATAAACGAAATTGTAGCCTAGGCTGTTGTTCCTAGATTGCAGGTTGTAGGTTCAAAAAATTGCTATTAGTAATATAGAAAACTCTGTTGTTTAACTTTTTCAAAAAGGGCGCTATAAAAAAAGCCATGATTTTTTTTATCATTGGTGGCGCTAGTTAGCCCTTATCAAAGTCTTAAACGAATATGATTAAATAATTATTTTCTATTCGGCTCGGTAATAAATGAAACTAAATATAATAAGTTTGCAATAATTTTATTTCGCTTCTTCTCCGTGAGTATTCCTTAAACATGTTCTTTTCTTTAAACAAAATTTGCAAATTTTGGACACATTGAGATTCATACTATGGAAGACCTACTCCGTGGGAAGACCACGTCAAAATTAGATTATTTTTAAGTAACTTGGAAACAATACTGAGTAATTTGCTGAATTCCCGAGGTCACACATAGCTCAAATTCACGATAGAAGCTGTGTGTGTGACCGAGGCCGTAGTGTACAATAGATTAATTATCTGTGACAGTAGTTCTTAATCAATATTTACAAATATTTTCCAATTCTTATTCTAAAGAGTAAAAAGAATGGCATAAAATAACCAAGATTACTTTTAGGTGATTTTGGGTATACAAAGAAAAAAAAACAACTTAAAATTTTAGAAAGACAAAAGGATCACACAATGCATTGTCTTGTATGAACCTCTCGTCCTCATTTTTTAACCATTCATAATTAACTTGTACGTTTTAATGATATTACTTTGTGTATAAAAATATTAAGTTTTATATTTTATCATTACTGTTATTTATTGCTTTTTCTCTCTAACGTATTTTACGCTATAAATCTATCTAAAATTGCATATTTCGCATAACACGGTTTAGGTACACGCCCCGCGTTATCTGAACAATATTTTAAAAGTATTAACACTTGAGTATATACTGGTATAGATTATAAATGCATAATTTCACAAATAAACGTTATAGCTTCGAATTAACAATTGGTTATAATGGTAAAAAAAGTGCGACAAACTAATTTAAAGTCTATTTCTTAGTGCATGGAGCCTAAAGCTGTTCTGCTAGGTGTTGTCTGGAACCTTCTCTATGCCGATAAGCTCGTCGAAGAGGCTATGGCTCTCAGGGATGACGCTGGGCTCGTGGAGTGTTTGCCGCGCGAATTTGAGCACCGCCCGCGCCAGCTGACCCACTGTCCATTTTCTGTCTACTAACACTCTTACTAGCGTGTCCAACTGGAAAAGAAACAAGGGATTAAATTGCTAATGAGGCTTACCGCTTAAAGTTTTTGTCAAGTTAGAAAGCCGTTTTTGGGGAAAGTTGGAAACAAAAAGGTTTCCAACTTTCCCGACTTTTGGCCCGAAAATTTACCGGTTTTAAAAAAACTAAATTATAAATAGGACCAATTAAATTGGCGGATGGCTTCGCGGACCACCTGGGGCCTTAGCCTGTAACAATGGCGTGTGGATGGCGTCCCAGCAGAAGGACAAAACCGGGGTTTCCTCGTCTCCTACAACCAGAGAATTAATCCTACAAAAGCATTAAAAGGACCGACAGCATTAAAAAATCGTAATTGAAGCCGTCAACTGAGAGCCCATTTTGGCACCATTGCGTTACAGGCTGAGGCCCCTGGGTTTCCAGGGATGACCATTGGTCCTCGAACCACCGGTTGAGAACCACTGACACAGCTAGACACTCACCTTAAAAAGCATCTCGTTTCCATAAGTGTAGTAAATGAGCGCCGGAACGCCGGCCACGCTGGCCGCCAGCCATTGAATGATGAGCTTCAACTGAGGGTGCCCTCGGAGGCGCTTCCCGCACCCCCAGTTGCCCGTGGCAACAGGCTGCGAGGCGTTGCCCGAAACGAACTTGTGGGCTAGCTGGGTTAGCTGTTGGGAGGGTTGATAAATTGTAGGTACATTTGTATAGCGCAGAGTTCTTTCACCGTAAGGCCCATATTCGACCATAGCGAAGACGAGACGAGATATGTATTTTGATACATTTGAAACTTCGCTGGTCCTAGGTCGACTTGGCTTGATCTGAATAGAGATTTATTGTTAGCTAGATCTGTCAAAATGATCTTCTTTCGTGTTGTCTCCGGTTTGGTGGATTATGAGTCTTAGCATTAGGTATTACAAATCGAGTTTCAGGCGTCTCTACATCCTTATAAATCTTGGTCTTGGTGTTTGTTGATCAGGTTCACACTTGAATTAACTCTAGTTCAAAAGTGTTGTTGGTGAATAAGTTCTGGACTGCAGATAATATTTTTTGGATGATTATGGAATCAATATTGGACTGGACATATCAAGGAAATTCCAATTATTTCCGTCTAGGCACTCGTTGGTTCAGAATCGGTAGGTAGAGTCAGCTTGTAGTTTGTTAAGAATTTGTTTTAAAAGACGTACGTTTAGCTTTTTAGCTGTTACTTAATTAATTTCGTAAAGTAGGCATTTTAGCGTAGGTAACACAGTGTAGAAAAGTCTCTAAAACAAAGTAGCAGAATGGTTGGCCTTGTGGGTAAAATGTGAAGTGATAAAACCAGGAGTAGTACGAGTAGGTAGGTAGGTATGTTTCGACAGAAAGCAAAGATTGTATTACCAATTTGTTAGTGATTATACTTTGTGCATGACAGAGGGGAAATAAGCTAGCGGTACACTGAAACACGTCTGACCTTCGGTTTTCTGAGTTTTACTGTCACTGGCTCGCACTCGACGGTCTCTTCTATTGTCTCTACTATCATGTTTATCACCCAATTCAACTTTTTCTTCCTAAGGTTCGGGTTGGATAACTGCGTGGAGGCCGTCTCAGTCGACGATGTACTGAGTGACCGATCATGGTCGACGCTTAGCCCTTTTCGTTGGTCCCTCAGCTGTAATATCTCCTCGGGGATTGATTCTTTTACTTTGCGTTTCTGTCAAAACGTACATATTTACAGTGAATTGGGTTGCAGGAACTTGAGGCAGCTTAGAAACTGCAACAGTTACAGAATATCGGACTGCTAATAATGTGATATGACACGACATTCATTGTTGCCCTTCCTCAAATTGGAGGTGTTAGAGGGGGTTAGAGCAATAACCAATAACCTAAAATCAATAAGTAAAGTTAGAAAAAGTTAACAAAAAACCTAGTTAACAAGAACTAAAATAATTATGGATGTAACTACCAATAAAGATGTGATGCAGGATAAAAAAAAAACGCTGAGACAGGAGTTGAACCAGAAACCCGTGCCATCGCTCTGACACAATTATTATAGGACCACCGAACAAGTACCTACATACTTACATTACTAAGTGAAGCTCAGCGGCACTCTCACTAAAAGTCCAAACTAACGAGGCCGAAGGCCGAGTCCTGCGCCGAGCGAAGCTCACAGCAGCACTAGACACACGATATCCCACCTAAAACCCAAACCCGCGAGGCCGAAGGCTGAGCTCTGCTAACAAGGCCGAAGGCCGAGTCCCGCATTGAGCGAAGATCAGAGCGGCACCAGACGCTCTCACTTATCACCACCTCCGAGCGGTCGCTCTTGCTCGTGCCGCGTCAGGGCTTGTCGCGGGTCTTTAGACTAAGCTGACTAAGATCAGAGGCTGTCTCTCGACACATCTGTGATGAATGTACTACAGCTGCGCCGCAAGCCGGTACCGGTGCCGCGCCAGTTCCAGCGAGGGCGCGGCTAGCGCCAGGCGCTTAGGCGAGGGTTGTCGCGGGGGTATAGCCCGGCTTGTCTGACAAATTTCTCGATACATCTGTCTGTGCATAAACGTACCAGCTGCGCCGCCAGCCGGTGCCGGTGTCTTGCCAGTTCCAACGACAGCGAACGAGCGGCCAGCGCCAGGCGCTTCGGCGAGGGCTTGTCTCGGGGCTCCCGCGGGTACAGCTCGGCTTCGTCGGCTCCCTGCACCGCGCCCGTGCCGCCGCCCGCGCACGACTCGCTCAGCGTTCGCTTGAGGAGGGAGCCGGCAAATCTGGATAGAATAGATCAGTATTTTTAGACCTGTGGCAAAGCCAGGCTACCTTAAACTTCTTTAGAGAGTCGCGAAGTTTCTACGGACATTTCACTACGAGCTGTAGTTAGTGTGAAGAGGAGACCTAGGATTTTTAATTTCCCAGAACTTTTCTGTAATTAGGTATCATTGATTTTACAGTTTTTTCCAACGATTTAAAATCGATGGTTTTCTCCGCAGACCAATGGTCTGCGGTTTTCTCAGTTTGAACCAAGAGGATCACCTTATCACAGCCAAATCTCGGGAATCCAACTCCCTTGGTTTGTGCTCCCCGGATTCGGCGTCTATTATCGGGTCGCTGAGCCACTGGTTGAACTGCTCGTATACTTCTTCCAGCTCCGACCTGAAACGAACATTCATCATATTTATACTGTGTTCTGGTGGTAAAACCGTAGTTGGTTTCTTTAGGATTCGGCCTGTAGCAGCTTTGCAATTTGCGTAACCCTAACTATAGTCCCTAACTACATTATCGAGGTACCTAGATACTAGGAACCTGGTAGGCAATGTAGATATTGATTGGAGTTAGTAACAAAAGTCGGGGTTGAAGCCTCCAAAAATGCATTGATTCAATCCAGACAAAGTGGAACACAAGGATAGCATAATAAGTAAGTTGCATCAAATATGTTTTTGTCTTCCTATATTGGACAATACGTCGTTCCTGTGGTTTAGTGCAGCTAGGTTTCATTATGCCTGCCTAAGTTCTTGGAATTAGCTAATAAAATTGCGCGACTGTTAGGAAAGTAGAAATCGAGCATCAGCCGAAGCTGAAAGGAAAGTTAGACTGAAAAGTGTGTCAAATTAAATTGTACTTACGTATATTCAGTGCTGAAGCTATACTTGGAGCTGTTGCCGGTCTCGCGCCGGCCCAGCGGCGGCCGCCGAGGCGCAGGGTTGCCGTTGCTCATGTTCTCCTGCTCAGTTAGGACAAAACCCACGGAGCCGCCGCGCTTTACTCTGTGAACAAAGATGTCTTGGTGAGGGATGAAACAGGACTTGAGCTTACGCTTTCTGCCTCAAGAGAGCAGAGGAATGTGATGTCCCTAACGGATGGACAGAACGGATATACCAATGTTTTTTCTTGTTTGGTAAGTATACGGATATTTATGTGTGGGAAAGCAGCGCAAAGCCTGCAGGAGCAATGGAAACTCGCCTTCTCTGCCCCACTGTACCTATCTGTTTTCTGTAGTGCCATAATATGGTCACGCTCTCCTTAGAAGAGAACGACTAGATGAATCGATACAGATAGGCCGATTTCCTTGGTTCTTTTTGTTGTGGACTCTGCGAGATTGTTCGTTCTTTGGTTCGTTCGTTAAGTTTCTACGAGTATGTTCGGTCGAGGCTATTAGATGTTTAGGTTATCATATCTGTATTATTCCGGTATTTATTCCGGCTCGAAGACCAAGTACATAGGCGGTAGTTTCTCAGCCGATGATCGTGAATTTTCTCCGGTTCGTAGGACCAACATTTCGCTACCACTAACGTATTAACCACTAAAATATCCACCGTAAGAAAAACCGTTTTTAAATGTAAAAAAAAAAACATTTAAGGGCTATTGAGTTTTTTTCTTAGCGCCGAGTGGTCTCTTCACCCATCTAGTGTGAGTGAAGGTGCCACTGGACGCTGTATAAATCATCTCACTACGTAAATGCAAAGGCCTTAGTTTTTAGAGGCGCTGGGCTACCACAGACCTAATGTCATTGTCGTTGACCTCGGCCCCGGATATGCTGATGCCGACGGCATAGCTGGAGCTATCGGTGGACCAGTCCCCGGTGGTGCTGGTTGTGGTGGAGTTCACGGCCTCCCTCCGGAGCGCCTCCCGGAGCCTCCCCGCGAAGCTCTGCCGCCTCTCTTCAGTGGAGAGCTCCTTGCAGTACTGGAATGAGTTCGGCCGGGCGCTCTCGCCCCTGCCTTCGTCTTCGCTACCTGTGACATTTAGGGGTTTTTAATTTATTTTATTAGCAGTTATCCGGCTCGAAGGACCAACTGTAGGTTTGGGAACTTATTTTGTAAATTCAGAGTCAAAGTTAGGCTATTGTGTGTGACAGCCGGGCCCTTAGCCTGTAACGCAATGGTGCCAAAATGGGCTCCAGGTTGACGGTTTCAATCACGATTTATTAATGCTGTCGGTCCAGTGTCGGTCCTTTTAATGTTTTTGTAGTACAGCAAAGAGTATTATGAGTCTAATTCTAGACGATTAGTTCGCTGGTTGTAGGAGAACAAGGAAAAAAACCCGGTTTTGTCCTTCTACTTGGGAAGCCATTGATACGCCATTGTGTTACAGGCTAAGGCCCCAGGTTTAGAATTAAGGGTCGTTTAGTAAGCTCAGTGAGTTTTGGAAATTTTGGTTAGATCAAAAGTGTGAAAAACATATCGCGGTGCTTCACGCACACACAGTTCTTTGACCGATTTTCTCAATCGATCTCGATTAATGGAAATTCATGTAAGATACGAAAGGTTTGCGTGGACTCTTACCATAATCAAAACTATCATTAGCACTATGGTACTCGTCGTCGCTGGAGTTGCAACTGGAGTATTGGCTGTCTTCTTGGTCCAAGTTCGGGTCCTTAGGGCCCCTGGTCACGGGAAGGCATTCGCCGGAGGACCCCAGGACTATGAACCGTCCACGGCGGTTGTTCAGCGTTGCACCGTCGGGCGAGAGCCAGCATTTGCGCTTGGATAACTCTAAACCTGGGAAAGAAGGAATGGTTATGATATGAGACATTTTCGGATAGTCGGGACATAATCACAGACGTGGTCAAGGGTAAGTTGTGTGTCTATCCGTTTGTTAGAGAACCAGACTCGGCGCCAAATCCGTTGCGGCATGCTTACATTATTGCCTTAATTTTATACAGGTATAGACGCATTGGTTTGGTTTGTGTAATATAGGCCTAATTCTGATATCTAGGACTCACTTACAATAGATTGGATTATAATGATGATAGAATGAAGAGATTGTAGAGGCCTATCTGAAGTAAATTCGAGTGTTGATAGAGTACCTAACCTATGACAAAGGCCTACTTGCGCCAACCAGGGTTAGGTAATAATTGTATGGAAATGTCAAATTAACTCAGAGTTAGTTGGCTAACCCTGACTGACGCAAGTCCGCCTAAGTACTGCGCTTGAGTTGAGTTATGTTCTGTAATATGATCGGCTTACTCACAACTTCACAAGTTGGGTGGTATCAGCGTTTGTTCTGTGTATTGGATTTAAGAGGCACCTTCAGGACCGTGGGAACTCAGTGACGGCCAAGCGCGTGAAACACTGTTTTCTATAGCTGTTTCACCCAGAGCGAGACGGGGCGCGGGAAAAGTGAGAGGCAATGCGGCTGTATGAGTCTACGTGTGTTCGTGTCCTTTCGCGAGTATCTAGTTGTAGTTGTAATGTAATAAATCTATTTTCCCAAATTTTTTCGTAGTTCCGCTGCCATTTCTACGAGTACATTTTATTAGGAATTTAAAAAAAAACTGCCTCGTACAACACATTATTGATGTTCCCAAGGTAGTTAGACTCTAATAGACTGTAATAATGTAAGTAAATAACAGCTGAAAGTAACCCCTTTTTCGGCGCGAAAAACGCATCGCTCTAATTTTTTTCAGGCTATTTATTTTATTATAAAAACTATTTGCAAACCTCCGTATTGGTCATCTTCTGATTTAAACCAAGTTTCAGCAAAATCCAGCCTGTAGTTTAGAAATTAAACCGGAACTACGTTTGTATGGGAAAATGGTGCTCTAGCACCCTCTTAAGTTCTCAGTACTTACTAGGATCATTCAGGTTGAGTGCGGCAGCGCAGTAGTTTTGTGGCGAGGGACTCCGGCTGTTGTAGCTGTTGATTGTGCTGCACGACGAGGCTTGTTTGATCATCACAGTCGCTTCCACTTCCGGCGGAGTGTGGCTGAAGGATTCTCCTGAGGAAATTGCAAATATCTACGCTATAGGCTGTCATTTATGTAAGTATCTAAAACCATTTAAACTACTTTGTCGGTCCCAGGACCTACACTTGGACCATCCGCCGTTAAAATAAACTATAATGCTTGCTTCTGATTCATCGTTTTCATCACAGCGCACAAAAATGGCTAATCAGAAGCATTAGTTTCATTTGACGACGCACTTTTTCCAAGTGTATTATGACCGTGAAAATGCGACTTTCTCTGATACCATAAGAAACAATGATACGTAACAAACAATGAAAACAATGTCCCAGGCACTGCAGCGCCGTGTGGTCTCTAGATCTAGTGTAAGTGAAGGTGCCACTGGCTGGACGCTGCATAAATCATCTCATTGCGTACATGCGAAGGCCTTAGTTTATTTCAGTCGTTTAAAACTAGACAAACAGTCTTCTTACCAATAGGCGAAAGCCTTCGTTCATTAATGCGGTGGTTGTCGCGGCCTTTCATTGGTGTCTGCTGGAAAGCTAATAGGCTTTTGTTGAGCTCACGAAGCACGTTGTCCTCTTCCCATTGGCTCAGAGGTAGAGTTTTGTAGTCCTCCGCATCCATTAGGCACACTGTCACCTGTGGGTTAAAAGGGGTTCAATCATTTTATGAGTTGATTACTTAGATACCACTTTGCATGTTCTTTCGTTCGTCTACTTATAGTGCTCATATCTTCGGTACCGCATCTAAGCTCTAACTCCCTCTGATAGAGGAGCGTATCGATGACCACTCTTTACCTATCTGAGACCCGTTACTACAGGGTGCACTCTAAGTCGATAGCGGAACTTTAAGTAGGCTGTCTACTGATTAATACAAACAACTTGTACTAGGTTGCGACAAAAATGGAGCGAAAAAAATATCAGCTGTTTCATAAATTTGGCGCAGTGCTGAGTCGACCTTTTTTTTTGGAACAGCTGATATTTTTTTCACTCCATTTTTTTCGCCACCTAGTACAAGTTGTTTGTATTGATCAGTAGAGTTCCGCTATCGACTAAGAGTGCATCCTGTAGATGAAGCCGGTTCCTCTGGGTTAGTAGGTACCGACAGCCGCTTACCCAGAAAGACCATAGGAGCTCGGGCATCATGAACATTTATAGAAATGGTCTACCATATGAAAAACATGGCTTCCTGATTGTGTTTAGCGATAAGCGAGTGATGTTTGGATTGCGTGGCTTGAATCTGGCGGCTGCCAATAAGTTGGCTTAGCTATAAGCCGTGCCAATAGAGAAGCGATTTGAAAATGGCGGCGGGTACCTATGGTAAGGTCTGAAAAAGAGGTTACGAAAATACGATTTCGGTTCATACCTAAAACTTTCTTACATTTTTGGTTAGGAAATATTGTTTTACGATGCTTTCTTTATTGATTAAGTAATTGTTCTACGTTGGGTTTGTGATTAAACAACAATCTTTATGAAAATAAGATCAAAAATATTAAAACGTAGTAAATAGTACAAACCTTAACAAATAACAACACTTAACGTAAACTACATTATTGAAATAACTCGACAAACATAAAAAAATCTATAAGAGGCGAATGTATTTCGGCGTGTTTTATTAGCCAAGCGTAGGTGACTAATCAGGACTGCATAAAATGACTTTGCTAACGTTACGTGTGAGTATAGACGGAGATATGATTAAAGCGAGAGGGCGCGAGAGTGTCCGCCATTTATATATCGTTTCTTTAATGGCACGGGTTATATCAGTTTCTTACAGTTTTCGGTTCCTCCAGTAGTTCAGTCTTGCCCTTCTCGGTCTTGTCATTGATCCGGCTGAAGAGTCTGACGCCCTCCACCTTCAGGATCTCGTTGTCCTCCAGCGCCTCCACTGACAACATGGCGGCCAGCAGCTCGGGCATCATGAACATTGATAGGGATTCCTTGGGAAACGGAAATTAACAAGATATAGTACCTACTGTTCTCAAAAAAATCCACTCAACCGGCAAACGTTGAAAACACTCGAAAATAGCCCTTATTAAAATTATCAATGTTTTTTTTGACATTTAAAAACGGTTTTATTTACGGTGGATAATTAAGAGAATACAGGGGCTGGTCATTTTTAGTGAGATGCCGGTGGTGCCTTGTTTTATAAACAATAGTTTTTTAGAAGCGACACTAGACATTAAATTAATCTGTGTAATAGCTCTCCCTCTTTAGCTCTATCTTTCTATCTCCCCTCCCCCCTCTCTCTCTCTCACCTTCGAGCCTCCGCCGGGCCGGCTGGACGCGGAGCAGATCCTCAGCGCGTGTGCTGTCTCGCAGCGCTCGGGCCGGCCCTCGTGCCGCACCACCATCTTACACAGCGGCAGTGTGCACTCCAGCCAGTCTTCTCTCTCTCTCTCTCTCTCTCTCTCTCTCTCTCTCTCTCTCTCTCTCTCTCTCTCTATCTCTCACCTGCGAGTCGCCGTCGACAAGCGCGCCCCCGCCGAGCCGACTGGACGCGAAGCAGACCCTCAGCGCGTGTTCCGTCTCGCAGCGCTCGGGCCGGCCCTCGTGCCGCACCACCAGCTTGCACAGTGGTAGTGTGCACTCCAGTCAGTCCTCTCTCTCTCTTCTCTCACTCTCTCTCTTCTCTCACTCTCTCTCTCACCTGCGAGTCGCCATCGACAAGCGCGCCTCCGCCGGGCCGGTTGGACGCGGAGCAGATCCTCAGCGCGTGTGCTGTCTCGCAGCGCTCGGGCGGGCCCTCGTGCCGCACCACCAGCTTACACAGCGGCAGTGTGCACTCCAGCCAGTCTTTTTCTCTCTCTCTCTCTCTCTCTCTCTCTCTCTCTCTCTCTCTCTCTCTCACACCTGCGAGTCACCGTCGACAAGCGCGCCCCCGCCGAGCCGGCTGGACGCGAAGCAGACCCTCAGCGCGTGTTCCGTCTCGCAGCGCTCGGGCCGGCCCTCGTGCCGCACCACCAGCTTACACAGCGGCAGTGTGCACTCCAGCCAGTCCTCTCTCTCTCTCTCTCTGTCTCTCTATCTCTCTCTCTCACCTGCGAGTCGCCGCCGACAAGCGCGCCCCCGCCGAGCCGGCTAGACGCGAAGTAGACCCTCAGCGCGTGTTCCGTCTCGCAGCGCTCGGGCCGGCCCTCGTGCCGCACCACCAGCTTGCACAGTGGCAGTGTGCACTCCAGCCAGTCCTCTCTCTCTTTCTCTCTCTCTCTCTCTCTCTCTCTCACCTGCGAGTCGCCGCGGACAAGCGCGCCCCCGCCGAGCCGGCTAGACGCGAAGTAGACCCTCAGCGCGTGTTCCGTCTCGCAGCGCTCGGGCCGGCCCTCGTGCCGCACCACCAGCTTGCACAGCGGCAGTGTGCACTCCAGCCATTCCTCTCTCCCTCTCTCTCTCTCTCTCTCTCTCTCTCTCTCTGTCTCTCTATCTCTCTCTCTCACCTGCGAGTCGCCGCGGACAAGCGCGCCCCCGCCGAGCCGGCTAGACGCGAAGTAGACCCTCAGCGCGTGTTCCGTCTCGCAGCGCTCGGGCCGGCCCTCGTGCCGCACCACCAGCTTGCACAGCGGCAGTGTGCACTCCAGCCATTCCTCTCTCCCTCTCTCTCTCTCTCTCTCTCTCTCTCTCTGTCTCTCTCTCTCTCTCTCTCTCTCTCTCTCTCTGTCTCTCTATCTCTCTCTCTCACCTGCGAGTCGCCGTCGACAAGCGCGCCCCCGCCGAGCCGGCTGGACGCGAAGCAGACCCTCAGCGCGTGTTCCGTCTCGCAGCGCTCGGGCCGGCTTTCGTGCCGCACCACCAGCTTGCACAGTGGCAGTGTGCACTCCAGCCAGTCCTCTCTCTCTCTCTCTCTCTCTCTCTCTCTCACCTGCGAGTCACCGTCGACAAGCGCGCCCCCGCCGAGCCGACTGGACGCGAAGCAGACCCTCAGCGCGTGTTCCGTCTCGCAGCGCTCGGGCCGGCCCTCGTGCCGCACCACCAGCTTGCACAGTGGCAGTGTGCACTCCAGCCAGTCCTCTCTCTCTCTCTCACACCTGCGAGTCACCGTCGACAAGCGCGCCCCCGCCGAGCCGGCTGGACGCGAAGCAGACCCTCAGAGCGTGTTCCGTCTCGCAGCGCTCGGGCCGGCCCTCGTGCCGCACCACCAGCTTGCACAGTGGTAGTGTGCACTCCAGCCAGTCTTCGATTGTCAGCCACTGCTTTGACGTCATCACCTGCGAAGGTTTGTAAATTTTTAGCGTTCTGACCGATTTCGACCCTCGCAAAGGGTAGTACAAATTATGGAAGATGCGAAAACTAGAAATGATAACATCACAAAAATTGGGGTCCCTGTAATGGTGGGTCAACATTTTTAAGATTGAGTAAAATGTTTAATCCTTTTCCTAGGTAGGCTCGCGTGCATTATCTGGTAAGCTTACCTGTCGGCTAAGTTTGATGGAGCCTTCATTGTTGTTTTTGTCCAACCACTCAAAGTAGTGAAGTAGGCTCCTTAATTTGTTCCTTTGTGATTTTCTGCAGAAAATAAACAGATTTATAGTTACAAAGTCCATATGTGTTGTGTTGGTAGTAAAATAAAATAAAGATTTAGCGTCCACCTATTACTACTAATACTACATAGAAGAGGTCATAATATAGAGCCGTTCGTTCGGCCATGGCGGGAGTTAAAATTGACGAAGAAACGATAAATAGTGATGCCGATTAATATTTTCACCAAGACTCAAATTCAAACTCAGGGTTGTCAGAGTGGTAACTTCGCCCATATACTTAGTTTGAGTGGCGGGGCCATTGGTTGGGCGCTCTCGTTAAAAATCGTCTAAAGCTCTGAAGGTTTGGTCATTGAGCCTTGGTGAAAATGATGTTTGATTTCCACACTCGCTTACCTATGTAAATTCTTAAAAAAATGCGTAAAATTAAAGTCTTGTAACGTGGGGTGGGTCTTGAGCGTTCTTTTGGGGAAGGTCGAGAAGAATGCGTGAGCGATGAGCGACGACACGAAGTTGTAGTCTAGTTCTGTGACGTCACCTGAAAAATAGAAAACAATTTAATTATTACTTAATATAGAGTCAAGTTCGTCTCAACCCCACCTTGCTAAACATCATGCATGATGCAAACAAAATTGTAGTAGGTAGGCAATGAAACATCAGATTTTTATTGGCACTTTCTTCAGTAAAGTTTTCGTGCAACCTCTACGGGCCCGCAGCGAGAGGCTGATATCGACGGCGTGATTCGAGCTTCGTCTTAAAATTCGACTAAAATTCCGGTGAGGTCGAAACTAGTTGGCTATCCCGACGTTATTAAAAGCAAGTTTAAAATATATGATTGGTATAATCCGCGCGGAATCAGAATGGGATGCGACTTTTTGGAACTGAGACGCGCGGGGTAAGCAAACCCGCGTCGAAGAAACCTTGTCAAAGTAAAATAATGCATATTTTCGATTTACTTTGACAAGGTTCCATCCCATTCTCATCGCGCGCGGATTATAAGGACAACCTTGTACAACTCACTTTGTTGTTGCAAACTGAACATGAGACCTTTCGGTGGGCGCCATCTTTTGAGGTGCAGTGCGCGGTTGACCATAATCCTAATAGTATTGTCGAGGACAGTCCTCCTCTCTTCGTCACTCAGCTCTTCATGCAGGAACTCCTCCAAACCCTGCATCAGTTGAGGATCCTTGATGTCATCTTCTGGATCTATGCCGATACTGCAATATAGGAAAAAAATTAAACTTAGACTGGCTGCCTGTCGATTGCGATAGGTTTAGCTAAGTAAGTCTAAATACCTAGGTAAATTAGCAAAAGCAAAAGTACGTTGTGATGTTTTTTTTTAAATTTTAAGGCTATTTTGTTATCTTGAAAATATACCTACAGTGCATCTAAATTCCTGAAATAAAGGCGTTGATCATGTCGCAATATTGATAATGAGTGTAGAGAGAGCACTATGCAGTATGCATGCAACCACAAGGTACACATGACAGCACGTCGAGGCTTACACGCTAGCACTCTACTCGGTTACGTTACGGGCGATTTTACAACAAAAGTGTACAGTCTCACGTGTGTACTTTCCGGCTACCCGGGCGATCGTCGGACCATCAGTTTGGTTTGGACTGATCCTTGATCGAAGCTGTATTGGTGTTCATTTTTATTCATCCCTTTCCTTCCTAGGTAAGAAAGTAGTGGCGCGAACTAAGAGATTTACCCAGCAGTTTGTGTTATTTGTTGATGATGATGGATGAGAAATCAAATATCAGCAACTCAATTTTCGTGTGTTTTGAAAATACTAACTTGCACATTTCGTGGATCTTTAGCATATTGGTTGCTAATTTGGTCGGGGATGAAGACAACAGAAGGTGCTTCAGGTGGCGTTGGACTGAGGTCCACCAGGGGAGGTCGCATGGCAGCATTACGAGTGCCATTTTGAAGTCTGGAAAAATAATAATGTATTTTAATTACACAATATCTTTATAATTAGCCGGATTTACGGTAAATCACAAAAATACATTTTAAAAGTTCGTTAACATAATGTCTGACAAGTTTCCGCGCTGAAAAACTGAAAAGTTTTCGGTCTGACAGTTTTTCCAAATGCTTTTACGAAGTTTGATTCACGTCGGATCTCAAAAAAAAAAGATTGTAAATGTAGTAAAAAACTGTAAATAAAACGGTTTCATATTTAAATATATCGTGGGATTATGTTACCATGCTTTATTTTGGCTGATAATGCTGGGTATGGTTACCTATCGATTAGCGTACGCACGCGGGCTACGAAGTGCTAACCTACTAAAGACTAGCCGAGTTGCGCAAATGCTCAGATCAGTTGACGTTTGACATTTGTTGTGGTTTGTTGTGTCGCTAAAATTAGAAGGTTTCTTTGATTTTCTTGTTCTTCCGTCCCGAAATGAATTAGGATTTGGAAGAAGTGATTCAGTAGACTTGGTAATATCGTTTTTGTACTTGTACTCCCGTTTGGATCGCTTCAGTTCATATCCTTAACACTATAAAACCTATCATAGGTAACCTGTTCCTATTTACTTTATTCTAAGTGAACTTTACACATTTTCTGATAAGTTTATGTAGATTAAGATCATCAATCGATAAGTACTAGTTATACAACAATTGAAAAGAAAGTAATAGATCAAAAGTTAAGAGGTTATACAAAGTGTCAAAGTACAGTGCTGTGATAAAGGTCGAATCTTTGAACTAAAATGGGTGTAAAGAGTAACTTATTGAAGACTTTGATATTGGGCGCACCCGCTTCCGGAAAAGGAACAATATCATCGAGAATTGTGAAGAAATATAACATAGAGCACATATCAAGTGGAGACAAACTCAGAGACCACATACAAAAAGAAACACCTCTTGGCAAGGAGGTGAAAAGTTACTTGAACGAGGGAAAACTAGTTCCTGATAATGTAATCATAAAGTTCATGTTAACAGAATTGAAAGCAGTTGGGAATAAACCATGGCTTCTAGACGGGTTCCCAAGGACTGTTGAACAAGCAAATTCCCTTTGGAAACAAATGCCCGTTGACGTTGTACTCAATCTAAATGTCCCTTTCGAGGTGATCATTGACAGAGTGAAGAACCGCTGGGTACATCTGCCTTCAGGGAGAGTCTACAACATTGGGTTCAACACACCGAAGGTTGCTGGTAAAGATGATGTAACCGGGGAAGATCTTGAGCAAAGACCTGATGACAGACCGGAAGCTGTACAAAAGCGATTAGAGATATATGAGAGTATAACCAGGCCAGTTATACAATTTTACAAAGAAAAAGGAATTTTGAAGGAGTTCACTGGCCGTACCTCAGATGAGATATGGCCCCAAGTGACAAAATATCTGGATCCTATTTTCAAGAAATAACGCTGCCACTTTTTATTGACTTGTTCTATTGAACATCAACTGCATAAAACAACTTTATATACAATAATCCTGTAGTGAGACTAGTCTTTAGCTATGATAAAAAAACACAATTTTCTATTGCACAAAATATAGATAAAAATAAGATTTTTAAACAATGACAAGTAGAAAAGGATGCTTACTTAGAAAAGGATGAGTTAAGCTTAGAGTGCTTACCAACTGTATGCAGTAAAATAAGATTTATTGGATCAGTAAAATAGGAAGTTTTTTTAAATATTAATTGGTGCTACCATATATTTATGTAAGAACCTATTGTTCCCATACATTTTTTATAGCTGATTTGTTCCTACAATAACTCTTGAAACAAAAACTAAAGTTTTATACGGTTTTTCTAATATATTTTTCCTAACTTTTTATATCACTCGCAGCCATTTTGCACTTGTTATGAACACTAGACTCTA
The DNA here is from genome assembly GCA_949319315.1 of Zelleria hepariella. Classification (NCBI taxonomy): domain Eukaryota; kingdom Metazoa; phylum Arthropoda; class Insecta; order Lepidoptera; family Yponomeutidae; genus Zelleria; species Zelleria hepariella. Next base: position 6,984,994 of record OX439391.1, on the reverse strand, counting down.
GATTCCTTTATTTATGTTTGTTTGGTTTTCAACATTTTATTGTAGACTTCCATGTTTGATTACGAACTACTTACCTATTGTAAAGGTAGATAGAAGCAATATTTAGATATTGATAAGAGTAAATAAATATTTAGTGCCTTAGGCACATTCCTTAGTTTTTGTCTTTGTTAATAGTGAGTTTATTAGATCAAAATGCTAATATATGTTTAAAGGTTTAGATAGATTTTGTTGTTACCTAGGTAAGTATGTACGTACCTACCTACCTTATTCGTTTTGCACAAATCAGTGAATTTGTTATTTGACATGAATTATGGAAGAACGTGCTCAAAGACTTAAATATAAAATTATACAAATCCAAAGTCATATAGTCACATTTTATTTGTTAAATAAGTACATATTTTAATAAAATTTGTTATACACAACAGTGAGTTTGGTTTATAAATATTTTACGTTTAATCAAGATGAAGATTGCGTTTTAAATTGCTTTGATAGGTTCTGATTTGCGTGTTCAGCATGAAAATCCATTTTCACGGTATATCAAGACAAAGACAAATCGTTGATTCAGCGTTTCTAATTAAATCAGTGGAGCGAATCAAAACATTACAAATGAAAGAACGACAAACCTTTTCAGATGTCCAGTTCGGGAAGCAGACTAGTCTAAAACACCATAACAACAGCACTACGCGGCGCCTCTTGGCTAGTTATTTCTTTTTACGCACTTTTCTCATTGTCCACATTGATTCAGAGTCGCAGTCATTTCACTCATGTAGTGCAAGTTGTTACTTTCCTATGGACAGAAATAGTTTAGTGACTGAAAAACGAGGACCGGCCGCGGCGAGGCGGGAGCATGCGAACCCCCGCTATTTTTAGCGATTTTCTTGCATCGACGCTGAAATTAGATTGTAAATAAAACTTTGGGTTAACAGGAGTCGTAGGCCTCATTAACCAGAGTAGTGGGTCAAGCTTTCCTGCCAGTAGTGACCATCGCTAACACCGGTCTCCCAACTTGATTAAAGTTTCGATCACACACGTGATTAATTACTCTTCGCCGCGATAATATACGTATTTATTCAGCTCGATGAGGTTTCAGGGCCTTGTATTTATAGACAGATTCGTGATGGGGAATTGAGTCGGATTTAGTGTAGTCACCAACCGTCATACGCGTACCGAATGTAGTAAGTCCGAAACTTTAGGCATAAAATACAGACCTAGGTCCGTATGCATAGCTATCATGACAGGTTATAATAAAATTAAATGAAGCCGACTTACGGGAGCAGGGACTATTATTGTCTGCCAATGCAAAGCCGTAATTGAAATTGATAATAATCAATGTGAAGCCGATAAACGAGTTTGCAGGTTATCTGATCGGTCTACATCGCGGCGGTCGGGCTGAGGACGTGCAACCTGGTCGGCGGCCCAGGGTGTACTGACGTCACGGAGCCATAGGAGCTGACTTTCACTGGGGGCGACTACCCTCCGGTGGCGGTCGCACCCTCCACCCTCGCTCCACCCCGCGCGGTGACGTCACACGGCGTCGCGTCACGACCTACGACGACGCTGACCGTGGCTCGATACTTCCCTCGCTGCCGTGCCGGTGCCTGCTCGTGAAATGTCACCCGAGGTTACTGCCGTCTCGTTACGCAAACAGAAATTACGATTACACGGCCGTCGTTTACGTCAGAGCGACTCTAAATCTTTATGAAATATTCCAGGGTGAATAATACGGGTATGAAACATAAGACATTTACTCGTAGCAACAAACGGCTGCACATTTTGCGTAAAGCTACATTGCAGAGGAAACGTATGCGAGACGCCGACTGCTGTTTATAAAGTGCAGCTGAGATATAGGGGAGATAATGCGAATCTTATCAACCCCTCTTACACACGTATGTGTTGGTCGTAGTGGCCGTAGCGACTCCGCGCATGCGTACGAGCCTCCTTTCCTTGGGCGGAAATAACTCCTGGCGTTTCATCGGAGCCTAGTATCAAAGACGCCCATGGAAAATCGTTGCCGCCCTACGGGTTCGCTGGGCGGGCTTGGGCGGAGCGGACAGCTCCGGAGGCGACCACTCACCGAGACATGCTGTGGAAATGTAACACATCTAGGGTTGGAAACGGCACACGGGGGAAGTCGTCTTGGTCTGTTATAAGGAATTAACTAGTACCTAATGCCCAATCCCCGCTCACGACTGAGGAAACCTCTTTTCAGAGGAGTAGCCAAGTGCGTTCCGTTACGAAGTTTTCCTCATTATCAAACTGGCCTATGCGTAACATTGCAATGCTGTTGTCTATTTTACTTTACTGATTGTGGTGAAATGTTTATATTCTTTGACTACATACCTAACCATGACTGTAATGTAAGTAATGGTTTGATGAGAAACCTGGCGTAAATAGATCCTTACCAAAGTAATAATAACTGAATAGCGTGACTTAAAAATTAAGCGTGACGCGAAAAAAATCTATTATTTTAATATCAGTCACGTTACCAGCCTAAGCTAATACATTTAACAACCTAGGTACATTAAAATCTGAAACCCAGCGTGTTTTAAGCAAATTTTCAGCAAACATTTTCGTACCGCCCACGCGAGTGCGTGTACGTCAGAGCTCAAACCGTACTTGCTCCAAATCCTCTCAACACCTTTGTTCGGCATGAAGCCTTAGTAACATTGCCACGTGACGAAAATTCTGTGCCACCCCCGTTTTCCCACCGCCGGTAGGGGCGGGCGGGAAAATCCCTTGCCGTTGGGGGTTGGCTGGTTGGTTAAGCTGTAGGTGGTATTTCTATGCTGTGCTATCCATGGATGGGCGGGCGGATTATCCTGTAGTATTCGCGCCTAATTGACTTAAATTCTTTGGATTCTACACATGTAAGGCGATATGTCGAAGGGTACAAGGGAAAAACATGCATTGTCACATTTTTATTTATTTTGAAATAATAATTAAAATAATTTATTAAAACATTGAAGAATGAATCAGTGGTGAGTTTACAACCATAGCGCAAATAATCAAGAAGTTATCGCATTTAGAAAATTCGTGCTCCGTACATTGTTCATTGAGGTACAAAACTATAAAGAGTAATATTAATTAAAAAACTTTAAAGTTCAATATTTCTGTGACAATGCATGTTCTTCCCCTGTAGCCTTCAATTTGTATGTTAACCATTTTTCTGTCGATGAAAAGCGGGTAAAACTTTACCGTCTTATAATTATTATGAAGCACTTAAATAACTCTATTGTTAAATAAACGCGAAAAAAGAACACATTTATGTTACTGTACCTAAGTTTGTACCGTCAGTCAGCACGACTAGCTAGGTTTATAGCAAGCCAACTGTTTCATTTCTACAAATTTTCAAAAGTGCCAATAAAATCAAAGGCAGTGGAAATGGTGGAATGAAAAATTTCCCTGGAAAATGGTATTATATGTTTTTACAAGCCACAATTTTTCTGCTCCCCTAGTTCTAGACATCTACAATTCTACTCTGAATCTCTGCAACGTTGAATCTATACTTATAATAAAACTGTAGCGAAGTCAATTCTGTACATTGAATATTTTTAGAAAAAAACTAGCAGGGGTTACTAAGTAAACTATACTGAATCCAAAAATGCAAAAAAAAACGGTTTATGTCTGTCTGTCTGTCTGTCTGTCTGTCTGTCTGTCTGTCTGTCTGTCTGTATGAACACGATAAACGCGAACACCGCTGAATAGTTTTCAACCAAACTTAACATGGTCGTAACTCACGTTTCTGGGAGTAACTTAGGCTATCCGATGTTTAGAATACATTGCGGGTTGCAATTTTAACTTCGTTTTTTGTAAGAAATATTCATAATTTGGATATGGCTTCTTGAGAAGGTATGTTAAGAAAGTGATACTGAACATATTTCTGCAAAAAAAAATTAAAAGTCCGACTTTGAACCACATTCTCTCGAAAACCTACATTGCGGGTTGCAATTTTAACTTGATTTTTTTTAAGAAATATCCATAATTTTGATATGGCTTCTTGAGAAGGTATGTTAAGAACGTGATACTGAACAAATCTCTGAAAAAAGAAAAAATTAAGTCCGACTTTATTATCTCGAAAACCGTTGATTTCCTAGGCATAGTTCCTTGGGCAAAAATTTTCGTTATGATGAGGACTATAGGTATACGTACGTATACGTGGTCTCCCGCTTTGTTGGCGGTCTTTTATTTATTTATTTATTTATTTTAACACTCTGTATAATAGCACGCTACGACTTTTGGCATTTGGGGCGCATATTGTAAATGAAAAATCGGCATTTGTTTTTATTTTATTTTGGCGGAAAATGTTAGTTCTACAAGCGTAGCATAAGGCCGGGTTAGAGTGTATCTATGGGTTTAAAATAATAGGTATCTCTCTCTTTTGTTTGACGTAGAGCGGGATGGACAGAGCCATAGATACGCTCTAACCCAGCCTTATGATGCTTGCTGGAGGGAATTGTGAGTGGTTTTCGGTGGAGGTCGTACAAAGTTTATCGATGTTAGAAATGTAGTACTGTTGCGTCGCGGTCGAAATGTTCTGGATTTGAACCCACGCGAGGTTGAATTTTTTTTGTGCCTTTTTAAAAATATTTACTCTACTGAGCCCAACTTGATATTAAAAAAATATATTTTGTTTGCCGTAGAGCGGGATAGACAGAGTTATTTGCGGTAGATACGCTCTTACCCAACCTTATACTTTGCTTGCTGGCTTGGCATGAGAATGGGTAAGACCTTATCTATGGGCTTATAACTTTATCTATCCCACTCTACGTCGAGGGAGATACATAATAAACCCCCATACTTCCCAGGCAATTCTTATGCTAAGCTTCCTGGTATCTTACACGGGCGATACCTAATCTAAACAAAACATATTTTATCATTAATTTATTGTTTAGATTAGGGCACACACACACACAGACAGACACACAGGCAGGCACACCCTCATAAACACATAAACAGACACACACACAAAGCTATCAAACTTATGACACCCCTCTTTGTTGGTCGGGGGTTAAAAAAAACCTTCCTTTTGAGTTTTCCTCCACAGTCGAATTTAAATGTCACATTTGTGTAAAAACGCATACGAAGTCGCGGGCACAGCTAGTATTCTATAATTTGTCTATGTGTGATGTTTGTAGCTTTACATAATATCAATACAACGCATGCATTGCGTTTCGTAGTTTCTGAAATAAGCATATTTCTTTAGGTGGTTCAAAATTCTACTTAGAGGCTGTAAAATGCTGATCTTTTGAAGAACGTCAGCACGTCACGGTAGTCTGTTTAGCACCAATGAGCCGTTTTCGAAAATGAACAAAGACGTAAACGATCAACAAGAACAATGAGCCGTATTCAGCACAAATTCACAAAGCATTTCCTATGAAATGCTTTGTGAATCTATATGGCGCCTGGTGTGGCCATAGAAGAGCTGGAATACGGCTGTCACGCTAAGCACATATTAATTTGACAGCCGTATTCCGGTTCTTCTGTGGCCAAGCCCGTAGACGCCATCTATTTATTTATTTTTGGAAGGCTAATGAAATGCTTTGTGAATTTGTGCTGAAAACGGCTCATTGTTCTTGTTGATCATCTTACGTTTACGGTTTATAAGTATTTTCAAGGCAGTCTCGGAAAACTACAATATTCTATTCTACCCATATGTATGCCGCACAATAGGTTTCTATGCAACAAAAACACAAGTATGTAGGTATGTACAAACATAAAACGTTGCGTTGTCTCTGAAATATTTATTTTCGATATTTAATACGTTGCGTAGTCTCGGAAATAACTTATTTGGATATTCAAATTGTCTCTGAAATATTTATTTTCGATATTTAATACGTTGCGTAGTCTCGGAAATAACTTATTTGGATATTCAAAATTACTAACTTATGCTTACAGGATTTAAAAAGAACAAATATTTTAGAAGAACGTTAACACGTCATGGTAGCCATTTTTATTCATGCTTTTTATCGGAGACGAATATGTACGTGTGCTTTTACGTTTCGTTTTCCTAATTCCTGATTTTCCTAATTATTGCAAGATATTCAGGCAGTTTCTATAACGGATAACGAGAAATATTCTTTAACCCATCGATGTGTTGTGTCTTCTGTAGCTGCATTACACACAGCAACAACATCAATGCACCACAACCTAGTAGGTATCTGATATCGTGTCGCTACCGCTGTAAAATGTATAGGTATATATACCTACAACACGAACGTTGCGTATTCTCTGAAACAAGCCTGTTTGGATAGTGAAAATTACTTCGGGATATTTTAGAAGAACGCCGACTCGTCACGGCAGAGGTCGTGGGTTCAAGTCATTTTTCCGACTAGATTTTTCTTGTCCTGGAGGCACAGACGTGTGCACGTTTTGTCAGTCTAAGTTAGAAGTTTCTCCTAGACAGTTTCGGAAAACTGCATATTCTACAGCCTGCCTGTGTGTGACTCACTCTGTTTACAGCCTTACCTATAAAACAGCAATATCAATGCAACACACGCGTAGTATCTGAAATCGTATGGCTTCCGTTTCTGTGCCCCTAGTAAAATCGACCTCAGACGCGGCCAGGGAAGCGACTGCCTCGGTCGGATAAAGGTCGTTCTAAATGACGTCACTGCGTGCCTCGCAACGTTAGCTACGCACCCCTTATAGTACGGAAGCCGACCGCATGATCTTCACGTCACTTGATACAAAGATAAGCTCTATGGCTTCAAATAGAAAAAGTTACGCTGAGCTCGAATCAATCGGTCTTATCACTCTGAATTGGCCGAAAGGTCGAAAAAAAGGGCCACTTCCGGTGCAAAAAAACACCCGATTTTACGTGATCTGATACAAGAATGAAACTGGTGGCTTCAATTAGAACTTCTTTCGGAGAAGCAGAAAAACCAAGTCTGTCAGCTCTGGAGTGGCCGGAAGTACCTGACAGACGCCCTCAAAGATCACGATTTTGCTCCAAATTTACGTGATCTGATACAAGAATATGACTGGTGGCTTCAATTAGAACTTCTTTCGGAGAAGCAGAAAAACCAAGTCTGTCAGCTCTGGAGTGGCCGGAAGTACCTGACAGACGCCCTCAAAGATCATGATTTTGCTCCAAAATTACGTGATCTGATACAAGAATGAGACTGGTGGCTTCAATTAGAACTTCTTTCGGAGAGGCAGAAAAACCAAGTCTGCCAGCGCTGGAGTGGCCGGAAGTACCCGACAGACGCCCTCAAAGATCATGATTTTGCTCCAAATTTACGTGATCTGATACAAGAATGAGACTGGTGGCTTCAAATAGCCCTTGATTAGCAGAAACAGAAAAACCAAGTCTGCCAGCTCTGGAGTGGCCGGAAGTACCCGACAGACGGCCTCAAAGGTTGATGGGGACTACTACATTTACTTCATCTGGTACAAAAATTCAATAAGTTGAAAATGTTCATGTTTAAATAAAGGTTGTCTGGTAGATACACACTGGATCAGTCAGTTAGTAGAGTGGAGACTCGGACCTGGAAGTGTTCGCCAGAAGGATGTGACTTAGTGACCCGACCACAAGGATCGTTTTTGACATTCTCGGATAGAGATGGGCGGTGAGTAAATACTAAATAGTATTTAATGATTCGGTAAAGAAAATATGAGTATTTATTCGTTATTACTCGTTTTTACTGAGTATATACCCAAAAGCAAGAGTTAATACTTTTGTATGTACTTTTGTTGTTGGTTTACAAGGGCAGCACCATTAACCGTTAAAGCTACAGGAAAAGTGTCGGAAAACAAAGTCTTTGAATTGCAGAAATATCATGAATGACATTTACAGATTTTTTAAAATATATACAGGGTGCAAGTAAATTGGTAAATTTCACCAAACTTATTTTTTCGTGCCATATGATTTTGTTTCTAGTAAATAAGGATCAAAAGCCATGGTCAAAACATTACAAATATAAAAAATCTAAATAAAGCTTAAACTTAAACTTTCCATTATACAGGGTGGCGGGTTGAGGCAGCACCATGAACCGTTATAGCTACAGAAAAACTGTCAGAAAATAAAGTCATCAGATTGCAAAAATATTACGAGTGGCATTTACAGATTTTGAAAATTATAGACAGGGTGCCAAAAAATTTGCGATTTTGACAAAACTTTTTTTTTGTGCACATTCGATTTTGTTTCTTGTAAGCATCAAAAATCATGGTGAAAACACTGTCAATAATTAAAAAAAAACCATTTCCATTATACAGGATGGCGCGTTGAGGTAGCACCATTAACCGTTATAGCTACAGAAAAACTGTCAGAAGAGAAAGTCATCGGATTGACTTAAAATTTATTGACATCTTTAAAAATTATTAACATGATTATTAATTATACTGTTTAGCATTATGTACTTATAATATGTGCATGCCTTAAATAGGTTGAATGTGCTGAGCTTTTAAATATCAACTATTTTAACATAAGTAAGTAACTACCACGTTCAAAGCAATGTAAAAAATATTTATGATGAAACCAGAGTGTAAAAAAAATCGGAGTGTGTGGACTTAGGTCTTTACAGAAATGACAGTCATCAATAAAATTAGTATAGTGCCAACATATTAGATGTTCAGCTGTCAATTTGGTGCTGGTTGTCTGTTCCTTGATCGAAAAGAAAAAAATGAAAAAATACCCCTTACAATGTGTTTTAGACATGAAGTTCAGAAAAATGGTAAAAAAACGATACAAGTATTTAGCACCGTCCGCTTTAAATTTTTTTTTCGATTGCATCGACCAGTATAACTGAACCAAAGCAACAAGCACGCAAACTGGGATGCTTTTTGCGCTTTCGTTCCGTGGTCGGTAAGGTACACGGCCACGGAACCCTGTCAAAACAGCCTGACCACGGCGTTGTCTATTTGTCTATACAAAATAGGATTCATGGCCAGGCGGGCCTGTAACTTTAAACTTCTCTAAATTTGTCATTTCGTTCAACCTACCTCAAAACTCACGAATATGACTATACGCATATTCGTGAGTTTTGAGGTAGGTTGCAAGGACAGCCAGCACCATTAACCGTTATAGCTACAGGAAAACTGTGAAAGAAGAAAGTCATCGGAATGCGAAAATATTACGAATAGGGTGAAAGATTTTTTTTAAAACTTAAACTTTCGTGAGCACTGCACATTTTTCTATTAAATCACGGTTTTACTCACGTCGGTGTAGCCGACTAGTGAGTAAAACTGTGATTTAATAGAAAATTGCAAGAAACGTTGTTTTTTTGGCATAATTATTTTTACGTGCCATTCGATTTTGTTTATTGTATTGATCAAAAGTTACTATCAGACCAGCCATGGTCAAAACATGCCAAGTGCGAGTTGAACTCACGCACCGAGGGTCCATGAAACCATTTTTTTATTGAATGGCTGCACGGAATCTTCGTTTCGTGAGTCCGGCTCGCACTTGGCCGGTTTTTATTTATATTGAAACATAGGATCGACACAAGCGATGCTCTATAATCACCAACTCACAAGAAAATGTAGAAACCAGTCGTTTGGGTATTTCTTCTTCAGCTTATTTAGCTCATCTTTTTTCCTTTGCTTTTCATTGATGTGGTATACAGACCTTATTGTTATTGCCATGTATTAAAAATAAATCAGTTTATGTCGAACCATCTGACGTATTACTACAGTCATAATGATTTTTACACTCCACACCCCTCGCGCCCTCTACCTGCTAAAGTAGCCATGTGCACCATCATCTACCTACACTATCTACACTAATCTACATCTGCACTATATAATATTATAAAGAGGAAAGATTTGATTGTTTGTTTGTTTGTTTGTATTGAATAGGCTCCGAAACTACTGGACTGATTTGAAAAAATATTTTACCATTAGAAGCCGAAATTATCCCTGATGAACATAGGCTACTTTTTACCGCGGGAAAATGCTTCATTTCTACGGGAAAACGCGTAATAGGACAACGGGTAGTAAGAATAATTATCCTTTTTTACATTAACTTCTAAACGGCTGCACAACTGACAGTAAAAATCTTATGACAAGCAAAGGACAAAATATGAGCCACATAGGCTGTGAAGTAAGAACAGACAAACAACTAGTTTCTACATTTTCTTGTGCCCGCGGCACCGCTAGTTCATGACTCCAAAAAAACATAATTATCTTGGCTTGGCTGGAGTTTTTTTTATATGAGCTAAATCAAACAGGGGTTGTAAAATGTTTTACTTTGACATCTGTCACTTGGACTTGTTACCTACTTGTTGAAATTCTGTGTTTTTTTGTTTTGTTTTGGGATTTAACATTTTAGAACATAACGCTGGGCCCATAACTGGGCCTGAAAGTGTTTTTACCCTTGGTGTACCTATCAATATCTTATTAATGAATTTTTTTGTTACTCATTGTGTCCAAAAAATACATTCCGTACAACAGTCCCGAGTAATGGATTAAAGTGGTCATAAAGTCCACAAAAATCCATCAATGGATCTTTTCAATGGATTTTCGTGGACAAAGGGCACTTAACCAGTAAACAAGATAGTGCGGGGGCCAAAACAAATCATTTTGTACAGATATAAAATTACAGTTAAATCTACCGTGTAGGTGTATGACTAGACAGAACAAAAAATTACCATTTTACGTGTTCCAAGTAGTCATACATGGATGTAGAACTAGGCGGTTTTTTTTTTCATAGTAGTCATACCTGTAGAACTAAGTGTAAGTTACGAAGTATCTTTCATAGCCTGAACAGGTAAGATGGTGATACTGTACACCATACACCAAAATCCTAATCTTTGAGGGCGTCTGTCGGGTCCTTCCGGCCACTCCAGAGCTGGCAGACTTAGTTTTTCTGTTTCTGCTAATCGAGGGCTATTTGAAGCCACCAGTCTCATTCTTGTATCAGATCACGTAAATTTGGAGCAAAATCGTGATCTTTGAGGGCGTCTGTCGGGTACTTCCGGCCACTCCAGCGCTGGCAGACTTGGTTTTTCTGCCTCTCTGAAAGAAGTTCTAATTGAAGCCACCAGTCTCATTCTTGTATCAGATCACGTAATTTTGGAGCAAAATCATGATCTTTGAGGGCGTCTGTCAGGTACTTCCGGCCACTCCAGCGCTGGCAGACTTGGTTTTTCTGCCTCTCTGAAAGAAGTTCTAATTGAAGCCACCAGTCTCATTCTTGTATCAGATCACGTAATTTTGGAGCAAAATCATGATCTTTGAGGGCGTCTGTCAGGTACTTCCGGCCACTCCAGAGCTGACAGACTTGGTTTTTCTGCTTCTCCGAAAGAAGTTCTAATTGAAGCCACCAATCTCATTCTTGTATCAGATCAATTCAGAATAAGTAAATTTGGCCCAAAACCTGATCTTTGAGGGCATCTGGCAGGTACTTCCGGCCACTTTAGAGCTGGCAGACTTGGTTTTTCTGTTTCTGCGAATCAAGGGCTAATTGAAGCCACAAGTCACATTCTTGTATCAGATCACGTAAATTTTGAGTAAAATCATGATGTTTGAGGGCGTCTGTCGGGTACTTCCGGCCACTCCAGCGCTGGCAGACTTGGTTTTTCTGCTTCTCCGAAAGAAGTTCTAATTGAAGCCACCAGTCTCATTCTTGTATCAGATCACGTAAAATCGGGTGTTTTTTTGCACCGGAAGTGGCCCATTTTTTCGACCTTTCGGCCAATTCAGAGTGATAAGACCAATTGATTCGAGCTCAGCGTAACTTTTTCTATTTGAAGCCATAGAGCTTATCTTTGTATCAAGTGACGTGAAGATCATGCGGTCGGCTTCCGTACTATTACTTTAAGTGGCGGGAAATTCAAAGTTTTCACAGTTTTTTACATTTTGTAATTATCCGATTATGTGTTCTGGTCTACGAAGAAGTGGCACTGTCCAAAAAACTTGTCGTAGACCAGAACACGTAATGGGCTGAATTATTGTTGTTCTGTTGTTTACAATAAATTAAAAGAATACTATGTTATTGCCGCGAACGAAAAATTTCTGAACAAAAATAGCTCAGTTTAGCTACAAAATGTAAAAAACTGTGAAAATTTTGAATTTCCCGCCACACTGCTATCTTTCAGCCTTAAAATGTTGGAGGTTTCCTTGTTGAAGTGAGATACAGTTTCGGCAGTAAAGTCTACTTTATATAGCAATGCATTATTTATTTATTTTCGGAGAACAAAATTTTCGTAGCGTAGAGACAAGGTTGCAATATGAATGTTGTTTAGTTCTATAACTGTCTTTTCTCTCGTGTTGAAAGCATCACAAATCGTGTTCCCGGAAACGCGTCAACTTGATGGAACTCTAAGTACTTAGTTATATCTAATATTCTAAGTAGATATCTAATATTTCTAAATAAACCAATGTATCACCCCCGCCTAGCTCTACCGTGAACGTCTCAAACTATTTAATAAACACACACATCTCCGAAGTATTTATTTCACCCCTACGAGAGCACGTTTCTGACACGTCAGCGTTTGGTTGTGACCTTTTGTATCAGGCTTGCAGGCGGGCGTAGGAGTGGAAATTACCCCCGGGGCCCTGCGCGCGCATTTCTCATACACCCCTATCACCTACTGAAGGCGGACAGAAATACTGCATCATCGTCGGCAACGGGTTTTTAAGGGTTAATGTTTACAACTTTAAACTAGTGGCTCTGTGAGCTGTAGATCTCGCGATTCTGTCAAGTCTGCGAAAATCGAGCTGCTCTCAGCTTCGCTCAACGTGGGACTCGGCCTTCGGCCTCGAGACACGGACTGAAATTTCTACAGCTCGGCCTTCGGCCTCGCAGATATCGTTTGGCCTTCGGCGTCATAAACTCGGGCCTAAAAAGGGGACGGATAAAAAAGTTCAAAGTTCCATACAATTTGTACTAATAAGCATATTTCTATGGAAGAAAATGTCATAGAAAATTATCAAATCTGCTCACAAAATTTCACAAGAATCGGTTGAGAAATCCGACCTGAGAGGAGAACATATTTATACATCCCAAGAAAGCATTGCCCAAGCTTATACGGAGACACTAGCTCACTTCGTTCGCTCGGTTAGTAATGACAAAGAGCATGGTAATGATTACAATACTCGTAACAAGACAAATAATATGCGAAACAAACATTCCTAGAAGTGCTCCGACCACTCTAACTACCACTCTCTTCTGGTATTTATAAAACAATGCTAAAAACAAATGTATATACCTACGTACATTATCATTACGATTATTACTTACAATAGCAAAATTATAAAAAAAATCCCCTTTACCGCCGACCCCCTATGAAGTAAAAATTTGAAAAAGACTGTGTAGATTCTGCGATTTTTTACGCAAAATACTTGACGTGTATACTTCTGACCATGTGTTGTGCCCCAAGCACCCTTAACTGACTCGCATACTAGTGATTTTCTATGAATTCCTGGTACGCTGAAGGCAAGAAGGCCTCCCCCGACACATGATGGACCGGGTTTGGAGCTGTGGGAATGGGGCTCACCGACAAGCGCCCCTTTTAAAGCGATGTCGTTTAAGACACCCTGTATTTTAATAGGTCTATTTCTTTACGCTGACGCATAGATTTTCTTTTATAAGAACATCCTATCGGGAAAGCGAATTTTCTAGCAGCAGGTTCGATAGTAGGTGCTTGCGAAGAACACTAATTGATGTTATTGTGTTTGTATATGTGTTTTTGTGTTTCTGATTGGATGTTGGACGATGATGGACGTTTGATACGTGTGTTTTAAGAAAAATACTACTTAAAAACTCCAAACCTGCTATTAAACACTATAATTTTATTATTAAGTAGGTATATACGTAACTCGATCGATATATTTTTTAACCCAAAACTATTTCCAAATAACGCCTGTGGTGTGTGAATAGCAATGCTCCCACAAACAAAATGGCGTTCGCGGAATCCCTCCCCCACTACATCTACCAGAGGCCCAGGAGAGTCAAGGAGGTTGGCGAGTTTTCCCATGATGACGTCATGCGGCGTAGCCTGCCAGCGCACCTCGTAGGCCTCGTGTAGCTACAGCTACGAAGTTCGTAGCGCGTAGCGATGAGAATAATAATTTGCCAGGATTTTTCGGTGGTAGTTGCTTGGCTAATTTAAGTCAGATGTTTTGTTTCTATATTGACAATTGGCTCGATAAAATGTATAAAATACTTAATCTTTATAATTGGGTATCATAGTGGAGATTTCGTCTAACTTAATTAATTACACAGAAAAATATGCGTTGATTTTAGATGTTTAGTGGCCGGCGGTAACTATATACTTTATTTCTAACGTGGTATCATTACTACGTTTATTAGAAAAAAATAACTTGACACAATACAAATTTTTCATCTTATTCATCCATCTCTCCACGTCCGCTGCATGTAGTTTCCATGTAGTCTACCCCTCCGTCACTCGCTACAATAATATAATGTTATCCTCCACTATGTATCCGACACGCCTCGTACCCACCCCCGCGCCTGCACCCCACCGATAGTTGCGCCAACTATCGCTGGTCGTCCGCGTTCCTGCTCCCCTATTATAGTGCACTAGCTTTCGCGGGGCACCGACTAGTTGGCGTCGCGCGGCGTCGCGTCGCGTCGCCTGCCGCCTTCTGCGAACCTGGTATACGCGTAGCGCGGCGTTACGTCACCGGCTACGACCCTTGTTGCGGGGAAATACCGAGGAAAATGGCGTAGCGTTTGCTGCGGAAGTAGAGTCTTCGTAGCAGTTGTTTTAGTAGAGGGATTTCCGGACAAGTTTGAAAAGGTACATTAGAAACTTATTTCTTCACTTTTCTTTTGAAAAAGTAGAAATAGGAATAGGTCGTGTTGTGCAGGAAACGACGTTGTTTCTTTTTTCCTATTAAGTAATGCGGATGGAGCTTGCTACGCTTTCGTAGCACCTGCGTAGCACTTTCGTAACGGTCCATTGAAAAGAGATAATTATACTCATATTACTTTTTTCTGTTACTTTAAGGAATTTTAGTTTTAAAGGTCTTCAAAATTCAAAAACCCACGTAGACGGCTACGTGGCTACGTAAGATTCTTGTTAGTGTTTGAACTACCTATGTCATAAAGTATTAAAATAATCAAACTTAACTTTCGGAATAACGTACACTGAGTGAAAGCGTCATCACATCACTTGCACTTGGCTAAAAACGGCCAAGTGCGAGTCGGACTCGCGCACCGTGGGTCGTAATACTACGACGCAGAAACAAAATATAAAAAGTCGGATTAAAGGACAACTTTGCTGCTAGCTAACTACATTTCTATTCCGCTAACTACTTACATATTTTTGAAGTGCGTAGAACCTGCGCCTCGTAGTGCGTAAGTTTCCGCGCACCAAAACACGTGTTTACAGGCTACATTTCCTAAACTCTTGTGGTCCTAGTGGAATAACCTCTGCGGCGCTAACAAGTCCTCGTGTAGGGACTCGGGGGCCACGGCCGTTCAGGGCCACACACAATATCAAGGATGTTATTGAGGCTCTTTTTCGGGAGTACAGATGTACTTACTTTGAAGGTACCTATACTTCCGTAAAATTCGGCGTTGTCTGTATTCAAGAAAAACTTGGGCATTTACATCAATGTAAGATGATTGATACGTAAGCGCTTAATAATAATAATAATTATTTATTTCAGATAATTCAATCCAATACAAATTTAAATTTTAAAGTTGTAAATCAAATAAAATAAGATAAAATATAAATAAGATAAACTATGATAATAGGTAGTTTAACGCGCGTTTACAAATACATGCATTTTATTCAAAGCGTACACATGCTAACGCGCGTTTCTTTAATGCGCGTTAAACGCTAACGAGCTAAGCTAACGAGCGAATGCATGTAGTTGTAAACGCGAGTTATCAAAACGCGTCTGAACGTAGCTTTAAGGTGTTTTGATGCGATTTTGGCGATAAAAGTTTTTATTCGTAGGTTCTAGGATCAGGAATCTAAATTAATGTTTAGGACCTAAGGGTCCTAAAAATAGTTAAGCCTCGCGTTGATAACCTAATGAAGAGTTTTTAGCAAAAAACGCATCCAAAAATAAGACATGTTTTTTTTTATTGGCGGAGCTCTTTGTGCCTAGGTTTTCACCTTAAGTGACCACTCGGACGCTGCCGTGACAGCGGTAGGCGTCGTCGGTCTAGCTAGTCCATAGGAAGACAAGGTCAATGCGCAGAGCCAACTTAACCGCGGGTTTCCTTACGATGTTTACTTCACGATTAGCGTGTACGTAACACTGAAATAAACTAAATTCAGGTAAAGCGACACACTACGATACCCCACGATGGTAGTTCTTAAAGCGCGCGGTATAAGTGCGTCAATCGAACAAAAAAGGGGTATCTTAGCGTGTCTCTGTGTGTACACGCCGCCACCGGTAATCGAACCTGGGATAACTCGCTTGTGACTCAATGGATAGATCCAATAAAACATAAATAACATTAGTTAGAACGTAAAAAAATATGTAAATAGTTAACAACTTGCCGAAATATACAAAAAGTAGGAGATTTTATCAAAATTCCAAATGCGAAACAAGGCTAACGAACTCATAATAAAGTAGACCGACACCGGAAATTAATAGCCAGTAGTTAACTGAACTATCGCGTGCTACGCCAAGGGTGCTACGACCGCTACGACGTAGAGCCTCCGTAGCAGGCTACGAGCGGAGCCCCTACGGCGCCTATGTTACCCTGGTACAGGTCACCGCAAAACCGCCGGGGCGACCCCATGGGGTTTCCCAGGGGTTGGCCCAAAGCAGGAAAAGCCATTTCCGAATACAAACAGGAAAATGCACCCTCCAAATGCACGGTAGGAAGTTGCTTTGATTTGTGTTAACCATCAGTAAAGTTAAAGTGTTGATGAGAAGCGTTTTAAAAACTAAAATTTAGTTATTAGAATGATTAGTTAGACCCTACAGTGTTCAGCACGTGACACGTCACAACAGAAGAAGCCTAAGTATTAAGGCAGCATAGGGACGAGGGTGGACTTAGGTCTAGAAACGAGACTAAGTCCTAAATTCGTGCATGTTTCCCGCGTACTTAGGTAGACTAGAGAGCCGGCACCCCGATCGCCAAGAGTCTGTTTGCTCCCATTTTCCAATCACACGGACATCGACAAATACTTATATTGTGAGTGTGTGGTGGTGTGTAGGTACCTACGCTAAATGCCTATACATGCTCGAGTTAAGTCGAGTTCTTCCTAACTTTAGGTTCTGGTCAAACTAAATAATACAGCTGGGAAAATTTGATAGAACTTCAATACAACTACCTGAAGATGGAAACAGACACTGCAGAAATGAGGATTGGATTGTTATACAACAACCATTATTTAATAGTCATCGTCAATCCCTCATCATGCATTTTATACGCATAAACAAAACAACACCGATAATTTGTTATACTTTATAACATTATAGCTTCTTCAACCTCAACTGCAATACTATTTTTTTTTTCTTAGGCCTATTTTTAATCATTATTTTTGCAAACCTGCTTTTGATCGTTTTAGGATCAATTTGTAATACTTTATAACTTTCCTGAATGCCCGAAAGGCTAATTTCATAAGTACTTACACTCGTATTATATCAAATGAGCCTTTCGGGAATTCAGGCAAGTTAAATTTATAACAGCTTTTTGATAAATTGGAACGTTCTGCAGAAAAGTTATGGCGTCGCGTCGGTAAAATAAAACAGTTTTCCACTCCAGTTGCCCGAGCAGTTTATGAAGCGATTTTGTGTGGATGACTGGACCGCGGCAGACAGATTTATTGAACAGTCAGCAACAAGATAGGTTACCCCTTTTTGTTCGATTGACGCCCTAATGACGCGCGCTATAAAAGCTACTGTGGGGTACTGTCTGACCTAACCTATAAGGTCTTTAGAGAGGACTCTTTATTATGCACGTGAAAGTAGGTAGGTAACCTACCTACCTACCAGAAAGTAATTTAGAGAAAACCTCTTCACGATTATTATTCTACAAATTTTAACAAAGGCGGTATTGCCAATAAAGCTATTTCATTCAGGCAATCTGGGTGGACTGGACTGAAAGCGGAAATAGAGTAGAAAGCGGTTAAAAACATGACTCCGCAAGGAAGGGATATTGTTATTTAAGGCTGGAAGATAGTAGTGTGGCGGGAAATTCAAAATTCACAGTTTTTTACATTTTGTAGCTAAACTGAGCTATTTTTGTTCAGCGATTTTTCGTTCGCGAGAATAAAACCGTATTCTTTTCATTATTGTAAACAACAGAACAACAATAATTCAGCCGATTATGTGTTCTGGTCTACGACAAGTTTTTTGGGCAGTACCACTGCTTCGTAGACCAACACATAATCGGCTGAATTATTGTTGTTCTGTTGTTTACAATAATGAAAAGAATACGGTTTTATTCTCGCGAAAAAAAACATGTGAAAAAAAAACTTCAGAAATGTGCATTCCGTCTTCGTTCGTAAATTGTTTACTTGCTACTATTGGATTTTTCTTAGTTTCATAAAAAAAAGGTGTTTCTTCCTCAAGTATTCTATTATTAACTCCAGAGAACATTGTATCGGACGCTAATTTATTCGTAAGTACCACTCACGTATTTTATCTTCTATTGAATCTACAATCTACTATTGTAGTTACTAATACTTTTTCGAATCGCTTTTTCTGGTTTCGTTTTTGAACAACTTGAAACCAAACGTGATAAGGAGGCCATGAAAAGTTCAAACTAATATTTATTGGAACTTTACACACAGTGATGTTTAGTGTGGTGTGGAATAAAATATGAGCACACATTGAAATCTAACGGACAGCACGGTTATCTGTGTGAGTCGATAGACACGCGCCCGTGGCCCGATCAATAGCGGGTGCAACCCTCTAGTGACGTCAGCAGTAATATTGATTTTCCGCGAGCCGTCTGCTACAAGTCTCTGCTGCCCTGGTATCTAAGTATGCCAAGAAAAGCGCCCGCCAGTGGAAAACTTGAGAAGCCGCTGGGAAATGCTTAAGAGTCTCATTCTCAGAATATTTCAAGACGAAAATTCTCGAAATAATTTTCTTAAGGAAAACCTGCTGCGCTTTTTGGGCCTTAGATTTTTTTCCAACCACGAACTGCAACTCTGCTCTAGTTTTTTGCATACGGAGGGGGACCGTCGATTCGTTTCGGAAGCATTCCTCTGAGTAAATTACAAGCGGTAAGTGGCATTTAGTGGTGAGGTGAGTTTAGTCACTTGTTTTGCTCGTATACGAGAGCGCACTCACGCCCACGTATAGCAGCGGCCGCCTCGCTTTTCTCTATCCGGCGACTTAATCCGATTGCCACCTCCTTCGGAGTATAGTCGCCTGGTACTCCCGGCTCCATTTATCCGACGGGTTTATCCGGGGTTATCTCGCCTAAAGCTGAAAATGTCGCTTAGTCTGTTGCTCCTGTTAGGGAGTTTAAACCTAGTCGTTTGTTACAACAGTGATTATTACTCAAATAACAGATGGTTCGACAATAAACAGTACTGCGATGATTTGTCGCCGTACTATGGAGATATCAATTTGGAGCAGATCGCCGGTGTTTGGTACGGAGTGGAAAGAATTTCGCACAACCGCGGCGAGTACCGAATTGAACATTCGAACGCGTGTTTTTACATCGACATCAAGGAGCTCTACATTGAGGTGAGTCAATTGTTTACATTTAGATAATCTAGACATTTTTTAATTCGTGTACCGCGGGTTTACTTACTTTGGGATATCAAATTAATTCAGAATACTTAAGGTTTGACGTCCCTCTCGTTCACTTTCCTTACGAAGTAACGAAATAAAGGAAAATCGTAGGAAAACTTCGGGCAATGGCCGCGTAGGTAACAAATTTGCGCAGTGTAGTATAGAATTGATAGTAAAATACTTATAAGTTGACTAACTAGTCGGCTATCCCGACGTCAATAACAGTAGGTAAATGGAACTGATAATAAAAACAAGTTGAGATTAGTTATTTTAGCTAAACTTGCCTAAGTAGTGAAGTTGTTTCAATGTAAAATCTAAAGAGCAGTATTAAATATTACAGGCGGCTTCGCCAGATCTGGTTCCTAACTCTGCATCATGTAGTACTTAGTAGTTATTTACGATGTTATATGAATTTATCTATGCAGTAGGTATTTATGTCCGCCCACACAAATAGTTTAGTTGTAAATGAATGGTCGGATATTATTGTAAGACTGAATTATTGAGTGGATATTCTGAAGGATAAATACACCCGATTAATTTATACTGAAAAAATGTAAAGTAGAGGGTTGGTTTGGGTTGGGTTTTGGTGAGGGTTTGGTTAAGTGGTAGGGCGGTTTAAAACTTAAGACCTTTACATGTAGTTATTGAATATTGGTATTTATACAGGATCTACTTAGTACCACCTCCACTCACACTAGAGATGGCAGATGAGTGAAGTGTGCACTCAGATACTGTAGTGCCTGGGACATTTTAAGCGTGTTTGGTGGGTCACATGTTAAACCGTTTAGGAAATGTGAAATTATTCAATTAACCAGGTCAGAATGTTGTACAGTCTCGCCTTCCGCAATTACCTCCTGTCAAGGAGTCGTAACCGAGCCGTACAGATGTCAACCAATTAACCGCAAGCGAGGTATAAGCCAAGTGTCCTACCACCTTAATTGAGTTAACATCGTGTAACTCACCAAATTACATGTTGTTCTAATTGATTAGGTGCAAGATGACTCAAAAATACGCCTTGCTCTTTATTAATGTGTTTGTGACAAATTTAGTAGCCACGAACATGAACTTTTGCCCAAACTTGAATCCCACGCACGAGTTTGATGAAGAAACGCTTCTTGGCATGTGGTTTATTCATGAGTACATCTACCATAAGGACAAAACGGTCAGGACCGACGTCAACCCCTACTGCCCAATAGTGCAAATTAGGAAATTAGAGGACTTTGTGAATGGCGGTCTGATTAACAGGAATTTGGTGCGTGCTTTTCGGACCTTGGTTTGCTTGTGGAAATATTTGCTTGTCCACAATTTTTTACAGGCGTAACTTAACTGTTGCATCAGTATTTTTATACAAGTTCACATCCAGGTATAACCCGTGTCAATGAAGAAAACATTTGGGATGAACTTAAAAACACTCGCCCTGTCGCTCTAATTAATACAATCAAAGCTAAAAGCTAGCTTTGAAGTCAATTTTTTCTATAGTTATATTTTTTTCTTTAATGACACGGCTTATACCACGCCATACGATCACATGTCTGGCCACTACGACAAAACTTTTTACAATGACTAAAAGAGGTCTCCTTACCTTCTTCTTTAGTCATTAACTTTTTATATTTTTTTCTTATTTTCAGCCTACACCTCCTACGCCGTACCCGCCAACAATGACGTATACGTATTCTCCTCAACTGAACTACGACCGCAATTTGTTGTTCCCCGAACGTCACAGAGTCCGCCACTTTGTCATCGAGTGGCACGAGGGGTTGCACCAGGATGACTACCATGTGAAAGTGAACACGTCGCACAAAGGGTTCTGGCCTACAGATGTTCCTGATAGATGTAAGTTAATACAGATCTCAATATCTACCTTTCTGCTTATCAATGCTTATGACAATAATGACACACCAGCAAGCGTAACATTAGGCTGCGTACTACGCTTGGAACTATTACCCAAAGATCCAAGGCTCTACGTCAAACAAAAGAGTGAGATACATAAATATGTATCGTTATAACCCCCTTATGTACTGCCTAACTCAGCCTTATGCTACGCTTGCTGTATCAAAAGAATGAAAAAAAAATGCGTTTCACTTTCCCCATCAAAATAAAACAGTAAATCCATTTCGTAGATTTCGGGATCAGAGGCTCTACCACGAGTTACCTACGTCCGGCAGACCTACGGCGACGGCAAAATAGGTTTTTGCCACAGTGAACTTGCTTTGCCGTTGCCACAGGTCTGCCGGACGTAATTCGTGGTAGAGTGCTGGGGAGCACGCATTAAATCTAAATAAAGAATCTAAACAAAAAATAAGGCTAGCGGGTTCAAGTCCGCTAGCGAATTATTTTTTGTCTCTAGATATTTATCAGTTGTATTGTATGTCTTCTAACTCTAGTCAGTAAAGTAGATAGTAGGAACTCTACATACCTATCATTATTTTTCTACATTTCCAGCTGTGGAGCACCAGTACAGATTCTTCGGCGGCGTGATCCAAGTCCTGAAGGTGGCCAACAACCACCTGGTCCTCAATTTCTGCATGAGGCTTCCTCACTCTCAGTTCTACAGCGTTGTCCTCTCAAGGAATGAGAACCAGCTGACTCCAGAAGACCTGGCTAGCATTCACAACGTGTTCACGCTCAAAAATCTGTCTACATCCAACCTGAAAAGGGTGTGTGAAAACTCAGCTGTTCATGCCGCGTTATCAAGTGTAATTTTGCTACTTACGGCGCTCTTAGTTTGGCGTCAGACTATTTTATAAACTGTATTGTAAGTTCAGTTATAATTAATTGTATCTAACGTGTAGGGGATTTCATACTTTTATATTTAGAGAAATATTTTTTTAATATTTTTATATTATTTATATGGTTTGGGAGAGGGAAAAGTATGGTAGTTTTGGAAAAAATATACGACTTTATAAAGAACTCGAGAGACGTGTGTTGCTTATTTCTCCCTTGCAAATTATAAAGGCATTAATAAAATATGAAAATCAATGGAATGGGGTCAATGGAGGACGTACTTAATATTGACTGTGCAGTCATTGGAATTCTTGAAACTAAAATTGTGAAAATGACTTGAAAAATCCCACCATCATCATTGCAATAATAGAATCGCTTATTTAGTATTCCTTTTTTTTTTCATTATTTGGTGCTAGCGTGCCTTAGTTACCCGTCGCCTTACGCTCCAAGTTTTATAAGTTATTTTTGAACCAGAAACTAGGTAGTTAGTTAGGTTAGGTATAAAAGCCTATCCTTCTGGTGTTCCGAAGGTACCTATATCCTTCTGGTAGTATTCCCACGTTAGGTACCTTTCTCTTCTGACGGTTTACAACTTCATGGTTCAACGGCGTTTATTTTACGATTAAGGGTAAACATAAACCTCCTATTCAGCTCTGCCCCTTTACCCTTGACGCATTTTTCCAATACGGCCGCAATATGGCGCAATTTAAAAAAAAATATATTTTACAAATTAAGACGCATTTAGTGTTTTTATTGAATAAAACAGCCTTACCTTTGAATAAACATTACAAAGTATTTAAATTCAAAGCATTACTATGCGCATTCAAAGAGAAAAACTTTTTCAATTTGATCGCAATAGCGTCAAGGGTAACCCCACTGATTCGAGACGACTGTCGCGTCACACCCGCGGTAGGGTTTATGGAGATCGTGAAACCATCTGGCTGTGAAAGTTCGCCCGTTAAGTATAATTGTACGATCCATTCCAGATTTATGGGAGAGACCATGAAAATTATTATCGTCCCTCCTATTGTAACCAACCGACCTCGATCATCGTCTTCCTACACAAATTTATACTTTTCTTGGTATCTCTACCTACCTACTATTCAAAACTTTTGAGGCAGAAAATGATGGGGAGATTGTTTTCATTTGTTCATGGTTGTCTATCTATCTAAACAAGAACAATTATGTATGGTCAAGTAGAACTATATCAGTTTTTTTTGGGGGCAATTATAGAATTGGTAGAGCTCATACTCTAAGCAAGAACGATCGTCAGAGTTTACACTTTTGTTGTAAAGTCGCCCTAACGTAACCGAGTAGAGTGCTAGCGTGTAAGGGTCGACGTGCTGTCGTGTGTACGACAAGGTATGTGACAGGACAAAGAAAAACAATCAATATAAAGTCAAACACTTTTCGTATATCAA
Source organism: Zelleria hepariella (assembly GCA_949319315.1). Lineage (NCBI taxonomy): Eukaryota > Metazoa > Arthropoda > Insecta > Lepidoptera > Yponomeutidae > Zelleria > Zelleria hepariella. Next base: position 6,961,226 of record OX439391.1, on the reverse strand, counting down.
TCACATCACATAATATACCAACAGTCTCTAGCTGCAACGTAGCAGGAGCAAAACAGCACTAACAAAACAACCACCCAATATCGACCTGACTCCACCGCATCCGGAGTTCGACCCATCGCAAATTGCCGTGTACCTAACCACATTCGGCAGTTGGAATGTGAAGAGCACCCTCCGGACGTCATGCCAGTCCCAACTGGCCATCGGTGAAGGGGTGCGCCGGAGGACCAGGGAAAAGGCTCGGCCTCCGCCGCCCTGGGAGCAGTGGTAGAGGATCAGGGTACTTTGTGTAGCCTGCAGGATGTAGATGTGCTCCGGGCGCTTGGGTGGATCCTCTGGATGCCATAGATCTGGAAAGGAAAAAAATGCCGTGGACCACACCAAATTTGGACCAAAAGAAGTTAGGTACCGACTGGAGTGGAGACCGAGAATAGAGCTTAGAAATGTTGGAAATGGATGTTGTGAATTGCAGACTTCTAAAAATATATTTGGAAATATTTGGTTGGATGTGGACAGTTAATAACTACAGCTTGAAAAATAATTTACAGACTTGAGGACTGTCCAGGACCTCAAGTCAGTAAATGCAGTTGTTTATCAAAAGGTTTTGTCCTAACAACGGTTAACCTATCGCAGCACTATTGCGTTCCAAACTTGAGGCCCTATAATAGTTAGGTTTAGTTCCAAGGTCCAAGCGTGAAGTGAAACGAACCTAAATTAGCCAGCCCTCGGGCATAGACTTCGCTCTGCTCCGGATCCCACTGCTCGCGCCGCCACACATTCGGCGTCTCCGGCGCGTAGATATAGTTCTGCTCCTCCGTCTGTCCATCTTCGTCCCAGACCACCTGCAGGCGCCTCTCCCCGCGGGAGATCTCTCTCTTAGAGATGTGCTTCATGCGGTAGTCCAGCCAGGAGCCTGACATGGGCGTATTGGACCACGGGCTGCTCTGCGGTGACCGCCAGTCGGGGTCCGTCCAGTTTCGGCGGATTAACTGGAATGTAAGAATAGTTCAAATACAACAATGTACAGATTTTTTTTCATTGGCCTGATGAATTGTGTTCTTGACGGGGCATTTTATTTGTGAAAGTGAAAAACAGCTTATAAGGGTGAAATATTCAAATTCAGACAGTGTGTGATGGGAAAATATCGGCAGGGAAACCGAACTGCCCGTACTCTCGCAGCTCTAGCTAGTGAGGACCTCCTTACTTACTTTAATTTATTTTTTAAACTAAGTTTTAAGTAAAGATACGCGAATAATGATGATAAGCTCCATCCTGGCAGCATCCCAAAGTGGAGGTACAGCCGGCCACACGCTAGGATACCCCTTTTTGTTCGATTGGCACCCTTGTGCCACGCACGGTAAGAGCTGCCATGGGGTATCTGTGACTGTGGCCGACCGTACCGATAATGTAGATTGTAGAGTCACTGTGTTAGCTAGCAATTATTTTTTAATGACTCACCGAGGTGTCCATTCCCGTCCAGTCCTCTTGCAGCTCGTCGGTGACGTCACTGATGTAGATACTTATACAGCCAACCTTATTGGGCCTGTTGGTCAAGTCAGGGATGTGCTGGGCGTAACCCACTCCAAACCACATCCCGTAGACATTCTCCATTTGGAAGTTATGCCTTCGGACGTTCCCCGTGCAAAAAGCGTCTAGGGAAACAAAGGAGGAAGCTAGGAGCGCGTATGTGAGAAACATGATCGCGGCTAGGATGGTCAAATGAATGTGGGACGGCGATGCTCTTGGCCGTTGTCCAATTAGGTAGACTAGTGCAGGTAATTTCGTCATATTGATGGTTTATGGAGATCGGAGAGCGCACGGATTAGATAATTATTTGTGTACAAAATATAAATAAGGTTATAGAGACTAATAGTCAGCTAATAGTACGTCTAGAATTTTATTAAAGTAGCTAGGCCCTCTAACTGCAGTCAAACATGTACCTAACTTTTTTTGTGAATTTTTTTTGTTTCTGCATTTTGTTTAGAATTCCAAGGAAGAAGAAAAAAAGGTTCGTTAAAATGGTAGAGGTGCACCTAATAATCACCTAACTTTGCGAGGACAGAAGAAAATCTACTCTAGGCTAGCGTAGAGTTGAGCTGAATTTTGTGCATTTTCAAAAGTGGAAGACCAATAGTCGTTCAGCACCTCCAAGTAGAAGTAGTGTCTGCCAGTTCTCGCTTTACAGCCACTGAAAGTAATCTGGGAAGTAGGTGTACCTACTTACACTTTTTTCATAAATTTTATATCGTGAAAAGGGTCAGTTTCAGTTGGTCAGAATGGAGGAAGGGACAATAAAATGTAAGAAACAACAAGACAAACAGGCACATCCTTCCTTTTCTTAATCACTGACAAAAGATAGAAATTATTTTTCTTCCAAGACCTACCGGAAAGCGATAATCAGACGTCCTGCCCGTTATACTTAATTGCGCTAATCGCGTTGTTGTGAAGGATGTCTGGGGACCCCTCATCATGAGGTCAGGACCCTGAGGGCAGGATCACGGGTGCCAGCACATCCGGGGCGGAGGTGTTATGTGCTAATTGGCACAATTGGACTTGACATATCTGGGTAGGTAACAATTTGTGGAAGGTACCTATGGTGGGAAGACATAGAGTGCCTATGTACTCGTATATAGAGACATTGATGTAGAGTGGTCGCTGGTCGCTTTACTTAAACCAAACCAAATTATAGGTATACTGGCACAGTCCCTCAATTCAGGTTGCCATCGTCGTCGGATGGTAGAGCTAGAGGTGAGTTCTTATATGGTAAGAACCACAAGGTCCACAAGGTTCTCACAGTCTTAATACTGCAGGGGTCAAGCAGGCATTCAGTGCTTGATAGCTTAATAATAATAGAGATCCCCACAAAATAGCACCCTGATCGTTTCCCCCATATTTCTGTTTTTGACTGCCTAGACTGTTTTTTGCACATGTTTTCTAATTTCGTAATATAATTTATTCTACGAGTACACGGCTCTTTCTTATGCTACGCTAAATTGTGTTTCACAAGTAGTTAATAGTTTAAATAATGACCCAAATAAGGGTCAGAGTTTTTAGCTTCTAATTTTGTAGAGCCATTTTGCGCTGGCAGTGAAAGTGGTTCCGCGTAACCAATACAAAAAGGGTTAAATTAAGACCGTACCAAGTAGGGACACGCACGACTTATTACCATTTGTTCCCAGACACATCGCTCAGCAAATTAACTCCGACAGATTACTTTACGTCCCGCTCTCCTAGCTGCGCTCGCGCAGCCGCACTTAATCGGCCACCACCATCCTGACACGCGACGACTCAGCGCCGGATAAAAATGTGTATAAAAATATACACCCTACTGTGTCTCGTACACACGACAGTGCACGGTGCGAGCTATTTACGATACGGCGAGTCAAGTAGCCAATACCCAAACCAATATTCGACAATATCGAACTATTTCGACCGTGAACAGTATCCTTACAAAAATGGCGCCATTTCTACCAACATAGACTCTATACCGATTGAAGCGACACGGTACCCGAACTACAACGCCAATGGTTACAGCACCACGCCTGGATACAGCTCGTACGGCTCAAGTTACCAGAACCAGGGTAATGGCTACGGTCAGTCGGGGCTGTATAGAACCAACACCGCGCGTTACGGGGACAGTTACAACAGCTACAACACCCCTCGATACGGCGAGGGATACAACACGAGATACGGCAGTGGATACAATACTGGATACAACAGTGGCTACACCAGTAACTCCTATGAGATGCCGTTCATGCGAAACGCGGGGGACTACTGCATCAACCGTTCGCCGCAGACGCAGTTCTACGAAGACCGCTTCATGGGCATGTGGTACGGAGTGGAGATGATCCAGCACCTGGCTGGTGACTCCAGGGTGGACCTGTCGCCGACCTGCATCGTTATACACATCTCGGAGCCCGTGGATCAGGTGAGCATCTGTTATTATCTGCTTTGTCCATTGTTTTTTTTTTAGTTCCTGATAAACGCATGATTTTTTTCTACAGTTGGTCCCACTAGGCTGGGAGATAGCAATTTTCTGTTAGCAATATTTTTATTTTGATGTGTAGATTATAACACGCAAAATAATCTAAGTAGATGTATGTACTCGTATAGTAGGTAGGTAGGTATTAATATCTTCGAAAACATAATTTGAAAGGTAGAGTTGGGGGAATTTCCATTTTATCGCATGGAAATACCGCTAATATCGCTTGCAAAATAGTGCAACAGAAATCAATCACTCACCATTATACAGTGAAACGTTGTCTGCTTGTATGTTTTTGTTTTGTTTACGTTTCACCATTTGGAGCTGAATACAGGGTGTTACAGAAAAATACTGTTATTCCAAAGGGGGTTGTTCAACTCATCAATAGTAAGCAACTTTTACTAGGGGATCAAGCACGGAATCTATGAAAAAATACCACCAGCTGATCCATACGTTTGGTGCAGTAGGTATCGAATTTTAGTATTACAGCAGATATTTTTTTTCGAGTTTTCGTACTTGGTCCCAAAGTGAAAGTTGCTTATATTGGTGAGTTAAACAACTCATCAGTATCATAGAACCTTTCAACACCCTGTATAGATCGTGATATTTGGAACAAACAGTTTAAGTATAGGGTCGAGCAGTGGACGAAGTCACGTTGTAATGGCTAATAAAATGTATAGGGTGTTACAGTTAGGCTCCGTTACAATCGAGGGGATCATTAAAGCAACGGGCCTAACATAAATACGCGATTCATCAGATACTGTCCCATGTTATACAAAATGTTGTGCTAGTAGTAGAAAGTGGTTTGCAGAACGACCGCCTAAAGTTTTCAGTGCGCTTTTAGTCCTGCCCATCAAAAGGTTGCCTGGAAGAAATCGTTTTTAGCGATAAGACCGCCATTTGTGATTTAATTTAAAAAAAACTGTAAAATACTAAATAAAGAGTTCTCCATCTATTTATTTAAAGTTTGACGGCCTTTTTATAAAATTTCGCGCAGAGTCAAAAAGCCAATAGTGCCAACTGCCAGCGTTCACAATGAGAACAATGAATGATCTTCATTAGTGCGTCTCCTTGCGACAAATAGGTATCTACGAGTCGAGACCATAGAGTTATTTAACGAGAAGATAAGAGCGAAGTCAATAAGCGTATCGATCGGTGATTAAAGTCAGATCAAGCTATCTTTACTCTACAACGATATTGGGGCACATATACAAAATTAACGTAGATATTTAGTTTATTTATTAACCGGCTTGACATATTTACATCTTTAGGATAACTCTGTTTAATGTTTGTGTTTTTTAAATAAATATTTTTTATCTTATCTACCTTATCTCATCTATGTGTCATGGACAAGTTACATCTATTACGACCAGAGATGGGCACGTACCCGGGTATATACCCACCTGTGGGTATTTACCCGATATGTACCCGGTAAATACCCGTATGCACCCATTTGCTGGGTACATTCAATTTGTGATCTCAAGTATAATGAAAATTATTAAAATGAAAAACAAAGTATGCCAATCAGTTCTAAACCATATTCCCTGCGCAAAGTACGTCTTAGTAATTTTTCGTTGAACGCATATTTACAAAGTTATGCATGTTTTTGTGATTTATTTGTATGAAAACGAATATTCATAAGGACATTTGTCTTATATTTTTATAGAATTAACAACCGGTATGTTTAAAAAGTACTTTGTCATACTTTGTATGACTAATAAAATAGTTTTAATATGAAATTAACAATAATTATTATTGATTAGGAACCAAGTGTCAAAGGTAAACAATACACTGATGAAGTCAGGTAATTTCGGTCTAATTAAAATGCGAAGACGGGTTAAGTGTTGCAAATAACAAAAAAATATAATCATAAAGTATGGTTTTATGTTTGTTCTTCCCGAACAAAGAATAAACTAAAACTTATTACATTCGTTTACTTAATTTATTTTATTTTGCAATTGGCATTGTGCTCAAAATGCTATACGGTGAAATGTAAGTCGTCCAGCCACCTCATTACGTCCGAGTCAGCCTCATCGACACCGCCGCCTTGGACGGCGAACATCGTCTGAACCCGCCCGCACACGCAACTCGGGTCCGACCCACAGTTACATTTTGTGTATTTAGCTGCGCTTACCTTCCCCGTAAGACCCGGAATCTATTTATTTGAGTCCAGTGCTTTCTGGGAAGATGGAAACCTGGCACACGGATATCTGGCTTGGACTTGAGAAGCTTGTTAGGCAGGTCCACAGATGTCTACTGATCCCGCCATTTCTCCATCAGCGTTCTGTCGTCCTGCAAGAGTTCGTGGGCCTGCATGGCATGGCAAAAGATCTCTCTGATGTTAGGTGAAGATCAGTGCGAGTTGACTGAAGATAAGGTACTAGTGGCAGGTGCGGCATATTGTTGATCTTATCATACTCCATTCTGATTATTAATTATCTTCACAGACGTGACGGGAATATGTAGGAAATGACGGGAAGCCAATTGGTGTTTGTGGGTCTGACGGTTCCGGATATGTTCCTAATGGCGCTGTTCAGTTTAACGTCAACCAGGTCAGTATGATGGCCGGCCTACACTGGCTCGGGCCGCACTATGGACAAGGGCTAGTGTTGATATGCGCAGTGTATCCGCTTATCGCTGCCATATTCCGTATCAGGTTGCAGCTGTTTGATACCATTTTCTTTACTTTCTTGAGGGGGGCTTTAAAAGTGGAAGTTCTGTCTAGAGTTGCACCAAGATAGCCTGGGTTAGGGTCGTGTTTCATTGCAGAAAGTGGGTTTAACATCTTCACTTACTAGCTTGCCTATTGTTGAGGTAAAAGAAGCAGCTCACAGTTTTACATGGATTAGGTTTAAGTCCCCAGTAGATGAAATAGCGCTCAAACTTTGCAACGGCTTTCTGAACCAGTGTTGTCGCATTGTCCAGTGTCGAAGCTTGTGCTATGATGGCAATGTCGTCGCCTACATAAATGATCACCCGGAGACTTTTGGTATGTAACTGACGTAGACGTTGATAAGCGTAGGCGCCAGGACTAAGACCTGCGTAACACTATTGTTCAGAGTTTGGCGTTTGAAAGCAGGGCGTCATAAAGACGATACGTGCGTTGCATTTAAAAAAAATTACGAGCTCGTAGGGTAGTCCCTGACTATCCCTGTTTCCAGACATGTTCCAGAGAGTTTCAAATGCTGAGCTGAGATCCACCAATACCGCCACTATTTTGAGTTTCTTTTGGAATCCTGCTTCGATGTTAGAAGTTAATACAAGCACTTGGTCAAAGCAACCCTCAATTTTGGTGGTATTTTGACCGAACCGGGGTTGCATCAGAGAATTGCAACCATCTTGCCATACCATGCAGGCCCATGAACTCTTGCAGGACGACAGAACGCTGATTGAGAAATGGCGGGATCGGTGGACATCTGTGGACCTGCCTAACAAGCATCTCGAGTCCGAGCCAGATATCCGTGTGCCAGGTTTCCATCTTCCCAGAAAGCACTGGACTAAAATAAATAGATTCCGGGTCTTACGGGGAAGGTGTGCGGAGCTAAATACACAAAATGTAACTGTGGGTCGGACCCGAGTTGCGTGTGCGGGCGGGTTCAGACGATGTTCCACATCAACTACGACTACCCGCTGTTCGCCATTCAAGGCGGCGGTGTAGATGAGGCCGAGTCGGACGTAATGAGGTGGCTGGACGGCTTACACATTTCACCGTATAGCATTTCGAGCACAATGCCATTTGCAAAATAAAATAAACGAATGTAATAAGTTTTAGTTATTCTTTGTTCGGGAAGAACAAACATAAAACCATACTTTATGATTATACATTTTTGTAATTTGCAACACTTAACCCGTCTTCGCATTTTAATTAGACCGAAATGACCTGACTTCATCAGTGCATTGTCTACCGTTTCAATGTAAATATAAATTTTTGACACTTAGTTCCTAATCAATAATAATTATTGTTAAATTCATATTAAAAACTATTATATTAGTCACACAAATAGGCTTTTTTCAAGTTTTTTTTTTGTTGCTTATGAAGACGTCTCTAGATGGCGCTATTCTTCTCACCATAGAAAATGGAGTTTAGCCAGAAAAAATGTCAAAGTCTGCCCACAGACTGTCTATTGGTCTGTGCCGAGGTTTTTTCACAGATAACTACCCCGCCGCGCGCCGCTTGCTTGCTCTTGCTTGTAATTTTTGTTTCACAAATTCACAAGTGTATCCGTCCACGGATTTTCATTATAATAATACCTACCTATAAATTATAAGTGCTTTTGTACATCTTGTACAAGTCGGACGCATTTAAAGGCCGAATTTGAAAAAGTCTACATTCTAAAAGTCTACGGTATATCCGATTTTGTCTGGTTTGAAGGACCACTCGAAAACAAAAAGAGGTAGGTAGGTATGTCAGTGTGTCGCCAACCAAACCTACTGACCTAACCTTTGTTTTAAATCTTTTTCGACTGTCTGTCACACTTCCAGGAATACCCTGTATGTTTAACACCCTATATGTCGGTTTTTAGAACACCTATATAAGTAAAAGGCCTGGTTTCGGGGTTCTTAAGGGGTTCGAAAATTTCGTTATTTTTGCGCTAAACCTCTTAGTTTACGAGATATGGTAACATTCATACCTAAAATTTCGTCAATATCAGCTCGGGCTAGGCCATACTAGTTTATCCTGGAGCGTACAATATTCTTGCTAGGCCAGACTGGATTGGCCCAGGCCAAACTGATTTCTCCATACGAGCTTCGGCTAGACTAGTTTGGCCTAGGAAATACCGGTTTATCCATACGAGCTTCGGCTAGACTAGTTTGGCCTAGGCTATACTGGTTCGTTCATACGAGCTTAGGTTAGACTGGTTTGGCCGAGGCGAAACTAGTTTATCATGAAATCGGGTTTGGCCGGTAACATAATACAACAGAAATGGCAAGAAAATAAGGATTATTAGGGGTCAGGTCAAGCGGTTGGTCAGGTGATTATTTTCCATCACAACTTAAATACCACCCGACGCCACGGTACGCCATCCGACGCGTGCAGACTTATCTGGCGTTCTTTTTGGTTATCTGTGATCTAGTTTGACATTTATTCTTACTAAAATACAGCGCCATCTAGAATTTTTATTATAACTAAAGGAAAAAACCCTATTATGACAAAGTACTTTTTAAACATACGGGTTGTTAATTCTATAAAAATATAAGACAAATGTCCTTATGAATATTCGTTTTCATACAAAGAAATCACAAAAACATGCATAACTTTGTAAATATGCGTTCAACGAAAAATGACTAAGACGTACTTTGTGTAGGGAACATGGTGTAGAACTGATTGGCATACTTTGTTATTAATTTTTAGTCACAAATTGTATATACCCAGCAAATGGGTGCATACGGGTATTTACCGGGTATATACCCAATGTACCCGGTAAATACCCAAATGGGTAGATTGGGTATATACCCACCGCCCATCTCTGATTACGACGTCAAAATATCTGCATGTGCTGACGTATCACAAAAAGCCTCGCCTTTTATCACGTTCTTAGAAAAGAAGCGAAGCGAAGGTAGTCGAGGGTTTTTAACGCCGGTTTTTTTAAATTCTTTGTAATAGGGGAATTACCTACCAGCCAATGTTGCTTTAAACGCTAGTGGTTATTAGAGTTGCTAGTTACGTTTGCCTGAACCCAATTAGGACATTAGGTATGTAGGAATTATGTATGTAGGAACGTATTTTTATTTAACGTATCTATTTCTGAATTCATAATAGTGCCTATGTTAAGTCGATAGGGTAGTAATTTTTGTTAAGGTATTAGTTTGGTCGTGTGTCAATTAGTATCTACAACATAAGTAGGTGTTAGGTAGAGTCTTGATTGGCAACACCCACGCTGCAACACAAACATGGCCACCAAAAGGACAATTGTTTCGAATAAAAGATGATCTCACCCCGGGATCAGCAAACTCTACTATTGGTAGTAGGTCTACCGTTTTCGAGACCTGGGGTCAGATCTGATAACATCAAGCAAGCGGGGTGAATGAGTCAGGCGTGCGCGCCGCTTCAGTCTATTCAGTGCGCGCGCGCAGCGATCGATAGTGCGGAGAATTTTCGCGCCACAAAATAAGAAAAAAATATTACGAGATTTATTCAACTGAACATTCTGAAATTACAAATCGTATAGTGATGTGAAAAAATCCAAAATGGCTATTCAAGGTCGTATTATGTCAACATTGCCTTGGCTCGTCGCTGTGTTGACAATGAGTGCCGCAATAGAGGTGTCTAACTCGACTGACCAAAACATAACAGTTTCTTGTGCCAACGAAGGTTTATACAATGATTTGGACATCCGTGAGGTTACCGGCAATTGGAAAGTGCTCGAACTCTACATGCACATCTCCAATGAGGGTGTAACCAAATACAATAGCTGCCCCATTGCAAAATTATGGGAGGTTGAGGGAATGCCCACTTCTACTTTTGGGGTAAGTGTGGTATTTATAATTTTATCAGTGGAATTCTAACTAACATTCGATGGCTAAGTATGAATCGTAGAAAACTAGTCCATTTCCCGGCACAATAAAGCGCTACATTGCTCCTATTTTTAGCTCTGTATTTTCACCGATATTACTTGTTACCAATGGGTGCCGGGTGCCTGTGGTTTTCTTAAATTGCAGAGCCTCGTAGAGAACAACAAGGACTAGCTTGGAGTTCTAGCTAAACTAGTAACAACAGCCCTAAACCGTCATTGAACTCAACGCTCGTTCGGGGAAAGAAATGAAGCGACTCAATAAAGTGGCCTTCTCTTCAATCATAGCAATTTTGCACACTATATTGTGCATCAATCAATACGTCCACCACGAAGCAGCTTTATCATGACATAATGTTTGTTAGTGTGCAAATGCACAACTAAGACCTTGCAGACTCTTGGAAATATAGGATAGTCGGTCAGTCTATTTTTAACGGACTTCAAGGGCGATATTCAATTTAACTGCAGACACATTTTCTTACCTTCTTCATCTCTTTTGTTCTTATCGTCTCAAAAGAATTTGCCAACGTAAGATAATGCGCAATATCACACACAACGGTTGTCAACCTAAGGTATCTCCGAAGTGGGAAGTGGCCAGAGGCACCATTTGTTGAAATTGCTACTAAGCTAGTGAGAAAAAAAAGTACCACTAGTTTGACCAAGGAACTGTTCAATCGAACTTGTGCGAACGAAGAGAATTAGGTTTGGAGAAGGTTTCGTAAAAAGCAGATAGCAGAATACACAAAATTCCTTCATCGAAAATTCGAAATTAGCTAGATAGATACTCGCAGGCCCACACAATAACGGTTTAGTCGACGGCCAATGTGACATTAGGACATAGGCTTCCCGGCCTATGGCATATGTTCCAGTTTTGAACAAAAAGGGTATCCCGAATGTCGTTGACTGTACTTCCGAACTACAGCGCGGGAAATCCCGGACCCCCACCCGATGTGTCATACTTATTTATCCTATTGTGCCATCCGGTCATTTGATTTGAATATTTGAACCCTTTTGTTCCGATAGTTACTTCCCAATCAATCGAATCTTTGTTGAAAGTTATCTTTTGCCAAAGTGTCTATAGGAGGTATCTAAACCCAAATAACCGAAGATTTTATTTTCTAAACAACATTAAATAATTATTTAGGCAACAAAATAATAACGAACAGCATTTTGAATTTTTTTTTTCTTGGTCAGAGGGCTTATTATGTAAAAAGTCAGCACAGTCGCGAACCGTCAAAACAGGTTTATTTACTGAAAAATAGATCTTATTGAAATGAACAACCTTTTTTGGCAATGGGTTGTTCATTTGTAATGTAATGGGAAGTAATTATTAAACCTCCCCACAGTAATGGGAGGTTTAAAAATTACTTACTTTTTTTGAGAATAAAGATCAAGAACAGGAGTTATTTCATCGTTACTCATAATAACCAACTTTGTTTTAATTGGTGACTCTTGCAAGAGATTGCGTCTGTTCAAACTTAACGCTCGAGCGAACAAAAAAATTGATACCACCTCTAAATCTAACTGAGTCACATCCGCAACAGTTCAATTAAAACGACTCATCCTAGGTCCACTTAGCCACACCTGTAATTTTCAATGTACCTACTCACCTATACTGTTCATGAACAAAAACAAGGGTAAGTAGGTATTCGCAAAATACTTTGGTCCTATTAGTCACACACATACTACCTACTTAGACACTGAGAACATAATTTAGGCACTTGACAATGTTTCGTAAGTGTGCCAGTGGTTAACAACTAATCTAGAAAGGTGTAAGGTCAGGCCTGCGTCCTACGTACGGACGGAATCATAAAACCGCTTGACTCATCTCTGACATTGAACTGAAGACCAGTACAATGAAAACGCATACCTAGTTTACGGATCTCTACATAAGTGGTTTTCAACGCGTGCGTCGTGAAACCTATTCATTGAGGGTCTCATCCTCATTATAACAAAAAACCCTAAGGGACATCTAATACCAACCCGCATACAAAAATACTAGGACTGAAAGTTAGGGAGTCTTGGTAAAACGGCCATTATACTTTTTTGTACGATGCAAAACTATTGTAGATTTGCGGTCCATAAATATGGATAAAGGATATGTTTTTTTTATGTCGGAACGTGGCCATATAAAAAAGAAGAGAAAAGAAAACCGGAAAGGTTGAAAAGCACTGCTCTACATTTATCTCTGCTAAGTGCAATAAAAGCGATAGTTTATTTGTAAGTGTCATTAGGTTTTAATGGGTGAACCTAATCGACTCTATCTAGGTATATTAGCGTTTTACGATTTGTTGTTTCCTTTAGCTATTGGCATAGAGAGCTGTTTAGTACGATAGACAGTGCGCCAAATTCTTGAACAAATTGAACAAGATACAGGGTGTTAAAAGACCGCCAACAAAGCAGGAAACCACGCATTGTCCTCATCATACTGAACATTTTTGCTCTAGGAACTATACCTGGGAAATCAACGGTTTCCGAGATAATGAGTTTCAAAGTCAGACTTTTCAAACTTTTTTTAACGCAGAAATTTGCTCGGTATCAAGTACTTAACATTTCTTCTCAAGAAGCCATATAAAAAATTTGAATATTTCTTGCATTAAACGACGTTAAAATCGCAACCCGCAATGTATTCTAAACACCGGCACTTTGAGCGTAACACAATTTTATGTCAACGCTTGTGCAGTATGACTTCTCTGCGTTACAGTTCCGTCGCGTGATAAAATATTTTCCAAAATTATAACCTAAAAAACCAAAATCAATTCCCAGCAACAATTGATCGAAAAAGTACTTTGTTTTGGTGTCTAGTATGCGTACCTTTCGGGTCTGTTGGCGGTCTTTTAACACCCTGTATACTTGAGTTCACAGTTCGGGGTTAACCCCTAGTTTAATTTTTAATCTCGCTTTCAGCCATCGTCAGTGCAGCCGCCATATCACGTGGAGCACATGAAGGCCAAGTTCCGTCAGAGCTACCGCCATCTGCGTCTGCTGTGGGACGAGGCTGGACAGAACATCGAGTACGCGCTCTACTTCCGGAACGACTCCATCGGCTACTGGCAGGTCCTGGACGGACAGAACGGTGAGTGACCGGGGCAATAGCGTGTCAATAGCGTCCCAGTAGAAGAAAAATACCGGGGTTTCCTCGTTTTTCTCCTACAACCAGCGAACTAATCCTTTGGAATTACTATTAGAATATTCTTTGCTAGACTACAAAAACATTGAAGCCGTCCCATTTTGGCACCATTGCGTTACAGACTGAGGCTCCTGGTCCTAATTTGATGAACCTCCTCGCGCAAAAACACCGGAGCCTTGGTTTCTTACAATGGCTGGTTGCTTTTATAATCGGATAGAAAACTACTATACATATAAAAATAAAAAATTACCCCCGACATTTTTGCTTCAAGAAAACCGCTAGAAAACCTGATTTAAATTTTAAAAAACCGCATCTTGTAACACCCCTCTTTTTTGGTCGCGGTTAAAATAAAAAATAATCCAGATTGCTCCGAGCGACCCTTCCTATGCAAGGAAATGCCACTTCCGTATGTACCCTAACGTTACGCTTATCTATGGACTATTTTATTTATCTGTCCTGTCCATCCAAAGGTTGTCTGGAAGATATCGCTCTTAGCGATAAGGTATCCTTTGTTTAAGAAAATATTTGTAAAAATGTTGATGTTGGTATCTATCTATCTCATCCCCCCAGCAGCGAGTGCCTTACTATTGCGCGCTGATACCAACCCCCTAAGGATCCCCATATGAATTTAGGAAGTATGCGAATGTGCGAACTAGATTATGTATGTACACACGACAGCACGTCAGACTGTAAACATTTGTTGTAAACGTAACCGAGTAGAGTGCTAGCGTGTAATGGTCGACGTGCTGTCGTGTGTACCTATCGAGGCTTGGTGAAAAGGAATTCAGTGGAATAAAACATTTCCTCCCTCCTTCCGCAGGGACAATGGCGTCGCGGAGCCACTACCAGCAGTTCAGCGGTACGATCCAGGTGCTGAAGGCCGTGAGCAACCACCTGGTCCTCAACTTCTGCCAAGAAGCGATGAACGGCCGTCCTGCCCAGCTCTACTCCGTTCTCTTCTCAAGAGACCCGAGCTACCTCGACCGGCGAGACATAGAGTCCGTTCACAGTCTGTTGCAGAACAAACACTTGTCTGTGGCCTCTAGAAGAATGGTCTGCGGCAATGGTGCGGATAGGCCGCTATTGAGTATAATGTTCTCGCTTCTTACTTGTGTGCTAGCTTACGTAGTCGGCGCGTCTTCGTAGAAGTCGGAAACGGGAGCTTTGTATTGATCTATAGGAATTTAGATCTTGTGCAATGTGCATATTACCTTTAGAGGGTTATTGGTGATTCGACCTATCCCGTTAGGAGGTTATAGAGGACACTATTTCCAACCAGTTTCACCCCATAATGCCCCGTCCCAAAATTGAACGTTTCCGAGATAATTGGTATTTTAACTGTTACTTATAAATGTTTTTTACTTTTTGCCTGGATTTTGTATCTACAGGGTGCACTCTAAGTCAATAGCGGAACTTTAAGTATGCAATCTACTGATCAATACAAACAACTTGTACTAGGTGGCGAAAATAATGGAGTGAAAAAAATATCAGCTGTTCCATAAAAAAGGTCGCCTCAGTACTGCGCCAAATGTATGAAACAGCTGATATTTTTTTCGCTCCATTTTTCTCGCCACCTAGTTAGTACAAGTTGTTTGTATTGCTTTTTTGTTTTTTCTAAAGCACTAACCCGTGCTAGGGAAAAGTGGTTAAATGTAGTGGCAATACCAAAAATTCCAATGAGCATTTCATCTGCAAAGATGAACGCATTGGGTGGTGTAGATTAGTGCAAACTAATCACACCAGGTGGCGCCCCCCGTCCAGTTGACGGAGACTAGTTGAAGAAATTCGCATCGACAGTTACTTGACTCGGTAGCTCAATTGGTAGAGCGCCTGCACGGTATGCGGAAGGTTGCGGGTTCAAGTCCTGTCCCGAGTGAATTTTTTCAACTTATTATAATTGTTTGTATTGATCAGTTGACATCCTACTTAAAGTTTCTCTATAGACTTACAGTGCACCCTGTAGATACTCTTACCAAAAATATAATACCAAAAACATTAGCACGGTAAGGAATAAGAGCGAAAAAAAAGGCATGAAATTGGTTGAAAATTGTGTCCAGTGTTCCTAACGGAAATTGGTCGAATTAAAAATAACCCTGTAAAATTGCGGTTTTGTGACTGTACTAGTATCGAGTAATATTAAGAAATACTCCGTCCTGAAATACTCTCATCACTTCACCACTGGCACTAGGTATTTATTATTCTCTTCAAGTTTTGACTCGGCGTATCTTAATTTTAAGTAGATTTTAATTATCTAAGATCTATTGTTTGCACTCTTTCTGTTGTTCTAAGTATTCATGTTACCTATATTTACTAAACGTTAGGTACCTATACCAAAGATATTGTTACTGGGCGAGTGAAAGTTTACCAAATTAACGATCTGTTTACAATAGGGTTTTAAATGAAAAATCTAAATGCAATTTAATTTATGTACCTCTAGGTAGGTAAGTACCTAATATAATAAATGACTTATGTATGTTGTTCTAATGAGAGTTTATCTGAATTTTATTCGAACTACCTTTTCCCTATTAATACGTATACTCCGTGCAATTTTAGGTATTTTGTTTCACTGGTGATTCTGAGCCAAATTACAAAATTACATTCCAAGGCGCGCGAAAAAAAAATCAGTTCTCCATACAAATGGTTTCGATTGGCGATAGCCGCCGTTTGTATTGGGAATTTTTTTTTTCGCTCGTTTTGAAGTAAAATTTTGGAATTTGGCTCAGAATCACGAGTGCAACTAAATACCTTCGGCTTTAAAACCACTAAAATTGCACGGTGTATATCTCTGAAGCAAGTTTGTGGAAATAGTCCAAGTTGTCCAACTACCTAACGTCTTTTTTAAACCCTGCCAAACAAAGCCTCAGAAACTATGTAACTAGCGTATGGCTTCCCGAATAAGTCAATTTAGTGGGTACACTTACCTTTATTCAATTATGTGGTGGAAATGGAGGAGGCCTTGACACACATCGTTGGTAGGTACCCTATACCTATGTAATTGGATACCTACGTGGTCAATTAATTCGACATTTTTATATTTTGTTTTCCTACATGGTCGGTTTTGTTGGGGCAGAGCACAAATACTAGCAGAGTATTTTAAAATTGCAATCAAGGGAACCTTCGATTAAAATTGGAAAGCCATCTACCGCCCCCGCGGAGTGTAAACTTAAAACAACTGTGACGTTTTGTAGAGTTCAGTTCAGTAGCCTGATGACGTCATAACCCCCCTAGTGTGGGTTGTTAGGGGTTGATGGGTGTGGGGGGATAACTCTAAGGTAGGTACACAACGGAAGCTAGCACACCAGTATAAAGTTTATCCTGTTTTAGAGATTTTGTTTCAAAGAATAATTTAACATTTTGCAAAGCGCTATTTTATTTTTACATGAAAAGTTTGTTAATTTATGTATTGTGAATTGTTTTTTGTGCTTGATTTAAAATGAGCATAAAACACTGGATAGAATATATTTCGGTGGCGGCTGCCCGAAGTCGTAGTTTCAAGTTCCGGTCGCATATTATGTCTTGAACTTAGATCATCATAGAACAATAAATCCAATTAGAATTAAAAAACACTGATGAAATAGGTAGGTGTAGGTAATGAAATATGAAATAGGTATTATGGATATTAAATGCGTGCCTCATTTGCAATCTCCAGGCACCAATTTGACAATCTCAGTGGGATCCGAGTAGACAATGTGGTCTTCATGGCTAAACGTCAGGCCGAACACATTCTGCACATGGACGATTTCCTCCAGACTATTATTCCTCTTGTTTGCGGCGTAAATGTGATGTTGTCCGGAGAAATACGCCTCTCCATTGTTACTGATCTCGATCGCACGGAACACTTTTGGCCCCTCGTACAAGATCCGTCGCTTCGTACCACTCTTGATCCGATAGAGTCCCGTATCGTTCGTTATAAATCTGTCTCCATCTTTGTCTATGGCGAATTGAAATATTTCCTCGTGAATTTCCTTCACTCTTTCAGGACTGGAGCCATTCTTGTGAACGTTCAGCTTGTACAAGTGTTGCTTCGGATAGTCTATGTAGTAGAGTTCCTTTTTGTAGAACATGTCCCAGATGTTAAGGTCGTGCAGGATTTTCTGCACTTCACTGCCATTGGCTGCGTGTAGCTTGTAAATGCCGTCGCTTCCCCCGAAATAAGACACGTGGTTGTCGTTGTCGACGGCAATGGCGAATCCGTTAGTTATACTTCCTAGCACTTTATGTCCCGTGTGGTTCTTCTCAATGTAGCCGATGCCGAAAGAGTCGGTGTCGTCGGAGCCTTCGTTGAAACTGAAGTATAATATCTTGTGGTCATAGTGCTGGAGACCCAACTGATACGGGCGATTCAGACCGCGTCCTAACACTTCCTTCTTGTGCAACTTTTTACGCACTTCGATTTCTTTGCATTTCGGCTCTTCAAGTTTATGTTCCGGCTTTTTGCCTTTTTCTTCGGCCGCCACGAAAATAAAGAGGCACAATAACAGAACGATTTTCATATTGGGGAGCCGTTAGCGGTGTCGATGGCTGATTGCACACTAGCGGGACGCACCAATCGTCCGTAGGTTCGTCGTATCTGTTCATATGGTAATTTGATCCCTATTTAGACCACACATGACACCGACAGGGCCACATTGATAGAACGTGATTTATTGCTCTACATTTGTTTCGTGAAAATTCAACGAGTGCATTAAATAGCCCGTGTTTTATCTGCATAAATTGTTACTCCGATCGAGCTGTGCGGATACCAGGAGCACATAAATTAAAAGTTGTTACAAATAGTGGGAGAGGAAAACCCCACTTCAACTATCTATTGTATAAGTACTAGATTTCACCCTCTCCGATGTTTGTTCTCACCCCATCCCTCGCGCCCCCGTTAGGCGGAGCGTCGAGATAGCCCCAAAGTATCGGGTTGAATAAAATCAATACTCGTTCCGGGGTGTAGTCGAGATTTCGCGTGTTATATGCTTGCCTGGTACTTGTGACGCGGTAACCATTCAGCAGTCGTTGCCGCCGGACGAGCGGCACTGACGATGGCCGATGCTCAATGAATGAACGATTACTTAGACAAGTGGTTTTGAGATGTGACTTTGGTAGCTAAGAACGTAAAGCGAGTGGTAGGTAATCTAGTTCAAAAATTTATGTATTTTTTAATTAATAAGTCGGTACCTACCTACTTACGAATAAATGAACATCAAAACTTCACTATTTGTTATTTGTTAGAAAATTCTACAATAGCGCGAAAAGTTCCCTGCGAAAGATCGCGAAATATCTCTTCGTAGTCCATCGCACCCTAGTAAAAGTGTATCCCCGATTGGCCCCAGAATTTGCGCTTGGAGACTTCACAGGGTGTTGCAGTCTCTCCAGGACCAGTTTTCCGTCGCCATCTTGGGATAAACCAGGGAAAAACAAAACAATCGAGAGTGGACAGTGGTCAAGGGAAGTGCCAAACCGCAGTGACAACGTCGCGAAATCGTCAGCAGAGGTCGATTTGACTAGGGGCACAGGAAACAGGGGGAGCTATTCGCACGAGCCGAGGGCTTCGCGAAAATAGGGGAGAATGCGAGAGCTCCTCTGTTCTCTGCGCTACGGATGGAACTACGTACTTTGGAAAATATTTTTGCTCAGCGCTTTTCGACGGGCGAAAATCTGTACGCGAGAAACGCCCGGCTCCGACAAACTTTTGGACATGTTTGCTCATGCCCTTTTGGCAGGCGCGCGAGTTACATTTTTGTTTGCGTTTTACATTAATTGTTTTTAGGAAGACACTCTTATTATACAACGTGTTACAAAACATCCTAACTCTTTTTACAGGGTGTAACCTACTGGTCAACAGGATGTCCATTCTGTAAAAAAAAGTTGAAAAAAACAAATTTTATTTTATAACCTCAATTTTTTTTTCGTTTTGGTATTAGCTCTTTAAAAATATGTTTGTGGATGTACGTGCATTTCCATAGCTTTGAGTTGTTAAAACATTGTGAATGTTTAAAAAAAAAAAAACTCCCGCCACAGCGTTCACATTTTATTAATTTAAAAATCAACGGAACGTCATAGAGCGAAAAAAATATTTTGGTTGTGATCCCTATCACCGGGTGCTATTACCCTGTAAAAAGAGTTAGGTACTTTTGTAACACCTTGTATTCTTAGGACTACAGAATTCATGCCTAATGAAAATAATTTGTATTGAATAAAATTAATTGATGTCTTTAATTGTATAAAAAATGTTTGAGCTCATTTAAAAGTTAATATCATTAGTTATCTGTAGACTTACCTAATTATTTATTGACTAATTTATCTAACTAAAGTATACTAACGGCTAAACTTCGCACGCTCCAGTCGACGATAGTGCTACCGTACCTCTTACATACGTCACACCGTCACGGCAGACACAGGCATCCTAAAACAACACAACCACATGAAACAGTTTTGTATTCGAAACGGGTCGAATCGCGGTTGTTGTCCGCTTATCACTAAGTGTATGATAGATTTTGTGGGGTAGGTATTTTTTGTCGTGAAAAAAAGGGACTGCGCCTCTATTATGTTAAAAAAAACCACCCAACCGTCGAGCGTCAAAACACTCGAAAATAGCCCTTATTGAAATGAACAATCCTTATTTAGACATTTAAAAACCGTTATTTTTACGGTGGATATTTTAGATAATACAGGGGATGACACAGTTTTTTTTAATATCGATTTAACGGTTTTGTCGGAAAAGCCGACATGTTTCGACCTCGTCCGGAAGTCTTAATCATGGAGGAGGGAAGAACGACGCGTTCGTCACGGCGTTCATCCGCTCACTGCGGGCTCGTTCTTCCGGACGAGGTCGAAACATGTCGGCTATTCCGACAAAATAAAAGTAAGTGAAACCGTTAAATCGATATAAAAATGAGCAGTGCTTACGAATGTTTAAGTTTAAAAAGTTCTGACACAGATTAGAAGATTGGGGACTGATAGTCAACCGAGATCTTTTTCATCAGTCTACGCTTTGAAACGATTTTGTGAACCCTGATCACGTAGGTACCTACTTCTATTGTACAATGTATGTCATACAATTAAATTTGTAAGTTTAAGTAAAAAAAACATTGCCTGGTACCATCTCTCTGCTTTAGTCTTCTAATTGTAGTTTTTAGAGTACTTACTTAGATATCAAAGGGTAGTAGGTACTTACAAAAATATCATCCCGCGTGCTGCAAGCTTGATTCTGCTCGTAAAAGATCACTTTCTCCAAGTTGTGCCTGAGGATATCTTCGGACGGTCTCCTTGTCTCCGAGGACATTAGCTTCGGCACGAGACCTTTGTTATCTCTCTTCACCACCAGGTACTCCAGATTCTCCACAACCCCTGGACTCCCGAATATGGTGTCTTCTAGGAACTTCATATATCTGTTGCGTTCTTCGAGTGTTTCAGTTTCCTGCGCGTTCAACTGAGATTTCGCTTGTGCCCTGTTATTATTCCTTTCGCTCTTGGAAAGTAAGCGTTTCTTCACTTTTTTCTCCCTTTCGTTTCTGCTGAGGTAGTTTTGGTAGAGTTCCGTAGAGGGCGCACTAGATGGCGTTGAATGGCGTGAGCGTCGTATCCAGGCGAACGCATTTGTTAGATATTGGAACTTGAGGAAGTAGGCGATGCCATCTGCCACGCTAGCGGACAAGCTCCTGTTGTTTTGGTTGCGAGCCGCACAGAAGTGTTTTGTGTTTGAGGTGCCGTAGAAACCTAGGAAAGAGAAATCACGTTAGGCGTCTTTGCATAGTTGGAAAATATGCACTAGATGGCGTCCTTAAATTATTCATTATGTCAACATTTAGGTAGGTGACAATCTGTAATCATAAAATTTAATAGCCTCGGCAAACGATATATAGTCTTATCGGAATACCATGCGGAATTATTACGAAATGCTGAAAAACGATACCATAAAAACTAACAACCTTCCAATACAAGGTTGGTTGGACTGCGGAGTTTTTCCGAACTACAATCTGGCTTTATTCACACAGCTGATAGTGTGAGAGTTGCCCTGTTTTCGTGACGGTTTATTTGTGCAGGCTTCATCTCATCGCTTATGCTTCACCACAGTAAAGTACAGTTGCTAGATTTTCTGTTTGTGTTTTATGTAATTACTAAGGCAGCACAGAGTGATGGTGGTCTAGAACAGATCCAAGACTAGAACTTATAGAAACCGTCAAAATAACGGTGAACGAGACTTACCAAGGAAATGGGAGATTTGGCGAGACAGGGACTCTTTACATGACAGGGCGAAACAAGTACTATGCTTGTACCAAAAGCGAGTGGTTCCTCTAATGCTGGGGCCGCACCTGCGTATATCGGCACGCAGCAATGCGTGCCGAAGATTCGTATGTTTCACTCGCTAAAAGTTATCGTGCTAATACGGTGATCATATGGTCATATGGTGGTCAGCTTCGTAATTTTAAACGAATTATCGAGCAGTAATTCAAGATGGCCACAACACAAATTCCTCGTGTTGGAATAATGGCGGACGACCACTATAATAGAATATTGTATTTTTATATGTGGGCTAACTATTACTTCCCATTTATTGCATTTATTGAAAGCTAAAGCTAAGAAACCTAAGCTAAGAAATTCCAGGACCATTTCATCGCTCCACTCCATTTTTTACGTATTGTATACGTACGTCTAACCCGACCTAGAACAACATTCAAAATGAAAAACGCTAGTCCGACCACGCTATACGATATTTGGCGCGCTAAATCCCTTTGATGTACCGCCACCGCTGCGATAACTAGGACGCAGCCCGAACTATCGTGACGATAACCGATAATGGACGGTTACATCTGCTTAGATCGTGTCATTGCGCGAAGCTTCGTTACGATACACGCAGGTGCGGCCCCAGCATAACAGCGAGTCTAGCAACAGTGCGTCAATACATATTGTTAGTCTAAGGTTACATACCATTCTTTGGCGAGCACGAGCAGGGCGTCAATAAGGGTGATTCTTCCCCGACCCGGCCGCCAGGGGCGCTGCGCGTGCGGCAGAAGTTGTTGCTAGTCCACGTGGAGTCACTGTAGGGGATCGACTCGGTGAAGCTATTCGAATGCGACAGCTTGATGGACTCGCGGAGAGAGAAGAAGGTTAGGGTCACTAAGGCCTGTGGAAGAAATAAGGCTATTTAGCGCGATGAGAGTCGATAACAAATTAGGCTCTTTATTATAGCCGTAGAATGGGCTGGAGTTAGACCCCACAGCTGCGATCTTCTTGCAGCGATTTAATAATATGCATAATAATTTTAAAAAAAGTAAGTAAGATGTAGCCTCTACAATTGTACATGTCCCACTAGCTGGGCAAAGGCCTTCTCTCAGAGAAACAGTTCGAGCTTAATGACCACGCGTGCTCAATGCGGGTTGGCGATTTTTGCGTTGAGGGTATAATGCCTCATACGCTCAGGTTTTCTCACGATGTTTTCCTTCACGGTCAGCGAGTGGTATTGCTACTACAAATTCACAAATGTACGTAACTTTGAAATTAAACAAAGTCATAGATACATGCCAGCACCGGGAATCGAACCGAGGACCTTTCGCTTCAGAGTCCACTGTTCTACCCACTAGACCACCACCGCGCCTAATATAAATATAATAATAAATAATTTTATTTCGAACACTAAGATCATAATGGGCGAGTTACAATATTACACAGAAAAAATCATTAAACGTGCGTAGATATATTTTGTGCGTTTTTAAACGTGCGTAGATATATTTTGTTAGAATACTCTTTATTGTACAGTCAGCCACACGCTAGGATACCCCTTTTTGTTCGATTGGCGCCCTCATGCCGCGCCCATTAAGAGCTGCCATGGGGTATCTGTGACTGTGGCCGACCGTACATACACCAAAGAATTTTCTTACATCTAATTAGTAGATATAGGTACAATGGGCTTATTGCTAAAAGCCATCTCTACCAGACAACCTTAGATAGTTTTAGAGGGCATGCTAAAGAGTAGAGGGAACCGCGACTGCGTCTGAAGGTATGTATTCCGCAATGCGACTGACGCATCGCTTCTCAAACGCGTTAGTACCTAAAGGTAGCGTAATCACCAGCCAGCGATCGCTTATCATGTTACATTGCATGGAAATAAAAAGCGTGGTGATTAAGCCCGAACTCTATCTGAGAGAAGGCCTTTGTCTAGCTAGTGGAACGGGTACAATTGTACCTACAGGCTACATCTTACAATCTTGTGTAGTTATTGGTGGGTCCGGCAGTGGTCTTAACCGCAAAGTCCACAAATCATAGGTACCATTGTGAAGCAAGCAGCAGCGCACAGCGAAGCGCAGAGAGGGAACCCGTAACGTTGCGCGAGAGCTCCGCCCAACGCTGGGCCCAGCACCTCTCCCAGCGAGTAGCAGCAGGACCAGACGCCGGCCACGGCGCTGTAGGTGGCCAGAGCTTCGGGGCAGCCGCCTTCGTAACTGGAAGAAAAAGAAGAGTTGTTAGTCTACCTGACAGATCAAATTGTCTATCTGCCGGTTTCAGAATTGAGAAATTCGCTAAGCAAATGGGTAAGTATCGTCCTGTCTCTGCAGATTTCTCACAAAAGAGCGTGACGGAACGATAGTAAACTATTTGCTTAGCAAAATTCTCAATTCAGAAACCGGGCCTAAGTGTGGATCAAGCACGTTTTTGCTAGTTATTAAAAACCATTTTCCGCCACCTATTTCTCGGCCGACATCTTAAAATGTCACGATATCGTAATTTTCTGGTAAACTACGGTATCAAACCTCCACATCACCGCTATATTGGTAGCGCCATCTCTTTTCCCCTCGGAGCCAGAGTTTTTTTCCGATAAGCAGTTTTCCATAAAAAAGTAAAATAAAACAAATGAGTATACGTAGAACAAAATTTGGTATACCTATTAATTAAGTGATCAACGCTGGGCCCTTCATACTTAACGCACGGATAGAAGCTAAGACGAGAAAAAGTTTTATGAAAGAGTTTATCTTTTGGAATTAATTCGTTTCAGATAAAAATACGTATTTAAAAATAAACAGCACACCACCAAGAAACGAGAACTTTAACAACACATGTGTAGAGAGGGTGGACAAAAGTTCCTGACTACAACGGACTTCATAGGCTCACAGGTTTAATTAACATAACATGGAGTACCTACAATTACTTACATAGAACTAGTGAGGACACCTTGGAACGTGGGTAGAAGCGTCAGGGCCACCGACATTCCCAATATTGACAAAGCTACCAAGTCGAGCCATAGATCCCTGAAAGTTACAAGTCATTATAATTTTTCAGTTACAGAATACCTAACAAAAACGATTCAGCCTCCGCGGAACGATACCACGACAATTTATCCAGCTATCGACAGCATCGACAGGTCCGCCATCTTGCTTTATTCCACTACATAAAGCAAGATGGCGCTACTTGATAGCACGAAAAAAGGTTGACGCGATATAAAATAAATAAATAAATAAAGATAACTTTATTCAAAAACAAAATATCGAAGAATTTACATGCTGTTTTCTTAAATAACTAACACTTTTGAAAAGGTCGCAAAAATGCTGTTTTTCAGTCTACGCCGGTTTGATCGCTGGTTTCTACTAAAAGTTAAAAAAATATAAATAGTTTTATCGCATAGTAGAGCAATATTTTAAAAGAAAATTAATTGTAGTTAATTGTAAGTAATGAAATTAACACACATGACTGTAACAAAATAAATAAAATCATATCGTGCCGCCGGTGCAGGCATCTTAACCCCTTACCGCATACGAAGCCATTCATGGCTTCTAAAGTTTCTTATTATTTTACAGCTTACTAAAACATCCAATATTTTTGAACTAACTTAATTCGAAACTAGCATTTCTTCATAAAACGGAACGTATTTTTTGTGTCTGTGGTTAGCGAAAGCTGTCGAAACTATTTGAGATTATGTGCAACACGTCCGGCCAAAAAAGTGCAACGAAATTCTCGCAATAAGGGATTTTCTGACAGCTAAAAAAAATAAAAAAATAGTTCTATAAGCTGTGACAGATGGCGTTGATACGACATGTTTTCTATCACAAAGTAAATTAGTGCTTACTACAGCGAAAATATTTCTTCACTTCATTGCTTTGTGTCTTCATCTTTCATCGTCGTAGCTGACATTCCATTTTACAGTACATGAAAAAGTGCACGACTTTGTTAATGTTCTTGTATGAGTGAATGGTAAATCCGGAAACACTTTATTTTGCTCCACAACTAATACCTAAATGTGTTTGGACGTATATACGAAGGCCAACGAGCGCGAACTGGCATAAAAAAATAACATGTCTCGTCAGCGACATCTAGTTACAAATTTGGAACTACAACTTATGAGCTGTCAGAAAATCCCTTATTTATACCAGTGAAAAAATAACACCAAATAGTTAAGTTTTGACAAAAAAAAATCTTTTTATGTTCCTTGCAGCTTCATAAGCATAGGTTGTGTGTATATTTTTTCTTGTTTTGCGTTTTTCTATGATTTCAGAGCCCTTTTCTACAATTGCCATATTTGGCTTCGTATGCGTTCCCGTCAAAAAGATTTTCTGTCATATATGGCTTCGTATGCATTAAGGCTGGTTTTTCTTTCGTTTCAGAAACTTAAATGTACGTAAATGCTATGCATGGTGATGGTTACGATAGTGATGATGATATTGCCTCGGACTCTGATACTGAATTCGAACCTCACTCTATCCGCGCGACCACGAGAAAACATATCATCATACCTGAATCGGAATCCGATGGTAGTGAAGATGATGTTCCTTTATCAGTACTTGCTGCTCCAGCAAAATCGAAAAATAAGACCATAAAAGCAAAAAAAAACAGTTATACATTCACGTGAACGCATACGAAGCCATATATGGCTCCATACAATTTTCCTAGAATGCATACGAAGTCATACGTTCAATAACTTCTTAAGTATTAGTTATTAATTGTTTTTTTTCGATTTGGTCTCATTATCTAAGGTAAATTAAACAGCATAAAGCAACCAAAATTTTTTTTTTCTATCTCCTTCATAATTCATGCACTAAGGGGTTAATAATATACTTACGGTGGTAGACCGGGTATAAAGGGGCAGGGCCCAAGAAGTAGGAGTCCAATGGTAGATAGGAACAACCCCCACACCATCATACACCAGTGGTTGTGTACTCTGAAAATGTATCAAACGATAAATTAAGGTGACGACGGGTATTGAAATAAAACATACCTAAATACCTATCTTCTTTTTGGATACTTTTTGTGTTCAGTACTCGGACCATGGTGGACATCTTAATCCTGGCCTTAGCTATTTTTAGGACCTAGATTCTAGGCCAAATAAAACTTATAAAACGGCCGTGTGGTATTTTTATTCATATGTCTTTGGATTTAGAATCTAAGCTGTTTAAAGTGTATCCAAAAAAAGAAATCCTGGAGTGCTATTAGGCTCTTAAAGTTACCTGTCCGCCACCCATCCCCAAATGGGGCTGAAAATCCCGTAGAGACTAGAGAAAAGCAGAAAGATCAGGCCAATCTGCTCAGTGGAAAGGCCAAACTGTCTCAGATGCGGCTCCAACGTTGGGTCCAGGAAAGCCCAAGTGTTGGACACGATCACGATGACCAGACCGGTGATGATGATGGACGGGATCGTGAAGAGACGCATGATGGAGCCGGTTTTTGAACCCGAGACGTACTCTGAAAAGTAAGCAGAATTAGTCAGCAAATAGAAAACTACAGAACTATAGGCTGACAGATGACATGGAAAAGAGGTCAGGCGCTGGTTTCAAAGAATTTAAAGCAGCACTTCAAAGGTAGGACAGACGGATGGACCGACAGCGTAGGCTTAATAATAGGGCCCCGTTTAGTACCTTTCGGGCACGGTTCTAATAGTTCAAACATTGATGTTGGTTTTAAGAACGCTACTGCCTTTGTGATTTCAATTTTATGTATAAGCTTTGAGGCACAAAATGCATTCATAGATTATCCTTGCTTGTTTACAATAGGAGTATAGTAACAATTATAAATTGTTATTTGTTTCGTTTGTGAATTTTATAAATATTTTGTGTTTATTTCAATTTTAACCTTTGTTTTTACATTATCTCCGTGTGTACCTATATACTTTGGAAGTTAATCTAGGTCAGCACTAATTGTATCTTTTCAACTTTGTACCTTATCTTAGATTATCTTCTGTTTTGTACACCAAATATACCAAAATAAATAAAATAAAGTCGCTCTTGGAGGTGCAATCAAAGACTGAATGCGAACTTATAGACCTCTAGCAATTTTTTTTAGGTTAATCTACCTACCACCACAGTCAGTGAGCAAGAAGTAGTTGATAGGCACTGTGACCACCATGATGATCCCGAGTGTGTAGAAGGGCAGCCCGAAGCCCCCGATCTAGCTGGAACAACAAACATGTTACTAACTTTAGCCCTTCGTACTTTGGACCTAAGACTTATCATTCTAATAATGGAATCGTGCAAATAGAAAGCTATTTCTGGGCGTTGAATATCTTTGTATGTACTTAGATAAGTACCTTTATCCGTTCCAGAATAATTTGGTTCCAGAATCCATGTTGGAATAATTTGGTTGTTGTACCTACTAGGAAGAAGTTAGCACATTTTCAAAGCTTCTCCCTCTTTTTCGAAGCAAAATGATGTGTCATCGTAATTCAAGTTCAAGGAGTTTGAGTTCGAATACTGTGTCTCCCATATATTTTTATCCATTGGCTCACTGGCTGGGTGACTTCTCTTATAACTTCTATAGTTTAGCAAGTGGGATCTCACTTCTGATGTCGCAACTAGTAGAATAAGTGCTTACCCAGAGGATGTGTTTGACAGAACCTTCTCACCGCGTATCGTATTGCCTGTCATTGATGCGCGGGGCAGCAATATTTCCACTTTTAGTTGGAAAGTGAGGTTTTCCCAGCAACATATTTAAATACTTTTGGAAGCCTTGCGAACAATGCTAGTACTTAGGGTCAATTACCGAGTAGAGCAGTCCTCCTATAGCCGGCCCGACGGACATGCCGAGACCGACAAATGTCTCCAAGATGCCAAGCACGGAGCCGATGTTGTCCGGAAATGCGTTAACCACGAACACATAACTCGCCGTCGAGTAGGCGCTCGCCCCAAGCGCCTCCAGCCCACGAACCACGAAGCACAGGATTGTGAATGTCAGCGGGTCTTCGATCAGGACTAGGGTGCTGGAAAATACAGTTAAAACTTAGTAAGAACTCATCTATACCTACTAGACAAATTTTACGAGATAGGTGAAGTCTGTGGTGAAGTTAGGTACTAGAAAATGACTGAAGAGTGAACTTGTTGGTACGGTCGGCCACAATCTCAGATACCCCATGGCAGCTCTTACCTCGCGCGGCATAAGGGCGGCAATCGAACAAAAATGGGTATCTGAGACTGTGGCCGACTGTACCTATACTATTTTAGTACTTTAAAACGTTACGGGCGACTGTACTAGTATTATTAGTAGGACTAAATAACTGGTCAGTTTAGTCATGCATGACTGTCCCGTCAGGTCTTTGATAATCATAGGTATGCATGGGTGACTAAAGCCTAGAGCTGGTGATTTAAATCGCAACTTCCAAAGTACTGAACGATGGACTTCCTATATCTACACGCTACAATGTCTTAGGAATCAAATGAGTCAATGCAACATTGCATCTTAAGAAACAGTGAAATATGTCGGGTGTCCCTACAAACAGTAAAAGTAGGCACCTAAGTAAGTGAAATCGTTACGAAAGTTTATGTTGTAAAATATGAAATAGGGTCAAATTAAATGACCTAGGGAAGTCAATAAAGGTACAATCAACAAACTACCCACCCGAACAGAACGTTGCAGGCGCCGGCTATGAATATACCAGCCGTGAACATGAATTTGGCTCCAAGCCTCGGCAACTGAAACGAGAAATTTATAAAAGGAATGAAGTTTGCTTTAGGTCAGTTGAGTATAGTTTGATAAGGATACACACGCATGAATCACAGTAGCAATTCGAACTTGCATGCAAGACCAAAAATAGCGTAGATAGAGAATCTTATTTTAGTTCAGTAGGCAGGTACACACGACAGCACGTGAAACTGCACACTTTTGTTGTAAACTCGCCCGTAATGTAACTGAGTAGAGTGCTAGCGTGTAAGGTTCGACGTGCTGTCGAGTGTTCATCCGAGTACTTCGGTAAATATAGGTATAGATTGCATCTACATTCAATCTCGTGTAAAAATAAATTTTTGGGATTGTTTCAATTATGTACTTCAAAGTAGACAGTATGCGCTGCTGTTAACACTGCTGTATATTGCTGCGCAGGCTGCCCGCCTTGCTGCATTCAACCCGAGTATACCTAGGTACTTAATCTTAAATTGCTAATGGACGCGTTTAATTTTGTCTGAGTAGGTAAATGGTACACATACAAATTAATTTAATTTCCAAAATTGGATCTCTAAACGTTTTAGGGACTTCGTACCGGTCCCCTTACGTAACAGCTAAGTTCTTACCTAACTACTTAAAAACCTTTACGCGATCCGTAAGTCTTAATTAAATCGACGCGACGCTTAAATTTTAGAGTAGGTAACTTTAAAGTGTACTTACAAACTTCCCAAAGAAGGGCGAGGTCACGAACATCACGACGGCGTAGAAGCTGAAGACCAGGCCGCACATGGTGTCTGACAGGCCTTTCAGCTCGGCCTCTCTCGGGAAGAAGGGGGCCATCACACTCATGGAGCAAAAACTCATAAAGTCCACGAGAGCTAGCGAGGCCAGGGTAAGCCGCTGTCTTCTGGTGAGGTTCCGCACCGCGCTTGGTCGAGGGCGCGTTTGGGTCCGTACCAAGCTAGGTATTCGGATGGGAACAAATTGATATTTTGGTATTTTATCAGGTATTTGAACAGGTTCATAGTGCATAATAAAATAAATTATTGCAATAAACAAACAACTCCACTGCGTAAAACCTATCTGTTAAATAACGAAGAAAACCCAAATGCACCACAGTCTTAGCTGGGGGGTTACCCTTGACGCTATTGCGATCAAATTGCAAAAGTTTCAAAATTCATTTCTCTTTGAATTCCCATAGTAATGCTTTGATTTTAAATACTTTGTATTGTTTATTCAAAGGTAAGGCTGTTTTATTCAATAAAAAAAAACAAAATGCGTCTTTATTAGTAAAATCTTAAATTTTGTAAATTGCGCCATATTGCGGCCGTATTGGAAAAATGCGTCAAGGGGCAGGCGGGACTACATAGTTTGGGCTAATTTGTGTCGGTCCCTCCTGCTAAGACTGTGATGCAGTTGGGTTTTCTTCGTTATTTAACAGTTTTTTTTACGCAGTCGTTTGTTTCTTGTAATAATTTATTTTATTTTATAATTTGTTTAGTTTTCGTTATGAATGGCTGCATCATTTAAATATTTCCACCTTAATAAATGCCCCCGAAAGCAAAGTTGGGTAGCAATATTTGAAAATTTTGTTGTTTTTAAGCATTTCTCATTCCAAATTACATTTAAACATACAGGGTGGATTTTTGAGACGGTGTAGTAAGGGCAGGTGCATTAACCGTTATAATTACAGGAAAGTTTTTCGCAATTACGTACACTGTCTAGTGAAATAAGCTTGAGGTAGGATTATAAATTTTCCCTTGAATCTAATCCTGAATCAGTGGTATTCATAATATAGCGCCCAAAAACAATTTCCCTGACCAAAAGCCCTGGAACTTCCCGGGGGGAGAAAGGCTCCATCACTCACGCTCATAAAGTCATGCATGACTCAAGTTGATGTGCCGTCAAATCAACTTTTACTAACATTGCAGAATAGTTACAACAATGATTTTATCGGAGAACTAAATAGGTACGTCTTAGTTTACTACAGATACCAAGGTATTTTATCAATAGCACGTGTGACTATTAAAGTATTACACGTGTACGTGAGAAACGAGACTAGGAACAAGTAGGTAATCATTTTCAACGACAAACTCACCGTTCCCTCAATATTCTGATTTCGGAGCTGACATCATCAGGGTGGTCTCCGGACCAGGACTGTGCCCTCCTCAGCCGACCAGACTCCGGCTGCGACCTTCTGCCTCCCCACGTCGCCGCCAGGTCATCAGCTACCGTGGATGTTTTCACCATCTTGCCATCGAACACTATCGAATCTTCGTACGACACCACGTCCGAATCACTTCCCGAAGTCCTAGACACATCACTATCTACGCATTTATCCAGCAGCGACTTTGCTTCATCGTCGGGTTCCATTGGAAAATTACTATTTAGCGTCCTTCCCTCGGGGTGTAATTACATGTACGTCCTGACCCTTGGCCGTATAGTTTAACAATCCACTTGATTACAGCGCCTCCAGTTACATCGGCGTAAACAAATCGCACCCTTATCTTGGAGTCAATAGACGGAGGCGCGACGGTGTCCTGCGGCGCCGTATCGACACACTATCGGTATCTTATCAGCGGGTAGGTAGCAGTTTAAGGAGGGCACTTGTTAATTTCCAATTGACCGTCTTCTTCTAGACTTTTTTTCGTGCGCTGTTGACATTCTCGCTGCACTAGATAATGACATGTTTGTATATTGCAACGGGAAATTTCGATGTTTGCTTTATTTATTAGCTAGGTATTGTTTTTGTACGGACAAAGGAACCCTCCTCAGAATATACATAGTTTGATGTAATAAGCAGCTAAGAGAGTAGGTTGGTACCCACCTAATAGTTTACAAAGAAGCAGCATATTGACTAATATTTTACCACCTTACTAAAGTGGATTGCCTTTCATAATGTTTGTTGAACTGGGTCATTCAAGGGCCAAATCCGGTTATTTCCTACACGCAATAATTGTTTCTTTCAATTAGCGTGTCGCGACGACTGTCAACAGTTTGATAATGTGGGGAAGGGGAGATGTGGTGTGGGATCTCTATAGTCGATATCTACGTAAATAAAACCATTAAATAAATATAATATAATTGTCATATTATTTTATCTCTTCATATAATTTTACATTGATATTTAACAATAACAGCAGCACACTTAGGTTCAAATGCAACAGAAACGCAAGTGAGGATAGAACATCGATTAGGGTTTTGTTCTTTCGCTTAGAGCAAATTTCCTATTATTGTAACACACGATTAATGCAACGCTTGTCAAAATCAAACAATTCATTCAATTATTTATACTATCCCTACCAAAACAAATTAGTATTTTATTTTCCAACCAAACAATCGAGTAATAAAAATATTTCTCCTCTTTATATCACGTTTATTAAAAAGCGAATGGGGTGTTAAGGCGCTGGGCATAGTGAATTAGCCCGCGCGCAAAAAAAAATGCACAAAAACGATTCCTGTATCAAATACACTAAAAAATCGAAAATGTTCGCATATATCAAACCCTAGAATTAGGTGAGACCTATCTAAAACAGCCAGTTTTGTGTTGATACCCATAACAGATTGCAAGATATTTTGTTTGAAAAAAAGTGCGCCGCCTATTTTTTTTCATCAAAAATATCTTCAAAACGTTTATGAATGTCAACACGAAACTGGCTGTTTTAGATAGGTCTCACCTAATTCTAGGGTTTGATATGTGAACATTTTCGATTTTTTTAGTGTATTTGATACAGGACTCGATTTTGTGCATTTTTCTTGGCGCGTTCATGAACCTACTCGGAGCGTAATATTCCTATCCACTTTGATAGCCTGGACTCGGCAGGCATAGCATGAATGATTGTATCGAAGTCAAGTCAATAGCTCGCGATACAATGCATAGTGAATCGCCCGCGCGCAAAGAAAAATGCACAAAATCGATGCCTGTATCAAATACACAAAAAAAATAATCGAAAATGTTCACATATCAAACCCTAGAATTAGATGAGACCTATCTAAAACAGCCAGTTTTGTGTTGATATCCATAACAGATTGCAAGATATTTTGTTTGAAAAAAAGTGCGCCGCCTATTTTTTTTCCATCAAAAATATCTTCAAAACCTTTAAGAATCTCAACATAAAACTGGCTGTGTTAGATAGGTCTCACCTAATTCTAGGGTTTGATATTTGAATTTTTTCGATTTGTTTTGTGTATTTGATAGAGGACTCGATTTTGTGCATTTTTCTTGGCGCGCGGGCTAATTCACTATGCCCAGCGCCTTAACTTAGTTAATGTATCTAAAGCGGGATAGACTGCACTGCACTTATCGCTCTGTCAAAGCTTGTTATTATGACGGTCTCTATGAATTTTTGGGCGATTTGTCAATCAGTTTATGTCGACTATTACTGCCAGAGTCACGTCCGAAACGATATTTAAAAAAAATTGGTCGCGACGTTTTTTTTATTTTCTAACGGTTGTCCACAGTGGTCCAAATTTACAGTGTGGGTGATGGATGGCGCGCTAGATCTATCTAAGAATATTCTATCCATCGAGCTCGATAGAAGCTCTCAGCTTCACTGGCTGGGGGATATTGTTAGTAGATGGCTCTCACCTCTGCTAAAAGCCTCTTACGCCTTGTTTAACATGATACGGCTATATGAAGTTGGCTAAATAATTATACCGGATAAATATTTTGTCGCTATAAAGCACGAACAGCTGGGGAAGCACAACTTTGAGATAAAAGTTTTATCCCACTATCGGGTAGCGGCATCTCGCTTCACGCGGTGAAATAAAGCAAGATGGCGATAGCCGATAATGGGATAAAACTTTTATCGTGACATTGTGCTCACCTAGCTGGTAGCCCTCTTTGTTTGAACACTTGAAACTGCGCGATAAAAAAAGTTGGTCCATGCCTTAATTTTTTAAGCGCATTTCACGCGTCATAACTCCTGTGGAGTCAACCATTTTCCGCTTTGTAGCGAAAAAACAGAATCAGGAACGTATTCACAAGGGCGCAGAAAACCTAAGTTTGGGGTCATTAGCTATGAAAAAATATTCCCCAAGTGAATACGCTCATTACCTACCAAACTCAAAGGAAAACAATCCATCAAAGCGAAGAGGAGAAATGTGTTTTCATACATTTGTCACGGCGAACCG
The DNA here is from genome assembly GCA_949319315.1 of Zelleria hepariella. Lineage (NCBI taxonomy): Eukaryota > Metazoa > Arthropoda > Insecta > Lepidoptera > Yponomeutidae > Zelleria > Zelleria hepariella. The sequence continues at coordinate 6,926,629 of OX439391.1, read as the reverse complement.
AGTTGAGCGAGGTCTCAAATGTATGACAGAAGGCTTAGCACGTGGGCCATTTGCCTACTCTCAACTGTTACCTTAGCCACTTAGTAGTACTGAGGTGACAGTTAACAGTGGCTAAGGTGACAGTTGAGAGTAGGCAAAATGGCCCGCCTGCTAAGCCTACAGGACGACACAATCTCCTCTCGTCTCGTTTCTGCTTTCATATATTTAAAAAGCGGGCCATATACTCTGGGTTAGCCAGGGATCGGATTTTTACCGCTTGGATGTCAAACGTGAAACGTTAGCGTTTGACAAATGGAAGTATAACAAGCCCAATCCCTGGTTAGTGGTTATACTCGTATCTGAAGCAAGGCAGTTGGATTGTGCTTGTAAAACTGAACTTGGGGGTTACCCTTGACGCTATTGTGTTCTTAAAGTTTATTAATTAATATCTCTTTAAATTCGCATAGCCATGCTTTAATTTTATATACTTCGTAAAATAATCATACAAAAACGTAAAAAAAGGTGAGGCTATTTTGTACAATAAAAATATAAAATGCGTCAGTGACACAACTGTACACAATTTATCTACACTTTTAACGGATATAACACTCGTTTTTATTAACTTGTTACGTTTTTGCCAACATTTCGAGACCTTTGCAGGGCTCGTGGCCGCGGCAGACAGTTTTCCGTTTTCCTTCAGGTTTACCTGCACAATTCAACACACTCACCCAAGCGTGTATGGCTCGCTTTATAGGCCTAAAGCCTGGCGTCCACTAGGCGGATCGGGCCGGGCCGCATCGCAACGCAAAAATCCGCCTGCCTGTATTTATATGAAACAGCGTCCACTAGCGGCGGCTCGGGGCGGGGCGGGCCGTAAGTCCGCCGCTAGTGGACGCTGTTTCATATAAATAAAGGCACGCGGATTTTATTTTGAGACCCGCCCCGCCCCTCTACCCTTGACGCATTTTTCCAATACGGCCGCAATATGGCGCAATTTGCAAAATTTAATATTTTGTGTTTTTATTGAATAAAACAGCCTTACCATTGAATAAACATTACAAAGTATTTAAAATCAAAGCATTACTATGCGAATTCAAAGATAAGTTAATATTAGAACTTTCAATTTGATCGGAACAGCGTCAAGGGTAACCCCCCCGGCCCGATCTGCCGCTAATGGACGTCTAGCCTAACAGGGAACTGATAAAAACAACTCACTTATCCTAACTAGCACCGTAGCGCGGGTCTCATAACCTGAGCTGTTCGAGCTCCTTGAGCAATGCAGCCTCATTCTCGATCTTGGCACGCTGGTTCAGCTCCAGCGGCTTTCCGGCCGCTTTGTGCTGCTTTAGCTTCTCGATGTCGCTTAGTTTCTGGGGGAAAATACCGAACAGATATAAGACAGGGGATAATATTGCGTTACATCTTTCGCATTACCCATTATTCCCTAAAAGTTCAGGAGATCAGGGGCTGAAGTCTGTAACGCAAGGGCATGTTTAACGCAATGGCATGTCAATGGCACCCTTGCTAGTAGAAGGACAAATTCGGATTTGAGCTTCCTCGTTTTTCTCTTACAACCAGCGAACTAATCATCTAGAGTTAGAATATTCTTTGCTGTACTACAAAAACATTAAAAGGACCGACGCCCTTAATGAATCGTATTTGAAGGCCCCCGATTCTACTCTCTCTTTCTCGCTCGCTTATCTTGCTAACTCTCTCTCTTCATATCTATCTTACTCTCTCTATCTTTCTCTCTCTCTCTCTTTTTCCCGCTCGATCTTTATCTCTTTCTTACATTCTCTCTCTCTCTCTGGCCTCTCCCTTTGTCTCTCTATGCTTGAGCTTTGATGGCGCTGGTCAATAGCTAGATAAAAACGTTTACCTATAAGTCATGCCAGGGCTGGCTCCCAAACTAGAATATTCTGTGTTAAAGAGAGAGACAGGCTTGTTTCTTCCTATACTTACTCGTAGGTATTGTAAGTAGCTTACCTTATTCAAATTCTTAATCTTCTTGTCCTTCTCGGGGTCTCCGGTCGAGACGAAGGCAGGTCGCGGAGTCGCAGAAGACGTGGGCGCCGGCGAAGCGTCGCCCGACGCTCGTTCTTCTGCCTTTTTAACCTTGCGGGCTTCGCGCTTTTCCTTCTGCTTGATGGCCGCTTTGGAGGGAGCTGGGCGGAAAAAAAAAACATAGATGAAGAATGACAGAACATTGTGATGTCTGGCAAATTGGAGTCAAACTAAAAGGTCTTCGCATCTGCATAGGACGATTTATACAGCGTCCAGTGGTACCTCCACTAGATGGATGAAGTGACGACGCTATAGTCCCGCTGGCTTGCCCAGGACCTGTAATATAACATCCTCTCAAATTATTATAAGCCTAGTCCACAGGAAAGCAGAGACAATAAGTGTGGAGCCAACTAATCCGCGGGATTCCTCGCGATGTTTCCTTTGGGTTTCTTTTTAATAGCATTATATTCCTTTCATAGCTAGATAGATAGATAGATAGGACAGTACCAAAGTAACATGACGGAATGGAACTAGTGAGTTTACTCGGCTCGGCTTTTCCAATGGAACAACTGAACCGTTGAGGAGAATCATTTAGTATTCTCATGTCTCGGCATTATTTTTTCTTTGTTTATAGACGACACACTCACCAGCGGCAGCGGCCGGCGCGCCAGGCTTATGCGGCTTCTCGTGCTCGTGCAGAGTGAATGTGGACGGCTTGTTCCTCGCCCCGGGAGGCCTATAGGCGCCGGTGGCTTTCGGGGTAGAGTCCTCTATCCCTTTGGGTGCTATCCTCGACAGCTCACTCTTGGGGAAGGTCCCCGGCTGCCACGCGAAGGCTAGGAGGTATTCCTTGTCGGGGTAGGAGCGCTTGTGGAGTAACGCGCCGGAGTAGTGCCAGAGCTTGTAACTGGAAAAAAATGGGTTGGGTTAAGAGTGCACGAAAAAAAAGTAAGATGTAGCCTGTACAGTACATGGTACCAACCACTACCAGGCCTTCCATTACAAGATATTGGGGCAAAACGCAAAGCGTGGCCATGGCGGGTTTTTCGAATCAAATAAAATTAAGTGTGGAGAAGAGTGGAGTTGAGTAGAGTAGAGTGTAGTGGAATAAATGGGATTAGAATTGAGTGGAATGGATTGAAGTTGAGTGGAGTGGATTTGAGTTGATTGGAGTGGAGTGAAGTAAAATTAAATAAAGAAAATGCCCTAAAGTATTTAGCCACGCAGCGCCATACATAACTCCTTCATGTGTCTAGTCGGGCAGCGCCATACTAAACTCATCCGAAACCGCCATACAATAAGTATTACTTTTAAGTAATATGCATTTCGTCTGTTCGAAGCTATCCTGGACAACGCAAAACGCAAAAATTCCTCACCTGTTGCCGACTGTGAGCCGCGGATAGGTGGCGGCGGTGAACAAGCACTCGGAACGCGGGTCCCACTGCAGGCTGGTGGTGTCGGGCGCCGAGCACTCGCCGAGCTTTTTGTACACACGACAGCACATCGACCCCTACACGCTAGCACTCTACTCGGTTACGTTACGGGCGACTTTACAACAAAATTGTACACTCTGACGTGCTGTCGTGTGTACGAGCGCGTGTGAGAAGAGTAGTGTGGAGTGGGATGGAGTTAAGTGGAGTGGAGTTAAGAAAATAAAATGATCCTTACCCGTTGCCGACGGTGAGCCGCGGATAGGTGGTGGCGGAGAACAAGCACTCGGAGCGCGGGTCCCACTGCAGGCTGGTGGTGTCGGGCGCCGAGCACTCGCCGAGCTTTTTGTACACACGACAGCACGTCGACCGCTACACGCTAGCACTCTACTCGGTTACGTTACGGGCGACTTTACAACAAAATTGTACACTCTGACGTGCTGTCGTGTGTACGAGCGCGTGTGAGAAGAGTAGAGTGGAGTGGGATGGAGTTGAGTGGAGTGGAGTAAAGTAAATTAAATGACTCTCACCCGTTGCCGACGGTGAGCCGCGGATAGGTGGTGGCGGTGAACAAGCACTCGGAGCGCGGGTCCCACTGCAGGCTGGTGGTGTCGGGTGCAGAGCACTCGCCGAGCTTTTTGTACGAGCGCGTGTCCCACACAGAGATGTGTCCCTGGGCTATGTTGCCGAACCCGCCGAGGAGCACATGTGTGTCAGAGTTAGGGAACATTTTTGGAGAGATTCAGTAGAGTTTTAGTTGCCTAAGGGGCAAAAAAAATGTTGCCCAAGTGCCTAAGTGGCAGGTACCTCAACCGTTATGATTACAGGAAAACGTGCATAACCTAGGAGACCAGGCATAACTTTTTGAGATATTATTAACTGCATTCACAGATTTTGGAAAAAAAGTAGTCATAAAATACCAAAAACTTTTTTCTATGCTAATCAATCCTGTCTCATTTCAATGCTAATCGATCCTGTCTCATCAAAAGACCCTAAGGAGCCAACTGAGGTTTGAGTACTAGAAACTTCGATCAAGGATAAAACTAGATACAACATAGAACTCTGAAATGTGTCTGGAAAAATAGATGTCCAAACTGCCTTTGGGAGCTTATTTGCTCGTAGTCTATGCAATTAAAGTAAAACTGTACACTAATGCAATAAGGTTGACATTCGAATATTAGACGAATGGTCGAAATGATGTTTCGTATTGCTCTATTGCTGATATCATTTGTTTCTGTGGGGACAAGTTTTTATTGTGATTTTATACGTAATGCGGATTCTATGGGATTTAGTTCGGTGACTAGAAATAACAGAAATCGCGAAACACATTCCCCATACATTTTGTGCGAATAAAAAGCTACTTATTACTGCTCCGTTAAAAAATCCACCCTGTAGATATGTAGCTCATGCTAAGCCATCAGCGTAGATAAAGTGAAAAGGATATGAGTCCCCTCCGGCGCGTAGTAAATCGCGTTCCAAGCGCCGGTGCCGAACTCGAAGAGTGGTTCGCACTTGGCATTATACAGGGTGGCCTTGGCGGGCGCGTGCCCGTATACAGCTATGCACTCGTTCCAGTTGCCCGGGTTCCACGCGATTGCGTGGATTGGGCCCTCTTTGCCTGGGAACAGAGTTCAAAATTGTAAGACGCGTAACATCAGGACCACGACCGATTAGTCTAGAGTGAAACGAAGAAGTGAGTTCAAAAGATTTTCCTTTGATTTCTCAAGACAAAGCTAAAAAAGGAGTGTGTTACTGTTTAGGTCTCTCTGTAGTTTACTCACTGAATGACATGTTGCCAGCGTTGCCTTTGACGTCGCCGTATGACAGAGATTGCTTTCCGTAGTAAGAGCCCCCGGTTTTGTCAACCTAAAATCGTAGGGGAATGATATAGTTAAAACGGTTGTGGTTGGTTATGTCGTGGAAATATCTCACTCTAGGTATTGGGGTTCCAATTCGATCCTCGGACCAAGTAACTTCTATTCTTTTTAAAGCTATCATAATAATAATTCCGAATCAAATTTCCAAGCTATCAAATTTTAATTTTCCCACAACAATAACCGATATTCGACCCGCATCGAACCAAACCAAACAAAGGGGTGACTCACATCAGTCTGCGTCATAGTGAAGACATTGGTGCCGCGCCGGTTCCAGTGGAAGACCGCCTTGTCGGCCTGGAAGGACGAGCGGCTCACCAGCGCCTGCTCGAAGTTGGGGAACTGGTACACGCGCCAGAATGACGGTTGGCCCGCTTTGCCTGGTGGGAAGAGAGGCTGGGTTAGGACTACCGCTCGGAAAATAGCCAGGCATACAGATTATTTCGTACATATTTTACAGTTGCAGGTGCTACGCGTGCAAACCACTGGCTCCGCCTGTGACCCCTCGCGGGGTATGGTGTTGGGTGTTGACAGGGACTCGGTATGTATATGGGCCTCACTACTCGTCTGAAATGTAGTGTAGGTTGATTTCCTTTTATTAGGGTGAGGATCTGTCTGGCAGAATACCAGCGTTACAGGTAACTGTGGCATTGCGCTGAGCCAGATCCTTTCACTTGCATACATATGGCTCCGGCCTTCGCCCTCCGACCCTCACTGCCTGAAACGCCAGGTTCCTTGTCTCTTAAAAAATACCAAATTCCTGAGAAATATTTGCGTCATTTTATATCAAACAAAATATACAGAACACCTTACTGTTTGTCTAAACTCTAAATTAAAAACCGGGTCCACGGAATGACAGTAGCAATTGTCATTTCTTGACTCGTTTTTTTAATTTAGAGTTAAAGTAGGTACCTAAGGTGAAGACAGAGAAGTAGTAGTTGGGCGCGGCGCTTGGCGATATGCTGAAGGACTGCAGCTTCTCTGCCTGGATTTGCTGCGTGTAGCGGTCCAACTTTCCGTCCTCGTAAATCTGCACGCGCCCGCCCACTTGCAGCGCGAACAACTTCTCGTCAGACGACCATTTCGGTTCCCTGTAGGCGGAAAAGCTCCTAAAATATCTCTCCTAGCACAGCAATTTCTAAGGTGTTCTAAAGAAGTAAAGTTCCATAGAAAAGTCACCAGTAAGTCATTTCATAAAACTACATTTCATACTTTATTAAGACAATTCGGAACCCAAAGTTTTTTGTTCGAAAGTACTTTATTGGCTTAATCTTATCTTTAGACAATATTGAGAAACTAATTTAAATATTTTTTATTTTGGTTCAGAAGTTTTGTTTTTATGCGCTAAAATGTTTTGTTCCTATGACCGCCAACAGTATGCAGACCGTCGAGTGACGTCATAAAACCGTATCTTTGAAACGTTGTAAAATCCAAACTACTGAACCATAATAAAAAATATTGAAATTTGTTTCTCAATATTGTCTAAAGATAAGATTAAGCCAATAACGGACTTTCGATCAAAAAACTTTGCGTACCGAATTTGCATTAGCCAATTAGGCATTAGAAAGATTAGGTTACTAACCGAGTGCTCAATGTACATTGAATTGTCATAATAAACTATTCATTGTAGTTTTACGAAATGGCCCACAAGGTTCCGCGGAATAGCTTAATTAAAATATGTAATGATATGAACTTTATTACTGTTATGTGAGGGGTTACTCTGACATCAGGGGTGGCCAGCCAGCGGCCACTACTTCATTCGGCTATCCTAAAAGTTTAGGAACCCTCTTGTGTCTAGAATGTAGGGTATTGCTTCATAATATTAGTTTTCTCACCATCCAGTTTGATGTTTTTGCACAAATGAGGCAGCTATTTCACCTGTAGCCGATCTGATGACATGAAGATTGGGTTTGCCCTAAAACGAGAAAGTTTAAAATTAGACTTGCTCACTGAGTAAACTGGCTCAACTATAGTCAAGACATTGATGGATTTTAATACTTAATACATAGTATATTCTACCATGACTAAGACATGAAGTTAAATTATTATTTGGTTTGCAAATAAAACCTTATCAAATACCAATCTCTTGAGAGGAATTCTAGTGAAAAAGGGAATCCTAGTTTGGGAGCCAGGACATTCACCTGCAACCTTTGTTTAACCAATATACTATTTCATTTCATTTCAAATTAATATTTTTTTATTGTTTTATGTAGCTGATCTTGAAGATGATGCTAAAAAACCAAATATTCAACTTCCCATGCTTGTGACCTAAAATTTTGCAATATTTTATGTAGTATGGCAAAACCTTAATGTACCTTTTAAAATTGCTTTATAATTACCTGAGGATTATCTTTGTTCATCAAAAACATTTCCCAGACCATAAAATAATTGTCCAGTGGAGAGAAAAACATGTCTTTCACATTGCCGTTGACCGACGCAACTGTGCTCCAGTCTGAACATTTTACTATTTCTGCCCTGAAATAAGAAACATACCAATGGTGTAACTTTATATCATGTTTGGGACCTGCTGTAAGATGTGAGAACTTAGCTTCTACTACTACATCTATGGCTATCAAAGATGGTAATAAATAAGGTAACAATGGTGACAATTACACAATAACCATTTGACGATGTCACCTTAACACCATCTCTACACCACTGAAAGCCGAGTAAAATGGGCTATTTTGTTTACCAAAACATTCTAATTAGGTTTTATTTAAAAAACACCTGTGATGTCGCAGGCAGGGTTATGGACAAACAGACATACAATTTACAATGTTTTCTTTTTCAATGTTGGCTATGGATTGCTGCTGGCGGTTATAAAATTAATACTAACTTTTTATCTGTCCTATAGGCCAAGTAGGTGCCCTTTGGACTGAAAATAATGCTTCGGATGTTGGTGGTGGTCTCGTCCCGCAGTATCCTTTCTTGGTAGGGTTCCTTACAGTCAACCAGAAATATCCCCTTGTTGGTCAGACCTGCAATATGGTTCAAGAGCACTACTTTAACCTGAAACTGGAGGATAACCTCAACATTTTTTGCCGGGCGTTCAAGCTCGAATTTAGTGTATAAGGTACCATAACGCAAGAGCCTTACCGGCAACACATGGTATAGAACTCATTTTTATTGAGAAATTGGTCAATCAATCATAACTTTCAGCGCAATGCAAACGGATTGATTTGATGACAATTTAACCACAGATTAGAAAGTTTTGACATTTGAAAACGTCACAGCCTCACAGGATTAATAGTTGGAGAGCTGGTGACCAATCGAGATATTTTTTCGTACAAGGCTGGGAGTTGGTAGGCTGATAGAGTAGACTTCGCTGAGTCTGGGAAAAATATTTTTTTGGCCCGGTCGCGGTTGAAAGTTAGATTTTTTCGACTTTGAAAGTTTTAATGTATGGGTTGAGTCATTTCTTTTTTGTCTACAAGGCTGGGAGGTTCTAGGCTGCCTTTTTAGTCTCCGCTGATCACAAAATCACTATTTGTTACTAGCCGAACGCGGTAGAAATATTGTTTTTTATAACCTAGATAGTGTGAATTTTTGGGTTATAAAAATCAATCTTTCAACCACGTTCGGCCAAAAAAAAAATATATTTTCTTGTTCAACGGAGTCTCAACAACTAACCTAGAAGTTCCTAGCCTTGTACGACAAAAAAATTATACTGAATCCATACATTTAAACTTTTAAAGTGGAAAAAATGTAACTTTCAACCGCGACCGGGCAAAAAATATATTTTTCCCAGACTCAGCAAAGTCTACTCTATCAGCCTACCAACTCCCAGCCTTGTACGAAAAAATATCTCGATTGGTCACCAGCTCTCTAACTATAAAAAGGGGTGCTACAGAGCAAAAAATATCTGTGTACTTAGAAAAAAAAGTAAAATGTCATGAAAAAATTCAATATGGCGTTCTGCATCCGTGTTTACTGTCCGAATTTCGTTCTATTTCAGCATTTTTAGCAATATCTCAACGATATTTTCGTGTAGATGTTCAGTAGCAAAAGCCAACTCTCAAAAAGAACCCCTGACAATGGAACAGATCGAGAAAGTTTTCTATCTCTGTTAGTGGACGAATACCTGAACTCTACGTCTTACGGTAAGGCTTTTACATTTCTCTTTCCCAAATAACTCTATTTACTTGAATAAACCATCACTATATTTACTTTTACAGATGCTAAATGCCAAGTTTTGGCGAATTTGGCAAATTTCGCCTATGATCCTATAAACTACGAGTACATTAGAGCCGTCGGGGTACTCGACATATTCCTTTATGTTGTGAAGAATGAAACTGATGAAAAACTGCAACATTTTGCTTGTGCGGGAATCTGCAATTTGTGTTTGGGTATGTATCAGTCTAGTGAGACCTCTACGATAAGGAGAATTCAGTTTACTTTAATCCTTGGCAACATACAAACAGCAAACTTTGAAGTAAACAAGTGCCAAATTATTATTTTTGTATGATTTTCTCCTCGCTCTCAACGGAGCCGTTAAATCACAGATCTAATGTTGATAATTGTACAATTTCAGATCCATTGAATGCTCAGTACATATTGGAACACAAAGGCCTAGAAGCTTTGTTGCAGCTCCTGAAAGGAGATGATTCCGAGACTTTAAGTAACGTTATCACTACACTGCTTTATCTTTGCGACCCACAAACTAAGAATGACATAATTAATTCTGAAGCAGTTCAAACGATCAAAGAGTTAGAAAAATCACAGGATAAAAGATTATCCAATTTGGCTACCATATTTTTAGAAGATGTCAACAAGCCCTGAAAAGATCTGTTAAAATATTCTGCTGAATAAAATGAACAAGATGCTATCAAATAGATTCCCTTACATTGCTGCAAGCAACAAAAATTATCAGAAAATATGTAAATTGCACACTACTTCATTCAACAGTGTTGCTTTCAAGGCTGGCGACAGAATCCGCATACAAAAGACATTGACACAAAATGATCTGGATGCCTTCTCGAATCTGACGAGTGACCACAACCCTCTCCATAAAAATAATGGTAACAAAAGACCAATAGTCCATGGAGCATTACTGAATGGTCTAGTTGCTGGTCTGATTGGGACCCACATGCCAGGGCCCGGCACAGTCCTGGTGTCGCAAACAATGAAGTTCCCAAACAAGTGTTTTGTCGGTGAAAAACTAACAATCAGTGTGGAGCTGGTGGATGTCAGAAAGATCCTCAAAGTGAAGTTCTTTTGCATCGTCGAAGAAGAAAAGAAGGTTGTGTTTGAAGGCGAGGCCAAACTGATGTTGGCCAAAGACTGTTAGATCTTAAGAATAATCTATTTACTAATTTATTTCTTAGACCTAAGCAGTCGATTAACTTGTTGCAAATGAAGATTGAAGATTTATCTAATATTATTAAATACCTAGCTTTATGAATGAAGTTTAGGAGTGCCAATACAAAAGCTTAGTGGTATCAAAGTGAGAATCTGTAATGTAATAAAAGAAAGCATGTAATGTTAATCCACAAAAAGTACAACTTAGTTTAAGTTTTCTATCAGGATAATCATTTCTGACTAAAAAGTGAACACTGAGCTCTGAAGACTGTCATACATAAAATTTTGAATGAAATGTTTAGTAGCAACATTAGTGCCCATTTAACTGCCAAAAATTCAACTGTCAATATTATTAAGAAGACTGATAGAGATTAATTTTCCCTCTGGATTGAGAGATTAGCAATTTCATTCGTGGAATTTATGTTTTTGATACTTTGTTGCAATCACTTGATGTTGTTTTTTCAATTTGCAGATATTATGAATGTTATCATATTTTATGTCTTTGATGTTTAGTGTGTCTAATTCAATGACATAGGAGTAGTATGCCATCATTAACCATGGATTTTATAGAAAATCACATGATAGTGGAGAAAAGTCTAGTTTGGAGTTACAACAAAAAATAAACCAGAAAAGTTACTTAGGCCCGGTTTCTGAATTGAGAATTTCACTAATCAAATACTTAAGTATCGTTCTGTCACATTCTTTTGTGTGACATCTGCAGAGACAGAACAATACTTAGATAAGCAGTTGGTTAGTGAAATTCTCAATTCAGAAATCGGAGGTTTGTCTCAGAACAAGGATACAGTTTATACCTTTTTGTATTTGCTTTAAACAAATACGTACCTAAGTGAAACAGTTTGTAAATAAAATTGTCTGTTATTTCTTTTTATTACTTTGTGAAGTGGTTAATTATGTTTTCTTACTTTTTTTTATTAAACCTATTGCTTGTTTAATTTTACTTTCTTTTATATGATTTCAAACTTTTTTTGTGGTATCCAGATATCCAATAATAGAAATCTTATCATAGACATATAAAATGCCGTCAAATTATAGACAAGCTCATAATAAGCTACAGAATGGCTAGTAAGTCCTGTAATTTAGTGCGACGCCTTGCCTCTTTCCCAAGGAGTACTGTACTTAGAATGCTAAAGTATTAGTGAAGAAAGCCTATTATTATAGAGTTTCTATGTCCATATTGTTGTTGTGAAATTTTGTAGAGATTGCTAGATTAGTGCCCTAAAAGTATTCATTTAATTACGTAATAATTATGGTTTTTTGATTAATAAACCTAGTGAATTACGTAATGGTGTTACTATTAGCTAATTTAATTATTCTATATGTACAGAGAGAGGGCTCAGGGCTGTGAACCTATAAGTACCTACTTTTCTCGTATTTTCATGAGACTGCCACTACAATAGGTACTTCAGCGCAAATATTACTTTACTCAAAGCCAATCAAGATTTTATGGTAAATAAAGTAAAACTTTCTTTTCAAATTTAAATGTTTTAAGTTACCAGCCCTAATGATGAAATCGAGGTTTCGTATTCGTGGTCCCACCCTGTTTTCAGCTTGTCCAGTTTTAGAGGAGAGTTCGAAACCTGAGATAGCAGAGATCATTTCCTAATAGTAATTGAAGCCCATTTTGCCTTGAGGCCTTAGCCTGTAATACGCAATGGTGCCAAAATGGGCTCCCAGTTGACGGCTTCAATTACGATTTATTAATGCTGTCGGTCCTTTTAATGTTTTTGTAGTACAGCAAAGAATATTCGGATTCTAATTCTAGAGGATTAATTCGCTGGTTGTAGGAGAAAAACTAGGAAACCCGGATTTTGTCCTTCCGCTGGGAGGCCATCGACACGTTATTGCGTTACAGACTAGGCCCCAGTATTCGGGTATGACAGCGAGAGATAACTGTAGTGCGCGCCAGAGTCCTGGTCCCACCCACACTACTATACCTAAGTAACCTAACAAATAGATGAGCTCGAGCTTCCTGAATTTCCCAGAACAGCAACTTGGCAAGTACCTACATACATATTAGGTAGGTACTGATGCAAAATTATTCCAAATATTTTCGCGCCATCACGTTCGGTGCGAGAGAGCCAAGCCAACGTGCCACCCGCAACCCAATATCACGTCCCGCAGAACGAGGAAGTGAGAGAGCGCTGACTAAGCTCTCCGCTGCGAATAAAATGGCCATTGCACCTTATAAGACCTTTATCTGTCTAGAAGCCGACCATTGTATCTACCTCCAGTGGCCTTGTTGAAGAAAGTAATTGTTCTTTGTGACAGTGGTTGTTCTATTATAATCGGGTAAGTTGCTAATACTTCGTGATAAGTAGTTGCCAAAGACAGCAGTGGCAGATAAGGAGCAGCAGCGGAGGTGGTGACCGATTTGGTAAGAGCTGGACTCTCAATCATAGGTCCTGAGTTCGATCCCCAGCTTGTACGGTCAGCGACAGCTTACTTATCGCGCGCGTCATACATAAGTGCTTCAATCAAAACTAAAACCTAAACTGTAAGTAAAGGAAAACTTCATGAGAATCCCGAGGTTTAGTAGATTAACCTCGTTTCTCCATAAAGGTGCTGCCTGCCTACTGAGCTAGCTGAGGTAGGTACACCATCAGACTGCCCAAGGCGCTAGGCGTTTTGAGTGCAGCGAGGTATCTCTCCTTATACTTTTTTACTTTGATCCCCATTTATACGAGTACTTTTTTTTTGTTATATTGTCCAAAGGTTGTCTGGAAGAAATCGCTCTTAGCGATAAGATAAGACCTCCATTTGAAGATACTTGTAAAAAAAACATTTGCTTTTACTTTTTATAATGTTTTAGGCACACTGTCCACAATGGGTCGCTTTCAGCGGAGCACCCTCCTCCTAGCAGCCGCATTGTGGCTGTTGGCCGAAGCCGAAGGCGCAAGGAAGACCAAACGAGACGAGCTGGCGACCCTGCTGTCCAGCGAGCGCGAGGAAGTGGAGGAGCAGCCAGAGGAAGTCTATGAAGAGGTATTGACATCGTTCATTCCCCTTCTTCCATTCTGAAAAACTGAAACGGACTGTCGCGATGCCCATCAAGTACTCTTTATATTAGTTAAATGAGGCGGATAAACATATCATAGGGGGGCAATAGAGAGCATCGCGAAGGGTTGGAAGAAAAATAAAATGTTCTTCCTTCATACCTAAGTTGAGTGAGCCCGACAGCTGAAGGCACCTTTGCTTCGCATCAGTTGAAGGCCGAGGAACAGGGAATCCATCAACCTCCTGTGAAATATAGTCAGATGACACCGACAGATCCGGTGTCATCTGCAGTTGCCGCTCGGGAGGATACGCTATGTCCCATTACAGCACATCCTCCCAGCGGCATCATATGATAACATCCTCACATACATATCAGTTCTCATCATTACATAATCTTTTACGATTAAACTCTTGACCTGCTGGAATACCTCATCGGCAACCAGCCAGGGCTGTTGGTTACTCCCGCTCACGGCCTACATCATCGGCTGAGCGGGGTTTCTTTCTTACTTATTCTCTTGACCTGCTGGAATACCTCATCGGCAACCAGCCAGGGCTGTTGGTTACTCCCGCTCACGGCCTACATCATCGGATGAGCGGGGCTTCTTTCTTACTTATTCTCTTGACCTGCTGGAATACCTCATCGGCAACCAGCCAGGGCTGTTGGTTACTCCCGCTCACGGCCTACATCATCGGCTGAGCGGGGCTTCTTTCTTACTTATTCTCTTGACCTGCTGGAATACCTCATCGGCAACCAGCCAGGGCTGTTGGTTACTCCCGCTCACGGCCTACATCATCGGCTGAGCGGGGCTTCTTTCTTACTTATTCTCTTGACCTGCTGGAATACCTCATCGGCAACCAGCCAGGGCTGTTGGTTACTCCCGCTCACGGCCTACATCATCGGCTGAGCGGGGCTTCTTTCTTACTTACCTCTTGACCTGCTGACCTCATTGGCAACCAGCAGGGCTGATGGTTACTCCCGCTCACGGCCTACATCATCGGCTGAGCGGGGCTTCTTTCTTACTTACCTCTTGACCTGCTGACCTCATCGACAACCGGCAGGGCTGATGGTTACTCCCGCTCACGGCCTACATCATTGGCTGAGCGGGGTTTCTTTCTTACTTATCTCTTGACTTGCTGGCTTCATCGACAACCGGCAGGGCTGATGGTTACTCCCGCTCACGGCCTACATCATGGGCTGAGCGGGGCTTCTTTCTTACTTACCTCTTGACCTGCTGACCTACCTCATTGGCAACCAGCAGGACTGTTTGTTACTCTCGCTCATGGCCTACCTCATTGGCTGAGCGGGGTTACTTTCTTACTTATCTCTTGACCTGCTGACCTACCTCATTGGCAACCAGCAGGACTGTTTGTTACTCTCGCTCATGGCCTACATCATTGGCTGAGCGGGGTTACTTTCTTACTTATCTCTTGACCTGCTGGCCTACCTCATCGGCAACCAGCAGGGCTGATGATTATGTTATCCTTCTTAAACACACTCATTAGTTCATCACTGGTAATCAATCTCATCATAACACACAGAAAGGTATAGATTATTTTAAACCACTTAGCTTTCATTCCTGGCATCACCTAGACCTGGATTTCCTCTCTCTTCGTATATTGCACTCAGCACTGACAGCACTAAACTTGTTCATTCCTTCCCGCGGTACTCACCGATCTGTCATGGCGGCGTCACGTGGCCTTCCCTTTCTTTTCTGCTTCGTCTTTCCTTTTCCGGTGTTGCTATGTACATATTTATAGGTTTCGCGATGGAACGTCGCGACACTCCCGGCGGGAACAACTAGAGAAGTGACAATAGACTCTTGGTCCACTGCCTTATCTTTTCTAGAGCTCTAATCGCCGCATCTCGTCTCTGTCTTGGTTTATTGAGCTGGTTAATCAGTGGTTCATTCGGGTCAACAGACATATTTGTCTCTTCAGTTTCCTTATCTCCTTCTAAAGGACTCTCTTCATCTTCAGGTTCCTTCTCTGCCTCTAGAAGACTTCCATTATCCAGGATCTCGGTGATGTGCATTCCGTCTTGTTGTAGCATCATTAACTCTTCTGAAGCATCATTAACTCCAGGAGTTAAGAGAGAATCGACCTCCATCTCAGGCGAATTTCTTTGCTCTTGCGGTAGTATTTCTGGAGTTTCTCCGGGCACGCTGACTTGTTCGTCATCTTCGATTTCGAGTGGGTATAAGTGCGCTATGGATCTTATAAACTCTTTGTCACTAACTTTATCTTTTGCTACTCTGCATAACTTGTCAGCTCCCCTTTGTAATGAAATAATTTTCCTACTCTCCATTCTTCTCTGTTCTTGTTATCTCCTCTAATTTCTACTAACTGACCTTCAGTCGGAACTAGTTTCGACGTGGTTCTAGGCTGCTTGGGAGAATGTGAATATCTTTCTCTTAGGCTGAGAAGATAACGATTCGTGAACATTTCCTTGAATTCGCCTAGAATAACCAGACTTTTTCTCCAGCTGTTTATAAGGTCTATTTTTGTTCGCGTGCCTGAGAAAGAGCTCATCACCTGCTGCTCTCACGACTATAGTTTTTTCCATGGCAATGAAGTCGGCAGGTTTCAGCATGTGTGTCATTTCAGTATCGACACAAGTTAGAGGTCGTGTGTTTACTACTGCTTCTACTTCCTTAATAACGGTATGAGTATGGGATATCATTTATCTGTATTCATAAGACGGCCTTTGCATCTTAAGATTCCATCTTCGTCGACAAACAGTCCTAAATTTCTTATCAGACTAGTTTCCTTTCCGTCTAGTTCTTGTGGAAAGTAATTGGCTTGAATTACCTTCACTTCTTCAACTGTGTGCGGCATTTCTTTGTCTTCTTTGCGAGCCAATTCATTCACCAACTTTACTGTTCTTCTCCTAGTTGTTTTTCTGAATTCGGACTCATTTGTATGTATCACGTTCTTCTGGTACTCGTTGTCCTGAGCTTTCATCGGGAGACCCTCCCCAGCCAAAGAGACTGATGCCACAATCTTTAAGGTTTCTCTTTTGGTGTTGGGGGTTCCGTCGGTATTAGAGAATCTCAGTTGGAGCTTGTCTTTATTTATGTCGCAGCTTAGACCCAACACTTTCACTACCTTGTCCTTGCATGTATCTGGAATCTGTTCCATCAGTTCTTCAGGATTGGAACTCCACTCTCTCAGGTTCATCGATAATTCTTGAAATACTTCCTTGGATTGTTCATAAAGGTCCATAGCTTCTTTACTTGTCTGAACTCCGGTAACTAAGTTATCCACGTAAATGTCATTGGATAATTGTTTTGCATGTAACTTGTCAGATTTCTTCAAGTGACATCTTATTGTTGTATTAAGCAGGAATGGGCTAGATGTGGTGCCGTCTACAACACCTCAAATGAGGCAGATTATCTTCACTGACTGGTTCAATGACTTCTATTATCTTAGCATCCAACTGTTCCTTCAAATTTTGGGAGTAATCTTTTAACGTCGTCTGATCTAGTGGTTTGCACAAGCTTTTCAATCTTCCATAATGCCAATCCATAGTTCGTGGGTAGCTCGGGTGGATATTGAGTTCAAGGCCACTTGACATAATAGCTTCCTTCAAGATAAACTACTGTTTCATTGAAGTGTGTCACTGCTTCTTCTTCTCGACTAGTCTTTGGAAAGTCAGTAATACCAATACTCTCTAATGTCCACAAGAACTTGATATTAACATCTCTCAGTGGAAGGTCTTGTTCAGTGATATATGTGCAACAAGGATTGCACTGACAATATGTTATCATAGATAGGGTGGTTTCTTCATTGTAGGTAGGTACTTTCTTTTCCTGATAAACTCCACCCAAATCATTGTTGACAAAAAAAAAAGGTTTTCTTGAATCTGGATACTTTCATTTCTCATAAATGAGAAATAGTAATCATTGCCTATTAGTAGGTCTAAACTTTCGCCTGCGGTCTCGTCATCAGTCATGATATCTAGAAGAGTGCTACTCTCGGGTTGAATTGGTACTCGATCGGTTATGTGATGAACAATATTCACTCTTATGGACTTCCATACTCCTCTTTTGGTTTCTAGAAGGATTTCTGCAGAAGAGCTGGCAGATTTCCTTGTTGTTTTCGAGCCAAAGGTGTAGATCATGAGGTCTTCGGAATTTGAATTCAATTTAAGTCCTTTAGCCATCCGGGTTGTTAAGTAACATCTTTGACTCCCGGAATCAAGTAGCACTCTGCATGGTTTTTGAGTCTTGTTATTGTGTAGTATTACTGTTGCCGTCAGTCACTGCGGTAGTGAATTTTGACGGACACAAAGCTCTATTGTGCTTCTCTTTACAGTGGAAACATTTTAATTTTCTCAGGCACTTTCTGATACCGTGTCCTAACCCAAGACAATTAAAGCATCTCTTGCCTAAGATGGCTTTTCTTTCATCAATAGTTTGGTACTTTGGGCATTCATCGTTGAAATGATTTTCGTGGCAGAAAATACATGATAGCTTTGTCCGTTTGTCAGATCTGTTGTAATTCGGTCGATCTGTAGACATGTTTTCCCATCTTCTTTTAAAGGATTCGCCACTTGATTGGAACTTCTGTACGTTTTTCTCGGGATTCCGTCTGCCCGTTTTTTCAATAATATTGAGTGTCCTCGTAGTGAAGTCTTCAATCTTGGTATTCTTTTCCTGAGTCAACCGGTTGACGTCTTCCCTAGCTGAAACTATATTTTGTATCTCCTTTCGGATGTCTTCAATAGAATCAGTTTTAATTTTTGTCTTCATTTCGTAAATCAATTCCTCGGGAAATTTTTCCATAATTAGGAATCGAAGATAACTATGACTGGTATTCTCTCCTAGGGAGTCTAATACTCTTAGGTGTCTCTCGATTTCGTTGATGACTCGCCGACAGTCCGGAGTATCAATTGATGCTGGTGCAATTTTATTTAAAGCCGAGTAATGTGCGTCGATTACTTTCCCTATCCTTCCATAGCGTTCTTTAAGAGAGGAGATAGCAATGGAATAGTTGCTGTTCGTCATTTCTAATCCTTCTATGCTGTTCCTGGCTTCTCCTCTCAGAGCTGATTTCAGATACAGGAGCTTGTCTACGTCGGCAACGTTGCGGTTACCGATGTTGGACGAAAATTGATCCCAAAATTGGTGCCATTGTAATATATCTCCATCAAACTCTGGCAGCTCCAATTTTGGGAGTCGGGCCGATAGCTGTCTTTCTTCCCTTTTTTCTTGACGAGGTTTCACTGCTGCGTTCAGTTCTATTAATGTTTCTTCTGCATGTAGCTGAAATGTGGATATTTCAGATATCTCATCTGCTGCTGGTTCGTTAGCTAGTCGGAAATAATTTAGTAGATCGTTTTGCAGCCGTTTAATCGCATTGTCTAGTTTTGAAGAAGTTACTTCGGTTTCTTGCAGTAACTCATTTGTTGGGTCCCCTGTTTCCTTGACTCGGTCAATTAGAGAGTTAGCTTTTACGGCTAACTCTTTCATTCTTGTACTGCTGATAATTATGATTCTCATTAGACTTTCCTCCATTTCTAATGTCTATACATCCAACCGCTTGGCAGCTGGAATCCAGTCTTTACTGACAGCCTGCAGTGTGTTCGTATTAACAATGTCCGTCGGTTGCACCGTAGTATCGTCCGCAGTACCGCTATCGTACCTTAACCGACATCGAATTTCACATACAGTTATGTAAAAATATATGGATCAGGCCAAGTAATAACGGTTTACACCAGTGGTTTCCAACCTCATAGTGATGAGGGACCTTTTGACAAATTTCTCTCTTGCCATGGACCACCAACGGTTTGGGGGTAATACCCAATAAAATCCATAAAGGATTGTTATATCTATAACTAAAACATTAAAATATAAGTGTATTTTATGAAATCATTTTATTTCTAATCATCAACTGTACTCTACAAATATAATTTGTAATAAAAATTAATGATCAACAAAACCACTGATTGGCAAAGGCATTATTGGATGGCTTCGTGGATCACCTCAGTTGATTCCACGGACCACCAGTGGTCCGTGGACCGTAGGTTAAGAACCACTGGTTTACACAACCCGCCTACAACCAAACTTTTGTACGCACTGCATATTTTGTATCCTGTAAACGGCCTTCTACCTAAATCCTGACCTATGGATCCCTATGCCCTTCTACCCTTGACGCGTTTTTCCAATACGGCCGCAATATGGCGCAATTTACAAAATTTAATATTTTACAAATTAAGACGCATTTTGTGTTTTTATTGAATAAAACAGCCTTACCTTTGAATAAACATCACAAAGTATTTAAAATCAAAGCATTACTATGCGAATTCAAAGAGAAATTAATTTTAAAACTTTTTCAATAGAATCGCAATAGCGTCAAGGGTAACCCCCCAGTAACAGTTTACAATACGAAGCTATGGATGTTCCAGACTATGTACTTATTGTAGGATTTTGACGACATTAAAAGGACATAAATATACAAGTCACAATGTCATTTTGTGGTAGGTAAATGTCGTTATTGTTTCCACAAAGATAGGTACCTATTAAACGAAACAACTCTATCCTTTCTTGAAATCGAACTAATGGCCGCCCGGTGATGCGCAGAAATTACCTACATTGTAACTTGTCGCTTTACATTACAATGAATAACCGAGAACATAATATTTCAAATACTCTCCCAAAACACAGGTAAACTTAATGAGATTTCTACTTACCGTTTGAACCAGGGATTTAGGGCGATCCAAAAGGCACAACATTAAAACCATAGACTTATTACATTAGCACTATTAATTTACTTGCGAGGAAAACAAACTGTGTAGGTATTATGAACTAAGTTTGAAACTTTCGATCGAAAATTTGAAACGACACAATGGCCGCCGCAACGAGCACGTGAAAAAACCAAAACAAACAACAAAACAATGGAGCGAATCTGCGAATCGGTCCAATCCAACCAACCATCAGGCAGACAGAGAACGGATACTGATGCGTTCGTCTCCAACGCACTTCACACCATTTATGGTGTTGCTATAATCGCTCTTGACCCTTTCATGTCAGGGATCATTTTCTTCTGTTACTGAGGAACATTGCGCATGGAGTTATTTATCTCATTTTTATGCGTTTCACCTTTTATCTCTCTCAACATACACCTAGGTGATGGGAAAATCTTAATCGTAATTTATTTATGACATAAGAGGTGACACAAAGGGCTTGTAAAGGATTACCTAAAAAAAAAAGGATCTCAATCAATGCCGGCGGTGTTGACTTTGACTGGCATTCCCACGCGTTATGAGACAAAGCAAAGTTTTGGTAAACAAATAGTCATCAAATCTAATCAATTTTATACAAATGTTCTGCATAATTCATAAATTAATAACCTTCATGTGATTCATTAAGCGCTGTTACAAATATCATTATAAAAAAAACAAATAGTACTTTTCTTGTAAATATACAACTCCGTAGATTATTGTCTTGCGCGGTACCACTAGCGCCATCTCTGAGTGCTTTGGACATACTATCTAATTTTCTTATCTAGGTTTTTAATTATTATTAATTTTTACTGTTCCTTGTGGATGTATCCCAGCTCCTCCACCATGTCGCGATGCCCATCAAGTACTCTTTATATTAGTTAAATGAGGCGGATAAACATATCATAGGGGGGCAATAGAGAGCATCGCGAAGGGTTGGAAGAAAAATAAAATGTTCTTCCTTCATACCTAAGTTGAGTGAGCCCGACAGCTGAAGGCACCTTTGCTTCGCATCAGTTGAAGGCCGAGGAACAGGGAATCCATCAACCTCCTGTGAAATATAGTCAGATGACACCGACAGATCCGGTGTCATCTGCAGTTGCCGCTCGGGAGGATACGCTATGTCCCATTACAGCACATCCTCCCAGCGGCATCATATGATAACATCCTCACATACATATCAGTTCTCATCATTACATAATCTTTTACGATTAAACTCTTGACCTGCTGGAATACCTCATCGGCAACCAGCCAGGGCTGTTGGTTACTCCCGCTCACGGCCTACATCATCGGCTGAGCGGGGTTTCTTTCTTACTTATTCTCTTGACCTGCTGGAATACCTCATCGGCAACCAGCCAGGGCTGTTGGTTACTCCCGCTCACGGCCTACATCATCGGATGAGCGGGGCTTCTTTCTTACTTATTCTCTTGACCTGCTGGAATACCTCATCGGCAACCAGCCAGGGCTGTTGGTTACTCCCGCTCACGGCCTACATCATCGGCTGAGCGGGGCTTCTTTCTTACTTATTCTCTTGACCTGCTGGAATACCTCATCGGCAACCAGCCAGGGCTGTTGGTTACTCCCGCTCACGGCCTACATCATCGGCTGAGCGGGGCTTCTTTCTTACTTATTCTCTTGACCTGCTGGAATACCTCATCGGCAACCAGCCAGGGCTGTTGGTTACTCCCGCTCACGGCCTACATCATCGGCTGAGCGGGGCTTCTTTCTTACTTACCTCTTGACCTGCTGACCTCATTGGCAACCAGCAGGGCTGATGGTTACTCCCGCTCACGGCCTACATCATCGGCTGAGCGGGGCTTCTTTCTTACTTACCTCTTGACCTGCTGACCTCATCGACAACCGGCAGGGCTGATGGTTACTCCCGCTCACGGCCTACATCATTGGCTGAGCGGGGTTTCTTTCTTACTTATCTCTTGACTTGCTGGCTTCATCGACAACCGGCAGGGCTGATGGTTACTCCCGCTCACGGCCTACATCATGGGCTGAGCGGGGCTTCTTTCTTACTTACCTCTTGACCTGCTGACCTACCTCATTGGCAACCAGCAGGACTGTTTGTTACTCTCGCTCATGGCCTACCTCATTGGCTGAGCGGGGTTACTTTCTTACTTATCTCTTGACCTGCTGACCTACCTCATTGGCAACCAGCAGGACTGTTTGTTACTCTCGCTCATGGCCTACATCATTGGCTGAGCGGGGTTACTTTCTTACTTATCTCTTGACCTGCTGGCCTACCTCATCGGCAACCAGCAGGGCTGATGATTATGTTATCCTTCTTAAACACACTCATTAGTTCATCACTGGTAATCAATCTCATCATAACACACAGAAAGGTATAGATTATTTTAAACCACTTAGCTTTCATTCCTGGCATCACCTAGACCTGGATTTCCTCTCTCTTCGTATATTGCACTCAGCACTGACAGCACTAAACTTGTTCATTCCTTCCCGCGGTACTCACCGATCTGTCATGGCGGCGTCACGTGGCCTTCCCTTTCTTTTCTGCTTCGTCTTTCCTTTTCCGGTGTTGCTATGTACATATTTATAGGTTTCGCGATGGAACGTCGCGACACGGACCAACTATTTTTCTTTCCTAACGGACCAACTATTTGATTGGTCCGTTGAATATACAGGGTGTTGTTTTGTTAGGGTTTGTTTTGGTTAGTGACACGGGTTAGTCGGGACTCAGGTAGGGACGATAGTTTTAGTAACGCTGGAAACAAAAAATAAGTTTTATTGCGTAAAGAATCACCTCTAAGTCGGGTGTCACTTTACAAACAACACCTTGTATATTTTTTAATAAATTGGACTTTATTCATCACACTTTCAAACATTTAGATTCCTGGATCATAGTACATAGTATCTTTAATTGAAAATTGTTCCCATCTGCACAACTGAAACTGATCAACTACCTATTTTCTTTCCCGACTTCACCAGAGAACATATTGCTGTCCACCACGCACAGCACAGTAACCAATAAAGCCAATACTCCCACAATTCGGTACGCAAAGTTTTTAGTTCGAAAGTCCGTTATTGGCTTAATCTTATCTTTAGACAATATTGAGAAACTAATTTCAATATTTTTTATTTTGGTTCAGTAGTTTGGATTTTACAACGTTTCAAAGATACGGTTTTATGACGTCACGCGACGGTCTGCATACTGTTTGCGGTCATAGGAACAAAACATTTTAGCGCATAAAAAAAAACTACTGGACCAAAATAAAATAAAAAATATTAGTTTCTCAATATTGTCTAAAGATAAGTTTAAGCCAATAACGGACTTTCGAACAAAAAACTTTTCGTACCGAATTACCTACACGGTTGTGCGATAGATGGCGCTACGTGTCCGCTGATATTTTCTATTCACGTTTTTTCTCAAAGGACTTTTTTCTCTGTAATTTTTTTTAACCCTTGTAAATGCACTAGTTTGTGCTTATGCCATAATCAAATAAAATGTAGAGAAACGGGAAAATTATCACGAACTTCTGCGATAAGCAGTCAATTTTAATTTAATTTAGTTTTTTTTTCGAAAAGAAGAACATTCGGTTCTTGCCCCCTTTTTACTTTTTCTCCCTGAGTGTGATTCCCCTAGTATTCGTAGAGAATATCAAATAGTAAAAGGGGGGGGGGGGCACCTTTTCGGAAAACTTTACTAAGTTCCTATGAACAGAATACGGTAGAGGCTACTTTTCATAAGTGAAACTTTCAAACATCTCCCTGCAAGATTGAAATCTCAAACCTTGTTCTTTTCCCAGATCGAGTCCTGCCAGTGCGGCGTGTTCCTGTCTCAGCAGGTCGGCATCAAGGAGGGGCGCCGCAGCCGGCCCCGGGGTCCTCCGGAGGGAGAGCCAGTCGTCACGTACGACACGGAGTCCCCAACCTACCCTTGCGGCCATGGCGGCGTCAAGCACTGCATTAGCCGCTGCTTGGACGTGGTAAGAACTTTTTTCTGAACCTTGATGAATCTTCCAGGGCAACCTATTCATGTCAGCTAAGTAGTCGGTATCAGTTATAATAATTCAATTTATTTCGATCAACTACGAGGATCCTAAAACACAGTACAAGATGTTAGTAATAAATAATTTAACCTAAGTTTAACCTACTGTTACTGTTAGTAACATTGATTTACACATATTATTTACATATCTTTGTTTTTGAGTACATGAACCATAGAGCAATGGTTCATGTACTCAAAATCAAATCGGCCTGCAAACATGCGCAGGATACTGTTGGGGCTGGCCCGCACCCTCCGCACCAGGGATGAACACCGTTTGCGCATAGTGTTGTAAAAACAATCAACCAGTGCCTCGGCGAACATCCCCGATGCACTACAGTACCGGGGCAGCCCTATCAGCACCCTGAACGCATTATTGTATTGAACGCGCAGGGCAGTTATGATGTGGGCACGTATTTTTGAAGGCCGAAATTCATAACGCCTATGTTTAAAATAAAAGGCCTACGTTAAAATAACGAAATTTTCGAACCCCTTAATAGGTACTCCCGAAACCAACCCTTTTACTTCTATAGGTTTTCTAAAAACCGACGTACATGGTGTTAAACAAACAGAGTGTCAGAGTATTGCTGAAACTGTAACAGACAATCAAACAAGGTTTCAAACAACGGGTAAATAAGTAAGTAAGTAAGTAAATTGTTTATTTGGCACCATCTTATTCGTACAAACTAACTAGGTACAAATATTAATAAAAATCTATAAATTCAGAAGGCACCAAAATGGACTCCGCTCAGCATTATATGTCGTAGTCGGTAGCAAGCTTCCTACCACGACGCTTTTCACGGTTTTCAGCGGATACGGATAGAGGGTAGGTCAGTCGGTACGGTTGGCGACACACTGAGATACCCCATTTTTGTTTTCGAGTGGTCCTTCGAACCGGACAAATCCGGTCATAAAAAAATGGGTAAAATGAGTAGGCGTTTTGATCGTAGGAATTTTTAATTTCGGCCTTTAGAACTTCGGCGTTGCAATGATTCTACCATTAATGATGTTTCGGCTTTGTGAATTACGGAGTTCCAATTTTAGACATTTTGAATGTAGACCATTTGAAATAGCAGATTTATACAGGGTTTCCCAAAGAGTTCCTAGAGTACCTAGTTCAAGTGTAACCCTAGAAAAATCTCCTCTAAGTAGGTACCTATCTTTAGTTAGCGCTTCTAAGGCGCTTTATCATACTCCAACTAGTGTCAACTGATATTTTATGTTTACTTTTGGGCGTTGTGGCATAAAGAAGTACTTTTATCTAAGCACTAACACACTAAGGTAGTCGATCATCGTTAACGTTGATTGTTTATTGCCATTTAGTGGCAGTGTTGATAGCTAATCAACATTCACGCTGGCCTTTGTTAATGAATTCGAAAGGCAGGAAGACTGTGATGGAATTCTTCAGTTAGGATGTACTTAGGTAGGTACACTGAAAGAAAGGAGTGCCTTTATCCATGCAGCACCACACTTCATCCCGTAATACCGTTACTATGTCTCCTTTCGCTCAAACACGACTTCTTAATCTCACATGAGATTTCTTATAGTTATTGTGTAGGGAGACCAGCTAGTCTCCAACGGAGGTAGCATGACTTTTATCGAGGCGGATTTATCCAACAAAATGGCGGTTTATCAGCATTTTTGACGTCTATAGTGGGTTATATATCGCTCTCGATGATATGATGGCAGGAAAGAAAGACGTTACCTAATACCCTCAGCTAATATTATTTAGAGCAGCGCTATTTTAGGTAGCTATTCCACAAAAACGGCAAGGTCTGTTCAACGTGTGATGGATAACAAGCCTTTCGCTCTCCTTTTTTTATGTAGCCTGTTTTGTGTCCCAATGCTGGCCAAAGACCGGAAAAGACGTTGGAGAACAACGAAAAAATCCCGGTTTTGTCCTTCTACCTGGGACGCCATTGTGTTACAGGCTAAGGCCCCTGTTCCTGATCCTGATACATGTTTGGACTCTTCACTCTCTCGGCGGGATACCTACTTTCACAGTGATTTCCTTCACAGTTAGCGAGTGGTAGCCTGGTGGTTGGGAACGGTTAACTCTCAGACGAGATCCCAGATTTGAATCCCGGAGGTGGCATAACTTTATTTTCCCTATGTTTAAACCACATTTCAAATGATCAACAATAGATGTAAAACTATGTTGACCATGTTGAACAGTTTCAAAATGGTCTTAACACGGAATAAGTCTGTGGGTCTTAAAGGTCCAGTCATATTATAGGATGTCGTTCAACTCATCAAGGTTTTTCTTTACTTCCACACCTTGTCTCAGAGCGCTTTTCCCTCCGCCAGATCCTCAAGTACCTGCCCCGGGCGGGGCCGGTGATCTGCGGCGCGGTCGAGCGCGACGTCCACCGCGAGAAGGCCTTCCTCTTCATAAAGAACTGCGGCGGCGACTGGGCCGCCACCAACTTCTCGGCCGGCAAGGAGTTCTGCTGCACGGACGGCCAGCATCACAAGTGCTGATGGAACTTCTTTTGGTTCGTCGGTGAAGAGCGGGAAATTGTAGGGTGTATTGAGTTTCTGGATAACTTTTGTTTTGATTGGAGATTGGCACGTGTCCTTATCTGTAAATTTTCGGGTATAAATGTATACCTACTTAGGTATCGAGATACCATTATTTATGGGTAAGTATAATATTGGATAGGTACGTGTCTATCACCACTTCTGAAAATGTGAAACAATAAAGTTCCTCATACAAATTGTGTAAATTACGAAGTGTGAAATATGAAGTTGCTTAGAATCACCACTATTGTAGCAACGGTCTACCTGTAACTCTGCAATTTCCCGATTCTCGACGAATTAAAAAAAAACTCATCCGGCAAGACTATGAATGGATTAACAAAGACTCACTTTGTTCGAGATGTTACAGGCTGTGTGAAATCTGTCAATCGGGTGTAGAAGCTATTTAGATTGTAATTATATTGAAGTACAGTCGTTAATTAACGTAAGAAGACAATAAATAGGTACTTAGTTAGCTTAGTTAGGACTTAGTTAGCTACGAGAACATCACATTTAATTAGGTTTCAATGTACTTAAGTAAGCTCAACTCTGTAATTTTTGCATCAATAAAATCTTTTCATTAAAACCTTTATCTTTTCCATGGAAACCGGATACAAAGTAGCATTACACAACTCCGTCGACCCAAATAGTCCCCCCAGGAATCCCTACAGCAGTCAAGTAAGTAGTCGCCCACTTAGCTCCCCAACGAAATATTATCAAGTCCTTAACTTTCACGGGCTCACAAAGAGCGCCTTATCCGGCAGCGACCTCGTTCCACCCGATTATGGTGTTCCATTGACGTCTCCCTTATCAAGGACTAGTCTCGGTGCAGTAAAGTACCCGCAGCGGGCGAGCGCTGCGTGACCCGGATCGGGTAGGGTTAACAACCCCGCCACGTGCCGCTTTCTAAAAAGAAACGCGAGCGGCGCCCGCGCATCCTTGCGTGGACGCGGCCGCCGCGCCTGGATCACCTAGCCACCACCGTCTTGGTAGTGTTAGAAAATTGTTTAACTCTTGTTGCCTTACACGGGCAGCGCAGTTTTGTGGCAGTTTCAGAGCCCATTTTTATTTCCGTTCCTATAGGTTTCATCAAGGGTAAGTATTATCCACTGCTATACATCCACAGGAGTCCTAATGCAGGATTTTTTTGGCAAACTCTTATCGATACGATACAATTTGATTAAATAACCGTACCTAAGCAGATTTCCCGTGCCAAAGAAAAAAATATAATTTAGGTACTCTGTGGAAAAAATCTAAGGAACTTTATCTACGTAACAGCACGTCAGAGTGTACACTTTTGTTGTAAAGTCGCCCGTAACCTAACCGAGTAGAGTGCTAGCGTGTAAGGGTCGACGTGCTGTCGTGTGTACCTACTACGTACGTTTAAGTAAGTACCTACATATTTCCCACACGTGCCCTAAAATGAAGTCGCACCTCGTTTCAGTACGGTTCTTAACTACGATATCTCCGGCTTTGTTAGACCTCGCGTTCGCGTTAACTTCAAATCACAATGGGTCTTTCTAACGTCAGTATTCCCAGAAACAGTCGCGCAGGCGACTGTGGTAGGCGCGGGCGCATGACCCCGGGCTGTATCGGCCGCGGGTGTAATGTCGCCTTCTTTGCGTTGCGCAATGCCCGGTGCTTGGCCTTTTTCCCCCCAAGCGCGGCCAAAGACCACGTTTTTCGACATCGAAAACGGGCGGAGCTGTCCGATTGTTGATATTTATTGAGCCGTAGTTTTATGGTGAGATCGAGTTCGAAAATTCGACTAAGAAAAAATGTATAACACGCTTTGATTTTCATGGGGCTAAAGAACGGCCATCGTGTTTCGGGGATAATGCATAATGCTGCCTGACGCTTTTGTATTATGCGGATTAGCATAAGTTTTGATTGCATCACCTTAGACGCCAGTTTTTTCGCATTGTCAAGGTAACAATATTGTTGGATTTGGCGCAGTGTTAGCGAAAATTGCGTGGCGCGCGGCGTGTCTAGGATTTCACCTTTAGCAGTAAACCAATGTCACGTCAGTCAGGGAGAACCGTAGAACAATCACTCAGAATGTCTCCTTCCTAGATCAAGATCTCTGTCGTTCACGGAAAACTATAAAATGCACACATACATGGATATGTTTTCCAGTTCAGGCAGGCGGGGGGTTGCGCGGGCCGCGGGGAGGCGCGGCGGCCCGTCGACATACTTTCTGAAGGGCTCTAAAACTTCGGCTTTTGTGGCCAACTTTATGAGCCCATCTATTCGTGGACCTTTGATTTATCATCGTAGCTTGACTTTACATAATCATCTTCCTACACGTGGCTTTAAATAACTTAAGGAAATGCAAATTTATGGAACATGAATTGTAAGATAATCGAGATTCTCACCACGATTCGATCAGCATCCTTTATTTCGGTAATACGAGTATCGCAAGCGCCATCGCCATGTAGATACATAACCTACAATAATTGTACACACGTGATACAAATATACAATATCATATGTATTCTTTGTGTAAGTTTCATGTCAATTTCATAAACGAATTCAGCGTTTAATTTCACAGCTGAATACTGAAAACTTACTCTACCTGTCTAGGTTAGTTCCCTCACTGAAAATGTGAAAGGAGCAAGATGTTTTATTGTGGACAAACACAAACTGAGATTTAACCACTAGGTAGAACGTTAGGTAGGTAGCCCTTCATTCAGATTATACAAACTCTACATTTTTAGAGTTTGTTTGTATGTATTTTAGGTTGGTAAAATATTGTTGTTATGTTAGGTTAGGTTGATAGGGAGGCAGGTACCTACAGTACACCTACTTATTGTCTTCGATTCAGCTTGGGCAAAAAACGCTTTAGTGGGTTATATGTATGTTTGTTCTCCTCTACAGGTCGCATTTATCAACCAATACTTGGGTTTTGTGAGCAGATTCGATAATTTTATTACTTGTATGTTTTTTTTGTTGATTCGGTTTTTCGAAATTGCACTCACAAATGTTGAAGGTAATGTCGAACTTTGTTGTTTACTGTCCGATTTTGCCCAAATTTTGAATGGACATAGACAAAAAATTACTTCTATTAGAAAATTTAATTGAGAAGTGTTCGAAAGTTGGAAAATTCTATTTTTTTTTCATATTTTGCATGCAAACAATACTGATTTTCGGAAAAAAGTTCTGGAAAAGAGATTGTACTACCGATATAGCGTCGGTGAAGACATGCTGTAGTAAACTAGAAAATTACGACATCGTGAATTTTTTATATGAGGAGGTGATTATCAAAAGGTACTTATGTCCTCCCTTTGGAGAAAAGTATTTTTTTTAGAAACCGCATCTCTATGATAATCTGTACATCTTGTGTAGTTTGAATGGTGCAAAATGTGATAACGTCCTATAGGTACTTATGGAGGCCTAAAACATGGCCTTGTTTGCAAAAGGTGTACATGTCCAGGCGAGAAGAAGTTTCAATGGACGAATGTGTTGAATATTGTGACTGCTTGGAATCAGATATAGGGTCACATATTTTTTTTTATATTTTATTAGTGGTTTCTATAAGAAATTGTGTAAAATAAAACCATAAATTGTTTTATTATCTCCAAAACAATCACATCAAAAAGTGACATGTCCAATACATGTCACTACTCTGTTACTTCAAAAGGTGACATGTCCTTAAAGGTTCGTGTCAAAAGGTGACGTGTCCATTTGTTTTAATTTTTTTTCTCAAGAGGTTTTTGACAAAAATCCCTAGTTATTTCGGACCATTCCACTTTGCCCCACCAGAGTTGCCCCACTGGTAGGGTAAAGTGGCATTATTGTATGTGTGATTTAATTTTTCTCTACCAGTGGGGCAACTCTGGTGGGGCAAAGTGGAATGGTCCGTTATTTCACATTTTGTAAGATACAAAGCTTTTCTAAAACATAAATTTTTTTCAGGCAAAAATTTATGTAGACTTCAAAACAGGGAGGTTTTTTTCGATTTCTGTAAAAAAACAAACGCAGGACATGTCACCTTTTGATAATCAGCTCCTCATATGGCGGCCGAGACAAAACAGACATACCTACCTGTCGAAAGTTGACCTATTTTTGACCTTTTTCGGCCAGAGTTTGTGAGGCCGAACGCCAAATGGTCAGACACCTAACCCGAAACCTAAACCGCGAGGCCGAAGGCCGAGCTGTAGAAATTTCAGCTCCGTGTCACGGTTCGCGAGGTCTACAGCACACAGATCCACTAGTCAACATTTTAAATTTATTTTTTTATCGATGAAGCGTATGTAGGTACAAGCAAAAAAATTTACGTGCGCGAGGAAAGTGCCTCTGGCGAGAGCCACGTTCCCAGTGGAGTAATAGTTACTTATAGGTACAGTCGGCCACAGTCTCAGATACCCCTTTTTGTTCGATTGGCGCCCTTATGCCGCGCGCGATAAGAGCTGCCATGGGGTATCTGAGATTGTGGCCGACCGTACCTACTTAACTGTATGTCTACGTACATAAAGCCCACTACACTGTTACTTGTAACTCTTCGCATTGACTTGTAGTCTTTAGTTCCAAGTCGCGTTTTACGTTTGTGTTAGGATCATTAAGGTATTCGCATTGTACTAAAAGTTGATTGCTTAGAGAGTTTTATAGATAAAACGGTAAACTATTCATTGCGCTCCGACGAGCCTTTGGGAAATCGTTATTCAGCAACCACAGGTGTCTACATAGGTCCTACCCACCTACATTCTCATGAGGCTTAGACGTAAGTCAGGGTTTCTCTGTTGCTTAAAAAAAGCTAAGAAAATGGAATACCTACAACCCACTCCTAATCCCCTTTTTATAAAACAACTCCTTCCTGCTAACGTAGGATGAGCGCCATATCCAATTTGTTTTATCTAAAACAGCGAGCGTTACAGACTACAGAGGTAGTCTGTCGGGCTGTAAACCTCGATTATATGCTATTCGCACAAAGATCCCAAATATGACCGGCAAGACTCTACATTTCCTGCGACAGTTTGATGACATTCACGGCTAGTTTAATTTGCAAACTACCGCAAACCTGTTGCCACGATGTCTACACCCGACATAATCGACGACACAATGCATACAGACATTAACATAAAGGAGGGAGGAAATAGGATAACGGTGAGCGCCCGCGCATCGCGTCGCGTCATTGCAGTGCGCACAAGAACCTCTCAATATGTAGCACCGTTCCCCGACTACGGCCAACAATGTGTCATTATACTCCGACCAGCTAACAGTGCCTGCACTGATCCCCCCTCTCGGTCGAGAATCAGGCGAGAGAGGGGCACTCCCTATCTCTGAGAGAGATCAAAGTTAAGCCATTATCATTGCAGTCTAGAGCTACCGACACGCCGGCGACGCCCCGCCCGTTGCTCTACCGTTCACAACTTTTTGCAGGTGCAAATGGAAACTACGGAGACAGCGGGGTAAATCGAGGCCGTGCTCGGCATCACGCTAATGCGATAGGAATCGAGAATAGAAATTTCTGTTCTCATATATTCCGTCTCAAATTAAGTATAAGGTGCATGAGTCGACAGTGCACAAACGATGATTGGGTCTGCCGGGAGTGTGGGAGTGTAGGCAAATTGTAATTTCTTCTGAATCCTGTATTTGCTCTACATCGTTGCTGTTAGAAGCATCGTGAGAAAACCTGCATATCTGAGAAGGCTTGAAAATTGCGATCTGGTAACGGTGATTATGATGCCCACTTTTCACGTTGTTAGGTGCTCCTTCAGTTGTATTGTTCATTTACCTAACATCAGTTTGCTCTAAGTATTGACAAATTCCATTTTAGGTAAGGTGACCTCTGAACTCAAGCTGCAACTGATGATACGTTGATGTTATAAACTGCAATGTGGTAGGTGTTTGATGCCATGCCCTAGTGGGTGGGTAGGTACTATATTATTGCCTTACGGTCAATAAAAGATGAGCGCTCTCACGTCATAAAAAGCACGTTCGAAGTGCATTTAGATAGATAGATACAACCAACACCGAAGTGCAACGAAGTAATTTATTCAACCTGTCCGTTGATCGGCATCGCTATACCTACCTACTAGCCGAAAACAGTTACGTTTCGGACGAAAAAATAACCTGAATTGGCTTGATTATTTGAACAAGTTTGCTTGCAGGTACATGAGTACATCCTCTTAAACCTTTCGGTGGGTTTTCGGCCCTGCGAGTGGTTAGGCGAGCGAGGCGCGAGGGCGACCCGGGCCCTGATTGTGTAACTTTGACACCAATCACTATTCATTCAAAAATTTAGAAGACTCTACATGTAGATATTGGAATTATCTACGTTTCAACGAACGCCATACAAATTACCTAACATTGAGTGAACTAGTCGTTGTTAGGGATTTCACCCACACAATATCCTCCAAGCACGAGTCACGAATTCA
The DNA here is from genome assembly GCA_949319315.1 of Zelleria hepariella. Lineage (NCBI taxonomy): Eukaryota > Metazoa > Arthropoda > Insecta > Lepidoptera > Yponomeutidae > Zelleria > Zelleria hepariella. The sequence goes on along the minus strand of OX439391.1, from coordinate 6,893,402 downwards.
CGATCACGATTACAAATATTACAATTTGCTATAGGCATATGACAGCTCATGCTAAAAAAATACCATTAGAAGTTCGACAATTCAATTCAACCTCTTTCAAATGACAAACAGAAATGGGTCGCGAATTCGCGATTGATATCGGAGTTAAACAATTAGACCCCCGTATACACGGAATGTATCGTCTCTTGCGCAACGCTCGGACCGGGCTCAAACGTGTTGTTACACGGGGGAGACATAAAAAGAAATATTTTATTGCTGAGCCATGCCGGTACCGCTACACGTTGTTTATCTGGAGATAGTCAAGTCCGCGTGGGTGCTGGAGGCCGTTCATCAATAGGGATCGCCGAAGACGTCGCACTTTAAAATTGCTGAACAAAAATTGATTAGTTTAGCTACAAAATTTAAAACTGTTTTTTTTTTTAATTTCCCGCCACGCTACATTAGTTTTAGACTCCCAATTAGATGCAATTTTGAAACATTCTAATGCTCGGTTGGCTAGAAGAAAAACCTCTAATCAATCTCGTAGCTGCTTCATTAGTATGACAATTAGTTAGCGTGATGTTATGTAGAGAGGCGTATCACTGGAGGCATCCTGCAGAATCGTTAATTATAGCCGGCGAAGCAATAAGTAGTCGATGTACTTACCTAGTTAAGAGGATAGTATACCTGGTAGCATTATCCTTACTTAAACGTGTTTGTTTCCTAAAGCCTAGCGTCCATATGAGGCGGATCGGGGCGGGCCGGGCCGGGCCGCAACGCAACGCAACGTTGGGGTGCGTCCATCTAAGCGCATCGGGGCGGATCGGCGCATCGGCTCGGCGGATTTTTTGGTGTTGCCACTTTGTCTAGTCACAAATATTGTAACTTTTGAGCCCTCGTTGTGACTTTTTGTGACATTGCCTAAATTGTAACTTTTTGATGCCTAGTCGATTGAGAAATAGATTGAAATTATTTTGTATGATTGAGACTGAAATTTTCGGTCGCGCTGACGCGCGCTCATCTCACTCTGAATATACTATGGGTAAAATAATTATAGGGTATGGTAAGTACCTACCTATAGTTTCAGGTACGGTCCGCTTTTATGCCATTTTGGCTCTATGTGGCCGTTGGCTGCAAAAAAATTGCCAAGCCCTATTCATTCATGCCAAAATTACAGACTATTTTATATTAGGGATTTCATGCACTTTAAACTAATAAAATTGATGATAAATACTCGATGACATTTTTTTTTTTACTTAATTAGTGAATAACACGCAGTATACGTAATATTTTTTCATTTCAATATTTAGTTACAAAAAAAATCCCGCGTTGAGTTACGTCCAACCTGCGTTCAATCTGGATCCGAAACGGAATAATTGAACGAGCGAGCGAAGCGAGCGAAGTTCTCCGAGTCTACTGGAACAATACGGCGTTTGTGAAAACAATAAACTTAACAAAACCAAAAATCAACTTCTAATACTTCTGCTGGTATTTCTTCATCATCATGATCGGTTAAGGGTGGACGATAGCAACGTGGCGGGAAATTCAAAATTTTCACAGATTTTTACATTGTGTAGCTAAACTGAGCTATTTTTGTTAAGCGATTTTTCGTTCGCGGTAATAAAACAGTATTCTTTTCATTATTGTAAACAACAGAACAACAATAATTCAGCCGATTAGTATGTGTTCTGGTCTATGAAGCAGTGGCACTGCCCAAAAAACTTATCGTAGACTAGAACACATAATCAGCTGAATTATTGTTGTTCTGTTGTTTACAATAATGAAAAGAATACTATGTTATAGCCGCGAACGAAAAATCGCTGAGTTAAGCAAAAATAGCTCAGTTTAGCTACAAAATGTAAAAAACTGTGAAAATTTTGAATCTCCCGCCATGTTGCTATCGTCCACCCTTAAGATTGGACGATAGCAGCGTGGAGGGTAATTCATTTTTTTTACAGTTTTTTTAAATTTTGAAGCTAAACTTTACTGAGCTATTCGTACTAAGCGTTTGTTCAGCGATTTTTCGTTCACGCCAATAGCATAGAATTCTTTACATTATTATAAACAAGAACAACAATAATTCAGCCGATTATGTATTCTGGTCGACAAATGGCAACACTCGCGCGCATTCGCATGCGCGAGCATGCTGTTGCCCCTGCGTCCACTAGGCGCATCGGGGCGGATCATGCCGCCGGCAAAAATCCGCCGGCAAAAATATTGCGTCGCGGCCCGCCCCGCCCCGATGCGCTCTAGTGGACGCACTTCCATACAAAATATAGGCAGGCGGATTTTTCCGTCGCGGCCCGGCCCGCCCCGATCCGCCTAATGGACGCGAGGCTTAAAGGTACAGCAGGCCACACTCAAGGATTCCCCTTTTTGTTCGATTGGAGCCCTTAAACTGCGCGCGGTAAGACCTGCCATGGGTTCAAATGTTATAATTTTGTTGAAAATTGTCTTTCAGGAGAAAACGCTTTTCACCTTATTACAAGTGACGACTATATAAGTCAATTGTTTCTACAGATTTTAAACTAATAATTATGTCGGTAGCTGTTTAGCCATTTGGAAATTGTGCTTTCTTTCCGGAAAAAAACTCAAGTAAAGTTCTTGTAACTTTTGATCAACGAGCCATGGAGCGAGCAATGCTCGGTATTAAGCTCTTGGACCGTGTACCAAACGTTGTCATAAGAAGCCGCACAAAAGTGGCAGACGTCGGAAAACGCATAACGTCTTTGAAGTGTAAGTGGGCACTTGGGCAGGTCACCTGGCTAGACGCACTGGTGGTAGATGGAAGAAGTCCACAGTGGAATGGCGACCTTCAGAGGGGAAGAGATTGGTTGGGAGACCACCAGCCAGAAGGTCCGATGCCATAGCCCAAGTATCCGGAAAGCAGTGGCTGCGTCTGGCACAGGATCTTGAGCGTTGCGCGAGCATGAAGAGGCTTGTACCTACTCAGCATTGGGTGTCAACAGGCTGATGATGATGATGAACTTTTGATCTATAAGTATGAATATGAATTTCAACAAATGACGTAGGTAGGTACTTTTTTATTATCTGTAACATACACAGTCACGTTTCAATAGTTATCAAAATAGGGTTTCATCGCAACTGTACATTATTCATCTCTTGTTTTTTCAGACATTATAGTGTAAAGCCATATTGAATTTCAGGCATTTTGGGACTAAGGCAAATTGAGATTTGGACAAACTGAAATTAAGTCATTAAGTATTTCAGTCATTATGGGACAAAGGCAAATTGAAATTCAGTCACAATGAAATCAGGGCGTTTTGACATTCGGACCTTACGGACCGGAGGGAATCAATAAACCTGCATAATATTTAGGGGTAGCAAAAAGTTTTCTCCATTAGTATGGGCGTGAGCGCGGTAGACAATCCTCTTTACTGGGGTAATAAAATGCAGCTCTACGCCGCGCTGCCGTGATAGAAAATCCTAGCGCTGACCTTCGCTAGGAGAGGGCAGGGCCATCGGTGACGTACTATATTGGCTTCCACGCTGCTCGTGTAACTTGCAACGTTACGTTACAATGTTGGCTAATCAGTAGGATATTTTCTCAGGGACTTTGTTTTATTAAAGTCCTTTGTTGGTTGCAGTAAGTCTTCCTATCTCTCCATCGGACCTTCGGGCAGCGTACTAAAAAGGTTCTCATGTAGACATGATGTCCTCGTTTATGCAGTAATCAGATGAGATCAGTCTAACAGCAGGCGTGCAGCGTACAGTGTTTACTTCCAAACCCCGGCGTAGGCGGAGCACGGCCGTTTGCGATCCTGCGCCCGCTACGACAATTACACGACGGCCCTGAGCCGACGAGGGCAATGTTTGTTATTATCCACCGTGATTGTTCTCAATGAGGTAGCTATGGAATATTTGCCAGAACGTGAGCTATACAGCGGTGTGCGAGGAGCTTCAGCGGAAGAGAACGGCTGGTGCTATCATCATAACCCAAAGAGCACTCCCACAAATTCAGTCAATTCCCCACTCTGACAATCCCCACCAGTGGATGCTAGGTATTCTGGACTTTTTCCAAAATTTTGGTATTTTCAGTGGGGATAACTTATTGGAATATCCCGTCATGATCGTCACCATCGAGCACGTGGTAAGGAAGTCTTTCAGCTCTAGGGGTACTATACTACTATACTGAAACTAGACTAGACTGTTGAGTCAGCAGTGCTGCTGACGTATCATAAGATACTACACAGATTGCTGAAAAGCTCGTTTCTTGGCAAAATAAACTGCAGATTTAGATTGGTGGATAAAAGGATATTCAGAGAAACTAGAGCTGTCCAGACCTAGCTCAGTCAGTCAGTAGTGTTAACTCAAGCAAAAGCTATCAATTCCACGAAGTACCAATAAATAAACGAATCTCCTGGTATCAATTCAGCAGTAGAGCCATTAATACGAGTTGTCGCGAGTAATTGTCGCGTGTTAACGAGCTGGTGCCCTCAATAGGCGAGCGAGTGGTGCGCGCGCGCATCTAGCCGCTAGCGCACCACCCCCCAAGGATGCTCATTTCCTTGTACTTGATTACGGCCCGTGGACTAAAAAAGTACAATCATAGTGCTCTCCGGCGCGGAACGCACTGTCCTCATTTGAATACAAACGCACTGCGCGTGCGCACACACCCTTAACTGTACACCGCGACGGTCCCCATCCACCACTGCGAGCAAATCACAACTGTAAACCCACGATTCTTGAGTTCAATTTCCTCGCGAGCTTTCAAATACGTGCCCTCTTTCCGAGCCGAATGAAGAGGGATCCACCACGTGCGAGAACAGGAGAGCGCTATGCTCGAGGAGGACGGAGGATTTTAAGGGCATTCACCCCGTACCCCGTGGGTTGCGACTAGCGGCTCTACAAATGATGTACAAGCAGCACATAGATGCCTTTCTCTATTTAGGTGCGCACGAGTTTCGAAATAGTGGCCGTGGAACTTTTTGTTGGGAGGTGGATCCTGTTTTGGGTTGCGTCAACGCATGGCTATAACTTCGGCTATTGCCCGGCGAGTCCGCCGCGCCCGCTGCAGGTGGGTACCTCGCAGCGAGGTGCGAACCTCTCGAGTGACTATGCGACTCTATGGACCAAACTAAATCTTTGGTCAAATGTTTACGTCATCTCTGCTAATAGACATTGGAAGTAAGTTTCCTAGGATACAACATAGAACCAACAGATCACGCAATCTACCTTCACTATGTACCTATTCAAGTTTGAGTACATAGGTACCTCAGTGTAAATGGTCGGTTTTTTCTCAACAGACTGGTCAAACAAAATCAAATATAATTGCCATAAGGAACGGTACACCAGAAGCGAGACATGATATGATGAAGACGATCCCACGAGTTAATGTACATAGATAATCAAGGCTAATGAGACTCCTCGACTGCTATGGGAGAGGCCCTAATGGCGAGGGCAATCGTATCACTCAAACTCAGTTTGATCTGTGCTCAAACTGACTAAGGTACCAGTCGATTCACAGCATCGTCAATATTACCAATAGGCAGCTTTTCTTTATGGAACCCAGATAGGACCTCGTTTTCACCTTATTGTTTTTCTTGACCGTAATGTATGGAGAAAAATACGTATTTTCTTCTTACGTTAGCTATTATTGTACAATCGATGAGCCAATGCCAGAGCTTGACTTTGATAATACATCTACAAAATGTTGTAGAGATATTTTCCGTAGACACAAAGAATTGGAGATGTTCTGTAAGAAGTACCTAAGATGTAGCCTATTAGATATATTGTGCCAGTAGCTGGGTACAGGACTCCTCTCAGAGAGAGATAGATGACCACTGAGGGTTGGCGATTTTTGCGTTGAGGGTATTATGCCTCAGATGCTCAGGTTTCCTCACGATGTTTTCTTTAACCGTTTACTAGTGTTGCACCTACAAATTCATAAATGGCCGTCACCTAATAAGTACTGTTCTTAATTCCGGAAAGTTTATTCGGTGCAGTTGAAGTTCGCGTTTTCGCACCTATTCAGGAACTGGACCGAAAGGACACCATTATCATATGATTCTATAGTGTAGATAGATAGATAGATACCTAATAATGTTTCATGGTAATTCCACACACTATAATACAAGTGGACAGTTATAGGGCTTTCCACATGCTAGTAGATTTCCACGTAGGTATTGATCGGCGCAGATAGATAATATTCGTGGTGTCCTGGCGACTATCAGGGGGCGGGGGTGGCGACCCCCCGTCGATACAGCGATAGTGCCCGCATCGCACACACCTAGTTAATTAGCCACTCTGAGGGTGCCATCGATAGATTGACTGTTATATCGCTCCTAAATTCGAGGACGAGGAACGCTAGAGATATATATACCTAAATACAGTTCGAACCAATCGCGAATACATGCAATGCAGCATTTTCGTTAAGGAATAAATCCTAGACGTCCAACGATCCCAACAAAAGAATAAAATCTGACAAAGAATCCTTTTTCAGAGAGCAAAAAGACTTTAACTCCCTGCATCAAGTAAAATGACCAACGTCCGAACGTCCCAAACGAGAAGAACAAAAATAACAAAAAGCCGGTCAACCCCCTCGACTCGAGACTCAAAGTACAAATTACAACCTTTTCCGTTCAGCTAAGAGCAATGAAAGAGTCCTTAATTCATCTGCATAAGACGTTTGAGTTCTGGAACTGGCGTAGAGTTAAGTTTGTAGGCTCTACAAAAGCATGCAACCTCCCGCTGCCCTCGCTCCCAGGAATGTTTTATTCGTCCTTTTCCTCCCTGTGTCCTCCCCTTTTACTGGGTGAGGGACAAAACTCGTGGGAGAGTAACTTTCTTGTTTTATTTTCCCCTGAAGCTTGGTTGTGCTACTCAGCTTTTTGAATTAACGTCTCTGGTAAGAGAAGCAGAAACATTGAAACTTTTACTAACATTTAATGACGATTGGTGCTGTTCGTGCCGAACCTACTCATTACAGTCATGGCATTGAAATGTAATGTGTTGTGTCATTCATGTGCGTTTAATAATTGTCAATTACATGAATGAATGTGTAGAGCCGTCAACTTGAATGCAAAGCAATTTTCACGTGGAATTCTTAAGTTGGAAGTAATAAAAGCTATTTTAAGTTGCACCACTTCTAGTAAGTGGTGGTCGAAGTCGCGTGACGCTCCGTATCGGCCTGTGATCGTGGAAACCGCTGACACTTGTCGGTTGTGACCACATATTTTACAGGTTGTTAATTTCTGAATACAAGGGCATTACATTGTAAAAAAAAAAAATCAAGTGACATTCTGTTGTGGTTTTAGCAGTAAGGTACATCCTGCGAAAAGAGTTAGGACCTCTTGTAAGTTGTAACTGTAACACATTGTATGGAATGGACAGGCCAAAATATTGTATCGAAAAGACACGTCTCAATGATGTGAAAAGCTTACACCTAAATTCGGCTACACAGGGCCCTAAAATCAGTGGCGATATCGGGACAAAAAACGTGAGCTCGCCCGAACCAATTTCTGAGTTGGTTGGTACGTTTGATCGATTGATGGTACACTCGACAGCACGTCGACCTTTACACGCTAGCACTCTACTCAGTTACGTTACAGGCGACTTTACAACAAAAGTGTACAGTCTGACGTGCTGTCGTGAGTACCTACGAATTGCCTACACACGAGGCGATCTAGGGAGCGATCTAGGGTGCTCCCCGTTACTTCCCCGATATTGCCTCTGATTTTAGGGCCGTGTGTAGCCGGCTAAACTTGTATATCAAGTGGTAAGAATGCGAGTAAATAATGCTCACAAAGAATGACGAAGCCGGAGTTGGTCACGTTGCCAAGGAACAGAGCGCTACGCTTCGGCGACTGCGCCTTCCGTCGGAGCCCTAAACCACTTCGCTTTGAGTTTTCCGGATCAAGTGCCTGACCACTACCTACCTATGTAAGAAAGAAAGAAAATGCATTATTTGTTCATTCCGCAGTTCTTTTTGTAAAATATGCCCTATTTACCCGACTACGCGAAGCAAAAAGGAGGGTTAAGTAAGTATTAGTTTTTTGTGTATCTAACTCAGTTATCATTTAACGATGAAGTGTTCCAGGATGAGTTAAGTAGGGAAAATAACTAGAAATACACACGAAATATCTGTTTCAAATTTCAGTTTATTTTTTTGTGGTAAGTAGTACTGTGAACGAATTGGGCTTATTAAAGCTGTATCTATCGAAATTGCGTGTCGATAGGGCGTCCCAGTAGAATGACAAAACCAGGGTTTCCTCGTTTTTCTTCTACAACCAGTGAACTAATCCTCTAGAATTAGAATCAGAATATTCTTTGCTGAGCTAAAAAAAAAATTAAAGCCCCATTTTGGCACCATTGCGTTAGACTCAGGCCCCTGGTGATTCCCAAAATCATCACTGAAAAGGGCGACTGTAGGTAAAGTCGGCCACAGTGTAGGATACCCCATGGTAGCTCTTACCGCGCGCGGCATAAGAGCGCCAATCGATCAAAAAGGGATAACCTAGCGTGTGGCTGACTGTACTTAGGTTATAGCTAAACATATATTTATTCGAAACTTAGTAAAACACCGTCGTAGGCACCAAGTTGGTAGCCAAAATTTAAGTGAGGTTAGAAGAGCATCGCATCGCAAGTATCAGTTTAAAAATGCTTTCACACACCCTAACACAGGCCATTAACCGTAACAATAAGGATATTCAACCGATTAAGAATTGATTGAATAAAATGAAAATAAACCGTACAACCCCCATCCGGTGCACCCTTGCATGTCATTAAGCATTTAAATGGGGTAATGGTATAATTCCAGATCAAATTGAAACGACCAAATCGCCGCCACTCGGGAGGGTTCGGCGTCGGCGTGAGCGCAAGCATGCGGTTAGGGTGCTCTATATTTTTTTGTTTTTTAATTGTACCGGCTACCCGACGATTTGAGACGGTGAAGGGTGCATTTTTATTATTTTTTTAGAGCATGAGTCAAACGGTCGGCGGAGACGGACTGGTAAAGTACAGTCAATGAGAGTATTCTTTTATTTTAGTTCATGTAGAGCTTATGATGTTGATGATAGACGGTAAATGAACTTCACTTTCAAGCAGAAGCTCTTTTTGCGGAAAGTGTTACTTTAAAAAAACATTATTGATTTAAACCAGTGGTTCTTAACCTATGGTCCGCGGACCACTGGTGGTCCGCGGAGGCACCCGAAGTGGTCCGCGAAGCCACCAGAAAAATGTCTTAGACATTAAGTGGTTTTGTAAGGTATAATTTAGTATAAAAAAACCGCTGAATTTTCGGGCGCGCTGCGCGCGTTTGTAATATTTACAACTGAGGGAATCTCTACATATAATGAAAAAGGGTAGATGTAATCGGTGAATTTCCGAGTGCGCGTGCGCTTTTATCCTATTTACATAGTCTCGGTTATTATTACGATAAAAATGTAGGTAATAAAGTCGGTGAATTCTCGGGCGCGCTGCGCGCGCATTTATTACATTTCAAGGGTAATCTCAAAGAAAGTTTTAGGATAATCGATAAATTTTCGGGCACACTAGGCGCGTTTTTCATTTTTACAAACAAGCAAATCCCAAGGGTAATAACGGTGAATTTTCGGGCGCGCTGCGCGCGCATTTGTCTTGATAACAAAGTATTTGTCACGAAGTCTAGTAAAATTACTATAAGAAAGAAATTAATTTTCTAAACAAAATACGCTAAGCTTTGAATACATTGTATGCGTATTTTATTTATAGATAAAACAACCCTTTATTAATTTAGATTTACGTGTATTAACCCCCAAACAGTTGGTGGTCCGTGGCAAGACAGAAATATTGTGAAATGGTCCGCCATCACTAAAAGGTTAAGAACCACTGATTTAAACTATAATGCCTGCCTTTGTCAAAAATTTACTCCGTTTTAGCTTACATAAGGGGTAGATGGAGATCCCTTCTTCGAGCCCTATATCCCTGATCTATCTTCTTCTTCTATCTTCTATCTTCTTCTTCTATATATATAAAAATGAATCGCCGTGCATTAGTCTCGCTAAAACTAAGAAACGGCTTGACCGATTTGCATATTTACTGTTTTGTTTAGTTCACCATAGTTCAGGGTAGGTTTAAAAGCCAAGAAATATGGGAAAAGTTAAAGGATTAGCTGAAAAACGGAAGAAATAAAAATTGGTCATTTTGTATTGGAATCGCCATTTTTGACGCGGAGAGTCAAACTATTTCAGGTGATACGAAGTTCACCGGGTCAGCTAGTAAGGAATAAAAGGATATCATCATGTTACGGTTTTCAGGTGATTCTAGAAACCTTGCTCTAGAACATTAGGAAAGAGACAGACTGAAGTGTATATCAAATTCAACATGGGCCCCTTACACCATTTAGTAAAAATACCTTATCAAAATAGGAATACCTATCGGCGGTTCGGATGTAAAGTCATTTAAACAAACTGCAGAGGTAAATATACAAAAAAACAGTCTAATGTTGTAGGTTATGCCTTGTCTACTCCCATGTACCGTCATGCACTTGTTGCCACCCTCTGATTTTTTAAAGCAAATGTAACGTTTAACATCTTTTTACATTCACGGAGGGTGGCTCTACGTACATCGCATGGGAGAGCGCTTTCCCATGAAACCGTCTAACAATTTAAATTCACATGTAAATGTTTAAACAACGGTCTAATTGTAGGGGGGAAGTAGGAAGTTTCAGCACCCCACTTCACAATTATGACGGTCCTTAGGCATTCGATTTCGAGTGCCAATGCATCGATCAATCACTCGATACATACATTGGGCACTCTTTATTCGTCGGATTCCAAATAAACCATAGAAGAATCAAGAAACAAATGAAGAAAAAAAAAACAGAGGCTTTGGAGATCTACCTGTGGAGTGAACACTCGAGTTAGAAGGCATTTCAAAACAAAGAAACACGAAATGGAGTCCTTGCCCTCAGCAAGTAGCCCTCGGCGCACAAAGGGCTGTGATTGCGGAGGGCTTCTCACCGGGGGAGGGGCGCCGGGGGGCGGGGGAGGGAGGTGAATGCCCTCGCACCGGGGTGGCCGCCCCCTGCGCCCGCGCACGCTTGGGCGACGGCCTGTAACGTCCCTACTATACACGTATTTATAAATGCCCGTCTTCTGTGGTGAATAAATCCGACAACAGAAGAATAATGATGAGGTGAAGTTAGCTGGTGTCGGGAAAAATCCGAGTTTTCCGGACAAATCACGAAACGATTGTATGTTGAGAGTTCATCGCTTAAACAAGGGTAGGTCAGTTTTGTATGCTAAACCCTTTATCAAACATCATGATTTTAAATTGCTAATTAATGTCCGTCCAGACAGTACAGTTATGTCGGGTGGAGCGACCCCTACCTGTTGAAGCCCCTCTCCAAGCGACGCCGGAAGCAGGGAATTTGCATTACAATCAAATTTAGAACCCCTCGCGCATAGCTCACTTCCGGCTTGCCACACCACTCGAACTCGCGTGGAGGGCATTGATGTCATTTGATTTGACTTCGATTACTATCTGTAACATTGTAATGGTTGGAACTTCCGCTTGTGGTGTTGTCGCGGTTCCAACCTGAAAACGCACTGCATTTTGTAAGCTGGGAATTTAAACCACCAGATGCAATACAGATCTCAAATATTCAAGACTTTTATTTATTATTTCATTGATAACCGTTACCAATATCAAAGGACGTTTCAAGAGGTGTGTGTGACTCTTACAACCCGAAAGAAGATTTTGCGTATAAAGACTCATATAAATTTTAGTGTCTTTCATACGGAGAGTGTCATCAACAACTCTATTATTTCGGTAGCATCTGGCGAGTCGTATGATCGTCGATTTGAATATGTAAGTACTTATAATTTGTACTTACCGAATTGATTGATTGTATAACAATATTTGTTTTTCAAAACTGTACCTAAGGTACTAATTTCGAGAAGTGGTGACTAGCGAGGCAATTCAGGCAATAATTTTGTCATCATTGAATGAAGTAATATTTGAACGAGCGAGCGAAGTTCTCCGAGTCTACTTGAACAATCTGGCGTTTGTATGTATGTTTGTATGTATGAATGTTCGTTCGACGATAACTTGAGTAAATTTAGTCGGATCGTCATGAAATTTGGTAGGTGGAGAAAATGAGGCAAAGAGAATTTTTAAGTTCGAACATGAGCCAAATCGGTCGAGGGGTTGCTGAGATATGGGGTCGCGAGTTCGTAGTTCGGGGCGAACCACTAGTTATCAAAAATTCGATAACCACGGCGACTTCTACCGAAATTTTAATCGCAATTAACCGAGATGTTCGTTAAGGTTAAAGGAATGGAACGCTTATCGTTGCGTTGCGACAGAGACCCTGCTGTGACCTTCTGATTATAGTAGGACACGTTCGCCCCTCGCGTCCTGCTCAAGCTCCAACTAAACTCACTGACTACTTGTCAAGTATGTACATAGCTGTTCGTGTACATACTGCGTGAGGTATTCGCACGGCAATATCGGGTCGACCGTTTTCGCCTCAGACAGACCACAAATTCTATGCTTTTGGTCATGGCTCTACAACCTCTACATTTAATTTTTCTTTTTTCAGGGTCTCAGAGATTCAGAAACATGCAAGAAACTGGCTAAAACCTTGACTAGTCCTTAGGGGAAACCAGGAAAATCACGTTTGCCGCAGACAATGGAGGCAAATTAACTTAGATTTTCTTCTTGTTGGCGTCTAGCGAGGCTCAATCTCTAAGTGTCAAGGTGAACGTGTTTTTTTTTATTTAAGCTCAACTCTCGGATTTCAGTACAGTTCAGACCCTGACAACCACTTTTAACATTTGGACCTCTACTAAAAGAGGAGGGTTGGCGTCTTGATGTGCCAAAAGTTTGCCGAAGGTCAGCATCCTTCGAATCAAAATGAAGAAGCGCTCCCAGGATAGCAGGACAACCTGCCCGGGCAAAGCGACCCCAATGATATTTGTGAAAATAATGTCATTGGATACTACAATCACGTGATGGCTGTCTGTAAATTTTCCCGCGGTCGCGTGGGGCAGGCGCGGCGCGCGGGGGCGAGGGCGTAGAGGGGAGAGGGGCGGACGTGGGGCGAGGTGCAGAGGGCGCGGCGGCTGCGCTGCGCACCCGCTGGGGCCCCTCGATCTGCGCCCGCGCAACCGCCGCCGCCGCCGTTTTGCCTGTAATGATGACGCTTCCTCGTAGAGGACCATAAACTCTGCGGGGGAATTTGCAGTGACTCTTACGTCACCCCCTCTTCACAGGAAGTCGTGCCAAGGGAACGATTTCGTCGCCGCATCAATCATGTGGTTTAGAGCCGATGCATTTTCAGCGGTGCTGAACATTTTCAACAATATGTAAGGATGTACAAGTAAGATTTTTATACAGTTCATTAGTTGCTACTACTAGGTTGATGATGAAACTAATACATCCGAGAAGTAAGAAAAATAACGGTGAAAGATGAGAGCGCCTTTCGTATTCACATACAATGTGGGACGAGTTTGCGCAAGGCAGTTCCCAATCCAAACCATGGACCATGGCTGCGAAGTACCATAAAGAGAAAGGTTGAAATTCTTGCTAGTCATGCGATAAGAGAGGACCAAACGAATTATTCATTAAGGTCGAAATCCAAGTGTGACTGGGCATTAATACCTTAGCTTCAAGCCCTACACAAACACCATCTACGACCGATTGGATATGAGACAAACTAGGTACATAGACAATGGGGTCGTCACCACTTCTGCTGAGAAGGAAAAGTTATTAACTTATACGACGACGACTGAACTATGAATTTCTCATTGTTTTATGGGTAAGAAACATAACTTTTAAATGAATACTGAGGACAACGTATTGCTAACATTTGAATAAAGTATCGGAAATACTTTCGAGTCTGTGCTAAGGACTTTCTCGAAATAAAATCCTGTTAGTGATACAGTTTCTCTAAAAAAAACTTGAATTTTATGGCAAAGTATTATCACAAGTAAAAGATGTAGAGACTGTAGAGGAGGTAGCGGTGCGAGCGCATAAACACGCGTTTCATGCCCTCCACTGATAAATTGAAGCCTACACGTGGAAGCGGCCGGCACACTACTTGCGCTTGCGCAACTAGCGGCTCCACCGCGGCCCCGCACTCAGCGCTTTGCTTTCGGTCACTACCCTCGAGTTAGGGAGCCAAAATAAAACCGAACCGATAGTTGTAGAAACGCCGCGACAACTTAAACCGACGTGAAAGGCGCAATGAAAGAAAAGAACAATAAAGAAATACTAAACATCAGCAAATAAACTAAACAGTAAACAAAATCGTAAAATAATAATTGATTTCTAGTGACTTGCATAGAGTATGCAAGCATTTTTGAAAAAACATCTCTACAATTACTTAGAATTCAAATTTTCTATCTAGCTAACTAAATATAAATACTGATCATTACTGATCTAATACATTCCGAAGATTAATCAATAGAAAAAACTGGTTGGTTTGCTTGTGTTCTTCCCATAATTACTTAGATATCAATGTAAGAGGGATGATAAACATTATAAACATGAAGGTCACGATGATTATCATACAATGGTCGCCAGCCGATCTGTTGTCGGGCCGGTGACAGAATTATGCAACTTATTCAGCTTACGCACGTTTTGACGTGGGTAAAAGGATGCAATGCAAGTTTTTATAATAGCGCTTCAAGTATTTTGATGTCGTCTTGTAAAATTATCGTGCAATAAAGTTAGTGATCTCCAAGTACATATCTAGGTACGAATAAACATTAAATCCACGGTTAAATGACGACCAACATTCGGTGGACTCTTCATTATTCTGACCACTAGAGTCCAGTCCCAAAAATACTGACTACCTACTTAAATAAAATAAAAACTCCGATATTCGTGTCGCGGAAGGTCATCGACCCCACGTGGAACTACCCTGATTTCACATGCTACGTCCCTGTCTAGCAAGTCGGCGATTCATATTGCCCCTCCGCTTGCGCCGCTCATTCTCACAGGTGCGCGTTGGCACCGCCGCCGCCGCCTCGGCACACCATCACATCATGCTGTGAGGGAGACGGCGGCGGAGCCATTATCAAAAAAATCTATTCCGATCTAGGAAGCGGTTTTTGTCCACTTCGTTGTCGCCGACGAAGTGACCAATGATTGCCAAATCATTCCGTAGATATCTTCTTCCAAGCTTTCATATAAAATGTAATGCTCTTCAGGAGATAAAGCCTTACCTACCAATAATAGAAAAAAACATACTTAATCAAAACTTACTTTGAATTTGATTCTGTTGATTGATATGGTATGTTAGTGGTAGGTAGTACAGTTTTTTTTTCAAGAGCTACGTATCTTTCGCGATCAGATTCCTTTCTTCAAAGTCTCTTTCACTCGTAGCCGTGGAAAAGTAGTAGAAAAGGAATACACTTTTTTTCACTCTAGATCTTTTTTCATCTCTCTTGATTGTTTGCTTCGTGCTATCTTATTTTTTTCGCCAACTAAGTCTCTGTGAATGTTCTGGTACCGTTAGGTGGTTAATTTAGCCCGCGTTAATTTTCTTATTTGATATTCATGGATAACAATTTCTTACGAAGTTGCTTTTTTCACAAAAAGTTCACTAAGTATTTAATTCATATTTGCTTTGGTAATCTTATTACATCTTTATAAATATTAAGTATCTCATGATTTTAAGAGTAGGTAATTTAACATTCCGGAAAGCATATTTTTTGGTTAAATTTTGTCAGCGACTTGACCCATTTCGAAATCAAAATCTCGAGTACCTTGTAAACAGTTAGACGTAGCGAAATCGATAAGATATTAGATGTGTTGGAACTTGGAACATAATAATATCTGGATTGCATTTTTCAGGCTCGGCCAGATCTCCTTTTCATGCTTTCAATAGAACCATACTTTTCAATATGTTCAAATAATTTACACATAAGGTTATGCGCGTGTATCTATGTATAAAAGTACCGATAGGTGCTGTTCTGCGTAGTAATGTCGAAATGTACCTATGGATGCTACGACGTAGGCGTGTTGGTTATCGCCCTTTACTGCAGATTTTACTGCGGCACCGCACCTATTATAGTGTAAAGTTCTCAGGAGCATGTGCTGTACTACTTTTGGAAAAATACATAGCCAATTCACTCTTCTAAATATTTTCTTTCAACTTCTCCTATGTTTTTGTTATTTTCAATGACGTATCTTGTACAAATGCTGAAAAGTAGTGGTAAATACCATGTTGGGCCATGTTAAGAATAGGGTTCTGCATCCGTAGCCGTTACTAAAAGTTGTAGATTGAGGTTGATCAATATAAAAAATTAACACCAAGCTTTTGTAACTAGTTGGGTTGTTTTTGCCTCGTTTTTAAAGACACTTTTCTATAAGGTTTTAAAGGCACTCGCAACTATGCATGTAACATAACGAGCTCTTCCTTTTGGTACGTCAACGTCACATAATGCGCTTGACCGGATTTTTTTTTTTTTTTTTTAATAGTGCATTGGAATCGGACGTACCTACCTAGTAAAGTGACACAGACACGAGACAGGATTTTTTTTCGGAACCAACAAAACATTAGACAAACTATGAGTGGTTAATTTTGAATACATATAATATTCAATGCTAATGCAAAGCTCAGCTGGCGCTGTTTAGAGCCTCATTACTGGTAGGCGTTGCTCTCAAGGTCTCACAGCATGGTGGCGGTAGCAGAGATAATTCGTGTTTACCTTACGGACCTACCTACTTCTGACCTGCCCCTGCCATACCTACGTAGAATATACCATTAAGGCATGCGTCTATTCGCGAGTAATGATTAATCCCTTTGATGCACACGCCGAATCATAAAACATAGCGATAAAATGGTACTAAAAGCAAATTACTTAGGACGAATACGCGTAACCTACCTTTCTGCGACACGGAGATATTTGAAACGCGGAATGCTCGTACTCATAGACACGTGAAAGTCATATAAAATTAAGACTGATGGTAGAGACTGGAGATGTTTATTATTGCGAGCGGTTAAACAATGTAAGGAGAAAATTCTTGCGATTGTTTCCAATGCACCTATGCACGCTGAAAATATTATTGTTCCGTTGCATGCAGCTTTCTCATTGGGGATCTATTTAAATGGTTTGCCACGTGTATAGGCACGAACACGAACGTTAATTTGGAATAGAAGTCTCAGGCGAAGTCCTCCGAATCGCTGACCTTGCCGCGTGGGAGCCGCGCTAGAAATCGGCCCTGTGCGCTTGCGCAATCCCAACCACTTGGGCGCGCGCCTCCGCGAATCGCCATCTTGCTTGCCTGCCTGTTTTGTAAGCGTTGTTTTTGTGTCACCTCCGATTTTGTAGTCCCTTACTACATCACAACATCCAACCGAGATGGAGTATCTAGACTATTCTAGACTATCACGTTTCAGACCCGCAACAAGGCCTTAGACACAAGAAAATACAATTTTATTCAGTGGATGTTCCCAAACCCCAAATACTTTTAAACAAGTTTTCCGGGTGCCAAGCCAACAGAGATGGAAAAAATTAAGTATTTTACGTAACTATGTATTCCCGAAACTGCACTACCATGCCATGTCGAGAATGAATAAAACTACCGATAGATCCCCTCAATCCCTAAAACAAAGCTGATGAGACTTTCTAAAATTGCTTGTGCACCGGATATTATTTCCGGTTAATCGATTCGACGCCGAAACTTGTGCTTTCGTGAGATGAAATTAGTGATGGACCTCAGAATAATACTAACGGGATACCTAAATGCTTCAGTCTCGCCACAATTTCCTATGAGGTTCGCTGTGAATACATCCATCTTCCATGATTTTTTAAGCTTCAGATATGTTTCATAAACCTTACCCAAGCAAGAATATATTTAGACGTAACTTATCGATAGCTAATGACGGTTGATTCTTTAATAGTCAGGTATTTAGTTGAATACCTACCTAGCTACAATAAAATGTCATTAAAGTAATTGCAGTGGTGGCGAAACTCGTTAAGCCTTACTCACCCGAAACAAGTATTGACTATTTGACTAATTATGTATCTAATTAGAAGGACCATGTTGGGATTGATGAATGTCCTAAGCTTTAAGATTTTATTTTGATCAGAGCCCGTAAACCATGGAGAACGACTCTTATCTTCGATTGCCACATGAGACATCTCCTCTCGTTTTCCGCACGCTGATACTTATCAATGGATGATAACACCTCTCACTAAATTTCGGCGTTACTACCTAAGATATGATTGTACAATGAGTATCCACCTTCTCCATAGGCATTGCCGCGGGTGAGATGTCTATCTAACAGTACACGGCGAAATTGAACGTCCGAATCGAGTCATTGAACCGAAACTCGACCGTTAGGCGCACCGATTCTAGCAGGACGGGCCCTTCTACTTCCTCCTACCGGTGTTGTCCCCAATACCTTTACTATCACCATCTCATGGGCCGGCAACTATCATTCTCGAGAATAAATAATTAAAAATCTGAGCGCACTAGGTACAGTTATTTTTCGTTTTCCCGTCTTGAGATACCAAGTCAAAGAGGCTGCATGTCATAGAACCTCGCCTCCGTTAGAAAGCTGAAGGATTTCTTTTTGTTTGCAGCTTTTGCCACTCTCGTGTAATTTAACAGTTACCTTCGAGCATTCGCCGTAAGCCGTTACAGTAAAATCTGCTTATTCATTGCATTTTTAAATTCGCTAGATGCGGCCATAGTTTTTGTTGATATGGCCCAGTATCAAAATGTATCATGTTTACAGGTGCCCCGCAGATGATCGATGGAGTATTGATATTGAATACAGATCTGCAACAGGTTACTTATTGTAACAAATTACGCAATAGATGTTACAACTACGGCCACGGCAGAGTCTCCAACGGTTAATCTTAGGATTTTTTCATGCATGCGCTGCAAAATATTGACGAAGTGCGTCCTACATGCTTTTATGCCACCGGCCGTATTTAAAAACTAGGTCACCCCTCTGTAAGGACTTCAGCTAACACTGGCACGATGACCTAGGTCAGGTCAGCACTGAATTATGCCTCCCGCTCCCAGCAACAATCGATACAGCCAGTTTACATCGAAGGCAGGTGTAAAAATTTAAACACCACCCCGGACTGAAACATCCTAAACACTACTCAATTTGCGTAATCGTGAATTTATAATACACGACTACAATACTACGCGACTAAATAAAGGGTCTTATCATTGTAACAAAAACTATTAATTGTGTGGTTTGTTCCAAAAAATATATTTTTGTCATCGACTAATTTTACAGGATAACAAGCGATTTGTTGCAGTTGCAGATGGCAGATTTTTGTAATGTGATTCCCTATTTGCTGTATCAAATTAAATGATTATGTATGATGGACAATAAAAATGCCTACTTTTTTATGTAGGTTGATGAGTGTTCGACTACTGCTATGTTTATGAAAAATAACGAGTAAATTAAAGTGACACCAGAGTCCCCGAGGGCCAGTGCTGCGTTCTTTCTCGGACTTCATATTCCAGGGCGATATTTATTTTTATGCCGCGTGATTTCCACGATTCCACTTTTGAAACTTTCTAACCCTGTGTGCCGGAGTGATGCGGCAGGGAGGGGCGCGCGGGTTCCAACCAGAGAGAGGGTACCGACCTCATTGCCCATTGCCACTCCTCCCGCCGAGGCGGTAGGCCATTTTTTATTAAAAATACTCCTGTAGACAAAACCACCGCGTGTTCTTTTTCAATTTGATTCCGACTGACTTCAGGAGTTTTAATTACTTTGTTGTGGTGAAAATTTTATATATTTTCTGTGCTTTAAGTTATCTTGTTACTTTAAATCAGTTTAAGTACTTTTGAAACTTTGTAAATTTTTTGGTGAAATATGTGAATAGTTTAAAAACATTGAAGTGCGCCCTGCGTTCTATTTTCCGCGCGGACTCGGGTGGGTTCGGGTGCGAAAAGTGGCCGATCGGCCATCTCCGACAGTCGCCGCGAGGAGGGCGACCAACCCCGCCCGCGAGCAACAGAGACAGAAAACCGTGCTGACATGGCGACAAGACGAATCGTCTGATGTTTTTCACGTGGAAATTCATCCCCTGAACAAAACTTTGAAGGTAGGTCTACAATTAATTCAAGTGTTTACATTGTACATAGTCTAGAAAGCGTTGATATCCTTCGTTTCAAAAGGTACGACTAGAGCGCGCGAAAACAGCCTTTCCGACTTGGACGAAATTAGATGCGAATCGAGAAATGCAAGGGCGACCTTCCCCTGCTGGAGAGGAAATCAATAAATTTCAATAAATCAATATTTTACCGTGCAGGGTGCGCTGAATATAGGAACATAAATCTGAGCCCGCTGCCGCCATTTCGATGATGATGACGGAGTATTTTTTGTGAGAGATATTCGAGTCGCGGCTGTGCGGCTCGTTGTCGAGCGCGGGGTTGCTTGCGGGCGGCGGGCTCGCGGCCGTCCGTCAGTCGTCGGGTGAGCGGGGTGCGACGTAAACGCGGACTCGGACTATGGCGGAAGGGCTGATCCTCATAAAAGGGTCGTGTTCATTGTGATGCAGATTCGTGTGGTACGTTTTAATTTTATATTAGTGCAGTGATTTAATTGCTCGCAAACGTCTGTTTATCACCGCGTATCGTCGGAATTGAGGTGAATATCGTAGGCAATAATGCCATTGTGATGACGTAATGTAACGCGCTCACTGGGTGCGTAGTAATAATTCGAGAGTCCGTCTATCTATACACAGCGATAACATTCGTGGTCAGCACCTGTGGATGTGTAGCAGACTGATGTCGCACACAAGTATAGTAATGCAAGTGATCTTAGATTTTAATTAATGAAGCTACTTTCAAGTTAGATTCTAATGGGAAGATTATAATCTGCCTCAGCCCAGATTTATAGATAAAATCACGAATAAATTATATTATTATGGTCGAAAGCATCGTCGTTTAATAATAATTCCCGACGGACTGTGCTTGTAGAGGTATCTATGTGGACTTTTCCTGCTTGTGCAGTTTAGGCAACAGCCGCTAGGGGCGCTCGCGGCTTTTAACCTTGTAAAATAGAGGTACGAGAAAAAAAAACGAGCAATCACTAGAAAACATAAACGCATTTAAACAGAAGTTTTGATAACTTGTGGAACTTACAAATTTAACAAATTGTTAGATACTTATAACTATAGTGGGTATTATAACCACATAAAAAATATAAATATGTGTAGATGAGAATAAATTGGACCAGTCCTTGTATACCATAACCTACCCACCCACATATTAAACAGACATTTTATACCATCGATGCTTAGATTGTGTTGAATTATATTTCATAATATTGACGGATAAATTGTTTATTATTTGATGCATGATTGTAATAAAAACAGCAACAAACAGATTAAGAGGAAACGCGGGCAGGCAGCCGCTGCCCCATACAAAAAGGGAGACCTGTTTCCTCCCTGGATAACCAGGGAGGAAACAGCCCCTCTACCCTTGACGCATTTTTCCAATACGGCCGCAATATGGCGCAATTTATAAAATTTAATATTTAACAAATTAAGACGCATTTTGTGTTTTTATTGAATAAGAATATTTTTACCTTTGAATAAACATTACAAAGTATTTAAAATCATAAAGCATTACTATGCGAATTCAAAGAGAAATTATTTTTAAAACTTTTTCAATTTCATCGCAATAGCGTCAAGGGTAACCCCCCGACTCGAGTCTCCCTTTTTGTATGGAGCAGCGGCTTATTTATTTTAGTGTCACCTTTTTTACGTTGATTAATTAAAATGAATTAGGTCAATAAAGAAGATATCAACAAAATTAATTGTATTATATTATGCTTCTTGGCATCAATCACCTTTGCTACATTGTTGGATAACTGTATGTATGTAAGAATACGGTGACATTTACCTTAATTTGGTAATGATATTATCTACATTCTACTCATTTCCATTGTACCATATTACAAGGAATTAGTTTAGTTATTGAATTATTCGCATAGCATTAGCTAAAATCGAAAACGTGTGTCGCGTGAATTCCCATCCAATAGCGTGGCAGAAACATTAAGTACTATTATCATTTAGTCCCGTAATCATGTTATACAATTACGTGAAAAACCGCACGAAATCGGAGAAATCATCAGCTTTCTGTCTCTAGAAAACTTATTTACTTGCTTATTAAATATATACTAGGACCTAAACCTGACAACGAAACCTGAAATAAAATATGTTTTACATTTTGTACAATTGTATTTCAAAGCCCAACCTAGTCCATCCTGCAGTCCACTTTGATTAATTAGTATAATAGTAGACATTGAAGAATTCTTATTATTCATACCTACCTAGTTAGCATAATTTCTCAACTAAATTAGGCGTATTTTCTTTCGTTTCAGGACCCCGGACCTCTATCTGACAAAATGCACTAAAATTATATTACACGAAACTGGAAATGGCTTATAAAGAGTAAACATTATCTATTGTTGACGTATTATTGTATTGTTCATGGAACAACAGAGAATATCTATGTATACATCTAAGCGAAATTGTTGATATATTAGATGTTAAGAGAGGACTGCTGACAATCATATCTTCCAAAGAAAGGAAAAAAACAATAAGACAAGATGGCTTCACAAAGATTTTGTTTGAGGTGGAACAATCACCAATCGAATATGCTATCCGTATTTGATCAATTGCTTCATGCAGAGACATTCACTGATGTCACATTGGCAGCAGACGGTCAATTGCTCAAAGCACACAAAATGGTTTTGTCGGCATGTAGCCCGTACTTCCAGGCCTTATTTGTCAACCACCAAGAAAAACATCCTATCGTCATACTGAAGGATGTTCCATACGCAGATATGAAGAGTTTATTAGATTTTATGTACAGAGGGGAAGTAAGTGTGGACCAAGAAAGGTTGACCGCTTTCCTCAAAGTGGCAGAGAGCCTAAGGATAAAAGGTCTCACCGAAGTAAACGAAGAGAAGTGTGACATACCAGCCTTGACAAACTCTTTGATTCAACAACAACAGACAAATGTGTCGGCCCACACGCCACCGCCCCAGTTGCACCGAATACATACTTACATGAACCAGAAAAGGCCTAACTCTGGGATGCCAAGCGGCGGAGCACCCCCAAATTTACTAATGCCCCTATTGGGTAACGCTCTAACACAACCAAAACGAAAACGAGGCAGGCCGAGAAAATTGAGTGGAAGTTCAAGTGATGCTTTAAATACAGCGGCAAGTCCTCCTGGCGAATTTGTACCTGAATCTGCAGCCCACGCTCAGTCTAACAGAGCAGGAGACCAGATCATTAGAGGCTCTCCAGAGATGTTGGAAGTTAAGATGTCCATGGATGGCTTCGGCGGGGATGACGGCGCTACGTCCGGCGGCGAGGACGCCGGCGAGGCTCTACTCATCGACGAGGGTGACGACGCGCAGTCCAACGAAGGGCCACACAAGGACTCCGAGTCTACAGGTATGTTTTCTTTTAATTTCAGCGTTAAGTTAGTGTTATCACTTGTTACCTTTAGCTTACAAAAGACAACGAGTAGTGTACATTGTTAGAAAAAAAAAACGATAATCCGAACGCTAAAAGTGTAATAGATTAAATGTATAGTACCGAAAAGAAAGAACGTTGAGGATGTATGCAGAATTGATAAACTGGCTTACCTTTTGTAAATATATTAATTTTCCTTTCCATTGTCCTAACACTGTACAATTTCAGTCCACACGTACAGAAACATTTTTTTAAAGGGAAAAGCTAATGGGATATAAGCTTTGAAATTAGGATTTAAAAATAAGTGAAAATGTGAAGTGTCATTCAAGCATTATTTTTTTATATATTTAAAATATATTCGACAGGGGTAAGTGATAATCTATAAAATTATTTTTGACATAGAGTACTGACGCTTATTTCTTCTTAAAAACGACAATTGAACTATTGCTTGCTTTTCTGCTTTCGGGGAGAGCTATTAGAGGAATGGCCAGGGGCGAATTCGGTGTGGTAATGGTTTGAGTAAAAGTATTTCTTCTTATTGTTACTTCTTAAAGCAAAGGATATTTTATATTATTATCACGAAAAAGGGAAGACAAACAAGGCTTATTCCCAATAGCTTTCCTTCATAAATGCATTTGGAAACATTTTAGTCAGTCGAATTTTTTTCCTAAAATGCCACAAACATAATTTAGAACTAAAATGTTTCCAAAAATCCTGTTATTTATCCATCCCTTAGGAAAAAATTGAGAGCTGAAATATTACATTTCAGATCGCGAAAAAGCCCCAAAAGAGGAAATCCAACATAATAATTCATCGAACGGACCGATGCTGGCAATAGAGAACGGTTCTATCAAGCAAGAGCCGGCAACGGACGTCACCGACGGCTACAATGAACCGATCGAATATAAATTCAACCCAGATATAAGCCGCGATAATTCTAACTCTCAGGAAGGTCCCATCAAAGACAGTGACGATAAAAACAGACTAGGTCGTAACTTGAAACCAAAGAATAACAAAAAGATCCTACCCCACATGTCGAAAGTTAGAGCTCGTAACTTGTTCAATCAACTGTCTGGTTTATCAAATTTGAACCCCTCACTTAATAATTTCGATAAATTTCCTCCAGAGACCGTACTAATGCCAGCACTGGCAACGCAACTATTTGCAGCCGAATTAGAACAAAACAGTCTTGGCTTCCCTAATAGTGATGTTACTGATTTGGCGCAGACTAACTGGGAGCATCGTATATTTCCTTCGCCCATAAGGAAAAACAACATGGGGAATATCGGCAATTTTCACGATGAAACTAATGAATCTGTGAGAGACTATTGTATTAAAGAAGGAGAGAACGTATTTCGATGTAAAATATGTGCTCGCGTGTACACCCACATCAGCAACTTCTGCCGTCATTATGTCACTTCTCACAAGAAGGACGTGAAGGTGTTTCCTTGCCCTATATGCTTCAAAGAGTTTACTAGAAAGGACAACATGATCGCGCATCTGAAAATCATACACAAAAACCAGCCTAATGTCAATGAACAGATGGCAAAACAAGAATCTACACTCTAGTGTGCGGTCCACATTTGAAAGATCTGATAAAAGCATCTTCAATAGGTGTAATAAAATAATATATCACATAGGCATGGCCAACAATAGATTTGAAGTCGAGCTCTAATTTTCATCACTTCAGTATGTTTGTTGATATTAATTATGATATTACAGTCATTTTGTTGTTAGCTTGCCCTTATTTAACACATAATTGGTTCCGTTTCTCTAATAAGAGAGTTGATGATTTTTAAATTACTTACTTGTTGTTTTACCTTTACTTGTTAGCTTGTTACTTAATTTTATAACTTACAAAATTTTCAGGGTACAAAAGGTAATTAGTTTATTCGTGGTGATTTTATTAATCCAACTAGTAGGCTGTAGTTTTAGCAGAACTATTGACGTGCTTAAAATGTCTGTAAATTCACTGAACTGAATTAGATAATATTTAGTTGTTTATTAATTATTTGTATAGACGTATGTTTTAGAAAAGTCTTTTTGCGAATTCATCTCATTGCTTCGTTTGACTTTATTCAAAACTAAGATTCAGTGCATTCAATTTCTTGGTTTTGGTTCCATACATTATGACTAGGGCATGCACCCGGTTCCACCCGGTTCCGAAATACCCGGGTATACCCGGTTCTGACGAGGTATCTGCAGAACCGGTTCCGAAAAAGTATACCCGGTTCCCCCGGTTCTTTATAAAAATCTAAAAAGTTACTTAATTCCGCAGTAATAGCTGTATTTCCTCGGCCCAATTCCGATGATAAGTGCAGGGGTATTGTCAACCTCGTACAGCACTTGTCAAGGAACGAAAATTATGAAGTTATCAGCACAGATGAGGTGGGAAATGTCGGCAAAAACGATGTTATTCTTGTCCTAACCTGGACAGCCTCAAGTTCGAGACCACGTAGACGTAGACATCAATCAGTATAGAAATGGCGACGTTTGAAAATGGTGGAAGTTGTTTTAGCATCCTTTCGCTAGCATATGTAGGTATTACTATTTGATGATGATTCCATCCGACCGGATTCGGTCATGGTGACTGTTGCGGCTGGGGAAGGCGTCGGTCATTTGCCGTCATGTGACTTATGTAGCCTATGTTGGCTGTAAAAGTGCGGTTTCACCTTCTTCTTTTATCCTTTTACTCCTCCGTGGAGTCTGGGGCTGACACAAGGGCTTTCCATTTGTCTCTTTTCATGGCTAGGGAGGGTAGCTCTGGCCAAGTTGATCCCTTCTCTTTCGTCTCAGAGAGAACTTATCTTTTCCACTGGGACGGTCTTCCGTGTCGTCGTGAGCTACCGGCGGGTTTCCAGTCGAGAAGCACCTTCGGGATGTGGTGATCGGGTCTACGCAGGGTATATCCCAGCCAACGCCATTTGCGTTTCCTGATGTCTTGGGCTACGGGTTTTTGTTTGGTGATGTGCCACAGTTCGGCATTTGAGATGGTGCCAGTTGTTGGGCCAGTGTCTTCGTAAGATGCTTCTTAGACAGTTGTTGACGAAGACCTGGATCTTGTGTGACACAGCTTTTCCGACCTTCCGGGTTTCACAGCCGTTCAGTAGGGCCGTTTTCACGTTGGAATTCGGAAGGCAAAGTTTTTTGTTCGAAAGTCCGTTATTGGCTTAATCTTATCTTTAGACAATATTGAGAAACTAATTTCAATATTTTTTATTTTGGTTCAGTAGTTTGGATTTTACAACGTTTCAAAGATACGGTTTTATGACGTCACGCGACGGTCTGCATATTGTTGGCGGTCAATGCGGTCATAGGAACAAAACATTTTAGCGCATAAAAACAAAACTACTGGACCAAAATAAAAAATAATGAAATTAGTTTCTCAATATTGTCTAAAGATAAGATTAAGCCAATAACGGACTTTCGAACAAAAAACTTTGCCTTCCGAATTGAATAAGCGGATCTTCTTGGTTTTAAGAATGCTAGGACTTTTCCAGATGTCCTTTAGTTGGGCAAAGGCTCGTCTAGCTTTTTTGATACGCCTTTCAACATCCCGTTCAATCCCTCCTTGCGGTTGCACCTACACGTTAAAATTCTATTGGACTGAATAAAATTCCATACTGTATGGCCGCTGGCGGTCTATCTGAGTTCATCACGTCTGGCATCAAGAGCAGCTCTTCGTCTGGCATCAAGGACAGCTCTTCGTTTGGCCGCGAACTCGGGGATGTTTGATTTGTATATAGATTTAACGGTTTCACTTACTTTTACTTTTGTTTGATTTGACTGTATGCCGCCACACGGCTCGGTCTTCAGCCTGCTCTTCCCATGTCAAATGGTCGATTGCACAGCTTTTCATGTGGCGTTTCTGCACGTCCTTAAACCTAAGGTACTTCCCGTCTTTCTTGAGTTCCCATTCCTATGAGCATAACTATTTAAGAGCTATGCCGCTAACAAAGTGTGGTGCCCGAAAGGATATTCTCCTCAGCAGGCTAAATTTTTAATCGTTTACGCAGCTCGCTAAGTGACAGGAGCTTAGACGTGGTTAGTTGTTGATCCTGACTGTGTAGTCTGATTTTGTATAAGATAATTATATTTTTGGAGTTCCTTTATTCCTGTTATTTCATGATAACAATGCCAGTTTTTATTTCATACCTGTTAATAATGTCATATCCAGCCTATCCTTTCAGTTTTTCAGTGATTTATTTGATTATTATGAAACTTACAGTTTTATCTGTCGGAACCGGGTAGAACCGGGTTACCCGGTTCCGACTGCTCCCAGAACCGGGTATCAAAAATCTGGAACCGGAACCGGTTCTGCACGCCCTAATTATGACAGATTTATTCTCAGTTTTGTGTTAAAATTGTGTACAAAGCGAAGAATTTGTCAAGAAGACTCGAACGTTCAACACGCTATTGTAGCGTAGTGGTGTGTAAATGCATTTTTATTCAAACTTGCCTTCGTTAGTGATTTTAGATGTAAATACATTTTGACTTCTTTGAAGTAAAACTCAATACAGGCTATGATTTTTATGTTCTAGAATTTGTTAAGATTAATTT
The DNA here is from genome assembly GCA_949319315.1 of Zelleria hepariella. Classification (NCBI taxonomy): domain Eukaryota; kingdom Metazoa; phylum Arthropoda; class Insecta; order Lepidoptera; family Yponomeutidae; genus Zelleria; species Zelleria hepariella. The sequence goes on along the minus strand of OX439391.1, from coordinate 6,865,440 downwards.
AAAAAATAGTTTATCTATGTTGATTTGAACGGTTAAATTATTTAACTATAAAATAAATTAAATACGTAGATAATAATACATCTTATAGAATAATGGTTAGTCAATATTACAGAAATAACTTCAATCTCATAAACAGCGAAAAAGCGTAGTAGGTATATTGTAGTAACACTTCAGTTCCTGAATTTATTTATTAAAAGTAAGCAGAGCCCCAATATGTTGTTAGGAAATATTATTATTAAAATATAAAAATATAGATGGATGATGCAATTAAATATTCCGATATTTACGTAAAGAATAGGACAATACAAACCGACCTAAGGACACTTTTGAAAATAGCAAATATTATGTCAAATCCCTTGTAATAGATAATAGGACAATTTAAAACATTCATACCACTTCTCTATAAGGGGGCTAAGCTATGAATATATATTTATATAAAGTGATTACAGCAAGGTGCTTAGAGAAAAATATAAATGGAATCATGAGATGATTTATAAAACTATTCAAATAGAAATGAAAATGCCTTAAGTAATAAATAAGTGACGGTACTTATAAAACGTAGTCTAGAGGCAACAAGTGTAGTCTTCCATATTACTAGAACCACTGTTTTCTTGGTACAACAGATAAATTTAACAAAAAATATTTTTCAAAATGGCAATTAGAATACCTATGAAGAACCACAAAAGTTTCCAATTAAAGTAAAAACGTAGGTCCAGGAAACGCTTGCCTATTAGTGTGCCTTTTACTTGTATATGGATAAGTTAATATTTATTGACTTAGCTAAATTAAGAGATTCAAAGAGTTTATCTGTTGTTTATTAAATTATTAAAATAAATATTAAAAAGCTTCCTTAGGTTAGAAATCTTCTAGGCCCAAGTAGTAAAATAAATATTTAAAATAGGTAAAAATAATACAAGCGTAACTATCATCTCATGTTTTCCAGAACTGTTGGAAAATATTTGACGTCTAAAAGTAACATTCAAAGTCGTCACGTCTTGATAACTATTAAGACTGTAAAATTCATCAAATCGAATTTATTGTACCTACTTTCATAAAACTTTGTACGAAATTTATCTCGGAAAATAATAGGTACTTAAAAGAAAAATTTGGACTTAAAAATGGTGAGAGGCTAAAGTAGTTTCATGATAAAACTTTTGATAGTCAATTTAGCCAGTGCCTAAAAGCTTCATTATCTTGACATTTTATACCTGTAAACAAATTAAATAATATTTCTATTTATCACAACCAAAAGCGATTTAAATTATTTAGTTTTTGTTATTATTTTGGTTTAGGATACTCTAAAAGGATGCTATTAAGCTTAAGTACTATCCATTTATTTAGATAATGATTTGTATGATGTCAAGAGTTCAATATATATCTATATATGTATATCATCGATTGGTGCTAAATTATACTTAAGAGAATGTTACATACAATGTAACATTTATAAAAAGGTCAGTTGATTGTCCTGAAAGTATATAGTTTGTTGATATTGTTGTTTTAAATTATATAATATTTATCTTGTTTCAAAGAAAATTGTATTAAACCTTAATACAATATGCTAAACTTCAAATAATGTATTTAATATAGACAGGCGGCTTATGAACAGTCAGATTCACCATGTTCGACATTTTATTAATAACTTTTATGCATGAAATAGTTTATGATGCAGCTCATAATAATATGACATTTATTCTGTTAGAAGGCAGCACAGTCGCTTAATACCCACTACAAAATATAACATAACATAAGCAAAGGATTTTCGAATAACATTTTAGATGATTCAAGCATTGTGAAACAGTATACATAGTTACGAAGATACAATAATAACACTTTCATATTTTTCTCAAACTCAAACCTTATAGAACTTTTGAATAAATTGCATACTAGTAAATTATACTTAGCAATGTTTAACTTCACAAGGTATAGGATCATTAGCCAAATGTTTAACACATATATATTTTTCTTTTTTCTTATCAGCACATAGACAATAGAAAATGCAAAGAGTAATATTTAGACGATTTTAGATTTGACAGTTACAGCATATAGTATTGTTAATGAAATACAATTATAAGGTGTTAATTACTATTTTTAGAAACTTTAAAAAAGATAATAAAGTTACAGAAAATATAGATAAATCTTTTCAATCACTGTTGTCGTTTGTTAAGTTTCTTTGTTGTTGTTTATTACTTTTTATTCACTATATTATTATTCTTGTTCTTTTTAAATTTATGTAATTAAGTTTCTATTGTGATTTTATAAATTCTTATTTTCTGTTATACCTTCTTATCTTATGTCATGTACTTACCGTAAATTTTGGTACCGTCTAAACTTGGAAATATAAATTCATCCGAGCAAGAGTTGGCGTATATTTTGAATCTGTGGCGCATATATTTGACTCGACACAGATTTAAAATGCTGTCAAACATTAATTTTGACAAAATTCAACATACATTAGTGATCGTCAGCAACGATTTTCAAGAAAAGTTATTTTTAAATAATAAAATAATGTAACAGTAGCAAAGTAACAACACGGGTTATTAGTAAAGAATAGATATTAAAATTAAGTTTAGATGTAATAATATTAGTGTTGTTAACAAGGAGTGAACATTTTGAAATATAGAAAGCTTTATTAGTCACGAAGAAAGGACTGTTCATTCAGGTATGTTATCCTACCAATAAACTACTCTGCGTTGTAGATTGTGTGTTTAGAGCTAGACTATGTTTAACACGCTTTCTATGTTGCTCAAATTTGCGCTACTTATGTTTTAAATGAAAGTATTTGATCAGTACAAATGGCTTTGGTAATTAAATATCTTTCGGTAGACGAAAAATGTGACAACCCCACATGAACTCAAAGAGGCTAAATGATTTCATATTGTTATTTTACTTTCATTCACTTTTTTTGTTTTTGTCATAGGAACCTAGATACTAAGTCTATCTTAAAATTATGTTTTATCCCATAAAACGACTCGAATTTTACTTACTGCTTCAATCTTGAGCCCACCTCATGTGATCTTAATAACTAAGTTAGCCGAAATGTTATTTAATTTTTTTATCTACTTACAAAACTTGCCGAAATAGTTCCAAATGCAAACACTTGAGTCCTATTATGTCATAGACTAATGTTCTTTTTTTGTTAAATATTTTTTTAATTTATTTGTTAGATGATAGGAATATTTATGTAATTTAAGCCGTTGACTGCAGCTATTTCAGTTGTTTGAGAATATTAGTTTGGTTTTATTCAAATTAGGATTAAATAAAGCCGTGCTCGCTTCAGCGAACATAGAGATCACGTAGTTATCTATCCTTATATTTTCATGGGTTATTTTATATGCTCATTTCGCTCCACAGTATGTTTTACATAACGTAAACCTTACATGTTTTGTTTTAATTCATGATGTAATTTTTCATTCTTTTGAACAAATAAATCGTAATTTATTTTGATTCGCTTCTTTTATTTTACTGTTTTATGTTTAGTTACACCGGTTCTGAATGGCTATTGGTAGATGCTCAATTTGCAGGATTATTTGCACGTGAAATACATACAGTTGATTTTAATCATCGTAGGTATCATTTAGAAATCATAATTTTAGCCGGAAGTAGTTGATGTTTTCTTAAGTTTAGACTTTATCTTTCTAAGAGTTCTCTATCGATCATTGAACCTAAGACACGGATTGTTGTTGATTCCAGGACGCGGCACACCTGACTCCGACCACAAGGATATAAAATATGCGCCTTCACCCACCGGCGAGGTCAAGATAAGAGTCAACCCAGCCACGCAGGCCACTACATCCAACTCCGGCGACTATCAGAATGACTCCATTAACAACAACACCCTACAACCAGGCGGGAACATGCAGAGGCCGACCGCCAGGAGACGAGTTCGGAGAAGAGCTAACTCTGCATCCAATGACCCTGCTGAACAGTTGACTGAGATGTCAGTCAGAGGCCTCAACTTATTCCGGTACGCTTCAGTGAATGAGGGCGTCTACCAATGCACCGAATGCGCGAAAGAGAACATACAGAAGACGTTCAAGAACAAGTATTCATTCCAGAGACACGCGTTTCTTTATCACGAGGGGCAGCAGCGAAAAGTGTTTCCTTGTCCTGTGTGCTGTAAGGAGTTCTCAAGACCGGACAAGATGAAGAACCACATGAAAACAACACACGACTGCTACGTGCCTAAGGATGCCTACGCTCCTCATGCGTACTACTTGATACCAGGCATGGAGGGCCAATTGCCTCCGGGGCTGAAGATGGAGGCGATGGGGTCTCCACACGGCTCCACACCCTCGCACTCCTCGCCTGACCCAACGCATGTATAACGAACATAGCGTAAGACAACAATATTGTATTAAGGACTTTTTGTGCAAGAAGAAACTTCGCCAAATGTGCCTTTAACAACGCCTTAATTTTAAAGTTTTTACGTTGATGTTTAAAGGGAATTTACATAAAAGTATTTGTTCTATTTTTGGAGTAAAATTTAAAAATACACCTAAGTGCGTTAAAGCAACGGATGGTGTTTGTCGTAATTATCATAAACTTTAGTAACTATATATTTCCATTGATACTGTTATGCATTTACTCTTTCGAGTTTGTTACACAGGGACAATAAATAGGTACGTCTTTGCAAATAATGGTTGTGCAAATTTTAGACAATAATATGTGTAATTCACAATATCAAGGCCAGTTACGCAATAAATATGCAATTAAAATATTATAAGTGTAAGTAGGTGCTGAGGAGTTTGCCTTTTCGTACATGCAATATTTAGTTATTGATTTCATTAATATACGTAAGTCCCATGACGACACATTGGTCCTTGGGTTCATACGCCAAAAAATATATGCACATTATTAGATTTTATATCGAGCTAGATAGAAGTGTTTCCCTTCATACAAGTTTCTGTTATTTACTTGACAAATATTCCTTAATTTTTATTGCAAAGTGTTTTGTGTGTTGAAAGTAATTGTTCCATTAATATAATACATAGTACATGACATATTTAATGTTTGATGCATGTATTATATTGCAAATTTGCAACGCATTCGGATTAAATAAGCCCATTAGCGACGGACGACCTAGGAGTGCCATAGCACATAATTAAATTAGTTTTTTATTACCTATTTTAAGAAATATTTCTACTCTTGATTACTTGATTCTTTTAGAATTTAACGTGTTCTAGCGATGCTAGAACCGAAACAATAAATCAGAGTTCTTCCATTTATAAGGAAAAAATATATTTTATATTAGTGAAAATACTAATATCCAAGTTTATTAATAAGTTCACGTTTGAGAAGTTTACAGTAAAAAAATGGTTTTATGTCCTAAGGAAGGAACAGACCTTTATGTTTATTTGTAAGATTGTATAGTACTGGTCGTTATAAATTGTGTTTCTGTATTCTAAGATTTAGCGCACAACCTAACTGAAATAGTTGATAAATATAGATTCATTATGTTAAGTTTATTAGGAAGAGTTTTTAGCTTAGATTATGTTCGTGTATATAATTAAGAGTACATATTATTATATTCATATTTTTAGAGTTATTATCCGCCGTGAAGGTATTAACAAACACAGTGTGATTTTATGTAAGTATATCTGCGCCAGTCACTCGCACAAAAAATATTCTACAGTAAAATGTTCTGAAACATTTTAAAACTAAAGACTTTAATAATTTAAGTTGTTTTTCGACAATGAATCCATGAGTATTTTACTGTTTAGTCTGCCTATGCCGAAACTTGGTACCCATTTCTATATTTTTTTAAATAAGTATTTAACATACCTTAAGTTGGATACTTACAAGAATCTTTTGGAAGATTGGACATTTTTTCGTTATTTCTTTTTCGTCTTTATTTTTTGTAGTATTTTATTTTGTGATATTAGCGCTAACTTAGTTGGCTTCATATTCATTGTTGATTTTTATGATACTTTCTTAACTTTTTTTTCTAACACTAGCTGCAAGGCGGCATAATATTTTAAATTCATAATTTACGTCGCATAAATCAATATATATTTTTAATAAATAGCATCAAGAATATTATCTACCTTATTTTGTATTTAAAGTGCAATGAATAAGAAACATTAGTGTATAAATCAGTGTTGATTGTTTAATATTTTATGATATGAATACCTACCTATATTTTACCTACTTATACTTGCACAAACAGATTTCGTAGATAACTAATGATGATAACGTTTTTGTTATTAATTATCATGCATAACTATCACAGTTTTTCTACCTCTGATCTTTTCGAAGGTATTATGTACTAGTTTCACATTTCAATTATGCATAAGGTACTATGCAGTTTAGTTTCAATACATAATTATCTACCTACTTACTTACTAATTTTCCAAAATTACTTTTTAAATCTTCTAGATATTGTTCATGTTCATGACTTGTTACAATGTTTGTGAGCCAAAAGTGTAAAGGTTTATCTAAATTAACTCTGTTAGATGATAAATAATTTTATAGTTTCTCCGATAGTATATGAATAATAATTATATACTTACATATTATTGGTGAAGTATCTCATATAAAACGTTCATTAAACAGAATAATTGATATGTCTATTGTATTGTAGCAAATATCAAAGCTTTAACAAAAAATCTAATGAAAGAAAGATAATTAGTTTATTTTATCCTTATCAAGACAGAAGTAGTTTGTTTTTTTAAATAATAAAGATGATTTACCATAGGGCTTAAAACTATGAAAAAACTGTAACAATACGAGTAATCCAAATAAAAATATAAAGTATAATAAATCTATTATTTCATCTACTGTTTAAGGATACGGCCTTCTTTTTATTTGTAACATGTGCCTTTAGGTCTCTAAGTTGTTGTTGTTCGACATAGCAGTCATCTTACTTTATTGTTAGACATTTTCCATACATCCGTAAAAAAAATACTAATCCTTTTTGATGTCTCTAGTCTAAAATGTAGATTATTTCAAATCTAAAATTTATAAATGGCTTTGGCAACCCTAGCGACATCTGTTAGCGAAACCATATTCTCTTAAGCTCTTAATTGGTAAAGCAAGACTTTGTGATTCTACTTTAAATATTTCAGAACCAATGTTTGTCAGCGACGACGGCGAGGTGGAAGATAACACCATGCCCATAATATCTCTAGAATTACTATCGAGTACCGAAAATAGCATAAACCATGAACACACCGATGAACAATCAGAAATCGCCGAACCAAATTTGGAATCCAACACCACTGGAGTACATTTACCTACGAAAAAAGAAAGCGGGGACTCTGATGAGACGGGGCATCACGAACAAGATTCTCCGAAGCCCAGGCATGATAACATGGAGTATCTGACGAGGAGCGATGGCAGCGTGGTCTGTAAGATATGCGGGGAGATATTGCAGAGCAGGACTCATTGGTATAGACACAAGTACAAACGGCACGTGATCCAGCCAGCGCCACCGCCACTGACTCCAGCGCCGCTCTTTCAGTGTGACCAGTGCCTCGTGTTCTTCAAAAGTAGAAAAGGTAAGCCCCACCCAAGGAAAGATTCATAAAAAGCAAAAGAAGGGCCAAGTACAGTTGGAAACAAATGAAATATACATAGATAGGTACCTAAATAAATATGAAGACGACCAGCGGGTGCAACCCACTGAGACTTTGGAACCGCTGGTCGAACTAGGCAGTATAGGAATTGGTTGGTAACTGAGCTCATAGTTAAAATATACGAATTACGAAGTATAGTATAAGTAGGTACTAACTAACAGTCTTATTTATAAAGTTATAATCATTATACAGCTGTTATCGGAGGTCTGACAAACTGGTTATTTGTACGCTAAATACGAAAAAAACAATAAATAAAATTAAATCAATAATTAATCAACAATATAAAATCATATACAGGGCGTCCCACGGCGATGCCACATGGAGGGAAAGTACCTTAAATATTGTAGATGGAACATTTTACTGAAAGAAGACATTATTTTAATTTAAAAAACAATTTAAACTGTATTCATAGATATTGAAATAATTACATGGTTGAACCGGGAATCGAACCCGTTACATGAGAAAAAATTATAACCCTGTAGTTTTATCATACCGATCGAAAGGCTTCATGATAAGGATAATTTTTTGCTAAATAACATAGTGTCAGAAATAAAAGGAAGACCATGAATTATAACATTTACCTGGTAGTATGCAACAAATCGAGCCGTATCCTGAGCCGAAAGACGCGTAAAATTTTGTCCATCGCAATGCGGCTGGCTGATTATAAAGAAATAATTCAAAAATGTGTTTCATTTTCATACTTTTAATCTTTTGTTACTGTGATTTTCATTGATACATTGATTAATGTTGTATTAAAAATGTTAAAATTCATGGTCTTCCTTTTATTTCTGACACTATGTTATTTAGCAAAAAATAATCCTTATGATGAAGCCTTTCGATCGGTATGATAAAACTACGAATAATATTTTTTCTCATGTAACGGGTTCGATTCCCGGTTTAACCATGTAATTATTTCAATATCTATGAATGCAGTTTAAATTGTTTTTTAAATTAAAATAATGTCTTCTTTCAGTAAAATGTTCCATCTACAATATTCAAGGTACTTTCCCTCCATGTGGCATAGCCGTGGGACGCCCTGTATAGGGTGTTGTTTTGGTCAGTAACACCCGAGTCAGGGACGATAGTTTGAGCAAAGCTTGAAACTACAAACAAGATCTTTTTTTTTCCAAAATGTTTTTGTTGCATAAATCACCTTGTTCAAGTTGTTCTATGTTTAATAACAGCGACGTGTGCGGACACCCCCGCTTTCTCAAAGCGCGCGCGCGATGTTGCGACTTGCGCCCGACTCGCCGCTTGCGTTAGTGTAATAGTACGGGCGGCCACAATGAAGAATACCATCAACTTTTGATTTTTATCTTACCATACACTGTATTAAAAATGGAAAATTTGGGTGATAAAAATTTTTTGATACGACTTATAGTTCTCGAGATATTTAATTTTAAACTACCTGTGCGACGGGCGCGCGGTCGTCAGCTGCTGTGTGTGACGTCACAACTCCACACGCACCCGACACATACACCGTAACACTCATTCAAACGGCTGTATCTTTGGAACCGTACTAGGTAGCCAGTTGAAATTTTCAGAGATTATGTTTTATTATAGTGGATTACCAAATCAGTAATAAAAATTAAAAAATATTAAAAAATAAGAGGGGTCCCCATACAAAAAACGTTGTTTTATACTTTTTGCTCTATAGAAAAAACGGTAAGACATACAAGCAACAAACTTGGTATGATTATAGGGCTTACTCCATAGTATAACAAAATAATATAAAAACTGGCCAAGTGCGAGTCGGACTTGCGCACGAAGGGTTCCTTACCATCTATAAGAAAGGTGAAAAAATCACAATGAAGAATACCATCAACTTTTGATTTTTATCTTACCATACACTCTATTAAAAATGGAAAATTTGGGTGAAAAATTTTTTTTGATACGACTTATAGTTCTCGAGATATTTAATTTTAAACTACCTGTGCGACGGGCGCCCGGTCGTCAGCTGCTGTGACGTCACAACTCAACACGCACCCGACACATACACCGTAACACTCATTCAAAGGGCTGTATCTTTGGAACCGTACTAGGTAGCCAGTTGAAATTTTCAGAGATTATGTTTTATTATAGTGGATTACCAAAGAAATAATAAAAATTAAAAAATATAAAAAAATAAGAGGGGTCCCCATACAAAAAACGTTGTTTTATACTTTTTGCTCTATAGAAAAAACGGTAAGACATACAAGCAACAAACTTGGTATGATTATAGGGCTTACTCCATAGTATAACAAAATAATATAAAAACTGGCCAAGTGCGAGTCGGACTCGCGGACGAAGGGTTCCTTACCATCTATAAGAAAGGTGAAAAAATCACAATTGTTGTATGGGAGTCTCCTTAAATGTTTATTTTATTCTGATTTTTGGTATTTGTTGTTATGACGGCATTAGAAATACATCATCTGTGAAAATTTCAACTGTCTAACTATCACGGTTCATGAGATACAGCCTGGTGACAGACTGACGGACAAACGGACAAACAGACGGACAGACAGACAGACGGACAGACAGCGGAGTCGTAGTAATAGGGTCCCGTGTGGAACCCTTCGGGTACGAAACCCTAAAAACGGTCAAGCGCGACTCGGATTCACGCGCCGAGGGTCCGTATAACCAGTTTTTTTTATTGTATGGCGGTAGGGAACTCTCAGTGCGCGAGTTCTACTCGCACTTGGCCAGTTTTTTTGTGTGTTTAGTCAGGTCATTTTTCATTTTTCAAAGTCGTCATCCATAGCTAAGTAAGAATATATTATTTAAAGTACAAACCCGTGCTAGGGAATATTTTAAACAGAGCTTGCGGCTTTAAAACCTGTCCCAAGCGAATTTTTAACGTTATAAATAAGTAATATTATATTAAAACACTACTGTAACACTGACTAAACACACATAAAAACTGACCAAGTGCGAGTCGAAATCGCGCACTGAGAGTTCTGTACCACCATACATTAAAAAAAACTGGTTATACGGACCCTCGGCGCATGAGTCCGAGTTGCGCTTGACCGTTTTTTATATTTTTTTGTTATACTATGGAGTAAGTCCTATAATCATATCAAGTTTGATGCTTGTATTTCTTACCGTTTTTTCTAAAGAGCAAAAAGTATAAAACAACGTTTTTTGTATGGGGACCCCTCTTATTTTTTAATATTTTTTTATTTTTATTATTTCTTGGGTAATCTACCATAATAAAACATAATCTCTGAAAATTTCAACTGGCTACCTAGTACGGTTCCAAAGATACAGCCGTTTGAATGAGTGTTACGGTGTATGTATCGGGTGCGTGTTGAGTTGTTGTGACGTCACGCGAGTTTGCCGCGCTCGCGCGAAAAACTCCAAAAGGACGGAAACTAAAACCGACGTAACTTTAAAACTACTGGCTCGATTTGAATGAAACAAAAACAGGTGTATTTCTAAATTTTTAGGCTACACGGTCATAAAGTTTCAAGTGATTTAACAGACCTACGGACATTCTTCATTTAAGTATTTTTCACTGACATATTTTTTTTTTTTTTCTGGCTTCAGTGTCGTGTAAATAATCACCCCTGAGCCGGGTGTAACTTTACAAAACAACACCCTGTATAATAAGTTGAAAAAATTCACTCGGGACAGGACTTGAACCCTAGCACGGGTTAGTGCTTTAGAAAAAACAAAAAGTAATATAAAATCAAATATAAGTCAAATAGTTAATAAGCTTTTTAAAAGTTTTTTTTAAAATAAGACGGTAACTATTATAATGTAGGCAGTAGTGTTGGAGTACTGGACCAAATTCGACTGGTAGAGCACCGTACTCAGAACTGGAAAGAGTTTACCGGCATAAGAGAGTCTAAAATCGATATCTTTGCAAATCCTCCCATTTGCTCTTCCAGGCTACATCGGCCACTTAGCTAGCAGACATAGCGAAACGTTGTCCGATGCGAATCCAGTGCTCACTAACACGCAAGCCGAAGCGTCCGCGAAAGAGGCATCCCAAACGAGGCCGAAGGAAGATAAACCCATTCCAGAGCAAGACCCTACTACAGCGCTAGATATGTTACCAGACCTAACCGTGACAACCAGCGCGACAAGACAGGCTGTCAGAGCTGGTATCGAAGCGAGAAAACCCTTCAGAAGAGGTATGGATAAAGCAGGGTAAACCGAATCCAATAAGAGTGTCTTTAGGGAAGCCCATCATCATCGTAAGCAGAATCTTATTGGATTCGGTTTAACTATCTACTTATATCAATTTAAACAGTAACAATCAGTGGAACTACCAAAATAATGTAGGTTATCGGATTGTCGGAAAGAACTCTACCAAAATCGTTTTCAAGCGAAAGAATGATAGAAACACTGTAAGTTAGAAACCCCAATTTTTGTGCCAAAGGAATGTGCCCAAATATGATAAGATAAAAAAAAGAAAAAAAAAAACACATATTTTTTTACAAATAGCAGTTTCAGTGATTTTGGAGCCTAAAGGAAGGTGATCCCTAAGCTTAGGAACTCCTTTGGAGAAATGCGTTAACTCTCGCTTTTAGCCAGGGATAACCGGCGGCGTCATCATGACTATTCAAAATACTTTTTCCCACGCCTTCCAGGTCTCGACGGTCCGGAAAACCCCGTGGAGTACGACGAGCGGCGCACGCGCGAGGAGATCATGGTGGCTTCCATAATAGACCGCGTGAGGCGCGAGTGCGAGGAGTCGCAGGCGCAAGGCTCTGGCGGTCCGGCTCGTCGCGGCTACTCTCGCCGGACAACCGTCATGCACACTTAGCGCCGCCCGGTCTAGGCGGACGGCCTAGCTCCCTCAACCCAACATAGTTCCAAGTAACTCGTATTACTTTCATCAACGTATGCACGATGTCTCAATTGCATACGTCGGTCTTGCGCATGGATACAGCATTCATTTGATGGGGATGACGGGATCGCAATGTGGCGTAAAATGTAAGTAGGTACGGCGCCCCTAGGCTGACGGTCTAGTGCCTTGAGTCTCAATATAGTTCCCAGAGACTTTCGCAATACTGTCATCATGATGTCTCAGGTGCATACTTTGGTATTGCGCAAGAATATACCAATTCACGCGATGGGGATGTTGGGGCAATATGAGGCTATACCGTGCACGTAGCGGAGCGACGCCCCATCTAGGCGGTCAGCTTGTTTCTTGCAATTTTGTCATCGCACTGGGTGCGTAGATCGGTCTTGCTTCCAAAGCTCGATGGCACACGATACATTCAATCATGCCAGAGAGGTGCAGAAGTTGTGCGCAGAAGGTTTCAGGATCACAATCAGTATACGCAAGCTTGAAATACGCGCCCGATATCAATTACAAAAATCCTGCCGGAAGTTTGGTCTCCACTTTCATAGGATATCTCAAGGATATCTCTATGGGAAGCGAAGACAAAAGCCAAGTCTGCGGATGCCATCTTAGGCCAGCTGAGTTCCGAGCTAAATTACTGTGGCCAGCCCCGGATCTACGAGTTTTTCGAACCGGGGCAGACTTGATAGTGGCGCCCCCTCTCTCCAGCGTTTGAGATAAATTACTTTAAATAAACCCCGGTTAAAAAAACCCAGGGGGGCACCCCTCCCCCCAAGATCCGGGGCTGCGGCATCCCGTTTTGGAGGGATGGGCAAGCTAGCGCTCAAATGTTGATAGTTCCTTAAGGCCCGGTTTCTGAATTGAGAATTTTGCTAAGCAAATACTTTACTATTGTTCTGTCACGCTCTTTTGTGAGAAATCTGCAGACAGGACGATACTTACCCATTCGTTAGCGAATTTCTCAATTCAGAAACCGGCAGTAAGTCCCGGACCTTCTTATCAGTAGCTGCGTAGCAAGCATCTCAAGCGTACTCCTGCACTGGGTTTGAGTCTGATTCCTCAATCAAAGAACCGGCGATCGGAGAGGAGTCATAGAAAGAAGATTTAATGTGCTTGATAAGTTCAAAGGGTTATCATAGGCAGAAACAGAAAAATATGAAATGTCATGAGGTTTCGAAAATAAAGTTGAGCATTGTCCAGCAATATAAAGCAGACCTCTTTTGTTCTTCTATTATTAAAAAACATATGTTGCTCGATCGGTTAACATCTTAATTTCCTATGCTATAATAACTTAATTAAGCCTATTAGGGTAAATGGCCTAACTTACTATACAAATATTTCAATCTGTGTTTCATGTTGTAAGCTCATTGTATGTGCCAAAAGTATATTTGTTGCCAATTTGTCATTAATCGAAATTTAGGTGCCAAAACTGTCCATTTTGTAAATTATTGCATAAGTATAAGATAAGGTAACTATTTTTGCCAAACTTTTATTCGGTGTACTTATTGTAAAATATGTGAAGAGATAGATAAATGTCTTTGTGTCAAGTGTTTTTAAATATTAAAAGTATGTAGATTAAATAATAAACGAATTTTAAGTTATTGGCAAAGTATTGTTGCAAAAAATACTACTTAGGTACCAGGTAAGTATTAATGAAGATGGTTAGCTTCCCATCTTGTTTTGCTCAATACTGATTTTGTTGTTTTTATTGTTAATGTTTTTCAGACTTTTATGTTTGATTTATTTCATCTTTATCTAGAAATTTAATATTAAGTTTTAATCATGAGAAGAGAGACTTGAATACTAAAAGATTAGTTGTGGAAGACTATGTTTTAAGTACCTAAGTATTACCTACTTGGTTAATAAATAGTTAGGAGAATATACTGCAACAATTTGAGGTGGGCAAAAACACATACCTTTTCACTGTTGTAAGTGTTAAATGTAAAAGATGTAAATACCTACCACAACATCACATTACTTCTCTCTTTGTGAGAAGACTTTGATTATTAATGTGCCAAGCTAATTTTTATCACATTTATTTAGACAAGATTGTAAATAGCATGTATGGTTTCGGACTGATTGTAAAATTTTCAACTTATTCTTAAAATCTGTGATGTGATGATGATACAAGAAATAAATGGTTACTTACCTACATAAAAAAAATGTTCCTGTAGAAACTTTGTTTCAATAAAAATAATGCTGGAACTGTGAATGTAAGAGCTCGTACAGTGACCTGGGCGAACAGCGACCTGAGCGAATTGATAGAATGATAGTACATAGGTAGTACAGGTATCGTCACGAGTTATGAGCGCTCGACGAAACTGGTGGGGATTTCTGCGCAAGTGTGTACAATCGCGCGCAAAATGTCTAATATCCACGCGGGATCTAAGACTGACGCTGAGCTGAACTATAGTTGAGTGAGATACTATAAAAATCGGAGAAACTGACTAAACTTAACGATTTAAAGTATTCTTTGCCGACGTTATATTTTAAATGGTTTTCTATACAATAATCCTGACATTACGATAAAACGGGTGTAAAATCAATGAAAAATTATCTCAATCCAATATTATTGTACTCAATAACTTTTTTGAATCTTTCTGAACCGTCTTTTTAAAACATTTTGTTTCGGCATTCTTTCTGCGAGGAAATAAAAAAACGTTTTGTGTGACTGTACCCCGAGGCTGGAGCGACTGATCTACCAATCACGCGCCCGCGCTCGCCGGCGACCGCGCCTCTCCGTCGCCCCCCGCGTACCCCACCAAACAGACCGAAAAAATGAGTTCTGCGCCTCGTGACGCGACCTGTACCTACCTATAGAGTCATAAGGTGCAACACTGTTGTCGGCACAATCTGGGGCCTTAGTCTGTAACACAATGGCGTCTCAATGGCGACCTCGGTAGAAGGACAAAACCGGGATTTTTTCGTTGCTCTCCTACAACCAGCAAACTAATCCTTTAGGATTAGACTCATAATATTCTTTGCTGTACTACAAAAACATTGAAAGGACCGACACTGGACCGACAGCATCAATAAATCGTAATTAAAACCGTCAACCGGAAGCCCATTTTGGCACCATTGTGTTACAGGCTAAGGGCCCTGGGTAGGAACCGACCTTAGCCGTTCGTCATCAAAATACGGACGTCTTGGGGCCCCCTTGTATGTTTCAACCATGTTTTACCCCACGGGCACTAGTCCCCTAACCCTCACCCGCACCCAACCTGACCCACCAACTTACTTGGTTGTTCAGGACGCCGGTCGCCCAAGTCGCAGTCGCGCAAGCTGTAGGTACGAGCCGGCTGTTTTCGTGTTTCTTTCCTTCTTTTCATCTAAATAACCCTTTCGCCTATTTTTCGGAACGATAAGGCAGATTTCATATTAGCTTAGAGGTCTAAACCTAGATTGTGAAGCTGATGCATAGACTTACTGATGGATGTGAATGATAGTACTCACCGACGACGAACTTCTGTAGTAGTTGTGTTCTAGGTAGGTATGTTCTGCATCGCTGAAGAAAGTCCTTTATGAGGGAACATCGAGGACCTGCAGTCATTGCACGCATGCATGCAAAACTTTTCTTGAACTTTTCTTTCGCGCATTTTCATTTCGATCAACTGTCAAAGTCAAAGTGACAATTGGTTATCTGTGAAATAATTAAATCAAGCACGCACTTTGCCGGAAGAAAGAAGGCACCCCGCCCCGCCTCAGAAGCACAGCACTTAAGTCAGAATAAATGCGACGTGTGATTTCATTAGAATCTAAAATAAAATTACCTTCGTATGTATGCGGAGAAAAAACCGAGGGTCGTCCTGTTCCAAGGTGTTCTGTGGCCGTCATTTACTGAGCTAGGTATCCGTGTTCAAATGCGTTTTTTGACATTTTCTTCTTCTGATCTGTGAAGTGAACTAAACTTGTTTTGGTTTGGTTTGGTACCGGTGATTTTCTCATTTTCTAATTTAACTTATTGTTAACTTACATATTCGCACAAATAAAACTGGAATCGTTAAATTAACAAAGCAACAACGTTTCTAAGCAGTTTTGAACAATGTTTCAAGTTCTACGATGTTTCAAATGTGAAGTTTTTCAGGTAAAGTATATAGTCTCTAACTTCTTATTTCAACCACTTACAGCCATTGTACTTATTTTAAACTATATAACGTAGCCTAGGTATTCTACTAACAGGCACCAACTCCACTAATCGTTTTGTTGCATAAACTTTACAAATGTAACATCCTACTTTAGCGGTTATATTACCGGTTGGTGTCAAGTCCAAGCCACAGCCATACTCTGAACTTGCTAGAAATACCGAAGTTACTCATCGCGCGCATATTTTTGTAGGTTCATCAAGTAAAAAAGTCAAATAGATGGCAGTGCAAAATGTGTAATGAGAAACAGTCTCATAAAAGACGCTATGGACTTGGCACTGCCAAAGAATGCCGGGTTCACGTCCAGAAATTAAATTCTCTTCGGGGAAATATTGAGTCGTCGAACGAAAATGTGGATTCACTTTCTGATAAGAACGAATCTGAGAAAGACGAGGTTGAAGATAAAAAGATAAAATATTCAGGCCAGAGCAAATGGTCCAGTTTTGTCAGTGAGGAAGAATCTGAGCATGAAGAAGAACCAAATAGTACAATGTATCTAAACAATGTAGAAGTGGTTCTGGAAGCACCGAAACGGAGCATGAAAAGGAAGTTTGGAAAAAACTCATTCGACAATACGCCCAAAAAGTTTAAAAAACAACACTGGAATCAAAAGTACAATGATGCAGACAGCGTTGAAGATACTATTGATGAACCTGAAGCACAGAGTACTGTGGAAACCATTAAAGTGGAATTAAAGCCAAAGCCTAAGCAAAAATTTGTTCCTCCTAAGGTCTCAGCAAAAACCAAGACACCATCTGATAAATCATCAAAATGGGATGATTTTACTATAGGTCATGTTGACAATGATTCTGGATTAATGTATCTGGACTCTCAGTATCAAAAAACTAGATTAGGTGATCAGCCACCACCTGAAAGTTATCCAACAAAAATTAATTGTGGAGATCATGTTCCTAAAGCGACGAAAATCAACTCTAAATGGGGCCAATATATAGATGATGAGAAAATATCTCAAAGTGCAGAGAAATTTAAAAATATATTTTCACTGTGTGATGATAATGAATTGGATGATGTATTGAACTTATAACTTGGTGTGTTTCGTTGATTTAGGTATGTACTTAAATAAAAAAAATACTTGCTTTTCCACGTTTCTTTTAATATTAAAACCATACACAGTTTCATCACAATGGCAACATTATAATATCACTTTGTAACATCTACTCCATAATATAAAGAGAACTACTACCATACAACAGAACTTGTACTGCCTTATTTACTTTAATACATAATATACAGTTAAATTTTTAAATAGCTCTATTTCTGAAAACTAAAATGTGATCTCCAACAACTTTTGTTCTATGACTTTTCTAAAGTCCTAGAGCAAATATTGTTGGAATTTCGGAAATCATATTTAGAAGTTGGCATGTTTGAGGATAATAAAGCTATTTAAAAATTGCTTTGTACAATAATGACTACAATGAGTTCCAAAGAGTATGAGAAGTTATTTTATTACATCAAACAACATTGCTCTTCAGTTTGTTGTATTGCTAAAAATACTGATTCACCAAGCAAGCAGATAGATGATTATATTTCTATCATCTCAAAGTAAAAAAGACATCAAATGTGAGACAGACAAATACATATATCGCCAATCGCCATTAGGAGAAGGGAAAGAAAAAATAAGTAATATGTTGTTTACATAGTAATAAAATATGTTAGAAAGTGAAGATGAACTATAATAGTCACAGCTTACAATGTCTAACCATTCTATCATGTATAATTTCAAGGCATAGGTACAATGCTATTAGACAAAAAGGAAGCCCTACAACATTCGATGCATACAATTTATGTCAATCTTAAGATTTCTGTCGATAATTTAATAATTCGTATAAATTATTGATCTTTTTTACTTCATTCATTCATACAACAGTCCTTATGGACCATCTCTCATGGGCTTTTCAGTGATACAATTTAATTTCCCAAGTTAATGCGTTGCAGACTAGATCACTGTGTGTCGCCGCCGATGCAGCTCTCTTGCTCTCGCATATCGTCGTCCGTAGCCGCTCCACCGCCATGACCTGGGAACAAAACAAATTTTAACATCTCAACTCAACCGGAGTATGTTTCGTTACTTGGCGTGGCGTATATTTCGTTACATGGCGTGGCTATCGAACTAAACACGAGAAGATTTATGGTTTGGCATGCTACTTAAGCCTTCGGTGTCAGTGCCGTCGGAAAGGAGAGAAGAGAGTTCTCTCTCTATCTCTATCTCTCTCTCTCTGTCGCTCTTTTGATACTATTGTAATACTTTTCTACTAAATGATGAGCATGACGATGATGTTATTTAATACAGTTGTGAAGGCGCTAGACCCGATATATACCCAGATGGTTAGGGTAAGGAGAGCCTAGACTAGAGAAAAATGCAGCAAAATGAAAATAAACCTTCACCTCTCATTATATCCAACGGAATCCCCCCTGGGAAGGTGCTGCTCATCGAAACGTCGATTTACAAACTCGTCGTTGCCTGCAAATATAATGAAACACCATTACAATTTGATTGGGTCCATACCTTTCCAAGAATAAGAGTCAGTTCTCAAGTTCTCTTAGCCGATATACAGGAAGGTACAGAAAGAACCCCTTACTTTGAGGGTTGGAGTGTGACGACCGTCGACACGAGGCACCCCGACAGTTCAGCAGTTGCTGGAGCTGATTGTGGAAGTAATCCTTCTCGGCTCCGGTTAGATACTTGACACGGTTTTGTGTCTCAAACGGATCTGGAAACACAATGTCCAACTTATAATAAAATATTTTCTTCAAACCTGTTCAAACTGGTGAGGTTAGCGTGACAGAGAAGATGTCTACGCATAACAGTAACAATGGGCGTAATTAATAAATTCATGGGCTGGATAGTGTCCTATAAAAATAATGGTTCTTCGAGTCCATTTTCAGAACTTACCTATTCGCAAGTTGTAATAAGTCACTAGGCCAGTGACGAACTCGCAGTACAAAAGGTTGTGCGTAGCGTTGATAGTCCTCACACAGTTGTAGGTGTTGTTGGAAGCGCTCATGCAGAAGCAGAAAGGCCCGGCCGTCCAGAGGGGGGCTGTGCGCCAGTGTTCGTTGTCGTGGCGGAAGCAGTTCATTCGCTCCGACTCGCATAGACGTTCAAGCTCGGCCTGGAAATGAGAAACGGGGTGTTATTCCAAGTAGGTAGGTACCTACCTAACTAAGATATTTCACGTATCCATAAAGTATCTCTCTTAGCAATGTAGCGTGCACTCGATTTTCAGAATACATTGCCTGTTGCGACTTGGTGATCAAATATTTTTCAAAATTTTACGCGATATTGTATTTCTAACTGTTAAAAGTCAGTCGTCTTCACTTTAGACCTTCAAAAACTCTCATTTCCATGTTTTATTCATCATACCTTCTTCTTAGCTTTCCGTAACTTCTTTCGTAGCCTTTGCTCTTTCAACTTCCGACGCTCCTCTCTTGCCCTTTGTGCAGCTTCCAAGTAAGCATTTCCGGGACCACGTTGTTTCCTGTTAACATTTTATAAGAATAGAAGAGAACATACAGAGGACAAACATAATTAGGCGATGAGGACTGAGTCAGTACCTAATACTATTGATCAATTTGTCAAAACTCCACCAGAAGTCACTGGGCAGGTTTCTCGCAAACAAAAATATTGGAAATCATAACAAATCTGGCTAGATACATTGCCATTCCATATAGCCTACTGGATACATCGCCATGCCATGAAGACTACTGGACTGCCGCAGGCTCATGATATATTGCGGAAATAAATAGTGTATGTTGACATCTAAAATCTTACCTATTTTCTTCGCAGTAACAAACATGCTTGTCTTCATTTTCAATATACAATGGGTGCAAGCGCCTCTGGAAAAAGTCTACCGGTCTACTGAATATCCCCATGTTGGGTACAGCTTCTCGGTTGGGGTTCCTGTTTTCAAACTCTGACGCATCCAATCTAGCAGGTCCCAGGCTCGAAGAGTCAGTCGTGGGAGTCTTAGGCTTAACAGTTGTTGGTGCACTCTGAACTGGGCTGTCTGTCTTAGTCCTATGAGTCGTAATAGCCTTCTCTACTTCTTGATTGAAGTATTTCACTGAACTTTCGTCAACAGTAGTGGACTGGTAGTTGTAATCTACATTTGGTTTTGTGACTGGTATGTGGCGACTGTATTCTGTAGTGGTATAATCGTCAACAGTAGTTATAGTGTTTTCTTCGATTTTGTCTATTTCAGTAGGATCGGTGTAGTTGTCCTCTATGATGATAGTAGTAACTTGGGGTTTGGGTAAGTCGTAATCTATTCTGTTTGTTGTTTGTATATCTAATGTGTCACTTTCAAAGGCTGCGTTACCTAGTTTAGTTGTCGTTTCAGTGATATTTTTCAGTTGTATGTCGAAAACATCGTCTTTTGTGTTTGCATTTATTGTTGGTAAGACGTACTCGTTTGAATGTCTTATCTTTTTATCTAATGTGGTTGCGTTTCTATGCTTAGGCTTAAGTCGATGTACCCTGTTCTTTCGGAAGTGTTCTTTGTGTGTATTGTGTACAAGAGACGTAAAGTTCTTATCAAAGTGATTATTCAACGATATGGGTTGAACAGTTTGAGTCTCAACGTTTGTTACACCACCAATAGGTTTGGCGGTTTTCAGGTGTCGTTTGATCTCCTTCAGGTCATCTAGTTTAGTACGCAGTTGTCTAATTTGATCTTCCAAACTCAACCTGTTGGTGTGCCAAGCTTTCAGATCATTGTATATCACTTGAGAACAGTTGACTTGTCCATCCTTTTCTACTTTACACTCCAACGTGGATTCGTTGCTGTTGACCAAAGCTTCATTCCTTCTCTTGTGTTTGTTGTGTTCCCAATGTTGCGCTCGACGTTTTATTCTCGTGTGTTCTATATTATCTTTGGTACGTTCATAAGCTTCTAAGAAAGCTTCAGTCTCTTTTATCAATCTATCTATTTTCTCGTTTATTTGTCTCGATTCCAGCTCATCATTGTACAGATTTTTGTAAGTTAAATGCCCGATGCTTGGATTCTCTTCGAGAATGGTGTCTACCGTGTTGGGTTCGAATACTTCGTTATCTAATGATCTTTTGCTTCTAGTTGCATTCTGGTTTGGAGGTAATCTCCGTGCAATTGTTCCATCCGTTTCCAATCGTGTGTAGACTAAGCCGCTGGGAGTGAAGCAAGCGCACTTTTTCGTGCTCATTTTTGGGTGTGCGACGGTTATTTCTGGCTGGAAAACAAGAGAAAGATACCGATCAGTAACAATCTAAGCTGAAAATCTAAAGTGGACAATAATACCTACTTCATATTTGCACTTGTGTCGTCGCCAGCGGCCGTTCACGAGCACACACTTCCACTTGCGTCCGGACGAGCAAGGGGCTCTTAGCTCTGCCTTCGAACACTCCACGGCTAAGCGGGCAGCCTTACCGCTTGCTATGCTTGCGTCAGATTCTGTTGGTTGAGGGAAGAGATTGAGATACAAGTAGCCGATTAACTTATTGCCGAACTATTGTTATATCTTATTGACTTTTTGTCTGAAGAAGTCATTGCTAGAATTTTCACCAATGAATCTTACTTTGATGTGTCCTATGTCCCGGTTATGGATGTGAATATTAAAGGCCAAGCAATATTTAGTTAACAAGAAGGTAAACAAATCCCCTCTTGCCATTTGCTTTTAAGTTTCTTTACACTTACGATCTAATGACTTTGCGCTGAGGTAGTTAGGCTGGTTGTTTAGGCTCATCTCTTCGGCGTCGAGTACTTTCTCCAAATTGGCTTCTAATAAAGGATTGTGGCTCTCATTTGTCACTAACGGTTCACCAATCTTGTCCCCTTCGCTTGTGTCTTTCTCTGTACTATCCTGTAAAGTAAGAAAAATATTGTCAGTGTCAGTAGTCAACTTTCAACCGCCAATACCAAGGAATGGAACAATTATTTCCTTTGACATTTTTGCTTTTAGATAATCTACAAAATTGGCGTTCTGGTGTGACCAGCTGGATCCTGTTTCGAGCGAAATTATGATCCCTAAACGAAGCACCCACAGCCTTCTAGTCATTCTTAATCGATTGGCAAAGTTAAGTAACATCGTCCGCCCATGGATGGGTGACCGCTAGTGGCAATAATATCTGCTTCGGAAGGCACGGTAAACCGTTGGTACTGGTTGTTGTTGATTAATAACAATCGTTAAGCCATGTCAGAGGCCCTTTAGGCTGCCTCAAAACTTTTATACTAGGGGTGGCCACTACCTCATACGTTTACCTACCTAACGGATGTTTCGTTAAAAGTAAAGTACCTACCTCATCATCGTCCTCATCCCCGTCCAGAAACCCGTCGTCGTCTTCCTCGAGCTCAAAGTCCGTGTCTTCTGAAGACAGCTCGTAGTGTTCGGCCATGGGCTGCGATGTCGACGGGTTCTCCATTAGATTCATCTCCCGGCTGTACTTCTGGGCGCGGAGGCGGGCTTCCGCGTAGTGGGCTTGGGTTTCCCGGCGACCAGAGCTGGAAGAAGAGAAAGAGAACTAAGGCCTTTGCATCTATTTGGTATGATCGACTAATAGCAGATTGTTGGGAGCGGCTGGATAATAATTTATCGATGTCGTCCGAAATATCGGCAAATCGCAGGCTAAAGGGAACTTGAAAGATGACCTTTTGCAAATAATTGAATACAAATACATCACGATTGTGTTAGACATGTCTCATAGATTATAGGGATAGGATTGTTCTCCTTTAGATGGTACCTATCTTTTAAACTTTGATTTCAGAGGTCTTTTGGGCGGCCTAAAAACTCTGACACCAGTGGCGGCCACTACCACACACGATTTCCTACCTACCTAACTTTGATATAAGACGAAACTGTATGAACCTGATATTGATGCTTACTTACGTGCTATCTCTGTGTTGTAACTTGCAATACTTACGAGTATAGATACGTATTTGCACACCTGCATACAAAAATACCCAAGGAGGTAATTTCAAAGCTAAGTGCTTGGGTGTTCTTACCTCTCAACAAGGAATGTGTCCGGCCAATGCGCAGTGGCTTGTCGCCGCCGCCGAGGTTGTAGCAGCGGCAGCAGAGAGCGTCCGTCCATGTGTGCGGGGGGCTCCACCCCTCCCATGTCCAGGAATGTTGGCGCCAAATCGATGTTTAGGACCAAGTCGTCCACGCTGGAAACAGGATTGATGGAAAGTTAGAAACTATCCTGGTCATTGAAGAATGGAGCTATGGGGCAGGCAGGCAGGCACTTAAAAATAATAGACAGACCGGCGAGCAAAACTTCGCTGAGACAGACTAATTTCACATTGATTCCAAAACAGTATGGATGGTGTGCTATGGAGCAAGGCAAATCACCATTTAGAGATATTCAACGACAATCAAACAAGGTAAAACGCTCATAGGACAATTTTTAATTCATAAAAAATGTGCTCTTCATTACCTACATGGTGCTGGCTGATAAAGCTAGGATGACATTTAAAAGTTTGTCCCAACTTTAACTAAACTCGTTCCAAATACTTAGGTTTCTATGATAACCTCTTTGCCTATAAAAAGTAAACTTACACAGTGCCGGGCTCCACGCCAGGGCCTCTCACGAGGAAAGGCACTCGAATATCGAACTCGAAGGGGAAGCTCTTCCCCTTGACTAGACCGAACTGCCCCAGGTGGTAGCCGTGGTCCGACGTGTACACCAGGTAGGTGTTTTCGAGCTCTCCCAGAGCCTTCAGCTCTTGGTATACTCGCTCTACGGCCTGAAAACAGAGATTGCCCAATCGTATAACTCCTTGAGATATGAAGCAATAAACGTTATGATTATGATAATTGGGTTCATGATCATGACCCTGTACCTATTCTCTAAAATTTAGCACCGTAAATAATCCCGTTTTCGTAAATGTCAAAGAAATATTGTTCATTTCAATAATAAGGCCCTTAGGGCTATTTTCGAGTAGGTAAATAAACTGGTTCCAGAATAATTTCTGGAGGCACTAACTCCTTATCGCGATAAACCGGCAGTTAAAAAGGCGCTTACCATGTCAACGCTCTGCAGCGTCTGCAATCGTTTGGTCATCAGGAGATCGGTAAACTGCCTATGGATCGGCTTCATCTTTTCTGTCACTCGCAGGATCCACTGCTTGTCGGGGTTCGGCGCCATGTCATATGTTGGTGTGCTGTGGAGATGATTTTCATGGTATACCGAAAGAATAAATATCGTTGGGAAGACGCGGTAGAAAGGGACCTGCGCGAGCTTCAGGTGGAGGATTGGAGTGAGTTAGCGCAGGACCTGACTAGACGAATTATTCTTCATTATGGGCTAGTTCTGGGGAATATCTAACACACAATTTTATTATTGTTGAAGGAAATTATTCCTTTTGCTTGCCAGTTGCTAGTTTCATTTCGATCTATTTTCATTTCACTATAGTATCGAGCTCGATATAATAGTCCTTCAGGCTACCCTTGACGCTATTGCGTTCATATGACGAAGTTTTTTAATGAATTTCTCTATGAATTCGCATAGCCGTGCTTTGCTTTTAAAATATACATTGCAATGTTTATTCAAAGGTAAGGCTATTTTTGTACAACACAAATATTAAATGAAAATTAAGTTTTGTAAATTGCCCCATATTGAAAAAAATTGCGCCAAGGGTAGAGGGGCGGGCTGGAACTGTATCACCACATGCACGGCACGCCACATTGGAGACTCAAAAAAATATGTTCACTATTGATCTTCCAAAGAAATAAATATTGAATTTCAATAATAATTTACGAGAGCCAGCTTGCTGAAGTAAGCTCACACACACATCGACAGAAAGAGTTCAGTATTGGCACTGTAATACGCACTGGGTAGATACGGCATACCCAAAACAGAACTTCGACTTTAGCTTGACAAAATTCTTACTCTACCTCGAAGACCCCCCGCTGCCGCATTCTGAAGCCTGAGGTCGTGTATCAACCTACATGGTTAGAGTAAACAGTTATAGATTCTGCTCTACCCAATTCGAGTAAGCACTCTACCAGTTTAATTTCGTAGTTTCGTAGTCTACTCCAATCCAACTCTATTCTACCAATTATGTCTCCATTGTTAGTATAGTTTCAAGCTTCAGCTTCATGATGTTTATAATTCCAGTGTACAGCTGGCTGGAAATTGGTTCCCCTGAATGTATAGTTCTTGAAGCTCTAGAAGATGCCGCGCTACGCATTGCGCAGGTTATAATGTATGGCGGCTATACAATAAAAACCTTAATCGCAACTCGAGTCGCGATGCGACGACAACTTCAGGGCGGACTAGATGTTTGGCGAGAACTATACCTCTGTCCTTTTTCATACATCTTTCGAGGACTGGTTTCACGACCACACAATACGCAAATATTTGAATACTAAACGAACGTCTCGCGTCGAAGCAGCCCTTGTATTCTCTGGCAGGCCCATTTACCTAGGGCGCTCTTAACTTATTTATGGATGCATGGAAAATCGACTCTACCGAGATAATTTATGTGTAAATATCGCGTACGGAGTTCCCCATGAGGGTAAAAAAGCGAATAAGTGGAGAATAAGTAAAGGCAGTGTTTCAATCATAATGACATATTTCGATATCTGAAATGGAAAGCTTTCGTCATTGAAAACATAGGTACGTAGATACGGTAAAAGTATATTTCAAGACACGTTACTTAAAGCAAAATGGTGCTACTCGATAGCAGAATAAAATCGTTATCGATGAAGCCGTGCAGCAGGGGCTGGCCTTCATTTGGACTCTTTCATAAGTAGGAATATTGCACTATAAAGTAGGTAAACTGATGATACGGCTCAATTAAAATGCATACCTACGGTATTCGTTGTCTCTTTCACGTCTACCTATATCATGTATTATTTATGACCTAGACCTTATTAAGTAGGTATGCCTCACGATCTAGACCCTAAAGCAAGTTTAGGAGTTTATGAAACTCTCAATTCCTAAGTGCGGATAGTAAATTACAAATTCCATTAGTTCTATTACTCGCACTCGGCTATAAACGATAAGAAATTGATAGGGTAGGTACGTGGGGAAGGCTTTATAGGATTTTTGCCGACATTCATGCGAGGTTAGGTGGCACAAAGTAGGTTCTTCTACCAGGGTTACAATCTGCTTTCACAAGCGATTTTTTTTTTCGCTGCCTTTCACACAAATGATGAAGGAGATTGATAGTAATTGTCAAATTTAACGACATAAATCATAAATTACTTAGGTTGCGAGTTGTAATTTTTGTCTTTCCTTTAAATCCGGCGCAACGCAACTGACCCCCAAAATTTTTGCAAGCTCACCGTTTTTGTAAATAAGACTCCACTACAGTGTGCTTATTTTGTAAAAAAAAAACGCACAGTTTCCAGTCCTCAAACCCGGTTTATTTGCGGGAAAATAAAAAAATAAAAATCTATAAAAGCTATTTTTCCGCAAATAAACCGGGTATAGCATTTTTTATGACCTAGATATAGAATAAGCACACAGCATCTTAGTATTTGTGTTAGGCCTCTGTATTAGTAGGTGCATAGGTACTATACCTAAAGCTACGGACTGTAGTCCATGGCTTTGGGTATACCTAGTACTTATAGTCCATGACTTTGTAGTTTCTCTACGCCCACGGATTTTCCATCTTTCTTGACAAAATAAATTTTCGATCTAAGTGCATGATAAAATTAAAATATTGAATATGATTTTTCTCAAAACAGAAGCCGACCTTACGTCATAAGACCTAAACGCGGGTATGTTATTATCCGCTTGGTCATTTTAATTTCGAAACAAGAAATTACGAGCCGAGCGGCAGCAGGACTTAATAAAAGCTCGGAGCGTCGGATCAATATTTTGCAGAAGACAACGGTTATGCAAATTTTATGCATTCAACGACGGTCGACCACCCCTGACACGATAACGCCCGGAGGTCCCAAACTGATCCGTATAATGTAGCTACCTAACTACCTACTAACTGTAGTTAGGTAGGTAGCACTTGCGGCTACCAGGCGCTAACTCTTAGCTTCCGCGACTTAGGCCCGAAAATCCAACAAATTTGGATATTATTATTTTCCACTGTGGTCAAAAACCTTAACGTGGGCACACATTGAAACACTCAATATTAACTCAATATTACTTCCTAACGCGTTTTTTTAAAAATTAGATAGTCTTCTCCAGCGAACACTACTCGACCACCTACCTACTTATTTATTTAAGTATCTACAGGTTTATTTATAACTTTGAAATCCCTGAAAACGTCCAAATTGAGCAGGTTCATCCACATCTATTTACCAAGCCAGAACACCAGTAAGGAGTGTTTGTTTTCAGAGAAAACATTTTCCTAACCGTGTTTGCTAAGAAGAAAATTTCGGGGAAAGCAAAATAAAAGTAAACAATGGAGCTTTTACCTTTGCAGCTCATGTTTCCATGCCTCTTTTCATCTCAACAACTTATGTTTTACGTCTGTACTTAATTGCCTAAAACATTTGCCGATGAATATATTGGTTTAGCTTTACAGCAGTACAGCCCCTCTACCCTCGATGCAATTTTTTTAAATATGGCGCAATTTATAATTTTTCTGATAGAATGGACCGCATGAACAATTTTTCGTGTTGGATGGGTCATACATAATCATAAAGTCTCCCAGTAGGTCTACGATTCTACGTGCATTTGGCTGTAGGTACAACAACTTTACTGATAGAATCGACCACATGAACAATTTTTCGTGTTGGATGGGTCATAAAGTCTCACAAATGAAATGATGATGTAGAAATGTCACATAAAAAATCGAAAAAAGGAGTAGAAACGTAGGACCGAAAAGCAATACTCAACAATACTACCTACGGTTGTTTTTGTTTCTTGGCAAACTTCCGCAGCCTGTTTAGGTAGGTAGGTACTAAAGCGGATCGCTTGCCGAAAACACGAACAACACCGGGAGGCTTAGAGAACTCTCTCGATACTATCGTGATTGTTTCTTTATAAACTCTACCTCACGTAGTAGCAGCTGGCGTACGCGGCACGGCCGCCATATCTAAGTTCATCGATACCATATCCCTCTCTTTGGATTTACATAGGTACTACTAGTTGTATCGAGCTATTAAACCTCATAGTGCTACGCTAGCTGAAC
The DNA here is from genome assembly GCA_949319315.1 of Zelleria hepariella. Classification (NCBI taxonomy): domain Eukaryota; kingdom Metazoa; phylum Arthropoda; class Insecta; order Lepidoptera; family Yponomeutidae; genus Zelleria; species Zelleria hepariella. Next base: position 6,836,834 of record OX439391.1, on the reverse strand, counting down.
ACACTTGACTTACCGTTGTAAATTATTAGGTACTAGCCTTTTTAGGTGCCACAATCACAAAAAAAGTTCAGAATCTGCAACAAACCTCGTAAAAAATGTTTTATAACTAGTGGTTCGCACCGAACTATGAACTCGCGACCCCATATGAAAATGAAAAATGACAAAATATTTATTTATCAAAAAACACACGTTATATAAAATTAGGTTAGGTAATTATGTAGATCAATATCAGCTCGGACTAGGTCATACTAGTTTATCCTGAAGCTTACATATTCTTGCTAGGCCAGACTAGATTGGCCTAGGCTAAACTGGTTTCTCCTTACGAGCTTCGGCTAGGCTAGTTTGGCCTAGGACATACCGGTTTATCCATACGACGTTCGGATAAACTAGTTTGGCCTAGGCGAAACTAGTTTATCCTTAAATTGGGTTTGGCCGGTAACACATACATAGGTACATACATACAAACATACATACAAACGGCGGATAGTTCCAGTAGACTCGGAGAACTTCGCCCGCTCGTTCAATAAAAACAGATTCAACATCTGTCGAAATATTGGAAAATGACAATCAATTTAGGTGCTTACTTGCATTACATTAGCAGAACCTACCTTTATTTACTGAGGCGCATGCCGAAGCGTAAAACATCGATACGAGAACTAAGAAAACAAGCATCAATTCAATATTCATCGCGTCTAGTCTGTATTCTGAGAAAATGCTTTGTTATTATTATAAGCTCGCAAAAGCAATAAGCCGGCTACAGCTGTGGCAATCGAGGCGGAATACCACAACAATATGGCGATGATTCGCGGTCCCAGCTGTCACGACGCCAATATAGGTCTCTTGCCGAGAACTGAGCTTCAATACCGAATCAAAGTGGCACTAAGATCTGTAAAGCATTTAGCCCTCCGCTCCCTTGATTGGACTCGACTCTACCTCATCTATGTCATGAAACGTAAGAGGCAATAATTTTGTTCAAATCAACACAGGAGCCCAAGAAGCCAGGTCGGCTGAGGGTCATTAGTAGGTAACTCAGAGAGCTGGGCTACTGAGCCCGGAATTTATCTGTACGACGTTTTGTTGAGTGCTACAGACTCGTCTCACTCAGATGCAAACCTCACCTCTCGTCAGAACGCCTTTCAATACGAATGGGGAATACCTAGGTCCGTCTCTCGTTGAATATTAAACTTCGATCCAGACTTAGACCGCTGGGATTTCTGCTAGGTAAACTTTACTTTGAAGTTAGGACCCAGACGTAGGACGTCAGGACATATAGCAGGTTTAGTGCAAAATACTTATTTGTACAAACGTGTAGTTGTCACCTCTAGCCTTCTTAATAGGTCCAGCGACACACTCCCGCCTAGACTAAACATTCCTATAAAACACAAATCGGCCGCTACCGGAGTGAAGTGGAGGTAAAAGGGAACTATATTTTGTGTCATCAAAGTTTATATTTGTCATCAACTTGTATCATCAAATTAATAGATCTATCACCACGAAATATTTTCATTCTCAGAAAAATAAAAAGTGTCGCCAGGTATAAATTACCAAATTAATGTCAATTTGTTCGCAGAAAAAGAGATTGATTATCTATATAATTGTAGTGCATCCATTGAATAAAAACTTTGTTCTCAGAATAATAGGTTTATTCCCAAAATAACAGCTCCGTATTCAGAATAGTAGATCTGTCATCAAATAAATTGATTATCGTCCGCAGATTGCGACTTGTTTTTATTTGTCATTTTGTCATCAGTACAGTAGTTACAATTTATTTCGTTCAATTCTCCAAATAATACTATTCGTTACCAATTTAATAGTTCAGTTCATAAATTTTATTAAAAAATGATCAAAGGGGCGGAGCCAAATTGGCGCGCTATGAAAATTTACCAATCATGCGCAGCGATGGGTCGTACACACGACAGCACGTCGACCTTTACACGCTAGCACTCTACTCGGTTGCGTTAGGGTTTTTGGTTTTAATTGATTTCCCAATAGTTTTTTTTATATTATCATGGCATCAAGTTGTGGTGAAGATGATGCAACTCCTCCAATAATGTTATCATAGCTCGTTGAGAAATCACTAGTGGAGAAAGTGCGGGTACAACAATAGGTACACACGACAGCACTTCGACCCTTACACGCGTGCACTCTATTCACTTACTTTGGTGACTTTGCAACAAAAATGTACTGTCTGACGGGCTGTCGTGTGTACAACCAGTATACAAGTACCTAATGTAAGATAGTAGTTAAATTCATAGATACAAAAACATTATTTTTCTGGATCTTTATGATTTTTTTAAGTCACATATTTCATTTTGTTGATGACCGTTTTTCCTTAATTTGATTAAACAGTTATTAGGACAAACCTATTAAAATAAGTACAAACCTATTTATTTGATACTTGATAAAATATCCCGATGATTATATGTGATTTATTATAAAATTGTTTTTATATTGTTTGGCGACTACACTTTGATGACAGATCTATTATTTTGCGGACAAACCTTATTATTTAAAACATTCAAAACATAATAAATTGATGATAGCTTAAATCATACCCGAGGTAAAATTATTCAGGGCGGCACGCCGACCGCTATACACATGAATTTCGGGAGCACTCGCCGCGCCGTCACTTGGATGAAAAAACCACCCTGTCCACTTCTTAAATATTTAACGAGTACCAAGATGGCCGACCGCCCGCGTACCTTTTCCAGCAATTAGTGCTTTTTGTCCGACTTATTTAGGGCGTGCTGGTAATGCCGTGAGAAATATGAGTCGCGAAATATGCTGGGCGAACTGAGGCTTCGCGAAATGAGTTCTCGTCAAACGAGCCACTTTATCGATTCAGACGACCTTTCGCTCACAAAGGGCTGGAAGGACATCGAGCTATTTACCTTTCTTCACTACCTATACTTAGGAACCCTTATTTTAGATCAAGTTTTAATTTAGGTCTAAAGTTTCAGACAGGGGGCGGGCAAGTTATTAAAGGGACTTTGTTAAACGCATCGATCGGGTAACAGGTGTGTAAGATTGGTTTTCCAAAATCAGACGATCTCAATCTAGTTTAATATAAATAGTTGGATTATTAGTCTATTCGTACCAATCGTACCTACCTAAATGTGAAAGGTAAGTATATCGATGTAGAGATAGGTAATTTACGTTACCGACTAAGGCGCCAGCCACACAGTAGAGACGTGGGTCTACAGGTACTTACTGATGAGTGGTAACATTGAAGAACAAATGCGAGAACTGGGGCGCCGAATCCTCGGGGCCGTGAGGAGCGGGGAATGACATCACTAGCAGCACCGGTTTGCGCGCAAAACGACGCTTCGACGCGCGCAGGAATGCGATCGAGTCGTTGGCGATTAGGTCTGGGTAGTAGTCCTGGAAGAAACCATTACCTGGTTAGAAATAGAAAATGTAGTCATAAAAGATGTATAAGTAAAGCAGGTATTCCAGAAACAAGAAGCCAACCGGTCGCGGTCCAATCGAGTTTTAGGGCTACGAGTCCTTATTATAGGTACAGTCGGCCACAGTCTCAGATACCCCTTTTTGTTCGATTGGCGCCCTTATGCCGCGCGCGGTAATAGCTGCCATGGGGTATCTGAGATTGTGGCCGACCGTACTTAGTTTGGCGCTCAAGAAAAGTATAGACATGTGCACATTTAATGAACGACAAAAATTTACGTTGTTTAGCTTTAGCTTGCAGAAGGTAGGTAGGTTCTTCCCGTGGCTCTTTCTTTCGGCTCTTCCTCAACAAGAAGTCAACAACAAGTCTTTGAAGTTTTTGAAGGTTCTTTATAATCTCTTTGTTACAGAGAAATATGGAAAATTACATTCCTACAATCAAAATCGAAAAACGAGACAGTTATTTTTCCATAGGATCGAAGTTGTAGCTGTTTGCATTGCATGCGCATGAAAAAACAAGAGACAAAGATGGCAGTAGGAATATCTAATCATGCTCGATATGGCCAAAGTGCTCTTTTGCGTAAAAATATACTTTTCGTACATCATACGGAACAATAACACACATTACTTACAGACATGAGGCCCAGGGAAATTTGGAAGTGGAACTTTACGACGCATCGTGCGACAATGATTGGTGCAAATGAATGGCCATAGAAAAAGGATGCCAATGCAAGGAAGAGGAGGATCAAACGTTCAAACTAATTGATCAGTGCTAATCACCTTGTGATAGTCATCCCCGTGCTTGATCTTCTTGCCGTTCATATTGACGCTGTAGTTGTAGTACTTGGAGTTCATGATGAGGCCGCCCCACTCGCGCCACCCCGGCGGTATGTAGGAGCCGTTGTACTTGTTCAGGTACTTCCCGAAGTAGCCTGTGGAAGACAAAACCATAGCAAATAAGAGACTTCGTCTTCACCGATTCCTCATGGCTGAGGAGCGCCACCATGTCGTACTAGCTTTCATTGAGAACGGTCTTCCGTCATCTGAACTGCCCGGTGAATGCCTCCTCCAGCCACTGTCTTTATCGCATCTGAGCAGCTACCACGAGTGCTTACTGTCACTGTCAACCTTACTACTAAAGTATTAGCATACATGACAGACGTCCGGCACAGCTTTCAGACCATCTGGTTGGTGTACTTCCCCTGTTATTACCCTGGATGATAATACCAACGCAACGCACCTACCTACAGATTTCAATGTTATTATTGTGATATTGAAAAGATTCACTCTAAACATAACGGGAACCCGCTACCTTTGGCCGTTTGATCACAACCAGTCACACCACCCCAACCGGTCATGAATACAAAAATTCCCAACCAGTCTCACCCCAACCAGGCAAATAGTGGACTTCACTCATACCGGAGTGTGATTTGGTGGATCTAGTCGTCCATCCATCCTTTCCATCATTCACGTAGAAAAGACTTTAATTGCACCATCAGTTCTCAAGTTTTGCGACTTGCAATTACGCGAGATTGTCGGACCAAAATAAAAAGAAAAGTGCAAGGTCTTACAGAAAACGGAGGCGAGATGAAAAGCTCCATATACAAGCGAAGCAGAAAATCATTGTTCGCCAAAAGACAATGGTCCTCAAATTTTAATTTCGGAAGCATTAATGCAAATGAAGGGGGGGTATGGTCTCATCAAGGCCGCAACTGTCGACTCTTTTCGAAACGAATTTATAGATAGGTACGTTCACTCGTAGCTTGGCTAAAAAACAGTCTGGAATCTATTTTAATTAGATAGTTGCGTGCTCTATCTAGATCAGGCATCTACGAGCATTTAATTCTCAGAGTTCAAGTGCAAATTAAAATGCAAGTCGTAAACTTTGTCACCTTCATTACAACAAACAACAATAATAGTTCATTAGGAGCAAGGCTTTATAATAATTATTACTACAGATATTTCAGTCAGACGGGCGTATAACGACGTAAAATAGCGATCTACCGAAAGTCTGCTCTATCAGTGATTTCATCCAGAAATACTGTATTTTTTTATAATTGCCTCTATGTGTCGCTCTCCCGCATCTTTGAAGACCACAAAACAGCACTGCCCTTTTATCGTAGTCAACCACTTCGGTCACAATTAGGATTTGGTCAAAATCAGGAAATATAGAAAAAATATATATATCGCGGTAGAGATCGTCTTACCTTCGCAGCATGCCTTCCTTCCGTAGGTATCACCGAGGCGTGTTTTTGGATGAAATGATCGAAGGACAACTAGTGAAGCGCTGCTTCTGCATCATCCCACTATCTATAGGTGTCTAACCTAACAGCTATATGTACCCAACCTCCATGAATATTTTGCTTTCAGGCCGGAATTTCATTTAGTGTCAAGCGAGCTAATCTAATAGGCTTTTTTCGGGTTTTTTTTTTTTGTTGTTTATGAAGACGTCTCTAGATGGCGCTATTCTTCTCACCATAGAAAATGGAGTTTAGCCAGAAAAAATGTCAAAGTCTGCCCACAGACTGTCTATTGGTCTGTGCCGAGGTTTTTTCACAGATAACTACCCCGCCGCGCGCCGCTTGCTTGCTCTTGCTCGTAATTTTTGTTTCACAAATTCACAAGTGTATCCGTCCACGGATTTTCATTATAATAATACCTACCTATAAATTATAAGTGCTTTTGTACATCTTTGTACAAGTCATGTATGGGAAGTGTTGTGTTTTGGGTCGAATGGAGAAACCAGTTCAGCCTAGGCCAAACCAGTCTAGCCCTATTTGAGTAGGGGTAATGCAGATTATACTTATTTATGCTAGCCTAGTACTAACCCGCCGTAATTATCTGAACAGTAGGGGACGCATTTAAAGGCCGAATTTGAAAAAGTCTCCATTCAAAAAGTCTACGGTATATCCGATTTTGTCCGGTTTGAAGGACCACTCGATGCCCAGATAATGTTCCGTCAATATCATCAAGATTTCATTTGTTTGTAAAAGCGCGCGCAGCGCGCCCGAAAATTTTACGATTTAACTCTTAAAAATCAAGTTTACCTTAGCACGTGTAGTGGGTGCGTGAAAAATGCGCGCGCAGCGCGCCCGAAAATTGACAGTTTTTTCCCTTTTTAATTATATGATGAAGATTTATTTAGCTATTATTTGAACAAACGCACCCAGCGCGGCAGAAAATTAACTTATTTAAGTCTCACATTTCATAATGGAGAATTCCTTTGTTTTGAATAGAAGACACGCGCGTAGCGCATTTGAAAATTCACCGATTTTAACCTAAATATAGTCTACGTGCGGTTTGACATGGGCTAACGACATACTATGAGTGAGCACTGATTACTCGATTTTTAAGGGTTTTGATACTAATACAATTTATTATTTTTTGCGTATTGAACTGAAGACCGCAACTTTACATCGGAGCCTGCCGCAGGTTACGTATAGGCTATTTATTGTATTATCCTGTTAAAATCTGGCGCATTCGGTAATTCCTTGACGCGATCTGCAGTCACGCGGATTTTTGGAGGTTAAAAATATTTTTCAATAGAGAGCAAGAGCGCGCGCCAGCGGGCACGAAAATTTCAGTTATTTTATTAATTGGGAACTTATTCAAACATGACTTTCAAATCAACATTAAAATTTATTGACAACTATCGCTATGTGCGCTGGACTGCAGGACCCTCCCGCGGACCATTAGAGAGGCCCTCGCGGACCACCAGTGGTCCGCGGACCATAGGTTAAGAACCACTGGGCTAGGCCATACTAGTTTATCCTGGAGCGTACAATATTCTTGCTAGGCCAGACTGGATTGGCCCAGGCCAAACTGGTTTCTCCATACGAGCTTCGGCTAGACTAGTTTGGCCTAGGAAATACCGGTTTATCCATACGAGCTTCGGCTAGACTAGTTTGGCCTAGGCTACACTGGTTCGTTCATACGAGCTTAGGTTAGACTGGTTTGGCCGAGGCGAAACTAGTTTATCATGAAATCGGGTTTGGCCGGTAACATAATACAACAGAAATGGCAAGAAAATAAGGATTATTAGGGGTCAGGTCAAGTGGTTGGTCAGGTGATTATTTTCCATCACAACTTAAATACCACCCGACGCCACGGTACGCCATCCGACGCGTGCAGACTTATCTGGCGTTCTTTTTGGTTATCTGTGATCTAGTTTGACATTTATTCTTACTAAAATACAGCGCCATCTAGAATTTTTATTATAACTAAAGGAAAAAACCCTATTGGAAATTACGTTGACAGCTGTAGCCGCGGTGGTGAGGATTACTCAACCCGACCCTACCCGACCAGTGGCTTTCTGTCAGGCATGGATCCAGCGTTCAGACTGGGAAGGGAAACATACTTGGTAAGTCTCCTCCTTCGTAATTTTCTCGATGTATATTTGTAATCGTTTGAGTGGCCCTGGTTTCAGAGTTTTTTAGGTCGCTCCAAGTTTTACTAGGGCCTCTGACGTTCTGAAGCACGGAAGCGCCTATTATGATTTTGCCTGATACCCATCCATAAAATGACAGCAGCAGACCCGTAGGTAGGAGTATGTTATGTTACTTAACTTTTACAATCGGTAAATGGGTAAGTACCTACCTAGTCAAACTAGGCTAGGTTCATGCGCTTCCACTAAATGTCTTTTAATACGAAGGACCTCAACTCCAGCCATGACCAAAAGACGTTAGCCTTATCTACTATGTACTTTGTTTAAAATGTACGGCCATTCGAGACAAAGCCAAGCTCGAAACCCAAGAACTTTTGCTCTATGATAACGTTCACGCAACAACGAATTTATTGCCAAAGACTGCAATGCCTTTGTGCCCCTGGACCAGCTGTACTCAACCTGCGGCCCGCACGAGGCCCGCCGAGCTTTTGAAAATTGCCTACGACTGGCAGCTTTTAAAAATTAGATAGATAGATACCATATTTTTTTAACACCTGTAACAAAGCGTATGCGTTCCGCCCGATGCTGAAACGTCATTGTGGGGTTGAGTACCGCTGCCCTAGACCGTCGGAAATAGAACTTAATTGTGTCTTAAAATAGGAAGTTTAGTGCCTAAGCTGAAATGCTTCGGTCGGATTTCAAAGCCGAACGACCGAATAAAATTAAGAGACAAGAGAAGTCGTGGCTCGCCTGACACGCTATTGCGAACAAAATTCTCATATCTAATTCTACGGCAACTTTGAATACGTTAGGTAGTCAACCAAACGTTGAGTGGTATTTCTACTCAACAAGCAACTTTTACAAGGTAGGTACGGCGAGGTAAAAAAAAATCGAGGAAAAAAATTCTTAGAAGGAGCTTTTTCTATGCCACTAGGCCTACTATTTTGTGTGTAGGCAATGTGTAGGTAATGATTAAGTATCCATCAAATTCTTACTTACAATTTTCAAGTCACGTTGTAGATGGGTTCATACTCAGTCCGACCCCAAGTCGGAGCTCTTACCAAAGCTACAGAAAAAGCTCCCGTCCTCTTTGTGTCAATTAAGTTGACGCGAGAGTTCATCGCATTTTGGAGGGCGCCGCGTGACACAGTTTCGACTTTATTATCCGCGAGGGGCGGAGCCCTACAGACCTAGAGCCCTACAGCCTGAGGGCCTCTGAGACGCACTCCAGGCGACAACGACGACCATTGTCATTTATGTTCCTCCTACTGTTTTATTTTCACAATTAATTTAACTGCGAGACTTGAGGGAGTATCGTGTTTTTATGAAATTGGGTTCACATTAAGGTAAACGTACGTTATTTCGTGATAGTACACGATTTCGTGAGTTTTTGTTTCCGGCGCAATAATAAGCAATTGATATAATGTTTAATAGCATTATAGTTTCCTAAAAAATCTCTATACTTTTACCTATCCAAAAAACCAACATACCTTATTTTTATGCTTAAGCTGTGTAAGATACGATGCTTACAACACTCAGTTAGGCACAAACAGTGGTGCGAGACGTGCGCGCCATACATCGCGCTGCTTGGTAGCGTAAGGATCGGTGGTGACACTCATAAGCTTGTAGCAAGACAAAGGTAAGTATTTTTGAATAAAACTTTTGATATCGCTATTCTGTGATTCATAACGATTCATTTGATATACGTTAAGAGTTATTTGTAAGCATAGAATTGCTTAAAAACGCAATTTATTGACTCACGAAATAGCGGACATCATATTTTTTCCTTGTCCCTTATTTCGTTACACTTACGAACTAGGGGAATTTCAGAGACTTTTTAAATGTTTGTTTATTTCTATATTAGTTAACATATTTGAAAAATGGTTTGAGCATCAGACAAGGTACTTATTTAAGTTACTTTTGAGCCTGATTCGGTATACCTTTTTGTCAACACAAGTCTTACAAAACGAGTTTGAAAGAGGCCGAGTTGGCAATTTTAAACGATTTACGCAGATGGATCAGCGTCATAATTTTGCTCGTTTTTCGATTAATTGCCTTTTGTTTTGGTTATATTCAGTAAGCATAGGGTACTGAATAGTTTATTAACATTATGTAATAAGAATTTCCAAGATTAAGTGAGGGGTTATCTCAAAACTATTATAACGAAATAAGGAACACCGTTTTTCTTACAATGTCCGCTATTTCGTGAGTAATTAATGTAGTTTTGAGTTAAGATTGGATCGGAAAATGAGAATAAAATTATTAGTTTCAGGCCTATGAAAAACTTATACACAATTAAAACTATTAGTATCAAACATAAGTATTAGTTAAATTCTGATTTTACAAGGCCAATTTTACTAAAGGCGATACATTTTCTTAAGGCCAAGGATCCCGACCTAAAACCGGATTCATAAACCCAAAATGCATGAAATTTCTGCTTTTAAGGTTCCGTACCAACACAAAGGGTGTCAAACGGGATCATATAATTATATTATAGAAAAAAATACTGAAAACAACATATAATATTTTTTTAATACTGTGGCTATCTACATAAACTATTATAAAAATTATGTATGTTTGAGAAAAACAGTAATATTAAGTACATAAATAACGACTTCATTTTTAAATAATAAATATAATAACAAAATTTTCCATAAGTATTATGTTAATTTAGTCATTAAAAAGATAATTTAATTCATAAAAATATAAAAATGAGATTTCCGTTTATAGAACTTTTTTTAAATTTTAGTAAGTAATAAAACATATATTTTAATATTAAAAATTTGCTGTATTATCAGCATTTCCATAAGCAATGAAAAAAAAATTTTTTCATTCAACTTCAGTTTTATTTATTGGTGACGATTCTTTGGAGATACCTACCTGGCATTTAAAAAATGTATAAGTATATCGATAATGTTGATTTATTTATGTAAGTTTAGAAAGTGACATATTTGTTTCTGAGTTTTTTTTTATGATTGCTTAAAAATTAAAATGTTTAATTTAAAAAAGTTTCTTACTGATTTTTATGTTTTTATTCATTATTATTCCTGCTAGGTACCTAACAACTTTTAAACAAACAGATCAATAACTATAACGAAATAGGAGACAGGAATTCACGAACTTAGGAGCAGAGCGAAATTACTATACCGAAACAGGGTTCAAATCAGAGGTCTGTAAGAAAATTCATATTAAAATAAGTACTTGCTAAAACTATATGATTAATGCTTTAAATTACTTGCAAAAGACCAATCTTCGTCACAACGAAGGTTTCAAAGTGATACCTAATTTAGAAAAAAATATAAAAATCCTTAAAGTTGCCAGAGCCTTAACATACCGAATCAGGGGACATTTACCTTATAGAGAGGTGGAGATGGAGAGGCTTTAGTGATTAGTAGAGTGCGCGCAGTTTTCGTTTAGAGTTTAGTTTAGTCTTTTAAACGATCTCTAGAGCTATTCGGTCTATCGTTATTCGTTACTTTTTTTAAATAATGGACCATGGAATGAAAAATGAATCGCCGTGCATTAGTCTCGCTAAAACTAAGAAACGGCTTGACCGATTTGCATATTTACTATTTTGTTTGGTTCACCATAGTTCAGGGTAGGTTTAAAAGCAAAGAAATATGGGAAAAGTTAAAGGATTAGCTGAAAAACGGAAGAAATTAAAATTGGTCATTTTGTATTGGAATCGCCATTTTTGACGCGGAGAGTTAAACTATTTCAGGTGATACGAAGTTCACCGGGTCAGCTAGTATTCAATAAATAGGCTTGCATTTTACAAGCTCTCTAGGTCCTGCCACAAGCTTTGTTTTTGGATTTTTTTATAGATAGAGTACCCACTTATGGAATACAATGAAATGGGCGGCATCTCGTGAATTTAAATGCTTCCTTCTCGACAAGAAAAGTATACATACCTATTCACCAGTATCTAAGGTAGGTACAGTCAGCGAAACCACAATACAGGCGAATCGCTAGGATACCTACCCCCTTTTTTCGATTGCCGTTCTTACACCGCGCGCGATAAGAGCTAGGTAGCATAGACTATCCTTGCCGAGCGTGTCCCTGAACGTGCTAAGGCTCGGTAACTCTGCCCACAGGCTAAAGGGCGACACAAAGTAATGACTTCAGTAAATAATAATCGCAATAATTCATCATAAGCTCGCCGCCGTGACTGGTATAATCGATGTCGTTTACACTGATATTGGCCATTAATAACTTCGCCGCCAATGTTGTTGTGCACAAGCGCAAGCGCAGTCGGGTTTTTTTTGTTATTTAACAGTTTTTTTTAAATTACAAAACTGGTTAGGACTCATCTGTATCAATGAAGTTTCAAGACCTGCTGATGATTAATTTATTGGTTTACTTACGTGCCGCACACACGGCACACACCGCCCAGAGTTCTGCGTTCAGAGTTCTGAGTTCCGAGTTCACTGCGGCTCGGCGCGAAGTTCTCGTGAAGCGAATCTGAGAACTCTGAACTCGGAACTTGGAACTCCAGGGCAGTGTGTCCGGCGCCTTAATCATTGGCCGTCCCGCCCGTCTATAACTATTTCCAACATCCATGCACCAACAAAAAAAAAATTCTTACTCATGTCGTCCGAGTTTATTTATCGACTCGAGCACGGTAATTTTCAATGGGTAGACAGAGTGGACTCGTATTAATTTCCAGCGATGACTGTAATTTTGTTCGCTCGTTAGGCGCAGTCATTGCGCGCACTCGGGTTAATTTTTTTTTTTTTAATTTATTTATAACGAAAACAAACAGTCGTAAAAAAAGAAAAGTATACAAGAAAATTAAGTATAAATATACAGACCTATAGTTTTCCGAACTTAATCAATTATAGTAATAAACATACATATATATATATTTTTTTTAATTTAAACAATTTTGAAATGATTATACCAACTGGATATTAAATTATTATAAACTTACGATTGGTTTCAAAATAATCACTGTTACAAATAGGGCTCCAGTTCTTACAATGAAATTAAAGGAAAGCAACTTATATGAAGAAACCAACTCAAAAATAACATATATACAATATATTTTGTATTGTTATAACACACGCAAAAAAAAAAAAAGATAATATTATATTATAGATAAAATAGGTACACAATTTGCAGATTATTTTTGGGCAAGCACTTGCAGTATTACTTTTTTAAATGATTGTAATGTATTTGAAAACAAATCGACATCGCCTAGCCTGTCGTTGTAAAGAGTACATGCACGACTAATGAAACGATTTTGGGCATACAGTGTATTATTATGAGATATATGAAAGAGAGCTCTTTTGCGCAAACCTTTATAGGGTATTTTTAAGTTTATTTTACTAAGTAATGATGAGGAGTCTACGTGGTTACTTAAAATCTTATAAAGCATGAGAGTATCAATAATATTGCGACGAACCTGAAGGGATACTACGTTATGACGTTTAGCTGCTGTTTTGTAATCAGAGAACCAGTTACCAATACGATATTCCAAATTTTTCAAAAATTTGTTTTGAATTGCTTCAATTGCATCTATGTGAACTTGATAGAATGGGCACCATACAGTAGAGGCAAATTCCAAACGGCTGCGCACATAACAATTATAAAGCATCTTATAAGTAGACGCAAGTTTGAATGGCTTTCCTAATCGCAAAATTGTGCTTAGCTGTCTGATGGATTTGCTTATAATACTATCTATATGAGGAACAAAAGTGAGTTCGGAGTCAATAGTAACACCCAAATCTCGTATTTCGTTAACCCTTTTTAAGGTTTTATTACAAAGTCTATATTCATAAGTAATGGGGTTAAGTTTACGAGTAAAAGTGATTGTGTAACACTTGTCGGGGTTCAAAAATAAGTTATTATTTCTGCAAATCTGTTCAAAATTAGCGAGATCATTTTGCAACAGAACACAGTCCTCGGGATTTTTTATTATTTTGTTGCTGTCATCGCAATCAGTACAGATTGATTTATTGAACAGACTTCGACCGTGTTCGCTAGTCTGTAGCAAAAATGCCCGTTGAGTTTGATTTGCAATCTATCTCAGTCCAGAAAAAGCAAGCGAGGGAATAGGGCGCAGACTGGTACCTACCTACAGGACGTAGACTCTTACACGCGTGTACCTTATTCACTTACGTTGCGGTTTTCCTATCAATCAGCCAAGTAAAGGCTCCTAATAAATAAACAAACGATGAGATAGCGTGGCGTGGGCAATTGACTTATTGATTTTGGATTTGGCTTTTAGCCTAAATACAATTCTAATGAATGAAAAGCCTGGCTCGATTGACATCACAAATTAACCTGCGTTGGCGTTAACATGAATGGACCGTAAAAAGGTATTAACAGAAGTACCCCTTTTGTTCGATAGAAAATTGTAAAGTAGATATGTAGGTACTGAATATTTCGGTCATTCCTGAGAAAAGCGTTCTTCGCTGAGATCGGTGGCTTTTATTTTTTTTCAAGATAGGTGAAAACTAAAAATACACCGTAAAAGATGGCTTAAAAACTAGTCAATATGTCGATGAGGCACACCTGTAGGCTTTATAGATTAATGAAAAAGAAATCTTCTTTTTTGACAATCCACCGATCTCAGCAAAAAGGCCACCGATCTCAGATAGTGTCTAAAATTATTATAAACAGTAATTACAGTGAATAATAAACGTTTTTTCTAAATTTAAACGTCACTCATGAACTGACACAGATAAAAGGGGGCTAAATTAAGCAAAACATTTCTATTAAACATCATAAAAATTATCAAAAAAATCATATCTTTATTTTCATAAAATCATTGTAAAAGATCAATTCCTAAGCTAAACATGCAAAATTATAGTCAACAAGCCTTCGCATCTATTTATACAGCGTCCAGTGGCACCTTCACTTACACTAGATGGGTGAAGAGACCAGTCGGCGCTGCAGTATCTGGGACATTAGCACCTATACCATCCTGACAGCTTGGTCGGCCTAGCCCACAAGAGAAGTCATTACGTGTGGAGCCAACTAAGTTGCGGGTTTCATCACGATGTTTTTCCTCACATTAGGGAGGGGTTTAGCTACTTCAAATTTACAAATTTATGTAACTTTGAAAAGAAACAAAGTCATGTTACATGCCTGCGCTGGGAATCGAACCTGGTTCTCTCGCATCGGCGACCAATGCTCTATTATATGTGTGACTGTAATAATTAAACACTAAAATTGTCTGTCTATACGGATTTTGCTTTTTATTTGCGTGAAATTACATTTCCTTGCAAAAAACAGTACCTTAATAGCTTAAATGAAGTCTAGACTTTAGTCCATAGAAACAAACTGATACATTTTGAATTAATCATAGCATCTCGTACGGTGTGGTATCTAAAGAATCTGTGAAATTGATACAATATGTTGAAAACTTCTTTGAGATCCTTGGCTAATAACTGAGATCGGTGGCTTAAATCCACCGATCTCAGTGCCACCGATCTCAGAAATAACTAAAATGTTGCTATTTCTCTTAAACCATAGAAGCAATCGTATTTATTTTTACGACAATACCTACTCAGGGATATACGCATTCATGTACTTAGGACAGTTTAGTGTAGTCTTGTTTACTATACTAGCAAAACGTGCCACCACTTTCAGCTACCTTACCGAACCAAAGTTTTAAAAAAGTCAAGAACTTACGTAAAAGTTTAGGCATGAAAGATAGCGACACATACGAACCATAATAGTTGACAAGGACCATTTGACGATATTTTGCACCAGTAACTAGAAAATTGCCGCGTATTTAAGCTTGTATAAAAACATACTTTCGTTGCACGATTTAAACTTTGCTCGACGTGTGACATTTCTAGGAATGTCTACAGACACAAGAGTTTTCATTCTAATAGAATGCTGGATATACGATTGGATAGAGGCACTCATTGGGCATTTAGAAAGGTATAAATTAGTATAGTAGTGGGCACATGAGTAAAACCACAAACAAAAACATACCAGGCCCACACGCGTGTGACATGCAAAATACTTGCAAAATCACCCATTTTTTGACCTTCAAAGGGATATTTAGGCAATTTCCTCTATAAAATATTGTTTTTATTTGATATGCCTCAATGGACCGTTAGTTAAGTAGACGATTAAGTGCTAATTTAGTACTGTGTGATGTATAGTTTAGTAGATACTAGGGTGTGACCAAAAAAATCGACCTCTCAAAGAATGACCCATTTCGACTTTGCGTGCATTTTTTGCTACTTTTGCAAACTTTGACGCACACTGAACAGTGATACGTCTGAATTCTAAACTGATAATGTAGCACCTAGCCTACAAAATCAAGAGAATACCTAGGCCTTTGCATCTATTGATAATCTGATCTGATAATTTATAAAGCGTCCAGTGGCACCATCCTACACACTAGGTGGGTGAATACTAGATGGGTGACCACTCGGACATTATTGGAGTATTGGATGGAGTGTCCAGTACCTACCTATACCATAACGATAGGTAGCTTGCGTAGATTTCTAAGTTCCAAAGCAGAAAACGGGCCGCCTTATTTCGTATGAATGACTCTACTGTTGTATTTATTCTATGACCGGCCACGCGCCGCTGCCGGCCGACGCCGCCGCCTACGCAAGCTCAGTCCGTGGCGTCTTCGACGGAAGTGCCTTCCGATTTGTCCATTTATCCGCCACGCTCACGCTATGGGGCTCTTTGTAGCTTTGCTGTTGAGAGTAAGCGACGCGCGGATTCAGGAGTCCTGGCTCCAGGAGAGGGAATCTCGTTGATAGCCTTTCCTAATCTCGAGGATATTATTATATAGGACCTTTTTTCCGAACCAACCTGTAACATCTCAACCAATTAACATACCGAGGACCTAGCCTAAAATTCTAGGGATGACGAAAGTATATTTGCTTATGCTGAAGATGGTATAAAATTGGGTACAATAATACCGTCCGTTGGTCCATCACGCAGTTTCTCATGGGTTCTGATGATCTAAACCTAGATACGAGGATAAGATGACCAACTAGCTGCTGAGCTGAATAAAAGAGATAGGTCCTCCTATGAGAGTAAAGAATCGAGTTTTATCGCTGCTTCTTCCTAATGTAGCATCGCAAGTCACAACGGATTTACATATTGTATGGACGCGACCCGCGTGGGCGTCGACACTATAAATCTATGCTTCGTGAATAATGTGTTTATTTATCCATCGGCAGCGTTATAATTTGCCTTTCTTCACGGTTTTTGATTTATTCCCACAACAGAGGCGGTCCGACATACCTAGGGCGCGAAGGAAGATAAATGTATAAATAGGCAGGAAAGCCGTAAGCCAAGTGCTCTTTCGAGACTGCTGAGTCAAGGACGGCCGCGTATTGACAGTTCAATTATGAGGATAAAGAGGCCGTCACTGCCACCCGACGCCTCGCGGGGCAAAAATAAAACAAGACCGAACCGCCACTTCGGAACGGGAGTAAGGACCGGGGGCAACCGTGATTGTCTGAAATCGACTTGTTTCTTCCGCGTTGTCGAATGGGGGAATGAGATTTCTTCTTAATTTGACGTTATCAGAAGCAGCTTACCAGCGATACTTGGGAGTACAACCGTATAGGGACTTGTGCGAGCTCCAGGAGGATTGGAGGGGGTTTCGTAGCGCAGAACTGGGAAAGACGACTGGTTTTGGTTGCGAAAGCCACGATAAATTTTGGGTTGCTTTTTTTAATTATTTTTGATTACTTGATTAGAAACAGCTTACCATCTGTGAAGTTGTATGCTGTTGCTGTACCTCAAGCGTAGTTAGATACTCTATGTAAAACATGCTGTGCAAATCATACACAACATGCCCCTAATAGTTATCTATTTCGCTAGGAAAAAGCCTATTTTCGCTGCTGCCCTTTAGTGTTCGGCAAGTGGGGCAAAACGATCGCTTTGGACATCGGCCATTTACATGCTACACCTGTCACCCACTTATCATCTCGTATTATTTTGGCATCACTTCCTACAACTGCTCGTCAAACGAATGAATGAATCGATACCTACGACATCGGACAAAACATGAATGGGGGGTTTTTTTGTCGTTATTATCGGTTTACGTTATCCCCACTGTAAGTGGAGCAGGGTCGTCACGCTTTGTGCACAAGGTGATACGAAACGATCATCGAATGAACTTTTTTTTAATTTAGGTAGGTACCTGACGTTATCCATGATTAAAAGATTTTGAAAGAAAGCACCCAGTCTTATCTTGCAGTACAGTTTAGATATCACATTTGCAAGCTTGTATCACGCGTCCTTTATTGACTGAGGGATTGCATTATTTTTCTTTCCATATTTTCTTAAATGGAAATTGAAGTAAAGTTATGTAAACTTTAGTAAGTATAAGGCGGTGAAAAGCAGACAAGTGCCCTAGCTGCCACCTGCCACTCGTAACAGCGCTTTTTCAGCTTTACCTCTAGCTGCATACTTGCAAAAGTGTAGCTTGTTATTTGCTAAGGTAATTTCCTAAACTACAGGTTTAAGCGGTGAAAAGCAGCTGCTAAACGTGTAACTCGTTGGTAATAGTTTAGATCGGCCAGTTCACGAGCTGCCGCCCATAACAGCGCATTTTCGTGGGCGGACCCGTCGTCCATTGATGCTTTTACGCGGGCTTCACCATGAATGGGCTATCAGGAAATGTACTTAAACGTTACGATGCCATTTCCATCGCATTTACATAATATTATGCGTATGAACTGAGCGTGTAATGGATGCTCTAATGCTGGTTACAAAATATGCCGCATGCATGTAGAGTCATAGTGGGTATAAGGAATAGGTTCTAATCTAAGCTCTCTATTATGGAGACCCAAGTTTGGATCTTTGTTAAGAGCTATAGCTCTATAGCATAGGCCTTATCGCAAAGCAATAAGGACCTAGTTAATCGTAGGCGGAAAACCCGTACCTGGCCCTCAGCCCAATTTCACCACCTTTTAATCGTTTCGCATACAAAAAAGCTGGGTCTGAAAGTTTGGAGGTACCTATTGGTGAAATTGGTGAGGATTATAAATAATAATTATAAATGTCGTTAACAGATTGTTTAACACGCACGTACCTACCAACAAATTAGTCCTTTTCCGGCAAGTAAGCAGGACATCCATGTAGCTATTATTAGGGCCACATTTTAAAAGGACAATTGTCCCAATTGGTGGGCTCTAAAGAACGCACGTCGGCGACAAGCGCAATTATGAAAAAGTAGAATTAGATTCAATTAGTTGCCTCCATGCGGGCTAAACAGTTGCATCCTTGCAAGAGATTTGAGTTACATTTCGGCACACAGATTGGTCCAAATTGGCTGCGATTTTATGGGTCTTCCTCAGGCTCTACATAACGCAAGATGACGCTACTCGATAGTAAGATAAAAACGTTTGTCGCGGTGTGTCGTGCCTCCGGGGCACAGAAACAGTTGATAATAACTAACTATACTCTGAATGTGCA
Source organism: Zelleria hepariella (assembly GCA_949319315.1). NCBI lineage: Eukaryota > Metazoa > Arthropoda > Insecta > Lepidoptera > Yponomeutidae > Zelleria > Zelleria hepariella. The sequence goes on along the minus strand of OX439391.1, from coordinate 6,817,636 downwards.
TATATAAAGTACAACATGAATAGCGTTAAAACGTAAAGGGCCCACCCTTAAACTAACAGCTGGCACTGTATTGTATTAACCTACCGAACATTGAGTAAACTTTCGTCTATCGAGACGAATATTTTGATTTACGATCAATCAAATAACTTTCTCGAGCAGGAAACTTCCGAAGATCTATAAAATCGGTGAAGATGTATAACTTCGTATTTTATTACTCTTTGGCAGGTGTTCCCAAAGGGCTCGCCGCGAGTAGATAGGTATTCTTGTCTTCTGCTCTCCGGCAATTGAAATCCACAAGCGTGACGCGAGACTTTCCATTAAACAACTTAATTTGTTTACTAGTCAACTTGCCGTTAAGAATTTTTAACATTTTCATAAATTTCTGAAATTTGTAATCAATAGTAGTCAACTTGTCGTTAAGAATTTTTAAACATTTTCATAAATTTCTGAAATTTTTATTCTATAGCTATCTATATCATGATGACCGTGAGCCACTTATTGCAAAGCGGAGTAAAAAAAATTTGAATAGACCTCTGGGGAAAAAAAATTTTTAACTTAAACCGGTGAATTCGCCGAAAACTAAGGTTGGGAACTCCTGTCCTATGAGCTTATAAACTAAGTGGGAAATATCGGTCTCCCTCCCCGCACTCGAATTCGTGTCAGTTAATTGCTCTTAATAAGGGCTCCCAAGTTCACGGACGTTCAGTGGTGTTGCTAATTGACCCTTAACTGCTTTATTTTTAACCGGACTACCTGCAAGAGTTTTTCTTTCAATATTCTTAACGCAAAGAAAGAGTACCATAAGACGCAGATGATGCAAAGAATCAAAGACCATTGAGTTGGTTTAGCCGAATAAGATGGTGCCAAATAAACTATTTACTTACTTACTTACTGCTCCAGTCTGCCCGTGGTCACGGCAGGCAATGCAACGCAACTGAAACGTAGGGTAAATAATTTTGCCTTGGAAAACAACCGCAGCCGAACCACTAACCACTATTGTTGTACGGTCGGCCACAATCTCAGATACCCCATGGCAGCTCTTATCGCGCGCGGCATAATGGTGCCAATCGAACAAAAAGGGGTATCTGAGACTGTGGCCGACTGTACTCAATCTCAGCGTCATCTAAACCTAACTTGCCCTTTAAACCTAACTTGGCAATTATACTCAATCTAGGCCTCCACAACACAGATGTAAGTCTAGCGTGGAGAGTTGGAGACCAACGAATAATTAAATTAAAATACACTAGTGGTTCGCCCCGAACTGTGAACTCGCGACCCCATATAAACATAACAACCCCATATCTCGGACACTCCTTGACCGATTTGGCTCACGTTCGAACTTAAAAATTCTTTTAATTTCATTTACCCGCCTATCAAATTTCATAACGATCCGACCAAATCTACTAAAAAAAAAATACTCAAGTTATCGTCGAACGAACATTCATACAAACGTACATACATACATACATACAAAAATACAAACGCCGGATTGTTCCAGTAGACTCTGAGAACTTCTCTCGCTTCGCTCGTACTAACATAGACTAATCAACATGTTTCTAACACTATGGATACTTACGTCTGAAATAAATGAATTGATTGATTGATTGATTTATATTCATTACTGTACTGCACTCCAGCCATTATTACAATAACTTAAACTGTACCTAACTATCTGTACCTATGTGGTTTTTTAAATAAATATTTTTTATCTTTTATTTGACTCATTTCAAATACAAGTATTTGGTTTGCCAGGCTTCTTCTCGAAGTCAAAGATCTGCAGCTATTAAAGTAGGGGTACCATGTTCGTAGGTGGACTCGGAAAATGCACGATTTTGTGTCTCACTGCTGTCTTTGGTAGGTCTTTAGGTACAGTCGGCCACAGTCTCAGATACCCCTTTTTGTTCGATTGGCGCCCTTATGCCGCGCGCGGTAAGAGCTGCCATGGGGTATCTGAGATTGTGGCCGACCGTACCTGTGCGCAACCGACCATGCCACCCAAAATAATAATAAATATGTTAAATTTTCTAAATTTAAATTAGGACACAGTTCAGTAGGGGCTTTAACGTGGTTGACGTGGTTCTGACATTAGCTACGCTAATCAAAAGGTTATTTATACACGTCATTGCCTCATCAGGCGCTGCCCACATATTTGTCTCATTAGCTGACATGCACCCACGACCTTAGACGAGACCGTTACTTAGAACTTCACAGTTCGAGCTTATGAAAAAAAAAAACAGAATGACAAAGAATATCGTATAGTAGTACTATCAAGGGGTGGAAGCTGGATTTAAGGTGATTCCTAACTCTGTTCATAACCTAAACATATTCTGATGTCTTCAAATCTGTTTTAATTCAGTGTGCGTAAAAGCTATCATAGTATATCCTAGACACCATGGTAGCTTTTACGCACGCGGCGTCGTCGATCGAACAAAAAATATGCTATTTTAGCAGCTATGCGGGGATACGCGATTATGGCGCTGTTTCTGAGTTGAGAAATTCACTAAGCAAATGGGTAAGTATCGTTCTGTCACGCTCTTTTGTGAGAAATCTGCTGAGACAGGATGATACTTACACATTTCCTTAGTGAATTTCTCAACTCAGAAACCGGGCCTATGCTATACAGAGTAATGCTAACGGGGAATACGGGGATACGCGATTATGCTAGAGTTATGCTATCGGGGATATTTATCCGCAAGCGTAGCATTAAGTTGGGTTAGTTAGGCAGAAGATAAGAGGATTATAATAACAATGTGCATCTCACTCTTTTGTTTGATGTAGAGCGAGATAGCTAGAGTTATAAATAAACTCATGAATGCACTCTAACCCACGCGAGCTAGAAAGGATACCGATATTCTAAAACTTAGACCATTATGTACAGTTTTAAAAATCCAACCCCTATGTAATTTGAAACTGCCTACATCAAGCATGTATTTTTAAATGGCGTGTATTTATAAACCTCTTCAGCAAAGTTGGTTAACCGATGAGGTAGAGGTCATCAAGATAGAGTAGAGACAGGCAGAGTCAAAGGTCAAATGCAGGTAGATCTAATCAGGCGTCGTCACAGGCAGGAGTGATACTTACAGAAAGTTTCCAACAAACTATTTTTGAGTACAAGCAAATCTACCTAACTGCAGCACAAAGTCGAATATTAAACACCATCTGAGAATTCATTGAATTCTTACTCGAAATCGGAATGAGCAACTTTTATAGGTCTTCGACGTTATATTATACATCAAGTATTTAGATATGATTAGATAGATATGTATTTAGATAATCCATTTAATTTTCATTATCATAATTTTTCATTTTAATTTTCATTTTATGGCGCTACTCCATACAAGGCTTACAAACTAAGGCTGTGCTGTCTGTCCGTCTGTCTGTATACCTTTTAGAGTAATAGCAGATTCGACAGAAGTAAAGACAAAAGAGTATACGACTGCGATTTTAGACGGTAAGCTATGGCTCTTGCTAGAAAACACACAAGTCTTCTCGGGACTGCATATCCTAAACCGGAAAAATATGGTTCTTAGGTTAACGTCAGTGAGGTTCTGAATCTTATCACCTCGGACATTGGACGTCAGAGGTTATAAGAGGACTAGGGATGGTAGTGTCACAAAATATTGTCTCGTTAAGTAACCCTGGCCCCGTAGTCATAACAAAAGATAGCCTGGCTAGAGGTGGGTTGAAAACCATAGAATAGTCGTTCTATTCTACATTAAAATTAAGCGACCGTGTAGGTGTCTGCGGCTTGTCTGTCTGTTTGTACACTTTCCTGTTAAGCCAGAGAGCGTGACTCGTGACGTGAAAGTTACCTGGAGGGTCAATACAGCGGGTCGATCGGAATGCTGGGGGCCCATTGGGAAATCACTAATTTGAACCTACACGAGAAATAAAGTAGTAGAGAATATTGCTATTTCAGCGAGAGTGCCTCGAAAACGCTTCTGAGATAGATTTGTTCAGGGTAGAAAAGTTTTGGTGCGGAATTCGTAATGCACCCATTGTCTCTTACCACTTGGTACGTTTGGCCACAGTCTAGGATACCCCATGTTAGCTCTTACCGCGCGCTGCATAACAATGCCATCGAACAAAAAGGGGTATCCTGCCGTGTGGCTTACTACGTATCTACCAATAGCAGAGTAGGATAGAGCGCGATAGTCGCCTACTGAAAAAAAGATTCTGCAAATTCGACTGAAAACATCTCTACAGTGTGCCTACAATGACCACCATATCAAGGTGGATAGTTCTTGATAGAATACGCTCTTCCACTCTTTTGGTCTCGATAGAGCCAGCAAGACATAAGGTATCTACGCGTGCATATCGAGCTGTAAACCTTGAATGTGCTACAGCCAAACTGGGGCCTTAGCCTGTAACACAATGGCGTATCAATGGCGTCCCAGGTAGAAGGACAAAACTGGGATTTTTTCGTTGTTCTCCTACAACCAGCGAACTAATCCTTTAGAATTATTATTAGACTCATAATATTCTTTGCTGTACTACAAAAACATTAAAAGGACCGACACTGGACTTACAGCATTAATAAATCGTAATTAAAACCGTCATCCGAGAGCCCATTTTGGCACCATTGCGTTACAGGCTAAGGGCTCAGCCCCTCTACCCTTGACGCATGTTTCCAATGCGGCCGCAATATGGCGCAATTTACAAAATTTAATATTTTACAAATTAAGACGCATTTTGTGTTTTTATTGAATAAAACCGCCTTACCTTTGAATAAACATTACAAAATATTTAAAATCAAAGCCTTACTATGCGAATTCAAAGAGAAATTAATTTTTAAACTTTTTCAATTGGATCGCAATAGCGTCAAGGGTAGAGGGGCTGCTCTGTTTGCATTACTTTCGACATACTTTTAAAGTTCGGTTAAAAGTTGCAAGAAATGGGTTGTCACGTGAGCGTAAGAAACAAATCTCGATATTTCGAAGCAAGAATCAAGTTTGTGTGGGGCTAACAAACGCGTCTTATAACACGCTTCCACTTTGACCGGCTGATGCGTTATTTTCTAAATCCACCAGGGGATATGGCTGTGTGGTGCACCGAACACTGATGCACGATAACATTCCGCTATAGAGCTTCTTTAACCCGTTAACGGGTCAGCCCCAGAGAACAAAGAGCTCACGGTTCATGGCGTAGGTAGGTACAGTACCTTAGTAACACAAACCGCAGATCTGTAAAATGATCACTCTGCATCGGGGTCAGGCGCAGTCTTGTCTGGTCTAGCCCCGTGCCTAGACAGACCGGCGCGGCGCCTACGCACTCGACTCGTGAAGTCTCGCCACACAGGCGCGTTTTTGCGACTTCACGTAAAACTAACAGGCGCGATAATCTCGCGTCTTTACGTCTATCTCTCGTTGTTGAGTCGTTTTTTATTCAGACTCTCGTTTTGAGTTAGAATCTCGTTTTTGCGTCAGACTCTCGTTTTTTATTCAGACTCTCGTTTTTGATTCAGTCTCTCGTTTTTTATTCCGACTCTCGATTTTTTTATTCAATCTCTCGTTTTTGAGTCAGTCGTTTTTTTATTAAGACCCGTTTTAGAGTCAGGCTCTCGTTTTTGAGTCTGACTCTCGCTTTTTATTCAGTCTCTCGTTTTTAATTCAGACTTTCATAGTTGAGTCAGACTCTAGTTTTTAATTCAGACTCTCGTTTTTTGAGTGAGACACTGCTTTAGTAGTCAGACTCGTGTTTTTTAATCAGACTTTCGTTTTTGATTCAGAGTCTCGATTTTGATTCAGACTCTGGTTTTTGATTCAGTTTCTCGTTTTTTAAACACTCTCGTTATTGCGATAAATTAATCGTTTTAGCGATTTTGCGTTGTCGTGTCAGACTGGCCGCACTCAGAGGGTAGCGCGATAAAATCGCGACTGTGTAGGAGCCTTTATGATGCCTATCATCGCATGATCGGCGTGAAAAATCAGGCCAGAATCGTGGCCTTTGATGTTTGATATGCCGCCAGACGATGCGTGTAGGTACTCAGTTTGGTTAAAATTAGACGTGTGCCTGACCCTGACTTTAGCATAATAATTATCTAATCATGGTACAGAACCGAGATGTTTTTTTGTCTCTGCTTTACTTAGCTATACTTAATATTTTCTTAGGTTTGCACGAGCACTATACATAATTTAAACACAATACCGGATCGGCCAAGAAGATTGGTGAAAATAAAAGAAGGGTCACCACGCAAAGAAGAAGTACCTAGGTGGTACTCGTATAAAATTTTTCGAATGACTATAAACGTCTGAACCATCTGAACAGTCAGTGTTAAAACTACAAGAAAATCCCTTCGGCTACTTATAAAACTTCTGCAAATTGTCTTGTCACTGTCACGTTTCGACTATTCTAACAAGCCAATGCCTGCCTAGATCTTTATCTGCCTCCTTTTGTTACACGTGTGATCGTGGCAAGAAATAGGCACGAGAGAACAATGACTACTTAAGTTCTGTGGTCGCCTGACGTCCGTCCGACTTGATATCTTCATCCCAGGCTAGACAGATCGGCGCTAGGGCTGCGCCTACGCAGATGCAACGAGCACGCCATTATGCCATTACACTGCAATCTGCGCCTGCCGCTCGCTCGCCGACTGCTCTGACGTGTTCCGTTTTAAACTGAGTGTTTCTACCTGACACTCTTCTTCTTATCGTGTCGCTATCAAACGACACAGTCTACGTACCTAAATTTGCGTTGACCTAAAGCCTTAGGAAGGTAGGTATTCGCCTATAAGTAGTGTTCAGTTAATTATGAAAAGACCTATTGATTGCAATAATTTAAAGTTGCTTTCGATTTTTGTAAGCTCTCATCAAGACCAGAATGTCTTGTAAATCCGAGCCAACATTTTTGTTCTTTACTATCGAAACCAGATAAATTTTCGTCGACCTCCACTTACATCTGGTGAATCCCCCTTTTTTACGCCAGCGTAGACCCTCGTGGAGTCTCCCGTGGACCCCTGACCCTGATCACTTTAGGAATAACTGATGTAAACAATCGTGCTGGATTGGAATATTCCTTCATTACCAAAGTACCTACTCTGCAAGTAATTTGAGCTCTTCTTGTAAAATAGTTATTTATTTAAGTACATAATATTGTAAACAAAGCTTTTACATTTTAGTAGGTAGGTACTTACCACCTCCCAACAACAACATGCATTGGGAGTATGCGAATATTGCGACAATATACTGAGAAGTGGCAGAGATTGCCTGCTTTGACCTGGTGATCTTTTCAGCGACGCCGCTTGGTGTCAAGAACAAATGAGTTGCACTCAATCACCAATGTAATGGATGCCCTGTAGATAGGAATTCTAGATATAGAGTCTGGCTTCATTCCACGGAGAGAGATACTCGCATGCGAGAGGCCTGACACGCTTGGAATTCTACAACCCTTCAGCCAGTGCAACGTCAACTTCTAGAGTTTCCTTTAACTTACTCCTCCCAATCTCTACTTATTCTGGATATTTCTAGCTCCCTATCTCTGTTCTAAAGCTCGTTTTGCACACTCTGAGTTTCTGCTTCGCTCTGCGCTGTAACCATAACCTACATAGGTACTAAAATGTGAAGACTCCATATGATGGATGTCATCCTCAAACCAATCCAACTAGAGGTCAGACATGTGTCGTAACGTGCTGTTTATGTACTTGTGTTAAATTTGTCCTCCCACGCGCCCTCCTCACTTTCTTCATCTACCGGAAGAGGCAATCTTCAGCAGTTGGCTTGGCGGTTTCTTTACAAATCATAGTTTTGAGTTTAGCAATAGTCAAGTTGTGGGCGAGCCCTTGCGCCTACATTCGAGCCAACGTAACTCTACAGTTTATAAAGATGAATGTGATCTTTATTACGAAGAGGGTAGAGCTATCGATCGTGCGGCATGTAGCGTTGCAGGCCCGAGAGGGCCCGGAAGGGAAAGCACTAAGGTGGATTTATGGCTCGCTCGTTGAGACATAAATTTACAAGCTAAATGGACTTGGAGTTAAGTGATAAATCGACGGCATGTTCTCTGCTTAGTGACACAAGCTTAAAATACGCATTCGTAAGTAGGTAAACGGCGGATTGCAAGCTTGTAAGGTCTGTTTATCTTGCGGTTTTAGCATAACATTCCCAGGCTCTCTGAAATGCTTGCTTTCGAGATTCCATTCTTCATCATTACGAGTTGACTTGACCTAGTATCGTACCTCCTACAGTACACTATTCTGGCATTGCCGAGAGGTGTGCCTAGCGGAGAGATTTGGGAGCTGGGACATCAGTGCTTGTCGAAACAGGGTAGAGCCTACCCAGCCTTTTAGGAAACTGGTAACCTCAAATTTCAGTGGAGGCTGAAATTCCTAGCTTCAAGACTTGGAAATTCGCTTCATATGAGACGATTTGACTGTGCCGCAAGATTGCGCATTCCCCCAAATATTGAGCGAGGACACGTCTATCTCGATTGAGGAGCGGCAAGCGGTCGCGCGCGAGTGATGCGAACAAATCGACAACGTCCGGCGGCCACGTGCCGCCCACTGGCAGAAGCACCAGCTAACGACATTGCCAATAGGTGGATAACTAACATTCAACATGCTTGCGACCCAGGGCCGAAGGACCAATTCGCTTAGATAACCACAGACCGACAGAGCGCGAGTCGGAGCGACGAGCGGTCTGGATCTGGAGCTACCTACCATCATTTCTGATGGAAAACTGGGCTTAATCGCGGTCTGCGAGTATATTGCAGGGTCCAAGAAGAGGGATAAGTCATCCAAATCGGGGAAAAATGTGAATGCTGAATGTCAGTGCACGGAAAAACGATTTCGCGAAGAGTTTGTTTAGACGTGTGTTAAGACACGAACGAGAGATACACTCTCCCAACTTAAAAATATGGGACAAGTAGGGGGCAAGCGACGTTTTGACTGAAACCTATGAGACTACACTCAAATCACGTAAAAGCTCATAAGACGAACCCGGAAGCTGTTTTATCGTAAGCACGGTAATACACAACATCCACTCAGGAATAAGATAATACGTTTAAGATGGTGTGTGTTGTGTAAGTACCTCAAGTCAAGCTAGCTAACCCTGACTAGTACCCTAAGGCTACTTAGTCTGTAATGGTACCTAATTGACTGCAAACATCTTAGCCGAGTTTGTATTGATGTGGTAGCTCGGGCTTTGAGGTTTGCAGTTTAGTTCTACCTGTATGAACTCGAATATGGCTGCAGATCTAACTAATCCTGCCAATTTCTGTGGTGTTGTCCAACAGTCCAACAGCGCTTTATCACTAGGTATTTAGGTCGGGACTCTTCGCCTGAAGCTCCTTTATTGATTTGTGGACTCCGCGAACTCCACTATTACTAAAAGTACTGCATGGAATCAATGATCGTAAAGTTTTGCGTCAAATTGTGGTCAAATATTTCAAAGGTTTAATCTTGCCTGTGTCTAAATTTTCTTCTAAAGCGCTGAACCTAAACACGACTACGTTATCGACTTGAGGTATAAGCTCTAACCCAATCTTATGCTACGCTTGCAGCGGTCAATTCACATTATGTCACCTGCATCACGTACAAAAGGAGCGCCCTTTTGTACTTATCAATATCATCTCCGCTGACGGCAGAATCCCTTTACAGCGCGTTAATTATTTAAAGAAAGTTGTTCCTAATGTACTTAGTCTCTAATGAAGGGCCGTGTATAATTATATCGTCCTCCACGACTTCATTCCTGTGTCTGTATGTCGGAGAAAGACCGACGACACGGGAAATAAAGAGACAGAAGATGCACGCCATAAAGTTTTTTAGTACCCTATGATGATGATGATGACATCCTTTTATCCCTTATCAGGGATATAGGGCTCGAAGAAGAGATCTCCATTTTTCGCAGTCTTGCGCGGCAGTCTCTAGCTCCTTCCAGCCGAGTCTAGTTGATTCAGCCTCTTTCTCAACTGAGCGCCTCCAGGTAGTGCGGGGGGTTTTTAGTACCTATGATGGACCATTTCGAGATCGAATGTCAAGAAGAAAATAAAGTACAGTATGAACCCCATAAACTGTAAATTCCACTTGAAAGAGCTTCAAAATTTGCTGGTTATGGAGCTGGAGTATCGACTCAAAATGATGTCGATTTGGTAGAGTCAAAATTAGACTGGTGCAAATGGGTACATAACCAACCTAACTACCCCGAACGCAAATTAGGCACAAAAATCCGTATATTTTGTTGCCGACAGTCATCTAATTGTGTCACTTTTGGTGGACACTTAAAATCAGCCCGAAATTATGGACGCAAAAATAGAGTCGAAATTTAGACCGGTACAAATGAGCACCTTGTGTCTGAGGCCAAGACCCACTTCGGGTCGTTAAGCCATCGGAGTAAGTAAGTGAGTGAGTGAGTGAGTGAGTGAGTGTGGGAGTGAGTGAGTGAATGTGTTAGTAGGTAAGTAAAATGGGCACCGGGCTTAAGAGTCAACCATCTGTACCTTTAGCTGTCGACGGTGAAGTCGGCATTCCTCTCCTTATTGCGTCACTTGTTACTAACTACGGATAAGCGTTCAATGCCCGTCTCCACTCCGCGCGAGGGTTCACTAACTGCTGCGAAAGGACAGCGCTTCCTCCCCGGATGAACACTTTTATCTTGACTTCAACGTCTGTTAGGCGGTTGATTTTAGATAAGATGTGAAAAAAATAGAGTCATATTTCATTGGTTGAGAACAATGACAGTCAGTGAGTGGTCGAAGGGCGTAAAGTGATGCCTGTACGTACGCAGAATCACAAGCTCACAACACATTACAGATTTTAGACCACGTTTAAATTTTTTTTTTTTACGAAGGAGCATATTCAGTTCATTGAATCTGAAAATCGTCCAATGCTTCGACCAGTAAATCGATGGAGAAATTCTACAGGGTGGGGCCCAATTATTGTAAAAAAATTACACCATGGTGGATTTTGTCACCAAATTGGGGAAATTCTCAAAACTTACAAAAAGTCACAGCTTCTAAATTTGGTAGAACATAAGTTTCTTTTAAACGATCACTAAGATGCCCTCTAGACAAAAAAAAATTTTACTCAAAAAAGCTCGTAATGTGGACATTAATTCGACAACCTTCTTTGAGCAAAGTCGGACTTGCGGGCTACTTGGATTAGGCGCCAGAAAAGTTGTATGGAATTTCATTAATGTCTTGTGTTTTGCGGCCAGAAAAACATTAATGTCGAGTTTTGTTTCATAAATAGAACTCAAACATCAGGTGCAAAAAGTATTTATTTAGAATTAGGCTGTATGGGTACTGGCAGTCGACACATTGCACAGAAAAAAAAAGAGCGGCCATATTGTTTTCGACTTTTCGCGCGTTGTTCGAAGTGATTTTTTTCTGTGTTTTTGTTGAAAAAGTGAACTCTCAAAGCGACGAATCCTCGGATTTAATGTGTTTAACACCGCCGGACATTCAAAATCAAGCGAAATTAGTAATTGGAAATTTATTGCCACCGAAGTCAAAAGAAAAATACAAGCAAGCTTACCAACAAAAAGTTTGCGGAATGGAAAATCGACAAAAAGTACTTAATCTACGACAAATGGTAAGCTAATTAAATTACTATGTTAATTACTATTCTAATTAATATTTTAATTACTCGCATTGTTTGAGTAAAGCACTATACAAGCCTTGGTCTGCAATGAGTGCGCTTCTGGCCACGCTATGATTGCCTCGAGCTTAGCTTAACTACGCTCTCGGCCCTCAAGTTTGGTCATCATTGCAGCCCTTGCTGGCCGCGCTATAAAGGCCTCGACCTTCGGTCTCGGCCTTCATTTCAGCTTGTCCATCAAGGGCTGCAATGCTGACCGCATTGTGAGGGCCTTGAGCTGCGCTACGCTGCGCTCTGTCGGCCATCAAAAGCGCGCCAGAAACGCACTCATTACAGATCGCGGCAGTAATGTACTATTGAACCACTATAAATGGGCCACCCTGTATTAACGTCGTATGATTTTATTTTATCGTCGCTTTAACTCAGTTCTAGCCTATTCCTATCCTAAAATAAACTTTTAACATGCACTAAAGCGAAAATTTTAGAGCCAGCCAAGTACTGTAGAGCTAGCCTAGATCAACTTTATTGCACTGCGAGCTCTTTACTCTTCGAGAATGCTGTGTTTATTTTGCTAACATATGAACACCTGCACAGTTCGCGTATATTGAGTGAGATGCATATTGCATTCTCAGGTGGTAAAGATCGTATTACTTCGGGGCATAAATAAATACAACAAAAGATAGGGAATCGGCTCTCAAATGATCTTACGAAACGCCTAATAGTGCGTCATACCCTGTCATATTATTCTTATGGTGCATCTACTTGCCTCGCCATGTATTTATTTACCCAAAAAATACTTATAAGTACCTAAATGGTCCAATTTCGGCAGTGAAGTAAAGTTACCGAGAAGTTGAGCTTTGCATCTCTGACGTTTTGTAGCAGTTTGCGCCACAAATATCGACTACTTTCATTATGCGCTATTAAAGCACCGTCGTCGCGTTGGCTTATTAACGACTTTATCGACGGAACCTATTCACTGAATGTAATGAGATAGCTAGCCGGTTAACGTTATGGCTGACGGCTGTAAAACGTAAAGTGCTTTCCAATGCCATACGATCCGCATACGATGCACTTTTAACGACTGAGTGGCTGTAACCTCTTTTCACTTTTCCTTTTTACGATAAAACTTTTTGGCGTTCTTTACAAAAAAACACTGGACGTAAGAGCGGAAAAATATGTATCACACATTTAAAAATAATGCCAGTAACTTTTAAAAATATTTAATAGCATTTTACTTTTTAGAAAAATATTTAGCATTTTTCACCTAGGTACACACGACAGCACGTCGACCCTAACACGCTAGCACTCTAGTCGGTTACGTTACGGGCGACTTTACAACAAAAGTGTACAGTCTGACGTGCTGTCGTGTGTAGGTACAACTGTACATACCCTACTGCCAGCTTGTAGTAGAGTAAAGAAGTAAATGGTTCAATGCATTTTTTTTTTAGGAACTCTATGTCAATTGTTTATTTTTCACGAAACGACGAACTTGAAGCCGCTTGAAACTTTTAAACTGCCTCCGGGCTCCGAGTGACTCGACTCCGCTGTGCGGCTAAGTCACTTGTCCAAAAAGGTTTGTGAAAAAAGATGGGCCAACGGCCATTGCCTCTTTTCGCTTTTCCTTTTTTTTCAAGAAAACTTTTTGCGGCCAGAACACCTAATCCACTGGCCGTTCACAAAAAATCTTGCTATTTCTGAACTTCTTTTCTGCCGGTTTTAAGTCGCAAGAGGTTATTTAGAAAGGAGTTTTCCTTTTTTTTTTAGAACTTTCCTTGGAAACTTGAAAACTGCCTTCACCCAAGATACTCACAAGAAGGTTGTAAAATAGACTCGAATCGATAGGGGGGTAGCTACCGAGACCTCAGTTTTTGCAAAAAAATATCATTTTGCCCACCCCTGCCTAGTCCATAAGTTGGCCCTTGAGAGTTGAGAACCCTAAATAAAGTTGAGGAAGAACTTACCGGTCCGGTATCCGGCGTTGGATAGATAGGTGGCAAACGTGTTGGTCTCGTGCTTGGCCTGCCACTGCGGCGACGAGCAGTTGTCATTATTTGTGTACACATTGTGATTGTGCACATACGCTCCGGTCAGCAGGGAACTCCTGCGAAGAAAACGCTTAAATTTGAACAGGGAAATCTAAACGGGAAACTGAACAAAAGGTAGGTATGTATGTGCGATTTTACGTTATTACTTATTAGAGGCTCGCCTTGAGGATTATCACGAAATAGTCGTTTTTCCTGCTAATTTCCTATAGATCCTATAAAACAGCTCTGCTAATATACATTTTACCTATCTATTGTAACAGTTTTTTTTACTGGTGTAAATAAATGCTTTTTCATTATCATTACTAGACGGCGCTGTCGTCGTATTATCTAGGATGCAAAAAGCAGCAACACAACGTTCTTAATGCGAAAGACCACAGATTAAACTTTACCACGTGACGACCTTACCAAAAAGGTTTAGGTAGACCTTTTTCGTAGTGACATTGAAAAAAGTGCTATCCACGAATGGAGGTGCCACTGAACGCTGGACAAAACATCTAACATCTATCTTTACTAACAGACGAAGTTTTTTTACCTGGAAGGGCAGCACATCGGCGTGGTTGTGTAAGCGTGCCTGAACTCAGCGCCGGCGCTTCTAATAGCCTTCATTGTCCGAGGCATGAAGTTGAGGCTCCCGAGCTCGACGTCCTGATCGTCAGTGAGTATGAGGATGATGTTCGGTTTCCTTTCCCGAGGCTGCGGGTAGGGGATGTAGCCCGTCTGCCTGTGACTCTCCGGGCGGAGTTTAGAACGCGTAGTATTTTCCCGAATAGGTAAGGGTTTTTCTTGGTTTTTTGAAGCGTTTGACGTCGGCCTCCGCGCATTGGGTTTTTCCGGATTTTTGTTCCAGTTTCTGGTCGGTTTCTTTGGTTTCTCCTCTCGCTCCTTCTTCATGTTGAAAGGGTCTGTGTGAGTATTTGTTTGGTCGTCGTCTGGGTCGGCGCCTTTCCTTCTATCGCGTCGCAGCTCCGAGTGCTCTCGCTCCCAAGCTCTTCTCCTGTCCGCTCGATACCTCGAGCTGTTCCTGTGACGTAGATATCTCTTCTCCGGTCCATCTGTAAGGGTCCCGTTGAAGGTGGTTCGGTTGCGATTGTTCTCTCTATTCCTGATCTCTCTAGCTTTAGCTGTCTCGTCGTCCTCCAGAGAAGAGTCTCTCTTGGCCGATATGAGAATGAAGTTCCAAGTGAGCAGCAGAGATAGTAATTTCAAGTTCATTTTGTTTTTATAGATTAAATATTAATAATGTTAACTTATTCTTATCACAAATCGGCTAACTTCTATGAAGTTATTTGAAGAGTATATTCTAGTTGGTAAAGGAGTATATCTCATGTGGTTAATAAAAACCGCCAGTGGTGGAGTCTCTTGTATTGCAGAGCCATTTTGTTCGGGGTCTGAAACAAAGAGAAATCAATCATTGAAACAGCTCTGCGAAAACCGAACGCTTAAGGATAATCAATCAACATCGAAGTATCCTACCCATCCCAACTAACTATACATATACTTAGACGCGGCGTCTAACATTTTGTGGGTAAATCGCAAGAATATCAATGACCTGCAAAATGTAGAGTTTAGCTTATAGCCATTGCAAAAAGTGGCAGTTAATAAAAAAACATCCATTTGATTTCAAATCCATATGCGTCTCTTTAATGGTATGCACGTCGGAGGCATCAATCGATGCCGCTTTTAGCAAATTGGACCGGTCCTGCCTCGGATCCTGATACAGATGTAAATCACCTATCGGCTTGTACGTACCTACCCAGTCTATTATACATAGTAGGTTTGGTACCGCCGCGTTCAATATTTTGCTTCGCTACTTGTTTGTATTGATCAGTAGAAATACCCCTAAGTACTGAGTCTGTAACGCAAACACAAAACGCAATGTTGCCTCGATAGTAAGTATAGCAAAATATAATATTCTGATTCTAATTCTAGAGGATTAGTTCGCTGGTTGTAGGAAGAAAGCGAGGAATTTCCGGTTTTACCCTTCTACTGGGAACAGTGGGAACCTATCGACACGCCGCCGTTGCGTTACATTTATATTGGAATGTCATTGCCCCTAACCTAAACGTTTGGCTAACAAATTGATCAAGCAACCTGTCACACCCTGTAAAACGCTAAGTAGAGCCTTATTTTTATTTCTAACACTGCAATGTTTATCGGGAGGTCGAGGGCCTCTGCAGCCTTAGCATTCCTAAATAAAGCATGTTATTGTTTAGTACACGCGACGACCAATCTGCTTAGTTCAGCGAGCGTGGGCCCACCCTAGTGGCGGCCAATCACCTGAAGACAAAGTTTGAAAGCATTTCTATTAAAAAGCACAAACTTCGCAAAAATAATGTTAACTAGCTCATTGACGAGTCCCCAACCAACTGCCAAAGTTAATCAACTCACATAAATTATAAGTTAACCGCCACTTTTAAGAAGAGTTCAGTTTTCATGCCATGCTAATGGTTTTCAGAACCAAACTTTTTACCCTATTTAATTTTAGGTAACTACCTACCTACGTTGCTGTTCTTTCTTCACTGAACGACGCATGGTGAAAATAATATTCCAAACTTGAAATAGGCACCTACTCACTCTCCTAGGGTGGCATTAATAGTCGTCGACTCAAGATCGAACTCAAGTAGGTGATCTCAGAAAATTCAAATGCTAATGTCAAGCCTTGGCTAATGTCAATCTCAAGACAGTGTCTAGTAACATGCTGACACAAGTTTGACATTAGCCAATGCTTGACAATAGCATTTGACTATTCTGAGTTCACCTACTTGAGATCGATCTCAAGTAGGTGATCTCCGAAGACTATTAATACCACCTCTACTCTCTTGATTTTCATATAGCGGTCCAGAAATACAGTCATAAGTAGGTACCTCTTAGATACTTTAGGTCTATCGAGCTGTGAGCTTTGATATGGCCGGTAATGCCTTAGCTCTGCCGGCTTATTGCACAGTTTCACAAGTTCTCACGTATAATCCGCGCGAGATGAGAATGGGAAGCGACCTTTTGTAACTGAGACGCGCGCGGTAAGAAAACTCGCGTCGAAGCAACCTTGTCAAAGTAAAATAAAGTATATTTTCGATTGGCTTTGACAAGGTTCCATCCCATTCTCATCGCTCGCGCATTATAATTTGCCCGATGTTACTCGAGCTAAAATACATAGTTTCTGTCACCTTCCTTCAAGTTAGGTGTGTAGAAGACACATCGCGCTAAAGCTCCAAACTTGCCACCGGACAAACGGCTTCTCAGCAGCTCCAACATGAAATATTAAATGAGTTTGAGGTTACACAGTCTAGTTCCCGAAAGTTAGCGACTAGAACGAGTCGGTCTAAACGTAATTCTTTCAGTGGCGAAAGTTTCAGGCTGTTGGACAAAGACTTGGCTAAAAGCTCGTTCATTGTTGTGCTTTTGGCGAGAGGCGAGCTTTTTCTATAGTCTGCTAGAATAGTTAGGTAGGTACCTACCTATCATCATACATTTAAATTTTGGATTTATTATTGATTTTAACGAAACACTGTAGGTACCTAATTAAAGCTCATTTTCTCAAATGGATTTTTGAGTAGCGTATATGTATATAACCAATTTTCACTCCCTTTCTACTCGCGCAATTTAACGCACTTATATTGTAGGTATCTACAGTTTAAGTACCTATCTAAAGGCAACAGCACGGGGCAGGCTGTCAAGGAGTCCTCTACAGGCGCCGATTGGCTTCGTCCTCGAATAAACACGCTCCTACACATCGACGTCTTGTGATGTGAACGGTTCGAGTGCTCGCGACTTCACGCGGGAGAAACTTATTTTAAACTCGTGAAACGGTGACTAACGGGCTGCTGGGGAGCTAAAATAAAACAAAAGGATTTCTATAGGTGCCATCGGTAACTTCAAACCCGTTACAAATCCAACTCGACGCGGTGCAAGACTTGCGAATGGAATGGAGTTATTTTCCTACATACATGTAGGAAAGTTTCTTTTCAGTAGACGCTAAACTACCCGAGTACTATTTTATAGGTTATCGTTGTTCCTTTGCTGAGTGTATGCATAGCCCAATGTGTTGCCCTCAAAAGAAAGCGCGGTCGGCCATTATAACTATACAAACTCAGGTAGGTACGTAACACACAGAAGATTCTTACAATCAACTATACATATTTAATACAGTAAAAAGCAACAAGTTACCAGAAGCTAACCAAGCCTATGAACCGTAGAAGGCATCCTCCTATGAAAGTTAATTGAAAATGGACTTAAACGGCAGAATCGAAGATGGTATTCAATGATGAAAGGGCGACAAAATCAATTTGAGCGCCTACGTAGCAAGTAGCAACGCCTTCGTAGCTCCAAGTTAACAAGAATCAATAAGTGCAGATAGTAAAGAAGTAAAGGGTTTCAAGCAGGGCCGTATTAAGACATAATGCAGTCTACCTACTTAGAGGCCCCTAGCTAGGCAATTAAAGTCTTAGTCTCGGGGCCCCTTTCCTACCTATTTTGGTCAGCCCCTGATGAATAATCTCTCAGGCACGGGGCTCCGATGCAGCGCTGGGCATAAAGGCAGGTGCCTCCACTGCCTCTATGAAGAGTTCGGCCCTGCCTTCAAGGAGATTGCTATTGTGGTCGCCACACGCAGAAGCAATCACGGAATTCTGAGCAATGCTACCAATCACCCATTATCAGATGGAATATGAACTGCGACTTGAATATACAGAATTAAACTTCGCTTGCGTGATATTGAGATTGCTTTATTATATTATACCTTCTTTATTGAGGACTTTTCATTCCCATTGACTGCATTCATATTCGTAAAGAGAGGTCAATAGAAAAACTTGCCAGGAAACCCAGCACAAATTAAATTAAGCAGATTCGTAGATATAGGAATCGGGCCCAAACTTGTGAAAATCTGGGGGTAATATCAATTTATTCCATTCTATGATAGCTTTCTCGTTATCATACAGCCACTTCAAGCGCGTCATCATAATCATAAACAACAATCGATTCTTAACAAGCTTGTTAAGATGTCCTAGACCCTGTAGTATGTAATAACGTTTATGATGGACAAAGCCATCAAACCCTACTTGATGCCTTGCCGCGTGTATCAGTTAGAGCACCATATTTTATGACGATCGTGGTAACTGACAGAACGTGTAATGCTTGGTCCTGTTTATCAATGTCAAGTGCCCGAGTCACTAAAGAAGATTGTAATAGCCACAGAAGTTCGTTATTTTATTAGGACTCATAGGCAATCATCAATGAAATCGGAACCATACAAGACTTAGGGCGAGGCCCCATTGGTGCGTTGCGTTGCGTGCGTCGTCGCATCGGATCGACGCATTGTATGCCACATCTTCGTTGCGACGACGCACGACGACGTGCCCCTTCACTCTCAACCACCTTTCTAGCCTCACCTGCTCCTATTTGGTATTGTAAGATAAAAAAAATAAAACATATTTTTTGTATGAAGAAAGAAAATTGCGCTCCCACCAACGTCGTACAACAAAAGTTGTTGAAAATCACATTTAGAAGTTGTCTGAGAAGGGTGTCTGAGGTTAAAAGATATTAAGAATTGCCCTGTATAAAAAAAATTGTTTTTCCATTGTAAAATTACAAGATAGGTAGGTACTAACAGTAAAAACATTGAAAAACTTTTGCAATTAATGCAAAATAAATGACACGCACGATGAACATGTGACGCTAATTTCATAGTGAAAACCGAACCGCAGGCGCGAGAGTATTGTCGGTTTTTCCGCCCGCCCAAAAAACATAATAGGTAGGTAGCTCATAGCCCGGCGGCGGCGCGGCGGCGCTTGCTTTTCATTGAACATATTAGGTTATATTAGGCAACTTTCTGTCCGATTCTATTCATTGGGCATGTCGTCGCGACAGTCTGGCTTTGATGTTCATTAGAGTTATGACATTTACTGCTTGTAAACGGGAGCAGTTCATCTTTCAACTCGTTATCTTGTCTGTCTGTAGTGTCTGCCTGCTTGCATGCACAAAGTGTTTCCCGCTAACTGATAGCTTGACAGCTCCTAGATTTAATTTAACTGTGCCATTCGTCATTCCAGTTGGTACCTACCTACTTAGGCACGAACACTGTTTGGACAAGAATGAATTGCTTAGCTCCTGACCTATTACTTTTATTTAACCAAGTTGCAATTTGATTACTTTCATCAAAGCTCCCTATATTATCCCTCCCTATGCTAAAAACACCATGGAACCTTTTTTAAATAGGAAAGTAGGTAACGATTTCAATGGGAAGCAAGACTCGGATTCTATTAAATGTGAACTATGTGGTGTTAGTGGAGCTCTAGCCAGGAAGCAGACCTTAGTTCTCTGACTTACTTAGTTCCATTTGAATAACAACAATGTTTTGGCTACCCCATTGCCATTTTCAAAACATACTTCAGTGGGCTGTTCAAGACGCGGAAGAAATATTTTACACAAACATGGAGTAAAATGCTCTGCGTACCCATTACTGACGTTTGCACAACCGCAGAGATATGAATGCTAAGCCCAGCAACACGCAAACATCTCGGTAGGGTAGTGAACTAAGTAATTTATTCGAGACGGCTGCAACGTGGCATATGTCTACCGAGACAACTTGCCGCAGAGTGTGGCAGCTA
Source organism: Zelleria hepariella (assembly GCA_949319315.1). Taxonomy (NCBI): domain Eukaryota; kingdom Metazoa; phylum Arthropoda; class Insecta; order Lepidoptera; family Yponomeutidae; genus Zelleria; species Zelleria hepariella. The sequence goes on along the minus strand of OX439391.1, from coordinate 6,797,459 downwards.
AATAATCCGCAACCGTTACAGGCTTACAAGCTTAAACTAACCACTCTGTGTGTAAGCGAAAACCACTTCTATTGAGACCCACGCAGAATGTAGAGTCGTTGGAATGCTTTGCACAGTTGGCAGATCTATTAATGCATACTGCTGCATATAAATTGGAGCCGAAACGTGAATATGCCGATCCAGTGAACGGAGAAATCTGGGAACAACATTATAAAGAGATTCTTTTCTTTCCCTTCTTGATTTGCGACAGCAATAGCTACCGATGTTTTGGCACGAGAACTCAGGCCCTACTCCGGACAACCAATGCAGATTTTAGTTCGTGCATGACTTTAGTTAAAGGACACTTCAACTGTACCTTGACAATGTCACTTTGGAAAGGGATTTCATTTAAATGGCTTACACTTACCTATTAATAAACCTTCCCAATGAAAGCGAAATCAACGTGCGCTCCTAATGATGTTGTACCTTCAAAGAAAGCCGCCTGCAAGTTTAGTAGTTTACTCCAGTACCGGCTAGAAGACCCATTAACCTATTCCAGGTTTAGTGTGCAACCCGCGAGGCGAGCTCTAGGCGGTGGAAGGTAAGATAATGAGTGGGAACCACGCGATCCACTCGTTAGAACACCTCGTTAGATCTTTATACAGGCGCTGGATTTCGTAATCAATTAATTCGTAAGCTCGTCGGAATGTTGACTCAGGCACTAGCACAGGGCTTTACAATCGTCGGTAAATACGAACATCGGACAAAAGGCGGTAAAAGCTACACAAGGCAGAAATACACCAGCACTATTTTCTCATTGTTAGAAAGAGATTTTTGTCTGTCAGTGTAGAGACTTTTGGAGATAAACTGACAACAGGGGGGTTACCCTTGACGCTATTGCAATCAAATTGAAAAAGTTTTAAAATCGTTTTTTCTTCGAATTCGCATAGTAAAGCTTTGATTTTAAATACTTTGTAATGTTTAGTCAAAGGTAAGGCTGTTTTATTCAATAAAAACACAAAATGCGTAATTTATAAATATATTAAGTTTTGTAAATTGCGCCATATTGCGGCCGTATTGGAAAAATGCGTCAAGGGTAGAGGGGCTGTTGTGTACTTATGTATTCTCTCAAATTAAGCACCATAAACAATCCCGTTATATTGTTAATTATCCGCATAGTTTTAAATCTGTGCGGATTTTTTTACAGAATAAATGGACCTCAGGTTTATAATATGTATAGGTACCTACTGTGTATACATATTTTAAAATTTGTATTACGTAATATGCTTTTTCATTTGTAGCATTCTACGTCTTCTCGATCAATCCTACTAAAATAAGTCTCTATTTTCAAGAGCGTGTTTTTTTATATCGAAAAAGAACCGCCTTGCAGATTTGAGACCCTTTACATCTGTATTATAATTGACTACTCACAATTTGTATAATAATATCTACCTCCCATATACCTAAAACATTAATTACTAAACCAAATTCAATCAAAACACCAATGTTCACACGCAATGTAGAGATCTCTCACGTCCGCTCCAATTTACCACAGAACACATCATTATGGCCGCATTATCCAATCCATTGAATCGTTGTCGAACAGTCTATTCCACTCATATCTCGCTGGCTTGTTTTTGTCTATACAGGGTGTTGTTTTGGTCAGTGACACCCGACTCATAGACGATAGTTTTAGTAACACTTGAAACAAAAAATTTGGTTGTTTATTTTTTTTTGGTATCCAAAGCACCTTGTTAAATTTGTTCTATAATAACCGCGATGTGCAACACCCCCGGCGTTTTATAATTTTTGGGTATTTTTCACTGACATTTTTTTTTTTTCGTTTTGTCTGCATCAAAACCACTGTTTTGAAGCCTCTCATAGTACACTAATGAAATGACACAAAGACTGACATACAATGGACAGCCGAGACCACTGAAGATCAGTAAACGAATCCTTTGACCTTTCAGAGCGTACAATTCTCTGAAACCATTCCATAGTAGGTAGAGGGCAAAACAGCGTCAGCAACTTTGCCTGAGAAATGTCCACGGGGACGAAGCCGCGGCGGAAGGCTAGTTGTTAAGTCTCCTTCGGTGTCATTCACCCTCACCAACAAAGGCTCAACACCTCACTATCATAAGCCTTTAAGCACTGTAATTTAAATGGACTTGTGCAGAGTAAGGCTACGGAACAAGATTATTCAGAGGAACGTTTGTCGTAGGATACTGAATGAAATGTGTACAGCCAATGGTTAGTTAACTAAACCAGTTGATTCTGGACAACTTTGGATTGCGAAAAACATCACATTTTTGTGTTTTTTACAGACTTACAAAAAGGATGAGGTACCTACTCAATTCGACTCAATTTTTGTTTGTTTATGTTTGTTACCTCAGAAGTTTTTTCTACGTGAACCGATTTTGATCATTCTTTTTTTGCTTGGTTTCATGTGGTCCTAAAATGGTGAAGATCTGATGACAAGAATAATAATAAATAATAATAATAAAAATCTTTATTCAGGAAAGTGGAGAAAGAAACTCCTCAACGGACGGCAGCAACTCACTCGGAATCAGTTAATAACACTTTTCTCAAGTGAAGTCGGTATTTTTTTAATTGTGTTAGTTTTATATTATTTACGTGCATTTTGGGATGTATTGTTAAGTTATAGCAAACAAAACAAGCTCTTAAATCATCAAAAATTCAGCTAACGGCAGCCACCAATTTATTGGTAGATATCACTTCGAACCGTGCACCTAAGTATTGAAAAACGCTGCCTTAGAAAAATTTTTCTCCTGAATACAGATTTTGAACGAGCGAGCGAAGTTTTCCGAGTCTAATGGAACAATCCGGCGTTTGTATGTTTGTATGTATGTACGTATGTATGTATGTATGTTTGTATGTATGTATGTATGTTTGTATGTATAAATGTTCGTTCGACGATAACTTGAGTAAATTTAGTCAGATCGGCATGAAAGGTAAGCAGGTAAATGAGGCAAAGATAATTTTTAAGTTCGAACATGAGCCAAATCGGTCGAGGGGTTGCTGAGATATGGGGTCGCGAGTTCGTAGTTCGAGGCGAACCACTAGTTAATAAGATGTCGTTCTGTTGTATTTTATACGTTAACTGCTCACTGTTGTGCAAAAGCACTTCTGACGTTCATCTCTCGATATCGTGGGAATAGCTTTTAAAGACGGTACCTATCCAAGTAAGTGTAGATACAAATAGCACACTAGAAGTCAAAGTGTCGCCCGCCGCTTTGATAGTGCTTAGACGAGATATAAAGATGGCGGCGCGATTATAATCAAGAGGCAACGACAAATTGTCTGTTGTGGTCTATAAAAAGTGGCAGTGTAAAAAACGTAAAGCAAAAAAATGCCTCTTATCTAAGACATGTGTAGCTACCTAATGCTTGATCATTGTCCTTGTGACACTCCACTCCATTTCATGCGATATATGACGCTGATGATGTTGGGAAAGAATAAAGCTTTTACGGTCTCCTGAACCATCCTTACATAGACAGTACAAAGATAAGGGAAACTAAGTACTTACAACATAACCTCTAAATTATAATTTTGAAATACTTCCGACATTTTAGGTTCAAATTAGCATATCTCGTAAACGGCTAAACCTATTTTGATAAAACATATCTAAGAACACTCGCTAGAAAACCAGCTTTCCAATTAAATAAAACCGCAACCATGTCGGTTCACGCGTTTAAGAGCTACGGTGCCACAGACTGACCCACAGACAGACACACACACATAGCGGTTAAACTTATAACACCACTCTTTTTTGTTCGGGTGTTAAAAACAAAACAGAAACACCCTCTCTACTGTCTCCCCTTCGATCAACAATATGCAGTCTCAGTCTTACCTTCCAAAATGAAGCCAAACTTCTAACCTAACCCATCACAGACCCTCCCAGCTATAATATCATGATTTATGGCCGAACAGTTCTGTTTCCGGTATCGTACAAAAATATAGCGCCAATATTTAGACGCTGCTCCATTCCCACGAGATTATTGCCCACATGCGCCTAGCGCCCCTCTACACACAACGAATGAAAATAAACATTGCCAAATGACGCAGTTCGTACAACCTAGGATAAAGGCTAGGATTCTGATCGATTAAAGCCCTTTCGCCGAGCGGTATAAGAGCTGCCGTGGGGTATGTCGCGGGTCGCCGACCGTACGTCTGACCTTCAGGCTCTGGAGCATAAAACTAAAATAACCTCCACTAACTTTGTTATGGTTCATCAGCGCGACTCTACAATACACTGGTACATGTAGATATGCATTGCTATATTGTTACATAGTAATATTTTAGATACAAAGACAAATGAAAACTTTCGCTGTCAGAGGACATGATGACATGAAAATATAAGTGGACAAAAGTGGAGTCTACTCTACGGCTGTCTTACCTCCGATTTCTGAATTGAGAATTTCACTAACCAAATGCTTAAGTATCGTTCTGTCTCTGCAGATGTCACTCAAAAGAATGTGACAGAACGATGCTTAAGCATTTGTTTAGTGAAATTCTCAATTTAGAAACCGGGCCTTAGGGTGGCATAAATATTCGTCAGCTCAAGCTCAAGCTCAAGTAGGTGATCTCAGAAAACAAAATCAATCGAGCTTGAATAGCTATCAGTATATTAATAGACACTATAGCTTGAGCTTAACATTGACATTAGCCGACTTGAGACCTTAGCTAATGTCAACCTCAAGATAGTGTCTATTAATATGCTGACAGTTACTCAAGCTCGAGCTTGAGCTGACGACTATAATGCCACCCATAGACTTACTACACCCCTTAGCCCGGCTAAAAGCTAATTTGCAAGCTCTCATTTTAAAACTCTATGAAACAAAAGTCCGCTATTGAAGTTCGAAATCTCGGTATAAAAATCGTTATACGATACCTCAGATAAATGAACAAAGCCATTACCTACTTACCTGCTACTCGAGATTTGCTTTTACCGCATTCTTCCATTCAAATATTACGCACCACGAATAGCAAATTAATCGTTATTGGACATGGAAATTCAAACGCGTGCGATCTTGTAGACTTGTAAATAAACGTTGACGATAGAGATAGGTAAATCAGTAATAATTAACAACTCATGCTCAGCGTAACAATCTATTATTATAATTCGATTCTCTATAGCAGCACTGCATATGGTGGCATTTTCCGTAGTAGATATACAGTGTGTGTGCGTACCTATTAATGTAAAAAAAAATGTGCAATATTTTTTATATTTGCGGGAAAATATAAGTTTTTTTTTTTATTTCGATTAGAGCTAAGTATTATCCAGCAAATAAAACGGTTAGGTATGAAGACTAGCAAGTGTGTGGTTTTTTTTTACGGAATAAGCATACAAATGGAGAAGGCTACTCTCCAGATGCGAAATGTAGGTACCTTCATCGACAAGCAAGCAAGCTTAAAAAAAAAATAGTAAGTACATCCAAATTCACGTCTGCTGTTACACCAGTCGCTAATATCACTAGCTTTTTATCAGATTCGCAGATCTGCCGCAAGTCTGCAACTAATAAATCATACATATCTAGCCATACTTTTTCTATCTACGACGAGTACTCTCTTAGCATTTGTGTTGCCATATCGAGGTTTATAGCTCGACAGGTACACAATATGGTGCCGCTTCAAAGTTAGGTACTTAGGTATCTAGTTATCTACATCGGTAAAGGTAGATCAAAAGAATGGGGTAGAGATATTGTATTCATGTTTATCTGCCACGCTCATGCTACGTCAACTGTTGTATCCATTCCACCCATCATCGTACGGTGCGCCGTATGTGTAGGCGATTCGTTAGGCCAGAAATGTGAAATGATCTCATTATCTATGTTATCTTAGAACCGCACGCTATCGAACCCGATATCGAGCGGGACTGAATAAATGAATAGTTTTAAAAACTTTCAGTAGGTCACGCATCGGGAAAACAACACGGAGAAAAAGCCCGAAACTATTGTCTTCAAATAGATCAGGGGGGTTACCCTTGATGCTATGCGATCAAATTTAAAAAGTTTTAAAATTAATTTCTCTTTGAATTTGCATAATGCTTTGATTTAAAATACTTTGTAATGTTTATTCAAAGGTAAGGCCGTTTCATTCAATAAAAACTCAAAATGCGTCTTCATTTGTAAAATATTTGTAAATTGCGCCATATTGCGGCTGTATTGGAAAAATGCGTCAAGGGTAGAGGGGCAGTTTTGCAAAGTTGACATGAGGTGCTATACAAAGTGTTATTTTGTAAAGTGACACCCGACTCGTGGGTGATTATTGACAAGATAGGTACCTACTAAAGCAAAAAAAACATGATTTAAAATAATTAAGTGAAAAATACTAAAAAATCATTCAATTGTGGCCTCCCGTACAATTGTTATCTTCCGCTCGCTGAATTGTACATATTAACGCTTGCTGCCGCAATCGCAATATCGGGCGCCACATCGCGCGCGCGCTTTGAGAAGGTGTCCGCACGTCGCGGTTTTAAGGTTGGACGATAGCAACGTGGCGGGAAATTCAAAAGTTTCACAGTTTATGACATTTTGTAGCTAAACTGAGCTATTTCTGTTCAGCGGTTTTTCGTTCGCGGCAATAAAACAGTATTCTTTTCAGTATTGTAAACAACAGCAACTACGAAGCAGTGGCACTGCCCAAAAAACTTGTCGTAGACCAGAACGCATAATCGGCTGAATTATTGATTTTCTGTTGTTTACAATAATTAAAAGAATACTATGTTATTGGTTATTGCCGCGAAAAAAAAATCGCTGAACAAAAATAGCTCAGTTTAGCTACAAAATTTAAAAAACTGTGAAAATTTTGAATTTTACCGCCACGCTGCTATCTTCCAGCCTTAAGATTTAACAAGATAATTATTTGTGAATTAAACATAATAAAATAATTAAACTTAGTTTTTTTTTCTATTAAATCACGGTTTTACTCAATTGTAATTTGTTGGTGTAGCCGACTAGTTTAATAGAAAAATGTGCAGTGTTCACGAAAGTTTAAGTTTAAACTTAGTTTTACTTTTAAGAGTTACTTAGGGTGGTATTACCTAATAGTCGTCTGAGATCACCTACTTGAACTCGATCTCAAGTAGGTGAACTCTTTGTTATTTGAATATATTTTGACCGACGAGCTTTGCTTGAAAAGGAAGAGGCCCAACTGTGGACAGTTATTCATAGGCTAGCTGGATGGACAGATAGTGCTCATGTTTCTTGTATTGTATGATTTGTATGTAATGTAACACAGAAGCGCAGTATTCATCGCCACCGTCTCACCCGAGCGGAGATCGAGGCGACCAAGTGAGACGCTCACAAGTAACAAACGCGTAAACAAAAGGTCCTAAGTTCTTTTTACAGGGTGTGACCTACCGGTCATTAGGGTGACCTTTGTTTAGCATTTAGCGTAAAAAAAGGAAAAAATAAGTATTACAAAATAAAAAAGTTAAAAGTTTTCAATAACGTCAAAATCGCAATATGCATTTTTTTTGTTTTAGATTTTTAGGTACTACTTATACTTAGTTCTAATTCAAACACCTATGTGTGTGCGTAAACCAATTAAAAATAAAGTTATCTTTAAACATTAAATTTTATTAATTTTAAATTCAACGGACAATCATAGAGAATAAAATATATTTGGTACATCACCCTTTAAAAATGTGATAACCTATGATACATAAATACCCATTCGACGAGTGTCATGCCTCTGACGTGCGTGAGCGCCGCTTTATCTTGCCTCTGGTCAAGGTGTGACATTGCCTTTGACCCGCGGTCTTTAACTCGAGAGCTGAAGAGTGTTTGAGGCTAATAATATCACAGTCTAGACTGGTTCATACATAATTTAGATAATTCTAATGATTTTCACTAAGCTCACTCAAATGTCTATCAACGTTAAGGTGGAAAGATAGCAAGGTGGCGGGAAATTCAAAATTTTCACAGTGTTTTACATTTTGTAGCTAAACTGAGCTCTTTTTGTTCAGCGATTTTTCGTTCGCGGCAATAACATCGTATTCTTTTCATATTGTAAACAACAGAACAACAATAATTCAGCCGATTATGTGTTCTGGTCTACGACAAGTTTTTTGGGCAGTGCCACTGCTTTGTAGACCAGAACACATAATCGGCTGAATTATTGTTATATTCTGTTGTTTACAATAATTAAAATAATGCTGTTTTATTGCCGCGAACGAAAAATCACTGAACAAAAATAGCTCAGTTTAGCTACAAAATGTAAAAAACTGTGAAAATTTTGAATTTCCCGCCACGTTGCTATCGTCCACCCTTAAGTAGATAACCGTGATTATACAGTTACCCTGAAGCGTCCGAGTCGTCACTTCATCCTTCTCGCAGTTTTTTTTGTAGTTCCGTAGATTTTGGTAAAGTCACACACAATCATGTGAGAGTGTTCCGCAGAGGAGCAAATCCGAAAGCAATTCGGAAGGCAAAGTTTTTTGTTCGAAAGTCCGTTATTGGCTTAATCTTATCTTTAGACAATATTGAGAAACTAATTTCAATATTTTTTATTTTGCTTCAGTAGTTTTGTTTTTATGCGCTAAAATGTTTTGTTCCTATGACCGCCAAACAGCGCCAACAGTATGCAGACCGTCGCGTGAAGGTCATAAAACCGTATCTTTGAAACGTTGTAAAATCCAAACTACTGAACCAAAATAAAAAATATTGAAATTAGTTTCTCAATATTGTCTAAATATAAGATTAAGCCAATAACGGACTTTCGAACAAAAAACTTTGCGTACCGAATTGAAGGCTTTCAATCTGTATGATCGGGCTGGTATTTTCCCGAAAGTTACGCAAGCGTTTTTCCCAATAGCTATCGGGTCTGATCCGATATTTATTACAGCCATATTCATACCTAGTAGGTAAGCTATGTTGCATGTTCGGGTGAATAGATACAGCATAGGAACTGTTCACAAAATTGCATAGGCACCTTCAAGCCCTATCCCTGATAAGGGATAAAAGGATTTCATCATCTTAATCACGTAAAAGTCAGTAGAATCACAATAATTCTGAATATCTTGTCAAGGGCTCTAAAATAGAATTTTGAGAATACAGCGTGCGATTTATGGCGCTTGGCTAAGTCTGGGTATAATTCATAAAATATGGGTCGGGACGTCGGCCTGACCCGTCCCCGGACATTCCGCTTCCGCGTTATGGGTCCCATAATAAAATTCCGAGCTTAAGAGTTCCCTGCAGTGTACAAGCGAAACACTGTTTTCTATAGCTGTTTACCCCAGAGCGAGACGGAGTGCGGGAAAAGTGAGAGGCAATGCGGCTGTATGAGTCTACTGTGTGCATGTCCTTTCGCGAGTACCTATGTACTCGTAGTTGTTAATTGATCAATTTTCCCAAATGTTTTCGTAGTTCAGCTGCCATTTCTACATTTTATTAGCTTTTTCAAAGATCTTTTTTTTCTGACAAGTACAATACATTATTGATATTCCCGAGGTAGTTAGACTCCAATAGACAGTGTAATAATGTAAGTAAATAACAGCTGAAAGTAACCCCTTTTTCGGCGCGAAAAACGCATCGCTCTAATTTCTTTAAGGCTATTTTTTTTATTATAAAAACTATTTGCTAACCTCCGCATTGGTAATTTCCGCAGATCCAGCATGTAGTTTAGAAATTAAACCTGAACTACGTTTGTATGGGAAATCGCTGCTTCAGTGCATTCTTAAGTACCTACTCGACTCGTCGTCTCTACCTCGAGATAGATAGATATTAAAGGTCTATAACATCCTATGTGCAATAGATTAATTAAATTGACTTGAAACACGTCAACTTATAGTGTGATTTCCAACAACTTTTGTTTTACGACTTTTCTCATAGCACGATACTGAACCTTTCCTATCCTTTAAATTTAAAAGTTTGCATTTCAGCGTGCGCGGCGCGCTTCGTGCCCCACTCACTACATTCTACCATACCACCTCTCCAGCATCTTCTGCTCTTTTGAAAGAACGCGGCGCAACATTTTCAAAAAAATATAAATATTGAGTGGAAAAATAAAATTGCGCTTTCACCAAAGTAGAACACATTTATTGGAACTCACATTTTAAAGATGACGTGTTACACGAATAGAGCTATTTTAAAATGACCCTGTTTTCTTTACCTATTTCGCTTCATCTGCATTCAAAATTCGTTGCACATTTCTCGATTGTTTCTTTCGTCATGTTTCATCCTTTTTTAAGTATTTTTATTATTCAGCCAAGTTTTCCAGCAGGCCTGCCCCTGTATTATCTAAAATATCCACCGTAAAAATAACGGTTTTAAAATGTCAAAAAATTGATTGTTCATTTCAATAAGGGCTATTTTCGAGTGTTTTGGCGCTCAGAATCAGAATCAAATTATTTTTATTAAATATTCCATAAATAAATTATTTACATTGAACGTCAAAATATTATCTAAAGTAAAAAAAGGTATATAAATCAGATACTTATTACTATCTAATACTAAGTATCTAGCTCCTTTTTTTTCTCCAGCTTCACTAGCTCTGATCGTTCTTGGAGAAGAAGCATGGTAAAGAAACTCCAAGGATCTCGTGCTTAAAAAAAAATACATTTTGTAATGCAGGTAGGTACTTAAAAGAATAACACATTGGTAAGTGTGGTGATCGTGAGCTGAACTGGTTTAATGCCAGACTTCTTTGTCATTTAGATAATCATCTATTCTGTAATAGGCCTTTTGGCACAACGTGTGCCTTACACATTTTTTGAATCGGGCCTCTGGTAAACTTAGGATATCTGTTGGGATCTTATTATAGAAGCGTATACAGTTGCCGAGAAATGAGCTCCTAGCCTTCTTAAGCCTAAGAGTTGGAATTGTAGGCTTGTGCTTATTCCTAGTATTTATATTATGATGGCCACCTAATGTATCGAACTCTGCAATATGTTTTTTAGCATAAACAATGTTGGCGTAGATATATTGACATCGCAACTGTCAGGATGTCAATTTCGTTTAGAGGTTGAGTGGAATTTTTACATAATAGAGGCGCTGGTACAAGAAAGGGAAATACCTCACTCTTTTGATCTATGTAATTTGGATCTATCTACCTAGAGTGTGATTCGTTATAAACCCATTAAAACCCCAATGACCTATCCCGTTCTTGTGCTAGGTTCGCGCTTACGCCGGATGACTGACACCTTAATAATCTGCAAAAAGGTATACCTACATTCATTGACAAGCTATAAGAACAGGCCCCAATTATATTTAGCCCCAAAAAAGTTGTCGGATTTCGCATATCGATTTGTGGAACTGGTTGTTCGTTGTCATAAAGCACGCATAATTATCTTAATTAGATGTTTGGCAACTGTTAGTGCTACTGAACGAACATTGGATACCTATAAGAGAAATAATCTCTAGGCCAACCATGCACTATTTAAATTAGTGTAGGTAGACTGAGAACGAACATCGAAGCGTTGAAATCTGGTAAAGCTGAGATAATGCAGCAGCGTATTTCCCGCTGCTTCCATCAAATATTTGTACGTAATCTGGGGGCACGGCAGTGCCCCCGCCAGGTCGAGCGCGAAGCAAACACTGCCGTACCATCCTTTACTGGAACCATTTCGCCGCATTTTCAGGCCCCTATTTGAGAACCTCTGGATAAGACCAGAACGCAGAAATTTTCGTCATCTAGTAAGCTATAATCACATACTTAAAATCCAAAATTTCAAGTCTGTAGGTCATTTAGTTCCGAAGTTAAGCGAAAGCAAAGTTTCGCATTTATGACACTCACTCACTCACTCACTCACTCACTCACTCACTCACTCATGATCATCATAATAGAACTAGTACTTCCCATAAACTCAGAGAGCTGAAATTTGGTACAGAGTTAGCGTTGAATGGCCACATAAAGGGAAAACTATAAAAACTAGGATAATCGAAGATCTGGAGTACCTGGTGACCCTGATTAGAAAACACAAGAGCCCTAATAGAACTAGTACTTCCCATAAACTCAGAGAGCTGAAATTTGGTACAGAGTTAGGGTTTAATGTGCACATAAAGGGGAAACTATAAAAACTAGGATAATCGAAGATCTGGAGTACCTGGTGACCCTGATTAGAAAACACAAGAGCCCTAATAGAACTAGTACTTCCCATAAACTCAGAGAGCTGAAATTTGGTACAGAGTTAGGGTTTAATGGGCACATAAAGGGACAACTATAAAAACTAGGATAATCGAAGATCTGGAGTACCTGGTGACCCTGATTAGAAAACACAAGAGCCCTAATAGAACTAGTACTTCCCATAAACTCAGAGAGCTAAAATTTGGTACAGAGTTAGGGTTTAATGGCCACATAAAGGGAAAACTATAAAAAGTAGGATAATCGAAGATCTGGAGTACCTGGTGACCCTGATTAGAAAACACAAGAGCCCTCATAGAACTAGTACTTCCCATAAACTCAGAGAGCTGAAATTTGGTACAGAGTTAGGGTTTAATGGGCACATAAAGGGTAAACTATAAAAACTAGGATAATCGAAGATCTGGAGTACCTGGTGACCCTGATTAGAAAACACAAGAGCCCTAATAGAACTAGTACTTCCCATAAACTCAGAGAGCTGAAATTTGGTACAGAGTTAGGGTTTAATGGCCACATAAAGGGAAAACTATAAAAACTAGGATAATCGAAGATCTGGAGTACCTGGTGACCCTGATTAGAAAACACAAGAGCCCTAATAGAACTAGTACTTCCCATAAACTCAGAGAGCTGAAATTGGTACAGAGTTAGAGTAAGCGCGCGCGCTTTGCATTTAAACTATACAACCCCATATCTCGGCAACCCATCGACCGATTTGGCTCATGTTCGAATTTAAAAATTCTTTTAATTTAGTTTACCCGCCTATCAAATTTCATAACGATCCGACCAAATTTACTCAAGTTATCGTCGAACAAACATTCATACATACATACATACAAACGCCGGATTGTTCCAGCAGCCTCGGAGGACTTCGCTCGCTTCGCTCGCTCGTTCAACAAGAAATAGTCGGACGATTAACTTTATTCTACTCGAACGTTACACAAATTTTAAAACTGTGTCAAATAAGAAAATCTAATAAAATTAATCAATATGCCCTCGTTCCTACAAAAAGAAGTGAAATCCCACCAAAAACATTCTGTAAAAACTAGCCAGGTCTCGATGGATCTGCTTGTTTATCTCTAAAAAAGTAATGAAATCTAGACAAAGTCGTGCCAAGTCTAAGGTTCCTTACTGCGATTTCTTTATTATTATAGTTAATGTTGTGAGACTTGGCTGTTGAAGGGTACACAAGGGTACAAAACCAGGTGCTCCATGACACCATTGCACCAATCTGTCGCCAGAACCGCTTGTGTACCCTTCAACGGCCAAGTCTCATTAACTATAATAATAAAGAAATCGCAGTAAGGAACCTTAGACTTGGCACGACTTTGTCTAGATTTCATTACTTTTTTAGAGATAAACAAGCAGATCCATCGAGACCTGGCTAGTTTTTACAGAATGTTTTTGGTGGGATTTTATTTACCTAGCTACTTACCCGCGATCTCTGGTTATAAACCGGATTCAATCGCGCGCTTTGTGTAAAAAAAAACCTTCTAGACTTTGGGAAATATTTCGGGCTTTAGCCGATAACGCGAAACCTGCCAGCAACTTCGCTTGGATTTTCCGAGTTTCTTGATATTTTCCCGAAGGGATGAGATACCTATTTATACTTCAAAAAAGTTGTCTGTGTTGCTTCCAAGTTCCAAAGGGTATAAAAATCAAGTGGTACGGTCCTTTGTTACAAAACTCAAAAGAACATACCTAACCTCATAATAATAATATATAATAAGGTGTAAATAATACGGAATGGCATTTAGCGTCTTTATTGCGACATTCCTAAGAGATAATTTGCAAGAAAAAAGGGTACCTTTCCAACAGATGTGGTTGACTTTTTCTAAGCACAAAACCTGTAGGTAATATCGCTCACAAGGCTCTGATAGTAGACCAGTTATCTTTTGCCTTACAAAAGAGGTTCAGGCTTGCGTAGCATTTTCCACTGTATACGTGACAGTATAATTCCGCCTATATTTGGTCCTGACATACCCGTGTAAGTAGGTACCCACAGAACAGATATAATGTTTCTTCTTGACTGTCTCCGTCGATACCCACATAATGGCGATGGACGCGGTACGCACTTTGGAAACTTGCTTCTGAGGTACTAAGGCCAAAGAAGGCAACATCGCTTTCTTTGGCGATACACTTTGAATTGCAAAAAGTGTTCGGCAGGAATGCGATATGCTACAAGACCCCTCTTATTATATAAGTATTGGTAGAGCGCCATTTCGTACCTGATTCTCCACCCGATCGCTCCTTCAGAGGTATGAGCAAGCTAGTCGGTACCCAATACGGATTGGATAATATCCTCAGAGCATAATATATTATGCTCTGCATCTTCATGCATGATGGTACTATCAATAAGTAGAAAATGATCATACTGTTCACAACTACATACTATGTTTAGAATCCTCTGAATAAGGTATTTAGTAGGAAGTTGAGGCTGAACTGATTAAGATCTAAGTTTGTAGAGTTTTGTCGGATCATAAATGTTGAAGTTTGGAAGCGACTTCATTTTCGCCCATTTTTTGTGTATTTTCCTGGCTATTGCATTGTAGCCTTTGAGAGAAAATACCTCTGTCTCAAGGAAAAGATGGGTATTTATTACTGGTTCCCTCGTCTCGCTTGGTCCCTTCAGGGGGTGGTCTACTCTTGAACCAATGTGTCGTGTGGAAGAATAGAAAATATATACAGTAATTATCTAAGTAAAAAGGTCTTTTTGACAAAAGGTGCCATTTGTTTTTTTTTATTATTGTAAGGGTCAAAACACTAGAAATATAATATACAGGGTGGCCCAAACATAGACGTCAAGCGAGAAATTCTAGATAGCTGACACCAAGGGCTACCCGAATCACCCCCATGTATGTTCAGCCATTTTTTGTCGTTTAGAAGTTATGAGGCTTTTAAGGTTTTTTTGAAAAAAATTACCTAGCATTCGATTTTATTTTTTAACTTTTTTTTCTTTCGTCTTTTCAGCAAATTTTTTTATTCTTTAGAGTCTCAGATAAATTATCTATCACCAAAAAAATAATGATCAGCTATGGACTTTTAGAAGATACCGGAATTTTGATCCAAAGTCCAAAAATGTTGTTTTCAACAAAACATCACTGAAATTGTTAGTATGGGGAAAAAAATAAGTAGAGGTCTGAAGGACTTTTTATTGATTTCAAAAACTTTCCCAAAGCCTCGTTCTTCAGAATAATACAAAAAACCTGTCACTTTATGGGACTTTTATTCAAGTAATTTGCGATCAAAGTCGAAAAACTGGAGTTGGAAGAAATTTTATTTCAATCGATTTTCATTTATTTTGGTCGATTCGGACAAAAAACATTGCGGATCGGCTTAAAATCATCTGTCAGTAGGATCTGCATTAGAAATTCACGAAAAAATAAAAAATAATAAGTCATTAATTTTCAGACTTTTTTCATTTTTTTACTTTAAATTTATTTTTTTCTTCATGTTTTGTAAGTAAATATGATAATAAAATAATTTAAAATTCAAATAATGAAAAAAAATGAACAAAAAAAAAACAAAATATTTTATGGTATTTTTTTATTTTTTTTCGTGAATTTCCTATGCAGACCGTGCTAACAGGCAATATTAAGCCTACCTGCAATGTTTTTTGTCCGCATCAACCAAAATAAATGAAAATCGATTGAAATAAAATTTCTTCCAACTCCAGTTTTTCGACTTTGATCGCAAATTACTTGAATAAAAGTCCTATAAAGTGACAGGTTTTTTGTATTATTCTGAAGAATGAGGCTTTGGAAAAGTTTTTGAAATCAATAAAAAGTCCTTCAGACCTCTACTTATTTTTTTTCCCATACTAACAATTTCAGTAATGTTTTCTTGAAAACAAAATTTTTCGACTTTGGATCAAAATTCCGGTATCTTCTAAAAGTCCATAGCTGATCATTATTTTTTTGGTGATAGATAATTTATCTGAGACTCTAAAAAATAAAAAAAATTGCTGAAAAGACGAAAGAAAAAAAAGTTAAAAAATAAAATCGAATGCTAGGTAATTTTTTTCAAAAAAACCTTAAAAGCCTCATAACTTCTAAACGACAAAAAATGGCTGAACATACATGGGGGTGATTCGGGTAGCCCTCGGTGTCAGCTATCTAGATTTTCTCGCTTGACGTCTATGTTTGGGCCACCCTGTATAATAACAATAGAAATATAACGAAAAATATAAAAAACAATTCCATTATACAGGGTGGCGCGTTGAGACTGCACCATTAACCGTTATATAGCTACAGGAAAAACTGTCAGAAAAGAAAGTCATCGGATTGCGAAAATATTACAAGTGGCATTTACAGATTTTGAAAAATATATTCCTTCCTGAAAATCTGCAATTTTGACAAAACTTTTTCTTTTTTTTAAGTTCAATATTCCAATGTCTGAATGATCCTCATTGAGCTACCAATAATAATAATTAATTATTGACTTTTTAGATTTTAGTGTTGTTTTAGTGTGTGTTTTATTGTTTTTAATGTTTGACGAAACTTATAGTGTTTTTTTTGTTTTTGTGTTGTTTTTGGATTGTGTGTTTGTGTTTGTGAATCTATACATTTATTTGTATTGACATTTTCTGTAGCATGTTGATGTTCCATAACCCGAGCTCGTATTTATCGCACGGTATGCAAGAGGTTGCGGGTGCAAATCCTGTCCCGAGTGAATGTTTTAACCACATAAAAATCTCTATCCATATCAACTTTATTTCAAGAGTAACTCTCCCAGGATTTAATTAGAACAGCAGGTGGCGAACGAAAATGTCTGCGAAGGACGAATGCCATTCTTTCCTCCTTTGTCGCAATCTAGCGATGAATGCCCACGAATGAGGGTCCCCTTCGCTCGGGGAAACTAATAGGTCCCTTAGCAAATGCCCGTAGGCTACCAGCTAAAAGATGCGTTATTTTTTGGGCTACATGCGCTTGATCCTAATTCCAATCTTGAGCTTATTTACTTCAACATCAACACGAACAAGACTATTTTCTTCGACTTCATTTAATTGTTGTCTGTGGTAGGAAGCCTTATGTCATTAAAATTTAATATGACGTATGCTTATTCTGTCAATAAAAGGTTCGGGTAAAATGCGAATGGGGAAAATCCAAAATCGATTTTTTGGAAACGGATCTAACAAACTAATGCCTATCTTATATAATATATAATCTTATAGAATAGAGATATCTAACATCAGAAATATTAGAACTCACATGTCAAATAACTTTGTATGTAGAAGCCGGAAAAGCGCTAGATACATATTTGACGCTTTGCTTCTTGGGCGAGGCGAGGCACATAATGACATAATAGGCGGGACATTTTTTTCAGGGAAACCTTGCCAATGGAAATAACGCCATTTCGCCCAAACTCGAGGCTATATTTAGCCCAGTATGTTTGGCACGTAGCGAGAATGGTAAAATGGCTTTTTTGTGGGTAGGTATGTAGAGTCTGCGCCAATCTTATATTTAGACGTAATATTTCAATTGACCATAATTTTATGGCTACTCGGTGGAATCAAAAAAAAATACACTTTCTGTCTTTTCTACAGGGTGCACTCTAAGTCGATAGCGGAACTTTAAGTAGGCTGTCTAATGACCAATACAAACAACTTGTACTAGGTGGCGAAAAAAATGGAGCGAAAAAAATACCTAGTACAAGTTGTTTGTATTGGTCATTAGACAGCCTACTTAAAGTTCCGCTATCGACTTAGAGTGCACCCTGTACAGGTCAGGACTTGAACCCGTGCGACTTTTTCCCCTTTACCCTTTTTTTCTAAGCAATATTTAGTCGTTGACACGCCTCAATTTTTGTTTGTTTACTTCATTTGAACAGTTGAATGTGCTGTACTATAGTTAACTCCTACGTGATCCGTTTCGCAAAGAACTCAACATAGAGGTAGGTACAAACGACAGCACGTCAGAGTGTACACTTTTTTTGTAAAGTCGCCCGTAACGTAACCGAGTAGAGTGCTAGCGTGTAAAGGTCGACGTGCTGTCGTGTGTACTTCTGCCCACTAATGAGCCGTTTTCACGGCTGTCAAATTTCGCTTTTTCTGAAGATATTATTAACTAGCTTTTGCCCGCGACTTCGTCCGCGTGGACTACAGAAAAAGGATATGTGCTTTACTTTGCTCCTGAGTGTAAAAGCGTGATAGTATGTAGCCTATGTGTTATTCTGATGTCTAAGCTATCTCTGTTCCAAATTTCATCCAAATCCGTTCAGCCGTTTCAGCGTGAAAGAGTAACAAACATCCATCCATCCATCCATCCATACTTGCAAACTTTCGCGTTTATAATAGTAGTAGGATTTGTGTAAGCGAAATCCCACCAAAAACATTCTGTAAAAACTAGCCAGGTCTCGATGGAGCTGCTTGTTTATCTCTAAAAAGTAATGAAATCTAGACAAGGTCGTGCCAAGTCTAAGGTTCCTTACTGCGATTTCTTTATTATTATAGTTAATGTTGTGTGACTTGGCCGTTGAAGGGTACACAAGCGGTTCTGGCGTCAGATTGGTGTAATGGTGTCATGGAGCACCTGGTTTTGTACCCTTGTATACCATTCAACGGCCAAGTCACACAACATTAACTATAATAATAAAGAAATCGCAGTAAGGAACCTTAGACTTGGCACGACCTTGTCTAGATTTCATTACTTTTTAGAGATAAACAAGCAGATCCATCGAGACCTGGCTAGTTTTTACATAATGTTTTTGGTGGGATTTCACTTCTTTTTGTAGAAACGTGGGCATATTGATTTATTTCATTAGATTTTCTTATTGGAAACAGTTTTTTAATTTGTGTAATGTTCGAGTAGGTACAATAAAGTTAATCGTTCGACTATTTATTTTTGTTAAATTGTAAGTATAAGTATAAAAGCCAGTCTAGTCTTATCCAGAGATTTCCTTTAATTTTATTTATATGCGTATTAAAAGCAGAAGGGGAGGCATTCGCCCAGCAGTAGGACGCTATAGGCTAGATTAAATTAGAAGATGTGTCCCACTACGCTGGATTTCTGCATTGACAGTCGATATTTTTATGTACCAATAGTAGAAGGGCATTACCATAATCTATAATACAGCTGAGACCAGCTAGGGGAGCACAATGTCACGATAAAAGTTTTATCCCATTATCGGCTATCGCCATCTTGCTTTATTTCACCGCGTAAAGCGAGATGCCGCTAACCGATAGTGGGATAAAACGTTTATCTTGAAGTTGTGCTTCCCGGGCAGCTGAGGGTTCTTCATCAGATACTTCAGACCTTCGATTTTTGACATCAAATGAAGCGGCCCACCAAGTTGAATATTTTTTGTAAGGGCGGTATATGTGGATCTATAATAGCTTGGTTGGGCTCTTGTGTTTTCTAATCAAGGTCACCAGGTACTCCAGATCTTCGATTATCTAGTTTTTATAGTTTTCCCTTTATGTGGCCATTAAACCCTAACTCTGTACCAAATTTCAGCTCTCTGAGTTTATGGGAAGTACTAGTTCTATTATGATGATCATGAGTGAGTGAGTGAATGAGTGAGTGTGTGTCATAAATGCGAAACTTTACTTTCGCTTAACTTCGGAACTAAATGACCTACAGACTTGAAATTTTGGATTTTAAGTATGTGATTATAGCTTACTAGTTGACGAAAATTTCTGTGTTCTGGTCTTATCCAGAGGTTCTCAAATAGGGGCCTGAAAATGCGGCGAAATGGTTCCAGTAAAGGATGGTACGGCAGTGTTTGCTTCGCGCTCGACCTGGCGGGGGCACTGCCGTGCCCCCAGATATGACAGCCTCACAACCCGGTCCTTGTATGGCCAATCCTACGAGCGCCATCTACCAAGGGCTTTGAATTCAGCTTTTAACTGTCAGTTGAAAACGGGCCATTGTAGAGGCAACATTTTGCGTTGTGTCTAATTCACACTTTTGTCTTCTGGGCTCCTTAGGTAAGCTACATTATGTAAAATAGATAGTTATGAAGGGGTAAAAAGTGGGGCCAAATGGTTCGGGTAAATAACACACGGTGCGTTCGCCAGTTTTACTTGAACTTGGCTAGACACGCTACCGCGCTGCGACATCAGTTTTCCATTACACACGCGTACCTAATACTACGAGTAGCCGAAGGATCGGCTTCCCGATAAGTAGTGAGCCTCAGCCTGCTCCCGGAGGACGTTATCGATGCCGTGTTTACACGCAGCCCCTGCTGCTACAGCTCCATAAGGCGCAACCGTGATCAATCGGCTCCAGCAAGCATAGCAAGCCGTTTCGCTCGCAAGTTGAACATATCGCTAATGAATGATATATCCCTGCTAATGGTCCTAATCGACGAGCGGGGATAATACCACTATTAGACAGTACATAAGGGGGTTATACGAGTAACTAAAATTTATCTCACTCTTTTGTTTGACGTAGAGTGGGATATACATAATTATAGAGTTATAAACCCGGCCATAGATACGCTCTCTAACCCATTCTTGTACTAAGCAAGCTGCTACAAGGCTGCATCGATAACGTTATCGAATCAGGTTGTTTGTATGTACTCCCGCAGCTGGCTTAGCATAACTAGCTATAAAAAAAACTAAGGCCTTTGCATCTACGTAATGAGATGATTTATGCAGCGTCCAGTGGCACCTTCAAACACTAGATGGGTGAAGAGACCACTCGGCGCTGCAGTGCCTGGGACATTGTTTTAGATGGAGTAGGCTTGCCCAGCACCAGCTGATAACTAACTAACTAACTATAGGATAGAAAGGTAGAGCATTGAATCGAAACATGCGCCACCTAGCTCGGTATGTATGAACCGTACCTAACAATAAAACAATACACTGAGTCAACGAACGAAAAATAATTTTCTTGCCATAATGTTAGTTAGAAAGGCCTGTAGAATGCTACAATAGGTTTTTTTTTAATACACAGCGAACCGAAAAACAGAGATACATATTGATCTAACAAATTCGTTCAAGAACCTACGCATCCTTCACTTCTCTAATCACTGCAGTTGCAGCGGGAATAGTGTAAACGGTGAGGTTAGGGTTATTTTATTACTTTCGCCACTTATGTCGCGGCTCGTTGGGAGCAAGAATGGACATTACGTTAAAAGGAAAGGGTTCGATTCAGGCAATTCGCTTATAAAGCCATAGGATAAAGTACATAATATATCTAATAACCAACCGACGTATAGCGAGGAATATACTCGACGTTACTCACTCTAGCACTTGAACTGCGACGTAACCACCAAGCTATTTCTACTGGTATAATGTCGGTAATAAAGTAAAAGTTAGAGGTTTATTATTCTTCGCGATAAGCTCGGGTTTACGCTGAAGCGACGACTTAGCTATTACTTTAAACTTAGGTATACATATATGTATTATAGTAATTCCGTTGCACTAGTAGGGTCTACGAACTTGCATAATACTTTAGTTGAATGCATAAGCATAGGGACAAAAATATAGGAGGCATTTTAATTAAGCAAAGCTGGCATGAAATTCCTTAGGCCTTCTTTGGTGCCGACCTTATAGGCCAGCTTACCTTCCCTCGGGAATTCCATATTGGTCACCCTCATCTGCCTCAGGATGCATTATCTATAATGTGGACAAAAAAACAATACTAACTAACCACATCCGACCATAGACACGACGAACCTAGACTGGAATCCAAAAAAATAGTACTTTGCCGTGCATACTGGCTGGCTTTCATCCTTTTTTTTTTTGCAGTTCGGTGTTTTTATGGAGGCCATTTAAAAGCAGTTATTGAAAGTTTAAAGATTAAACACGTTCATTGTCGCATAAAATGAGGCAATTCCTTTGGCGGAGTTTAACTACTGAAGGTGTGAATGAAATAATAGGGGATAGACAAAGAATGTGCACCATTCATAACAGTTTAGAATTCCTTTTGTCCAAAACGCCGATCGGACCAAGGTCGCAGCGAGGGATGGCTGGCGCCCCAACCTCCTGGGAATAAAAAAAAACACTACTGGCTGGCACACAATACATCACGAGATGATGGAATGGAATGCCGTATAAACGGAATAAAAGAAAAAATATCGAAGACGTCACGCGTTCGTTAGTTGGTTGGTCGGAAAAGACAGAATGTAGAGTCTGACATTCTAGAACTATTATGATTCTGAATGTACTTTGAATGTATTTGAACGACTATTAAAATTTAAAATACCTCCGACATTCTGGCTTCAAATTAGCATATCTCATAAACGTCTGAACCGATTTTGATAAAATATATTTAAGAACAATCGCTAGAAAATCTGCTTTCATATAAAATAAAAACCGCATCCAAATTCGTTCACAAACAGACACACATAGCGGTCAAACTTATAAGACCCCTCTTTTTATGTCGGGGGTTAAAAATAGCTCTACCCTCTCACAATTTTTGTGTCAAAATACTTTGGTATTTTAGACATGGTTTTTGCAGGATTTTAGATGCCGCAACGATTTGGAGGAGCCATCATTCACTCGAATGACACCGAGACTTGAGAGCTTATCGGTTCATCGTAAATGGCTGTCTTCATCCCCTATATTTACAATGTCATAGATTCCCATGACATGGGCACTTGAGATAAGGAACCCGTTGACAGGTAGAAGAGGCGGAGGTTGGATTGTTACTGCCACTCACAACACGCAATGTTGTTGTTGAACATGACAAAAAGTGTTTTTTAATACCCTAGATAAAATTACAAAGATTTTTATAAGGTTAAAAAATTCGCTCGGGAGTCGGGACAGGATTTGAACCCGCAACCTCTGGCATTCCGTGCAGGCGCCTTCTTATAAAAATCTTTATAAAGTTCTCTAGCACGAGTCGGTGCTTTAGAAAATACAAAAAGTAGATAAAATTAATCAAAAAGTTTTAGTTAAATACTTGAATACTAGTTAAATACTTGAAGTACTACACCAAAAATAAATCATAGATGCATTCAAAAAGACTTTAAGGATTAAGGAATGTACGACAGCTAGGAAGCCTGGGGTACACTACACGAGGAGAGCAAGCTGGTAGAGATGTGTGACATAGGTAGAGTAGCTAGGTGCAGTCGGCCACACGCATACCCCTTTTATTCGATTGGCGCCCTTACGCCGCCGCGCGCTGTAAGAGCTACCATGGGGTATCCTATACTGTGGCGGACCGTACCACTGGGGGCAAGTTCCTCTCCCAGTTCTACCACTACCTAATTAGCGAGTGTTTTTTCCTGCTTGGTGACGATCATGGCGTGTTGTCTACTAACAAAATATTAATATCCTGTGTAGACAGTTAGGTACTCCACCCAAAACTGGTAGAGTTGACAGTTAAAAGCTGAATTCAAAGCCATTATTGGCTTGGCCATACAAGAACCGGGAAGTGGCTGTAAAATTTCGCTTACACAAATTAATAATAATAATTATTATTTTTTTTTTTTATGTAGCCTGTACTATGTCCCACTGCAGGGCAAAGGCCTCCCCCCTCTCAGCCCAGATTTTTCGGTCCTGAGCCACCTCCGACCACTCCGGCAAATATTTGTCGAGATCGTCTCGCCATCTTCTTCTCGGCCGGCCCCGTCTACGATATCCGCCTTTGGGCACCCACTCGGTGGCAAGTCTAGCCCACCTATCCGGGTGCATTCGGCTAACGTGGCCAGCCCAGGTCCACTTCAATTTTGCCGTCGCAAGACCCACATCGGCAATGTTGGTTTTGGATCGCAGTGTGGTGTTTCGGACCCTGTCGATTCTTTTAACGCCGAGTATACTCCTTTTTCTGAAGATAATAATAATTATTATCTTCAGAAAAAGCGAAATTAAATTGTAATAATGTGTATACACCTGAAAAGGTAGAACCTGGAGATCTAGTGATAAATAATCAACAATAACATCTAAGTGTATTAACCCATGTTCTGACACAATAAACTTCATTTCATTTCATTTCATTTCATTTCATTTCATTTCATTTCTTCATTTCATTTCAAATTTTACAGCCGTGAAAACGGCTCATTCACGACCGCGCGTGAACCAACGAACGACGAACCTTACTTAATAGAATGAGTAGTTAGTCCTACGTGTTTGCAGTTCTTTGTATACTGGTCCACACGCAAGAACTATAGTATGCTAGTTGACTCTACAGTTTCCTCCACCCGTGTACCCCGGTCTAGACTTCTAGAGCTTCGCAGTTCACACTAAACCGTGGCTATTTATGGTACCGACAGGTAAGTAAAGATAACAATGGATGCAAAAAGCGCAGATCCAAGACAAGACCCGTAGACAGTGAGTCGCCAATCAGCATGTTTTTTCCAAAATGAAACTTCATTGATTTTGCTGACTAATGAGGATCGCAGACTCGTTTCCAGCGCAGTTTTCTTTCTGTTGTTTATAAAGACGCAAAAAAGGGAGATATTTTCTCATCGAGCTTAATTTTAATTGCAGATTGTAACGGGGCCCGAGAGAACTTAAAAAAGACAAGAATTATTAATACAGATTCTATTGTTTGGATTCTATCATTCTGAGGATTCTTTTTTCCAAGATGTCATGGTATAAAGAAAACTGAACCTTTCTAAACCTTTTCAGGCGAGTAACAAACACAAGTAGTACACACTAAAATATTAGTCAGTGGAATAGTAAGATGCAAGTATCTAATGCTTAATGCATGTAATTTCGATCAGAAAACACGTTCAAATTGAACGCCATGAATAACACGAGCGAGCGAGACTGATTCTCTGCACTTTAGTAGCGTAATTTAATAACAAACAAACAAAAAACGCACTGGCTGGACATCTGTCCGGCCCAACCCTATTTTAACGAGGCAAAAAAACTAGGTCAATTCGTGAATAAAGTTCGGAGCTGCCAGTTTGCTTTGATGCACGCTCATGCAGGACAGGCGTGGTGCGCTAGCATCAGAGCAGGCGCCATTGTCATTCAATCGACCATTGTGGCGATTGTGGAGAGTCGCGCTTTGTCGGCGTGCTAGGATCACACACTATAGGGATAGACCGGTACGATAACCGCTTTTTGTTTTTTTTAGATAACTAGGAGAATAACTCAGCGGTATCCTTTAAATAATTAGGTACACAGGTCCATACATAAGTTACCTTCCTGCGTTCCGAGACAAGGATGGCTAAAGGCGCAGCATTATTGTAGAGCCGACGGCCAGCCTAAAATGGGAAGAGCGAACGGCCAATTTGAGAGGCAAATTTTTGCGTGTGTCAGACTCGCGTTTTTGAGAAGGAGCGTATAACACTAAAACGCGCTTATGTAGAGGGGCCTTAATTACTTTTAAATTAATAACTATGTAAGTAACTGGATATTTGTTCACATACAGGTGGACTTTACAACATGACATCATATTATGGAGCTATCACGGGTGATGTCAGCCTCATCCTATTATTGATAAGTGGACAGTCACTTTGCTCAATGATAAAATACCGAAACAGCATCACGAAAAATGCAGAGGTACCTACCGAAAAATAAGAAGCTGAAAACCAGCAGTGATGACTACGGGTTCTTCCTTGAGGCCCTTATTACTTGAGGATCTATACTCGAGTACCTATCTCATTTTTATTACAACCCGAAAAGTTCGATATTTGTTTTTTGCCGCACGATCTATCTACTTTCCTTGATTTCAGGTATAATTCAGTACTTACACGGTTTATTTACCCAGTGATTTCAAGTTAGAATAAAGAAATACTTAGATAAGTAGATACTAACTAACTAAGACAAATCCTCGTCTGGATCTGGCATAAAATAAAACCACAAAATACTGGAAGGAGTGAGTAACAACTTAACTGTGAATCAAATCAAAATGCCGCGATTCCCGTTAATTAAGGAAAAACTACCTACCACTAATAAACGTTTGGGCAATATTGTTTTGGCATTGGTTGTTTGTTAAGAATATGCGAAGCCATCTCGAAATACACGAGTGATTACAAATTTGATAAATATAAATGTGAAGGTAAGTCAGTGAACCGAGATGATAACAAACGAGAAGCTCCAAATCCACCCAGACAAACCTAACCTAGATATTACAATGTGTTGCAATTACCTAAATGGGGAGCTCTAAAGATAACCACTAGATATGCACGTATCTTATTATAAAGGATGCACTCACTCACCAAAAGGTGCAACAGGATTCTCGGCACAGACGCGGCTGCTTTCTTTCCACAAAATTGAAAACACAATCTCGACCAATTAAATACTGGTCAAGGATAAGCACTGCGAACTACCAGCTTAGAACTGGGGGTGAACTGAGAACTGAATATTTGTATTAAAAAGTTGTTCTTAAATACCGGGGGTATTTACGTAAAGTTTTTAGAGATGCGTTTGGCGAGGCGCGCGGGGCGAACGAACGGTCGACCCACAGTCGAGCCGACGCGGGACTGTCTGCCGATGCCGAATGCCCAGTCTGCAGAGCCGGTGGATCCTTGCCGCCGAGATCAGCTGCCGCCAGAGATGGGCGATGGATTTTTGCCCTTTCTGCCCAAACGATTTTAATCGGGCAGAAAGGGTTTTAATCGGGCAGAAATGGATTTTTGCCCATTTCGGCGGGCATAAATAGAAATTCACTACAAATTACTTTTTTGTTTACAAAACCTTATTCGGAAAATATTAAATGACGATAATAGGAAAGAAAATTGGTTGCGGTGTAGTGTTTGGGGCGCTATGGGCCGAAAACTTAGATTTTTTTACAAATAGGTAAAATGAATTTTTTTTGGCCGGTTACTGATTGGTTAGGTTCTGGAGAGCAAAAAAAGTCCTGTAACTTGATGCCGAGAAACGCACCGTTTTTGAGTTATGTATTTTTTTTTTTTATTAAAGCCATTACCCAAAAACGGTACGTTTCCCGGCACCAAGTCACGGGACCTTTTTTACTTTCTAGGACCTACCCAACCGATTCCTATAAAAAAAAACACCCCCAACACGACCCAGTTACTAGTTTCCCGACGCCCGACAGAATATTTTTTTATTTTTTTTAAAGACCTCATATTTCAAACGATGCGTATTCCAGCACTAAGTGTTCCTAGCGCCTACCCAAACAATTCCCGTAAAAAAAAGTTTGACATCACTAAAACAGTAATTTAAAATTTTAAGTACATTTTAGTCTATATCACTAAATGGCTGACCCTAGACCTTAGGCACAAGATGGACACTGTTAACTATTTCGATATTTTTGTATGCAGAGCAGTGTATAGCTTAGTGTGATTGTTTTTCTATTCTGTGAACCATCAACTTACCTAAAGTCCGTCCGCTACAGGATAAGACGTGCGTGTCAGAGTATGATACTTTTATTAAATACCTAGGTGTTTGTTATTGGATATCTCTTTCTCTCACTTAGAAGGCGTTATCATGCAGAGCTCACATTAACATCGTCTAGATTTTTTTCCTTGACTTCGTTTGCAACTTTTGTTACTTCTGGCAAACAGAAAAGTAACTTGGAAATTGGAATGCATGTTTTGTTAAGTAAAAAAATCCATAGGGAAGGTTTTTTTATTGGATCCTAGACGTATTATAGCCTCTGAAATGGGTTCCAGAAACAGGTGGCATTGTTTCAACATTTTACAAAAATATTCGTCTAGTAATGCTGATTTATCTTCGGTTGGTAAGTGTGTACCTAGCCTTTTCGTGGACAGTCAAGGTTTGAAGGGCAACTTTAGTGTTTTGCATACTTTGAAAGCATACCTAAGCAATGAGTTCCCCAACGGCAATGACAATGACTTTTCAGCAATGTCAACGGGTATCACAGGAGATTCCTATCGTATCATCGAATGTCTTTTCACCGAATGTACTTTCATCGACAACGAATCACCGAATGATCGGATCATCGATGGTACACTTCATCGAATAGGTCGTTTTATCAAATGCCCTATACCAATATTTAGAGCTAAAGCAGTGGTACTGGGCGTACCTACTACAACTGTCGTTTCACAAGCTGCCACCCGGCAGTACCTATTCAAATGTCTCACCACGCGCGTGCCCACAGCGGATTGGCGTTTTTCACGTTAAGTATATGCCCGACGGTCAGGTTTCCTCACGATTTTCCCTTCATTAGCAAGTATTGTCACTACAAATGTAGGACAGATATACAAACAGCGAAGGCAGAGTTTGTAAGTCCCGATTGGCACGCTTCGGGTAAGGAAACCAAAACAGGTGTAAAGTCACTATTATATGCTGCCACTGGAATTCAAACCAGTAAAGAAATTGAAAAAAAAAAAATTCCCGACACGCTACTTTTGGTGAACTAATGTTAAATTTTAGCTTGTAAACCTCACACAACGCATAATATTGCTTGAAACTCACTTACTCATCCATCATATCATATAATTTTCAATAAGTTATTTTTAAATAATAAAGTAGAACGTTCAATAAAGCGAACCTTTCGATGATCCGACCATTCGGTGATTCGTTGTCGATGAAACGATATTCGGTGAAAAGACATTCGATGATACGATAGGAAACCGTCACTCACAGGGTAATTTCAAACTTTCGCCAACATTTTTTCTTTTACAATTTGGTCCAGTCCCTATTTTTTTTCTCTTTTCTCATTTAATAATCTTCACATGAGGTTTCATGTACAAACATTTAAATTAAGTTCGTATTTCACCTTTCTGTGGCTTCTTTTGTTACCGATTATGCACCGAATGTAAGGACAAGATTAATTTCATTTCCGCCCGGCGTTTATTATAAATGCCCGGCGTTTATTGGGCAGAAATGGATTTTAATCCAGCGGTGGATTTTAACCCGGGCATTTACCCATCTCTGGCTGCCGCCGTCCCGCTCCCGCTCGGAGCTTGCACGGAGCAGCTAAAAAAATGTATCAACTGAGGACGAATTCGGCGAAATATGACCTCGAGTGACGGCGGCGGGTGAAGCAACCCCTTTCACGCGCGCCAAGGGAAGGACAATAGACCTACTTCTGGTTTTTATTTGGTCAAATTACTACTTTCTTCACCTGCCTGTCCCTTGGACAATAGACCTATATCTGGACCTAGTTACAACCTTGTTGAAGCGGTTACGTCGGTACACCGCAGACTGTAATTTGGGAACATTATCTATCATTGGAGGGCTCGTAAATTTCGTTGTGCGTCGGAAACTCGGAACGGGCTTCGTGTCCATAATTTTTGTTTCATTTGGACCAAGTGGTTTAGCGCGCACTCGATAATGAGAGGCTCACACAAAGAGCGCATTTTAGCGCTTGAACTGTAATCAACGATACAAACCGACTCCCCTGTTCTCAGTATCCATTTACAAGTTACTCCTACATTGCGCTTTGTTTTCTTTTTATGTGCGCTGCAGTTGCCGTGCTCGAGAAGAGATAGTTTACACCTGTTTCTTTCAAACCCTGTAGATATAAACTCGAACAACAATGGGCATTGTTCGAAGTTGTGTCCAGTGTCCAGTCCACCCCTGAATGTAAGGGGTAAGCAGTAGCACACTCGAGTTGACCAAACTTTCCGTCGCTGTTTTCTGTTGGACCCCGATTTGAAATAATAGCCTAGGTACGAATGGAGAGGCTTAGTTCGGTACCTTGTAGAGCCAACATGGATCATTTTATTGTTTGCCGAATTGATTTACAGTTAACTAAGTAGTGCGTCTCGTCATGACCAATACTTAGGTAAGCTTTTGCCGAGCCGAGTGGACTGACCGAAGTGCTGAAGGCTAATTCGATGGCTCCTACGTAAACTACCGTATCCCACAAAATGGCGATTTTCATGTTTTTCGTTTTTTGTCATTAGATGATTATTTCGCATGTATCCCAAAAACAAAAACTTAATAATATCCAAAAATGAAGATTTTTTCAGACGTAAACTATCGTATGTTGATCACGGGCGCGCCGTAAACTATCGTATCGACCTCTTGCGGTAGTTTACGTGGGACACATTGCATGCTACGCCTATCGTAAGTATATCTTACCATTCTCTACGTGGGAAGTATATAGATCTGAGCTTGTGTTTTGTGATGAAGCATGTTCTTACTAAACATGTTAAGTATTCAGTTTTGTTAGTTTTACTGCGTTTTCTATCAATCTTGTTCAAAACTATAGTATGTAACACATACGATTACGTACGTTGATTTTTCGAGGGGGTATGCTACGGTATGTTACACATACCATTTTGTACGACGTCGATAAAAAGTGATGTTGTATCGTATGTAACACGTACGATTATTTACTTGGTTTATATGAACCTGTTAACTATTGTATGTGTCACTTAGACTTATTTACGTTGCAATATTAGGCTGAGCTTATGACAATATCTTACAGATACGATAGTTTGCATGGAGGTTGAACAAAAAAAAAATTGATTTTTTATTCAAATATTCAAATAATTCAAATCGTTTATACCACTTAAAGCAGATTTGATTAATAATAACATCTTTTTTATCGTAGAAAAATATTTTTAATACAAAACCATCACTGAAATCGACTACTTACTAAACGGATGGAACAAACTAAAAATCAAAACAAAACCATAACATAAAAGTTTCCGCTTTGTGTATCGTATGGTGGAAAACAAATATACTTACTTCATGATGGTAACTTACACACTACTGTTTGGGACCTTCACTTTTACTAGAGTTATTTTTAACAAGGATTTGAAATGAAACACGGATGTGGTTTCTTATAGACTGACCAACCGTTTTTGTATGCATGCTTGAGATACGCTTTGTTTGACGATGAAATTTCAGTTACCCGGGTTATAAATTTCTGAGACTCGACTTGGCGTAGGCAAATCAATACCAATAGAATACAATAGAAGCTGAACACCAAACACATGAAGGTAACAAGAAATTCATTTATAAAATATATTTTTTACTGAAGATACAAACACTCTACAAAGGAGCTTCAAAACAAAAATTAAGAGATCCTCATTTGGTTCATCAAATACTCACAAACTTAGATCCTAAGGATTTAAAAAGGCCCAATCTTGGGGTAGTTTGCAGCAGACTTTTAGACTGAAAATCTGTTCATAGCCTGTAAGTTAATAAATTCAATTATTAAAATCATAGATAAATCTGTATTTATTCTAAATTAATTCTTTTCGCCAGTTGGATGGACTCAAGACTTATTGAGAACTGTGTCTGTATGCTTGACAAGCTCAGCTGTCACCATTAATTTAATTTGGTCTAGTTCCTAGACACGCGGTGTTCATGTGCATGGTAACGAGAAGATGTTAATGGATCAGTGGCCTTTATATAGACAGTATATGAACGCTTCTAAGTATGAACACAATAGTAAGCCAAACTGAAACTCCGATTTGCGTGATGTATTGTATATTCCAAAACTTTCATTGGTGCCTAAGGTACAATGTGTTTGGCTTGGCTTCTTTGACTAAGTCTGTATACTAATAGGTGAAATGTCTGACTTATCTTTGGATCACAAAGTAACCAACAACCACCACAACCAAAGAGTATTCTATCTGTCAATCTTCGCCAGAGAAAATACACGTCTGAGTCTGAGTGACTGCTGCAGTCTTCTTGGGATAACTATCATGGGCTCCTAAGCTTGAAAGTTTAGGTAAAGTTTAGCTCCTGAAATGCTCCTGTTTTGCATGTCCCGAGTAAGAATAGGAAAATGGCTGATACAAGTTATCCCGAAACTCGGCACTAAAGAATAACTATGTGAAAACATCATCCTAAATTTCCAAATACGAATTTCCAATACAGATTCGTTAAAATTTACAGGAATTCTTAATATTGTTCATATCTTACTAATTTACAGTCTAAATATTTCCAACTGTTCTCTTCAAAACTGTAACCGGATGGTGTTTGAGAAAAAATTGCTGCGTTTACCACCTCAGTGGCAAATATGAATTTTATTTCCCAACCGTCCTTTTCGAGCTCATCAACGGATAATATCGGGGTTGGTTAGCCTAAAGTAGGCCTCTTTAGAGTTTATGCAAGCCTTTATAAAAAAAATACAAGTAATGAGAAAAGCACTGAGGCAGAGAGTCTACAATGGGCTACTCCTCCTTTATTTAAGTCTAGTACTTTTTCATTAAATATCTTGAAGTCGGAAATAATAAATAGTTGATTCGGTCGTGAGCTTCAAGGAAACTGCTGAAAATAAAATTACTATTTGCCAGGGTGGTAAACGCCACTAATTTTACCCAAGTCCCCACCCCGGTGGCAGTTTCGAAGGGGACAGTTGGGAAAATAGGAAATATACAAATTGATTAGTGGAATGGAAACATAAGGAAGTATAAAAAGTTATTTCATATAAATGTTTATTTATAATTTAGGTTTAGGTTCTACTAAATGTAATGAATGAAGTAAATATTAATTATCACTTAGATATACCTCTGGTCCCATTTAAAATTTTAATATTTCCCCATGTATTTACTAAATTAATGTTACATACCATACTATTTTTCATGTGATTTACAAAGTAAAAAACTGTAAGTGCCACATACATGTCATTTTACCTGCGATTTATCCATGTAAAACATGGTATGTGAAACATACGATATTTTCAGTCACCTCATCCACGCCGTAAAAAATGGTAAGATTAACATACGATATTTTCTTACTTCGTTACCCCGTCGTAAAGAATCGTAACAACAATATCTCGAAAAGTATTCAAAATACAGCTTTTACTTTAGCACATAAAAATCGAGCCCAAAATAACCTATTTATGGTAAAAATTTCAAACCAAAAGCTTTAAAATCAAAAGAACGGTTAAAGAAAACATCTTTAAATGGCTCTCCTGGAAAATTTGCTTTTTGAACATACGGTAGTTTACGTAGGAGCCATCGAATTATTGAAATAACATCTAAGTATCAAATACCGTAAGTGGTAGATCGAGGCGATTATTGGTGATAGTACAATCTCCAGTTATAATAACTATCATCTACTAAATTCAAAATTTAAAAACCCTTGACATTTTAATTTCAAAGAAATACCGATTTTGATGAACAAAAAATATTGCAAGAAAAAAAAACGCAGCCAAATCGGTTCACACACACACACACATAGCGGTAAAACTTATAACACCCCCATTTTGCGTTGGGGGTTAAAAATAGTTTCACTCAAACTCAAACCGGGGCTCTGCCAAACTGCAAATGTTTCGGTAACCAGTTAAGTACTAATGCCGACTTAACCATAATACAATTTTAAAGGAGCCTACATTTTAACAGCCTACATTTTAAGTCTGGAGCAGCCTGCCCGTTCCGACACAACAAAGCACTCAGGAGGCTGCGACTTAAAATACTTACACTGAAACTGAAACGTTTCAGGCTTTGTGGACTTTGTTATGTGAGTTTTTCGGAATAAATAGTATGTAATACGACAACCTTTTAATGGAGCCAACGGCGTTTTTTTTAAATAAGCGGCTGCTTACAATATTACTTAGGTGTCTATCTACTTAAATTGTGTAAGTTAGGTATAAGTAGTAGATAAGTAGGTAGGTACTTATGTTTAGTTCTGGAGCCAAATATGTTCTGCTGGAAACCAAACATTAGCTCAAGAAGTGGTGCTATTGCCAACTATGCCATCCTATCATTTGACCTTATTAGAAAACAATAAAATAGGTAAGAAAGTCACTAAACGTCACCCATGTAAGTAGTCCTGTCAACTCTCAAATCTGTCAAAACAAATCAAATCTGATCCGTCAGACATTTTTAGCTCTCTGTTTTGTAAATATTTTCAAACTTGTTATTTATCTTTAATTACTAAAGGACGTATTATTTGTTAATTTGTAAATAATCGGATAAAAAAGCCACAATGAGTAAGTCCACTTAATTTTACACGAAAACCCATATCTATGGTGGCGGGACGGGGTCAGAACTTATGGCGCTCTACCACGTTTTTGCGTAGAGATTAAAAATCCTAATCTTTCACGCATGAGATGGTTTTTGTATTTTTTCAGCATCTACAGTACTTGTGAACATCAGCGACATGATCGACCTGGCTATAGGCACACCAGAGGCAAGTAACACAATCACTTAGAGTCGAAACCCCGAGGGCTCACATTTTTTTTTTAACCAAACTCAATTTTTTTCAGGCTTTTGGCCTGCTTATTTAGCTGACTAGCATTTAATTTAAACACAATTTTAACGGATTTAACACTAACATTTGTTTAAAGAAAACTACTAAGTACTTAGCATATTCTAACTACTAAGCATATTCTCAAAAATCATATAATTCTGGTTTAATTTGGTTCGAAACGGGTCGAATCGCGGTTAGTTTGGTATGTAAATGCATCCCGTTTCGAACCAAATTATGTGTGAAGATCGCAAATCATTCAAAGTTACCAATTCTGGTTTGTCTCTACATTTCTGACGCTGCTAATTTAAAACAAATATGAGAAAAACGCCAAATATGAAAAACGTCAAATATGGGACGCTAACCTTGCATAAAGTCTATGTTTCTTCCCCTAACTCTCAGGTGGGCGTAGTCGACTTCAACATGCTCCAAACGGTGCTCCACTGCCTGGCTCAGCAGCTCCGCATCCTTGGCAAAAATGTGGAGCTGCGGGGCAGCGTCGCAGTCCTGCCCGTGGCCCGCGAGAACGCGCAGACCATCACCGTCAGCGAATACATCGTTGACACTGACCAGGTAAGAGGGCTTACTATCAGTCCGATTGGTCGGTACTCTCCATTTTGTGTAACTGTCTCTCTACACAAAATCCATCAAAAAATCCGGTCAATTTAAAAAACCGAACAAACTGTTGTTCGGTTTATTAATTTTACCGGATTTTTTGCTTTGAAATTTATGATGCAAGCAACACATGATAAACCGCTATTGTAGCGTTTTGCACCATGTAGCACCCTTCTTACTTACTGTAAATAAATTAAAATGTTAAATTTTTTCAGGATAAGAAAGCTGACATAAGTTAGTATTTTTTTTGTTTCAATTAAATGACATACAACATGACATTACGAAAAATATTGACGAGTCAGATTTTTCATTTCAGATTCCCAGCCAGCTCAGTCGGATCAGAATACAATTTTAGTGGGTAAGTTGTGCAACAACTAAGTAAGATTTTTTTTTCAAAATACCAATTTAAAAAAAATATTCATTTTAACACATTACTTTTAACGCTTTCAGTTCAGAGGGTCAAGAAGTCGGTATCAACACGTAAGCGTTACAAAAATATAATTACCATCTGGATTAAAGGGTAAGATGGCCAACCAGTGGTTTCCAATAAGTTCTGCAACATAAACAAAACTGAAACGTCTTTCTCGTCATGTTTGAAAAAGTTGCACTGTGCTTAACCGCGCGATATCTTGCCAGATGACTCCTGTGACCGTTTTTCTCCGTTCAACCTGAAACGGCCTAAGGTTTCTCACAAAACATTGTGTTACGCACCCATACAACCCCACTAGAGAGGGCCTTTTCCCCTCACGGCACCTCTCACGGCATCTCAAATGTGCATACATTGACGAAACCGCTAAATAACATTTTGATCCTCCAGAGGCTTACCCTCACCTCAGACCCGCAGACACCCCAGATCGAAGTGTCGCCGGCGCCATCTGGCGGCGGCGTGATGACGACCACCAACTCAGCTGCGTACGCGCACCGCACCTCGGTCCACACGACCCACCACACTGCCGGGGACCGCATCACGCTGGTCACACTGAGCAAGTTTGAGTTGTTGGAGAATATTGTCAACGACCTCAAGCACACGGTCTACGGCACCATGCCCAAGAACGAGGATATCATCCGGGAGGTTCGGTGAGAAAACTACTTTTTTTACCTTTAATTAAAAACCATTTTTTTAAATACTTTTATTTTTTTTCTGTGTAATTAAATTAAAACACTTATATGTATTGAAATGCTATACAAACCGGCTATTGAAAACAAGAACCCCTGAGACTACGGTGGGGAATAGGCACTGATTGCTGTAATACAGACTTCTAGTCTAGCACAGCAACAGAAGCCAAAATCTTGTCTTGATCTTGTCTTTCCTATGACTCGGTCTATGGCTTCGCAAAACCTTTAATTTTGGTACAGCTGTCGTGACTTGACATCTGATCTCTGTGCTCTCGCTCTCTAGAACTCGCTTAATTTGCCAACTTGCTTGAAAAAATTAAATTTTTGAAACGCGCGAATGTGTGGCCAACTGGCCACACGCAACCAACCTTATTTTTTGCGCATTTAAAGTGTCAGAACAAAACACAAAAGCTTGCTGCTGCTTCCCGCTTTTCACACTTTACAGTACCTAATTATCTGGCCCCTGTAAAACCTAATATCACTATGAAACTGACTTTCTGACCCTCTCCCTCCAGATCTCACACGAATGTGCGAGCCATAGCGGACATGTGGACGAACCTGAACGTCTCTTCGCGGCTGGAGGCGGCCGAGGCGGGCCTGGGCAAGCTGAGCTCGCTGGTGCAGGACCTGATCAACGAGATGGCAGACGTGCAGGACACCATGACCACCAATGGCATGTGAGGGATACCTATGGGTTTATTCATAAGAAACTCTTCTGAGATCTTCTCGTTACACGGGGTCGGATTTCCTTCCTAATCTTGAGGCGCCACTTATTTCACTAATAAGCATCATCAGCAGACACTAAAGCTGCGAACGCTAAGGAAAACATCAGGACACAGCTGCTTTGTTGGCTACGCACGTAATTGCCTGGTCTCCTTTGTGCTAGGCTGATTAAAATGTCAAGATGGTAGGTATTGTTGCTGGTAATTTCACCCATGATAGGCTGCCTTTAGAGCCTGAACGTGTCGTCAAGGCTGGAGGCGGCCGAGGCGGGCCTGGACAAGCTGAGCTCGCTGGTCCTGGACCTAATCAATGAGATGGCTGAAGTGCAGGGCACCATGGCTACCAATGGCGTGTAAGGGGCTTTGATAAATGCAGAATAGTAAAATCTTGTGAATGATTCTGAGTGTTGAGGAATGAGGATAAGAAACTGAGCTCGCTAAGCTAAAACGTAGTGAAGTAACCTGAGCGTGGACAGTCGGCCCGCGTGGTGATGGTGCTCCCAAGGCTCTTCTGAGAGAGCCTATGCCCTAAACTGGTGCCAATGCGAAGGGCAGCCATAACATTACTCTTCCCAGAACTTGCTTACTCCTAAATCTTAATTTTGTATCTTGCAGGCCAACAGCTCACGGGTCGGTCGGTCGCATCGGGATAATGGGGGCGCCGGGCGCTGCGGGGGCGCCAGGGGGAGCTGTGGGCGCCGGCGGTACTGGGGGCGTTGGCTCCGCGGGGGGCGCGGGCGGTTCCGGGGGCGCCGGCTCAGCGGGAGGTTCCGGGGGCCTAGGAGGCGCCGGCCAGCCGGGAGCGGCCGGCGGTGCGGGAACTGTGACCGGCGAAGTCCACATGCTGAAGACAGACACGGACCAACTCAAGATCGAGACCCGCTGGCTCATGGACACTATGAAGACGCTACTCACAGATTTGCAAGGTGGGAGGATTTTTCGTACTTTCAGCAGGATAATATGAGAGAGGCCGAGTTCGAACCCCACTCGAATAATCTGCACAATTTCATCATCGTGTACACTCACGAAACCGCGATAAAAAATATGAAAACTCAATATGCCTCAGCAGATTGGGCCATTCCTGGATAGGTAGGACCCTCCCAAAAATTACCAGGTGCGGTTTACCAAAAAGTACAAGGCAGTACATTGGCGGTATGCTGCCTTTCTCATCCAGACGTAGACACCTGTTCGCGGATGTAATCCGCCCAGCGCCCGGGTGCCCGGCGGCCTCGTGGCCTGGTATTTCATCACGGTCTCCACGTAAAACTTTTTCTTTACTTCCGATTCGCAGTTGAACAAACTGGCGGTGCTGCGGCAAGAGCCTTGGCAGGGGCGCCAGGGCCGGCGGCGGGAGGAGGGGGAGGGCCGGCCGGGCCACAAGGCCCCGCGGGTCGCGACGGCAGGGACGCGGCCGGGGGCGCCGGGGGAGCAGGGGCAACGGGAGGGGGCGCCGCTGGAGCAGGTAACTTATGAATACTTATGATAACTGAGCATTACTTGAAACTGCATGAATAAATTAGCAGTTTTTTTTTTTTGCTGGGTTTCTATCTGTGTAGTATAGAAAGACCCAGCAAGCAGAAGAAAATTGAAGCTAAAAAATCGGGGGTAATTTTTTTTTCATTTTGTTGTTAGATATGTGTCTCTTCAGCTTCAGATGTCTCACAAAAGACCGACGCAAAACGAATCTTATTTTCAATCAATATTTTTTTTTTCAGGAGCGATGGCGGGTGCAGGTGCAGGAGCACAGGCTGGTGCGAGCGCAGAAGCCACGGCACAAGGAGGAGGAGCGGGGAGCGCGGGAGGAAGGGGGCCCGAGGCCGGGGGCCCCGGCGGGGTGGGCGGGGTGGGCGGGGTCGGCGGGAGCGGGGGCGCGGGCGCTACTGGGCCGCCGGGAAGAGCAGGTCAGTATAAGATTTTGTAAAAATCATCATACATAAGTACTTCAACAATCTTCCTTGCGTAGGTATCGATAGCGATACCTAGTTTTCGCCCAGAAATCCGCAACGCTAAGTGCGTTTTTATTAGCCGCCATTAGATCCTCCTGTGTGCAGGTGTAACTTCAATAATAAGACATCCATATTTGTTCACATTTTATACGTCCCCCTGAGAAAGCATCTTATAGAAAGAGAGCTGAACCGAATCATACAAGCTGAAGTCAGGTGAAAACATCCGAAAAATTACACAAAGTAAGATGTACCCGACATGTACAAGTGTAGATACTTTAGGTGTCTCACAAGCTGGGTGAAAGCTTTGTAAACCATTGGTATAATAGGTAGGTACCGTGATTCAGTTACACCCAAGGGGTCCTCTACCTCAGACTATCCGCATGACTGTTCTTTTTGGGACATACCTACTTACTTACCCATAATATCTGTCAGTCACAGTGTTATAATCCCTTATAGAAAATGACTTTCTATATCCCTTACTAGCTTAAAGTTAACCTTCCATCAGCTGTCGGGGCGCGCGGGTCGTTCACGGCCCTCACGAACCCGATCTGGGAGCGGATCAGCGAACTCGAGAAGAAAATGAAGATATGCTGCGAGGAGATGAACAAGACTGAAGGCATGGTCAAGGACACGGTGAGAATTACACCTACCTACTTACCTAACCTTCCAAAATATTCACCGCAAGTCCACCAAATCGTCCCCAACGACTACAGACCAGATATAGGACGTCAAGAAACACTCTTCTTACGGCTCTTGCGTAAGCCGGTTCTTACGGATGTAATGACTCCAGCCAGCAGCCAACCACATCGTACAATACGGACCACGAAAGTTAAGACTTGACACACCACGTGGTTAGACATATGCAATACACGATTTATAGGTCTCTTTTGCGGTATGAGTGCTGAGCGCGGGAAGGGATCGGGCGTCATCGTGGGAAAGAGTTCGTGGCGCGTATTGTAGGTACGCCCAAGACGCGAGGGATACGACCTATGGATGATGGCTATAAAGTCCAGTCCCCGTAGCATGACTTTTATCGAGGCGGATTTATCCAACAAAATGGCGGTTTATCAGCATTTTTGACGTCTATAGTGGGTTATATATCGCTCTCGACGATATTTAACCCACTATAGACGTCAAAAATGCTGATAAACCGCCATTTTGTTGGATAAATCCGCCTCGATAAAAGTCATGCTACCTCCGCAGGTTTATTTTTTTTATGTCTACTCTATGATCTATTATGGTACACACGACAGAACGTCGACCTTTACACGCTAGCACTCTACTCGGTTACGTTACGGGCGACTTTGCAACAAAAGTGTACAGTCTGACGTGCTGTCGTGTGTACGTACCAGAAGAAAAAGATCGAATATGGATAACAACAGTCCCTGAGCCAATAATCTTAATCTTCACTGATAGTAAACTCATGATAATGATGAGTTTCAGGTCGAAAACTTCCAGGACCAAATAGAAGGACTGATGAAACAAGTAGCAACTTTGGGAAGCGACTTTAGTGGCGGAAAACTATCGCCGGACCTCATCAAGGACTTACAAGGTACCTAATTAACACCATCCACTTAGTGCAACACTAAAACTGCAAAACATTAGTACCCTTCCTACTGGAATCTTTGTCGTATCAGACGACGGCAATCTTCACTGCTTTCTGCAACTTATAACTATGCTGTTTTTTCTACGGAATCAGGCGGCTGGTCTGTGCATTGATGTGGCGTAAATAGGTGAACTTGATTTAAAAGACCCAGTCACATCCAGCTCCGTAATAGCTGTCCATCTTTGTTGTATGCAGTGGGTTTAGTTAAGTCTTGTCTTCCTTATACAACTCAGAGTCTTCAACGGACTTATGCACTCACTGCTGCTATTCTGAGAGGTTGGTGGCAAGTTCCCTTAGATTGTTTATGTCATGTTTTTTTCTTCCAGGACTTATGCAGCTCTTCCAGACCGTGCAAGAGATGCAACTGCAGCTCAACAAAGTGCACGAGACTGCATTGCAGTTGGCTGCTGAGAAAGAGGAGAGACAATCACATACCGACGTAAGATTCTTTTACCAAGCTCTGCAACAATATTTCTGAATCTCGTCAACGTACGGTCGGCCACAGTCACACATACCCTATGGCAGCTCTTACTGCGCGCGGCATAAGGGCGCCAATCGCACAAAAAGGGGTACCCTAGCGTGTGGCCGACTGTACCTATATTGTGTGGGCTATGAGGGATTTTATTTATCCCCAGGAAACCCCAGAAGCATTGAGGGTGTCCCAACTTTTAAGATAATTGACCAGACAAGACAAACGATTTTTTTGTTGTGAGGCATCCAAAACAGGCCTCACGCCATCGCCAGCGTGTTTAGAAACCGTTGAGGTCCATAGCAAACTTACTTCGCACGTCTAACCGATGGACCGCAGCAGTTGATAAAAAATTCTCAACCTGAAGAGGGATCCTGTCTGGAAGATCAAAGTCTGCTCATCTTAAAACGGCCGCTCTGCTCATAGTCAATGGACTCATGAAGGAAGATCACAAAAATCATTGCCCTCCCCAGGCCCTGCTCGAGCAAATCGAACTGCTAAAGACCATCAAGCTGGACCGCGAGGACATGGTGGAGGCCATGGCGGACAAGGCCGACCTGCGGATGCTGGCGCGCAAGGTCTCGCACGACCAGTTCGAACTGGCCTGCGATGACCTCTCGCGGGGGCTGGAGCACGCGGTTGGGAAGCTCAACATGCAGGTGAATGTACTGGTTTTAGGGGAACAGCGAACAAATAAATGACACCGCAACTTACAACCTGTTACGAAGCTCTGAGCGTTGGGTATACTTACCTACTCAGGTTTTCCTAATCCGGAAATCGCCTTTGATAACTAGGGACGAAAGAGCACTAACAGAAGTACAGGTTTAGGCCTCAATCACTTCGATTTAATCATGGATAGAGCAGTCTGCGCATGACATCAAGCTGACATACATAGGTACAACTGACAACATAAACCCGAAAATTATTATAAAGGTTTCTTACAAAACCCATCTCGTTGAACCTTGAAGGATCGAGAGAGTATGTTCCGAGTGGTCGCCGCAACCTTCGACTACTGATGATACTTAGATGAAGTTCATAATCATCGGTAACTTCGCAGGAGGAGCTGTGGCAGCAAGCCCTGGACGACATCCAGCGCGAGATAGAGACGAAACTGGACAAAATGGAGCTGTGTCCCGTGAAGGATTTCTTTAACATCAAGCTAAAACAACTGCAGGATAACCTCAAGCAGATGGCTTCCCTGAGGCGCGAGGTGGAAGCCGCAGGCACCAAGAGGCAGCTGCTCAAGTAAGGAGTTTTTTACCACCTGCCTCGCGGGTGGGACAGAACTGTCTCTTTCCGCCATTGTTAAAATTTTCCTGCGGGCGCCAGATTGCTTTTTTGGTGACGTCATATATCCTATGACACTCGCAGCGGCAAGACCAATCCAATGACACCTCAATGGTTCAAATCGGTTCAGGAGTTTAAGCTGTAGGTGGGTGAAAAACAACCCTCCTTTGGACAGTCGGGTAAAAAGGGGCAGAAGCAGGACATAGCTTTTGGCAGAAATCGATTGTTTTTTTTTTTTTAATTTCTTAGAATATTAACAAAACATAGTTTCTTGACACCCCTAAACCGCATGGTTTGTATGGGTGTTGCACATTCCACCTTAAGGAACATTAAAGCGGGCAAAAAACACAAAACTTCTCCAATGCCCGACAATGTTGTACAGGCAGGAGTCAAAGTAGGCAAAGCATATATGTATAGCTAAAACCGTGGTGTTTTTTTACCAGGGACGTGAACTGCATCTCGTGCGATGCCGACGTGGTGATGAATATGGACCCGGGACCAAACATACCGGCGTTGCCGTCGCTGCCGCCGCACCATTCCATGAAACCATACCTCACTTACGAATTGGGTTCGTACCTCCTTGTTCAAGCGACCTTCACAGGGTTCGCAAACAGCGTCCCGAAACCACGACCTCTATGCAAAGTGTTTCTGAGTTTATTAGTTAAAACCGCGACAAACTCAGTAGGTAAGCGAACTAGATGAGAAAACGTCGTTTAGGAGGAAAGTGCTGTTCCGTTTGTTGGAGAGCGATTCGTCAAACTGCAGCCTGCAGCACCTATTGTAGATAAAACAATAAACTACAAAAAAAAAGCTGGGTCAGATCCACGCGTTCCCAATACAGAATTATAACCAAGTATGTGTACTTGGTTATAATTCTGTACAGACTGTACACTTTTGTTGCAAAGTCGCCCGCAACGTAACCGAGTAGAGTGCTAGCGTGTAAAGGGCGACGTGCTGTCGTGTGTACCTACCCCTAGCGAATTCAGGGTTATGCGGATATATTTTTAATAATCCTCCCACAATCAGTCATGATAATTTTCTAGTTTTAGAGAAAAAAAAGGTTGTGTCTGTCTGGTAGTGCTTTGGTAAGTTATCGAACTATCTTTCCAGACACAATCCGCAAGCAGCAGATCAGCAACGCGCCGCAGCGCAACATGCGCGATTGGGAAGCCATAGACAAGCAGGCGAAACATGGCTCTGGAGGACCTGGCGGTCACGGAGGTCCAGGAGGTCTTGCAGGTCCTGGAGGGCCTGGAGGCCTCGGGGGGGCGGGAGGACCCGGGGGGCCGGGAGGTCTGGGGGGCCCGGGGGGACATGGAGAAGCTAGTGGCGCGGGAGGCGCGGCTGGCGGTGCTGGCGGCGGTGGGCGTAGGTCAGAAAGGGTTTAAACTAATTGTCCATCAGTTCAACACAAAATACACGGGATAACCAAGGTCCAATGATAGCA
Organism: Zelleria hepariella; assembly: GCA_949319315.1. NCBI lineage: Eukaryota > Metazoa > Arthropoda > Insecta > Lepidoptera > Yponomeutidae > Zelleria > Zelleria hepariella. The sequence continues at coordinate 6,754,248 of OX439391.1, read as the reverse complement.
GCGTAACAAAAAAATTCAGTTTTTTAAGTTTTGAAGCAAAATTTTTGTTCAGCGATTTTTCGTTCGCGGCAATAACATAGTATCTTTTCATTATTGTAAACAACAGAACAGCAATAATTCAGTCGATTTTGTGTTCTGGCAGACAAAGCAGTGGCACTGCCCAAAAAACTAGTTAAAAAACAGGTCCATAACTCATCGAAGCGGAGATGAGCAGAGAGATGCGTTTCCATACATTTGAGGTCTTTCTACCCTAGGTCTTACTCACAGAAGCACCTCTGCAACCGCTACTGCGGCGGCTCGCATACGACGACCACTCCCGGGCAGCGCGTGGCGCGTCTCGGACACTTCATCAAGCAGTGGGGGCCTGATGTCTTGCCGCTGTCTTCTGGCTATGCGGCCGGCGACGATGGACGGGTGGGTGTTGCATTATTTGTTACTAATCGCCCTTGAGCACCAGTACAAAAAAAAAACATGGGTACGCGCCTGGAGTAGCCACCCCCTTTTTCGGCGCAAAAACCGCATCGCTCTAATTTCATTCAGGCTATTTTTTTTTATTATAAAAACTATTTGCAAACCTCCGTATTGGTCATCTTCTGATATAAACCAAGTTTCAGCAAAATCCAGCCTGTAGTTTAGAAATAAAACCTGAACTACGTTTGTATGGGAAAATGGTGCTCTAGCGCCCTCTTATGCATAAGTTTTTTTTTTTTTTAAAAGAAGCAGTTCGACTCTATTTTGAGAAATTGTCTCTTTTTATTTTACAGCTGTATAAGGTGACATTGGATGAGCCGGCAGCGGGTGGTCCAGGTAAGAATCGACTTTATTTATTTACAGTCAAAATACATTGGTGACTGCATCAACAATCAATTCAAAATGCTTTAGGAAAACAAACATCGTAAAACATCTCCTGAACTCCTAACATACAGGGTGTTGTTTTGGTCAGTAACACCCGAGTCAGGGACGATAGTTTGAGCAACGCTTGAAACTAAAAACAAGTTCTTTTTTTTCTAAAAATTGTTTGATGCATAAATCATCTTGTTCAAGTTGTCCTATAATAACCGCGACGTGCGGACACCCCCGCTTCCACAAAGCGCGCGCGCGATGTCGCGCCCGACTCGCCGCTAGCGTTAGTGTAATAGTACGGGCGGCCACAATTTAATTATTTTTGAGTATTTTGCACTGACATATTTTTATTTTTTTTATATTTTTTCTGGTTTTAGTGCCGTGTAAATAATCACCCCTGAGCCGGGTGTAACTTTACAAAACAACACCCTGTATAAGGTTTCTACAAATATAATAAATAAATAATTTAATTAATAAATAATAAATAAATAATTTAATTTTGAATCAATTAATCATGTGACGTCAACAGCTACTATTTTCATATGAAATATCGTTTTAAAACTAACTCATTTGATTAACCTGTCAACATCCCTATTTTAATGAGCACGTTTATCGTTCCTATACAGGGTGTTAAAAGACCGCCAACAAAGCGGGAAACCACGCAGTGTCCTCATCATACTGAACATTTTTGCCCATGGAACTAACCTGGGAAATCAACGGTTTCCGAGATAATGAGGTTCAAAGTCGGACTTTTCAAACTTTTTTTATTGCAGAAATTGGCTCAGTATCGAGTACTCAACATTTCTTCTCAAGAAGCCATATCAAAATTTTGAATATTTCTTGCATAAAACGACGTTAAAATTGCAGCACGCAATGTATTCTAAACATCGGCACTTCGAGCGTAAGTAACACCACTTTATGTCAACGCTTGTGCATTCTCTGCGTTACACTTCCATTGCGTGATAAAAATTTTTCCAAAATTATAACCTAAAAATTCAAAATCATTTCCCGGCAATAATTTATCGAAAAAGTACTTTGTTTTGGTGTCTAGTATGCATACCTTTCGGGTCTGTCGGCGGTCTTTTAACACCCTGTATATCATTATATGATATTATTGATCTCAGAGTCAAGTGACTCTGACAATTTGGTCCATTTGAGGTAAAGAAACAAACACGTTTGCACTTTTACTTGATATTGGTCCGTCGTGCATACAGAGGCATATTGGACTTACCATTCGTGTGGTGCATTGTAGGGGGCGCTGCGGAGGCGCCATGCACGGCCCGAGGCCGGGAGAGCGGGAAGAGCGGAGACGCCAAGGCAGTTTCATCGGCAAGGCTATTCAAGGGAGTGGTACGTACTCGTGTTCTTATAGCTCTTGTTTGGCAGAATTCTAGAAGTCGTTTAAAATCACCAGTTACAAAAGTGTTAAATATAATCACCATTCGGCAGCAAAAAACGTCCGGTAGATCAAGATGCAAATAAAGCCACGCCGTAGTGCTATAGATGGAGAAGGCTTGCACAACACTTATCCATACTATCCTCTAAGCCTTCCTAGTCCACAGGAAAGAGAAAAAAAATATGAGTTAGGGTCTGGACGCACTATGCCGAAATTACGCTGCTGAACTTCGGCGGCTGAACTTACAAACGTATGAAGAGGACTTAAAATTACATTCGTCGGCATGCTTTACCTTATACGCACACATGACAGCATAAATTACAATTTGTCGTCGAATAGCATTACAGGCGTAATCACGCCGAACTCCCGTCGCGTATTTTCGGCATAGCGTGGCTAGACCCTAAACACATCTATCTACCTACCATACAAAAAACTAAGGCCTTTGCATCTACGTAATGAGATGATTTATACAGCGTCCAGTGGCACCTCCACTCACACTAGGTGGGTGAAGAGACCACTCGGCGCTGCAGTGCCTGGGAAATTGTTTTTAGATGGAGTAGGCTTGCCCAGCACCTATACCATCCTGACAGGAAACTACCATACAATTTGTTGCCTAAACAAAACACTGGAAAAATACTTCTACACATAATTAATTAGTGAAGTAAATCCCATAACGAGTGTTAGATTGAACTAATTGAGGTGTTTGTTTACGTGATCTTTATTCATCTCATACCACTAAGATTACGATACTAATTAAATGTTAATTTGTCACACAGGATTGCCGCTGCTTGGAAGATGGTATGTCAATTAAATATGGGGCGACTTGTAATGGGCTTTACAAAGATTTAAAACTCCATTTCAACAGTTTTTTTTTAAATCGATTTATCGGTTCACTTACTTTTATTTTGTCGGAATAGCCGACCTGTTTCGACCTCGTCCGGAGTCTTAGATATAAAAATGTGCAGTGCTTTCGAAAGTTTAAGTTTTAGTATTCTTTAACTTTTCGATGAATTTTAAACGATATTTTAGAATGCGATTATGTTAAACTTAGGCACTTAGCATATTTTATTGTTTCAGAACCCAAGCCATGAGACTGTGATTCAAGAAAGAAATTATTTGTATAACAGTAATGTGGGTTTTACTGTTCTGATGCAAAAGTGTTATTTATTAATCAAGTTGACTTACATTGATGTTTTTAAAATAGGCTCTTGTGTGGCAAGAAAATAAAGACTGAAAATTATGTTTGACGTTTTTTATTGGCCTTTCACCAAATTAAGATTATTGAAATTATAAGACCATACGTTTAATTACTATTGAGAGATTTTACAACTACAGCAGATATTTTGCTTTCGCAAATTAGTAATGGATGTCCTTTTAATTATTAAAAAGAAGACGTTATATTTTATAGTCTGAACATTCAACTATTTAAATAAAAGTAACAAATAAAAGGTATTTTGATATAATTTAAACAAAATTTTTAAAGGATTTAAATTCGTTGAATCCGTTAAAATTGTATTTAAATTATGCTCGTGCAAGCCTAAGAAAATTGTATCTTGACATATTACTAAAAATGTGTTGTTCAAATAAGGAACCAAGTTGTTAATCGTATGTTTATAACATGGTGTTTTAGAAAATAAACATGTGTTTATGAGGCTCTACCACGAATTACGTCCGGCAGACCTACGGCACCTTTTGCCATAAACTTGCTTTGCCGGTGCCGTAGGTCTGCCGGACGTAACTAGTGGTAGAGCTTCAGTCATGTCCGATAATAAGTTATAGCTGGTTCTTCTTGTTTTACTGATCTCTCTTCGACACCTCCGCAGGTCATCCCTCAGTTTTGGATACAAAGTTGTTTGCATCTATTGAAATACCTCAATGTCTGGCTAGATATTTAATAGCATGATAGCTCATTGGGAAAACTTACTATTCTATCAATATTTACAGGCCTAACAGAAAAGGTTTGTTTTATCACAAATTATCAAAGCGCTCCCCTTTAGACATATTCGGAGAATTTTGTTTTTTAATGGGGATATCGAGTTAATTGAAAGCAAACATATGGATGCGCTTTTTATTTATTACCTATGCGTAAACTCTTGCCATGAACGAATTGCGATATCATTTAGAACCATATTGAATCATAATAATTAATGTGACAAGTTTGAACTCCAACTGGGCATTTGAAATCAGACCTTTATGTCCTCTAAACTGTTAAAATTAAATATCATTAGTTGTTTTCCCCATAATTCGTGACGGAGTTTATAGTACCTTTTGAAAAACAATTTCAAATGATACAGACCGATACTAAAATCAGAATGGGAGGAACGCAAACATAAAAAAACATTTTAGTAAACACTGTTGGTAAGGTACATTGTCAAAGTCCCAGAAGCTGAAACTCTTCACTATGACAAGGTACGGTCGGCCACAATCTCAGATACCCCATGGCAGCTCTTATCGCGCGCGGCATAAGGGCGCCAATCGAACAAAAAGGGGTATCTGAGACTGGCCGACTGTACCATCCATCCCATTCTGATTGTGTCTTGATTTTAACTTATAGGAATCGGTTTACATTAACGTCTTATAATAATTATAGTTTACAATGAAGTCGAGCCCTTGTACATTACAACACCCAGCAGTCAAATAACTCATACGCAAGTCGTATACCTTTCTCCCATTCACACACATATTATGATGTAATTTCTCAAATTATTAAGGTAAAATTGTTTCTTACTTTACTGTTAGGTATGTTCCAGCTAACACATATATTTTATCTTTTAGCACAACTTCAGCTAAAACTAGGTCGGATGCTGACATAACCATTCATTTGATGGTTATATGGACTGACAATAACTAGAAAAAGGGTAAGGGCACATACACATGGATTCCCTAGGCGAGATCGAAACACCGAATTTAATTTACATCCAACATTGCTAACAGTCACTTTTATAGGGCAGACGGTAAATATTTAAATGACATCAATGTTGTTAGGGTCTAAAGAAATCGACATCGATTGACACCTATCGCTTCAAACGCTTCTTTCTCGCTTTAACCGCTTCTAACCAAGCAGTGCATGGAGCATTTTGCTGCCCTAAAAACAGCCTGCCTGAGGGCGAGGCCCCATTGGTGCGTTGCGCTGCGTTGCGTTCCGTCGTCGCATTGGATCGACGCATTGTAAGCCACATCTGCGTTGCGACGACGCACGACGTCACGACGCAAGAAGGTATACACTCCGTCGCAGCTGCGTCTCAGTTCAGCATTCGCAATGGACAGATACAAACGTGTCCGCAACGCACCAATGGGGCCTCGCCCTTACCCTTTGCCCAAACATTCCCTAAGTAAAAGTAACAGTTACCTAGTAGCTAATTGGCGCCTAGCGGTGTCTACCCCGGTAGCCGTCGCCGCCGCCGTAGTGTTTGTCGCGTCGCTCACCGCGGGACCGCTCGCGCCTGTCGCGGTCGCGGACGCGGTCCTTGTCGCGGGATGACCTGCGGAGGTGTCGAAGAGAGATCAGTAAAACAAGAAGAAACAGCTATAACTTATTATCGGACATGATTGAAGCTCTACCACGAGTTACGTCCGGCAGACCTACGGCACTGGCAAAGCAAGTTCTATGGCAAAACTGGTTTTGCCGGCGAGGTCTGCCGGACGTAACTTGTGGTAGAGCCTCTGTTTCACCGACGGACGTTTTCGTCCTGCGTCGAAAGATCGTCGGGAAGATCGGGCTACGAAATACCGCTGGAGGGATGAAGTCGGCTAGAAACTTAACGACCTACAGGCAACCGACTGGAAGGAAACAGCACAGAACAGAGACCATTGACGATTTCTTGTGTCTAAGGCTAAGACCCACTTGGTAGTCACTGAGCCAGATGAGTAAGCGTCGCGAGTAGTTGGCTTGGTTTAGCCAACTAACTCTGAGTTAATTTGACATTTCCATACAATTTTTGACTGAATAATTGTTCTGGTCTACGAAGCAGTGGCACTGCCCAAAAAACTTGTTGATGACCAGAACACATAATCGGCAGAATTATTGTTGTTCAGTTGTTTACAATAATGAAAAGAATACTATGTTATTGCCGCGAAAGAAAAATCGCTGAACAAAAATAGCTCAATTTAGCTACAAAATGTAAAAACTGTAAAAAAAATTATTTCCCGCCACGTTGCTATCGTCCCACCGTAAGTCATTCTAACCTCGAGTCCCCGCCGGAGCGGCTGTCTCTGGACTTGCGTCTTGTGGATGTAGCGGAGCGAGAACGCGGCGAGCGAGACCGGCGGCCACCCTTCGGCGAGCCGTGCGTCGATTCGCGCTCGCTGTTCAGGTTGAAATCGTCAAACCTGTGGGCAGAGGCGTGAGATTGAGGATGGGCTATCCGTGGGCTTCCTGACACTCTTGCACTATTCGACGGCGGAAATTACGGGTTTTAAGTGACAGCAAAACGAAGCAAGGACCCGTGACGTCCGAAATGATCAGCTGTTTGTTTCATAAGGTTTTTTAGATGTCACTGGGGCTGGGACATTCCGCGCGGGATGAGAATGGGATGCGACCTTTTAGAACTGAGACGCGCGCGGTAAGCAAACTTGCGTCGAAGCAACCTTGTCAAAGTAAAAGACAGTATATTTTCGATCGACTTCGACAAGGTACCATCCCATTCTCATCGCGCGCGGATTATACACTTTATGGGCCAAGCACAGAGCGTTTTTTTTTTTCTTTCTTTAGCAGAAACATTTTATCTTATATTTGGAGATTACCCTCTCCATACAAACTTTTACTTTTTATAATATTAGTGTAGAAAACGTAAAATCAGCGAAAATGAGTATAAAATAAAGAAGAGAAGTAGTTTCAACTTACTTATTTTTTGGCGCGTTCCCTGAGCTGCTGTGACTAGAACTGGAACTGGAGGATGAGCTGGAGGAAGACGAGGAACTCCTAGACCTGAAAAAGAATAAACCAATCAACACAAACAATTAAAATATTTCCACAACCGTCAATCATTAAAATATAATCCGTGCGAAATCAGAATGGGATAATACCTTTTGGAACTGAATCAAAAATGACAGTTCTCGAGAAGCGTCAGTAAAAAAAAATTTTGTTCTACGTTCTATCACAGGGTTATGAAATTGGAAATACACAAAAATGTTTAATGTTTGTAATCTAAAAGGATTCAATGTTATTGCATTAATTGAATAAAACGTGATAAAACTCGAGCAGACACCCACGCGCACAGAAAACACAAGCAAGTTTCGACGCGAGTTTTCTATAGACAACTAGAGTTTGCCGAAATGCTGACGCTACAGGACCGCGAGCTTCTCAGTTCCAAAAGGTATTATCCCATTCTGATCCCGCACGGATTATACATTGAATGTGAGAGTGGGATAAAAAACTTAAAATAAAATGAGTTTAAAACTCAAATAACATCTACAGCACAGCGGCCTCCTAAATTACCTTTTCTTGTTACTCTTTTGGTCTGGAGAAGTGGGCCTGCCATTGTTCTCGTTTGCCTCAGAGCTGCCAGCCTCTTTTGCGCCGTCTTTTTCATTTGATTTTTCTGCGTTTTCTGGAAGTAATAACAACCCGTCAAGTTATTCAGACTTTTTTTCTTCGAGACAATGTAAGAGACAGGCGGGTAAGCATGCCCCAAGCAAGCCTCATGGGCTTATACTCTACATTCTTGATTCCTGTAATCATTGAATCATTTATTAAAAAGTACTACTAGCGTCACAAATATTTTGTTTTAAAAGTTTCATACGAAATATTGTTTTAAAAGTAACTCCTTTCACTAACTTGCGCCTCTATTATCTAAAAATTCCACTCAACCTAAGAGCGTCAAAACAATCGAAAATAGCCCTTACTGAAATGAACAATCCACAGACTTTAAGTCCGTGGAACAATCGTTATTTTGACATTTAAAAACCGTTATTTTTACGGTGGATATTTTAGATAATACAGGGGCTGGTCAACCGCGCGCGATGAGAATGGGATGGAACTCTGTCGAAGTCAAGATTGCTTGGACGCGAGTTTGCTTACCGCGCGCGTCTCAATTCCAAAAGGTCGCATCCCATTCCCATCCCGCGCGGTTTACACACATTCGCATTTATCAAATCGCATTTTTTTTTCTGATTGAAGTATGTAGTTTTTTTTTTCTTGGTTTTAAAAATATTGGAAACTGCCCTCCGGCACCGCGACAAACGTTTTATCGCGTTATCGACTAGCTTCATCCTACTGTGAAATAAAGCAAGATAGCGCTAGTCGATAGCGGGATAAAGAAGAACGCTTGCCGTGGTGTCATGCCTCGGACCAACTTCAGTCTTAATGAGGCTAAGTTTTGAGACCTTCAAGAAGAGTGTTAAATCCGTTAAGTGTAGTTGACTCACGAATAAAAAGAACAATAGATAAACAATGGCTGCAAGGACAGATCTCTACATCTTGAGAGGCAACCCTTTTAATTATGTTGAGGGGTGTTTTCACACACCTGTCTTGGAGGAGTTCCCCTGTTCGTCCTCGCTGCCCCAGAGGTCATACTTGGAGAGGTCCGCTTCGTCGCCGGACTCCTCCTCCTCATCCTCCCCCGCCTCCCCCTCCTTTGACGTGGCCTCCCGCTGAAACAAGGAACGTTGTTGATAGAGTTGTGTGTGGCAAACAGCGATATAGACTGGGCCCCTAGCCTGTAACACAATGGTGCCAAAATGGGCTTTCAGGTGACGACTTCAATTACGATTTGCTAACGTTGTCTGTCCTTTTAATGTTTTTGTAGTGCAGCAAAGAATATTTTGATTCTAATTCTAGAGGATTAGTTCTCTGGTTCCGGGAGGAGAGCCCGGTTTTGTCCTTCTGCCGGGACGCCATTGACCCGCAATTGCGTTACAGGCTAAGGGCCCTGTTCGCACAAATGGTTACTCGCTTTGTGTAACCGATGGGACCAAAAATCCTTTTTTTATGTTCTTCAGATTTGGTTTATAACTTTATCAAATAGATACTGGCAAAAAAAAAACAAAGTAATGAAAATTTCATGTAGGTAGGTCTGAAAGGAGACCGCGCAGGACTGTGTGTGACCAGTGGCTACTTTTTGTGTCTTCTTGTGTTCCACTTCGGGTCGCTGAGACATCGGAGTAGTAGTAGTAATCGTATGAGGTAGTGGCCACCCCTGGTATCAGAGTTTTTAGGCCGCCCGAAGGGCCTCTGACACGGCTTAACGATTGTTATTAATCAACAACAACCGGGACCAGCGGTTTAACGTGCCTTCCGAAGCACAGAGCCATCGGAGTGAGGTAAGTCTTTACAAAACAGTATGCGTTTTTAGGGAAATGTTTAGACATTTTGAATAATAAGGGTGAGATTTTGAGCCTCTCCTGGTCATGGATCTTCGGCAATCATCCTTCAATTATATAGGAACAAAATATGTTCGTAAAGCTTGACTGGCAATATAAGAAACCTGATATTTGTGAGAATACGAGTAACAAGTGTTATTGTGTTTAATTGTAAGAACGGTTTCAAATTGCCGATCACGCTTCGGTGGCATGGTAGACTGTAATACGAACCTTTTTCTTCTTTAGCTTCTTAATTTTCTTGATGTTCTTCTGTCGCCTGGGCGGTATAGGAACTTTGAGTTTTTCTAGTAACACAGGTTTAGGCAGGGCAAAACTTTTGAAGTTGCCTATCACAGGGGCGTCCTCATTAAGGTTGGACTTGTTCTCTTCGGGTTTTTTTAGATTAATGTTGAGCTTTTTCGCGATGTTGTTCGGCATTACCACTGGGCCGGGATCAAAGATATCGCTTAGAAAAGGTGTGTCGCCCGTGTTTCCATCCATTCTTTCTAGCTGCCTTTCTATGGATTCCTCGTCGTTAGATTCTTTCTCCCAGTCTTCGTCGTTCGTCAGATTTATTGTTTCCACTTCATTGTTGGCCACTTCTTCGCCGTTAATGTTATCGTTTGGTTGGTTACTTGTGTTTACAGAAGTGTTTTGTGAGATTTGATGTAGATTCTGAAGTGCTAGCAGCAAAGTGTTTGTGTTAATACTGCTTAGGAGGTTTGATAAATCTAGCTGAGGTGGTATAGCCTGTGCTGGCAGAGGTTGTGGTCCTTCTTCGGGATTTTCCTTGGGGCTAGGATCAGTCTCAAGAGTAGGACTCCGCTGGGGATTCGATTTTATATCGTAAGTTCTCGTCGTACTTTGTTTCGAGTCTGATTGAACTTCGTACGTTGGCGAAGCCCTATTACTTGAGCAAGATTGGACCTCGTATGTCCTTTGTTCTTTCATTTCAAAAGTTTCATTACTCAAAGAAGATTTATCTGCGTATATTAGCGACATGAATTGTTTAGAGTTTGATTGGACCTCGTACGATAGGGGTGTACTTTGTTTTGAGTTTGATTGAACCTCGTAAGTTGGTGATGTACGTTGTTTCGGGCTTGATTGAACCTCGTAAGTGGATGATATACGTTGTTTCGGGCTTGATTTAACCTCGTAAGTTGGTGATGTACGTTGTTTCGGGCTTGATTGAACCTCGTAAGTTGGTGATGTACATTGTTTCGGGCTTGATTGAACCTCGTAAGTTGGTGATGAACGTTGTATCGAACTTGATTGAAGCTCGTAATTTGGTGATGTACGTGGTTTCGGGCTTGATTGAACCTCATAAGTTGGGGACGTATGATGTTTAGATTTTGATTTAACCTCGTATGTTGGCGACGCACGTTGTTTCAATTTTGCTTGAAACTCGTAAGTTGGTGACGAGAGTTGTTTTGAGTTTGATTGAACCTCGTACAATGGTGGAGGGTGATTGTTTGGTATTGAAATAAGCTCGTAAGTTGGGGCGGTGTTCTCAATCGGAGTAGTTTGAACCTCGAAAGGTGGCGAGGTACGATGTCTCGAGTGTGGTTTGGCCTCGTACGTTGGTGAAGTGCATCGAGGCGGGGTCGATTTAACCTCGCATGTTGGCGTCCAGCGTTTCGTCGGCGTCGAGTTGTGGCTACTGCTACGTTGCTCTGATAGACCAATTATCTCATTGCTCATATTCTGTGGAATGGCTGGAGGAGTGCTCATAACTAGGTTCCTATAATCATCCTTTTGGTGAAACAGTTTTTGTGGACTGGTGGGAATTACTTGCGTCGCTGGCGTATAAAGTTGCTCATAGTTTGGTTTTGTGTCAGGGTTCACTAAGCTTTGTAACTGATCGCGTCTTTCTCTTATTGTGTCCATGGAGATTCTTTTAGGAGTTCGAGGAGTTGAATCGGGTGACTTTATTGGCTCAGCAACTGGTGATGGGGTTCGGGTGTTATTTGGTTGGTTTGCCTCGGCCGGATCATCAGTTTTGTACAAAGCGTCATCATCTTCGTCCCATTGGGATTCATATGATTTTTTGACACCATCGCAGTTTTGTTGTTTCTCACATATTTCGGGAATATCTTCTGCTTGATCGTTGTTGCCGAAAATGTCCAAAATGCTCCTGTTTTTCGCGGCACTGTTCGACTGTACTATGTCGAATATACGAGCAGTGTTCTCAGGTGGTGTCACTACCTTCACTGGTTCTTGGATTTTAACAGGAGTGACCTTCGGCGGAGCCTCTTTTCGATTAAAAGCTGAGTATTGAGGATTGATGTTATTTGGCGTAGGTTCGTTATTGAACGATGTATATTGATTGCTTGTCACTAAGTCTTTGATGTGGTCCGTAGTAAAGTCATCAGGTGTCACATTAGTGCCAGAGAGTGCAGCACTGACATAGCCATGGTTTTGTTTTGGCCTTGGATATGAATGAGATCGTTGCTGCATCACAGCTTGTGGAATGGGTGGTGGTGGCCTGGGGGGAACTAATACTGGTGGTACAGAAACTTGCTGAACAACAACTTGTGAACTCAGTTGTGTTGGCGGAGGGAGCGAGAGAGCAGTCTTATTCAATATAGCTGACAACTCTCTTGGTTTGACAACCTTATCACTGATAATCTGCACTTTATTACCAATGCTTCCATTCCCTTTAGCCCAGTATCCTTTCTTCATGACGTTTTTCTTAAATGCCTGGTAATTGTTTGTGGCTGAACCTACACGTGTAGGTACATACTCGCTACCATAACCGTCAGTCTCCACTGGAGGTTTAGGTCTGATGGTACGGGGCCTCGCTAACATGTTTGGTAGCTTCGTATTGTAGATCTTGCCTGTTACCAAAGGCGATACGTCCGCACATAATGGCTTTACTGTACAATAACCCTTTGTAGCCAGAGGTGGTGTTGTATTATCAGAAGTCTTGCAAGACTGAACTATCGGTTTTTCTGGTGACTTATCGCGTGTTTTGGGTCTAGATTTCCTTTTCTTTCGATACTTCCGCGATAGGAAGTCAGTTTCGTCGCTGCAGCATGACTTGGAATCCGAATCGGAGTCATTAACTGGCTTCCGATTTTTGTATGGAATGGGTTTGTTGATGCCATTTGTTTTGGGCCTTGAAGTTACAGGGACCTCAACAACATCAGATGAGTCTGACGAGGAATCGCTAGTGTCTGACGATTGGGAACGCTGAGTAGATTCGGAACGGCTGCGGCCGCGTGAATGATTGTCTTCAGCAAGCGAATCGGAGCGAATCTTCTCCACTCCATCAATCAGCAGTGTCTCCACACTAACACTTCTCTGAAGAGCCTGAGGGACCTTTCTGCTATCTCCGTCACTATCAGAATCCAAAGGTATCTCATCAGGGTTAGGTAGAAGCTTTGGGATTGGATTCTTCTTTAAAATTGGTTTAGTTTCATTTGATTTATGGGAAGACACACTGGGTGGGTTACTAGTTTGTTTCTGATCCACATGTGAGTCCACCAGGCAACCAGTAGTATACAATTTTTGTCGCCAAGCAAAGATTGTATCGTTATCAGGTGGTTCTTTACATGACTTTACTCTAAACTTCTCTGCAGCAATTTTACAGTTGTTAAACACAATGGCAAGAGATGCAAGTTTTACTTTTTCCTGTAGTGTGTATTGAACTTCTGCAACTTCTGGTGAGATTGCTCTTGCAAACTTGCCGTTAGTGGACGATATACTGTTTTCCATGACTGGGTTACAGGCCTTTGCAGTGGATACTTCAGGGTAAGAATATTTCAATTTCTTGGGGCCTGTCTCATAGCCTGAGGATCCTGTATGTTCTCTGTCTCCAGAACTAGTTTGTCGCTTCCTTGAAAGTGGCAGTTTCAATGGAGGTATCATGTATTCTTGTCTCGCATTACTCTGCGTTTGTAGTTCGTGCATTCTGAGAGTAGACTTGTTGAGTGGTGGATATTCGCACACAGAGCCATCACTGAGGCTGCCGCTCACTTTGTTGTGAGTCTTTGTTTGCCGTGTGTATTCTGGGGCGGGTGCTTGCATGACATGGCCCAGTTCCTTTTCTCTCGGCGGCCTGGTTGGCGGCACATTTTTGTGCACTGGTCCTTCAGTGACGCCAACCTGAAGGCAGGAAAAATTATCTCCACTTTAGCAATGATGTGCTTCAATACACTTATTAAGTTAACAGTAGCTCTCCTTGCAGCAAATCCTGTTCTATGCATTGCACTATCACTTTCCACCTTGTATTGTGTACAAAGACAGGGTATAGAAGTTACTAAACTAATACTACTCATTCTAAAACAGTGCCCATTAGACTGGAATAACTTTACTATTATAACTACCAATTAATTACTAAAAACAAACTTTCATTTAAATGATAATGAAACATGCAAAATCTGCTGGGTTGTTTGATTATGTAAAAAAATGGAGCCATAATTTTGATACACACCTTTTCGGACGGCCCATCGGACCTACGCCTAGGACGTCTCTTGCGCCCAAACTCGTCATATTCATCTTCTGATGACGGCTCACGTCTCCTATATTCCACTATGCCACGCTCGTTGTAACCACCTCCATACCCCGTGCGGGCTTCCACCTGAAACAATGAACATTCATCTGGGTTCTCAGTTCGGAAAGACACTAAAAAAAGACTAGTTCTAGCAGAAGCAGGGACCGTCGTTTTGTCAAGGGAAGGCGAGGTATGCTAAGACTGCCAAAGGGTGGCATGAGAAGTATTGTCGAGAGCATGTAACCAAAAAACAATGAGCCAGAAAGAACATACTTCACCAAATTTGGGCGCGTTGCAGACATTGCAAGCGGACCTACGAGCCCAGTTCACGTTGGCGCACTTATTACACTGCCAATCGTCGGCGTTGAACAAGCCGCGGGACTTCTCCGCCGCCGACTTGCCGATCTCCGTACCAAGCTTCTTCTTGGACGCTTTGGCCGCGTCAGGCCTCTCTTTGTTACACCGGTAGCACGATAACCGGCGTGCGAAATTGATATTTCCACAATTAGCATCACTACAAATCCAATCACCGTCGTTCATTTTGTCGTCAGGGACACCGCAGAAACTGTCTTTCACTCGCAGCTTTTTACTGCGTGCAGTGGCATCATACGACGGCCGATCCCGACATTTAACTGCCTATTCCGTTCGCACAATGTGACATGTAAATAAAGGGTATAACTTTGACGGCGCTCAACTCCGTTTCCGAAGAATCCAAGCAAATTTTCCCAAGCAAAGATATCAAGCCCATGCCAGCCATGACATGACGCAGAAGAAAATGCCATAGACAAGAAAGAAAGACGATTGGATTGGCTGAATTTGAGTGAGCTTTGCATTTATAAACGCGCTATCCTGTGTGATGACGTCATTTCTGTCTCCCTGTCTCACTCTTTTATACTGATCCATATAGAGAAGTAAAACGAAAGAAAATTATTTGCGCGCTTTAACGCGGTAAAGAGTGCTTGATGTGTAAGGAGCTATGCGAACTTTTTCATTCAACTTCCGGCTCCGAATGTATTTTTTTACAAATAAACTAAGAAATTATCAATATCAATCAAATAATTTTACAGTTTATCTACTTTTAATCATTTTTATTCAATATTAACGCAATCTTGAAGAACTATCTATTAGATGAGACTCGTAAGTTATTCACCTGACTCACATTCACATCGTTCCGTTTTTCCGATAGCGGATCCGTAGGAAAAACAAAACTTTTAATTTATTTTTCATCGAGTTTTCTACTCTTGACTCCGTTTTATTTTGACTGTTTTATTCTCTCCCATAGTATCTTGAAAATAAAACTTCTTTGAATGCATCAACCAAGCAGCGTGCGTTGTTCTTCATCTCCCTTTTTTTGCTTAATCTGTGTGCTCTCGCTCGCTCGCGCGCATTTATCTCGGCTTGTCAAAATAAATTGTTTATTTGTTTGAGGTTATGTTATTTTACGCGCTAAATTTTTAATATTTTATTCAAAAACTACTATTTACATCAAATTATGTAAGAAAAATAAAACTTACGCGAGTAAATCTAAGTGCACGTCACTCAGGAACAGGTGTTCTTGTTACAAATATCGGCAACCAACCCGATTTGTGTGTGGTCGTCAAAAAGTACGCGAATATCTTGAGAAAGGGGGGCTTCTGCAGAATGTTAGCGCACAATGTATGAGGATGACAACATTACTTGTACCCCAAAGCGAAGTGCGCTTTCCGAAGTGACCAACTCTTCGAGCTATGTGTCCCCTAATGCCAACCTAAAACTGTTGACGAATGTGGCCCTGCAATACCCGACGCCGCCTCCCAGCGCCGTGCATCGCAAGGAGAAGTCGCTGCAGATACTATGTGACAGGTAAACCGAATGTTTCAGCGTTAAATCCCCTTTACAACTCAGACCTTGGATGCTAAAATGTTTCCTCTTCCAGGTTCTTATCACTGTACCCCATGCAAGGCAATGGCGCAGTGGAGATCCAGCTGGACATAACGGCGGCGCGGCTGGGGGTGGAAAAGCGGCGGATGTACGACATCATCAACATCCTGGAGGCAATGCAGTGTGCAGTTCACCAAAGGAAGAATACCTACCTCTGGCACGGGGCCTCAAGGCTCAATTCGTTTCTGCGAATGCTTAAGAAGCAGGGAGAGCACCTGAGGCTGTCTGATGCCCTGCGAGGGAAGGCTCCTAAGCCACCTCCGCCGAAACACAAGACATTGGGTGTCATGGCACAGAGATTTCTTATGCTCTTCCTGGTAGAACCTCCTGTAAGTATTTCAATTAGCCGTTACACTTTTACTTTCCCTCATAGTCGCTCACAAAAGACTACATTCACCAGCACTCATTCAATAATTTGTCATTCGCCGATAACATGTAAACGAACTCGCGGCTGAACTTGAAGGCACAGGAAGTGTGCAATTCACCCGATTGAGGAGACACAGTATCCCAACCCTGAAAAATAGATTCGCCAGCTGGACATGAGAAACGCTCACTAGATGCATTTTCTCAGATAGTCATTTGAACTGACAAGTGAATGACCCATTGTTTCAAACAGATTGCCAAGTTACAGAATACAGAAGAAAAAAAAATACACCATTAATTTTAATTTTACATTTTTCAGAACACCTTGATAAACCTTGAAATGGCTGTGCGTGTGCTGATAGACACATCCACCAAGAACAACGTCATCCTCTCGGCGGAGCAGCTGGAGCGCCAACACAAGTCCAAGGTCAGGAGGCTCTACGACATCGCTAATGTATTTATTTCAATTGGTCTCATAGAAAAAGTGTCTGGCAACCTGATACTGAAGAAGCCAGTGTTCAGATATGTCGGGCCGATCAAGTTGAAGAAGTCCACCAAAGCGGAGCTAAAGCTGCTTACACCGTCACCTATCACGCCTTTGACTGAGGCCAGCAGCATGGAGCGGACCACGCCTTGCCAATTCGTCCCTGGTCGCTCCAAGAGGAAGCTAGAATTCACAACACCGATCTCAAATAAAGAACTGAAACACTGTCTCGCGACCCCTCCGCCCACTCCCTTGCACAAGTGGGATGAGATCCTGCTCGTGGCCGACATGGAACTGACTAGAATTAACAATGGAGTGATGTTGTGATTTCTTTTTATTTACATTAGTTTTTGCGTGTATGTAATTCTGGTTTTGAGAAAAGTATTTTTTTTTTCTTTCACATTTTATTTATTAAGATTTACTTTTGTGATAAGATGTTCTTCTACTCTCTGTCTTCCGGGGCTTTTGAAAATGAAAATTTTATATTGAAAATGAGAATACAGCGTGTTCTTGTTTTGAAATGTTATCAATTGTTGCTCAGAGCATAGTTTTATCCTCATCAGAGATGCGTAACATAACATAGTGCAATTATGAAGTTGTTGACTTACAAGAGGTATATTTTATTCATATTTAAGATGTAATTGACTGCTATAGCGTTTGAAATGAATTGTGCAAATTTTATAACAGTGTAACTTAATGTTAGGATATTGAATAGTCATATTTTTTTAGCATAAGTCCAACATGTACTTTGATATCTATAGAATGACTGATCTAATAATTTGACCGTTTTTTAAAATAATTATGTAGATGTGCAGCATGCCCTCATCAAACATGCAAGAAGTTCTGATGTACTGTTTGACAAGCAACTGCTTGAACACCTAACTTAAAATACCATACCTTACCTTCTCTACGATACCTTCTGCATTGGGGCAATGAATAAGATGGCTTACAGATGTTTACTTCTACATTTGCTATTACATTTGTATTCTTTAGTTTATAGTATTAAAGGACATGATTTTCTTAGAATATTCAATCTTTTATTTAGGTCCCTACTACATAGATACAAAAACAAGGCAAAGTAAATTTTTAAATATTTATTTAGGTATATGTATTTATACGAGAATCCAAATACATAATAATATTAATAAAGGAAGAAACAATAAATAACATAGGCATTATTTCGAATAATTATCAGCAAATTACTGTCACTAAACATTTAAATCTCTAATTTAAAACAGAAGCACCATGTATAAAAATGTAATAAAGAAATCTACAAAAAAAAGGACAAGGATTCCCAGTTGCTTGATGAAATAATATAATCATAAATTAATTGACTAGCCTACCATATAATATCGTTAATTAGAATGGAAACGTGGACATTAATTTAATTTAACACTGATTCTTATTTTTATCTAAATTGTACCTATTGCACATTAAAATATATAAATATCACGAGAAACGTTACACAACTAAGTAAAATACAGAATAAAATAATAATATCGATGGGTTTTAAACTATGTAGTAACAATAAGCCCCAATATTAATTAATAAGCTCGAGCGATTGACATCAACAGTAGACCTGTGGTTGGTCTCTTGGTTAAAAATCAATACCTTAGTAGATATATTATAAGGTAATTACATACATAATTAGTATGGTAGCTGATTAGAATAATGCTGCGATCAACCAAACATTCAGACCAATAAAAAAATTAAGTAAAATAATGATAAGCCTGGCTGATCACACATTATTCAATATGGAAGTATCGAGTATAGCGACGATCCAATCTTTATGCTCAGAAGTTGGTCAAATAGAGACGCAGGTCCCGTCGAAGCGTCGAGAATAAGTTAAATTGATCTTGTAAAGGCTAGGAAATTACTCCACACGTTTTTTTTACCGCAAATCTGCGAACTGAGAGAGTATGGCATGCGGAAAATCATGAACGTCAGGATGGCACATGTAGCGTTCAGATACTGATGAAACATATGCCATAGTGATGTAACTAAATTGTACCTAATAGTACCTGTACAGAGATTATTAGTACCTACATACATAAGGCAATTGAACACTAAACGTGAAGTCTCATACACCCGCCATTCTGACGTCAACAAAAAGTTTTTATAAAATATCGACAAAGTTTTAACTACATAAATGATTTGCCTTCACCGTGCGACCCACTATTCAAAGATATCAAAAACAAGTTAAAAGGAGCGATGACTGAAAAAGCGTTATACTTATCCATGAAACGCAATTATGTCTTTTGTTTTAAACCATTAAGGAGGAAATTACATCTGATGAGGTGAGCGAAGCTGGATTCGACCATATAAACGTTAAAGACCAACAAGACGATGACCAAAAATTTAAGTTTTCCTTGGACATTTATCAATGGAAAAGAATACAGCCCTTGACAAAATACAGGGTACGTGATAAAATTAGGCAGAAAGGCTATGTTTTTCCTAAACATGAGTGGGCCGGTTTATTGCGGCAAAAAATATGAGACACCACCAAATTCCCCTGTGGTTTTACTTTTAAAAAACATATTCTATTAGGAATGACGAAAAAATCACTTGCCATGGAGCTTGCAAGGAACGCAAAGCAATAATCAGAGTGTCCATTAATTGGCCCACCAACGTACAGTGTACAGTGTCAGGCTTTACTAAAGCCAATCATTGCAGCCCCCCAAAAAAAATAAGCTGACGCCACTATAACGCAAATAACTTTGTAAGGAACTAGAAGTACAGCGATTTTCGTCCAGAAAAAAATGGCTGATAAAATTATGTTAGCTGGTGATTCGGAGCCATCACATTTACCAACGGTTGGCTGCTTTTAAGACGAATCAAGTACGTAAACAAAAGTAGTGAACATTACCATCTCAATCCCGTTCTGGCTTTGTGGATAATGACGCAGGTACAGCCATACAAAGAAATTATGAAATAAATGGCGAATGGCGGGTGTATAAGACTTCACGGTTAGTGTTCAATTGCCTTAGGTACTAATAATCTCTGTACAGGTACATCACTATGGCATATGTTTCATCAGTATCTTAACACTACATGTGCCATCCTGACGTTCATGAAAAATCCAGTCCGGATTCTCATAAAAATCAAGGAAAAAAAACGTGAGAAAAATTAATTATACGGCCTAGCCATAGCCTAGCCGGCAAATTTCAGCAATGAAAGCCAACTTCGTTAACTTCTCCCGCACTAGGCATCTAAAATTCAAAATTCACCTCCAAAATTTCTTTATCCCCTCTACAAATCCAGCCAGTCCCTATTTTTGTTTAAAAAAAGAATCAAGAAAGATTGTTACGCGTTTGTCTCGTCTAATCCTGCCGATGGGAGCGGTGGAGCTCGGGCGGCGTGAGGCGTCCGGGCGGCGGCAGGAACAGGGGCAGCTCGCTGTGTCAGACCTGCTCGATCATCGGGAACTTCTCCGGGTCCTCCGGCACCGGGAGAGCCTCGGCGTCGTAGAAGCCCGCATGGAGGGCCACCACCGTCACTGTCGCACCTGCGGGTTGGGAGAGTGAGAGGTGAGCTTTTGCAGTTTTGTTTTGAAATGCCCCTGCGGGAAAATTTTAGTGGTAAGTTTTTGTTTTGGAATGTCCCGTGTGAAACCGGGGCGGGTTGCTAGTCTATGATAAAGAGTAGATAGAGTTTCTACTTTGTTCTATGAGGAGCGGGTGATCGACTATAAAGGGAAATTTCCCGCCAAGCAGATATTATTCTTGGGGACCGGCCGGTTACAACTAATCATCGTATGAGAAATATTTTGCTAGTGCAAAGCTGGATTGTAGCGTTTTGTTTGACAGCTAGAGTATGCATGCAGCAGTTTTCTGTGCGCCCGACAGGGGTCGCTACAATAGTAAGTAGAATATTCTAGGTAGGTGAATAATGAGCTATAATAATTACCTAGCACCCAGAACAAGACAGCTCCCGCGCCAGCCAGCCAGCAGAGCGCCATCGAGCAGGCCGCGCCCACTATGTACTGGTGCGTTTTGCTTAGCTCATAGCCTCCGATCTGTCAATTTAATATTAGCATACTTTACACAAGGTATTTTTTTTATACTACACCTGTAGCCCATGATAGGTAGGGATTATAAAGACCCGTCCAGTCCACATAGTGTTTTTGCATTAGGACCCCTTGAGTGGGGGAAATAAGTCGCGAAATAGTTCCGGTACGGTATCATTTATTTGAAACATACCAAAGAAAAAATTGTGCCTCCGCAGGCCGAAGGGAAAGTCTTGCTTACTTTCCAGTGTTTATTTAATATTTCAAGCATATGATTGAGTTTACGAAAAAAAAGACTGCAGAGTAAAAAAGGAGAAATTAAGAAAGATCAGCTAGTAAAAGCATAGATCAGTGTTAGCAAAATAGTATAAAAAGAAACACTCCATAAAATACCCATAAATTAAAATGAACTTACTCTTGGCTATGAAACAAACAAAATGTTTAGTGATGTTATTAAAATAGGGATGATTGAACTATAATTAATTCTAAATACATAATAAATAACAATACCTTCCAATTATTAGGTCCCGAAGTTAGTTTTCGATAGCCAAAGAAACTTGCTACCATAGCAATCAGGAGCAATGGGGAAGTAATGCTGAAAATGAGAAATTGTGAAGTAATTTTTGAGGAATGGAAGTTATTAACTTTCCAATAATAATAATTGCGAATTTTTTGATCCTGAGTGTAAGTATTATGAAAAAATATCTAACATACCGTGAAAATTAAGATCCTTTGCATTGTAGGAGTTAGGGGATAAATGGACAGACGCGGAATGCGACTTTGTTTTAAACTATTTAGATATAGAGATAGAGATGAGACTATAAGCAAGTAAAAGGTAGAGCAAACTGACAAAAAACTATTAGTAAAATTAAAGTGCCTCATTGAAATAAGTATACTCAAAACTATGACTGATGATGAGCGAGTACAGATCACTGAAAATATTAGTAATAAATTAATTAAAAGCTGTGTTCACTTTGCTTTACCTTTTTGCTTTACTGTGCTTTGCTTTTTGCTTTGATTTAGATCAATTTAACCATCAGAAAAAAAACTCAATTTTGTTAGCTCGTGTAATGTCAGTAAATTTTATTATCGAATTATGCTCCAGCAAGCCTAGCATAAGGCTGGCTTAGAGCGTATCTATGGGTTTATAACTCTGTCTATTCAGCTGTACATCACACAAAAGAGTGAGATACATTTAGTTATAATAATAATAACAATAAATGCTTAAGGAAAACACGGTTCCATATCACAAAAAAAATACAATATACAAGGTCACAGAACACAAAAATAAAATATTAATAATAGTACTTATAAAAGCTCAAAATTTGTAAAAAAATATTTTTAAATTATTGTTGGAAAAAAATTATTGTTTAAAATAAAGTTATAAACCCATAGATACGCTCTAACCCAGCCTTATGCTACTCTTGCAGGGAATTCTCAATAGATGGATAATTAATAGATTGTAGATCCAGGCAGATGGATAAAAAGGCCGGAAAGTCTTTGTAAAAATAGATTATATGAACACAATGGTAAATTGATAACTCACAGACAGTAAGCAAACAAGCCAAGGAAAACAATGAGATAGTTGGCCTGGAAGTACTCCACATTCCTGTAGAAACGACGCGACAGCCGCGGAATGGACGCCGGGGGCTGAAACAAAGCAATTTTATTTGATTATTTTGGCATCATCCATTTATTTCCGGTTTTAAATACTTTTGATGGAAGAAAAATATTTTTTCATGATTGTTGTGTATAAATAAATTCATAAGAGCTGTGAAAACTAAAGAAAGTTAGAAAAATTGGTGTCACTTTCGTGAGATTCAGGTATTTATCATGTTGTGTTTCAATTATATTTCTTTTTTGCATTTCGTCGTTGTACAGCAAAAACACAGTAAATTGAAAAATGCCCTTAGTTGTGCTAACTAAAAAATAAATAATAGTTGCTTATTGTAGTCCTATAACTACCTATCGCAATGTTGCAAACGAAGAAAAAGATGATAAAAAAATAAAAAAGTGCTAACTCGGTTTATGGAAAAAAACTATTTACTGGGTTTTTGCTATACAACTATGAAGCACTAAAATAAATTGAAGAAAATAGACAACAAAATACTTATTAAATACAAACTACTTTTTAAAGACAATATGGCTTTGCCTTATCATCAAAAGCGGAAAAAAGAGTCACCTTGAAGTTGTCGGTGGCAACAAACTGGGTCCATGGTCGTCTGGTGGACAGGAGGCCCATTACCAGAGCAGGGGCTGCACCGCTGCGGACATGCTGCATCAACCTGCATATTACAAGCTCTATTAGCTTCGAGTTCTAAGTTCCTCTGGCTTTGTTGGCTCCGCACATTGGTACGAGATTGAAATAAAACTAGGGAAGTAAAAGGAGAGAGATTAGAAAGATTACAGATGCTAAAGTTTCAATCAAAAATAAATTGGGTACATCGTGGTAGTTAAAATTTCGGTACAGGGAGAAAGAGTGGAATGTTTCTAGCGATATCGTGTTAAGATTTTTGTATTACATGTGGTAAAAAACGTTATCTTCTGAGGTCCACAATTTACAGCGGCAAGCTCACAAAAATGCTTCTAATGATGTTAGATAGTAAAAAGCAGTATGGAGTGAAGGTGACTAACAAAAAGCCATGATCTTACTTACCTGGCTCATGTTACAATGGTTGGACGCAAAACAGTAATAAAACCCTCCGACGTTGAAATGGCACGCGAGCTATGCGCTACAAAAATCTAATAAGCTTCAAACGACTCCACGTAGCGGAAAATTAGCGTTAGTAAGAACTTACAGCTCGACATCATTGACATACTTTTGGAAACCTCGCTTCTCCGCTGTGGCATTCATTTCCCCGGAAAGATCTATGTTCACGGTTTCACTCATTTTGAAGAATTTCTGGAACTTTTCAGGAAAATTCTGAGCTGAGAAAAGCTAACACAACAAAACATCCGCCAACAAAAACGGAATATTTAGTTTTTTTTTTGATTCGTTTGATTAATCTCTAATCTGTGTAAAGGAAACGCACAGAATAAAATGTGTCAAACTTTATCAACAAACAGCCAACATTTCCGCCGGAAGTTCTATTGAAACACGTTTTTGTTGGCTGTATTGCTATATTTCGGGTTCATACACGTCATAAAAAAATTGATCAGCTGTTAGTTGTCAAAGTTGGTTGATTGTGGAAGGGTTTTTTTGCTGTGGTTTTTGTAATGATTTTGTATTCTGGAATCATATTACTGTTCGGTGGCTTAGCTGTCATTAATTCTGAAGTATCGGATATACTGCAAACAGAAACAGACGCTGAGACTCCAGTTCCCATCGATGGTAACTTCTATTCGTTTACAGAATTTAGGTTAGTTTCCTTTTAGCTAATATTGTAATCTTGTTTCAGAGTTTATTTTATGCCGTAATTGTGGATCGGAGGTTTCTGATTCGCACTACTTATTCCCTAAATTAAGTCCGGAGTCGCAGTACGCGTTTAACGAGACCTTATTCGACAAGGAGCGAGTCCTCATACAAGTCTTATCTAATTCCTTTTCAATAGATTACCCAATAATCACATCAGTTAAATCGGACTGCGAAGGTGTCGGTGAGGTAGATATCAGCTGACAATGGATAACATTCGTGTCTACTCAAAATATATTTAAAAGGGAATCGCACTAAAATGCTATCAATTTCAGTGGCAGTGGAACGATCCTTGGTTCCCAGGGTATTTGTGGAAGCCTTGCGTCTGTTCGACGTGTGGGGCCCACATCGGCTGGGTCTTCGTCCCCACAGACGCCGCCCTAGACTCCTCAAAACCATTCTTTGGTCTAGTTTTGTCAAATCTTATTGGTGAAACTTGTAATTATCTTTATTTGAAAGTTGGTTGCTTTGTGGTCTCTGTTTGGATGTCGTGTCCCACTCATGACCATCCTATTGTTGTTTCGGATTGTTCTTGTACCTATAACTGTTTGTTCTCCGAGTTTCATATTATGTGGTGTGTGATTCGTCATTCATAATTCATCCTATAACTTAATGTCATTGTATAATTTAACTGTGATCTGTTTGTCTTGGTTTGTTCATTTACTTTTGATATAATCATCATTATTACTTTATCAGTTTGGCTGGAAATAATCTTGTAACAATTTGTGAATATTATTTGGATGACTGGCATTTTGCCTTGTGCTTGTCTATACAGGGTGTCCCATAGGTCAATGTCAAAGGGGAAAACATAACAGTACTGGGAAAAATTATAAAAAAAAACCTGGTTGCAACACTCAGAAATAATAAGCAATTTTTGAAAATTATGAAAATGGTCACCCTTGACCACATTTTAAAGTACTGTGGTCGCATACATACAGGACACCCTGTATATGTAGGATTAAATATTGCTTTGAAAGAAAAAAGTGGGACAACTTTGAACCTCATCAGCATCACACCATAGATCAAAAATTTCTGTTTTGATGTTGTTTCAGTTGCAGACTCCCTATTGAAATTACCAGGACAATTCAACGCTAATGGCAGCCATTGATGCCATGTCGGCTGAGGATAAAGATTTCCTTGCTAAATGTGAGGAACAACTAAAAGACCGTTTCACCGAGAAAGATGAAGAATTTATGAAAGTATTCAACCTGGAGCCATCCATTCCACCCATAGTGGAGTCATGGTGGGTACCCAACAATGCAGGCCGTAGGAATGACCGCAGGAACAACAGACGTAACCACCCATATGAAAGACAGGGTGGTAGGGACAATGATAGATATAGTGGTCATAGAGACAACTATGACAGACGTGACAGAGGTTACGAAAACAGAGGGCTCAATGACCATAATAGAGGATACGAAGACAGAGGATATCAAGGCCACCACCGCCAACGGTCTCGTTACTGATAACTTGTTGCTGTGAAATGACAAATGTATGTACAATTTTTACCTTTGTATGAAGGTGGTTAAATAAAACATGGACATTTTCTGAAAAGAATATATTTTCAATTATTATGGCGCGATGACATTTTAACAACTTAGAAATTAATTCACCAATAAAATTATGCAACTACAGCGATCTTTAATATTGAAATTATAGTGAATAATAAATAAATTATAGTGGTTATTAAATTTCTCAATGCTACTCAACAACGCTAGTGATATCATAATTCATAACAATAATTATGCTGTTATAATTTGTTTTTAAAACCTAAATCTGCAGTTATACACCTTGTTGCACTCAAACAATAACAATGTTGTAATACTTGGTTCACTCAGCTCTCGCACAATAAAGGTGTCGAATGCAACCTCACTAAGAGCGAATTTGGCTTCTCTCTCACTGACTTCCCTGTGAAATTCACTGAGTGTAACTGCAACATTAAATGACTACCTGGCTGGACACTGCGGCCAGTGAGCTCAACAAGTAGTTTGGACAATATGCTTCCTAAAACAAATGCCTATGCTTTCTTACAACACTTAATGGAACCCTCATAAAGACATTTACTTTACAATCTAGGTTTTGGCTAAATAGTAGGTAATGATATATGTAGTTTGATTTGAGATAAATTCAAAAGACTTTGTATACTGGGTCCTATGAGAGTTCCATCATGTAATATACCTTCAGTTCAGAGCTATGGTTGGGTCCTGTAATAATTACTTCAATATTTCATCGTGTGTACATCGGCGCGACCTCGGATACGCCTCGTAACATCACGCTAAGTGACACAATACTAAGCACAATGACGATTACATTCATCAAGCTTCTAAGATATATATTTAAAACTTCATTGCTAGTTTGTTTAATATTACATATCGGCTACTCATCTCTGTTTGAAGCGTTACATCGAAAAATAATTTACACATTACTTACAGGTACTCCATAAACAAAACTTACAATCCTCGCTAACCAATAGTGCGTACATAGCACAAAAATAAGCTTATAGTCAGACCGGCTAACTAACACATCTCATTATACAACAAAATGCAACCATATAACTCAAATCACAGTGAAAGTGTAACATATGCTCACTAACTTAACATTATGATGACTCAATACAAACATACACAACAAAGTAACACGAATGCACTAGGTACCATATCAAATTATAAAGATACCTGCCGACTGGGTCGACGGCCGGTCACCAAGGAGACAGACTGGGCAAGACCGGACGCTTGCTGCAACCACCACGCCAACATTACACATAATTTACACGTTAGCCTCTTTGGTGACAAGAATACGGATTAGTTTACCATTTACTCTGCGACTATTAATTTGAATTCTCTATGTTATGTTATGTAATGGTTAACACCAACAAGACGGCGCTAAACACATTGATTCGTTAGATAAATCTCTACATAACATTATACACTGATATATATTTTTTCATTACAAATAGTTTTTTTTAATGTTAATTTTCTTAACAACAATGCACAATAGTAATTGTTTGAATTGACACAATATATCATCAACGGACCGCGCGAGGCCACGACCAGCCGCGTGACGCAGCGTGTGACGTCACAGCCGCACCGGGCGAGCCGCGATGCGAACTGACCCTGCCTCTCGAGGCCTGAGCCGTCCCGTTGACAGCTAGGAGCTCCTGCCGCCTCGATAATCTCTCAACTTACATACGAATGACAATTGACTAGTATTAATGCACTTGCTCTACTCGGAAAGGGCGGGCGGGGGCCCGCGGGCCCTCCCTCCATCAACAACCCATCTAAATTCGACAAGGGTGAAAACATTGGTCAGGTTTCGAATAACGTATGACTAGAAAATGCACGTAGACTCCAATATTGTCTCGATTACGGGCCTGGTGGCCGTAGTCCGCGCCGTTATTCAAGTCATAGGTAGGTTTGCGTCTGTCTGTGACAAGTTACAGTTACATAAAAATAGAAAAGACCCAATTTCGGAAGTCGAAAATGACCCATAATAAAAATGTCAAATGTTCGTAGCAAATGTTCATAAGATAGTCCTAAAGCTTAGTTAGTTGTCGCGAGTAGTGCGCGTGCGGCGCTGGCGGTATCCTGCGTGTTTGGGGCGGGGGCCGTTCAGATGAAGGTCCAACACTCCATGATCTTCACTATGAAGTCCTCGCGGGTGGTAAGTGGCTCATTGCCGTATGTGGTGCAGCGTTGGGTGCGGCCCAGGTAGAGGTCGCCGTCTAACCAGATACCGAACTTGCCGCTGCGGAAGTGAAGGAGCAAGATGGTTAAAAACAGGCTGTTAGGGACAAGGGACAATCATATCACAGTCATATTACGACACCCCCTTTTGGTTTAAATAAGGCGCCTACGCCGTGCGTGATAAGAGCTACTAGAGAATATCCTGGCGTGATGCTGACCGTACAATAAATAACACTTATTTAGGCTCTACCGCAGTCAGGTAATCTGATTGAATTGTTTTATCGGCGGTAAAGAACGTACATATATTGGGAGGGCAGATGTCGTAGGCGTAGGTATACATAGAGCGGCGTCCAACAAGACTTGATGGCTTTTAAATGTTACCCACACACATAGGTAACATTTCTTAAGGTGATAACCTAGGCACAACTAGCGCCGCCAATGGAAACTTTTAGCGATAAAAGATTTTATTCGGATCTGGAAGGATCTGGAATCTAAACCTTAGGTTCTAAAAATAGTTAAGCCTCGCGTTGAGTTTTTGGTGTTTCGTTTTTAGCAAAAAACGCATCCAAAAAGTTTTTTTTTTCCATTGGCGGCGCTAGTTGGCCTAGGTTTGGGCCTTAAGAGACCCCTTCAGGACCGTGGGAACTCCGCGATGGGCAAGCGCGTGAAACACTGTTTTCTATAGCTGTTTCACCCAGAGCGAGACTGGGCGCGGGAAAAGTGAGAGGCAATGCGGCTGTATGATGAGTCTACGTGTGTTCGTGTCCTTTCGCGAGTATTTAGTTGTAGTTATAACGTAATAGATCAATTTTCCCAAATTTTTTCGTAGTTCCACTGCCATTTCTACATTTTATTAGCTATTTCAAAAATCATTTTTTTTCTGACAAGTACAATACATTATTGATGTTCCCAAGCTAGTTCGACTCCAATAGACAGTGTAATAATGTAAGTGAATAACAGCTGAAAGTAACACCTTTTTCGGCGCGAAAAACGCATCGCTCTAATTTCTTTCAGGCTATTTTTTTTTGTATAAAAACTATTTGCAAACCTCCGTATTGGTCATCTACTGATATAAACCAAGTTTAAGAAAAATCCAGTCTGTAGTTTAGAAATTAAATCGGAACTACGTTTGTATGGGAAAACGCTGCTTTAGGGCGTTCTTAAGAGAAAGGTGTTGAAACTCACTCTCCCGCGCCGATAGAGATGTTGTCGTTGCTGCCGCGAATAAAGTACATGTTGTCGCCGGTCCAGCCCCAGTGGCGGAACTTGGTCGTCACCGGAGGCGGGGATTGCTCTGCGGAAACAGACGAATAAAAAGTTTAGACAAAGTCTTTGAAAAGGTACTGAGTTCATTCTAGGCCTTATTCGTCCATTGCGGACGGTTTTGTGGCGTCAAAGTTTCAAAGGGGGAACCCCCCCCCCCCCTTTGTCAATATCTCTTGGCTTCCCAACTCATAAACTCACTGTAAAGGCCCTGCCTTAGACTATGTTGTAATCCGCCAGCCTTTACTGTCAGTCACAGGGTTGCTATTGCCCCGTAACTGGCTGCTAGCTAGGGGTTGCTTGCTATAGTCACTATGTAATAATAAAAGTCCTTGATGTAATTCTATACATTGAACTGTTGAAACAAGGTCTCGTATAGCTAATAATGAATGAAAAAAATGCTACTGAGAACGCGCGGTGTGTTTGCTTCCGTTGGCGAACTGACTACGCCCCAGTTTGGTCTGTGTTAGGTAAAAGACTAAACTGATGATTGAGTGAAATGTGCGGTTGCACCGTACACTCACCTTTCTCCTCATCCTCCGTCTCCGTCTTTTCCTCCCCCTCCTTGTCTGTCTTGCCCTCGGCGACGACGACGTTGCTGACGCGACGCGGCGGGGAGCCCGTCGCGTCTCCGTCCAGGCTCTGGAACGCGAACAGGAGCGACTCGCCCGTGCCGTAGAAGTGCTCGGAGGGATGCAACGCACAGGAGGTTAGCGCGCCGAATACCTGCAGGAAGGAGGGCGGGTTAGTGCTGAGATTAGGGCCACATTTCTTATTATCTAAGTAGACGAGAATCAGAATTGTATTTATTTCCCTAGTTCAAAATTATTTTACAGTATGTCCAACAGTCGATGGTGTGTTCGGCCTGTGTGTGTGTCAGCTACTTACGTGTCTTGTAGTATGTGCTCTATGTTTGTTAGTTCGTAAGTACACTATACATTTATATGTATAAATGTATAATGCTGTTTCATATTGCCCTATCCTATTTACAACTAATTTATTAATTACAATATAGGGGGACGTGGAGCGGTCGTTCGATTACTAGACGAGGTAGACGAGAGAAGGAACGCCATCGCCTAGACTTAGAAATCTTTGGGCCTGGACTAGGGTCGCTAGGAAGAGAGCCCTAATCATGGTCTTCAACAAAAAACTATGTTTTCATTGCGTACAAGTAGCGCTTTATGTTCCTTGAACAGTGATGACATTACACAACCCTCAGAGCTCACGACCAATAAAAAAATCTTAAATAACTACTAAATTAACAATTTAAAATACCCCCGACACTTTAAACCCCCCTCATAAACGGCTAAACCGATTTTCCTGCTTTCAAATAAATTAAAAAAACGCCCGTTTTTAAGAGCTACGGTGCCACAGACAGACACACATAGCGGTCAAACTTACAACACCCCTATTTTTGGTCGGGGGTTAAAAAAGAGATTACCTACAACTTTGAGCGCAAACGGAAACATATTTTATCTATCTTTTGAAAAGAATATAACACTTACATTGTTGTCAGTATCCTGAATAACCAACAGCACTGGACTGTCGACGCGCTGCATCTTGCGGTACATGGAGGCCAGCGAGAAGCCATGTTGGCTGGTGCTGAAGGCGAGGGACCACATGTAGCCCTGCGCGCGCGCCGGTAGAACGCCGCATAGCTTCTCTCTGGAACACAGGGGAAGGACTTTGTTAGGAATACCTAGGCACAATTTTTTTTTTTCTTTTTATACTTATTAGCATCGCAGAGTTTATAAAAAATATTCGCCAAACTAGTGCCGCCAAGAAAAAAAAAAAACATATCTTCTTTTTGGATGCGTTTTTTGCAAAAAAATCTTCATTAGGTTATCTAAACCTTTGGTCCTAAAAATAGTTAAGCCTCGCGTTGATAACCTAATGAAGAGTTTTTAGCAAAAAAACGCATCCAAAAAGAAGATATGATTTTTTTCCATTGGCGGAGTTATGCCTAGGTTTGGGCCTTAAAATTAAGGCTATTCTTGTTATAGCGCGTCTGCTGTCGGAGGTTGGTAATCAATTTGAACCCACAAATACAGGATATTTTTGGAGGTTTCTTGCTGGACAAACCTATGCGATCTTATCATGTCCCACCAGTCCCACGCACTGCTGCGTCCGAGTGTTCACTTCATTAAACTACGTAACAAGTGTGAGTAGAGATGCCACTGTACGTTGCATAAATCTCCACACACTATATCGGTGAGATCACCACCCGGATGCTGCGGTGCCTGGGTCATATTTTATACGGATCCTTGATAGGATCCAGATTAGCCGGCTTAGACCACCACAGAAATAACGTGCGAAGTCATCTCTCCATCTTTGCCCCTCCAGGGTGCACTCTAAGTCGATAGCGATACTTTAAGTAGGCTATCTACTGATCAATACAAACAACATGTACCAGGTGGCGAAAAAAATTAAGTGATAAAAATATCAGCTGTTCCATACAAAAGGTCGACTCAGTACTGCGCCAAATGTATGAAACAGCTGATATTTTTTTCGCTCCATTTTTGTCGCCACCTAGTACAAGTTGTTTGTATTGATCAGTAGACGGCCTACTTAAAGTTCCGCTATCGACTTAGAGTGCATCCTGTAGTTTTGTGCACTACAGCCTAAAACCGGCTTTGCATTGGAAGTATACGAGATCTTCTTCTTGGCGTGCCTCTCCACTAATGGAGGTTGGCCGTCAGCTCTTCATAGTCTTCTCTGTTCTTTGCCAAGCGAAATAGATGTTCGACGCTGGCTATCTCCGTCCATTCCTTGATGTTTCTGAGCCACGACTTTCTTCTTCATACGAGATAGACAAGAATAGAATGAATGGATAGAATGTGTGTGTGAGTATTTTCAAAGTGCTTCCCAACCTGTGCTCCATCGTGAATATCTCCGAGGTGCCGATGAGGTCCGGCGGCGAGAACTCCATGTCGACGGAGGCGCCCGACGAGTAAAGCGCGCGGCGCAGCTCATCGCTCATCGACAGTACCTGCGCGGGAGCATATCTTTAGCAAACATCCATCACATAAGCTCCCTTTGTCGCATTTCGATGCGGCAAGCGGCAGTGCGACGTAAGGGCCGCTTTTTGCACGATCTTAGTCCGCTTATACAGTGAAAACGCAGGAACCGACCGTAGAAGCACAATACGGCACGCACGCATACAAATTAGTGATGATAGGACTTGAGTCTTTTAAGCCCTTTATGAGAGACTCGCCTCAAGACTAAAGCGAGCCTTTTAGCCCTAACGCCCTGAGCGTTTAGTCTTTTAAGCGTAAAGGCGTTACTTACATGGCTGTCAAAAATAACTCTGCTAGTAATTAAAATGAGCCAAAAGACTCAAAGGACTACAGGCCTAAAATGCTCCTTAAAATACTAAAGGCTCAAAAGGCTCCTTAAAATACTCAGGGCTCTAGAGCTAAAAGGCTCGCGTTAGTCTTGAGGCGTCTCTCTTAAGATGAAATACCTCTCACAACTAGCGCCGCCAATGAAAAAAAAGTCATATCTTTTTTTTGGATGCGTTTTTAGCAAAAAATGCTGCTGCGATTTCTCAACGCGAGGCTTAACTATTTTAGGACCTAAGGTTTGGATTCCCGATCCTAGAACTTAAGAAATCCAATCGTAGGAAATCGATTCGTAGGAAATCCAATCCTGGAATCCAAACCCTAAGTCCTAAAAATAGTTAAGCCTCGCGTTGAGAAATCGCAGGAGCGTTTTTTGCTAAAAACGCATCCAAAAAAAGATTTTTTTTTTTCCATTGGCGGCGCTAGTTGTGAGACGTACGGCTTCTTAAAAGGCTTAAAAAAAACTCTAGTCCTTTCATCACTAATACAAATCCTTCCTAGCTAAAAGTCGCACTGCCGCACGCCGCAATGACATGTGGCAAAGAGTCAAGGGAGCCTTAGTAAGTAAACAGTTATCTACGACTCGACTCCCGAGGCGAAAAGTCATACGAGCAGGGTCCACAAGACTGAGGCTAAGTTGTTCGATAACAGATGGCGCCAAGGTCGCCGAAGACTCTACGTAGCTTTGACCTACAGGGCTAAAACTAAAATTCATGTGGGACATTTTTTCAGGGGTAAAAAATCTAACGTGCGGCGAGTTAAACTTACTTATTTGTAGCAAAGTAAAAGGTGTTATTTTCTTCTTATAAAAAATGCCTTTCTTAAGTGATAATATCGTAACTACTTTATTTCAATTTCGATGGTACTATGTACCAATTGTAGCACTCATGCGCAAGAGGAAAGATATTTTATCGACAAAATTGACTAATTTACATAGGATAAGTTCTAACTGCATAACATCTAGTTGACGTTATTTTTAAATTAGTAGATGATGTAATGAATGAGGTACATAAATTCATTCTTGAAATGCAAATTGGTGAATAAAAGTGTGCAAACATTGAGAATCGTAAGAAAGTGGTGAAAACAAGATGCAGTATGAGACATTCAGGTGAGGTGACGCATTCCATACTACAGTTCACATTCAACATATACTCACTACGCAATAATTAACCGTGTCTTCAGAGTGTGCACTATCTAATAGTCATAAAACATCTACCTATGTACTTATTATTAATTAGAAACATCACTGTAAGTATATTTTTAACATAAATATAATAATTATTCTAAATTATTGCTAAATGGATTTTCTACAGACAGTCATCATCATAAATTATTAAGAGCTTATAAACGTTAATACGTGAAATTGATCAAGTTTAGCTTATAACATTATTTCAGCAGGTTAGGCTGGAATGAGCATATTCTACTCTAATTGCCACGAATCGTACATAGTATGTTCATTCATCGTCAGTCGTTAAAACTACGTCGATTTGATATTTGACTATAATTGGCATGTTTGTGCGTAATTCCTAATGTAAAGAATGGAGTATGAAAATTTTTAACCTATTAGGTGTGAGATGCTGACTAGATTCGTGAAAACTTAATTGAACAAACGCAAGACGTAGCTGCAACCCACGCTAACTATCTTCAGGTACTTATTCCCTCATTAAACACTCAAGAAAATATTCCTTTTACGGGACTATCTGTTCCTGAATTGGAGTGGCATGGCAGTCGGTTTCGATGCAACCCCGTTTGACGAGCTCTATGTCGCTGATGACGGAGGCAAACAGAAAATGATGATGATGAGGTCAAGTCTTGTCAGAGTCCAAAGCGATGAGCTTGTCGAGCTATTAATTTATTTACACAAGTAAACCTAAGGCACATTGACAAAACCTGTACATTTTGCGTAGGTATATATTTTGACATTTTGCAAGTAAATGAGTGAAGCGTGGCTGTCTGGTTTAGTTAAAATAAAGAGCCCTACATATCCAGCCAGCACATACACATTCTCACCTCGCATATAGAATGAATCGTCCCCCGCCTTTTATCCCCAAGTTTCTTCCTCTTGGGATGCAACTCGCAGATGGAATGCATGGTGCCGCGGCGCGGCACGGCTATGCCGATCATGATCAGCTCCAACTTTCGTACCTTTGCCATGATCGCTTCGCCTAAGCGACGGATGAAGCGAAACATTGTGAACTTAGGAATTTTCTTATCTTATGGGATGAAATCAGAAGTGGGTTTTTTTTTCTCTACTAGGGCCCCTGCACGGAAAGTAAGTTTTTTGGCCTCAGTTAACAGCTGTTCTATTCTGACTCTTCAATTGAATTCACTGGTCTATAGGATATGTGTTTGTTTCGTTGGTCAATATTTTCTATTGCAGTTTTTTCATCAATGCTGGGTTGTATCTGGTTCTATTTCAATCAGAAGTGGATGGAATATGGTGGCAAATTTCTGAGATTATTCAAACTACATCGGGGTTGTAGTTGCGTATACAGTTTAGGGTTGGATACCGGTAGGCGACATCTTGATTGATTTTATATATTTTCACTAAACTTTCACAGTTATGGACTAGCAGCGGCCAGCTCGCGATTTGGACTGGCTTGCCCAAATTGTCCATCACATTAAGTGGCCTACGTCAGATCTTATCATGTGACTAATTCGGGCAATCGCGGGTTGTAATGTGTCGATAATCTTTTATTTGCGGTTTAATAAGGGTAATAAATTGGCTGATAAGGTTTTTAAATATTATAAAAGAGATGAAATTTGTATGGTATCGCACCTATACTTTCTCTTTATCCCTGTGGACCAAGTATTTTAAATTCTACGGTGGTCTAACGAGCAGTAAACATATCCTATCTATAACTACATTGTGATAACCACAAAGCATAAAATATACTTGAATGAACCTACCAAGATCATAAAATTAGAACTCTATAACGCATTGAACTAATAATGCCATGATGTAAGTGGATACCTAAGTAAATACCTAATAAATAACTTACTACTTTATATTGACAAAAACTTCTCATAAAATAACAAACTCACATAAGCACTAAACTTGTAGTTTGTTTTAGTTTAATGAGGATTTTTTCAAGGATCAATTAATATGGTTAGAATAACCATATAAACCACAGATTTAGTTTAGCGATTTAGTTCTCTGTCTTTGACACTTGGATATTGTTTTATTTTGCACCATGTGGGTGAAGTGACCACTCAACAACGGGTGCTGCAGTGTCTGGAACTTGTATAGAGGGCCGATGTGCCACTGGGCAAATCGAACTCTAATATGTATTTTGTTGGTTCCTACTTACATATTTTACAACTTTTATCTCAACATAAGCCATTGTTTAAGATTAGGACGCATCGTAATTCGGTTAATACAAATGAAAAGACACAACGAGATAAGCTTATCTACTTCTTCATTGTTTTAATTTCCTTTCCTCGCCTTCAGGAGTTTACGGTACCTACAAAAATATTGTTAACTACCTAGGGTTTATATTTAGTCTTTCTTTAATTTTCTTGTGTCGGTCTTGTCCTTGTCTTGTATGGCAAATCAGAATCGTATTTAATGTTTAGTTTACATCGTGTAAACTAAAACTAAGTTGACGCTCTTAGCACAAGCAATATTTTATGTAAGTATGAACAAAGTAATGAAAAAATATTTATTCATACTAAAAAATATGACGCAGTCAGCTAGATTAATTAATTAAACTTTATTTATCCAGACTAAAAAATTATATTATTTAAATGCACTCAAATCAAAACCAATAAAAATGACAATACAGATATTCACAAACCCCAAACACACAAAGCAAAAATAACACAAAAAAAATCCCAATAAGTTTCGTCAAACATTTAAAAAAACACACACTAAAATATAAAAAGTCAAAAACTAATCAGATTAGATTCTAACCATCAGTTAGAATTTTCAAAATCCTTACTTAAGTTTTTTTTTTTTTTTTGGAACTTTAGTCTGTTTTAGCGCTAAATTTAGCGAAGAGCTGATTTAACTTTAGTCAAGGAACTAAAGAGTGGTTTAGGAAGTGGCTAGAAACTTATCGTGAGGAGCTAGACCTTGCATGCAGACACGGTCATTCGCCTTTCCCTCTATTTATAACATACGCAGGTTACTTTTGTTTTATGGATGAGCCTTAACCTTCTTTGCACTTGTAGAGTCAGTCTACCTGCGATGGTCTGTACCTACCCTTTATTCAGTAGCAAGTACCTTTTTATTGCATTCAAAGGTTGCTACCCTTTATTTTTCTGTAACACGTACTCTGCTTATTGCATCAAAATCCGCTCTTAGCGACTATACCACCAATCTATCTCTTTTACTTTTGGATACGAATAAAACTAGTGGTTCGCCCCGAACTTTGAACTCGCGACCCTATATCTCAGCAACCCCTCGACCGATTTGGCTCATGTTCGAACTTAAAAATTCTCTTTGCCTCATTTACCCGCCTACCAAATTTCATGACGATCCGACTACATTTACTCAAATTATCGTCGAACGAACGAACATTCATACATACATACAAACGCCGGATTTTTTCAGTAGACTCGGAGAACTTCGCTCGCTTCGCTCGCTCGTTTAATAAAAAAAGTTTAAGTGTTATCTGACTGTAAAATAACTTACGTAGACTGTTCGCTTCATGAAGGATAAAGAAAATATATATGCAATACTCAATTAAAACCAGCAAAAAAAGCAGCCTAATAAGCGTATCAAATTATTATCGATAAGGTTATCCAACATAGGTAGAACTTACTTTTTGTTTTTTCTAAAGCACTAACCCGTGCTAGGGAATGTTTTAAACATTTATAATAAGTTGAAAAAATTCACTCGGGACGGGACTTGAACCCGCAACCTCTCGCATACCGTGCAGGCGCTCTACCAATTGAGCTACCGAGTCAAGTAACTGTCGATGCGAATTTCTTCAACTAGTCTCCGTCTACTGGACGGTACTGCACGGTATGCGAGAGGTTGCGGGTTCAAGTCCTGTCCCGAGTGAATTTTTTCAACTTATTATAAATGTTTAGGTAGAACTTACTCAAAATATTGATGTGGAACATCAATTTACTGAAACGAAAGCATTTTCTGCACAATCACAAATGATGGACATCTAAAACAATGTCACTGCAGCGCCGAGTGGTCTCTTCACCCATCTAGTGTGAGTGAAGGTACCACTGGACGCTGTATAAATCATCTCATTACGAAGATGCAAAGGCCTTAGTTTATAACTGATACAAAGTTGTTGGTGCGGGGGCTGTACTTTGATGCAATTCCAAGGGTTTTTTTTTCAAAGGGTAAAATTAATACGCGTGCCTACTTAAGAGGAAACGCGGGTAGCCGCTGCTCCATAAAAAGGGAGACCTGTTTCCTCCCTAGACAATTATTTTAGAAAAAATATGTTTATGCCATTCAATTTATATGTACCTCTGCTACGTCCCTATGTTTTCCTTTTTTTCTTATACAGGGTGGCCCAAACATAGACGTCAAGCGAGAAAATCTAGATAGCTGACACTGAAGGCTACCCGAATCACCCCCATGTATGTTCAGCCATTTTTTATCGTTTAGAAGTTATGAGGCTTTTAATTTCTCAGAGATATTTTTATTCTTTAGGGTGTCAGATAATTTATCTATAACCAAAAAAATAAAGATCAGCTATGGACTTCTAGAAGTTACCGCAATTTTGATCCAAAGTCCAAAAATTTTGTTTTCGAGAAATCATGGAGAAAAAATTAAGTAGAGGTCTGAAGGACTTTCTTTAAATTACAAAAACTTCCCTAAAGCCTTAGTGCTCAGAATAGTACAAAAACTTGTCACTTTATGGGGCTTTTATTCAAGTAATTAGCGATCAAAGTCGAAAAACTGGAGTTGGAAGAAATTTTATTTCAATAGATTTTAATTAATTTTAGTTTATTCGGACAAAAATCATTGCAGGTAGGCTTAATATCGCCTGTCAGCATTACAGTATAAGATTTTTTTCTAAAATAATCATCCATGGAGGAAACAGGTCTCCCTTTTTGTATGGAGCAGCGGCTACCCGCGTTTCCTCTTAATAGAAATACCTATCATGCAAGCGGAGGTGCCGGCCGGCAAAAACATTTTCTAAAATATGCAACACTAACAATGTTGAATTGTTGACGCTTGCTACAACATGCCAAATGGCAATGAACTAAAATCATGTAAACTAAAACCGGTTTCGCCTAACTTTTTGTAAGGAATTTGTTGGCGATGGATGATACAATACAATCCTATCTACGTACTTATTATTAAAAGCTCAGTTTGCCCTCTGAGTTTAAAATATGTTAAGTTCTTTCTGAACTCTACATATCGTAAATATTTCATTTATATGGCATTTCTCCTAGCGTCATAATTTCGAATATATGCAGCTGGACGATGAATTTTCCTACTTATGCGAAAATATAGAGCACCATTAAGATTTCAATTCCACGTAGACATTGTATCAAATTCGATCTTTAACCCTGTGGCCTAATACACCGCTAACGGGACCTTGCAACATCAAGAGAAAGACCTTTCCAATTGGCCGTCTCGCGTCACATTCATTCACACACTAGAGTAAAGAGGACAAGCGGCTCTGTGTTAATCAATTTATCGCAAATGAAATAATGGCGCTCACCTCTTCGTTATCAAAACTTGAACTGTCGGTCGAGGCCGACTTCAGCCCGACCATCTCAATGAACTTCAGGGTCTGCATTTTATTTGTTGCTTATTATTTATTACACACTCAGTACAGACGATCAAAAACACGACACATCACAAAATGAGCTCAATTTAGAGTGCACCCCACGCAATCGACTACGCTGCGTAACTCTATTTGTGGACAGAGCTGCGGCGCTTATAAACACTTGCTTTAGACAGCGGAGTCTCTACTAATGAGTATGCATATTAGTACTCAGCGGAAATATACAAAAATAACAAGCGCAATTAGCGACGAAAACATCGAGAAATCGCGTGGATTGGATACGTGGATTAAAAACCATTAGTTTTTGTGCGCGGGCGAGGCAGCGCGCGGTTGGTTCAGAACTAGCTGTAGTGTAACTGGTGGCTCGCGTTGTGGAGGGGCTTGCCCGACGTAGCCACAGGCTGAGCTCACACAGCTGAGCTGGCGGGAGTTAATGAGCACAGCCAACGCAGTAAAAAAGAGAAATAATGAATAAAATACTGCTCGTCGGCTAAAATAAATAAACAAGACTCTACACTCCAACTTTGCAGCCTAAGTACTGATCTGTCGATATCTTGTAGCTAAGGTAGGCGGGGCTTAGTAGGCTAACGTCCATCAATAATATATTTCATCTATCCTATGAAATTCGCGAAACCCTGCGTAACAACGATTCACACGAAAACATTTATTTTATTTTGTTCAAATACACCCATACGAGTAACATCCTAACAAGTAAAACAGTAAAACACACGCACAGCCACACAAGAGTCAATTAAGCGCAAAGACACGCGAATGCAACGAGCTGATTGACAGCTCTATACGCGCAAAACCTTATCGGGGCGGCATCTGGACGAATATTACTGTGTAAATCGTCAATTAACGTAACCTTAACCGAATGGAAATGTGAACGAAAGCGGTGTGGAGACGGATTGATCGTATCGGCCTTGCCAAGTATGGGGTCAAGAAAACTGGTCCAAGAGCCTAGCCGCTAGGTACAGTTGGGCGAACATAATATTTCTTCACGAATATAGTTGCCATATTCGGCATAGTCTAGAGAAGCTTATAATATTGGGCCAGGTGAATGAAAAACGCGCCAGGGGAAGGGCTCAACTAGATTATCTGATGCGATAAAGACAGCGGCTGGAGGAAGCATTCACCGGGCAGTGCATATTACGGAAAACCGTTCCCAATGGAAGCGAATAGGACATGGTCGCGATCCTCAGCCATGAGGAATCAATTAAGAAGAAAAAGATAGTTGAATAGTTAAATGATCTGATAACCAGGTCGTTCACAGACAGATGGAAATTTTCTTGCGGCAACTGCAATAGGACCCTTATAACTATGATCCACCCCTCATCAAGCCCAGATGACACTGAAGATGATGAGGGCAAAATAACGCAATCGGCTTTGTGGAATTCTGTACTAACAACAATTTAGTTTAGTCTGTATCGTGGTATTGTGGCAAAATAGAGCATAGTTTCGGCATTAATGCTCTCTCAATATTGCCTTCAATCGCAATATTGCTTATGGGTATTAATTTATTTTATGGGTCAAAAGTTGTTGTGGAATGTTACCATCGGCTGCAGCGGCGGATGTTGGGTAGGTAGCAAAACATTGTCGTCTCAGCGCATTTGTGACATCGACAACAATGACGTGACGACATTGGAGCGGGTGTCAAGCCGGCTGACCCCAAAGGCACTGCGATATCCGTCTCTACATGAACAGACTTCAAGGTGAAAAGTCGATGAGCTAACTTCAAGTTACATCTGCGCAAATAAATTGCAAGAGTTAATCTCTATTATGTTTATGACGCCCTTGTATTTTTATACGTGTCCTCTAATGGGACCACTGGGCAAAGACCTCTATTCAAGGTCCTAACCGCCGACGCATACAACGTGTGATAAAGTGCAGGCTCTTTCATGATTTAGGTTTCCGAATAAGAACCGTACGTAACTACAGGGTGCACTCTAAGTCGATAGCGGAACTTTAGGTGGGCTATCTACTGATCAATACAAACAATTTGTACTAGGTGGCGACAAAAATATGGAGTGAAAAAAATATCAGCTGTTCGATACAAAAGGTCGACTCAGTACTGCGCCAAATGTATGAAACATGTATGTGTAGGTCGTCCCATCTGTATAGTATTTTTAAGTTAGTAACTGCCTAATTATAAGTACCTATATGTATTAGTTCTATAAGTTGTAATTTGTGGTCAGTAAAATAAACGCTTTCTATTCTATTCTATTCTATTTAAACACCTGATATTTTTTTCGCTCTATTTTTGTCGCCACCTAGTACAAATTGTTTGTATTGATCAGTAGATAGCCCACTTAAAGCTCCGCTATCGACTTAGAGTGCACCCTGTAGTTGGCTATCCCGTCCCGACATCAATAACATTTTGTGACACCAGTATTTGACGTCACATATTTTTGCACTTTGTCGAACCGCGCTTCATACGACGAAACAGCACCTTTACAAAACCCCAGTAAAGAATTTCATGTTAGTGAAAACGTCAGACCGCAAAGTTGAATGAAACTCAACAAAGTCACGCCTGTCGCAAAATAAGGCGACGAAGAACGTTCGTTTGTTGTAGAAACAGTACTAAAACAAGCCTCCAGATATCCAGAAAACAAGCTAAGACGCCAGCCAAGTTTTTATAAATTAGTAATAATTTGGTTTTACTTTAACAATTTGGTCAAAAATGGGTTCAACAGAGAGTCGAATTAATGTTCGGCCGAAACGCACTTTCTGTAAGTATATATTTCTATACGGTTCCCCGCTACCGGTGGTGCATTGTCATCGCGACAAACAACTAAACCACAATGCCTTTTTCACTAGAGACGATTTGCTTCACCCATTCTTCAGCTCATTCTTGCGCCACAAACATATTTATCACCACTACGCGGTGAGGTGATACAAACTGTAGTATTTCTTTATAACTCCAGGAATAACTCATTCATCCGTTCCGCCTATTTACACTCTTCACGCCCCCCTATTTATTACGACATAGAGGTGCAATCTGTTTGATACCAAGGTTTGATATGATAGCTGATCCTCTGTTTAATGAAAAATGGCTTTAGATAAGCTAAGTCGTAAAAGTAAAATTCAAAATAATCACTATGTGAGCCAGAACGAAAAGCCTTTATGAAAATATTAATTGAAGATGTATCGTATATAATCCACAGAAAATACAAGGACAATGGAGTATGCACGTACGTGCAAAGCCAACTAAACTGCGGAGTCCATCAAACATGCACGCATACGAAGCAATTTCATATTTTCTTGTGTATTTTAAATAAATTAATATTCATCAATCGTTTACTGTGATTATGATAATGAGGTTATGAATAAATAATTTACCTGACACCAGCCAAGGCTCGTCGAAACTGACAGACTGACAGTTTCAAATAAGAAACTACGTAAACCTTTGAACGGTTTTGGGCCAATATGTATTTGGGTACTAATATTATATTACATACCTACTGACCGACTGATGAATACATCGTAAATAAATGAGCAGCAACTGTCTAAGTACCTATATCGATCGACTCTACATAAAAGTGAATTGGCACTGATCTCATCGTATCAACCGATGGGGGAAAATGCTCACTAGTGAGTGGACGTCCAGCACTGGACTGGATATTTAGCAGACTATAGGCAGCATTTAGATGAGGATGGGGCCCTTACCCATCCAACTTCACATCACCCATCCGATGGGCAATGTATTATAGAATTCAAAGGTAGAGTGGAAGTCCACACTGAATGCTCCTACCTCCTCCTACAGTGGTGATCCAGCATTGCGAAAAAAACCCAATAAAAGTGATTTGGACCAAATCTATACCATCGTAAAATGCTGTTGTCAAACAAACCTAACAAAAACTTGACCGCCCCACCCCCTTTTACGAGTATATCCATGTTCCAGTTGGCGTGACCGGTCTTGCAAAAAAATAATTGTTAGAGTTGGAGGTAATATGGAGCTGCGCGCAAAATCCACTAAGTACCTACTCCACATGAGTGCAACAATATCTGCATAACAGTTTAACTTATACGAGGCATAAATCACTTATGCACAATGAGTAGTTGACAGGCGCAGAATTAGCAGCGATCGCTGCAATGTCTCGACATAACGATTATGCACCATAAAGAGCAACTGATCCGGATCACAATTAATTGCTCTGGCTCATTTGACTTCACTGCCAACGACGGAATAACTACCAATAGTCATACAGAAGCGTCTCCCATTAGGTACTGCTGGTATAACAACAGCAGGATCTTTACTCTCTTTACAATCAGGCCAAGGTTGCTCATGGCCCGCGATCCAAAGAGGCTCTCAGCCCCAGATCTAGCCAAATTTTAGTGGGATTAAACCGGGGAATTTTCCTGTTACAACAAAGGAAATGTGTCCATTATAAGAAAGGGTAAAAACTGCAAATCTTTTTGTTTGTTTTCTATGTTGATTGACCGCACTGGCAATTCCACTGTTCTTATAACAATATGGTAAACAAAACAAGCTTGTTAATTATTGCTAAACTCGACCACGGTCGACACTATTAAACTATTGAATTCAACTTTCATTGGCATTTAAGGCGCCGTGCATAGTGAATTGCCCGCGCGCAAAGAAAAATGCACAAAATCGATTCCTGTATCAAATACATACACTAAACAAATCGAATATTTTAACATATCAAACCCCAGAATTAGGTAAAACCTATCTAACACAGCCAGTTTCGTGTTGACATTCATAAACGTTTTAAAGATCGCTGAAAAAAAATAGGCGGCGCACTTGTTTTCAGCCAAATTATCTCGCAATCCGCAAATCTGTTATGGATATCAACATAAAACTGGCTGTGTTAGATAGGTCTCACCTAATTCTAGGGT
Source organism: Zelleria hepariella (assembly GCA_949319315.1). Lineage (NCBI taxonomy): Eukaryota > Metazoa > Arthropoda > Insecta > Lepidoptera > Yponomeutidae > Zelleria > Zelleria hepariella. The sequence goes on along the minus strand of OX439391.1, from coordinate 6,710,179 downwards.
TTGATATGTGAACATTTTCGATTTGTTTGGTGTATTTGATACAGGAATCAGATTTGTGCATTTTTCTTTGCGCGCGGGCTAATTCACTATGCACCGCGCCTTAAATGCATTTATTTCACAATAAGTGTGATCAAAAATAAATTAAGCGTCCATTTCAAAATACAATCTAATGTCCATTAAAATTTTGAGGCTAACTTATCTAAAATGCATGCATGCATAATTTGGATAGTTACGAAATGCTGTAAAAATAGAATACAGTAGAAAATAGAAAGAGTTTAGATAAATCCTAAGATTTGGAAAAAAATAATGTCTGGAGCCATAACACAGGATAATGTGTAGAGACTAGAGATCTAGATTTCCGAACATTTCTCTATCAAAATCTCTAAAGTTAAGCAAAGCAATTCTTCTGGTCGTGGCAAAGTTAAGACGAGGCTTACGTTGTAGGTACAAAACTGGTGTAAACTTTCCGCTATGAATGTATAAGCAAACCTAATGCAATTCAATAATAAAAAGCTGAAGCTAGATTTATTTAAATTGAGTATACGAGCCGGAGACAAATAGGCTTTAATTATGAAACTTATGACCTCCGATTGAGATTTTTTTGGCATACACGTGTCGTGCCATGTGGACTTTACTTTAAATGTTCAATAAAGTATCTTAATTTTGTTCAATTTATTTAGTTACCTATTGTACCCATGACAAACTTTTCCAAAATCCTACAAATGACCACGCCCGTACTCTCAGTCTAAAAAATAACAGTTTAAAAAAACTAAAAAAACACGCTTTCATAGCTAACCGAACTAAAAAGTATACAATAGTTTTTAGTTACAAACAGTTTAAAATTATAATAAAATTTAAGTTATTAACAGAATAATACAATTCAGAGTAAAAAGCGTGGGGTGCTTGATATATTAAATGTTACAATCATTCTATTGGCAACTATCTAAGAGATGCACCCCACGCTTTTTTACTCTGAATTGTATTATTCTGTTAATAACTTAAATTTTATTATAATTTTAAACTCTTTGTAATTAAAAAATATTTTATACTTTTTAGTTCGGTTAGCTATGAAAGCGTGTTTTTTTAAACTGTTATTTATTTTTAATTTTTTTGTTCGATTTTTCATTTTTTTGTTCTGACATTTCTAGTACTCAAACCTCAGTTGTCTCCTTAGAGTCTTTTGATCCCTACATGAAAGAGGATCGAATGGCATAAAAAAATTTTTTTTGGTACTTTAGCGTTTTTTTGCTGACCATACATTTTTTCCAAAATCTGTGAATGCAGTTCATAATATTTCAAAAAGTTATGGAAGGTCTCCTAAGAACGTTTTCCCTTATCTATAACGGTTAAGGTACCTGCCCTTACTGCCCCGTCTCAAAAATCCACCCTGTATAATGGCACTGTAGGTGTATAATGGGAAACTGTTATCAAATTATTGTCCTTGATACGTATGCAAAGTTTCAAATTAATCGGACTTCTGGAAATTGGTAAAAAATATGCTCAAAGATTCCGTTACATACATACATACATACATACAGGCCAAGCTTATAAAAGCGTGTTAAAAAGGATCCGACCTCAGTCTAAAAAAAAAGGGTTTGCCCAACGAAGGGATGTCTGAGCCCAAATACATTAAGCTACCACGAAAGTTAAAAAAGTAGAGTCGGTAAAAACGAACAATATAGGTAAATGGGTTTTAACTTTATGTTTACGACTACATAGTAGTTACCAGACAAGAGAGCAGATTATCCTGTCCTGTCCGATCTCGTTATGATATTATTATATTTTATGGGCAAACTATTAATAACCTAGATATAATGGCACCTAGCATGATGCGACATATCAAGCGTTGTTGACAGCTCGATGCATCCCTGTCTATCCTAGTCTAAGGAAACCAAAATTGTGAGAGAGAGCATAGTGCCGCACTTTGCGAGCTCGGTACGATCTTTCATGCTAGTCGTAGTGGAAATACTTGAAAGCCTTGCTTTACTTTATTTTATACCGACGTAGACCTGTGTCAAGAAATCTGCTTTGGATATAGAGTATGATAATATTTTTTTCATATCCCAGGCTCGGAAAATATGCTGTTCTAGTATCATACGATCGTGGTAAAGCCTGTTTGCGCGCTTCGAGAAGGAACTCCTTTGACTCATCTGTCAAAGCAAAGAAAAACTCATTTCACTAACCTTTATGTACCTAGTTTTCTATTTTTTTTTTCAATTTCCTCGCTCTATGAGATGAAAAGTTGTGTGTTTCACACGGATGCAATATTATTTGCGTCTCGTGCTTCTGAACTATGATTATCTGCATTTATATATACAAAATTTATTCATGACTGCGTGGACGAAATACAATAAACATCTTAAGTAATGTAGTCGGTTGCATTTTTCAATAATTAATAGGCACAACTAGCGCCGCTGTGGAAAAATAGTGGCCACTTTTGGCGATAAAAGACTTCATTCGTAGGTTTTAGCATCTGGAATCTAAACCTTAGGACCTAAAAATAGTTGCCTCACGTTGAGAATTTACTGAAGAGTTTTTAGCAAAAAACGCATCCAACAAGATTTTTTTCGCTAGTTGTGCCTACTGTCACCACGCTTGCCCACTTGGGGATTGGTATTTGCCGGAGTGGTCGGAGCTGGCTGGACCGACAAATCTGGGCTGAGAGGGGGGAGGCCTTTGTCCTGCAGTGTATTATTAAGGGTATTTTAGTTATTATACCTTTAAACATGCCTGGCTGGAATGAGAGCAGACCAAAAAAAAAGAATCAAACAACAACGGGAGCAACTAACTGGTATGGCGTCAATATCAATAAGTCAGACCGGTCTCTTGGCGGGGATTAGCTAAACCTGTTTAATCTAGATCTGGGGAAATTCCGCCGCTTGCAGCAGTTAAGACCTGAATGTGTCAAGAATGTATATTTGATCCACTATTGATCTACAGTTGTATCATTTTATGGTACAACCAGACAACTGTAGATCATTAAATTTAGCTACGTTTTAGCTTGATTTGGTATCCCACGGAAACCTTTGACCTCGCATGACATCCTACGATTATTCAAAGTCTGGTCAAGAGTGTGTCAGGAAAATATAACAATACATCACAGTTTCCGTGAAGTTTAAGTAAGTAATAAAGTAAGCTAATCAATATGGTTTCTTTCTATAGACATTTTTATTTTTTTCAAACCTCTGAAAGTTGTGCAAGACCGATAAAATCTTATTTCGGAGTCTGAGTAATTTATAAGGACCGATATCTTAGTGGACTGAACCATAAAAATCCTTCGGAATGTGACACCAAGGCAAGATTGGAATGGATCGTTCATATAACCATAGAACCGGTTTTATTCAATTAAAGATTGCGCCACACCGGAAACCACCTAAAAACGAACTCGGTTTTAAGTGTTTAACTGCATTTGGTATATTATACTGTAGGTGTCTGACAGTGTTTGTTTTTCAATAAAGTGCCAACCTAACCAGTAACACTATGGCACCATTCCATTTTTATTCGACATATAAATGTTGCGATTTGTGTTCGTAGATACCGGCGAACGTAGATACCTACTGACTGACTCTAAAGATAGCCCACACGACTGCCAGTAATGTAATAATGAATGACCAAAGAAGGTAGGTCTAGGTTCTCGACTGTAAAGTGTGATGTAAGCAACACAAAGTAGAGATTTCACCTCTCGCATTCTCGCACATAACGCCTTGAGGTAAGAGTGGCAGCGTGCACAATTTAAAAGTTTGGATGACCTCTATTAATTCTTCTTTTTTCGATTGGTACGTAAATTGTATGTGTGAGAACCGTTGGGCTGAGCTGGAGCGAAGCCAGAAGAGTTTCTGAGGACAGAAAGGCGTGGCGTGATCTGGTAAAGGCCTTTTGTACCTCTGGGGTACCATAGGACAGCAACACAACAAAAGGTAAATTGTATGAGGTTGCTTAGCGAATTTCTCAATTCAGAAACCGGCAGTATGAGTGGCAAATCCAACTAGGCTATGAGCGCTTTTGTCGGTGAGTCGGAAACATCAGTCCGCTGGAACAGCAAACTATCCCATGACAAGACCTCTAAATTAAGCCGTCAGCTGATGAAATTGGCCCTAATCTGAGAATGGCAGACTAATTCCACGGGCACGAGTCATCAAATAGTCCAGCTTTTGTAGACCTGCTAGCAGCTGATGCCTTGATTGCTGCTGGTATCAAATGAGGGACAATCTGGCCTTCTGATGTTGAAACTTGATGTGATGGAATTTATTCATGCGCAATAGCAAATTGGTATCATTTACTACAGCTTATGAGCTTCGGCAAACGAAACTTATGACCTTTCACAGTTTTACTAAAAACAAAGCGTTTTTGTTGCTAAATGTTGGACTTTACTACGTTACTTTGTACAGTCGGCCACACGCTATGATAACCCTTTTTGTTCGATAAGCGCCCTTATGCCGTGCGCAGTAAGAGCTGCCATGGGGTATCTGTGACTGTGGCCGACCGTACATTAGTAGCTACTGTAGGTATAAGTAGTAGCTACTGCACCTTAGTAGCTTGGTTGTTAACACAAAATGCAATATCCGAGCAACCTATTAGAAACAGCAAATATCAGTTGAGTGATTGTTGTTAATACCCAACACGTAATAGTAATTAATATCACATCAATGAAAAGGTTATTTTTAGTTATTTCCGGTTTTTGTTAAAAATTCCATAATGGAATATAATGATGAAGGCCAATAAAAATTCTTATCTACTGACCTTGCGGTTTTAAGTTTTTTTACTTGTTTTAGGAAGTTTTTGAACAATCTTACCAAAAAAGATTTCCAAGTTTGTCGAAATGTTTTTATCACTTGACAGCTATAGCTACAAGTGACTTTGTCAAAACCGTCCGTGCTTTTTCTTAACCCTATGGAATCTACTCCTAAAAAATATCTTCTACAAAAACAGCACGGCTAACATGTGTCTCTAGTGGGAGATATCGCGCGCTATAGAGCTCTACAGAGTAATCTATACTTATAATAAAACTCTAGCGAAGTCAATTCTGTACATTGAATATTTTTAGAAAAAAACTAGCAGGGGTTACTAAGTAAACTATACTGAATACAAAAATGCAAAAAAATCGGTCTATGTCTGTCTGTCTGTCTGTCTGTCTGTCTGTCTGTCTGTCTGTCTGTGTGTTACCTCATCACGCGAATACCGCTGAATAGTTTTCAGTCAAATTTAGAACCGTGATAAGTCCTGGTTCTGGGCACAATCTAGGCTATTAGATGTTCAGAATACATTGCGGGTTGCACTTATAACGTCGTTTTTTGTAAGAAATATTCATAATTTTGATATAGCTTCTTGAGAAGATATGTTAATAACGTGATACTGAACACATTTCTGAAAAAAAAAAACAAAAACGAAAAAAAAAAATCCGGCTTGGAACCTCATTATCTCGGAAACCGTTGATTTCCTAGGCATAGTTTCTTGGGCAAAAATGATTGTTATGAGGACGTGTGGTCTCCCACTTTATTGGCGGTCTTTTAACACCGCTTGGTATTCAATACTAGCACTCGCCGCAAACAATAATTTTGCATTCTAGCATAACAAATAACTATTGTTTACCGTTGAGCGTGATGGACAGAGTTATTAGCCGTATGCTTTGCTTGCTGGCTTAGCATGAGAATGAGTAAGACCTTATCTATGGGCTTATAACTTTATCTATCCCACTCTACGTCGAGGGAGATACATATAAACCCCTTTACTTCCTGAGCAATTCTTATGCTAAGCTTCTTGGTATCTTATCACGGGAGATACCTTAATATAAACAATACATATTTATTATTAAATTTATAAATGTATTGTTTAGATTAGGGTTTTTATTCTATTTTATTCTATTGCTTTCTTTTGAGCCCTGCTACCGCAAGTTAAGAAATAATAACTATTAAATTAAAATACCCCCGACATTTTAGCTTCAAATAAGCATATTTAATAAATAGCTGAACCAATTTAGACAAAAAATTACTAAAAACATTCGCTAGAAAACCTGCTTTCATTTTTTTTTAAAAACCTAATGCTTCCGTTCACCCATTTAAGAGCTACGGTGCCACAGACAGACACACCCTCATAAACACATACCTATACAGACACACTCACAAAGCTGTCAAACTTATAACACCCCTCTTTTTTGGTCGGAGGTTAAAAAAAACCTTCTTTTTCAGTTTTCCTCCACAGTCGAATTTAAATTAAATGTCAAATGAGTAAAAACGCATACGAAGTCGCGGGCACAACTAGTTTTTAAATATGTAGCTTCATTCCTGAAACACGTCAACTTCTAAAAGTTGTTGGAAATCACATAATCTCGACGCATTACCAGATTACAACGACTTTTTACGAGCTTTTTACATATCTATGCCCTGGGTGGAGCATAGTGATTTTCCCGAGCACATCGCGTGAAAAAAAATAAGCTCTGTCTTACTCCGTTCGCTGGTCTTACTCTTTTCAAGGGTCTCTTGTATAATGTACGGTCAGCGACACGCCAGGATAACCCATGGTAGCTCTTATCGCGTGCGTCATAAGTACGTCGATCAAACAAAAAGGGGTCTAGCGTTTCGCTGACTGTACGCTGCATGCACGTTGCATAGGTACCTACATTAGGTACAGTAAACTCGCCGCTTTTAGTCTCCAACGCGCATAACCAATAAACATGTGCTTTGTAAACCCGGGTGTCTCCAATTTGAATAATGCTGAGAAGGCCGCAGCGTCGCTCGGTCAGCCGGCACATATTAGGCCCGCCTGTTTACGCACGACGCGACGCAGCCAAAAAAGTAGATCCGTTCATTTCACATACAAAAATCTTCCATAGATATAGAGGACCGGTTTTGGACGGACGACACCATAGATTGCTTAATGGCCTCAGGCATTTGCAGACGCTTTTCAATGCATACCTGATGCGTGTTGAACGTGTATAAAACCACGATGACATAAATAAGCAAAAACAGCAATCCTGCCCATATGTATAGTAACGTATTGATTAGGTTTTGAACCATCCGGTGAAGTAGAAGTTGAGTATGATTCAGAAAGGATGTGGACATGCAATGGCCGCGGAGAAAGGCGTGATCTAGAAGCAGCTGATGCGATGATATGGATCGGCCAATGCAACGGACAATGTTGGCGAAGGACTGTATACGAGTTGACATGACATGGGTGGGAGAGAGAGTCTGTAAAGCAATCGTATTTCGATAGGTTCACAATTGTTAGGACAAAACCGGGGGGTTTCCTCGTTTTTCTACTACAACGCTGAACCTATGTGCACTGTGTAGAGAGACACACAACTGCGTTAGAGACAAACAGCTCAGCTTGTAACAGTGAGTTAGATAAATGGGGGGAATTGCCTATAATGTGAGGAATTACATAATATCGACGCAGTTTCAACAACAATCGCTGCTGCAAATTACATTCGTGGTCGAACCGCCCCAGCATTGTGCTCACCCTATTGTGTTCCTAGAGCTAATTATCTCTACCACGCGTTGATCCTTAGTCCCTACGATATAAAAGCTGTTTAACATCGTCCCGGGTGAAGCTATATCGTTGTAGCGTTACTTATAGGCGTTTCACACAATGCTCTCGTTATGTAACTCTTTCAACAGTACAGCAGTGTCACATCTAGTTACAATCATGTGTGTTTACAAATGTACGCTCATTGCGTTACTTAAAAGGTAGGTAGGCAAGTGTTTTATATAACATCGATTACACTCCTAGAACCTAATCTAGCAAGTTCTAGGCTAAAGCGAGTTGGGTCTCCTACCTATAGGTACATAACGAGCAGAAATTTTGGTTTCGCCGCGCGTATTCTGCGGCGACTTCGTGCGTTCTAACGCAAAATATACGCGGCGATCTAAGGTGTAAGGGCAGCTTAAAACCTAGAACACAAATCTCGTGTGCAAACAGGCAAATCTAGTTAGCTAAAACAACAAATTCGGGGCAACATTCTCTCTACGGGAGCGAGTAAGGACAACATTCTAAGAAGGGGTCCGGAGTGCATTCGTTCTCTAAAGTGCGTAGCATTTTCCAATCAAACCAAGTGGCGTAATGGAACATTCCGATCGGAACACGACACTCGATAGAGGTTAAGTTTTGGAACGATTCCGTCGGCAGCGTGTCGGCGGTCACGTAGGTGTAAAATACCTGTTTATGAACTTTTTATGGTCAATTCTAAATTATGTGTAGACGTTGTTTCCGGACAAATTTTATTTGTGATTTGAATTCGTTTGTTTAGGTCTAAGAGTGTTTTTCAAACAACTCCCAAAGAACCATTTTTTTATAAATATTATTTTATAGTTTTCTAGAGACCCTCATTAATATCATGAAGAATGTAGGCAACAACTTGTTTTTGTTTAGGAAAAGTTACTTAAACAAAATCCGACCACGAGTTTAATTTCCTTCGGGCGCCAGGGGTCTACTTCTTTTAACACCATGCCAGGCGATGCATTCAGTTGCTTAATTAACAATGTTATTGTGTCTCTTAAATAACTGAAATTCAATCGTTCAAGCAAGTCATAGACAACATTTAAACCTATCGAGTGTCGCATTCCCCACTACTCTCGCCGACATGGGGTGCAGGAGGCGGTGGTGGTACCTCGGGCTGCGGCTCCTCGCCCAGCGAATCCCCGAGTGCCTCCGCCTGGCTCTTCATTATCGAATAGATTTTCACGTAAGGCGCCTTCAGCAACTGCCGTGTCCATAATAGGGTGCAAAACCTCACGTTAGTTTTGTAAGGAGAAACATTCAGGGTTCACTACGTTGTTTGTTCTGTTTTGTCTGTGTTGTGTTGAGCTAGATTTAATTTTACTGTCAATACTTCATTCAAACCTAAGTAGGTAATCAGAAGTAATTACCTACCATTGTTTTGTAATACATTCTTATTTATGATGTAGTTTTCATTTCACATTGTTTCAAAGCTTGTTTACATTACAAATCGTTATTCAGTCCTAGGTATAATAAAAACCCGTACTCTAGAATGACTAACGAACTCGATTGCACCAAAAAAAAAAAAAGCGCAATTAAGATTAGACACCTTTGGTATCATATCATCATTACTGAGCGACCCACGAGGCGCATTATCGTATCGGCTTTTACATTTTATCGATATCCGACAATAAAACGCCGAAAAGCCGGCGAACCGGCGAAATGTAAAGAGTAAACAATTTACCGATAAGGGAGGCATTAATTCTTTTGTTTACATGTTATGGCGCGATTTGAAAAGCGTTATTTCCACTAGACAACTTTTGATGATGCAAAAGTCTAGCTAGGTATAGCTCATTATTCGACCTCCTAAACTTTTTCAACTAAATATCGTAAAGCATCGTTTTTACCGACGTTAAGGAGTTAAACGTCACATAAGGTAGTCACTCTGTGCAAATGTAACTTTAATCGTTTGAACAACAAATTAAACAAACAACCATCCGCGCAACATGACAACTCAGTCTATAGTGCATTCAAAAATGTTGTAAACAATATCTTGTAAGAAAGAGGAAAAAACATTCATGTCCCAATGTGTACTGTAATGTGGTATGTGAGGAATGGAGAAAAATATACGTATATGACTTTAAAAATTCGTTGGTAATTAAGGAAACGTGTCAAAAGAAGCGTAATAATATTGTTAGTCGCAAAAACGGATGTGTATAATATCGGTAGGAATAAATAACATTAGTTAGCAACAAGTGAAAGCGGGACTCACCTCCCATGACTCTCTTGTTAGGTCGGAGACGTCGCCAGTGCTGCCCACTCGTTCACCCTGCGATAAAACAATTGACGATCAAGTTCCATATTCAAACATTAAAACTTTTCATTTTAATTAATCGTTCGCAGATTAAACACTTTTCATAATTTCACAATTAATATTTTCTTAGGTGCCAGTAGTAAACGTCTTATTGGAGGCTCATCTTGTCTAATAAAATCTGTGCTAAACACAATATCTCTTATCTAGATGAGTGATGTTGGCAAACATTATGATAAAACCTAGTGGCTCCTGTCACTCACCGTAAATCGTTCTCTTGAGTTATCTTTTAATTACATAAACACACTTCTCACTTTCCATACTTGTATGAACTTATATTCTAGGGCCGTCAAGGAAAACGTACACACGACAGCACGTCGACGCTTACACGCTAGCACTCTACTCTGTTACATTAGGGCTGACTTTACAACAAAACTGTACAGTATGACGTGCTGTCGTAATTGATTAAAAATTATGGTCCGAATTCTGCTTTTCTTTCTCTCAGTCTTTTATACTAACATTCTCTGCTATTTTTAAGTCAGTACCATGGCCACACATAACGAGGTGGCCACTACCTAATACGATTATAACGTAATTTAAAACAAACAAAATGTCTAATAAAAACCCACCAAACGGAGATGCAAATCAAAAGACCCTTCAAAACAGTGTACCTAAGAAATTGGTCCAACAAGTTTCTCACAAGAGTATGTTTACCCGTCAAAAACACCCAGAATTTGAAAGGTAAACAGTGCCAATCATGAGAAGCAATAATAAACGATCCAGAATTCAATTATCTCCTTCTCCAACCAATAACCTGTCTTTAAGCAACAGGTATGATGCCTTCAACTCGGATGACCACGGTCAAGGTCAGTCACAACACCCCACAACTCAACAGGTAGAACCACAACCAAAAATCAACCAACCAACGCCTATTGTGTTGCACGGCAATGAAGATGTAAGAAAACTCACCGAACTCATTGAGCAAGTACTGGGTAAGCAAGATTACACTTACAAACTATTACAAAGAAGAAACTGCGTGTCAGCTGTGTCAACATCACCGAACTAAATCCCATAGAATCCGCATTACGTTTAAAATCACAATAAAAACTTGTCCCCACAGAAACAAAAGATATCGGCAATAGAACAATACGAAACATCATTTCGACCATATGTCTAATCTTCGAATGTCAACCTTATTGCATTAGTGTACAGTTTTACTTTAATTGGACTACGAGCAAATAAGCTCCCAAAGGCAATTTGGGCATCTATTTTTCCAGACACATTTCAGAGTTCTATGTTGTATCTAGTTTTATCCTTGATCGAAGGTCAACATAGAATATAATCTATTAAGAATCTAATAAGGGAGATTTTAGGGGACGGACCTTTATGCCCCAACTAGCTTTTTCCCGCGACTTCGTCCGCGTGGACTACAGAAAAAGGATATATGTTTTACTTTGCTCCTAAGTGTAAAAGCGTGATAATACGTAGCCTATGTGTTATTCTGATGTCTAAGCTATCTCTATTCCAAATTTCATCCAAATCCGTTCAGCCGTTTCAGCGTGAAAGAGTAACAAATATCCATCCATCCATTCATCCATACTTACTATTAGTTCCACTTGCGTCAACCAGGGTTAGCCAGTTAACTCTTAGTTATCGTAAATAATTGTATGGAAATGTCAAATTAACTCAGAGTTAGTTGGCTAACCCTGACTGACGCAAGTCCGCCTTACTAGGATAGGATAGGAAGTAGGATAGACTACGGAACCCCCTACTCACCTTATGAGGGCGCGCCTCGTCGTCATCCCACTCGGTGTCGCTGTCAATGAGCTCGTAACCCTGCGCGGTGACGTCACCCAGCGGCCCGTACCGGTCGGGCACCCAGTGCGTTAGGAACTTGAACAGGTCGTCCACACTGCGGGGGGGAGAAGTACCGGATATTGTAGTAGAGGTCCACTATCGTCCAGAGGAGGTAGGTCAGGCAGCAGACGGCCACGATTTTTAACAGACTTTGGTAGTCGGAATGCATTTTTTTTGTTTTTTTTTGGTAGGCAAGACCACTCCCGCGCTGCTTGAGGACTGCAGTAATATTAAACGTTGCATTAGGAACCTCTTAGACTATGCAAATAGCGAGGCCGTCTGCAAGGATGTCTGGCCGCTCAGCATAAATCTGGTCTGAGCTTCCTAATTGACTAAAACTGTTAATTTGTTTCTAAAATCTATTCTGTTGCAATTTTTTTGTAATGTATTCCGATATGTTGTTTTACATTTCCGCAATAAACAAATTTTCGAAGTGATCAATATCTCTGTCATAGTTCGAGTAGCCAGAACGCTATCGTAAAAGTGAGATGAAAATGGCGAGGCCTCAGACATGGCTATAAGCGGGATGGTTCTTGAAACGAGTCAGTCTTGCCTTCCAATACTAACCTTGAGGCTAAAGGCCTAATCATATCTTTTTTTTTTACGTAGCCTTGATTTTAGTGTCCTACTGCTGGGCAAAGGCCTCCCCCACTTCAGTCCAGACTTGTTTGTCCTGGGCCACCTCAGACCACTCCGGCAGGTATTTATCGAGATCGTCCCGCCAGCGTCTTCGCGGTCTTCCTCGACTTCGGTGTCCATCTGCTGGCACCCATTCCGTGGCGATTCTTGCCCACCTACGTCATATCTATTATGGAAGAATATATAGGCCAATGGAGTGTCTTATCTGCCTATGTATCTTAGAACGCTCTGTAGTTGCGTCGGTTAAAAAGTGGCCAGTTCATAATGACAGAGGTACACATACTCAGATTAGCCGGAAAGCGGCCCCGACTGGAGTGGCGTGAAAGTGAAGCAGCTTGAATTCGGAAGGCAAAGTTTTTTGTTCGAAAGTCCGTTATTGGCTTAATCTTATCTTTAGACAATATTGAGAAACTAATTTCAATATTTGTTATTTTGGTTCAGTAGTTTGGATTTTACAACGTTTCAAAGATACGGTTTTATGACGTCACGCGACGGTCTGCATACTGTTGGCGGTCAAAGGAACAAAACATTTTAGCGCATACAAACAAAACTACTGGACCAAAATAAAAAATATTGAAATTAGTTTCTCAATATTGTCTAAAGATAAGATTAAGCCAATAACGGACTTTCGAACAAAAAACTTTGCCTTCCGAATTGGGCAGGTGTATAGCGGGTGAAGAAAGTCCCTCACCGGTTGCGCGGCACCCCGAACCAGTACTCGGGCTTCATGCGCTTGCGGCCGTAGGACATGAGCGGCGTGGTGCGCGGCAGCGGCCGTCCCGCCGGCTTGCCCATGCGCAGGCGCAGGTACAGCGGCGGGTCGTCGCTCGCTCGCGCCGGCCGCGGTATTAACTCTGCGGGGAGAGGGGCATAGGTTAGAACTGGGATTCCCAAAGTGGGTGCCGCGGCACCCTGGGGTACCACGGGCGTATGCCAGGGGTACCGCCAGCGAATGCGAGCGGTGTAGACACAATATCTTAATTTGCACAAAAAACTTATGATGAACTTTTATGAACTGTTAATAGCGAAGTTTAATATAACAATACTTCGATCAAGGATAAAACTAGATACAACATAGAACTCTGAAATGTGTCTGGAAAAATAGATGCCCAACTGCCTTTGGGAGCTTATTTGCTCGTAGTATATGCAATTAAAGTAAAACTGTACACTAATGCAATAAGGTTGACATTCGAATATTAAACGTATGGTCGAAATGATGTTTCGTATTTTTCTTTTGCTGATATCATTTGTTTCTGTGGGGACAAGTTTTTCTTGTGATTTTATACGTAATGCGGGTTCTATGGGATTTAGTTCGGTGTAACAATAACATAAAACACATAAGAAGTAGACTGGCTACCCATATCACATGGAATCCTAGTTTGGGAGCCAGAAAATTCATCTGTAACATTTTTCAATATTTAAACTTTTTCATTTCAATACTTGGAGTAGTAGGCCTAGTAGGTAGAACAATGGACTCGGAAGCGAGAGACCCAGGTCCCATTCCCGGTGCGGGCATTACTTTTAAAGTTACGTGCATTTGTGAATTACTAGTAGCAATGCCACTCGCTAAGGGTGAAGGAAAAACATCGTGAGGGACCCCGCGTCTTAGATGTCCCACGCACTGCAGCGTCGAGTGGTCTCTTCATCCATCTAGTGTAAATGAAGGTGCCACTGGACGCTGTATAAATCATCTCATTACGTAGATTCAAAGGCCTAAGATTTTTTTATTCTTTGTTATGTCACAATCGGGATTCTGAGAAGAAAACATGAATAACGAGTCGCATTTGAGATTCCCAAGAGTTGATCCCACCATACTTAGATGGCAACTGTAGAGTTTATCTACGTTTTTACCCGCCTGTCCAAAAGGAGGGTTATACAGGATGTTAAAAGACCGCCAACAGACCCAAAAGGTACGCATAGTAGACACCAAAACAAAGTACTTTTTCGATAAATTGTTGCTGGGAAATGATTTTGGTTTTTAGGTTATAATTTTGGAAAATATTTTATCACGCAATGGAAGTGTAATGCAGAGAAGTCATACTGCACAAGCGTTGACATAAAGTTGTGTTACTTACCCTCAAAGTGCCGATGTTTAGAATACATTGCGGGTTCCGACTTTAACGTCATTTTATGCAAGAAATATTCAAAATTTTGATATGGCTTCTTGAGAAGAAATGTTAAGTACTTGACACTGAGCAAATTTCTGCAATAAAAAAAGTTTGAAAAGTCTGACTTTGAACCTCATTATCTCGGAAACCGTTGATTTCCCAGGTATAGTTCCTTGGGCAAAAATGTTCAGTATGATGATGACAATGCGTGGTTTCCCGCTTTGTTGGCGGTCTTTTAACACCCTGTATATTTGTCTACAATTTCGAACGATATCTTGATAGAAAGCGTAGACGAAGTTGAATCTACGGAAGCCTGATCTACTGGTCGCTGTAAAGCTGCCTTTTAGAGCTCAAAATCGTTAATCAAATATTATTGCGATGATTTCATATTATTATCATTCTTTGGTGGACAACAAAGAGTAGGTACATAATCTAAAGCCGTGTAGCCGTAAAACAAGCTACATTAGGCACTCTCGAACCTCTTTTATTTCTACTAATCAACTATCACCAAGCTATCACACTACTATGACTACTACGATAGTAACCGAGCGGAACTAAACATGTCCTTCAATCATCCCATGGCAACAGTACTCACTATCGAACGAAGCGAAGAGATCGGGCATGTCGTCCACAGAGACCATACTGCGGTAGTCGAGCCGCGGCTGAGTGTTGGCTGAGCTCGTCGACGATGTGCTCTTAGTGTTGGAGCGACCGAACCCGCCGAGCGAGCTGCGTCTGCGCATCGTAGAGGGTGGATTAGAACAGGGGAGATCTGGCTGGAGGGACCGACGCTTTTAAACCATCAGCCTAAGAGCAATAGCGCACTAGCGGCCAGAGAGATAGATGCATTTGTATGAAATCGCTATGGGCCACGAGCACCTGGCTGCACGCGGCCAGCGGCCACACAAAGCCGCGGCGGCCAACGAGATCAGAAGCGACGCACTGCGGCCCGTATCGCGGGTCATGGCAGGGTTGCCAGATGCGTTTTTCTGTTTCTCCCCAAATTTAAATTATTTTTACTCCAAAAAGATTCTATTTTCCATGGTTTTACCCAAAGGCTCGTTTTTTCCCTCATTCTAAGGCATATTTCGCCTGGTAATATTAAAGACAATGTTTTTGTTAGTGGTTCTACCAGTAAAACTACAAAGAAATGGCATTCACTGTAGTTTAACTAAACTTTTTTTCTATGGTATTGACATAAAACAAACTAAATCGTATAAAGAAAGTTTATTTAAATAAATTTAATATATTCATGACAACCATATTATTATCCTCTTCATCTATGACGTCATTTCTACCCAAAACTATTTAAAAAATTAAGTACCCAAAACTCTCCACTGTGTTTTCTTTTTATCCAAACATTTCTCCAAAGATTTATTTTCTCCAAATTTTCTCCAGGAGCCAAATTTTTACCCAGAATTGCGAGAAAAATACCCAATCTGGTAACGCTGCGTCATGGTCGTGCGGCCCGGCTGCTAATGCGCTATAGCTCTAAGCTCGCTTTCATGCGGATTACAGACTATGCACACGGTGTTTTTTCTACGCGCCGGCTTTTAGTCTTTGTTTGAGCGAGAAGAAACTCAACTTATTTTATAGAGTTGATTCTTGCGCAGAAAAACGCCATGTGCACGGATCCTTAGTTGGCTCCGGCTAAGCCTGGTAAATTCTCGGCAAGCCTTCTTCATCTAAAACATATCCCAGGCACCGCTGATCTGGTTTGAAGTGGGGATGCCAACTACCGAAAATGCCCTCTCAGACATAGAGGAAAATTAGCCCAATTTATACGAAAATATTCCGAATCCAAAACTGTTGTGAAAAAAAGAACACTTTTAAGATCCTTAGCTGCTGGTGAAGAGAAACATATTTTAAAGATACGAATTCTCACTTTACATAATTAAAATAAAAGGGTTAATTTAGGACGAGAAATTAAGCCGTAATCAAATCATGCTGGAGAAATCCTCAGTAATGTAGGAATGTCACAAAAACGTTAATGAAGTGCCAATGAATGGAGTCTAAGGTGGGTACATGATCACATGACTTACATAACGATCACAAATACAGATGAGACAATTCCAATAAGTCTAATGTAAGACCGTAAATTAATGAGTATAATGCACCATGAGTTTTTAGTGGCTTTGTAGTCAGTTGTACTGGTCAGTTTCACTTTTATCTATTTATTTTGACTACTTGATTATTTGACTTCAAAGCTAATAAAACACCACTGCATATTTTTTTATATTAGTTTTTCGCTAAGCGGGAAAAGGGATGATGTCTAATTATATTCATATACCTAACACATACAGATCATGCCATTCAGCACTTAGTTGTTCGTATTAACATAGAAAAAGCAACCATGGATTTGGAACCCGCAATATCAATAGTAGCCGAGAAGCGAACTCATCTGAATATTGAAGAACTTAATAGGTCGGTATTAATAGGTCTCTAAACAGACAGCTTTGGCGCCACCTGCGCAACTCCAAAATGGCGGATATACAATATACATTCGGCTATCAATTACTTGCGGGATTGCGCTTTTGTACAACAAATGTTGATTTCCAAACCCACGACCGCACAAATACAAAAAGACGAAAGTAGAAATAACACTGTCACTTATTTAGAAAGTAAGAAAGAAAAACAAAGAAGGTGGATAGAGAACGGCCTCTAACAAAGAAGTGGTGGGTACACAAGGCAACACATTCACGTCGCACATCGACACAACAAACGAGAGGCCGGGCGGGGGAGTTCTGGCACCTTCTAGAACATTCCAGAAGTCTACTACAAGAGTTCAGATCTCTCCGTTTTCTGCAGTCAACTAGCAGTCTTCGTCCATATTGAGTCTTGGTACAAGTGGCAACATCTGGTGACTGCCTCGTCATTATATGGAGATATGTGAAGACAGTTACCAGCTGTATTTTCGCAAGAAATCACCACTAGTGCCGGACACCGCATGAGAAGGTTTTTTTGTTGTGAAATTGCTACCACTCCCGTACTTTGAGTGTGTTATCGAAGTGACAACAACAGGATATAAATCTGGTAGTTATCTACAGAAATATTTTATCTGGCAAAAGATTGGAGCACATCGGGAAAAAAATAAATCTAGCTCTCATAACAAAGTTTTAAGGTCTGGCAGAAAAGGCCTGGCCGCAAACAGGTCCAATTGGCCCTTGTGATAGCCGACCTCCGATAGGAGATGGGACCCAAAGAAGAAGAAGAGAAGGCTTGAAGGTCAGACCAGCTCCGCAAGGACTCTTATAGAAATCACAACCAGTTTACGCTCATGAAAACTATCGAACTCAATTGTCAGTTTTACAAATTTAGGTGAAAGTCTTTACGACAGGGCGCAGAAAGTAGGATTTCCGATGTGCCATTTACTTTGCCGTATAGAACAATTTGTGTTAGAAGATTCCAGAACGTTCCAGAAGCCCCGAAGCCCCGCCCTCACGTACCCCGTGGCTGAAAACACGTCCTGGGGCGCCTCCTCCGACGGAGTTTTACTTAGAAAAAGTCCAGTACCGAACTCCACTAGGTTCATCGGGGAACTTTGTCAAAGTGAACGTTCCGTACGCGGTTAGCATCCAGAGTGAGCATTCGGGGGAAAATTCACCAATTTTAAACCATTTTTTACACTTGAAATTTGGTAGGAACCACAAATTAGTTTTATGTCACACACTACGGGTTCGTTTACTCGTATTCTATGGTCGCATCTAGAATGATACATGTCAATAAATAGGGCCCCAGATAGCTAGAAACCGGTCGGAGGTTCCAACAAAATACGAGTTAACGAAATCGTAGCTACATATTTTATAGCAGTATTTGTTAGTAGACTGCAGATTTTACAGCATGAGTAATGGTTATATGTGTGTGGATTTAATATGTTATGTCTATGATTTTATTAAGCTTTTAAGATCTTACTTTATGTGTCTACTATTTATTTGCAATCAAAGTATAATACAATGTTTGTGTTAGCGAGTATTGCTGCATCCGAAATCTGAACTCATATTAAGATTTCGGACACATTGCAGTATTAGTTTTACAAAGTCAAACCATGAGTTAGCGTCGACTACCAATATACAAATGTCAATTCCATGTAGTATGTAAATGTAGGTATAGCCAGCATTTGGTATCAAGACTATCAAGCCATAGTTCAACACTGTTACAAAAACAAATCACAGTTACATTCAGTTCAGTTGAAGCTAACAAGGAGCTATCTATCACTATTTAGGCACAAGTACGAGTATCAAAACAAACGGTGGTGACGGTTCTTTGTATCACTTTAATTCTTCATCCCTTTTATTGCGTGTGAGAACCAGACTAGCTCAATACCAAATGCCAACCTTTTCACATCATGTTTACGCGAACGACTTAGCCGCCAAACATCCTTCCGTCTCTCTCTCGCCCATACCTGTTGAAGACTTTGGAGAAGACGCTGGTGTTGTGGCTGTCTGCGGAGGTCGGGAGGGACTCGGCCTGAGAACCCTGAGCGCCCTCGCCGGTCAGGCCTTCGACCCAGGACAGAGGGTATGAGAGGCGCTTCAACATCTATTGGAGAAAGAGAAAAGTGTAAATTATATCAGGAAGTATGTAGGTTTGCCCAGGGACACTGCGGAAGGCCTGCAGCAAAATCCGAAGTCTGCTGGACTTTCTCAAGAAAATAGGCTCAACAGCAGTCGAGTTGCTGAAAACGCCTATAATCTATGTAGTCTATAATCTACTATAATCTATAAACAAAATAAAAAACCATAATCGTAAATATGAAAAAAAAAAAAATCCGTAAATTATTGCTGGGAAATTATTTTGGTTTTTTAGGTTATAATTTTGGAAAATACTTATTCACGCAGTGGTGGTGTAACGCATCGAAGTCATATTGCGCAAGCGTTGAACTTAAATGCTACTTACGAGTAACGCTCGAGTTACGAGTTACGCTCGAGGTGCTCATGTTTAGAATACATTGCGACTTGCCATTTTAACGTCGTTTTTTGAAAGAAATATTTGAAATTTTGATAAGGCTTCGGAGAAAACAAATTATAAGTACCAACTCAATACTGGACACGTAACTGCAAAAAGAAAATTTTGAGAAGTCCGACTTTAAACCTTATTATTTCGGAAACCATTGATTTCCCAGGCATAGTTCCCTGGGCAAAAATGTTCGTTATGATAAGGACAAATAGGACAATACGTGGTTTCCCGCTTAGTTTGCGGCAGGTTGAGTTACCCTGTATGTACCTTATTCTTTTTATCCGGCTTCGTAGCGTCCTCCTTCTGCTGTTGGCTGCTGCTAGTGCTGTTGCTGCCGTCGAGCGAGAACGAGACGGCGGCCTGCTTCCGCGGCGCCCTCTCGCTCTCGCCGAGGGGCGGCGCGGAGAGGGGCGGCTCGGTGCGGGGGAGGCACACGGGGGGGACCCAGTCGGCTGAGAGGACGATGTCGGCATCGCTGTACACCTGGGGAGGAGAGAATGGTGGGTTTTGAGAATGTGGAAAGAGGTGAGCTGTACTTTTTTTTTTTTGTCGTCATTTACCGCGCTCACTCAATACAAACAGTAATTTTAATTTTGTTACTCCTAAAAAAAATCCGTTCTCGTCGAAAACTCCTTCTTGAAAATTTTTAATTACAAAAAAAGCATAAAAAAACGATTGACACAAAAATCGGAATATATTTAAGGATAGCAAAACATTAACTCCGTTTGTATGGGCGAGAGCGAGCCGCGCGGTAGTCAAACAAAAATAATAGTAAGACAAAAATAATGTAAATACAGTGTTTACAATACACGATTGGTGAAAGAGACAACACGAGAAACATTCAACATTATCCAAAAACAACTTTTTTGGAAGACCAAAGATCCAAATAAAACCACCCATACAAAGTTCATAGTAAACGCATAAGAACATCAGAAAGAAAGGACGGCACTTGTAGAAACCAATTAACCAGAGAAACCCAGCTGAAACCAGAAATATCCAGAAGAATCCGGAACCGTCCAAGATCTGGAAAAATCGAGCAAAAACCAGAAATATCCAGTAGAATCCCGAAGTAGTCCAGTCCAACAATGCCGCCATCTAACCTGGTCCGCGTGAGAGTTGTCAGAAGCCATCTCAACGTCATCGTGGTGGCAATGCACCCCGAATCGCTGAAGGAACTGCTTCTCGTACGTGACGTCACACTCCCAGTCCTCGATCATCGATCTATCTTCTGGGATCTCGACTATCGTCTCTATTTCGTGGTAGTTATCGTCGATCGAGTGGTGGCGGGGGTAATGGTCCTAGAAAGGTTAGTGGATTAGTATTGTAGATGGATGTGCAATGTGCAAGCTACAGTCCGTTAGAATCCAATGTTCTGCAAAGGTAAACAAACGCAATCTTTTTCCTTCGCTAAAACTTGGATTGTGTTTAACTAAATGTTTGGATGGTAAAATATGCCAAGGATTCGTTTCTGTCTACGCAATAAAAAAATAAGGGTTATTTCAACAATGAGGTAGTGACTTACGAGGGTGCGGAGTAGCCTGTGGTCACTGAAAAAACAACCTTAACATCTAGAAATTACGCCCCACCTTCTTAGTATTAGCTGTGTTGACATGCAGCACTGGATCACGTATGTACAGTTTGACCAAACGTTGGGCGTCATCGAAACTCGGCCCTTCCTCTGGTGCGTCGCCTCACTCCATTCTCTACTAGTCGTGTAATTAAGCATATGAAGAGGATTGCTAAACTTACACTTGTCGCTGCAAAAACAACCTTACCATGTTGACATGCATCACTGGATCGCGTATATCAAACCCGGAGTCGTGGTGCGACAGTTTGACCAAATGTTGGGCGCCATCCTCGCTGGGCCCTCCCTCCATACTCTACTAGTCGATGAATTAGGCATATGGAGATGTTTGCTAAATGAGAAATCAATAAAAAAAAACCTAATTAGCCCCACCTTTTTAGTATTAGCAGTGTTGACGTGCAACACTGGATCTCGTATATCGATTCCAGAGTCGTGGTAGGAAAGTTTGACCAAATGTTGGCCGCCGTCGTCGCTCCATACTCTACTAGTTGATGATTAAGGCATATGGAGAGGTTTGCTAAAGGAGAAATCAATGAAAAAACAACCTTAACGTCTAGAAATTAAGCCCCACCTTTTTAGTATTAGCAGTGTTGACATGCAGCACTGGATCGCGTATATCGATTCCAGAGTCGTGTTAGGAAAGTTTGACCAAATGTTGGGCGCCATCGTTGCTGGGCCCTCCCTCCATACGCATATGTTTGCTAAATAAGAAATCAATGAAAAAAACAACCTTACCGTCTAGGAATTAGGCCCCACCTTTTTAGTATTAGCAGTGTTGACGTGCAGCACTGGATCGCGTATATCGATTCCAGAGTCGTGGTAGGAAAGTTTGACCAAATGTTGGGCGCCATCGTCGCTGGGCCCTCCCTCCATACGCAAATGTTTGCTAAATGAGAAATCAATGAAAAAAACAACCTTACCATCTAGACATTAGGCCCCACCTTTTTAGTATTAGCAGTGTTGATGTGCAGCACTGGATCGCGTATATCGATTCCAGAGTCGTGGTAGGAAAGTTTGTCCAAATGTTGGGCGCCATCGTCGCTAGGCCCTCCCTCCATACGCATATGTTTACTAAATGAGAAATCAATGAAAAAAAAACAACCTTACCGTCTAGAAATTAAGCCCCACCTTTTTAGTATTAGCAGTGTTGACGTGCAGCACTGGATCGCGTATATCGATTCCAGAGTCGTGGTAGGAAAGTTTGACCAAATGTTGGGCGCCATCGTCGCTGGGCCCTCCCTCCATACGCAAATGTTTGCTAAATGAGAAATCAATGAAAAAAACAACCTTACCATCTAGACATTAGGCCCCACCTTTTTAGTATTAGCAGTGTTGATGTGCAGCACTGGATCGCGTATATCGATTCCAGAGTCGTGGTAGGAAAGTTTGTCCAAATGTTGGGCGCCATCGTCGCTAGGCCCTCCCTCCATACGCATATGTTTACTAAATGAGAAATCAATGAAAAAAAAACAACCTTACCGTCTAGAAATTAAGCCCCACCTTTTTAGTATTAGCAGTGTTGACGTGCAGCACTGGATCGCGTATATCGATTCCAGAGTCGTGGTAGGAAAGTTTGACCAAATGTTGGGCGCCATCATCGCTCGGGCCTTCTTCTGGGGCGTCGCCTCCCTCCGTACTCTCAGCGCGGTCGTGCGTCGCACTTGACCCGTCTATGCTCTCGTCTTTGGCATTTTCCGCCGTCGAGGAAACCTGGAAAGGTTGTGGTGGAGTTAGCTAAACGTGCTCAGTGGATCGAGTGCGGAAGAGGCAAGAGAACGAGTTGCAAAGAAATTGATGAGTAAATAAATTTAGTTTCTAGGCACTGCGAAGGTGATGGAAGATGGAATAACATGCATGTGCGACCTATGCAGAGTTAGGGATACTAGGAAGCTTTTAGGTTTTTTTCTTGACGTGGCGTTATTACTAATCCTGTGCAATCCATCTAATTTTACCTGGCGATATCTTATTAGTAACTTTGTATTTTTATTACAACGTTTTAACGTTTTGTGCTGGCCCTAGAGACGATGATTTTGCCTGAGTTTATAGATCTTGTCTGACTTTCTCTTCACTTGAACAACGAATGTCCCACGGCAAGTAATTTATAGGACCCTGGCTAAGGCGCAACACCCGTTCATGTGAGTCAAACTCGACATAACGGATGAACTTCAAAACATGCGCCCTCTCGCTCTAATTATATAAAATCAAAGCGAGACCAAACTAGTTTTGAAGTTCATACCAAATGTTTTTTTTAATGCCACGAGTTTTACTTGTCCTTCACGCGCGATAAAATCCACCACAGTAACTTCCTAGTGTCTCTAACTGTCCTCTAGCTAGACTTCAAGCATCTATGTGCAGAGAAAAATATCAAAGGTTCAAAGGTTCTACGTGCAAAGCGAAATTATTAAAGGTTATTTACCTCGCTCCCTTGGTCGATGGACATCCGGTCCTTGCTCGGGATAGCCCAATGGTGGTCCAGCAGCGATTTCCGCCTATCCTCTGTTGTCTGTTGCTAGAACACAAAAAGAAACAAGTGAGCGTGGCGAAAAAACCCAAAAGTTCACAGTTTTTTTGTAGCTAAACTGAGAGATCATCGGAGACTTTGGCGTTCCTGCAATCGGGAACAAAATGGGATTTCGGTCAAAGTTGAGTTCGAGCTACTTCAATAGCTTTAGTTGAAGCCGAAATATCAGTTACTCTAGCTACCGTCCAGAAAATCTTTGACTCATTTCAACGTACACTAAAGCCTTCCTCGAACATGCACACAAAAACATAAAGGGTGATGATCATCTATCTATCCTACCCAATAACATAGGCAACGTTGCCGTGGTCCTAAACTCACATTTCGGCGTCAACGTCTATCTCGAGCATGCAAGCTAAAGGGCTGTCATAGTGTCGGTGTTACCTGCAGGTTGGTAGCTGCGTGACCAAAGGCCTCAAAGGCCTTGGGGAACTCGCGCTCAAAGGCCTTGGGGAAGGCGGCGCCTCCGCGGTCCTCTGTCTTGTTCCTCTGTCCTCTAGGAGTATCGGTGTTACCTGCAGGTTGGTAGGCGTGACCAGCTCGCGCTCGAAAGCCTTGGGGAAGGCGGCGCCTCCGCGATCCTCCGTCTCGGAGCCAGGCCGGTCCTCGGCGCCCTCGGCCTCGGCGCTCGCCTGTTGCAGCTCGGGGAATGTTTCGTCCTGGAAGAGCAATACGTTTTTGTTGAATTCGGTAAAAGTGTAGCTCACAAAGTGGCCTTTCTGCCGGGTAGCAAAAGGTAAAAAAAGAGAATAATTTACGCCAAATGTGTCCTGCTGTGGGTAGCACTATAACCCGTGTCATTAAAGAAAACATTTAGGATGGACTTCAAAACTAGCGTTGTCTCGCTTTGATTGTAATAATAAGAGCGAGAGGGCAAGTGTTTTGAAGTTCATCCCAAATGTTTTCTTTAAAGACACGGGTTATAAATTATAATAATTATAATTACAATCCGCGTCATTAAAGAAAACATTATTCTTTGCAAAGTGGGCGTACACCACTGTAGGGTGTTATTTAGGTTTGTGATGCTGTATTTGGTTCTTGGCGGCGACTTGGTTACGCCCAATGTGTCCTTCTGTGGCTAGCACTGATTTTAATTATTATTCTCGACATATGATACGACTTTGTTGCGCCACATGGGAGCATGCTGCTCCTTCTGAAAGGGGAGGCCTTTGCCCGCGAAGCGTCGTGGGGTGCAATTGTAAAATGTCAACATCAAAATTCCAATTCCAATGGAAGCTCAAAGATGCCGATTACAGTCTTGATAACAATCAGTTGAAGATATTAACGAATAAACCGCACTATCTTTGCTTCTAATCATTAACTCACAATCAGTTGATAAATAAAAAAGTCGCAATAACAATCATTGTTATTTATCATTACCATTGCTGATGTTATCATATCGTTATCAGCAATTATCTTGAGTCAATGTCACTAAATATACCTAAACGTAATTACTGTAAGTAAATACTAGAAAGTTCTTAATGAAACACTTACTTTGACTAGAAGCGAGTCCTTTCCAGGTGATAACTCCGACTTATTCATATAATATATCTCGGCAGTCTCTGCCCTGAAACGCAAAAATGCATAAAATCAATTGTTATGGAAAACCACCTCGGTAAAGTACGCATACGGTTTTTCGTTATCAGTATGCAAATACCAATAATAAAGGGTCAGAATAGCTGGTAAAATCTGGGCCTTTCCTTACAGAATGGATAGCAGAATGATACAGTTGACATGTATTCTGCAAGGATGTCTGCGTTATTACTAGCCACCGAAAGTTACTCGTGTGCAAATGTTAGGGCGCGCATGGCATGACAGAAATACAGTTCAAATTGATTAAAAGATCATCTTTTATTTAGAGGATACTATCATAATTAAGTCTTGAGTCTTTTAGGTTTTTAACATGTGTATAAATGGCATCAGAATGTATCTCACAACAACTCATGTCGCGCGCGGCATAAGTCACACAAAAATATAATATTTCTTGGTATATGTAACATGGCTTTATGTAACATGCAATATGCAGTTATTATTTTCCTCGTAAACTAGAGCGTTCGTTGATAAAGTTCAACCAGAAGCTATAACAATGTTTCGTTACGCCTGATGTGGTGGGGAGACCGATGTTAATTTTGCAGTAAGGTTTGTTATTGGTTTCAGACTATTGTACATTGTACAATATTACAGAAACTTGCTGGATTCTAGTAATAATGGTTGTGTTAAATCAGCTAGGTTTATGCTTTTCTGAAAACTGCCCGGCGGCACTAGCAGTTCTGTGGTTTAATTAAAGTTACAGGTACCCAAATGCTTCAAAAGTTCATACATTGCTATAAATAAACAAAATATTACCGTAGCTTGGAACCTTAGTACAGTCGGCCACACGTTAGGATACCCCTTTTAATTTGATTGGAGCCCTTATGCCGCGCGCGGTAAGAGCTGCCATGTGGTATCTGTAACTGTGGCCGACCGTACCTTTAGCTTGGACTTGTTTCCTACTTCCATTCAACATGACCCTTATAAACTTGGGCATAAGGACGCAACTTACTTGTGCAGATTATGATCAGGTCCATGTGTACGCATGTGCGCGATGTCGTAGAAAATGGCCGCGTTGACGACGTACTCCATCGGAGCGATGACGCCGTAAGACTCCGGGCCGTGCTCCATCACGAGCGTATCTGAGACGTTCGGGTCGAACATCACAGCGTTCGGGGTCACCAGCAGTACACCGGACACTACGCCCTGGGAGGAAGAAGATAAGGTTGTTTTTAGCATGCCGCTTGAGCAAGATTGAGGGGAAGAGGCGTGGTTTGTAGAAGAGAAGAAGGAAGTCTTGGCTCAGAAATATTGAAGAATGGACAGAGGTAGCCAACGTTGAATTGAAGGACTGATTCGCTCGGCAACAAATGGAGGGGAGTATGGAGAGCTGAATGCCAACCTCCATTAGTATTTAGATGGAGACCGCGAAAGGGGGCCTATTCTCGGGTATGTCGATTCAAGATTCTGCGAAGAAAATATTACTAACATTATATTCGAGATTCCCGAGAGTTGGCCCCCAGGATAGAGACCGCCTCTGTAATTCTCAAAAATAAGCACCGCCAATATTCCCATTATGAAATGTAAAATATATAGTGTTAATTTTAATGAGAGCTATTTTCCCGCAGATCAACCTGTTTTGACGGTTGACTGTGTTTTTGTGTTAGTGATTTTTAGTGGTTACTTTTTTTTTGTGTTTTTTGGGCAGGATCCGCTTTAGTGTGCTGCATTTTCAGCAAAAAACGGGTTTTAATGACTAGAAACTGTACGATTTTTTTTTTTTTTCAGAATAAGCACAAAGGTCGCTGAGCCAGCGGAGTAAGTAGTCGTGAACATGCTAAGTACTTAGACAGTACATTATTATAGTCATTATATTGCAATGGATTGTCACAGAGTAGTTTGCTCTGACTCAGTCACTGATCTTGCATTGTTTATCTGCAGCTCCATTCAATCATACTTTTCCCACAATACATGGAAATACAATGCAATTTTTGCACGTTAATGACGTATTTTGTTACAAATGATAAGGTGTCTCAACTCAAGCCTCACATAATGTGAAGCTTCAGTTGATATTATCTACAAACGGTGAACTGCACGTCAATTTCTTGAAAACAAATTATGAAAAGCGATATCAAGAAAAAGTATAAGACAGTACCGTGTCTAACTTATAGACAACGCGCAGCTTTAATCACTTCTTCTGCCGACATATGCTTCGGTGTGCTAGTGGGCCATAAAAAAATCGCTCCTCACCTGTCCATCAGTGATATGTCGCACGTTGATCTTCAGGAACCGCTGGGGGGTCGTGCTGCTGGTCTGGGCCTCGGGCGACCCTGGCCGCAGGCTGTCCAGCATTTCTGGAAACGGGCAACAAGACACACTATTTACGGCTGTTTGTACATAACCATAGAGTACATTTTAGATAGAGGAAGGTCTATAACTCAACTACAACAAGAATGAAACTCGCATATCTCTCTTACTTCCACACTACAAAGCAGAATTATTCAGTTTTCTTTCTGGTCGGTGGAGCGAGCTCAACAGCGCGATACAGCGTTGTATGTCCCGTTCTATGTATGTAGTACAGTCGGCCACACGCTAGGATGCCCCTTTTTGTTCGATTGGCGCCCTTATGCCGCGCGCGGTAAGAGCTGCCATGGGGTATCTGTGACTGTGGCCCACCGTACAACAGACTGAGAAAGCTCGTTTAGATGTAGTGGGGTAGATATTATCAACCGTAAGCTAACAAACATTCGCCTATTTTCGGCACTAATGAAGTGGCTTTACAATTAAGGTTGGACGATAGCAAAGTGGCGGGAAATTCAAAATTTTCACAGTTTTTTTACATTTTGTAGCTAAACTTGTAAATCAACCCGTTTCGAATACAATAATGTTTAAATATCGCAAATCATTAAAAGTGAATAAACATGTAAAATTAACAACAGAACAACAATAATTCAGCCGATTATGTGTTCTGGTCTACGACCACTGCCCAAAGAACTTGTCGTAGACTAGAACACATAATCGGCTGAATTATTGTTGTTCTGTTGTTTACAATAATGAAAATAATACTATGTTATATGCCGCGAACGAAAAATCGCGGAACAAAAATAACTCAGATTGGCTACAAAATAAAAAAAACTGTGAAAATTTTGAATTTCCCGCCACGCTGCTATCTATCTTCCTGAGGAATGCCGGGATATGACGATGCAAAGAACGCATCGTATCTTTACGCTTGCCCTGACGCTCCACAGCTAAAGTGGCGAGTTTCTGGGCGCGCGACGCGCAATAACAAAATGCTTTCGACACGAGAAGAATGAATACACCGTGGAATTTTAGTGGTTTTAAAGCCGAAGTTATTTAGTTGCACTCGTGATACTGAGCCAATTTCCAAAATTTTACTTCAAAACGAGCGAAAAAAAAAACACTTCCCAATACAAACGGCTATCGCCAATCAAAACCATTTGTATGGAGAAGTGATTTTTTTTTTCGCGCGTTTTGGAATGAAATTTTGTAATTTGGCTCAGAATCACCAGTGCAACCTTACCTTCGGCTTTAAAACCACAAAAATTGCACGGAGTATAATGGTATTCACCTGTGTATTTCTTGGGAGCCGATAGACGAATGAGCTTGTACAGAAAGACATAATGTACGCAGCACGACGATAAAAAGTCCAAAATTATATTATCTGTTGTTAGCACATGTTCCGCATGTGAATACATATTTACATAGCCGACAGACATAATGTTTGTATTGTATTGTGGAAGCGAAGTACGAAAACATTCAGTTTCCTTTCATTTGCCAGCCATGCCGTTGTCTGAGTCTATAGAAAGAGTCTACACTACATCAAAAACACTAGAAGGTGTACACGCTAAAATATTTGTTGTTTCTACCGGGTTTGATCTACGTATTACAAAAACCGCCTTCTTTTTGCATATTCTTATTTTTTTTTGAACAAAAAACAGAACTGAATTTTTAGACCCAGATTCTAGAAACTGTCTTTTGGAGGTAATACGAGTACGTTTTATTCGTAGGTTCTAATTATATGCTAAGTAGGTCCTAAGAGAGAAGTTGAGGGTCAGTTTTTTTGCAAAAATGCATCCAAAAAGAAAATATGCATATTTTTGCATTGGCACCGCTCACAGTCTTATTAGAATTTTCTGACGGCAAAGCTAACAAAGCTTTTGGTTTCAAGTTCCGCACTTGAACAAAATGTTCATCATTTTATTCAAGGATTTAGGGCCAATTTTCAATGAACAAGATTAGAATAGATATACAGTACACTGTACTTAGATAAGTACCAACAGCGTTGCAATAAAACGGTCTCCTTGACACGACTCATTAACATTTGAACTTTGCTACACGACTGCGTTGTCCATTACTAGTAGACAAGTGAGTGGTCATCTAAAGATTTTTGCTTATTCCTGCGAGTTTATTTCAGAACGACTCATAAGAAAACAAGTTTTTTTTTAGTGTAAGAGATACCTAACGTAGTGGTCACCGCTGGAGTAAGAATTATTATTAGGCCGGCCAAGTTTCACTAAAGTTTGACCGGGACCAACGATTTAACGTGTCTTTCTATGGTTATGTGAAGCACGGAAGTCCTAATTATGATTTTGCAACAAATAATGACCACTGTCCAGTAGCGGATTTACGGGGGGTGCTAAGAGGCGCAAGCCCAAAACAGCATCTGAGACCCTCTATCAAAGTATTTTTTGTATACTTTTTTATCTTGAAAACCTACGCTCATTGGGTTCAAGCCCCCCCAACCAAAATCCTGGATCCGCCACTGCCGCTGCCTGTATTACTCAACTTTGTCCATAGGTTAAGAATGGCTAGTAGAGGCTGGCTCCGCTTGTAATTTGGAACGTCCTAACTTATAAGTAACCCAAGATATAACATTTCGAATATGAGCCATGAACGTTTTATGAGTTAAAATATTGCATTCAATGTTCTAAAATACCCATCATTTCATAGCCACAATGCAAAATGTGTGTGCATTTTTCCTGTACTTGCATTGTGAGTTTAAATTAGTCCTTGGGGCTATTTGCTATTTATGCGCTGTAACCGTATTGCACGGCGTTGTTCGCAAATTAGTTAATCAACGTTGCCCATAATATGTGCGTTTAATGCTGCATTATGCACGTTGATTACCTACCTACAGAAGGTAATTTTTTTACTTTTATTTTATGTCTTAATTTTACACTAAAGTAAACGTTAATAAACAAAGAGTAACCAGTATAAATCCGTTTAAAAGAGTTTCAAATTATTTAATGATCTCCATTGAATTCAGTTGAATCACAGGTTGACTTCATACTGACACTGACTGACAGACTGACTGTCAGGTAGACCGTGCACCAAACACCACAAGACAAAACGTATTTAGGAAATATGTTCTCTAGGAGGTGTAGAGATGCACAAACCAAGGATTTCCTGAAAATGATCCCCTAAGAAGCTGAAACATCGTCCGCAAGTTGGTGTGAAAGGCTATTACTGTGTATAAAGTAAAATGAACTTAACAGCCCATGTGAATACGAACCTTTCTCCTGTGTAGGCTCGCTGGGAGCCCCCTGGGTTGACTCGGAGGTGTTGTCGCCGCTCTCGGACGGATCGTCGGACTCCTTGTCGCCATCTGGGGGAATAAAATAAATATTTTATGTAAAGGGTTACATTTGGAACAGAAAAAAAAACTGAAATGCACATCAAAATAACTACGTTCTAAACTAACCCATTGATGGGCAACTATTAACTCTGTATACTTGCAGGGCATTTAGTATTTTGAAGGGTCCAAACAATTATTTTTGTTATTATTGAACGAGCGAGCGAAGCGAGAGAAGTTCTCCGAGTCTGCTTGAACAATCCGCTAGTTAATATCCGTTTCATTAATATCGATAAAGTTAAATCTATCTAATGGATAAAACAAATGTAGAGTCCTTGGTCATCAGTTGTCTGTAAGAATGAGTGAGTAAATACAACTAAACAACTACACATGTTTCAGCCTTAGCAGTACCTACATATAGGTCAACGTGATAAAGCATCCACGGTCAGACTAGTTCAGACTTACACACCATGATTGCCCCTAATGGTTACACTCAACGATCACCAATTTTCCATTGAGCTGTTGCAAATTGAGCACTATTTCTAAACAAATTGGGCACGTTTCTCAAGCACAGTTAAAAGCGAACACAAACCGTTGTACCAGCGTTTCAGGAATTCAAAACTGAACATTCTTGTGCTCTACAGTAACTGTCCATTATCGTGTATCAGCCGGATACTTATCGCGTCTGGTGATAAGTTGTCAATACCAGGCTTTGCACGGTCTAATTACATATTTTTTCGTTTCACTATTGTTCGGGGAAAATATGGAGCAATTAAGGCTTGTTTCCTGATGTTTGTGCGTTGGTTTATTTCTCTGGTTTTATAAATAGCGGTGTGGGGACGTGCGGCAGCGGTGCCGGCGCGCTATGCACTGTAATCAGCGATCACTAGCGACCTGCGCAAGAGTTTCGTAAGCCCGTGTTTGCCGTGTAAATAGGAGAAAAAGAAAATGCTTCGCGTCCATTTCACAGATGAATGGCTGTGCCTGAAGTGAAGGTCGCGCGTTTTGTTTCGCGTTGCGCTGAGACAATCGTCTCAATAACTTCTTGTCTTAGTTAAATGTGGACGATTGGCTACGGTGACGGTGGCCCAGTGCGTAGACCGGTAGGCTAGCAATGGAGGGGTAGCAAGTTCTATTCCCGGTAGTGGCATTCGTATAGATGCCAAGATTACTTACCTACCTACCTAAATTATACACCGTGGAATTTTAGTGGTTTTAAAGCCGAAGGTATTTACTTTCACTCATGATTCTGAGCCAAATTCCAAAATTTTTCTTCAAAACGAGCGAAAAAAAAAGCACTTCCTAATACAAACGGCTATCGCCAATCGACAATATTTGTATGGAGAAGTGAATTTTTTTTCGCGCGTTTTGGACTGAAATTTTGTAATTTGGCTCAGAATCACCAGTGCAACAAAATACCTTCGGCTTTAAAACCACTAAAATTGCACGGAGTATTTATGAATTTCAAATCTTAACTTGAAATTTGCCTGTCTAACCGTGGATTTGACCTCTACCTCATACGATTACCTACTTACCTCCCTTAATTTTAGGAGCTTTCCTATAGCTTCTTTGTATTCGAAAGTGGTAGAAGGTGAACCTACCCTAATCATCCAAATCCAAAGCCACATAAATCTCGTTAATTTGAGCACAATTTGGTTGATTGCTTAATTCGTAATAGGTACCAGTCATTTGTACATCAAAATCGACGCTGATAATGTCCTTTAATCCTACCTATCTAATAGATAAAATAAAAAGATAAGTAGAGGACCCTTTTAAATTGTTTTATTCAATACTGGCTGATCGCTCTGATGTGTGAATATAGAAAACCATTACATAATTATCTCCATGACTTTTCATTTTCTCTTTTCACTTAGTACTGACGTTACTGCAAATCAAATCTTCGAATAATGGTGTCGTTAAGTAATAGTAAGATAAGGGAAAATAACCAACTCAATGTGCATTGCACATAGGTAATATGGTTGTTAGCTGACTCAACAGCGTGCATTCAGAATTTTCCTTCACGAAACCACTTTGGAAACACAGCCATGCAATACTCTACAAACTCGTTGTGTTTTTAAACGGAAGCGACACTAATTTAGACCTATTAACATTTTAAAACTACTGTTGTTTTTTTATAAAAAAAAAAAACGTTGATGGGCCGTTCTTGATGAACTCTATTTATATCGTTACACTCATTTAATTATTTTGTAATTTTTGTATAACTATTAGACAATAATAATTTAATATTTTTGAGCTACGCCATCTAAACAATGTCCCAGGCACTGAAGTGTCCGAGAGGTCGCTTTACCCATCTAGTATGAGTGGATATGCCACTGGATGCTGCATAAATCATCTGTCATAGATGTAAATAAAACAAATTAAAAAAAAAAATTTCAGCCCGGACAAGGCCACAACCGGCGAGATTTCCATTTTATCTTACATACATAGAGGCCTAAGTTTTTCTTATACCTCGTAAAGAAAAATTAGGTACACACGACAGCAAGTCAGACTGTACATTTTTGTTGCAAAGTCGCCCGTAACGCAACCGAGTTGAGTGCTAGCGTGTAAAGGTCGACGTGCTGTCGTGTGTACTTAAATAAGAATAACATATTGCACCTCAGAAAACGTAAGAGGCTCCTTGAATGAATCACCATAATAAACACTCATGCATACAACATTGAATTGACACAAACTACGTAAACAAACTCCAATAATTATGCGCATTGAAAACGGTAGGTATTATGTGTATTTACCAGCCTATTCATTCGATTATATGAATGTTCACCGATGCAAATTACAAAGCGTGTACGCCTCCGCGAGGTAAACACTGCATACATTAAACCTGGACGTAAATTTATTAAACTGTGTAGTTAACGTGCACAAAACAAACATTACGACAGCTTCCACTTAATTAGAGTTAACACTGACGCCATGAAGAACTAAGCTACCAGAGGGCCGACTCTAGCTAGCAAAATCTAACAGGCACGCAACAGCCACAGGTTTGCTACTTGTTGCAATGGGGCATGGTCTAAATTCAAAGAGTTTATCTAATCACTAATAATTCGCTGGCTCAGTCACCCAAAGTGGATATTTTGGCCTCCGCAATCAACTTCTACTTGCGCGGCTAGGATGCCAAGCCGCGACGCGACTTTTATCTACGCTTACCCGCGAACTTTTACGGGTCATGTTAGTGTCATGTCTTTTCATGTAGACTCATGTCTACAGTATTTATTTGTTTTGCTGCTGAGAGCTGCGTTCAGCTTGGTCAGCTGCGAGACTGTGGTGTCAGACAGAGACAGGTAGGATCTGTAGATAGCTGCTTCTCACCTTTTCTCTTGTCGGGCACGAGCAGCGCCTGACCGCTGAAAATTAACTGCGTGGCGAGCCGGTTCAGTTCCCGGCTGTGATATATGACAGAGGCAGGTAGCTCTGTTAATAGCTGCCTCTCACCTTTCCTTTTGTCGGGTACGAGCAGCGCCTGGCCGAGGAAAATGAACTGCGTGGCGAGCCGGTTCAACTTCTGGGTGTGGTGTCAGACAGAGACAGGTAGGATCTGTGGATAGCTGTTTCTCACCTTTTCTCTTATCAGGCACGAGCAACGCCTGGCCGGGGAAGATGAACTGCGTGGCGAGCCTGTTCAGCTTGGTCAGCTCCGAGGGTGTTGTGTCGAATCGGGCCGCCAGTGACGTCAGAGTGTCCCGGTCGCGGACCTGCGCAGGGAAGGGTTATACCACAAGCAGCGTAAGGTGGATGTTTTAAAAAGACGAAAGGGAAGGGTCAGCTATGCTATGATATTTCGCTAGAAAAGTGCGGCCTCAGTCTTGAAAAAGTGTTTATTTTCTTTTAGCCTCTTTATTTTTAATCCCATTTCCATCAGCTAGCGTAGCATGGGCGCCACATCTATATGGATACCATATCAATATCCCATTCTTTTTTAAACTGCTTTATTCCTGAAACCCATTGAATTGGACGTGTTTCAGGAATTCTATTTAAAAATTACACTGCATACAACGTGTTACAAAAGAGACAAATCTGCATAAAAGTTGAAAAACACAACTTTTCTTTTATAACCTCAAAATTGTAAAATTTTCAAAACTTTTTTGTTTTTGGATTTAGCTCCAATAAAAAATATGGTTGTTGGCTTAGCTGTATTTTAATAGCTTCAGGCTGTTAACACATAGTTAAAATCTATGGAAACAGTATTTTAAAAATACTTTTCTCCCGTCACAGCGCTAAAAAAATATTTTGGTTGTGATCCCTATCATCAGGTACCATGACCCTGTAAAAAGAGTTAGCATCTTTTGTAACACCTTGTATTATAGACGTAGGCGTATCGCGCTATAAACCCATAGGTATGTGTGGCGCTCATGCTAAGCTAGTTGTACAGAAAAGTAAAGTAAAACTCATCTGCATCACATATTCAATGTCCTTGATTGTGCCTATGTAAGTTTAATAATGTTTCAGCTCTAGGCTCCAACGAGTTTTAATCAAACTTTTCGTTATATTCAATTTAAAACTCCTCGTGAATATTATATGATGGACGGGCTACCAATATTTACGGCTCACCTAGGTACAACAGAGAAGTTTTGTAAACAACAATTTGTGTGACGGTAAATAATTAACACAGAAAACGTGGTGAAACCTGCGGCTTTTTTCTGTGTATTGATTAAACCGACTCAAGGTAGAGGATGATACGGTCCATCTAAGTAGGAACCCAGACACGGCAGCGTCTGTTAAATGGCACTGAACCCACTATATGCGGACAAAAATAGCTATTAGACGCATTCATCGACCCTAGATGTAAAAGCCTATTCATCGTACATTCCTGCCTTAGATGTCTAGGCCTAAGTTTCCGCCGGTAAATAAACATCAACACTTACAGTATACGTCATAGTCTTGATGGGCGGCGGCGGAGGCAGTCTCTTAGCATGCTCGTCCTCGTCTGAAAATAAACATAACCCAATTAATGCCGACGCCAGAACGGCATTCATTAGTTACTCTCAAAATGCACGGCGTGATTCATCCCCGGTATCTCTTTGTTTGTGTTGTGTGTGTTGCATTGCGCGAAAACAAAAATAACGAACGCCTAACTGGCTGTCGATAGCAAACGAGCTGTATGTTACATGTTGCTATACGCGGAATGGTAGGAGCTAATTGGAAACGCAACTTTTCAATCCCGCGCTAGTCGCTACACAACGTCAGGCAGTGGCGTACCGAAGGTGTCAGAAAGTTTTCCGCACCCCCTATCTTATATGGAGGAAGAAACGGAAGAAAATCAAAACGTTGTCTCTACATGTGCACCTAACCAACTTGAGTTTGTTTAACCCTTGGTGCGAGTAAGGCATACCTAGATCTGTGTTCAGTTCACCCATGGACCTCGCTCTGTTGTGAAGATACAGAACTGTGCGATCAAAACCACTGCGCGTGCCTTCAACTCGCGCTCCCTTGCACACAGTGAACGTGCTCTCAAACATTTTGTCAGTTTGCTTTAATTTGAGCGTGCCCCAAATTTTCATTTTTATTGCGTTTTTTCCCAAGGCTCGCGCCTGGCTTGGACCCATTTTTTTGGCGAAGTAAAAAGCCTTTTTTACAACTGGGAGCGGCGATTTCATTTTGATATAACATATCCGCACGCTCTCGAAGAGGTAAGTAGAGACATTCAAACAGCCACATATTTCTTATTTTTTACCCGACTACGCGAAGCAAAAAGGAGGGTTATGATTTTAGCAGCGTATGTATGTATGTATGTATGTATGTATGTATGTATGTATGTATGTATGTATGTATGTATGTATGTATGTATGTATGTATGTATGTATGTATGTATGTTTGTGTGTTCATCTGTTCCCTCGCAGAGCCTAAACTACTCAGCCGATTTCAACAAAAGAGGTGTCGTTGGATTTGTCTTAATCACCCAGGTAACATAGGATAGTTTAATTTTGAAAAAAACCAAGATGGCGGCTGTGCTGCGCCCTAAAGTGGTGGACCTAAAAATAAAAATTATCGGATACCATCGTCATGGGTATCAAATGAAAGGGCTTTAAATGACCTTTTTAAAAATGTATAACACATGTAGCGTCAACATAACAAATAGAACAAAAAATCCAAAATATTGTTTTTTTTTTTGCCCCTCTTGGTTCTATTCTGGGTTATCGTCCAAAATGACTCACTAAAAAGCTCAAAAAAAAATAGAAGTTAAAAACTAAAACCCGACTGCTAAAAGGCTTAAAACAAGACCTGTTTATCCTTAAAATAGACTCATAGATAATTAATCGTAGTCGGAGGACACCACATTCGCATTTGATAAACCGATGGCCTCCGACTACGATTAATTATCTATGAGTCTATTTTAAGGATAAACAGGTCTTGTTTTAAGCCTTTTAGCAGTCGGGTTTTAGTTTTTAACTTCTATTTTTTAATCTTTTTCGCGAAATTTCGTCTGTACAGATTTATATAAAAAGTTTCCTATAGTTTCTCCCGCTACGCTTCCGATGTCAGCGCGATCAAAGCCGCGGTAAAATTCGCCAGTAATTTATACCTATCTAATGTGTTATTCTTGTATGTAAGCTATCCAAATTCGTCCAGCCATTTTAGCGTGAAAAAGTAACAAACATCTATCCAATTATCCAACCTAACATCCAAGCATTTATACATGCTTTCACGTTTATAAGTATGTACTACACCGTGGAATTTTAGTGGTTTTAAAGCCGAAGGTATTTAGTTGCACTCGTGATTCTAAGCCAAATTCCAAAATTTTACTTCAAAACGAACAAAAAAAAAAACACTTCCCAATACAAACGGCTATCGCCAATCGACACCATTTGTATGGATAAGAGATTTTTTTTTTCGCGCGTTTTGGAATGAAATTTTGTAATTTGCCTCAGAATCACCAGTGCAACAAAATACCTTCGGCTTTAAAACCACTAAAATTGCACGGAGTATATGTAGTGTGATAGAGGGAAGTGCTAAGAGGGATAGTGGGATGGGATTGTGGCGAGCAGATACCTAATGCCGATTGTCGTAACAATGTCCCTAGGTACGCCTCTGACGTTGGGCCATAAATAAAGCAACATGACATGTCGATCGGGGTCCGGAATCCTTTGTTAGCCTCGTGTTATCCACGAAAGCGGATATTTTTGGAAAAGACCTAAGGTGATCAGAAGTGTATGTTTGGGCATGTAGAGAGATTGAAGGACATTTTTCTGGTGCAATAAAGTGTAATAGTAATAACTAGTGGGTCGCCCCGAACTGTGAACTCGCGACCCCATATCTCAGCAACCCCTCGACCGATTTGGCTCATGTTCAAAACATACATAAAAACATACATCCAAACGCCGGATTGGTCTCTCGCTTCGCTCGCTCGTTCAACTACATCTACAAGCAAGGACGAGACACTAATGAAAGAAATATTACTGAAAACTATCAAAACTACAAAGGGCGGACACTACTGGTGATACTGCAGAACTTTTTATCCGTGCGCGACATAAAAATAATCAGGATCAAAATCTGCCATTTTGCGTTTTTCGGAGACTAAAATAAGTAATCCGGCAACGTATATTGAAGGGCTGAAGGGACGTCGCCAAATAAAAAATGCCCGCAACTGAAGAGCGTGCATCCAACGGCTTATGAACGTGAATGGCTAATGGCAATCCAGCTATTATATCTTTCCACCCCTCTGGGATTTTAACGGCTCCATTGGATACACTTTGGTGCAGTATTTTAGTTATCTAGAGTATTATCGCGAGTCGTTAAAAGTTAATATCTTCAGTATTGTCCCAAGAGTAAAAAAAGTCAGGAACTTTTTGTAATCCGCCATACAACGTACATGCGTGTTTGATGCACAGGTATGTACCTACCCAAGGTTTATTCCACGAATGCTGGCGAATTGAAGCAAGGTCTTGGCGTAAGGAGGAACAGCTCTATCAGTTTCAATTGAATGACAGAAGCGATGATGTTTATAATCATGCAACGCATTAAACTGACCAATCATAGAGATCGCTAAAGCGCAATATGCGTCTTAAAAAGAAGTCTGTGAAAGCAGAAAATCGGTGTACACGTGTTACGTTTGTACCTATCAGGGCCTCATGTTTGTACCCAATGTTTTTTTTTGTTTTCGATAAGTTAAAAAGAACTTGGCCCTTTGCATCTACGTATTAAGATGATTTATACAGCGTCAAGTGGCACCTTCAACCACACACACTAGATTAGTTGCTAATTGATTTGGTAGATCGATTTGAGAAGAGTTTCGGCTATACTATACCGAATCAAAATCGAGGGTTAATCTCTGTTCAGAACTGAAAATTTTGTCATATTTTTGGCTGAGTAAAAGTTTCGAAGTTTTGGCTTTGTTTTGCGCCTGAATCATTCAATGTTGCCTACGTGCAAATTGCTGCTTTCTACTCGCGACACCGTGTTATGCTATCTATCGAAATTCGTCGAATTTATTGATACAAAATCGGATAAAAAGTTTGATTTTGTTTGTATTAAGATACGGTATCTCCTCTGAAGAGGCATCAATCATGCTATAAGAGAGAAAGGCAAAAAATTGAAGAAAATTGGGTATTACCTAAGACCTAAGATAAATATTGATTCTGAATCTTACAATAGTGACAAATAGTGACAACTTTATGATTCACACGATTTGGTTGCAATTCGCAAATCGATAAAGTAGGTACTGATACACACAGACATACTGATAGTATTAATTTATGATGATTTGTCCTATCTATCATGTAATTTTAAAGTTAAAACCAGAAAGAAAGCCAAATTATTATCTCATTAGTGAGCG
The DNA here is from genome assembly GCA_949319315.1 of Zelleria hepariella. Classification (NCBI taxonomy): domain Eukaryota; kingdom Metazoa; phylum Arthropoda; class Insecta; order Lepidoptera; family Yponomeutidae; genus Zelleria; species Zelleria hepariella. The sequence continues at coordinate 6,670,863 of OX439391.1, read as the reverse complement.
TCATTCGTGGGTTGGATTATTATGGTTAGATAGAGAAATTGCTCCTTTCGGCAGTTTCGTGTTTTACATTATCAAGAATTGGCCCTCAGACAGATATTACTTCAGTTTTCGATATTCCTAAAGTCACATGAGAAGTAAGAATGTACCTATTTGCAACTTTCAAAAGGATGACATCAGGCGCAAGATATTCTCGATGTAGTATAAATAATTTTACAACCTCATGATCATCTATATATATAAAAATGAATCGCCGTGCATTAGTCTCGCTAAAACTAAGAAACGGCTTGACCGATTTGCATATTTACTGTTTTGTTTAGTTCACCATAGTTCAGTGTAGGTTTAAAAGCAAAGAAATATGGGAAAAGTTAAAGGATTAGCTGAGAAACGGAAGAAATAAAAATTGGTCATTTTGTATTGGAATCGCCATTTTTGACGCGGACAATCAAACTATTTCAGGTGATACGAAGTTCACCGGGTCAGCTAGTAAAATATAAAGTGAAAACACGCATTATATGAAGGTATTACATAATTTTGTTCAGTATTTGTAAATATTTGTACCTATAAAAACAAGTTTTGAATAGACGCTTCCTAGACACAATCATGCATCCGCTTGTTTTTTATGTTGTAAATTTTCTTACTACAAGAGTGTGTCCTTACTTAGTAGTCTCTTGTATTAGCTAAAAATTCATCCACCGCGTGGATCCCGTTGACGATTGTCCAAAGATGTTCATGTTTTGACAGTTGACAATGGCAGTGAGTGACCCCGATCTGGTCCAAAAACCAACTGTAACAATTATTGAGGGAACATGAAGCTACGTCATGTTCCCTCAATAATTAAGGTTCCCAAATTACCTTAAAAACTAGGTACCTAGTTGCTTAGATATTCCGATATTGATAACATTTCAGATTTTGTTTTGTGTACGAGTATTTTCCTGCTGTTCATAAAAATAAACTGTCTAGATTTTAGAAGGGAAACCGACAGCGCAAATAAATAAACATCGCGTTTGATGGTTTGGACAACATAATTTAATGTACTAATTACGTCTTCTCGGCGGAAATTCGTGTTTTTATTGACCGTACGTTTTATACGACGGACGGAATAAATAAGTATAATTTTATACGTTGGTATTGCTAGGGGTGAAAATAAGATCAACACACTCAGAAATGTTTGCGGTTTCGTAAAGTTTCGTTTCACCCAATACCCTTGAAATCAAAATCACAACCGTCAACATCGTTCAAATGTCACAGCTACAATATTTATTTTGATACAACCCTCTCTGATATTGAGATTCAATCATTTTAGCGGCCAGCTGTGTCTGCGCAAGTTTACAGTTAAGTTTTATATCTACGCAGATTTTGTGTGGATTTTGATTTCGGAATCAAATTCCAAAATTCCATGCTAAAATGCGCAAAAAAGCACTTCTCCATACAAATAGTGGCATTTAGCCAAAGACATTTGTTTGGATATTTTTTATGCCTTTTTGGATATTATCACAAAAATATCATTCAGAATCAACAGAATAAGAAAATACGTTCGGCTTTAATACCACTAAAAATTAACGCCGAATACGCGCTCCACTGACACCCATTATAGCGGCGAATGATCCAGCCGCCAAACAAATTGGAGTGTACACTAGGTTGGTAAGCCACCCCTGGTGTCTGAGTGTATACTGTACAGATGAAGAAAAAGCTCTCACCTCGATGCACCGCGTCGAACCTGCCCTCGACCTTGGACCGCAGCGCCTCTAGGTCGAAGGGCGCCGCGAACCCGTGGTCCACCGACCGGCTCTTCGACCTGCAAAGTACAACATGAGATCTTAACACCTTTGGGATAAGAACAGTTTTACACAACACAATAATTAACTGTCCTGTAAGGCAAGAACATCACAAACACGGGACAGCTTTGGGACAACTTGCAACAATACTCCAAGTATTAGAGACGAAATATTGTCAGTTTTTTTATGTGTGTAATCAAATGACTCGCCACAGATAAAAAGCTATTTCGGCTTGGAGTAGCAAGTTATTGAGGAAGTTTTGACAGGTATTTTATTTTTCATTCTTATGGAATGTAGTTTTACACGCCACATCGCAAAAAAAATCGCTGTCAAACCGTCCTCAGTATAAATAACTAGTTATTGGAGGTACAGATAGACCAATGAAACAGTCAGATCAGTTTTAGAATAACATTTGATAGAACGAGGACTTTTAATTTTACTTTACATAACAAATTACCAGAATGTAATTGCAACAGAGGGTTAGTATTAATTTGTTTGTGAACCGAATCCAGCTTTCATATTCTGGTAGGCCTATCTACAATAACGAATCTATAAACACAAGTCACCACAACACATTTGCTGGCCCCATTTTTTCATGCATATTTCAGAACCCAATCAATCTAGATTTCATCGAGTTCCGCTAGACTGGACTAGATTGTTTAGGCACTACTAATAAAAATGGTTGAGGAGTTCGTCGCACGCGTAATTGTCACGTGCGAAATGTTTCCCCAACATACGTTTGAAGTTAGAAATAGATATACGAGGACAAAATAAGAAGACGTAGAGCGTTCACACAACACAAGTCTAACTTTTATCTCACTTTAGTTCTACTTGTCCGTATTGTACGTATTGACCTGTCTTTCCTGTGGGCTTGGTTGACTAAGCTGTCAGGATGGTATAGGTGCTGGGCAAGCCTACTCCATCTAAAACAATGTCCCAGGCACTGCAGCGCCGAGTGGTCTCTTCACCCATCTAGTGTGAGTGAAGGTGCCACTGGACGCTGTATAAATCATCTCATTACGTAGATGCAAAGGCCTTAGTTTTAGTTCTACTTGTGAATATAATAATAGGCATTTTGTGAGATGATTTATAAAGAGCGTCGTACCTCCACACACATTAGATGAGTGAAGTGACCACTCGGATCTAGAAACCTTGCTGTGGTAGCCTAGTGGAGTAGAAGAACTGTTAATGTTGCCTCACAAGCCTCAATACAAATAACTTAAAAGTCAACATAGTACTACAACACTACAACTGTTATTTTCGGATCAACCACAACATTTTTATTATAGGCGTCAACGTGCCGTGTCAGTCTAAGTCACGTTCTGTCTTGTATTGAATACTTAGTTTGTATTAAAAAAACGTGTTGAGAACACTCACTCAAACACCCACCCACACGAACATAGAAATAACTAATTTGTTGATATTTTTCAGCGAGAAAACCAAAATTTTTAGGTCAGTTCAAAAATGCCATCATAAGGGCCGTTATATGTATGTAGATTGCTCCAATTCAAGATCCAAATCAGTTCCAAGATAAGACTCCCACCCAATACATTGACGTCATATTAAATTGGACAACAAGAAAACTGTTAACCAACATAAAAAGTTTTTTGTAACACCAGCTAGGGTAGCACAATGTCACGATAAAAGTTTTATCCGATTATCGGCTATCGCCATCTTGCTTTATTTCACCGCGTGAAGCGAGATGCCGCTACAACAGTGGTTCTTAACCTATGGTCCGCGGACCACTGGTGGTCCGCGAGGGCCTCTCTAGTGGTCCGCGGGAGGGTCTTCAGTCCAGCGCACATAGCGATAGTTGTCAATAAATTTTAATGTTGATTTTGAAAGTCATGTTTGAATAAGTTCCCAATGAATAAAATAACTGAAATTTTCATGCGCGCTGGCGCGCGCTCTTACTCCCTATTGGAAAATATTTTAAACCTCTAAAGACCCGCGTGACTGTAGATCGCGCCAAGGAATTACCGAATGCGCCGGATTTTGACAGGATAATACAATAAATAGCCTATACGTAATCTGCGGCAGGCTCCGATGTAAAGTTGCGGTCTTCAGTTCAATACGCAAAAAATAATAAATTGTATTAGAGTCAAAACCCTTAAAAATCGAGTAGTCAGTGCTCACTCATAGTATAATGTCGTTAGCCCATGTCAAACCGCACGTAGACTACATTTAGGTTAAAATCGGTGAATTTCCAAATGGGCTACGCGCGTGTCTTCTATTCAAAACAAAGGAATTCTCCATTATGAAATGTAAGACTTAAATAAGTTAATTTTCAGCCGCGATGGGTGCGTTTGTTCAAATAATAGCTAAATAAATCTTCATAATTAAAAAGGGAAAAAACTGTGAATTTTCGGGCGCGCTGCGCGCGCATTTTTCACGCACCTACTACACGTCCTAAGGAAAACTTGATTTTGAAGAGTTAAATCGTAAAATTTTCGGGCGCGCTGCGCGCGCTTTTACAAACAAATGAAATCTTGATGATATTGACGGAAGATTATCCGGCCATCTTGCGGCTTAAAAAGGGTAAAATTGGTGAATTTTCGGGCGCGCTGCGCGAGCATTGCTATCGCCTACCATTTAAATCTCCATAATAATTTTAGTCAAATTGGTGAATTTTCGCGTGTATGTTCCATTGTCCCAAAACCGACTCATATTAATTTCCTGTATTCAACTTACTTACATACATTTTACTTTAGGTCAGGTGAAACAATTTCATGTGAAACACGATGTACCTTGGATCTGGTGGTCCGCACTAAGAAAAAAATTATCAAAGTGGTCCGTGGTCCAAAAAAGGTTAAGAACCACTGCGCTACAAGATAGTGGGATAAAACTTTTATATTGAAGTTGTGCTTCCCTACCAGATGATGGTATAATAATTGCAAGAAACCGAGTTTGAGAAGCATTATAATCACAACCACTTTTCCTGTAGTATTTTTTATCGCTGAATAAATTACACCTCTTTAAAACACAGTTAACGTGACGGGTCGCGTTGAAAAGTTCAATTAAGTCCAAATATAGCTTTCCTCATAACAAGAGGAAAAATTTCAACAAGTTTGTTACGACACACCCTATAAAGTATTCTTTGACAACAGTAATAATAACTTGTAATGTAATGGGTTACCGACTTTGATTAAGGTCATTGGTAAACGCGATATACAACTAAAGTTTCTGACGAATTGTGAGAATTTCAGATTATCAAATGTAGGTCAAGGCTTTTCAACAGAATCAGCTGGTTATCTGATTAACCAATATGGTGAACTGATTAGAGGTAAACAAAAAAACATAAAATAAATACAGTGTGCGTTGTGCAAAGCTTTCTAGAAGTGAAGCAACAAAAAAACTTGTGCAAAACATAGGCTTGATTATCTTATCACATTAGTTTTAATTTCAAACGTATAACTCCATATCCGGTATTCAAGTCTGTAATATGACCAAGGCATTGACTTTAACGATAGTGTTACACATTCCAAACATGACACTGAAACTATAGCTTATAGAAAACGCAACAGCGTAGCGCGTTCCATTCTCGGCCAACCAATAATCGCATTGACCGCAACCGTAGGCTTTCAGTAACAATCGATGACCAATCTGCAATGGTCCATTTCCATATTTTCCATTTGCCTCACTGACACAAACTAGTGCTCCTTTGTTTGAGCAAGCTTTGGCAAAATCTGGCGACTCTTTTCACGTTTGAAAAATGCATTCGAAAATTCTAGTTCAGTTAAGTCGGTCGAGCTTGTTGGATGATTCAACGCCTTGGTCTTTTCAGCCTACTATAACACACACAGCCTTCTCATTATCATACGTTGCACTTTCCATAATTTTATTCTAGAGACGTAAAAAATAAAAATGGGTCCCACTACCCCCACGTGGTTCCTGTAATCACTGGATTACAGGAAACAAGAACCCCCAAGAACCAACCTACTTTGATAAATTAATATAGATATCTATTAATCTAAATAGATAGACGTTTTGAGGCATTGTCGAAGGATGACACTCTGGAATCTCTAACCAGCAGATGTGTCATCCTTCATTTTACAAACAAACAAAAAACATGAATAGTCAAGACAGTGTCTCACAATAACCACTTAGTCTGTAGTTACATGTGGTTTCTCGTGAAGTGCAAAGACTGAATAGTATAAGAATCACATCTGGCAGTAAACAGACAATCAGATCCTGTAAAATGTATAATATGTTGATTTTGAACAGAGATTTTAAAGGGCAATTGACCGTTCACATCCAGAATTCTTGTACATACCTCTTGAAGGACTGGTCGATGCTCTCGGCGCTCCGGGACAGCTGCTGGGAGGCGCGCCTAGACCTGCATGCAACAGAGACCACGATCTAGACACAGGCAAGGCATGCAGCACGACAACTAAGTGAACACCTCATTTAGACCATGCAATTTACTTTCCCAAAGTTCCAAAGACTTACTTACCAAGTAACCTTAAAAGGTTTATAAATTCCTATTTTTTTGGGAAGCAGCTAGCATGGTCCAAAAAGGTAAACAACAACTTCGTTATCTAAAGCTGAAAACACTTATGAGCGTGACGGAGAGCAATTCTATTTACGTTCTAGTTTTAGATAACCAAGCTGTACAAAGTAACTAGGTTTTATCACAAAACCACGACGACAACAGCAGCAACAATGTCTCCGAGTGGTTTTGAGATAAAGCCTTCAGTAATAGTGCAATGGGCACACCCAGCACATAAACTACGTGTGGAGAATGTGATGAGAAACCAAATGTCATGCCACATCGGATCATGCGATGGGTATGCTCAGCTAGAATATTGCATCCAGCATGCAATAACTAAATGCATAAATAAATTTTAAATTATTTAAATGTCATTGATAGATATAAAAAGTATGAAATGTCACGAAATAAAATATGTTTTGCCGTTTCAATTAAGTACACTACACACGAAGTTGAAACATTCAGCAGGGATAAATCAAATAAGTAGGTACACATATTATTATAACCATATTATCAGTTGATATAATGTTTTATGCAAATACTCCGTGCAATTTTAGTGGTTTTAAAGCCGAAGGTATTTTGTTGCACTGGTGATTCTAAGCCAAATTACAAAATTTCATCCCAAAACGCGCGAAAAACAAATTCACTTCTCCATACAAATGGTGTCGATTGCCAATAGCCGTTTGTATTGGGAAGTATTTTTTTTTCGCTCGTTTTGAAGTAAAATTTTGGAATTTAGCTCAGAATCACGAGTGCAACTAAATACCTTCGGCTTTAAAACCACTAAAATTCCACGGTGTATAACAATTCATGAAAGCATCCTAACCACTCAAAAAAAGGGTTTTTTTTTCAGATTAACAAACAATACTCGATATGCATACAAATTGTATTGTCTCTCTGTATGATCAATTATTGAATAATTAAAACACTGCGTTGTACCTTCGTAATTGTTGTTTATAGCTATTTATTATATGACCAATCAACCATAGCCATGTGGGAAATGATGAGCTTGGATTTACATTTTATGGGACTTCCAATCATGTCATCCAATTTCGATCTCCTTATGTATGCTTATTCAACGATTCCCACGCAGGAAAACTCGTGTCGTTATCAACTTCTGTTATTTCGACAAGCTTTTCAGAGCAAGTACCTTCGTCTCAGATGTCAAGTTATACTTAGATGCACGTTAAACAGAAGAATGAGTAAGCAATTAAAGTTTCATCATAACTACACATAATTGCGCGGTTTCACAAGCCCCAGCCACGAGCTCGCGCGAAGCCTTAGTCAGAGCAAGGAGCTTTGGAAAGTGATCAGACGAGATATTTATGTATGTGAATCACGCACTAAGCAGACGTTCGTTACAATAATTAGTAAAGTTATTGGCACTTTCGGCTATAATTATTATACTCGTTCTAGCACGATTAGCGTGATCGGATATCGAACTTTGACAGCTCGATACACCGCTGTTTAGATATATCGCGCTTTAGAAAATATTGCGCGATATCATGAAGATCTAGAAGAGAGGGCCTAAAACTACCTGGCGTCGATCAGTGAAACAGGAAGCTAACAGTCTCGGAATGAGAATATCCGAGTTTGAGATGAAGGCACAAAATCGGCCAGATTGGAAAACTGTTTTGAGAGCTATACGTCCCTGATAAGGGATAATACTAACTGATGATGATGATATGTCGATAGATCTGAATGCAAATGTCCGTTTAGGGTGGTTTCGGTAAGAAATGAGAAATATGTTTGAAATGTTTATTTCAGTAACCAAATTTTACAATGTTTACAAATGTTTACAATTAATTGATAACTAAGTATAGCTAAACTGATTGACCGCACAGGCCAATAAAGATATAATCTGGCTAGCTAGTCGAGAAATTATCAACAAGAACCTTGTGCCTAGGCAATCGATAAACATTGTTATTGATAAAGTGATAAGTACACTCGATTTCATTGAAGGTTGAACTTATAGTAGTCTGGTAGTCGGACCAGCAGAAAAGTTTCACCGTGTCTTTTCGGATGTTTTGAGAATAACTTAGGTTCTGGGAGAGGATCCACCTAAAAACACGTCCTACTCAGTATCTTCAAATCTGCATAATCCTCTTTTTCCTATTTACTGGCAGATTAGATCATGAAACGTTTACAAATCTTCAACTTAGAACTTCAAATCTGCAATGGATATAGCGGTCCTAGGTATTTATATCAACAGATCCGAAACAAAAGAAGCAGAAGTCCTACATCGAGGTCTCGGCTTTTGCAAACCAAGCATTAATTACGGGGAAGACATCAAAGTTCAGGCACTCTACGTAACGTTACATAAAACGCAATGCCCGGAGCGCCTCATCCGGAACAGGCTCGAGCTGAAACGTGCCCGCTTATTGAAGGCCCTTCCTTCCCCTTTGCCTACATGGGTAGTGTTGCCATATCTCAGGAATTACGTTTTTTTCCGTATTCATACGGATTCAGGCAGTCCAATAGGGATTACCTATGCTTACGGATTTTTATGCGGACTTGAAGACTTTTGCCTGATTACCTACGTAATATAGACCTATATTGTTAAGACTTTTAGAGAAAACTTCGATCGTTATTGTGGCTATGTACTACTACCAGTTCAAGATTAAAGGCTTAGGTATACGTTCACTTTTTTGCAAAAAGTTTTGGTAAAGGATATGTACCTGTAGAAGTATTGTCTTTTTTCCATTGGTGGCGTAGTAGCGATATACATTTAGAGGACTGAAAACAGGGATGACGAAGAAAAAACCTGCGTTTCAAAGAAGATTAACTTCCCTTTTATCTGGAATTCATGGAAAATTTTCACTATGAATGTCAGCACAGATTTTAGACGGATTCTTAAATGAAAACCATGATTTCATATTGGCTTCATATGGCAACACTGTCCATTGGGCCTCCCCTTGTTGCGAGAGAGATGGAGGATGCTCTTTTCTGGCGCACTCGGCTAATCGGTGAGGGGGCGGCCTTGACACTGGTAGGTCGGAGCCTCGGAGGGAGGCGCGTACCAACAAACATACAACATAGTGGTTACGAATTTGCGATATATTTCACGGTCCACCCCGGAAATGTAGGTACAGGCTTTGGGAAAGCAAAAATTGAACTATGACTGAAGGAGTAAAAGAGATACCTAGGTAAGTGGGATTCCTATTCCTAGGTATGCAACTACATCAAGTATTGTATAGCTAAAGACTAAAATCAATGAACAGTATTCTAACGCCCTCTAATTCGAGGCCAAAGATTAGATGGCGATTCCATGTTGTTGTTTTGAACTCGGAATTGTCTGATTACAATTCTGGATAAACAAGTGGGATTTAAATCCAGTCATAATTGAAGATATTGGCAAATGGTCTTATATTAAACATGTTACATTACAACTGATAATGGCTGATATGCCAGAAAGGTGTTAAAGACGCGATTTGCTGAGTTCAAACATGGAATGCAAACAGAAACGTGATACTTAGCTAGACCATGTGTAGAGTAACTATGAAGCTTCGTTTGTATTATATGCACAACAACATGCGACAACATGAGACGTCGTAACTGGATATGTTGGTACCGTTTCAATTAACGCGTCAATAGATTCCATCTGATACAGACACCACACCAGTGTTTGTTATTGTTTTGTTTAATCGAGGCACTTGACTCTTATTCAGGTGCACTAGTGTCAGGCTGCCGAATCAGTAGTTCGCACCTTTAACTATGAGCCATTAAAACTTTATGTCCTTAGTTCCCCGAAGAGGACCCCAACTCCACTGTTATCCAGGAACTAATATTGGAACGTCGGAGTTCATAAAGTGACTCATAAACATGCATGGCTTTACAGGAATTTATAATATCCGGTGCTCGCGACTTTATATGATCTTGCGGAAGGAAATCAGTCATATGCATTGAGCATGAGCATTATCTCTTATTCATCGATCGTCGTAGGCAGGCCAGACGATTCACGCCATTTAACTGAGTTTTCCTGCTTCGAACCGGAAATGATCGTTAACTGCCGTCAAACACGCGAAATGTCTCAAAAATAACTGCCCAAATCATATGCGTGTCGTTAGCAGAAATTGATAAAAACAAATAGATTGCTGCCAATTATTATTACAGTACCGATATTTAGCCTTCACATGACCGAGTGGGCCGAGCGAATTGTGTAATACCGTCCAAGTAGGTGGAGACCTAGGAATTCGGTAATTGTTTATGGATTGCTTTGTTTCTTTCATCGATTACGATTACCTACGAGGAAGTGGTTTCGCCGGCTTTAGTAGAAACTACGCAGCTCCGCTGTTCGGCCGTGAGGTCGTTGACTATGGATGTTGTTGGTAGGGAGGTAGACTACACGCGTGCCCGAGCGCACGTAGGTTGCGGCAGGCTTTCGCGTCTTATCACTATTACTTCGCGACATAGATTTGGTCTGTTACGTTATCAACAAACAAAAATTGCACGAGTCTTCCTCATACTCGCAGCGCGTAGTAAAATGTATGACACGAATATCAAATCCGGCCAATTGTTTCGAACGGGCAGTAGGGCACCGTCACCGCTGTCGTCACTGGGGGCGTGGTGTTACGCTCGAGTCGAACAACTGTCCTAACATTCAGCCGCGAGGTGAACGAACTCCTCCACCGGATGAGCAAATCCATTGTTTAGCCGTACCCGTTCGCAAAGCCCGTTCAGATTCAAGAGCATGACTCCCTCCACACCTCTGCTGCATGTGGCCTAGATTGTAGAATCGATTGCCGACGGCGACAGTCACAAATGAGTCCGGTCTATATGCAAACGAGATAACACATAAAAGATTGTGTCCATAAATAATCGGTGCAAAAAGTATAAATAAACTGCTCTTTACCACCAGACCACAATCCCACTGACGACGGATTTTGTAGGTGGCCGTAATATTTCCTAACATTATATTTCGTGCAACAGTGTTTACACAAATTACAAGGAATTCTATGAAGTAATCGTTATTAACTTTAAGGGTGATGCAACGAGGGATTTCGTTAGATATTTTAAGTATCTCGTAAAGTGCCCACCGCAGTGGAGTGTGCATGCTACGTTTAACTATCTCACAACAAGTGCTCGCTATGTTTTAATTAAATAATACGGTCGGCCGCAGCCACCATCGGCGACGAGTGCAGTAGACACCACCAGTTGACCCTAATGACTACAACGACCTCCAGCCCAGCGATCTGCGGACTAAATACGAATGTTCACATACCGACAGACAAACACACGTCATGTGCCCGTAGCCTTATGCAGTTAGAGTAACCAATCGCAGCCATTCGCAGCCACGGCCACAGTGCAAAGTAAACATTATCGCGACCGATTAGAAGTTAGAGTTCCAATTTGTCTCTTCAAGTTTGTTGTTTTGAAAACCATGGCTGGTTTTAAAGCCCCCGACGCAACGCGTTGACTTATGTTATCGCAAGATCGTTAGTCAGTAGCCAATTGCGATAAATAAGCAGTGGTAATGTATATAGATATCTTTGATATGGGCATTTGCTTAGCTTTTGATGATTATCACGATTCGAGAATAGATCTTAATCGTTTGTAGAAGTTTTCACGTCGTTACTGTTGCGATATGAACAATGGCGTAAGTAATCCATCCACCGAATTGTTCGCTCTCGCTGACGAAGCTTTACAGAATCCGACAACAAGAAGCGGAATTCCTGACGTCGCGATTTGCCCAAGAAGCTCCTCATCCGAGACAATCAATAGGCACATCAGCATAAATTTGGTCGTCGGTCGGTGCGTGCCGAGGAAACGTCCGACCGTCGTCAAATCATCGAGCTGACAGGAGGGAAGCCGGAACGACGCGGCTTGTCACGCACGTTCCTGAACCCGTGCTAAATCTATTTGCTTATTGAGATGTAAAGCCCTATATGTAAAGGGCAAGGGTTTCTGTAATTTTAAATGCTAATGTTGTAGAAAACTTAAATGGACTGAAGGTCCCGTGTTCGGCACAAAATTGCCGCGCTGGTCAATTGGAGGGCTGGATGGAGCCTACGTGTAATAATTGGAACTTGAGGGGAGAGAGTTCTTGTGATCCCAAGGAGTTCCACTCGAGATTGTTCATGTAGCTATAGTTAGGTTCTATGCGGGTAAGGTAGGGCACACAGTCGTGTGACATAGGGCCGCGCTGACAGATGACGTTTTTGCCATCGCAATCATCATTTAGTCCGGGAGGTGCGCAGCCGTCCATCAGAGTCCGGGTCTAATTGCTCGGCCGCACAATTAGCAGAGTGCTGTTCACAAACGAGCGCAATTGGCGCAATGGGGAGGAAATGGACATTCATCCTCATGCTCGGTTCTCTCCCGCTATATCTGTAAGCAGTGAAATCGTTGAATATGCAACGCACGCACTTAAACCCGAAACACTGCGTTGCATGCCAATGTGTCTTACTTTGGAAAGGATCCAAGCTCGCTAGAGATAGCATAGACACGTAAAGTGTGTGATGCAATTGACTTGGAACAATGCGCATTTGAATTGGATTAGTTGGACGCGTTTAAATCAATTCAGCCTGAAGTGTCTAATCAAAAGTAAACTAATTGGTTAAATGTGTACAGCGTGTGTACTGAGTGGCACTAGAGGCATATAAGTTTGCGATAAGGTATAAGCGTGCTTATAATAATGAAACGCACACGTGAATGCGGATCTTGTATTTTTGTTTATTCGGAGAACAAATACCTGACTGTTCTGTAACTCAAAATTAAATACATATACTTCATTACTGCAACCGCGTCGGCAGCGATGCATTAATTTTATTCAGACTAAGATGTTTTTACTTCCCACCAAAAAAAATATTGTATTCTATGTCCATATCCATGTTATGTTTAACTTCTATTCCAACAATAGCGTTGTATTTCTTAGACGCCAGAACGCGAATAGGTACCTTCATAAATGAAGCTTGCCACTTTATACATAATGTTGAAAATCACGTGTTGATCACGTAGAATCTGTTAAAGAATAAATTAATCTTCAATATCGTCATCACATTAAGTAACTAAGTAAGCATGGAAAGGACAATTCAGAATAATAGTTTTACAAGGGTTTCCACTAAAGGTAATCGTTGAGTTGAATGGATATAGTAAAGCTGAATCATGAGGGTCTGAAAAAATCGGTTTCCATACATAGACCGTATAACGAGAATAGACTAGTTATACCATTCAGTATTGATTAACCAAGAACTCGAAGTAAATCTGCCGCTATTACAGTCTGCGCAAAGTCGAGATTAAATCACAAATTAACACGGTGCGTTCGCCAGTTTTTGACTTGAACTTGGCTTTCTAGATCCGCAGTGTAAGGGTTTAAGGCCCACCCACCTATCACGGGGCAAAATACAGGGTGTTTCAGAAAGGTCCTGTGACACTGAAAGGGGTCGCTTGAAAGTCACCAATACAAGCAACATTTTCTACTGGGACAATATCAGCTGCTCCATACATTTTTTTTTTAATTATTTTAGAACATTTGGTGCAGTACAGTTATAGAATTTCAGTATGGAACAGCGGATATATTTTCGATCTTGTTCCGATAGTAAAAGTTGCTCGTATTGATGAGTTAACACTGAAAACAGGACCTTTCTCAAACACCCTGTATAATAGAGGCAGTGACACGGTTGACACCGGCTCCTCGCTCTTTTAGCATTTTTAACTGAGCATTGTTTAGGACACAAACATTTTGCATGAAAAACAGCCGAGCATCAAAACAAGCGTTTTAATTTTCATATTTAATTACTGTTCTAATTAGAAGTCGGTGTTAGAGGTGCATTAAACCAGATAATTTGTAACAGGCGCTCGCTCTGCCGTTTTATCCTTGATCGAAGCGTTTAAACGAGTTCGAAGTTTCGATTAATAAGGAAAATAATATGGTTCCTATTGAATAATTTTGCAAATTTGTCCCTAGGCGAAGTTATTAGCATTAACAGCATGTTTGTAAGCACTTTATAATAGTTATTAATAGGACGTGCGCAAGCACACATTATAGAGTTTGTATGTTCAGTGCAGTAGCGATTAGAGCAATTACTGGTGGAATTTATTATAAACACCATGACGTGTTAACGTTGTCCCGGAAGCTAAGTGCTTCATTATCAGATTATATCGACCACTTGACACATGCTGGAGAGTGAATAGACGAAACATTTATCGGCAGCCAGGTATCGATTTCACGTGGATCGTTTCTAGGAAACGTTCTATCTTATTATCTATCAGTTACTAAGACCCGAATGATAGTGTACACGAGTATTTTATCCAAACTTAATCATCGAAAAGTTTCAACCTACGACAAAGATCTACGAGCTACAGACTGAGATGGATAGGTCAGTGTGCGGTAGTCAGAAACTATAAGTTTCGACACTACGATTTTCTTTTACTGCAGGAAAAAATGATAATTATGAATCGTATAAATTTATCAAGCTTTTAAAAACAATATCAATATAACTGTCAGGGATACGATCCTTTATTATTATCAGCCCTGTAATTTCTAGACCGGCCTAATTATCAAACATTTTATTATAAACAATCCTATCAACAGTAAACAAACTGGAGTTTATCGTCATAACAAGTCGTCCAGTGGGATATAAGTACCTACATAAGTAGTAGTCTAGATTACTCTAGTCTAGACTGCTCTCTACTTCCGAGACAGCGTTTTGATCGTCTACGACTCCAAAGTATTAATAGTAGGTACCTAAACAATGTTTAAAAAGAAATAAACAAAAATCTGAATAGACTTAATCAGAGAGTGGTCTAAGAACATGAGCCAATAATGTTAAAGATAAAAAAATATGTAGGTACCTCAAACTTCGATCAAGAATAAAACCACCTCAAACGAAAAAACTAGCTTCAGTCCGCCACTTGGTCCCAGTATGCCTTCATATTTAATTTTAATACCTTCATTATAAGAAAAATCCTGAGGCCTATTTCTACTCCTCCAGCGAAAGCCAAAGAATATAATAATATTATCTTCTTCTTGGGTAGATAAATTTTTTGCACAAAACCGGCCGTCAAGTTCTGAACCCTAGTCTTAACAATTTTTAGGGCCTGAGGCCTAGATCCCAGTTCCTGGAACCTACGAATAAATCCTGCACAAGAAAGAAACAGGCACTTTTGACTTGTGCAAGTTTTATTCATAACTTTAGGAAAAGAGCTTTAAACCTGTTTTAGGCCTCAGGTCCTAAAAATAATTAAGCCTAGGGTTGAGAACTTGACCCCGTTTTTAGCAAAAAACGCATCCAAAATGATGTTTTATTTTTCATTGGCGGAGCTAGTGTGCCTTTCCCGTCGCCTTATTGAACATAATATTGACACACATTATAACTTTAATCGTTTCTGTTGTGGGTTATCGACAGAACAAAGGAGAAGAATTCTTTGGTTTTGTATGTCTGTCAGTCATTCAGAAACAGCAGTATTTTAGTACGTAATTTACGGTCCATTGACATGGTATGTTTACCCCGACAGAACATCGAATCGGAGCAGACTTCACAACCAAACGGTCGTCGCGAAGTCAGCGTGGCGGCCCCCGCCGCCGCCGCCGCCCCTTGGCCAAATGCCATCGGAAAATAAAACAAACATCGCGCCATTGTTTACAAGCACAAACTAAAATTGAATCGACCGAAATACTTTCCGAAATGGAATTGCATGCATGTCGTAGACACATCCATAATTAAGTAGGTATGTATTGAAGTCAAGAAAAGAGCTTTGAACCTGTTTTAGGTACCTAAAAACAGATTTAAAAATAAATCTGTGAATACCTATTCCATAGAATTTTGTGCGAGTTTAGGTTTTGGTGGTGCAAAGTGAAGGAAGATTATCCGGTCGTAAGTATGTTTAGATTCAGCATTCCGTTCTTGAAAAAAAAAAACAAATTATACATATTCAAGCTTCAAGTACTTAATTATTATGGACCAGAGGCTTGGTGGTAGAAGTCATGGCTCCGAAACATCAGAGAATGACGGAACGCGGATAGCCGGCTGCTCCATACAAAAAACACAAAAAGGGAGACCTGTTTCCTCCCTGGATAATAATTTTAGAAAAAATATGTTTATGCCATTCAATTTATATGTACCTCTGCCATGTCCCTTTTTTTATAATTTTAATTATTGTCATAAAATTTATTTAAATAATTAAAATAATAAAAAAAGGAAAACATAGGGACATGGCAGAGGTAAATATAGTTTGAATGGCATAAACATATTTGTTTATAAAACAATTATCCAGGGAGGAAACAGGTCTCCCCTTTTGTATAGAGTTGAGGTTACCCGCGTTCCCTCTTAAATAATGTTTCTCAGTAAGAAATAGAGAAGAGTATAGGTAGCTGACGGCCAACCTCCCTGAGTGGAGAGGCAAGCTTAGAAGAAATTAAATGTCTGGAAACTAAAACCTTCAGGAGACTCTTAACTACATGATTTACGGTGGTCTCTAAACGAAGTCACTGCGTAATAATTTACGTCGTAAGTGAACCAATAAAGATACTAGATTAATGCCTGCAAGGCTCACGAGCGCGGTCGCAATAGCCGAATGCATATTGTAGAGGTGTGTAGTTCGCGAATGAATGCTTCGATTGAATGCATTCGTTTTGTGAAACAATTCATTCATTCATTCACTACCAATCTTTACATATCACATTCACTCTAGTCCACGTAGTTCATTCTTTAAGAAACATTCTTAAATCTACCACTCTAAGAACCAAAATTCTGTAAATCTTTACATATCACATTCACTCTAGTCCACGTAGTTCATTCTTCAAGAAACATTCTTAAATCTACCACACTAAGAACCAAAATTCTGTAACTCATGTGTCTCGCCTTTGTCACCTTTGTCATTCGCGGACTACCGTGAGTGAAAAGATACGTGAAAGAACTACTGAGCTATGAACTATGAATGAGCTATGAACTATGAACTGTGAATGAACTATGAATGAGCTGTGAACTATGAATGAACTATAAGTGAACTGTGAACTAAAAGAGTGAACTAGTTCAGTGAAGGAAATGAACTATATCATTATTTTCTTTTCACTGAAGCGTTTCGCGCACCTCTAGCATATTGGCAATGGTCCTACTACGTGATGACGACTCATTTACTAACCATTTATTTCCGTGGTGTCACCAAAACTATGGGCGACTGTTTGTTTATGTGTCCCTATAAGTTCTGCATATTGTTATTTATTATCATCGCCGTTGGTGGAAACCACGGATAACCATATTTTACCAGCAAAGTATGAAATTCTTTAAAAACTACCTAACCTAACTATATCAGGGAAACGTAAATCTTTTGAGGGATTGCCTAGCGATAAAGAGGATTAAGAATTTTCGGATCGATGTAAAGTTCAGCACCAGCACAATGAACTCAACTTTCGGAAAAATAAATAAAAATCTATCAATATTCAATACACCTCTAAAGAAAAAAAAGTTTTTGTGTCACCAATATGATATACAAGGTGTTACAAAAGTACCTAACTCTTTTTACAGGGTAATAGCACCCGGTGATAGGGATCACAACCTAAATTTTTTTTTTTGCTCTATGACGTTCCGTTAATTTTTAAATTAATAAAATGTGAACGATGTGGCGGGAGAAACGTATTTTTTAAATATTGTTTTCATTGACTTTCACAATGTTTTAACAACTCAAAGCTATGTAAATGGACCTACACACACAAACATATTTTAAAATTTGAGCTAATACCAAAAACAAAAAAGTTATGATATTTTTTCAATTTTGAGGTTATAAAATAAAAATTGTTTTTTTTTTCAACTTTTTTTTTTACAGATTTGACATTCTGTTGACCAGTAAGTTACACCCTGTAAAAAGAGTTAGGTACTTTTGTAACACCTTGCTAATACAAGGCTGACAACAGTGGTGGCTAATGCCACCACTGTTGTCAGAGTTTTTAGGCCGCGCAAAGGGCCTCTGTGATGACCACGAACAGTGGACAGTGGACTCTGAAGCAAGAGGTACCCGGTTCGATTCCCAGTGCGGGCATGTATCTATGACTTTGTTTAATTTCAAAGTTACGTACATTTGTGAATTTGTAGTAGCCGCGGCTCATTTGGCTCCACACGTATTGACGATTTTGACCAATCAATAATCATCATCGTACAAATATAGTAAAAGCATAATTATTATCTCATTATGATGTCGGGCGTTTCATCACCTTTACCAACTGAAACTTGGCAGTGGACATGAAAATAAAGTGTCCCATCTATTTATATATAGTTTTCGCCCTAACGTCCCGCTAATAAAACTTATTTTGGAACACCACACACGACGTCAGCGACTCACAACTTGCCGTTATTGAATTAGGTACTGTTTATTAACTAATGCCATTTTCTACATTAGGTTCAGTAAAGTATCGTGAAGTCTATCAATAGTGGGGCTCATAATCCTACCCTATCCTTCCTACTAATATTATATTTGCGAAAGTTTGTAAGTGTGGATGGATGGATCGATGTTTGTTACTCTTTCACGCTGAAACTGCTGAACGGATTTGGATGAAATTTGGAATAGAAGTAGCTTAGACATCAAAATAACACGCTAATATTATCACGGTTTTACACTTAGGAGCACAGTAAAGCATAGCTATATCCTTTTTCTGTAGTCCACGCGGACGAAGACGCGGGCAAAAACTAGTAAATAATAATTGTAAAATTTTGCGCTGAGAGTTAGAAATATGATGTTTTTACTGTGGCTAGCAAGACCAAAGGGTTAGTTTTAAGATGTGGAAGCAAGTCAAATTTGACCTCCTAGGCAAGTCAGTTCAGGTTAGCCTCTGTAGTATGATAGGGATTGCTTGAATGATTCAACCTAACGTCAGGTGCGTGCATAGAGCGCCGCAGTGCAATCCTGTCGTACGCGGCACGGTAGTTTAATTCATAATATATTAGTTTCGTAAAGCCTACGTCAGTATGATCAGGTTTAAGATCCCTTAAAAAAAACAGCACTTGGATGTACAGCAAAAAAAAAAGAGAAGGCCGTCTATGATGAAGACGGTGGCACTCCCAACGTTGCGAGAATGTTAGCGAATGAAAGACATCAATTTGACATTGAATGACATAAACAGTCGTAAACGGAAACAATACCGTCGTCGGCGCCGCCGCGGCCCTCTGAATTCATAGGCCCACAGGTAGATGAGCAAAATAAAAAAGATGAAGTTGCAATGCAGAAACAACTTAACTTTGGGGATACACACCAATAAAACTTCGTAAAAATCCAGTTTAGTCAAGTGTGACGATTCAGAAGACATTCACCCCACCAGACGCGACTACAGAAACGGACCCCATATTGTCATCAAAGTAAGGTCGTGTTTCTTTTGAGCGAGAGTAAGTGCTTCGCAAAAAAAAAACTGTTGTGAGTAACGTGTACTTTACCAGAAATCCCCAAGGGGCAAACTTCATTAGCATAAGACCTTCAAAACGTGCGTGACAGGGTTTTTCAGCCTGGAACGCTTGTTTAGCAAAAAGACGAAGTACTCGTAGGTATAATTTTTGCAGTGAAAGTGAGCATCCAAGTCTGCGGAGTTGGCAATAGAAGACACTACGGAACAGACTTTATCAGTAAGGGATTAGTGTCTAATCAAGTCGACAAATAATTATCCAAGGCAAGTTCTGGCATTCCACCAGGAGCAGCGTATAATAGCTCCCTCCCTTTCTCTGGTCTGGGATCATAATTGTAGTTTGAAAACTAAGGTATGTTTACTTCAGTTTGTAATCTTATAGAAAGTTGCTGCTTTATGTAGCTCGTTTGGCTCTATGCGATTAGCATCAGGGAAGGTTGTTTGTCCCACTAAAGTTAGGCTGAAGTACGGGCGCAGGCTTAGCGCAAGTTCATGACTCGTTATAACGTAACTGTACGTTTATTTCAGAGAATTGCAGGTACTTTCCCAGTGTGAAATGTAGTAGCAAGCAAGAGGATTATACTATATTTACACTACTTATTCACAGGAGCAATTCGGCAAATACTTTTGAAATAAACATGTAGTCTCTGGCTTTAGCTATTAGTAAAGTTAAGGCTGACGTTGGCATAAAATTCCTTTAAAGATAAGGTCCTGACACGACACTGCTACGTGCCGATTTGGGCGATAGCTGGTGTCAAGGTGAAAACAGCCATTTTCGCACATTGATATAAATAAGCCGTCCACGTTTCAACTGAAAACAAGTCGTGATTCAGTAATATTCTCTAATAAAGGTGCTAAGTAATGTCCCGGAGAATATTATGTCTTGAATTTGAGATGGGCTAATATAGCCCCCGAAAAGTATGACAGACGTTTAATCTCAGATCAAATAAGACCTTTTTTGCAACAGCTAACAACGAAAAGGACGTAAGACTTGTTCAGATAAAATATAAATTGAATTCCCGATATCGGAGCGTTTCTTTGAGACCATAAAGCTACTTACTACGAGTATAATAATAATAATATGTTAGTTAAGGTTTCTGTAACATCATCTTTCGCGGAAACCCCTCAGATTATTGCTTTTCGAGATAGTATCTTCGAAAAGTAAGCACTTTGAGGAAAAACAAACATGCGAATTCGTGTCGAAACTGCGACAAAAGAAGCGAAAGTTCATAGAAAGTGATTTTGCGCTCTTGGAATACTTGGTGGGACAAGCAACACCAAAATGTGTCGTCGTAGACAGTAAAATTGAGTTGTTATAACAACAGTTAGCACCGCATTGAGAAACCGACGTAGATTTTACATAATTCAGGCAAATATTGGCAAAAATAACGTTCGTTATCGCGATAAGAATAATGCTAAGGAAGCCGAGATAGCTCTATAAAGGTGTACCTGTGATTTATGGGGATTGTGGCCGCAATAAATTTGTCAAGCTTGCTTATTACAGATTTACATGGAAAACTCGCGGAATATTTTTCTAGAGAATGGAGCGCAAACATTGGCTCGTAGGCAGGCATGCCATAAAAGGGGCCGCTGAGCTGATAAATCAGGCGCGATCCAAACAGGTGACATTGTTATTAAACTAGTTGCTCGTACATGATATAATGTCGTCGTCCACGAAACCTGTTCTAGCTGATCTCATGAACGTCGGACACGAAACAAGGACAGAGTCTAGTTCCTTCCGGTTGGCAAAAACACGCTCGATCTAATCTGACAGAAACAAATTAATAACCGAATAACATGATGTCATTGTCACATGGTATGTTACGAAAACTATGCTGCGTATAGAGGATTAGTTAATTTCGCTCTCCATTCATCGGATGACCGTGGTGGCGCACCTAGCCCACAAACGGTATCAACAATCGTACGTAGTACATTGGCTCAAGGCGAACCGGCCTCATGGTGCCACTTGTTATTTCCTTTCTAATTCCCATATATCGAAAAGCCGACACGTATCTCTCTATTTCTCTTGGCGGATTTCGCAATATGGGTCTCTGATTTATTTCTAAACGCGGCAGTGCTTAATCATAATTATTGAAGTTAAGAGACAACACAAAGTATACATACAATATCATAATGGAAATCTATTTTCTCAGCCTGACTCTTATGTATTATTAATGAGGATTGTGAAATTAATTGCCCTTCAGGAAGAGGAATGTGTCAATGACGCATACGGCATTGCCATTAAATGAATGTATTGCATAGTAGTTATACCTGTTCTTGAGTACGTTGTCGGGTACAAAGACGTTCCACCAGGAGGGGCGTTTCTGGCGAACGTAGGAGGATGCATCTTCGACGCTTTCTTCATCGGTGTCGGCGCCGCCGGAGCCCGACTTGCGGCGCTTCTTGCGCTCGAGCTGCAGCCGCGCTGCCCACGAGCGCCGGCGGCCCTTGTCGGTGGGGGCGAAGCCCTCGCCTACTAAAGGGGCCGCAATGGAAGCCCTACGCGGGGCTTCGGGCGGCGGGCCGTCGAACTCATTGAGTTTCCTGTAGCGCTCCCCGAAAGCCGCATCTGAGGCGCGGCGGCCGTTAGAAGTTGGCGACGGGTTGGACTTTGTCATCTCAAAGTCAAGGAAAGCATCTTCGTCGTCGGTTTCTGGCGCGGTGGGCTCCTCGCTGAACCGGCGCGGGGTCTCGTCGATGGCCTCCTGGAGGCTGGCGAGCGGCAGACTAGGCCGATGTAGCTGCAGCCCCCGCGGCAGCCTGCCCGGCCGCCCCTGGAGCCCCTGCAGCCGCGCCAGCGCTAGCGGCACCGGGGACTCCGTCAGTGTAGGCTCACTGCTCATCATGGTTAAGGTTTAGATTCGCACTTTTTGTACTTGTAGCTGTTCAAACTTCACTTTTTATGGCGGCCAAAACTGGAACAGTCACGGCTCCACCATTTTACAGATAAACACTTCACAAGTACTATTAATTTTCGTCGTTGTATTGCTCTGTTGACTCTTAAAGTGCCTAATAAAAGAGATTCATCTTAATTTTCCCGTTTCACTCTGAACGTTTCGACGCATTGGTGTGGCAGTTCCGAAATATAAACAAGAAGTTTTAATGGATTCTGTTCAAATGGTTAATGTTTAGGTGGGAGGCACAAGTTTGTAAGTACGAGACAGTGAATTTGAATGTGGCTCAGAAGAACAGGCACTCTAAAACCATGATCTGGATTGACAGCAACAGAAATAATTGTCGTGTCGTCTCGCTACGTTGACAAAGCGCACATTTGAAGGAAAAAGAGAAGGCGTTTTGCCATAACCGTATTCAATATTTTTTGCAGATTCATCAGAAAGAAGTTATAATGAAACTTAGAATTCAAACATGGTAGAAAAAGACCAACCAGAGTTGGCTGCCAGCTTCATAAAACACATAAAATATGACAGACACCCAATCTAATCCAAAATCCGGTCTAATTAAAGAAATAACACAAAAAGTCAAAACTGGAAATACCGACGGTTAATTTAATAGCAGAAACAAACAAAAAATATTTTATCGAGTGGTTGCTACCTAAAAGCAAAGGGGAAATAAAGGAGAAGATGCAGCATTAGGACAGGTAATGAGTCAAGATGCTGGTCCACTGTCACCTAATCCCTTTCTTAATTCAAACGGATAGCTCATGGCGTAAACAACTTTCAAATGCGGAGCGTTCAAGATCCACAAGTATACAAGTGCCTCTTGATTTCCCGCTATGAATCGTGCAGTTAGTTAAGCTCATGTTAGGCCACCGGACCAGCCACGGCGCCTGACCATAAACAGGCGGTGGCGTAGCTTTCGTAACAGCATAGATACGATCTATTGGTTGGATAGACAGTAGCGGCGGCGGAGAAAGTTACCGCGAACGTTATAAATAGCCTCCACTGCCTACTAAACAAGTGGCGCGATCGATTTCTTTATCGAACACACAATCGCAAGCTGGAATAGCCTAACCCGAGCTAGGCTTCCAGGAAAATGTACTGACACACAGACACGGCCCCGATGCAAATAAAATTCCACTTTGGTCTTGAAACAAAACTGCATCTGCATACACATCAACAATGTCGTCGTAAAGCCTGGCATCCTGTTTTGATGCGACCAGCATTAAATATAGTTGGGAGCCGGGAATAAATCGTGATGAATGATATTCACCGTCCTCAGCCAGTATCAAGGCCACGGCACAATTAAATCAGCGAAACGAACGATGAACTTCGTACGGAGTTGCAAACTTGAATTGAACGAAAATGAAAAAGAAGACTTGAGCAATTTGTCACCGGATCTAGGTCATGTTGGTTCAGGGGAGTAGGTTGAAAAAAAGAACGCTGAATACGAACAGTATACGGTGTTAAAATACTGTCGCTTTTTCAGAGTTGGCTTTGTGAGAAACTCTTATGATAGATAGCCTAAGCCAAGTCTACTAGAGACCCTTTAAACTAACCCACAAGCGCCAATCAGGGGGCAAGCGGAATGGAAGCTATCTCCCCGACCTTTCTCCGATAAACAAGAGGATATCGCGAACATCAGAGTTCTATCTCGGAGTGACAGTAACAAACTCACACTTGAATCACTCGATGACACGATACGTTGATTTATTTCTGTCGGCTCTGGGAGACTTATTGATACGATCTATTAGGAAGCGCAGCGCTACTTCATGTCTTTAGATAAAATCATTGGACCTCCTCGAGTTGACACATTGATATGAAGCTTTATTTATTCTTTTTAAATGAAAGGATGGTTTGGTGGATGGAACGTTAGCTGAGAGGAAACTTCGACCTTCTACAGAAACGTTAGGTGACTACATGCATTAGCCAAACTTTGAGGAGTCTTTCCACTGATCAATGTAAACAACTTATATCATGGGACCACCAAAAACGCGGGGTGAAATATCCAGTTTAGTGCGGTACTATTGACCGAATAATTTGAATTTCCGTTTTGTTGGCCCTAAAATAAAAGATGTTCGCATTGACAGGTAGACCCTAAAAAGTTTGGAATAAAAAGTCACCCTGTAATTTGTATTGATAAAGTGTCCTAAGATGATTGTATGCTATGTGCTGTAATCAAATCAAATAATGATGGCGAGCCATAAAAGGCTTGACAGGCAACTATTGAAGTGGATCTCCTTTGGCCGCCAAAAATGGGTTTTAACTAAATAACATTCAGAATGGGTTCGATCCCTCCCATTATAGATTACCCACGCGCCCGTAGAGTTTCATGGCTTTTATATTTCAGGAAAATTAAATTGCTGCCAATGCTTTTATATACAATATAGAACTTAAACAAATAAAGATCCACAAGACTGTGCCTAATAAATAATCAGACAAAGTAATTTCAGCGAACAATGCTCTGAAAATATCAGCAACTAAATCATACTTCGAAACAATAGACATAAATCTGAAGCAGCCTAGAATATTCGAAAATGACAGAAGAATTATGTTATAACATTCCGCTGCCCATTCCTGGTCACCAGAAATATCAAACAACAGATTGAGTGTCTTCAGTAAAGGTACTTTTGTTCATACTATTGGTCATTCCGTTAATTATTTTTATACGTGTTGCGGTTTGGAAAGTAACTACGACGATATTGAAAATGTGTAAAAAAATTATGGAAGCAGAACAGAACAATAAGTAATTTGATTTTATTTCACAGCAAATGTAGACATTGTAGAGGCAGATCAGCCTTGGCCACCACAAAGTCACATGCTGATACAATGGGCGTACACATGAAACCGATGCACACAATTTAGACTATATGTAGAGTAATGCCTGGCCGCAGCACGTTTTAGACCCATGCGATAGAGCACGCACAATAGCTCGTAAATGCATAGGCACTAGCCTACTTCAGTATCTCCAGTTAACTGAGAGGCGCAATGTTGCTTCTACTTAAAACAAGTATGCACCCATTTACACTTGAAAGCAAAACCATTCATAACCCGTCCCAACCTTGACTGTCACTTTTTCAGAGTAGTCAATCAGCTCCTTATTTAATGACATCCTTTTTTGGTGCCGAAATGGAAACTGGCTCCTCGACCGCGCCGTGCTTTACCGACAATTAAACCGGCCATTTAAAATAATGCTCCCCGACATAAAATATAAGTAACGGCTTCCTAAAATGCCTATAAACGCCGCTTCAATGAACAAGGAAGGGCTAGGTAATCACCCGTCCTTATGGTCAGTAAAATTTATTTGGCGGAAAGCGAGCTCCACTCGCCTGCTGACATTCCGGCTCTAGATTCCGTAACAATATTGCTCTGACTAAGGAATGTGATCTTTAAAGTAAGGCGTATCACGAAATTGCAAACTATTCGCGCAATACCTCTCGCGCTGCAAATTCATACAGACCAGAGCGACCAACGATGGTCGCAATAAATTTTCATTCCACCCATTCCACCAACTCCTTTCAAAGTAGTCCGTTCATAAAGAAATGGAAGGTTTAATTTGGTGGTCGACTGCATGATGATGATGCAAACGCAAGGCTAACAGTGGAAATTAGCTGGAAATCAGAACAAAACTAAATAAAAAGCAAACAATTTTAATAAATGTTAGTAAATTATGCGTCGGATGCTCGGCTACCAAATTCGGAAACATTGAAGCGGACTGTTTTTTGATCTGTGACCCATTGAAACACTGCCGAAAAGTTAAAGCTGTAATGAATGTCAATGTTAGGTGTCTTATGAAAACTAACTTTGCGCCGAATAACATAAATAAAAACTTGTGAACCAAGAATAATCACGACCGGGGTATTTGGCAAAGAAAACTAGGTACCACGTAGAGTAGTAACATTAATTGGATCAACAATGCATACCTTATAACGGCTTAGTCGGCTTAAAGATTATAGTAATAAAAAAAATACCAAGATAAACAGTGGCTCGTCACATTGGTAACATTATGGTGTACCATTTGACGCACAAAAAGAAACAAAAATGACAATAATTCATGCTAACGACTCGATGAAGCGTTACGATAAAATATCCTAAAGTTTCAAATTGCAAGTCGGGAACTTTAGAGCTGGGGAAGCGCACACAATTGAAACTCCGATCAAGATACTAAAATAATTTTGATCCACCTTGCCAGATTCTGCAAAACGGCCGATCACTTCTCCGAGACACCACTAATAGGTAGATTACATCTGTGGTCATCCTGCAGTTTAAATCGGCCTTCACCAAAGCGAAACAATGCAAAATAGAAGAGACAACTGAATTGGTGCTTGTTTTTAAAAGTAATGGACGCACTATGAAGCCAACGCGTGACTTTGCGGGTCATTTGTTTGCATTATCAACAACAGACACATTAGCTACGCTCTGAACCAGTGCCAGCTCAGTAGGTATCCATAGAAGCTGTACCTCAACTAGATGCTTGTGCCACGTGAGGAATACCAATGATTTAATTGTTTAATGCATAAGTACATAGATTTGCACAGAACAAAGAAAATGACATTAACATTTATTTATTCAGTCGCCGCGGACAATAACAACGCGGTGTCTCCTTTGTTATCGCATATTTTCCTGATTCGGCAACAAAAGATATACGTGAGATGACACGAAATGCTACAAATAGGAACGGCTTGAAATGCTACCCGCAATGGAAGCCACTACTGTTGCGTGACGTTGATTAACTGTTGCTGAACGGTACTTTTGGTCATCACATTCAGCGTCCTCATTGAATTGGCGGTGAATAATCATCCATTCAAAATATGTACCTCTACTTGGTAGCCCACTTCATTTCAGTCATTAATCAAGCGAAATTATCAATTTCATATTTCGAGATGTAAAATTTTGTCTTCGAAAATAATATTGTTTTGTCATTGCGACCCAGATTTCCGTGGTACGGTAGGGCATAATTGATGTAGGTAGGGTAACGGTAAATAATTACGGCAAGTGTTTAGGAATACAAATTAGTTGAAGGTTGCTAGTAATGTAAGTAACTGTTATTTAACAGTTGAGGGCGGCGTCATCTCACAATAACAATGTTTCATAAATCTCTGTCGGAAATTAGACAGTAGATTTTTGCACAATTTTAAATACGAATCATATCTTTCAAAGGCAATTACGGACAATGAAGAATTATTTGCCACTTTTCAGCGTCAACAATGGACTACATAGATCGACAAAATATACAATACATATTTAGTCGACGCATGTAGTTTGATCTGGAGCATACATACATTTCAATGCCATTAATATGCTAATTTTAATTGGCTCATTGCATATATGGACTCCATCCATGTTGACGATATTGATGAGTTCATCGTACACTCGTAGTTTACCAAAAACAACTGCATCATGCATGACATTTTATTAAATACTAGTTGTGCCCGCGACTTCGTATGCGTTTTTACACATTTGACATTCAATTTAAATTCGACTGTGGAGGAAAACTCAAAAGGAAGGTTTTTTTTAACCCCCGACCAAAAAAGAGGGGTGTTATAAGTTTGACAGCTTTGTGAGTGTGTCTGTATAAGTGTTTATGAGGGTGTGTCTGTCTGTGGCACCGTAGCTCTTAAATGGGTGAACGATTTGGAAGCATTAGGTTTTTTTTTAATTTGAAAGCAGGTTTTCTAGCGAATGTTCCTAGTTATGTTCTTAGTTTTGTCAAAATTGGTACAGCTATTTATTAAATATGCTTATTCGAAGCTAAAATGTCGGGGGTATTTTAATAGTTATTATTTCTTAACTTGCGGTAGCAGGTCTCAAAAGAAAGCAATAGAATAAAATATAATAAAAACCCTAATCTAAACAATACATTTATAAATTTTATAATAAATATGTATTGCTTACATTAAGGTATCGCCCGTGATAAGATACCAGGAAACTTAGCATAAGAATTGCTAAGGAAGTAAAAGGGTTTATATGTATCTCCCTCGATGTAGAGTGGGATAGATAAAGTTATAAGCCCATAGATAAGGTCTTACTCATTCTTATGCTAAGCCAGCAAGCAAAGCATACGGCTAATAACTCTGTCTATCCAGCTCAACGGTAAACAATAGTTATTTGTTATGCAAGAATGCAAAATTATTGTTTGCGGCCAGTGCTTGTATTGAATACCGAGCGGTGTTAAAAGACCGCCAACCAAGTGGGAGACCACATACAGGGTGTTAAAAGACCACCAACAAAGCGACGTATTGTCCTCATCATAAGGAACATTTTTGCCCAAGGAAATATGCTTGGGAAATCAACGGTTTCCGAGATAATGAGGTTCAAAGTCGGATTTTTCAAAACTTTTCTTTGCAGATTTTATTCAGTATCTAGTTCTTAAGAATCCCCTGAAGCTCTGCAGCCCTCTCGCTCGCACTTTTCAACATTTTAATTGATTGTTAGAGAATGATTAAACTTTGGACGATAAAATATAGTTGCAGACATAGATAATAAAGCTATCGACATGTGGACACACTTTTGATTTCATATTCCTACTAATAAAAAAAATATCACAGAACTTCGGTTAAAAGTAGTAGTTCAGTAATATTTATTTTTTAAACTATAAATGTGAAATTTAAAGTATGTCTACATGTCGATAGCTTTATTATCTATGTCTGCAACTATATTTTATCGTCCAAAGTTGAATCATTCTCTTACAATAAATTCAAATGTTGAAAAGTGCGAGCGAGAGGGCTGCAGAGCTTCAGGGGATTCTTAACATACATTTTCAAGAAGCCATATCAAAATTATGAATATTTCTTACAAAAAACGACGTTAAAGTTGCAACCCGCAATGTATTCTAAACATCGGCACTTCAAGCTTAAGTAACATAATCTGATACCTACGCTTGCGCAATATGACTTCTGTCCGTTACACGTCCATTGCGTGAAAACATATTTTTCAAAATTATAACCTAAAAAACCAAAATCATTTCCCAATAATAATTTATCGAAAAAGTACTTTGTTTTGGTGTCTAGTGGTTTTCGGGTCTGTTGGCGGTCTTTTAACACCCTGTATAGTCCTCATCATAACGAACATTTTTGCCCCAGAAACTATGCCTAGGAAATCAACGGTTTCCGAGATAATGAGGTTCCAAGTAATTTATTTTTTTCCGGAAATTCAATTTTTTTTTTCGGAAATGTGTTCAGTATCACGTTATTAACATATCTTCTCAAGAAGCTATATCAAAATTATGAATATTTCTTACATGAAACGAAGTTAAAATTGCAACCCGCAATGTATTCTGAACATCGGATAGCCTAGATTGTTCCCAGAACCAGGACTTATCACGGTCCTAAATTTGACTTAAAACTATTCAGCGGTATTCGCGTGATGAGGTAACACACAGACAGACAGACAGACAGACAGACAGACAGACAGACAGACAGACAGACAGACAGACAGACAGACAGACATAGACCGATTTTTTTGCATTTTTGTATTCAGTATAGTTTACTTAGTAACCCCTGCTAGTTTTTTTCTAAAAATATTCAATGTACAGAATTGACTTCGCTAGAGTTTTATTATAAGTATAGACTAGCTGACCCGTTGAACTTCGTATCACCTGAAATAGTTTGACTCTCCGCGTCCAAAATGGCGACTCCAATACTAAATGATAAATTCTTATTTCTTCCGTTTTTCAGCTAATCCTTTAACTTTCCCATATTTCTTTGCTTTTAAACCTACCCTGAACTATGGTGAACTAAACAAAATAGGAAATATGCAAATCGGTCAAGCCGTTTCTTAGTTTTAGCGAGACTAATGCACGGCGATTCATTTTTATATATATAGATATTTCAACGCAACTTTCCATCTAATTAAGCTCTTTAGCCGTTTTGAATCAATGTTTTTGTTATAATTTCTTGATGAGGTATGCAACAAACAAGTAATTTTAGCCTTCAAGGTCGGCCCAGTGTCACTTTCCTCGGAAAATTCCCCAAATCTGCATCAGTCGGTGAGAGAGCTTTCCGCGGTTACCCGACAACTTGTTCCGATGTGCAGAGAGCGTAACCCAAATCAAGTTTAGAAATATAAATAAATTATAGAATTTATATTTTATTTTATCGTTGCATGAAAGTTTAATGTACGGGTATGTTTTCTATTGATATTATAAAAGCGGCGATTTCTTAATTGGTACGAGTATTTTAATTAAATTGGTTCAGGTTATAGCGATGTTTTAATTCGCCAAATCACGTTTCAGGAAAAGAAAACATAACATAATTTACTAATCGCTTAATTCCTTCATATTTTGTAATTACGATTATATTAATTGATGAGATTGCAAAATTCGACGCGAGGCTATTCTTGATTAGCCATCAATTAAGTTGTAATTAAAAATGCTTCTGCAATAATTATTTTATAATTCGAAATGCAAACAATATTGACGAATAAACACTACAGCGCATTAGAAGAAAAACAGTGTAATAAACTGAGACATATTATTAATCAATATAGACACCTTCAACGACCTAACGTTCGACAAAACAAAACAATAAACTACAGTTTAAGATTTGGTCGAAAACAAACATCGCACAGATGAATGCAATAACGACCGATTTTCTAAACTCAATGTAGATCAAGGTTCACGCAGATGAGACAAGCAACATGTGAAACTCACTAAAGCTAGCTTTATATTATAGTGCAATTATCAATTTCAATTGGGACATAAATATGGTCAAATGAATCCCTCTGTGGGATTGTGTTCCCACGTCGCAGTAGGTGTGGAGGCCGACCGCCGAGCGGAATGCAATAACCACGACCACGATCATATTTCTAAAGCAAGAAGCAGCACTGCGTGCTGGCAAAATGCAATTGCAAAGCCTTTACATAGAACCATGCTCGAGTTACGACCATCGCAAGAATAATGTAGGCCGTGTCCGATTTCAAAGTGTTGCGGGACTTGCACAATGAACTTGGCCAATCGACAAAATTACATTACTCAGCTGTACTTATTGTTGTAACTTTCAACCGACATTCACCACTATCGGAAACATAATTTTCCCCCAAATCATTCGTTAACGATAAAGCAAGCGACATGATAAGATATTCGCCCTGATTTGAAACATTGATTTGACGAAATTACGACCGTCGACGACCGTGATGGATCGTTGCTAAAACTTGTTACTATAGGTTGTAATTATCGCTCCTAACGAGCATACA
The DNA here is from genome assembly GCA_949319315.1 of Zelleria hepariella. Taxonomy (NCBI): domain Eukaryota; kingdom Metazoa; phylum Arthropoda; class Insecta; order Lepidoptera; family Yponomeutidae; genus Zelleria; species Zelleria hepariella. The sequence continues at coordinate 6,639,183 of OX439391.1, read as the reverse complement.
AATCGTTAGGCAAAATGTTTATAATGTAAGAGTACGTGACTAAAGAGGCGTTTAGATGTTGCATTTTTGATGAGGTTTAGAGAAGTCGGGTCACGGTCGGTCGAGCGGTTTCACCGGTCAGGCGGGACCGATGTTATGAAACAGTCCGGCGACTGCGCCGCCACACCAGCTGACTCGCCCTAAACTTGTTAGCTTATTGCTGCTTTCCCGACCAACTTAGATACACTAACTTACTTCCCGCAAGAGGCGAGCTCGTCGCTCGTCGTAGCTACACTTGTCTACTGCAACTTTTATAAACTTCGCGGCGTGTTGATTTCGTAGACGCTCGTAGCGCACAGCTACGTGAGCGTTGTAGCAAACGACATTACTACTGTTTTCTTTTATGACTGCGTCTAATATAAAATATAAGTGATAAATGAGGGTACTTGGAAATTTAATGACCTAGATATTATTTTTCGACAAAACAATATAATTTTAAGAATAGTAAAACAGTCGTATGGTTTCGGAAGAGCTTACGAGTTTTGGGAAATGCCACACCAATTAGGAGGTTCCGAAAGCGTCGCAACAAACCGTCTAAAGGGAAACTGGCCTCACAGGGCACGGGTGTTGTAGCGGGACTGGGCCACGGCTAGAGTGCCGGCCTCCTTTCCCTGCTGCACTGGCGCAACGAACAAACAAAATAACTAGACGAAGAGCTGCGCGCGCGACTTTCACTGCAAGACTCGCGGTGCGCGTGCGTCGAGCGTGGCGTGCGGAGCGCGCGGCGTTGCGTATGCGACTGGCTCGCCGCGGCCAGCTCCGCTAGGAGGGGCTGCCGCCAGCCAGGCTCTTATCGCGAATCACCTGATAGCCGATCTGAAACCACCCCAGTATCTGACATCTTCTCCAAGTACATTGTAACACGGTCAAATCAGCAGCTCCAAGTTTTGGGCATGTTCTAGCCACTGAAGAAATTTTCAGTCCACCAAGCGTTAGCATCAATTACAAAATGATGATAAGTGAGTAGGTAGATATGATAATTATACTCCGTGCAATTTTAGTGGTTTTAAAGCCGAAGGTATTTTGTTGCACTGGTGATTCTGAGCCAAAATACAAAATTTCATTCCAAACGAGCGAAAAAAAAATTCACTTCTCCATACAAATGGTGTCGATTGGCGATAGCCGTTTGTATTGGGAAGTGTTTTTTTTTTCGCTCGTTTTGAAGTAATATTTTGGAATTTGGCTCAGAATCACGCGTGCAACTAAATACCTTCGGCTTTAAAACCACTAAAATTCCACGGTGTAGATAAATGATTATTCCACTCTGCCACTTCTACCATTCGACCTCAAAAAGCCCTAACATCCGTTGGACTTGGAATAGAACATATAAAAATATTTCATTCTATTTACTAAACAATAATTTGCATTCATCCACAATGAATGAATGCTAACTTTAACATCATTGTTTGTTTTTTGAGATTACATGCAAATTCTTTTTCTAACACCCTCATAGGTACCCATTGTTGTTTTTACTTTATTTTAGTACATACCTATTCGGTAAGTTAGCAAAATGGAGGAACATAAGAAGATGTCGTTACACAGCTGCCTCGATTAGCTACATATAACATACCTCGTAAAACTGGCAATAATTCAATTTGTATTCCTAAAAGTGAAGGAAGCATAATATGCCATTCCATTTCAGCGAGTAAGTTGACGTGCAATGCAAATAGGTTTTTGCGGTTATTCCATTAAAATTACACGTTTCTTCAATTACACGTTATGGTGAAAACATCATATTAGAATAACATATCTGGGCAGTCAACTAATTCATTAATTCAAAAAAGTGCAATTTATTCTAGATACATGCAGCTGATCAAAAGCTCGGTTATCTTAGTAGGTATGAATCATAATATTTTATATTTATTTCATAGGGAAGCTGGCAGCTCACATAACTAAATAGTTAGTTTTACATAAATGGGCGAATATTTAAACTAATAGAATAAAAAGGATAAAGAAACGGATTAGTCTTAATCCGTTTCTTTATCCTTTTTATTTATCACCAATGACTTATATGCGACAGTATATAGGTAAATTGGAATAGGTTACAAACAAGAATGACATATCGGTGTCAAGAAAAGTAACATTGCGGTCAACAGAGTGTTTATCGAAAACATTGGGTCTTATCGGTAACTTCTACTTAGCATTAAAATGGAACGACATGGTTTGATATTAAAGAATAAAAATAAAAATGTAATATCGAAAACTAAACATTGTTAAAATAATTAATAATATGTTTTGGCTTGTGATAACGAAGACCTTTCATCTGTATTGTGGTTTAATATTTAGACCCCTCAAGCTTTTTTTTAGTGATGTAACATGATGTAAGATATTAAAAATTTACAGTTTTCGGATTTATTCCATTATCGCTTCTTGCCAAATTTAATTATTCTCGGTCAATGAAAGTACCCTGTATAGGTTTTGATTACGAGGGTCAAAATATGCGAAAATATGCTGCATAAACGGCCGTACATTTTAGAAGCTTGATTTTTTCACAACATTTGATACTCGTCTAAACACATGATACCTCCACGCGTACCTGAGAAAAAGGGTCTTGCTTGACAAACAGACAGACGGACAACAAAGTGACAGTATAATGGTTTTGAGGTCCGGAACCCTAAAAAACGCGCAAACACGCAATACATACGTACTCGTAAAATATTATTATGACTTTTTGTTTTTTCTAAAGCACTAACCCGTGCTAGGGAATAATTTAACATTTATAATAAGTTGCGGGTTCAAGTCTTAGTCCTGTCCCGAGTGAATTTTTTCAACTTATTATAAATGTTTATATTATTATGATAAATATAAGTAATAAAAATGCAGTGAGAACCCCGTTTGGTTGTAAAGCGCTTAATGAAGTAATACCTACAAGTTGTTAAAGGTTTAATATAAGGTTTACCAATAACGAAATGTGTGGCCCACATTCGTTTGTGCAATAAGTCCCAAGTAAGATTAATGACCTCGCGTTGAAATCAATAACGAATCCAAAAAGCCTGAAATTATTATTTTTTAAACCAACACGCAATGCTCGTTTAGCCACCAATCGTGAAACTTTATCCACATTTTGGTCACGCGGATTTCTCCACATAGCCAATCATCTACATTATTTATCTAACTTTTCCGATGTATACAGGAAGGGAAACCCAACAACCTTCGGTATTACCGCACAAATTGGATTAAAAATGTACGTCATTTGTTCAGTAAGTTGTATAAAATGCACGGCTAGAGGTTATGGGGCCGAAACAAGTTAGGTCAACCGTGGCGGGCCTCGCAACTTATTTATCGAGTTGCTTGCATAACATCCGCCCTTTTTACGCGAGGCAAGGCCTGCTACGATCTTGATACATGCGACATGTGAAAGAGCAACCCGCCGTCTCGGTCTCCTACGTGTTCCATTCACTATCGAATACAAACTTGGACCCTACGTAACTATGTAACAAAAAAAAAATAATAGAAACGCAATGTAGTACTGGTAAACTAATAGAGGAAACTTCAAACTTAAATTTTGCTTACGTCGCATCAAAGATTCCCGTTGCACACAAAGGTAATAAACTTTCGCAATATTGGCATAGCTAGGTGCGTGATGCAAAAATGCAATGAAATTAAATATTGTATCACCTATCCACATAGCGGAAACACGTGTAATGGCTTTCCCGTCGTCGCCAACTATACGTATAATAGAATCCCTTTCAGCTATGACAACCGGATATAACATCTCTACTGAAGCATTCTTCTTACTATGTAAGTACCTCGGAGTTCTACTGAATACAATATGTACGAGTAAGTATACCGAAACCATCGACAATTCGCAACCCATAGTTTTTGGTTCGAAAGTCCGTTATTGGCTTATTCAAAACTTTTGGCTATTATAAGAAACTGATTTTAATATTTTTTTATTTTGGTTCAGTAGTTTGGATTTTACAACATTTCAAAGATACAGTTTTATGACGTCACGCGACGGTCTGCATACTGTTGGCGGTCATAGGAACAAAACAGTTTAGCGCATACTTGACCAAAATAAAAAATATTTAAATTAGTTTCTCAATATTGTCTAAAGATAAGATTAAGCCAATAACGGACTTTCGAACAAAAAACTTTGGGTTCCGAATTCGATACACATCTCAGTTCAGTCGTATGACAAGTGATAATGGGAGCGCGTAACGGTTATCATTGAGGCAATGGAAGAACTGTGACAAAGCAAAGAGACCCCGTCAGATGACGAGTGATCTCGACTAATGAGGTCGTCACGGGCCACTCACCTACTGTATTAGTCACAGGTATTTGGCCCTACCGCAGTCTACACAGTTCGTTGTCTCGGAACACGTAAAAGCAGGAAATAAATACACCTGCGCCGTCACGCACATCATTTGCCAGGTTTTTCCAATTCCGAAGGTGTTCGAGTTGAGATAAATCTAATGCCGTTACTAGGTCACTTACTAAGTTAGTAACCTACTGATATTCGCAATTGACAGTCAATACGTGCGGGGCCAATCAAGCTGCCGATTTCCTTAAGATTTAAGGTCCATTCTTGTAAGTGTATTTCCTGTAATAGAATTAGTATTGGTGCTGGGTGGGATAGCGTAAAATAGCCCAAGGCCGTACAATTTCTGAGTGGTTACTTCACCCATGTAGTGTAGTGTGGATAATAGTCGATGTAGAGAACACTAAGCTACATTTTCACTTGGAATAAGAATAAACCCAAGAAAATTTTATGAGAAACAACAAGAAGGAAGAACGATCGCGGCTAAATGATACCAACGAAATTCGGAAGGAGGTCAACGATATGCAACAGAAAGTTCAAGTGTAATCTCCATAGTAATTTAATTAAAATTGTAGTCATCGCCAAGTTAATGGTGGCATTTACGTCCGACAATAAAATAAGGACCGAACAATCAATTCCCAAAAATGCCATCGATGATAATCACTAAGACCTTGCGGCGAAGTTTAATTCAAGAGCAGCGAGAGTACATTCAAGGAAAGATGGCTTTTGCTAATTAGGGCTCCAATCAAGCTCGCCGCTTTATTAAAAACTTGTGATAATTTGGCTGCTATTCAAAAATTGCACGTAACTCTGGATACTAGAATATAAAATAGAGTAGCTTGGATGAAAGTTGGTTAAAACTGTCGCAACCGGGTAAGTTATTAGCACAATGACCTGGACAGAGCCCTTATTCACGAATGTTACACTTTCTATTTCTGATGTGAGTTTCTCATGAAACTGCTATTAAAGTCGTGTGTTTGACAATAAACAATCTCTGGAATTAGGCCCCTTATGTTATTCATCAGAGTATAAACATTTCAGCTCTATCTGGTTGATCGATGAGTTCATGCATCATTGCTTGTGTTTTGAATGACGCCACGGTTTTAGCCCTGGCTACCTAGTACCTACCTACCTACGTTTATCACGAGGTATAGACTGGTTGCTTGCTTTATATTTACCAGCAACGAACTGAAACATCAGGAAAATACTCAGAACGTTGGCGCTTCGGAGTTGTTTACTTAATTAAAGGAGTATTCGTTTAGTAGAAAATACGATTTTTCTAAAGCAGAAATGGCTTCTTCCAGAACACCGAGAAGGAAAAACTATATTCCGAAAACAGATGAATTTCTTCTATGGCGTAGACGTAGACACAGGCTATTATACCAAAACAAAGCACCAAATGAAAGTTCATTCTATAGCTTCCACAGCAATTACTGTTTGTTTTTTAGAAAGCAGATAAAAGGAAACTGTACAAATAATCTAAGAACTTCTGGGAAAGAAAATCAATTTTCTTTCAACTTAAGAGAAGATCGCTTTTCAATTATGACGAAGCTCTAGAAAATGTTGTCATAGTTACCTCTTGTTCACGTAGCTGTTCTTACGAGCTGTTTCCAGCTCATTGTCAGTTGACGGGAACAATAGATCGAATAACAAAACAGTCGTTAAACACACAACTCTATCTCAAAGTTTTAACTGTCGCCTCACCTGCAACTTGTGTTGCAATACTAACGACAGATACTAGAGGCAGTTCCGTACCGTTCAACGCGTATACACAACAGAGGCAGTAAATTTCGAGATAGTAAGAAAACTTTACGACGTGATCATACTTAGAAACTTCCTCTTGCAGACAATATTATGTATTAAAAATTTACGTTTTCTGCAGTGAACGTTCATCTTATGTTTACGATAAACACGGGATTAAGATAAACGAGAGCGGCAATACGGTTTTCTTTATGAGAAACATCCCTGCTACATATCAGTACAAACAATGCTACTGCGTATTTAATGGTCCAAGATAAGAAATTATTAGATTACTGACAGTATCAGATCAAGAATAATCTTTAAACTCCTCAAAGTGAAGCACAAGATAGTAGTACGAAGCTCAGCGACCGGAACACGGATACAATAGCTTCAAAGAGCGACGAGAGATTTGATACAAGATGAAGGCATCCGGCGCGACGGCGCCTTGATTACATGTCTTGCAGTTCGCAGACACCGGAGTTGACCGGAGATTAGGGACGATTAGTTCCCGAATACCTTGGGGCGCCACTGTCTACGCCAAGAAAGGTGACCTAAACTCTAATTTTTAATTCGAGTCCACGGAATGACAGTTGCTAGTATGGAACTGACAGATAAAGCCTTTGTAACAACTGTCATTCCGTGGACTCGAATTAAAAATTAGAGTTTAAGTACGGATTAGGTAGTTCGAACTTAACAGAACGTTGAGACGTTTTGTTTAAAGCGGTGGCCCACAGTGCTAGCGAGATTACTGGGACCATTCCATTTTGCCCCACCAGAGATGCCCCACTGGTGGGGCAAAATGGAATCGCACAAAAAATAATTCCATTTTGCCCCACTGGCCACCCCACTGAGTGGCTGGTGGGGCAAAATGGAATTTAAATTCCATTTTGCCCCACCAGCTTTTTATTGACAAGATTATTATTGGCGAGGCTGACTCATTACAATGATGCAGTTACTGTAGCCTAGCCTAATTTTATAATAAATCGGCATAAAATTATATAAATTTTATAAAATTTGTTAACTTGACTAATTCGTTTATTTGTTTTAAAAAAATAACTTTGGTATATTATTATGGCATCTAACATTACAACATTGTTAAAATAGTACAACATAACTCAAAGACCGCTTATAATTCTGAATAATCATTTCTATAAAATATGTGTCATTTATGAATAAATATACATAGATTTGTCATTTTAAAATCTTTACAAAACATTAAAATTAAACAATTAATTCAAGTTATTGCTTTCTTGATTTAAATAAAATATCACAAAAAATACCAAAATAAACGTTTGCTTGTTCCCATTGTTGTCCATGGCTTAATCAGTCTTTTATAATACGAAATATACAGATATGCAAATAGTACAGTCACCCGTAAGGTCTTAAAAGATACAATAAAAGTATTCAAATTGAGGTTTAAATGTTAAAAACTATACTAATTCAGAATGGTCTTGCGACTGAAAAGAAGTTTGTAATGGAGATAATATGACAATTAATTGAGATATTAACCTGAGTGAAATCTCGTCAGTAATACACGCTAGCACTCTACTTGTTTACAATACGGGCGACTTTACAACCAAATTGTACTCTGACTTGAAGTCGTGGTACCAAGGTAACTCATTTATTTTTTAAACATTTTGTTTGGTCTTTGGTTGATAATGATAAAAGAAACTCGTTACAGCTTGTGTCTGGCGGTTTTATTTTGTAGGTATTTTCAAACATGACTATAAAATAAAATTTAATGAGATTTTTAAATGGAAAGTGGTTTCTTTTGCGCGATCTCATATAAATTAAATAAGATTTTTATTTTATAGTCATGTTTGAAAATACCTACAAAATAAAACCGCCAGACACAAGACAGACCAATCAGAATCTTGAGCTGTCTTTGACGGCGGACTTTGTCAAGTACTTACTTACTTACTCCGATGGCTCAGCGACCCGAAGTGGGTCTTGGCCTCAGACACAAGAAGTCGCCACTGGTCTCGGTCCTTCGCGGTCTCCTTCAAGTACTTACAAGTAAAAAATATATAAATACAACAAATAAAAGCTAGAAATTGTTTATAAAAAAATAGGCACACTTCTCCTATTATGCACTCCCAAATTGACGAATCATTTTTGTAATTTTTTTTTGGCAATTATGGTGCCCAGCACGAAGAAGTTTTTCTTTAGCTTTAGAATTCTTTAAAAAAAACTAATGCACTGCCTGTACCACTTGAACACGAAGCGATTATTTTCACTCAAAAAAACCTAGTCAACGGTTGTAAGCAAACTGATAAGAATCCAGGTAGAAAACTACAACGCGCACCGGGTCCTTTGAATTACTAGAACAATAGACAGCGCGGCACCAAATAACCAATCAAAAAGTAGCATACCCAAAATGGCATCATGGGCCTCGACCTTGGACGGGTAAAAGGCTCTTTTTCAATTTTTTTGTATTTTATGCAGTAAATTTTACACAAGCAAAGGAACATCAAAGTAGTCGCTGTCGAAATGTACTCTGACTTTGAAGACGCGGCTGTAATAGATACCAATTGGAGGCTATTAGTTCTTAGCCACAGTTTTGTTTTACCACAATTTTGTGTTCATTTATTTATTTATTAAATTAGGAAAGCCAACAGAATCCTTAATAAACATTAAAATTATAATTAGGTACATACATACATTCATACAAAATTGTGATTTAGGTATTTTTTGTGATATTTAATTTAAATCAAGAAAGCAATAACTTGAATTAATTGTTTAATTTTAATGTTTTGTAAAGATTTTAAAATGACAAATCTATGTATATTTATTCATAAATGACACATATTTTATAGAAATGATTATTCAGAATTATAAGCAGTCTTTGTGTTATGTTGTACTATTTTAACAATGTTGTAATGTTAGATGCCATAATAATATACCAAAGTTATTTTTTTAAAACAAATAAATGAATTAGTAAATTAACAAATAAATTTTATTTATGCCTATTTATTATAAAATTAGGCTAGGCTACAGTGACTGCATCATTGTAATGAGTCAGCCTCGCCAATAATAATCTTGTCTATAAAAAGCTGGTGGGGCAAAATGGAATTTAAATTCCATTTTGCCCCACCAGCCACTCAGTGGGGTGGCCAGTGGGGCAAAATGGAATAATTTTTCGTGCGATTCCATTTTGCCCCACCAGTGGGGCATCTCTGGTGGGGCAAAATGGAATGGTCCGATTACTGCAGGATACGTCATCAAGGCGCCATTTCGTTAATACAACCGTCCGATCTTTGTTTAGTAAACACACTCCATGTCCGTCATGTGCGCACAATGTTTATAAGGAACGAGCTACGGTATTCTGACGGTACCTACTACAAACGTAGAGAGTTATTCTAAGACACAGGTCACGAGACCAACAAGGTGAAAACACAATGATCTTGACCAACACCAGAATCGATTTCATGTACCCAAATGACATACGGATTTGAAAATATTGTTGAAAATGTTCCAAAAAATTGTGACAAGCTTAGTTATTTAGGGTAGGGAACCCCAAATCTGAAAACACATGGGGGCGTTTGGAGTGGCTGCACTTCTGGACTACGACTTGCCTCTACTTTTTGGGACAACTGTATTGTGTAGTTATGAGACGTATTAGTGAATTCGATGATATTTTAAGTAAATTAAGATTCTGACAAAACCTTACAGTATATCAGAAGATCGTCGGACCCACGCCGGCGACGACGGCAGAGGCGGCAAAGCCACGAAACTGGAAAAATATCAACTTTTTTACGAAACTAAGACAAGATAGGAGCATACAATACAATATCTAATACTGATGGCAAGCCACATCATCAGAATGTTCCCATATTTTCCTCACCGTAGCGGGCTAAAATATTCGCTGCTTTTTAATATCATACGTGTCGTATACATGGAATTTCAGTGCGAGCGACGGCCTAGTTCGCGGGGATGAGATTTCCTTGGAAACCGAAATATAGTGACGCAAATTGGATTTGACTGCGAGGCGTGTAACATAATAAATATTCACGTGACAAGTGGCAGAGTGAATACACCTTAGTCTGCGCGAGCGATAGATACGTGATACTGTACTGATAACCAACAGTCACACATCTACTCCGTTTCATAATGAGGCTGCCAAATACAACAATAGCTACTCTGGGGATTATTTCAAACACTTTTTCGACTTTGCGAATTCGATCTCGTGTAAAAGGCGCGGGCTTTCTGGCTTGAAGACTGATCTGAGCACCAATTGACTTACAATAGAGAACGCTCAAGTCAAGACTGAAAAGTGAAGAGACCAAGTTGAAAAGCGGGCCCTGGCGAACGACCAAGAAATACCGCTCCGTCAAAGATGTTTGTTTATTCATCAAACCACATCCACAACTCCTAAAAGGAACAAGTGTTATACACCGATTCGTTTTAGTCGACATAAGCCAAGTTTATTTTCTTATGTTATTTAGTCTCATGTAAAATTGTAATGCGGAACCTCAGTCTTAAAACAATAGCAGTGAATAGTTTGTGTAAACAAACACTCAGAGTTATCTTGGCAGGTTTACATAAATAGTATGTGCTTACGTGCTAGAAAACAGACCTAGATGCAGACATGTTGTCATGAAACTTGAAATTAAAAAGGTAGCGAATACATTCCATTTTAACTTTATCATGATTTGATCCATGACATGATGTATTCTGATCAGCCCCTCTACCCTTGACGCATTTTTCCAATACGGCCGCAATATGGCGCAATTTACAAAATTTTATACAAATTAAGACGCATTTTGTGTTTTTATTGAATAAAACAGCCTTACCTTTGAATACATATTACAAAGTATTTAAAATCAAAGCATTACTAAACTTTTTCAATTTGAATGCAATAGCGTCAAGGGTAACCCCCCTGGTTTTACAAAGTAAAGAAGTCTACTCACTCGATTTCTGTACTCCAAATGTGGTCGTCGTCATCGTCCATCTGTGCGTGAATTAATATTCTCACAACTGGATTACAATGAGGACCAACTTTTGTTGACTAATCCAGAAAGTTCTGCGCAAAAACGAACAAAAATGTATAACGGAAACGTACTACATTACGGTGGAGATCTCTTGGTTCATTAATCTCTGAAACAAGATGGGCCTGTCTTCCAAGCCAGACGCTACCTGGGGCCAAAAGTCGATATACAGGGTGGCCCAAGCATAGACTTCAAGCGAAAAAATCTAGATACCTGAAACCAAGGGCTAACCGAATCACCCCCAAGAAAAAAAGTTAAGAAATAAAAACCAAATGTAGGTAAATTAAAAAAAAAATCCTTAAAAGCCTCATAACTTCTAAACGACAAAAATGGCTGAACATACACGAGGGTGATTAGGGTAGCCCTTGGTGTCAGGTATCTAGATTTTCTCGCTTGACGTCTATGTTTGGGCCACCCTGTATAATGTCTTTTCAGACACAAATTAAAATTAATCAAGCCCGCTTGAACGTAGATATTATACCTATCATGAAAGTAATCGACGCATAAATCAAACCGCCAAATGATAACGTTACGATGATATCGAAATGTGCACAAGATCGGGCAGTAAGACAGCATAAACAAAGTTGTGGCCTTGAGATTTGTTTGGATAACATAAGAGTGAAGTACTTTAGCGAAACGAAGGCTTGTACAGTAAATGTACAAAAGACCTACATAACATACGTGAAAAACTCCACTTAGTGATGTGTCACAGAAACCCTAAGTTTCTAGGTAATTTCCGCACATTTCTAGAGACACGGGACGTGCTTACAATGTAGTGGAAAACGTCTGATGAAAACGAAACACAAAATGAAAGAGCAATTGTAAAGAAATCCTCACCTTGATGAAAATAAAACACTCAAACACTTAAAGAGACCATTGAAGAAGAATCAATTATAAAATTTAGGTTACGATGTTTGCATCACTCGTGAAAACGTCTTATTATTGTAGCCTACTATGCGACTGTTGAATTTTATCGAAGCTGTAATTTATCAACGATATTATAATAATAATATATTTCGTGATAACAGCTGCGTTGCCAATTAAGTTATCTTTTATCATCGTTTTGTATTAGAGAGATATAAAAATTTGCCGTTAGCCTCTATATTTTTACTTGAGTGCTTCAGGTTTCTTGATTTAAGACCATCAACAGATCGTCTACCTGAATTCCACCGCAAGTACATACCTTTGTTCCAGATAGTATCAGAGAAGCTACTAGAACATTGTGCCCCCGTATAAACAACTGGCAATCATTTAGACGTGTGCATCTGTGCAATGGACGGCCTAAGTGTTGCATCGGAAGAGCCTCGTCGGATGCGGGCGTTCTGCACATCGTCATCTTGAGAGGTGTCCGAAGAGCGTGCGGCGCTCCAAACATTTACTCGCGAAAAGGTACAACAGAAGTACAGGACCCGTGTTTTTGTTGAGAACACGGGTCTGTCTATGTAAGTCTGCTATGGGCAACCAGTGGCAACCACCGATGCGATGGCATGACAAAGTTAAGTCTAAGTACTCTTACCGAGAGGAATCGTGAGGTATCATGAAGCACGCAACATCAGCCTGTGATCGGTTTTACTTGTAGACTACGACAAAGAAGAAGGCCAAGGAGCTGTAAGAGGAGGAGCTCTAAATGCACCCAAACGAAATAATCACCGAAGCCGTGCAATATCGGAAACTGGTGGTGCTTGCACGAGGATCACGAAAACCGCACGGTCAAGAGTGAACTGAAGAATTAAAATGACTAATCCGCATCGCGAGATAGAATTCAATGGAAAAGTCTGCTCTCTGCCACCTAAAAGCGATGGTCACTCACGATGGATGGAGGTAGAAAAAATGTAAAAGACCTTCTGTTCTAAGTTTATATTCATCTTGTGCATTTATTCAATTGAGCATCCATCCAGCCTCTAATGCATCCGAATTAATGACGCACAAACTGCAATTTCGTATCGTGCACACTTAAAGCTCTCTACGGGGGGCACTTTTATTGAACAGTTAAGGAGGGTTAGTACTTAAACGTACCGCACAGTTTTTGTGGTTCATGACAGAAAATATTAGTATTATGACCATTAAATAATTACACAAGTTTTTGAAGAGTTGTATTACACCCCATAACAATTGATTTTGGCATATAATTGATAGCAAGCTAGAAAAAAATATCTAAAGTTTCTAAAAAACGCGTAAAACTGCTCTTAAAGTTTGTGTCGTTGACGAATCCACAGATAATTTTGGTAGTTGAATATTTATCCTGTAAGTTATGAGTATATATAGAATGGTGTGAACCTTGTATTTTTGCAAAAAACAAAAGGTATTTGGAGCATTAATTCGTCAAACATAACCAAATTTTGCGTGCGATTTCTCCATACGAATTAGTATGGAGTACGGAATTGTATTCACGCAAGCGTCGACCCCGTCTCGGAGTTCAGATCGCTGCGTGCCATCGAGGAGAGAGCACGTCGCTCGGCTCCATGAGGCCCCGATGTGTAGGAATATAGCTCGCACCACGAAAAAAGACCGATGAGTTAAAGCATTTTGGTTCTTAATACAATGAATTTAAGATTCCACCGAGAGACTTGATTGTTGGCGCGACCTCGCCCCACTGTAGTGTGGGGACAAATTGTATCAAAAGTGGACTAATAAATGAAGGACTGCCGGCACGTAGGTTTACATACTATGTAAGGTTCAACGTAAGCTGGTTTGCTTGCGCGCGGGATTCGATTTTCAAAAATGGAATGCTGTCGCTTGACTCAAGAGTTGCTTCGTGGTATAGTTATTGCAATGCGCGAAGGCGTGTTCATAAGTAAATGAAAAAATGCAGACTCGTAGGACTAACTGGTCCACGCGTTTTCGTGAACTACTACACATCAAAGTTGCAAACTGATTTTTCTACGCAAGTAAAGGAGGGTAATTAATGTCACGTAATGTTCTTCGCGTGTATGTATGGAAGTATTAATTACGAAGTATTTTTTTTATGACCGTGTCGAAAGAAAATAATCGGCAAGATTTAGGGCCGAAACGCGGTAGAACGTTTTTTTTTATTGAACGAGCGAGCGAAGCGAGCGAAGTTCTCCGAGTCTACTGGAACAATCCAGCGTTTGTATGTTTGTATGTATGTATGTATGAATGTTCGTTCGACGATAACTTGAGTTAATTTAGTCGGATCGGCATTGAATTTTGTAGACAGGTAAATGACCGGTGTGAAGTTAGCTGACAAAACTTGGCTGACAATATAATTATAATACTGCTAAATAAGATTGTATTTTTTTTAATGCATTTTTCAGGCCTTCTAAGTATCCTGAAAGCCTGTAACTGTTAAAAATATTGTTCGAACCGGAATCAAATAGTATTTTTTTTTTATATGACTGTTCTTAGTTCAACCTTTTTTAGGCGAACCGATCAAGATTCCAGGCTAGATTCGTTTTTTACCATTCTAGACGCTATCCTTTTCGTTAGCACATACTATAAGCTATCCAACAACACCAAAATCAAGCTTGTCCATTCAGAAGTACTCAAAAAAGTTATCTGACAAAAATAATTTCTCGATTTTACCAACTATTTTCAGTTTGGTCACAATTAATAGCCGCCAGAGGTTTTTACCACTCTAGACGCTACTGTTTTCTTTAGCACATACTATAAGCTATCCAACAACACCAAAATCAGGCTTGGATTTCATTCAGAAGTATCCAAAAAAGTTATCTGACAAAAATAATTACACTATTTTTCCAAAACTATTTTCAGTTCTTTCAAAATTAAAAGCCACCAGAGTTTTTTGCCACTCTAGACGCTATGGTTTCCTTTAGCAAATACTAAAAGCTATCCAACAACACCAAAATCAGACTTGGATTCCATTCAGAAGTACCCAAAAAAGTTAGCTGACAAATATAATTTTACGATTTTTCCAACTATTTTCAGTTTAGTCATAATTAAAAGCCGCCAGAGTTTTTAAAAAAGTTAGCTGACAAATATAATTTTACTATTTTTCCAATTATGTTCAGTTTAGTCATAATTAAAAGCCGCCAGAGTTTATTGCCACTCTAGACGCTATGATTTCCTTTAGCACATACTATAAGATATACAACAACACCAAAATCAGGCTTGGATTCCATTCAGAAGTACCCAAAAAATGTATTGTCAAAAATAATTTCACAATTTTACCAACTATTTTCAGTTTGGTCAAAATTAATAGCCGCCAGAGGTTTTTACCACTCTAGACGCTGCTGTTTTCTTTAGCACATACTATAAGCTATCCAACAACACCAAAATCAGGCTTGGATTTCATTCAGAAGTATCCAAAAAAGTTAGCTGACAAAAATAATTACACTATTTTTCCAAAACTATTTTCAGTTCTTTCAAAATTAAAAGCCACCAGAGGATTTTACCACTCCAGACGCTATGGTTTCCTTTAGCAAATACTAAAAGCTATCCAACAACACCAAAATCAGACTTGGATTTCATTCAGAAATACCCAAAAAAGTTAGCTGACAAATATAATTTTACGATTTTTCCAACTATTTTCAGTTTAGTCACAATTAAAAGCCGCCAGAGTTTATTGCCACTCTAGACGCTATGATTTCCTTTAGCACATACTATAAGCTATACAACAACACCAAAATCAGGCTTGGATTCCATTCAGAAGTACCCAAAAAATTTAGCTGACAAATATAATTTTACGATTTTTCCAACTATTTTCAGTTTAGTCATAATTAAAAGCCGCCAGAGTTTTTAAAAAAGTTAGCTGACAAATATAATTTTACTATTTTTCCAATTATGTTCAGTTTAGTCATAATTAAAAGCCGCCAGAGTTTATTGCCACTCTAGACGCTATAATTTCCTTTAGCACATACTATAAGATATACAACAACACCAAAATCAGGCTTGGATTCCATTCAGAAGTACCCAAAAAATGTATTGTCAAAAATAATTTCACAATTTTACCAACTATTTTCAGTTTGGTCAAAATTAATAGCCGCCAGAGGTTTTTACCACTCTAGACGCTGCTGTTTTCTTTAGCACATACTATAAGCTATCCAACAACACCAAAATCAGGCTTGGATTTCATTCAGAAGTATCCAAAAAAGTTAGCTGACAAAAATAATTACACTATTTTTCCAAAACTATTTTCAGTTCTTTCAAAATTAAAAGCCACCAGAGGATTTTACCACTCCAGACGCTATGGTTTCCTTTAGCAAATACTAAAAGCTATCCAACAACACCAAAATCAGACTTGGATTTCATTCAGAAATACCCAAAAAAGTTAGCTGACAAATATAATTTTACGATTTTTCCAACTATTTTCAGTTTAGTCACAATTAAAAGCCGCCAGAGTTTATTGCCACTCTAGACGCTATGATTTCCTTTAGCACATACTATAAGCTATACAACAACACCAAAATCAGGCTTGGATTCCATTCAGAAGTACCCAAAAAATTTAATGTCAAAAATAATTTCACAATTTTACCAACTATTTTCAGTTTGGTCAAAATTAAAAGCCGTCAGAGTTTTTGCAACTCTAGACACAATTCTGAATGGAATCCAAGCCTGATTTTGGTGTTG
This sequence comes from Zelleria hepariella, assembly GCA_949319315.1. NCBI lineage: Eukaryota > Metazoa > Arthropoda > Insecta > Lepidoptera > Yponomeutidae > Zelleria > Zelleria hepariella. The sequence goes on along the minus strand of OX439391.1, from coordinate 6,622,608 downwards.
TTGGATAGCTTATAGTATGTGCTAAAGAAAACCATAGCGTCTAGAGTGGTAAAAAACTCTGGCGGCTTTTAATTTTGACCAAACTGAAAATAGTTGAAAAAACCGTGAAATTATTTTTGTCAGCTAATTTTTTTGAGTACTTCTGAATGGAATCCAAGCCTGAGTTTGGTGTTGTTGGACAGATTGTAGTATGTGCTAAAGAAAATCATAGCGTCAAGAGTGGTAAAAAACTAATCTTGCCTGGTATCTTAATCGGTTTGCATAAAATTAAGATTGAACTGAGAACATATTTAAGAAAAACTATTTGATTCCGGCTCGAACTTGACCGTTTTGATCTGAGCAATCATTTTTTACAGTTACTGACTTTCAGGATACTTACAAGGCCTGAAAAATGCATTTAAAAAATTACCATCTTAATTTAGCAGTATTATAATTATTATTGTCAGCCAAGTTTTGTCAGCTAACTTCACACCGGTAGGTAAATGAGGCAAAGAGAATTTTTAAGTGTGAACATGAGCCAAATCGATCGAGGGGTTGCTGAGATATGGGGTCGCGAGTTCATAGTTCGGGGCGAACAACTAGTTATTTTTGTTTCTTTCATCAGGTAGAGGTAGAGCTTAGGCTTATCTAGCATTAGCCATTTAGGAGATATGGGCAGTTAAAGTTTTGATACTTGAATCGGGTAGATTTTGTCGAGTCCTTTTCTTAGGGTATGTACCATGAACGAACATGGGTTTAGCATTAGCCGTTTAGGAGATATGGGTTATTCATAGAATTGGTAACCGGAATACAGTGGCTACGTCTGGCACAGGATCGTGAGAGGTGGAGGTGGTTCATAATTCCCATAATTTCCAGAACGTGAAAAACATAACCCTCCTTTGGACAGTCGGGTAAACAACGTGCGCAAATGCTAGTTTGAAATAAAAAGTACATTTTCGATTCTTCAATTTTACATCACTATTCGCGCAGTCGACCGTGCAAGAGTGTGCGTGAGCGGTCGGCCGCGCGTCGATTGCTGTGTGCGTGCGAATTCGAGAAAGGTGCCGGCAAGACAGGGCCCTTAACGTCGTGTTTATACAGGTGGCCGTTTGAGATGGGGCAGGTGATTAAGCACCTAAGACGGTTTTATAAGAACGTCCAAGAGTTTTGAAGACATTTGCCGTATTTAACAAGACTAGAGTAGCAGGCAAAAAAAGTTGCCGTGTTGATTTTGTCTTACGTACTAAACTTTTATCTCAGGATCAAATCAAAAGTCACGATGACCAACCAAGGTTTGATTGGTAATTTTCATATTTAGAGCACAATTTTTTCCCGTAAGAAACAGTCCGTAGAAAATTGGGGCAAATTATGTTTCTCCACTAAAATATGGAGTCCTTATTAATATTATTTATCGTGACCTTGCAAACGCCTCGAAGCACAGTAGCCTCTCGATTGATATGTCGCCACAGGCCACCCAAACGCGCGAAATTTTTAAAAGCGAGATCGAGGTCGAGCCAAATCTCACGACATCTCACCAAGGGGAGGAGGGCTCGAAAAATCGCCAAAATCACCTCACGTAGTTAACAGGTAAGTTCTAAAGTAATTGTACATTTCAGATGGCGCTGACGAGCTGTCACGGAAAATATTTTGTATTGTTTCAGGTTAAAATGAATTATCTTATCCCGGTTCTTTGCGGACCAAACAAGTTATCGGTGTCACTAAACAGAAACACAGCCGAGGAGGGGGCTCGTCTCGACGTTATCAATTCATGTCACAGATCTGTCCCCTTATCTGGACACCCTGTGTTAGTTTAGTGCGCAATATACTCTGCTATCTACGACACAATAGATCGTCTTTCCACGAACCACGGAGGCTTCAAGTTTTCCTTTATTTAGTCAGAAATTCCAGGAACATATCTGCTTTCACCGCGAGGGAAAGTACAGAGGTAGATGCTACTGATTATGTGTCAATACGTGGAGGCAGACGAAGATTGCATAATAAAATCACCTTACATTATTCAATTAATCTCCTTTGGCAACATAGCTTGCAAATTTGTAAGCGAGGACGTTATTCTTGGGCAAGGTGGTAAATAAATACTTCAAACATAATTTAGGCAAGTTGCGACTGCGACTCATGAAAAACTCGACGACCCTATTTTTCTTTCCATGAAGGTGATAAGCAGATGAGAAAAGTCAGTAGCCCTGTAGGAGAAAGGACTGCGATAAACAGTAGATACTGACTTATTATGATGACTAAGAATTGATTGACGGATCGACCGAAGCAGCTCACGACTTGTGTACAGAACAACTGGGGCCTTCACCGACTTGATGGTATCACGATTTCACCACAATAAGGTGCTATTACAATGATATCAATAGTTTTAGCTGTTTGCCGGACCAACAAACGTCGGGGCGTGAAATGGATTCACGCGCTGGTTCTAATGGTGGCATAATGTGGACGATGAGTTGAGGAGGCTGTGTTGTGTGCCGCTGGCGCGTGACCAGGGGACAATGGACGCGACGTCCAATAGTCACGAACTGGACAATCGTTCGTCAAAAAGTCTGCCAGTATATTGACACTTTTGTCCCTTTATTGGAAGCTGTTCGAAATGCGCTAAGGACCGTGATTTGCTTTTGGGCCAAAGAGCTGTATGACGGGATGTAGAAGAGAGAGAAATAATTCAACCGCAATAAGGTTGAATTTGATATCTCTCGTTTCTTTCACGCAAGGTAGGGAAATGCGGTCGAATTGTTGTGTAGTGTTGGGTTTTACCAAGGGGCCAATGTACTGAAACCTGTATCCTTACTCATTTGTTACACAATAGCCTGTCAGCAAGTGGACTGTTTTGTTATTTTATTCAATGCCTTTTGAAAGCTAAGGATCGCCATCGTGATTTGCCAAGTTCGCTTTTTGGCCAAGACTTATTAATCAAACGGTTCAACGGGTTTGTTCACTCCCTTTATTTCCAAATTATTTAAACACACTATATTTCATTGCACGTCAACTTTATAATGAACAAAACAATCGGTGGCTTTATCGCTGAAAGCGCACACAATACCATAAGTTACAAACTTTTAAACACGCGACTGATTTTGATCTTTTAATTCTAAATAACACAAATAAAATACTTTTAAATAATGTTCACATGCTACGAATAAATTAATCTTTCAAACTGCATGCGTCAGCAGAGTTCAAGAAAATAAACTCCGATAAGAATGAAGATCTAAAACTAGTCCCAACATTCATAAAAGTAGCGTAAAAAGAAAAGAAAAACCCGAATTAAGTACAGCTTATACCTACCAGCTTTATAGCTTATTTACTACTAAGTAAATAGAAACGTTTTGGATCAATATCAGTATCGCAATGTAATATGATGAACAATACAACAATATCACAATCAATACCAACAAGCCGGCTCTACATAGATAGGTGGTATTACTTAGAAACCGCAACACAAGAGGATTACAATACTAGCGCAGAGTATCCAACTATCTGCATACGATATACTTCACTACCTAACTGTTTAGCTAACCGAAGCTTTGCCAGATTGCTACCGAACTTCCTCTGGCTCACTAGCTTACAAACAACAGATGAAAGATTAATTAAAATCCTAACTTAATATTCCAACCTGTCAGTTGTATGATGTAGTAAGTCTACTGCCGTCGATGAAGAGGGCATTTATAAAGGCGCCGGGGGCCGGCGTAAGGCTAGTTTCGAGTTGCATATTTAAAGAGGTGAATCGCCACAACCACAGGTGAACAATGTACCGTGTACATGACAAGGAACAGTATATATCGGCCAAGGACAGCATTGATCCAACGTGCACACAGCGGAGTCGCGGCGACCGGCGAGCCACACAACTACACCCTCCACATCCGACAGCCATACCGGTCGACAGTGACGTGTATGAATTACAGAGAGGCGAAAGTGGGTCGGACTATGCACAATATTCCATTTCACTGTCCCGACTTCATTCAACTGCTAAATGGCTGCCATCCGCAGAACAATTCCATTTCAACAGCTTTCGGCTTTGGCCGTTTCAGGGTTCGAAATGTACACTTTTTTATTCATTCTTCCAAATTCTCCTGTGTTAAAGCAACTTGAATAGGCGCTAAATCACAAAGACAGCGAGGATTTTACGACATAACTGCCCATAATTTAACGTCATAAAGGGCTCCTCTAAAGTCCTCTATGCCCAGTACTCGAATTAATTTGAGGCGGAGTGGAGGCACAAGATTTAATTAAATTACCTTATAAGCCGCGGTAAACAAGTTAAGTTTGGAGGCTGTAGCCTGCTCGGGAGAAGATAAGGAGTTAAATGTAGGTGGAGTACACACAGCTGAGGTGCTACCAGTGCTGGAGCGCACTGCTAATATTTACTTGCATTTTTGTGACCTAATGCCATGGGCACTTTAAAACTTTGGCCAAGTTTCCAAGGCTACGCACTCGGATGCCTGAAGCCGAAGCTGTCTGACAAGACAAGTAATATAATAGAACGTACCGCACTGCATCAGCAATCGCGATAGTCTGTTACCGTTCAGACTAATTAAATAAGATAACTGATTAAATATTTTGCTGACGTGTCGCGTCACAAGATCACCTTGATACGACGGCGGCGGCGACGGTGATGTAACACCCTAACACCATACATAAAACACCATTAATCACGCCCATATAAGGCATTATGCAAGTAACGTATTGGTACAACGCGCAACCAAGGAACAAACTAAGCGTGACAGAGATTCCAAGATGTTACCGCGCACAACACTGGTACAGTCGGCCACAGTCTCAGATACCCCTTTTTGTTGGATTGCCATGGGATATCTGAGACTGTGGCCGACCGTACATGTGCAAGAAACACTACCGCGTTAGGCTGTAGAAAACGCCACGCAGGGTAGAATAGAACGGGTTGGCTACTAATTCAGAATCCATTCGAACAAATTGTCCGCCGGAGAGCCGAGGCGGGGGCAAATTGGATTCCCGACAGTGGAGCGAGATTCAGTCCCGCCGACAGTTCAGCTGAACGCTTCTCTGTACACTTTAAAAATACATTTCGCTTCAGATTGAATCAAGAGCCGACGCAACTGTCTGTTTATCGTGACAATATTTGGATCCCATCTTCTGCTCTCCGCTATCTCGGTCATGGCGAGGAAACTTATTATCTGACACGCGTGATATGGACATGACAAGTTCGCTTTCTTCATTTGTCTCCTTATGTTTGTTTTCAGGGAGGTTGCGTGTTGCGGTGTCTTGTTGGAACAGACAGGAGACACAAACCAACAATGCTCTGCACGGGCACGGACCATGCGGAGTATTGGAGACTGCTTCACTACCGAGACTTTCCCGGTTTCAACCAGACGGGACGGAAGATTTCAGGTTCCGATCCTGGTAGGTTTTTAGGAAACTTAATGAGAAAATCAAAACCAAAGGAATCAAACTCTACAGTGGACTTTACGTAACAAACGCAGAGTCAATGAATTGATGAGTTTTAGCAATTAGAAACAGAATTGAAAGGAGGAAAACCGGCGGCGATTGCTGATATCATCAGTATCAGGAAAAGGGAGGAGCTTTTCTCCCGACGGCGCATCGGCACGCGTTACACGCGATTTGGCACTTGGTTGCGGATTCCTTCAGTGACAATAAAACTTTAGTGTCAATCTTATCATCTGTCGCGACGCTGTCATCGCACATTGACGATCAGGGCGGCGACGATCTTCAAGCGATATCGCACCCTCGTTGCGAGGAAATAAATTATATTATAGAGCTTTGCTGCTGTTTTTCTTTTATGGGATGAAAAAGTAACGACGCCCGCTCTTTGTATTACTTTTAACCTTGTCGGCGAGAAATGCAATTTTCTAGGGCATTCTGAGAACCATCTCGGCGGGAGCTGTATTTTCTTATATATATAATAAATAAGAGAAAAAAAGTCGCTGTCGCGCCAATTACTAGTAGACGGGGAGCGTGATTGATGTTGAAATTAGTAAACTCCAGCGTTCCGTTCTGCAGCGCCTTTTGCTCAATTACCGCACTTCACGGAGCGGACGGACGTTTATTGATTTTGCGAACTACGACAACTTGACGACTAGAAAAAGGGTCTGCAGGCCTGCCTGCCAGAAAAACGTACAGCTGTAGATCAGAGACATGAGCAAAATCATAACGCGCATACCAAATTTCATGAAGATCCGACAAAATTTACTCAACTCAACTGGAGCGGCTGATTTTTTTTTATAAATGAGGCAAAGATAATTTTTGAGTTCGAACATGAGCCAAATCGGTCGAGGAGTTGCTGAGATATGGGGTAGCGAGTTCACAGTTCGGGCCTAAAATTAAATGGCAGCGGTTGCGTTGAATTAAATTTTCGTTCGTCGACGCGGACGTAATGCAGGATGGAATTTCGGTGGAGCGATGACTTGCCAAAATTGAGTTAGCATGTAACCAATGAGTAAGGCGCGAAATAACAACATTTTTACATCCACTCTCAACCAAAATGCCAATTCCGTGCGTAAACTGTGTTAGATAAACTCTCAAACCACACCGGTATAATAAAAACAAAGTAAGTACTTTTTTAATATTTACATTTGATATGACGTGTCTCATAAATAGTGCTAAACTAAAGCTATGGAGGAAAAGTAGAGTACCTAAACGAAACACAAACTATCACAAAATATGAGAGTTACTCAACTCAATATTACGCACGCACACGCAAAACGCTACGAGACTCGCAAATACCGAGGATTACGGTAGCCTGTCAAGAACACGTGCCATATGTACAACTTCCATATTCATTACACTTACACTAAGGGTAGAACACGATACCGCTAAAGCCATATAAACAGCCTAAAGCTTCAGCATGTGAGTGCACTCATGCAAGGAGAATCAAGTTAAAACTCCGCCTGCGAAAAAGTGATTAGCAAAATCATAAGTGTGTGACTTACTGCCATTGGAAGGGGCCTGTGATGCCTTCCCTCAACCGGTCTTTGAGCGAGCGTTGCCTGGAAGGGCCAGGTCCTGGCGGCAGCATACCGGCGCCGGGTGGCGGCGGCGGCACGGCGGGCGGCGGCGCACGCGCCGGCGACGACATCGCGAGCCCACTAATAGCCCCCCACAGACACTAACATCACTCCACTGCGCCAACGGCGACCACCACTAAAAACGCGCGCTGCAACACAACAGATACAACCATGCCACGTAAATTATAAGACAAAGCAAGCGAGGGCAACGCAACTGCGTGAGGGTGCCTCGGCAAACGAAATAAAGTAGCGGGGGATAGTGTAGCAAAGAGCAAGTAGGTAAATAAACATATTGCTTGTAAAAGAAGTGAAGGCGTATTGCGATAGTATCAGAAAATACACGGCTAACATAATCTAGAATATCCATCAAAAACGGCGTAAGAAGCGTAAACAAAGTTTAAGTTCCTGCGTAGGTAACTAGTTCAATTAAAATTAGGATGCCCTTGGCAGCGCGGTAAGCACACAAAAACTATCCAAGTAAGCCCACGTAAAATACGGATCCCTCGCATACAAGATCGCGACCCTTCCCCCGGTATAATAGAAATGCCAGAGCCATTCAATACATGTCACTTACATGGCCCACGTAAATAATTCTGGCAGGATTTGGGCAGGACGATTAATGCTACATACAAAATATTCTTTGTTATTTTTTCCGGTAACTTTTCACTGACAGATTCTTGTTGTGTGTTGTGTCCTGAAAGCCTAGCTACAAGGAAAAATATTACACCTTTTGTGGAGGTAAGAAAACCTTATTTCATAGAAGAATACCTATGTGCATCATAAAACAGTTCCCTTTCGCTGCGCCTCGGGTAAGACGTGGTAAGGCATAAATTCACAGAATGCAGAAATTATTGCACGTATGCCCTTGAGTCTACACGAGAGAATAATGAAGCGACAAGAAAAATGTGGAAGGAAACAGTGCTCAGACAAAAGCGCTTCACTTACGCATTGCGCAAAAGATACATGGAAATGGAAACTTATTTAGAATTTAAACGACGGCGACGTCCATTCAAACGACTGAATACTGAAATACGCAAATAATATTCACAATCAGATTCGACTTTCAAGTGGCTGCTATCTTGAGTTGTAGAATCCTAAAGTGTCTTCGCCGTGTCGCAAGCTATCTGTCACGGCTTCCTGCAATAGCGTGCACCCTCTGACCTATTAGATAAACGTTCGACCCAACCCGACCCGACTTCTTGCTTTCTAACAACCTAGACTAGTAGATAGTGGGCACGAAGACAAACTGGCCGACCCGATCGATTGCACTGAAAGTGATTCTCTACAATAGCTGTCCTAAGGATTCACCATAACTTATTGTTGTCATAGGTCAAGATTGAACATTCAAGTTCATCAAATGAAGATACTTTAACCCAAATCCTACTCGAGCCGCTAGCCGCCCACCGCAGCAGGTGAGACGATAAAAGCAATTTAGACCTAAAACTCTCCGAGTAATGTGACAGGGTAATCCCGGCCGAGACTCCCGGATGAAATTTGAAATTCCACCGCCAATGATATCCGTAGGAATTACAAACGCTGAAGTCTTGCAGTTACAGAACAGCTTGATACTAGATCTAAGTTCTGTAGTTCTATGTAACACTCCTTCTCCTTGACCTAATCGATTCAACTGTAAGAAAATATATGAGACACGATTCACAATCCGCCTTTGGCAGCGAGCAGGCGGAGGGGGTGGGCAGAATTAATTAGATTACGTACGACTATCTGTTTCAAGGTTATTGCATGATTGCAAATATTTCAGCCACCCTTGGAGTGGTTGCCTTTAAATTAATGGTGCAATCCCGGTTGTAAATAGACAGTTTAGTAGGGTTTAGTCGGTGTACGTGTACCGGCAGGGCGACAGCAAAAGGCGAAAGCGTCTATCGATCGGCCCTAACATCCCCCGCCGCCGCGCGCCACCCCCGGCCCCTCGGGCTTTACGTTACGTAAGCTCAGCTGATTGTAACCACTCTGTAACCTTGGCGACGATACTTGTGCACGCGGCCGCTTTTTTTTTCAAAGCTTTCCTTCGTGATTCTAACAATGCCTTTGAGACCGTGCAACCTTATACCAGCAGGGCCGCGATAAATAAACAAATAGAAAATAGCTACGGAAAATCTTTTTGAAGTCTGCTGCGTCCGTCGGACTGACTCGAGCGGAAGGCCACGTTTCTGAAAACATGTAGGTGAGGCTAAAATTCGCGAGAAGGCTCCGGGGCCGGCCTCAACCGGCGGCGCCTACTTCATTGACAAGCCAATATCCGGCAGGTCTGGCTGCCCTCAATACTGGGCCTGGGACTATCCGAGCAACAAACACAGTTTAATTTCCGACAGTGAAATACAATTTTCTACAAGACGCCAAAGAGAATTGCGGCCCTATAGGTAGACGACGTAATTGATTCTCAAAATCCGTCGAAGAATACGCCTCAAACAAAAATTGAAGCTTCAAAGACATCCGCAACCATCAACAGCGGAAAACAGAAAACATTCAGAGATAAAGATGAAACGTTTAAAATAATGGAGGTATTTTTTCTGAGCCCTTCTTTCTGCATGATAATACGGACGGGGGGTGTTGTATCCGGAGGGTGTGCTCGCCTGCTCGGTGCTCGCACAAACAGCGACAGCCGACCACCGAGAGCGCAGCGGAAGCGGACGGGTAGGAGGAACACGAACAAAAGGAGCACGCCGCCGTGCACCCGTGCCCGCTCAAGGTCGCGGGCCTGGGAGCATGAACAACAGTGCTGAATGGCTGCCCGAGAATAATCAACCCACTGTATCTAGCTAGCTATCTAACAATGCTATCCCCAGATTACCGAGGCACGGAAATGAAGTACTGTAGCAAGAATCTCCGTTTGCATTTTGTATTTTGTGTGCCCGGAGTGGGCGCGGGCGGTAAATATTTGACCGCAGCCGCTCGATACGATTGGCGACCTTGCAGCCCGCCGCGACGCGGTAGCTCGCTGCCAAGTGGCGCCCGACGTGGGGCAGTCAGCTGATGCCAAACCACGCGAAATTCCGCACCATAATACAAATATAAATACCACTACTAGACATTCATCAGCCTCCTACTATTATTTAGGCTCTTACTCAAATTGAACCTCTTGCCTTCGAGAAGTTAAATTTTAATTAAAACCATTTATTATCCTCATACATTCAAATTGCCCTACTTTAATCAAAGTACTCAATCAACTAACATCGTATTAGCATGTTATTAACTTTAAATTAATTACCAATTGTCTAATTTCGTAGCAAACTAATGAGACCGAATGATTCGTGGGCGGCGTTCAATAAATGAAGTCGTACAGCATGAAGATGCATCTCTAAAACAGTGAAACGAAAACAATAACGTAATATTTAACATCTTGAAACAAAATAAACAAATGGCATCTGTAGCATGAGGTCTACGTCATGAATGGTTGGTTGATGAGATGACGGTGCGGGCAAGCATCTAGAGTGGTCCATGCATCGATGCAACGAACCGAAGGAGGTACGAGGAGTGTTCGTGCGTAGGAGCGCTGTGGTTGGGTTGCAATACGGCATAACGCGCACACGAGCAGTCCGGAGGAGTTGTCGCGTGTTACTGGCGCGCGGGCGGTCGAGGGCCGAGGGGGCGGCGGGAGGTCGCAAGGGGGCTGCGCAGCGCGCTGGCACCCAACGTGGGGCACCCAGCAACCTGCACCCACCAACCACCCCCCGCCTCACATAATCACAGGACAATGTCTCAACACCTTTTCCATTGCACGGGATATCGGAAAACTGTATAACGCAAATTAACTCACGAGTAGAGGGGCCCTGATCATTGGGGAAATGGAAGATTAGTTAAGAGCTGCGTGGCTGCGACACGTGTCCGTGTTACCACGCTACCTGGATTATTCGCTCGAAATACCTGCTGCCTAGGCAGTATCAAAGAAAACAGTAACTGTATTAACGATAGGGGACGGCGGGTTATTTATTCGAGCACAGTCTTCAATTATGTACAGTATCGAAAGTAATTCGTGGAGTCGATAAATCAACTCGGAACTGGTGATTAGGTTGTTCGAGGTTCGAATGGAATTTAGGGATTGCGTGCTAGAGACCCATGAGCCACGGTGCGGCACAGAAACCAGGACACGCCGAGGTACAGGCATGTCCAACTAATTCATGAATGTACCGCATTCATTGTTTAGTAACCAAATAGTTCAGAACCTTGCGCGTAGAACTAAGCTCCTTTGGGTCGGGATTCAAGTGACTCGAATTGCATGAGTACCTGCACAACTCATGTCTGCAAGGATACAGAACTGTGGATGTGAGACCCCAAATATCTAAACCTGCTAGGGGAGCACAATGTCACGATACAAGTTTTATCTCATTATCGGCTATCGCCATCTTGCTTTATTTCACCGCGTGAAGCAAGACGCCGCTAACCGATAGTGGAATAAAACTTTTATCTCGAAGTTGTGCTTCCCCGGCAGGGTACATTGGTACAACCCTGATATTGACACAACATTTTTAAATATTTTTATATTAAGTTGAAAAATTACTCTGGATAGGACTTGAACACGCAACCTCTTGCATAACGTTCATCATTTTTATTTTACATTTAAATAGACTGGTTCTAAATTAAAAAGATTAAAAAGACATTTAGTGAATTTGACATTAATTACATAAATTTTATGCTTTGCAAATTGTTATTGGTCTGGTCATGCTTGGACTGGATAGAGACCTATAGTTAAGATGCTTGGCCAACGAAAAGGCTCATCTCTTAAATAAATAAAAAATCTCTTCAAATCCAATCTGCTTCATCATTTTTATTAAATGATCTCAGTAGGTACTTACAAACGTATGGTCGTTTGGTTGGGCGTAAGTTGAATGATTAATTAATTCTTAAGCAATATTTTTTGAAAGAAAAGAATAGACATTTATTAACGGCACAATACTCAAAACGCAACATCAAAAGGCACATCAAAACATAAAATTAAAACAAGAACTAAAACTAGGTACCTACATTTTATTATTACTACAGGGTGCACTCTAAGTCGATAGCGGAACTTTAAGTAGGCTGTCTACTGATCAATACAAACAACTTGTACTAGGTGGCGACAAAAATGGAGCGAAAAAAATATCAGCTGTTTCATACATTTGGCGCAGTACTGAGTCGACCTTTTGTATGGAACAGCTGATATTTTTTTCTCTCCATTTTTTTCGCCACCTAGTATAAGTTGTTTGTATTGATCAGTAGATAGCCCACTTAAAGTTCCGCTATCGACTTAGAGTGCAGCCTGTAGTTTTACGTATTGAGCGCCTAAAATGATCCAGAGTTCAGTAGTGTTACAAGGAGGAACCTCCTAACTCCTAACCTGATTTGATTTTCAGTCGGGACCATGCTGATGCTGCGTTCGGTTACGGTACCTATGTAGTTAAATGTTAAAAATGTGCTAGTGTGATGTGGTATACACATCAAGTATAAAATAATAATAAAAAATAAAAAACATAGGCATTTATGTAACTTTTTCTTGTCGTTACGTCAATGGCGAGACTTTGTGGCAAGACGTCCGTCCGAACAAAATTCATGGATCTTAAAGTGCTTCAAACTTTTCTCTTAAAATAACGCTCGCTTGTATAATGTAAACATTTGCCCCAAATGAGTACAAAAAGAAATTTATTTTCTAACTAACTTTGGTGCTTACTTTGCATAGCAATGTGATTGCACAATTTTTCCCTTAGGGTCTTTTGAGACCCAGCATTCGCGAACCACACCACAAAGAAGATATAAATACAAATTTGTATTAAAAAAATAAAATATTTTACTGGGTGTTAAAAAAACCAGCGATACAGTTGGAAGCAGCAAATTCTGGGCATTATCAAATGCGAGAAAAGTTCTGGTAGGTGGTAGTATTTTATGCATGGCAACTAACGCAAGTCGACACTAAGGTCTCTTTTGCGCTTCCCCCTTTTAACCCGGCTGAAACCGAAAAAAGAGTGTGTCATTTCTGCGGCGGGTCTGAACAAGCCCTTACCGTACTCGGTTTCATTTATCTGAACGCAGATGGCAGACGATTCAGTGTTAAATATGTACATAAATCTAGAACGTGCGTCGCAATAAATCATGGAAAAGGCTTAAATTGATCCGACAAAACATCTGTTTTAAAACAATAATAGGATGTTCCCGGCGTATGTGCCTGAGGAATGCTATAAAAGGTTAGGCCTTTGCATCTACGTAATGAGATGATTTTATACAGCGTCCAGTGTCCTGAGGTCCAGTCCAGTTACAGGAACTACAACTTATGAGCGGTCAGAAAATCCGCCATTAGATCAACAGATAGGGAAAGAGAGAGAGAGAGGACTGTATCGCGCGTTATCAAGCAGCTTCTCTCCCCTCAACGCTACAGAGTCAACATTGTAATTCCCAATTCTAGTCACTTTCTAACGCAGCGTTCAGACGATTAATTTACGTAAGTGTTCCTCGAAGTTAATGATAAGTAATAGACAAAGCCCGCCCTTTATTACCGAAAGGAACGAAAAGAAAATTGCCCTACTTAATTTGATTAGGCTTTAAAAGGTTGAAATATTTTTACTTTCATCGATCACACGAACTTTGGAGATATGATGAAGGATATGGCACATTTAAATTAAGAGGATTTCAGAGTAGTGTTTTCTGGCACTAGCGGAACTTTAAGTAGGTTTTCTACTGATCAATACAAACAACTTCTACTACCTAACGAAAAAAATAGAGCAAAAAAAAATATCAGCTGTTTCATACATTTGGCGCAGTATTGAGTCGACCTTTTGTATGGAACAGCTGATATTTTTATCGCTCCATTTTTTTATCCACCTGGTACAAGTTGTTTGTATTGATCAGTAGACAGCCTACTTAAAGTTCCCGCTATCGACTTAGAGTGCACCCTTTAAAGCAAACATTTTTGGTACGCTGGGACAATAATTCAATAATTCCGTTCAGGCGTTAAAAGTTTTCAACATTCTTGATTTAAAAAAAAAACCTAATTAATTTCAAACAATAATCTATACAATCTGACAACAGTTCAGTTTGAAGTTCGGACGATATAATAATTTAAGTATGACTTACTTACTTAAGGTGGACAATGAAAAATAAGAAAAGACAAAACATGGTCTTTTCTTATGTTTCATTGTCCCCATTGCCGCTGTGCCTCCGATTTTCAGATTGTAATGAAAGTACATCAAAATAATTTTTATTTTTTATTTATTAAACAGAATCAACAGCACAAGTTAAGTATTTAGGTTAAATTACAATTGAAAATTAAAAAAGTTTTAAATAGTTCAAGTGCATCAAAAGTTCAATTCAATTCAGCGTCACTTATTGACACTTTTGTCCTATACCAAATTACCTACTATTTATCGTTTTTAGTTGAAGTCAGTTTCATAACAAATATTGTAAAGATACATTGTCGGGTAAAGACGGCAGGATATCGCTTACTACGGCTTCTGTAGCTCGACTCTATAATTTTAATCTCTTGTAAGCCCTAAGCTATGTAAGCGATTAGTGAGCATTGAGACAATCTTATAAACTGATTTCTACTGCGTAAAAACTTTGCCATACCTAATACCCCTCGGGGCGGAGAAATTGATTTATTTAATAATTTTAAAAGAAGAAATTTTTTAACCTTGTAAAAATCTTAATAACTTATAATAATTTTAAAAACTTACAATCTTGACTCAATAGCGTCGAGAGTAGAGAGGATGCAGTCTGCACTGCTGCAATAGTAGGTATTAAAATGAGAGATATCGACCTTCGATATGAAATTGAACCTATCCCAACAGGGCTCTCGTAAATCTACTTTAAAGGTCACGGCGGCCTATCACAAACCGAATTCCATGTCGATGATTGAGAGAAAATTAAAAGATAATGTAGATAAAAGATTTGATAAGAAAGAATTTTTCTTTAGGCGCCCGCTACAAAAGGCGCAGAAATTAACGCACCATCGACACCTCATTTGTTGAAATCGGCCGAGTAGTTTAGGCTCTGCGAGGGAACAGATGAACACACAAACATACATACCCACATACATACATACATACGCTGCTGAAATCATAACCCTCCTTTTTGCTTCGCGTAGTCGGGTAAAAAGGATGTGAAACTAAAAATTAAGAATATTCGCTATTCCTACAGTAGGTACAGAGATTAGAAAGGTAAACACTC
The DNA here is from genome assembly GCA_949319315.1 of Zelleria hepariella. Classification (NCBI taxonomy): domain Eukaryota; kingdom Metazoa; phylum Arthropoda; class Insecta; order Lepidoptera; family Yponomeutidae; genus Zelleria; species Zelleria hepariella. The sequence goes on along the minus strand of OX439391.1, from coordinate 6,607,468 downwards.
CATATTTGCCAGTGTGCGATGCGAGTGCTTTCGTCGCTTTTTGAGACAACTGTGACGAAAATAGCATAGCAAATGTATATCGTCGTCTTCAATTAGCACTCTTTTAGATTAGCATGCTAAAAAAATAATGCTAAAATAGCAAGGAATTAAAGCAAATGTAAACCAGCCTTTATTCTACCGTGTAGCTGTGACATGGTTACATCGATATAAATATCGATGCATGGCTAGCGTAATACAGCACGGTCCATCCTGTACTTTGTACTTGTAAGCAAAAATCGCTAAACAAAAATAGCCCAGATTAGCTACAAAATTAAAAAAAAAAAACGTTGAAAATGTTGAATTTCCCGCCACGTTGCTGTCGTCCGACCTTAATAGCGTTTTGTTCGCGATAGGCTCCCTGTGCCGTAGGAATCCCTCCAGCGATATAGTGGCGTACTTTCGATGCGTCCTTGTGTTGTTAACAACCCTCGAGTCGCAGGTGTGCTTCAGACTGCGGTGTGTTACCATGGTTACCATAACAGCCTCACGCGTATTTCCATCGAAAACATGTCCCAGGCACCACTATGGCAAGTAGTCACTTCACTTCATCGTGGAGGCGCTACAAGACGCTGAATAAATCATATTCTTACGACAGTTACAAACGCAAAAGTTCAAGTAGTTGCTCTGCAAAATGTTAAACGAGTGGAAAGGCCTTTCTTCTTCGATCGACAATATACAAATAAGTAGGAGGATAGCAAAAAAACCCCTTTCTTTGATTTAACTTAACAAAGAAGAAAATATTGCGAGAGATGTAAAATGTGTATTCATGATTTTACGAAGATAAAATATGCTGACATAAAAACCCAACTATACGGATTGCAGCATATTTTTACTTTAACTTTATATAGGTACATTGCGAATTTTCCAACCATATTAATCTCGCAATCTCGACTGAAACTTTACAGTATTTGTTTTTGCATAGAAGATATTGCTTTTCCCAAGAAGACTGCTGGTTACATACAAATAATTCACAGCTTTCACAGTCGACAATAGCATCAATAGCAATATCTTGGCAACTTTTTACCTATTATTAGTATATAAATCCAAGGATGGTTTTGTGGACGATTCAATGACGATCATGTTGAATTGAAATTTGAAAATTGTCACGTGACTTTAACAGTGGAAAACTAAATAAAACACTGACGGACACAAAAACTCCCCCCTTTTAGAAGGCGTCTACCGTGTATCTACTCTACAATTACCTACATGCTACAAGCATTCAAAGTATTTTACTTTCCGCCGGATGGGACCATAACTTCACTATACTTCGAAACATGAAAAGCAGACATTCACAGACAGTTTGCAATCCAAAGAGCACGTTCAGTGCACGATCTTCACTTCATTCGCATCCGCAGTAGCCCCGCAGCGCAGGGCCCAGGGAGCGCGGGCCTTGACCCAGATAGACACCGGCGTCCCTGGACCTTCTCACTTATCGTTATAGACAGTATAATTGAACGAGCGAGCGAAGTTCTCCGAGTCTACTGGAACAATCCGGCGTTTGTAAGTATGTTCGTTCGACGATAACTTAAGTAAATTTAGTCGGATCGTTATGAAATTTGGTAGGTGGGTAAATTAAATTAAAAGAATTTTTAAATTCGAACATGAGCCAAATCGGTCGAGGGGGTGCCGAGACATGGGGTTGTTAAGTTTATATGGGGTCGCGAGTTCACAGTTCGGGGCGAACCACTAGTTATTATGCTTCGGGAAACACTGCTTTCTAGCAGAGGTTTACTTTCATCAACACATTACTAGCTACCTTCGTGAGAGATTCTCGTAACCTCCCCCACGTCAGAGACTACAGAGAACGTGTGATACTGAACCTTACAAGTTCCACGTTGGAACACCGAATTCTACTCGAACTCTTTCACGGTGAGTGCTGCTCGACTGTGGAACTCCCGCCGTCAAAATTATATTTCACAATTTATTTTCTCACCTTTGTTATTTAAGTTTTAATTTATGCAATAAATTATTACTTCGAATTGAGTAATTTTGAAAGAGGTTTTTTTATAGGGTTTTGTAAGCGTAAAGAGTGCCAGTCTAATATACCAGAATAAGGATTAAAACCAAATTTAACCAAACCAACTTTGACTTTTATCTTTCTAATAAAAGTGTACGAAAACCGTTTCGACGTTCCTAAGTGAACTATTGGAGAGCGAGTGCAACTCGCTCTTAGCCGATTTTTTAAGGGTTTAAGAAAATGGTCCTATCAAAATTTGCTCTACTTATCAGTTCAAACCACTTTGCAAACATGTATTGGTATTCCCACAAAAAATCGATACTACTGCGTGCATTAAATGTAGAGCAGCTATTCGACTCTTATTAAAAAGTTGTACAAGTATTGAAGAGTTGAACAAACCCCTTTTCTGTACGTGTAGGATTCGTCTAACGCTACTTGAAAGGGTTTATCAATCAGTAAATGCTCATACAATGGAAGCACTGGCAGACTCACAACAGTAACTACAATTTAATAAAAACAAACAGTGATATTATCATGAGACATAACGAAAATAACTTCAATGTTATCTGTAGACATACTGTCCAAGTCATGTGATATGGCACATATTAAATACTCGTAGATAGAATGGAATATTTACTATTATGTTCATTGACCAAATAAAACTAGTAAGACATATTTTTTTAAATACTTCTGATACCTTTGCTTTTACTTTTTTATTTTGTTTTGTGTTTTATTTTTATGTATCACTTGTGTGTGTTATATTTATGACTGTAAAATTGACTTCTCCCTTTTTGATGAAGCATTTTGTGAATTTTACTTTTTAATTTGTTTGTATGTTTTGTGTGTGTGTTAATCCAATAAATATTTTCTAACCATACTATTATTTGTCTCAACCTTGATATTTAAAATGCAAACCAACTTGATTAAAATAAAATATAAGAGCCAGCCACATTTAATCAAATGGCCAAGAAACCAGTATGGTGAGGTTTTTTTTTCTTTTTTTTTAGTTTTGTTTTAGGTTCAGCTTCCCTAGCTTGGCTGACATCACTCCTTTGATCTTTTCTACTATAAGTACAGATCGACATAGGTGTTTAGAGTTTAATCATCACATCAGTCCATCAATCAATCAATCAAATCACATTGCTTCAAGTTACAAAAATCATAGCTGTCCTAATCTTATTTATACCAAAATGCTACAATATCTATACTATTTTATCTGTCATGCAACAGAGAAATGGATTCACAGGCTATCTAATTCCCATATAAATGAATTCCACCAAATATAGCTAAATTAAAAATTATACATTGAAATTACATTAGTTTGGGTGTTTATTTGCGCCAAATTAGATTTTCCTAAAAAAATTGTTCATTTAAGTAATTCTAAAATTAACGTCGTCGCAACTTGCGTTAAATCCGGTATTTAGTTCTAATTTTTTGCAGTCTTGTGTATGATATTGGCTAATGAATAATCTAAGTTTGTGACCTCGAGCACCAATGCACCGACCAAACCTTGTAAAAAAATTATAAAACCACAAAATTTTCGCCTTTATTTCTGTTTTTGGCGATTTTAAGCCTAAAGAAATATTTTTTAATACCTATGCAGTACACATTTATAATAAGATGCAAAAGGTTGCATCTTATTATAAACGGGTTCAAGTCCTGTCCTGAGTGTTTTTTTTATAAATGTTTAAAATATTCCCTAGCACGGGTTAGTGCTTTAGAAAAAACAAAAAAATATGCAGTACAGTTTTAGAGTACACTAAGTTTGCTACAATTTGTGACTAGGACTGTTTGGTAGACCCAATGGTTTCCGAGATAAAGCCTTTTAGAAAGTTTCGATTGTTGCTCTTTTTGAAGTGTTGTTTACCCAGTGTCCAAAAGGAAAAAAAATGGAGCGAAAAAAATATCAGCTGTTTCATGCATACGGTAGCCTCAGTACTGCAGCAATTTTTTTGCCACCTAGTACAAGTTGTTTGTAGTGATCAGTAAACGGCCTACTTAAAGTTCCACTATCGAATTCGATTGCACCCTGTAGTACAAAAATACTTACCGGAAGAATCAAGGACCAAAACTATTATCAATATGAATATCAATATTTGCTTCTCATTGTCTTGCCACACAACACTACATCAGGTATACAGATTCACATCTGACATTTTACATTGGCTTCTCAGAAAAATAAATAAACTTGAATGATAGGTACAAACAATAAAGATAACCTTTCCTGTTACTTTCTTAAGGTAGAGATATCGCCATATGGTTGTTTAATAACATTTTAAGTTATCAATTATGAGTTGATTTGTTTATAGAAGGTTTATAGCAGTGGTTCTTAACCTTTTTTGGACCACGGACCACTTTGATAATTTTTTTCTTAGTGCGGACCACCAGATCCAAGGTACATCGTTTTTCACATGAAATTGTTTCACCTGTGACCTAAAGTATAATGTATGTAAGTAAGTTGAATACAGGAAATTAATATGAGTCGGTTTTGGAACAATGGAACGCAAAAATTCCCCAATTTTACTAAAATTATTATGGAGATTTAATTGGTAGGCGATAGCAATGCGCGCGCAGCGCCACCGAAAATTCACCGATTTTACCCTTTTTAAGCCGCAAGATGGCCAGATAATCTTCCGTCAATATCATCAAGATTTCATTTGTTTGTAAAAGCGCGTGCAGCGCGCCCGAAAATTTTACGATTTAACTCTTAAAAATCAAGTTTACCTTAGCATGTGTAGTAGGTGCGTGGAAAATGCGCGCGCAGAGCGCCCGAAAATTCAGTTTTTTTCCTTTTAAATTATATGATGAAGATTTATTTAGCTATTATTTGAACAAACGCACCCACCGCGGCTGAAAATTAACTTATTTAAGTCTTACAGTTCATAATGGAGAATTCCCTTGTTTTGAATAGAAGACGCGCGTAGCGCATTTGAAAATTCACCGATTTTAACCTAAATATAGTCTACGTGCGGTTTGACATGGGCTAACGACATACTATGAGTGAGCACTGATTACTCGATTTTTAAGGGTTTTGATACTAATACAATTTATTATTTTTTGCGTATTGAACTGAAGACCGCAACTTTACATCGGAGCCTGCCGCAGGTTACGTATAGGCTATTTATTGTATTATCCTGTCAAAATCTGGCGCATTCGGTAATTCCTTGGCGCGATCTGCAGTCACGCGGCTCTTTGGAGGTTAAAAATATTTTTCAATAGGGAGTAAGAGCGCGCGCCAGCGCGCACGAAAATTTCAGTTATTTTATTCATTGGGAACTTATTCAAACATGACTTTCAAAATCAACATTAAGGCGCTGGGCATAGTGAATTAGCCCGCGCGCAAAAAAAATGCACAAAAACGTTTCCTGTATCAAATACACTAAAAAAATCTAAAATGTTCACATATCAAACCCTATAATTAGGTGAGAGCTATCTAAAACAGCCAGTTTTGTGTTGATACCCATAACATATTGCAAGATATTTTGTTTGAGAAAAAGTGCGCCGCCTATTTTTTTTCATCAAAAATATCTTCAAAACGTTTATGAATGTCAACACGAAACTGACTGTTTTAGATAGGTCTCACCTAATTCTAGGGTTTGATATGTGAAAATTTTCGATTTTTTTAGTGTATTTGATACAGGACTCAATTTTGGGCATTTTTCTTGGCGCGCGGGCTATTCACTATGTACAGCGCCTTAAAATTTATTGACAACTATCGCTATGTGTGCTGGACTGCAGGACCCTCCCGCGGACCACTAGAGAGGCCCTCGCGGACCACCAGTGGTCCGCGGACCATAGGTTAAGAACCACTGGTTTATAGGGTCAAAGAGTTTATAAAACATCATCAATAATAAAGAACATAAGTCATTTATAATATTGGTGGTAGAGTTTTGTTCAAAAAACAATGCATGTTTCTTCCATACTTAGTATGAAGGAATTCCCAAGAAATGTTAAAGTAGTACTATAAAATAGACACTCGACTAACATCAATTTTTTTTGTTTCTAGTCTATCCAAGTTTTCTAGACTCAAAAGACAGCATGTCGACCCTTACACGCTAGCACTCTACTTGGTTACATTACGGGCAACTTTACAACGAAAGTGTATGCTCTGGTGTGCTGTTGCTGTCGTGTGTATAAAGTTTTTCAAATTTTAAACCTAGAAAAAATATGTTTTTATGAGGAGCAGTAGACTATTGATCTTATTAGACATGTTATTTCTGGAAATGGCATTAATGAGGACAAAAACACCTTAAAAATAACTTAAAATATTTAGTTGTAGAGTCTAAAAATTCTACATGAGTATTATGCAAGACTATTATGAAATTACTGTCTATTTACAATGTTGAAGTCTATTTACTTACCGTTACGATGTAGCCGCCAGTGTATCAGCATCAGACCGAATAATGAGGAAATGGATATGGACTGGATACAAGACTTTAGAGAAGGATAAAATAACAAAAATACTTACATTTTAATTACTGCAGCTGTGCCTTCATATGAAACCGGGTTGAAGTAAATAACGACGGTAGGTATAGTCTTTAGATCAATAAGCGATCCGTGATAGAGTCGGAAACAAATAAAAAACTACAAAGGTCTGAGTAAGATTCACTACGGCGATAATTCGATTTGGTACCGACGTTGAAGTATTTCAATTACTAAGCAAATAGTGGAGTTAAGTAAACAACTCAATCAATAGCAATTTCTCAAGAAAGTATTGAAACTAATATTATCGAACTGAAATGCGACGTTAGCACAGGAACGGTTTTCTTGGTAGGTAAATAGTGAAGTATTGATTAGTCACTAGTCTATTTGATTGAACGTTTCTAACAATGCTTTTGCACGGCTCTTTGTCAATTAATATCGTTGAGATGCACTGATTTTCAGAACAATACACGGTAATGAAAATTGATAAAATCTGCAGAAACTCGGTAACTTTGCGCATCTGTCAATGTTTTCGACTTTTCGGAGATAAGAAAAGAAAACAAGACAACTAGAGCCCTCTAGTGTAAAGTACGTAGAACTAAACTAGTATGGTCAAACGAAACTCAACTTTATCACACGACGTATAAGATTTGAAATACCTACTATATAAGATTTGAAAAAAATGTTCACATGAGCATAGAAGCAAAGAAATCCGAAGGTCAGTCCAAGATTGAGCGTGTAGACCATTTTTATACGCGAGACTGTCTTTTCAAGGGTTATCAACAGAAAATATAGGCAGCTCACGCAGCTCAGCAATAAAGTACTTAATCGCTCTCGTTACAATGTTCTCTTTACCACTTTTTTGATAAAGCTCACGCATGAGGATTGGTTTCGTTTGATTGAGCGTGTATAAAAAAGTTATCTGTGTTTTTTAAAACTAAAACATCTGTCAAGTTAAAATAATTTAAATACTCTGTGGCATGCCCTAATTTTTTTTTGGGACAAAATGACGGACGTAAAAAAATGTTGAGTTTTAATTTTTTTTGTGCAAAAGGCAGGACATTTTATTAAAAATCGTGTGAAATTATAATTAATTAAGAGTTTAGAGTAAGTTTTTAGTCAACAAACAGACCGCATATTTTGTGCGCGGAGTCACGAGACGTTTACATGAAAAAATGCAACAGCCTAAAAGTATACCTCTCTCATTGATTAGAAATAATCAAATCAATCAATGATTAGATAAAAAGTCCCGTGTAATTGTCAGCAGCTGCAGGAGACTGTGCAATTTCGATGTGTGCCGGCGGAAGGTGATGTGCGAGTAAAAGTGGGACGCGCGCTATGTCAAGCACGAACAGTATCGAGGATGAGGACGGGTACGCCCTGCACGAGTGCGTGTTCGGCGGCGACGTACGCAAGCTGTCGGCGCTGCTGCGGCTGCACGATGTGACGCGCAAGGACAAGCACGGCAACACGCCGCTGCACCTCGCAGTTATGCTGGGCCGCAAGGAGTGCGTGCAACTCCTGCTGGCGCATGGCGCGCCCGTCAAAGTCAAGAACCTCGCCGGCTGGTCGCCCCTCGCCGAGGCCATCAGCTACGGCGACCGTCAAACCATCTCCTCGCTCGTGCGCAAACTCAAGCAGCAGGCCAGAGAACAGATGGAAGTTCGACGACCCGATCTCATCCGAGCCTTAGCCCAAATCCAAGACTTCTACATGGAACTCAAGTGGGACTTCCACTCCTGGGTCCCTTTAGTTTCAAGAATTTTACCATCAGACATATGCAAAATTTACAAATCTGGGTCAGGCATCAGGCTGGATACTACTTTAGTCGATTTCACTGATATGAAGTGGGAACGAGGAGATATTTCTTTTATATTTCAAGGAGAGAAACCACCAAGTGAGTCGCTAACAGTCTTAGATAACAAAGCCAAAGTTTACCAGAGGGTGAGGTATGAGGAGACAGAAACTGAGATTGAAGATGAAGTAGATATCCTCATGTCAAGTGACATCCTGGCAGCTCAGATGTCAACTAAAGGCATCTCATTCTCCAGGGCTCAGTCTGGCTGGATATTCAGAGAAGACCGCAAAGAGATTGTTGCTGGTATTTACAACAGTGACATCTATACTATATCAGGATTGGTACTGGAGTCCCGAAAGCGCCGTGAACATCTGTCAACTGATGACCTGCAGAAAAACAAAGCTATCATAGAAAGCCTCACCAAAGGCAACACCCAAAGTCTAGATACTAATGGTGAGCCAGCGAGAAGAGCATCTTTAAACCCTCCCCCGGTGAGTGCAGTAGACTGGGCCACCTACAACAGTGCCCCCACTGGGCAATACCCAGGGCTGGGGAGAGAACTTGTCTACAAAGAGTCTTCGAGGAACTTCCGTGCAACTATTGCCATGAGCGATGACTTCCCACTGAGTGTGGACATGCTTCTCAATGTCTTAGAAGTTATAGCCCCCTTCAAACATTTTGCTAAACTCAGAGAATTTGTTGCTATGAAACTGCCGAGTGGTTTTCCTGTTAAAATCGATATACCGATCTTGCCTACAGTGACAGCGAAGATAACATTTCAGAAGTTTGAATTTCGTGAGGATATACCGCCTGACATGTTTAGAATACCGGAAGACTTTGTAGAGGATCCGCTGCGGTTCCCTGACTTATGACGATTTGATATTCTAACACTGTTTGAAGTAAATGAGAGGCCGGTATGGCGGTGGGAGGCGCGGCGCGCACGCACAAGGCGCAGTCTGGACAGGCTTCCTCCCCGCTCTGAAACGTTCTGCTGCCCGACAGGGGCCAGCCTACTCAGCATCGAATTCCCCATGCTGTTTGGCCTCGGTAGCTCCTACTCTAGCCATTGTGTTCTCTTTGTGGAGTAGTCCATTTTATTTCTCGACTCATAGGCATGTGAAATGTGTGGTGAACAGTCTGTGTGGTGTAGTGTTAGTCTTTGTACAACAGTGTTAGACTACATCCTCTTACATTTGGACACATTTTGCAGAAGCACTGAGCCTTATTTATTTAACTTCATATTTCTATTAATAAAGACACTCAAATGTGATTTTGTTATTACCGTACCTAAAGAGAAACAAATTGTAACTGCAGCTTTATGTAAATATAGCGTAACAATTGCTCATTTAGATTGCGTCCAGATGAATCGATTGATTACTCTGTCTTTAACATTTTATTATTTATAAATCTAGTTATTTAAATTATATATTTAACCATAATTGTTTTATTATTATTATCAGAATGAAAGTAATGTTGATGTACCCATATTAAATTTATTGATTTTTAGATAATTTAAAAAACCAGTGATACAGTACTTCCATACTGCATGCCTAATAAATAATGTGCAAAATACTGAATGAGGGATTTATTGAAATGTTCTTTAAATATGCCACATGTTTGATTCAGCATGGAAAAGACACTTATGTTATTCACAACTTTGGAAGGTGATGGATGATATTGTAATCGTCACTTGAGGTGGTTAGGGGAGCTGCCTAGCAAATCTGTCTTTGTGCCTTCAGCATTTCCTGCTTGTAGAGTCCTTGACGTAGAGATAACACCTTGAATAGACATTTATTATTCAACTTCAGTACCTACACTGTGCAACAGAAATGTAATGAACACTTCAGAAACTTGTGAAAGTTCAGTATGTCAGTATTAATATCGCAACAGCAAGGCACGGAACACGGTTGCTAGTGCTTCACACGGAATATTGTGATAACTCGTGGATATCGCGTTTTTGATAACTTTGTAGTGGACACATTTTGTTAGTTAGATCGATAGAATCTGCTTTTGATTGTACAATCTATGCATAAGTGTGATGCTTTAGAAAACGTTCTGGAAACAATGCCTGCCTCTGTAAAAGGGGCTATTTTATTTTATAATTTCCAATTACCTATTGTGGTTCTTCGATAAGCTGAACCTTACATTGCTGCCAGAGCGTTACAACAAGTCAATTTATTTTCTAGATCTCTATCTCTTTTGCATTTACATCTGAACAACTGTGCATTGCGAATTCTGCATAATGTTGGCTATTTTCAACTACTTCTATCGACCTAACTGGTTTTCTTAGAAGCCGTGTCGTTCGTTGCCGTCATGGTTTTTGTAAGGCATACAAAACGCCACTTACCTAACTTAATTGCATTATAATATAAGTATGTGTAGTTCATTGGTACCTACCTTATTTCAGTAAAACATATCTTTAGAGACTTTTATTAGAAAAAAAGACACCTCATAGAAAAAGTAGATTTACGGGCTTTTGTAGAGAGTACCTGCGCGAATAGTTGAATTTTACAGTAGGTTTTTTAATCCTCGTCGAGAGTAAGATACACTGAGCTAAATTAATTCGACAATAACAATAAATCCCACCTACTAGATACAGATTTATGGAAATAATCTTGCCAATGTTTTCACTGTTTTTTTATCATTTGTACACTTGTGTAATAAAATAAGTATGATGACGTATTGTATTATGTATTATTTAATTTTACACGCAAAATTATTATTGTATTAAATGAATGAGAAAACTTTGGTGTTTCACTTTTTGGAACTAAATGAAACAATTTATACTGCTTAAAAATTTATTCAAAACTTCACTGAAAGAATACTTTCTGGCCATAAATAAGAACTTTACAATTAATTAAACATTCCAAAAGAATTCCACACATGCACATTCAATATACAAGACAAAGTCAGGGGAGTGTCCCCATAGCATGACTTTTATCGAGGCCTCGATAAAAGTCATGCTCCCCCCCGCAGGACATGCAGATTTGAAACTATTATTAGCTGTTATAAGCTTCCATTTAAAAAAATGATCCCCAGTAAACTCGTCCATCACACTACCTTGTCTCCGTAACTAAAATATTTTTAACATACAAAAAAAAAATAAAGCCACTTATTGTTTTTTAGTCGCATTCCAACAGATGGCGCTATATGCGCTCCTGCCTTCCATCAGACCTACCGAGGGCTCCCGAAAACCGAACCAAGCTTTCAAGGCGCAGGGAGGAGAAGAAGAAAGGCATAACAGCCCTTACTAGTTTTACACATACCTAGTAACCGTAACAGATTCCCTCGGCAGTCTCAGAAGTAAAAACATTAGAGAGAGAGCGAGAATACATCCCGATTAGTTGCCCAAGCTAAAACTAGCTCTAATAGTAGCATGCCAAGAGTGCTAACGGAAGGACTTGCGTGATCCCGGGGACTTGATGGGAAGGTTACCGTCAACTTTGGCCACAGACTCCTCGAGGCCAACTGTCACCACGCGCAGGGATATCGTTGATCGCATGGCTGTGGGACGAAAAATACATTAGTATCTTATCTTGTTAGGGTGGTCTCAAACGACCCTAGCGAGCGACATCTGTTGGCGAAGGATACAGCTAAGCAGCTTGGAATCGATCGACTTTGTGTTAAACATGTAGGTATGTACTCGTAAGTGATAAAAGAAAACTTACTGGCTTCTTGGATGGCGTCAGTTAGCTGAAACAAAATAATAGTCTTCGTGAATTGCTTATCTTCGCCTCCTTTATAAGCCTACGATGCAGTGAAGCAGTCCCCGTACTACGCTAAGTAATCTTCATACGAAAGGTAGGCACATGACGCACTCAGCGAGTGTAGGCACGCACACTTCAACGGAGAGGCTTTAGGAGGGAGTTGGAACGAAGACATGGGCACATGCGCCTGCGCCGTGCGGTCTGTTGCCCCGACTTAGTAATAGTGACAGCCCTGTGCGTTCGACCGAAGTAGTCAACTTTCTTTGTATCTAGCGGGGCCTAAAATTACGTACACACGACAGCACGTCGACCCTTACGTTACGGGCGACTTTACAACAAAAGTGTACACTCTGACGTGCTGTCGTGTGTACTATAGGCTGCTGTACACGGGTAGAGTAAATAGCAGAGTCAACTAGAATACTACGTTACCAGTTCCAAGTACTCTACCAATTTAAGTAGAGTAACTGTTTACAAGTAAATTTTCATTTTGTCGGTAGAGTTGTCACTAGGTAAGAAGCACTAGAGCAATGAACGTCACTAATCGAGAAATTAGTGTTGTAAACAACTACTGTTTACATGGGTCGAGTAGAGTGGACGCTGGAGCGGGGGAAGGAAAGTGGTAGAGTAGCTCGCCCACGTTGCTACTTCCTCTACTCTACCAAATTTCAGTACTCTACTCTACCAATGCTGTTTACATTGGTATAGTTAGTACTCTACCGTTTACTCTACCCGTGTACAGCAGCCGCCAAGCCGCCTAGGCTGCTGGTACACACGACAGATACGCACGCCAGACTGTACACTTTTGTTGTAAAGTCACCCGTAACGCAACAGAGTAGAGTGCTAGCGTGTAAAGGTCGTGTGTACACGGGTAGAATAAACGGTAGAGTAGAGCGGTAGAGTACCTACTAAGTGAGACATATAAAATGAAAGGCAGCAACATCCATAGCAATTGGTAGGGATGTTGCTGCCTTTGCTTTTAAATGACTCAGTACTCTACCGCTCTACTCTACCGTTTACTCTACCCGCTTCTTTTTATGTACTGACCGCAGGCTCAGCGATCTTGCCAGCAAGCGTCTTTCGGAAGCCAGTGACGCGCCGCGTGTAGCCGCTCGCCATGCTTAGCCCGCTGTGAGAGGACTCGGAGGACGTTGTGAAGACTGACTCGGCGCCGTCGGCTGGGGATATTGGTTAAATCGTTAAAACAGAAAAAAACTTCAGAAACAATGATCAGTATCGAATGAAATAGGTTAATAGAGTGCGAAAGTGAAAAATGTTGTCATTCGGCAAAATGTAACATAAATCTCCTGTTTTAAGGAACTTCATAAAAAAAAATATAAGGTCAAAAAATTCGTTAGGCACAGTGCAAACTATCACACTAGATGGCACCCCATCGTTTCTGTAACACGAGTATCAATGAGGTTTGAAAATTGGCATTGACAGTTAGGTACACACGACAGCACGTCGACCTTTACACGCTAGCACTCTACTCGGTTACGTCACGGGCGACTTTACAACAAAAATGTACAGTCTGACGTGCTGTCGTGTGTACTTGACTCGCCTGCACGGTATGCCAGAGGTTGCGGGTTCAAAATATCCTGTCCAGAGCAATTTTTTAACCTTATAAAAATCTTTATAAATCTCCTGCCCGATAAACATTTTTATCCATCTGCCTACTAGTGCCATCCACTACTACTCCATCTAAAACAATGTCCCAGGCACTGCAGCGCCGAGTGGTCTCTTCACCCATCTAGTGTGAGTGAAGGTGCCACTGGACGCTGTATAAATCATCTCATTACGTAGATGCAAAGGCCTTAGTTTACTAGTGCCATCTAGCTTTAGTTTACTGCGTATTATGCGATACAAATGCAAATGTTCCTGTGTGTTCATCATGCTATCGTGTAGAGAAAGAGTTCGTGGTTCGTTTCGTTCATTGATAAAAAAAAGTAATACATACTTAGACAACTGACGCTTGCATAGCGCTCAGCTCCACTCACGATACTGCGAAATTAAATATAATAAATTAGCACCACCAAAAACATTCTGTAAAAAATTAGCCAGGTCTCGATGGAGCTGCTTGTAAAAAGTTATGAAATCTAGACAAAGTCGTGCCCTGCGATTTCTTTATTATTATAGTTAATGTTGTCTGACCTGGCCGTTGAAGGGTTCCGCAAGAAATTAGAAAAAAATATTCTAAACACCTCACCTCACAATCTCTCAAAATCAAGACGAATCAAATGACACCTTGCAAGTGACCGTTTAGGCTACAGAGCATGCCAAAGAAATGTACATACACCCTAACATACATACAAACAGTCAGCCACACGCTAGGATACCCCTTTTTGTTCGATTCGCGCCCTTATGCCGCGCGCGGTAAGAGCTGCCATGGGGTATCTGTCACTGTGGCCGACCGTACATACACTCGAAAAATATAACCCTCCCTCTGGGTCAGTCGGGTAAAAACTATTATTTTATTTTAGGGTTCCGTCATTTCCAAAAGGGTTCCGTCACCAAAAAAGATTGAGAACCGCTGGCTTAGTGAATTTCTCAATTCAGAAACCGGCAGTTAGCCGCCTTACCGTTGTATGAACGTCTTGAGTCGCCGCTGCGACGGACTCAGCAGGTGCTCGACGTCGGTGGCCGACACGAGCGCGGCCAAGCGCGAGGTGGAGTGCGGCGCGCCCTCGCACATCTCCGCGAGCTGCCGCAGGGCGTTGTACGCCGCGTCCGCATAGTCTCGCACCCATAGCGCCATCTAGGGGAATCATATGAGAGATAAAAAAATTGTTGCCATTTAATTTCTACTCTTTTGGGTTGCACTATCTGCCGGTTTCTGAATTGAGAATTTTACTAAGTAAATGCTTACGTATCGTTCTGTCACGCTCTTTTGCAAGAAAACTGCAGGGATAGAACGTTACTTATGTATTTGCTTAGTGTATTTCTCAATTCAGAAACCGGCAGATAGTGCAACCTAAAAGAGTAGAAATTAAATGGCAACAATTTTTCATAGTAAATCCGAAAAGTGGTGGGCTTTACTATGAAAAATAGTTGCCATTTAATTAGTAGTAAATATCTGAAGGATAAAATGTTCGCTTCAGTTCTTGTGTGTTCGCATAAGAATTCGATTCTGATGCCAACTGCATTCAAAGGTTTTTTTGCAAAAATCGGTCGGTTGGACACACAAAAACAAATCGATGACATAAACAAACCAGCCTTCCTGGCACGTACAATCGTACGTGCCACGAAGTATCGTCCCGCGCGACACAGCGATATTTTTTTCGAGATTTGTGTAGCCCCTTGATCTTGATTTATGCAGTGAAATAAGGCAAAATAACGCTAGTCAATAGCGGGATAAACCTTTTACTGCACTATTGTGCTTTCGGGGTAGGTTGGCGTTTAAACTGCTAGGAGTAGTTTATCTTGGGGGACATTTTTACGCAAGTTATCTGCGCCTCTGCAAGTCTTGAGGTCGTGGATGAGGGACCATACGAACTCAAGTCCCAAGCGTTGTGAGTTGAGTTCGTATGGTCCTTCGTCCGTAACCGCTAGACTTGGTGTAACGGGCATCAGTATTGTTTTACTTCGGCGATTTCGTGGGGGCGCGAGAATTTAAAGTGGACTGTACCTATTACGATGGTAGATCACTGATGTGTCATCAAGAACAAAGGTTAGGAAAATCGAAAGGACTTACCAGATCCGATAGCGAAGGGGGTCAGAGGTCGGCGTACCTTTGGTAGGAAGCTCCTTCCAGCTCCTCGACCGATTTACCTTCCACAAGCCGCCCACCGGGCAGCGTAGCCCGACCTGACGACGATCTGAACTGGCGCGTCTTTCAGGTTCCCTGTGGCACCTCTTGGTTGCTGTGCTGTCGCCTCGAGAGAGTATTAGCACGAACAGAGCGGGTCGGTTGGTAAAAAAATCTACCCAACCGATTTACAGATCCCAGTAGTGGGTATAATGTTGCCAATGCAACAACGACAAAAACTACCATGTAAATATAAGCGGCAAAATTAAACAAGTATCGAACCTGGAAAGTCCGCCACTCGTCGGGGTTGTCCATAAGTATCTTGGCTCTCTTCAGGTAGTGTCGCACGATGCCGCGCGCGTTCTCCAGCCGCCCCTGCTGCGTCGAGATGCGCTCGCGCACCGCCTCCAGATCGTTCTCCGCGTCGGCTCTGTGGGAATACATCAAACGATAAGAAGCTCTAAGGCTGGCGTCCACTAGAGGCGGATCGGGCCGGGGCGCATCGCAAGATCGCAACGCAAAAATCCGCCTGCCTGTATTTGTATGAAACAGCGTGCATTAGCGGCGGACTATTGCGCTGCGGCCCGCCCCGCCCCGATCCGCCGCGTCGGCCCAAGCCGGCCCGATCCGCCGCTAATGGACGTCTAGCTTTACAGTAGTTTCCTTATAAATCTACAGGGTGCACTCTAAGTCGATAGTGGAATTTTGAGTAGACTGTCTATTGATCAATACAAACAAAAATGGAGCGAATGAAATATCAGCTGTACCATACAAAAGGTCGACACAGTACTGCGCCAAATGTATGAAGCAGCTGATATTTTTTTCGCTCCATTTTTTTCGCCACCTAGTACAAGTTGTTTGTATTAATCAGTAGACAGCCTACTTAAAGTTCCGCTATCGAATTAGAGTGCACCCTGTATTATTGTATGATTACAAAGTATAGGATTACATTCTTACGAAAAAACCCTTACTGAAACATAATCGCGATGAACTACTTTCTGACGCTAACGGCATACATGGTTCGCAAGAGACGGCATCTATATGGTTGGCCAGCGTTGAAGATCTATTTCGTTTGCCACGAAACAAGTGAAGAATATGGAGAGCTGAGCTACCCTGGTGCCATCTAGAAAAATCCCTAGCAACGAATACATTACCTTTCTCTGTAGCACGTTGGATCTCTTCCGAATCAAGGTGGCATGCTTCCTCAAGCGCGAAGTATGACGCTTTCGCCACGAGAGAAGAAGCAGAATCTACTGTTCAGAGGCAACATATTTGTTAGTTAGGGCGAGGCCCCATTGGTGCGTTGCGCTGCGTTGTCGTTGCGGACACGTTTGTATCTGTCCATTGCGAAGGCTGAACTGAGGCGCAGATGCGATGGCGTGTATACCCTCTTGCGTCGCGACGTCGTGCATCGTCGCAACGCAGATGTGGCATACAATGCGTCGATCCGATGCGACCACGCAACGCAACGCAGCGCAACGCACCAATGGGGCCTCGCCCTTAGGGAGACCACTCACTCGCGCGCGCGCAGCTGGTCGGTCCGCTCGACGAGCTGTTGTCGCCGCTCGGTCAGCTCGCCGACGGTCTGCTCCAGGTCTGTCTGCAGCACCAGCAGTTGTTTCAGAGTGTCACGGAGCTCGTAGTATTGGCTCATCAGGCTGCGCAGCTCTTGGATTTCCGGTGCTGTGGAAGGGATGTGAAAGCCGCATTACAAACCACCGAAGAACGATTAGTTCCTGATTGCTCCGCGGCGCCTCTTTCAATGCGCCGCGAGTGAGCTACCCAACAGATCAGGGGGGTTACCCTTGACGCTATTGCGATCCAACTGAAAAAGTTTAAAAATTAATTTCTCTTTGAATTCGCATAGTAATGCTTTGATTTTAAATACTTTGTAATGTTTATTCAAAGGTAAGGCTGTTTTATTCAATAAAAACACAAAATGCGTTTTAATTTGTAAAATATTAAATTTTGTAAATTGCGCCATATTGCGGCCGCATTGGAAACATGCGTCAAGGGTAGAGGGGTAGGACGGGAAAATTAAGTGGATAAAACGCCAATTCCAGCGAGAATCCGAAAATCCGCGAGATCCGAAATTTTAGGTGTTCAAAGGACGATCCGTCCCTGATTGCTCCGCGGCGCCTCTTTCAATGCGCCGCGACTCCACTCGCGGCGAGAGTTACCCGACAAACTAGGAATTCCGCCGAGAATCCGAAAATCCGCAAGATCCGAAATTACAGGCGTTTAATCACTGATCCTGAAGCGATGAAATTGGCACTTATGCGTACACCGCGAGAAATGTAATTAATGATGGATTACTTATCACATGACCGTTAGGATTTTGGGATCAGTTTTTACGATGTACTCTATCAACGTGGCAATGGAAAGAAAAATCCCCGGACAGCAAGAAGTACTGGGCCCTTAGCCTGTAACACAATGGCGGGTCAATGGCGTCCCGGCAGAAGGACAAAACCGGGCTCTCCTCGTTTTTCTCCTACAACCAGAGAACTAATCCTCTAGAATTAGAATCAAAATATTCTTTGCTGTATTACAAAAACATTAAAAGGACAGACAGCGTTAGCAAATCGTAATTGAAGTCGTCACCTGACAGCCCATTTTGGCACCATTGTGTTACAGGCTAAGGGCCCTGAAGTATTTGTTCGATGTGCGAATGAAAAGTGCGCTGTGGTGTAGTCAGACTTACTATCCTCGGCCAGTGGCGTGATCTTGCGCATGAAGTGTTTGTGCGCCGCCTGCATCACCGCGCGGGTTGCTTCCAGCGCTGATATTTGCTTCTCGCACCGCCCTATCTCTGCATCCAACGCCGCGCCTTTCTCGCGTAGGTTCGCACGCTCTTCGGCGAACTGAAATAAGATTCAAGATTCAAATGTTTTTATTCAATATGCCTTAAATAAATTATTTACATTGAACGTCAAAATATTATCTAAAGTAAAAAAATATATATAAATCAGATACTTATTACTATCTAATACTAAGTATCTAGCTACTTTTTTTTCTCTTTTCTTCCTTCTCTATAATAAGGTTTTTGTTTGCAAACACTCGTTTAACGTGATGATATTTTTATCGCCAAAAAGCAGGAAATGGGAGACTAACTAGGGTAGCACAACGTCTCGATACAAGTTTTATCCCGCTATCTGGTAGCGGAATCTCGCTTTAACCAGTGAAATAAAGCCAGATGGCGCTGGCCGATTGCGGGATATTTTTTTATCGAGACGTTATGCTCCCCTAGTAGCACTAAACTTAGCACAAGAATGGGATAGACCGTATCTATGGATTCTCACTCTACGTAGACAAAAAGCGAGAAATAGATATAGTTATAAACCCAATAGATACGGCCTAACCCATTATTAAAATAATATGGTAAGCCAGCAGATTGTTGGTATGAGAGGAGTATTCTATTCACCTTGATCTTGAAGAAAGATGGCGCGAGATTCTGGCCAGCCTCATCTTTGCCGAGGCAACCGATGAATATTTCGTACCTAAAATCATAGAAATATCTTATAAATAAAATATCATCAATGCAACAAAAGTATCGTAAGTAGTTACGATACTTTTGTTGCATTGATGATATTTTATTATCGTAGGATCTAAACTACTGCAGTAAGATGTTTAGATTATGAGAAACTAGATATCCGCCCCAGCTTCGCACAGGTGCAATTTAGAAAACAAATTAGGTGCGCATTGAATTATTATAAACCTTTCTTGAAAAAAAATCTAACCGATAGTGAAAACCGCATCAAAATTCGTTGCGAAGTTTAGAAGATTAGTCGCCACAGAAGTAATTAAATATCAATTTTTTTTTTCTTCAATAGTGATTATTTTGTCAGTTACTCCTTTACTGTTTCTAACCGTTGCGTTGTCTATGGTCAACGTACGCTATTCTCAATCCATATGGCACCCAATATAGTTAGATACCGGAGCTACCGAATGAGTATTCGTACCGTTTCTTCAGTTGCTCGATGCGGCTCTCACGCTCGCGCACCTGCCGCACTAACTGCCCGCAAGCCTCGTACAAAGCGCGCCGGTTCAGCTCGAACATATCGCGACGGGCCTCGATCTCCACGAGACGCTCTTTTAGTGCCTGAGTGGTGTGGATGTGGTGGGTCAGTAAAATAACTAAAACTAAGGCCTTTGCATCGACGTAATGAGGTGATTTATACAGCGTCCAGTGGCACCTTCACTCACACTAGATGGGTGAAGAGACAACTCGGCGCTGCAGTGCCTGGGACATTTTAAAATAAGACATTTTACATTTAGTCAAATAAGTACCTATAGCTAAGTAGTTCAGTTCAGTCAGTATGTTAGTTGTGCAGACTGCGTAGAAGCGGCGGAACCACGCTGCGGCTTCGCAGCAGCGGCGAGGCCAAGCTACGAGTTCGTAGCATAATTATAACTACGTTATGACTTCGTAGCAGCAGTAGAACTACACTACGACTTTTCTTTGCCTAAGATGAACCACGATACGACTTTGTAGCCTAAGAGGAACCAAGCCACGACTTTGTAGCATAATAGGAACCAAGCCACAACTCTAGATGGTTTTTTTTTGTGTTTACTGGACTCCTAACATACAGGGCAACCTAGTTTAGGAGACAGGGTATAATCGATTGATGTATCAATATCATCAGCTATCGTATTTTTGTATCAAAAAATTTTGTTATTTTATTAGCTTGATTGTGTTGTTTTTGTGTCAATAAGGCCCGTAATATCAATCACAGTTTAAACTCATACCATAGATTAAACCTCGCATTTTGTATGAAAATTTATCGTCACATATTTTTGTATCAAAAAATTTTGTTATTTTATTAGCATGATTGTGTTGTTTTTGTGTCAATAAGGCCCGTAATATCAATCACAGTTTAAACTCATACCATAGATTAAACCTCGCATTTTGTATGAAAATTTATCGTCAGATAGGATTTAAACTAGCTTTTTTGGTTTAAACTGTGATTGATATTACGGGCCTAAATGAATTTGAATTTGAACTCCAACTCACCGCATCCAGCCGTAACCGCTGCTGCTCCAAAGTATAGGCAGTGTCATCGAGCCCAGAGAGCGCGCGACGCGCATGCGCGACCCGGAGTCGCATGAGAGCCTCTTCCACGCGCATTTGTCTCCACATCGCGCGCCACTCCTTCAGCTCTTTGGTGCCGCCCTCCACTTTGAGCACGCTGCTCTTGAGGCGGCTTTTCTGTTTAGAAAAAAACGGGTGGTTAGTTTGGTAGAAGAAACGTCAAAAAGTTTTATCAATTTTATTCTAAGGGTATATCCTACTTCTATTATAAACGCGAAAGTTCGTAAGTATGGATGGATGTTTGTTACTCTTTCACGCTGGAACGGCTGAACGGATTTGGATGAAGGATGGAATAGAGATAGCTTAGACATAAAAAAAACACATAAGACACAAAAATAATTAACTGCCGATTTCAGAATTGAGAAATTTGCTAAGCAAATGAGTAAGTATCGTCCTGTCTCTGCAGATTTCTCACAAAAGAGCGTGACAGAACGATAGTTTAAGTATTTTCTTAGCAAAATTCTCAATTCAGAAACCGGGCCTAAGCCTCGCATTAAGAAATCGCAGGAGAGTTTTTAGCAAAAAACGCATCAAAAAAGAAGATATGTTTTTTTTTTCATTGGCGGCGCTAGTTGTGCGTCCTACTGGGCCTTAATAAATTATCGTCAACTTACCAGTTTAGCATGCTCCGCGTTAGCCTGTTCCAAATCCCGCGCCAGACGTCTCATGTCGTCGTGCAGTTTCGCGGAATGCCGCTCCAAGAGTGCCATTCTCGCAGAATGCCTTGCAAGGACCTCCTTGAGTCTAGCTTCGCAGGCGTTGAGATCGGCTACGTTGGCCGGCTCGGAGACAGCGCCCTCTAGCATAGCGACGCGTGCGCCGGCGATCTCCGTACGGTACATCTGGAAATTTGTCACGCGGCTGAAAGGAGATCCTAAGGCGCTATTGATTACTATTATAAGTTATCACAATAACCTAATTCCCTGGGAGTAGATGAAAAACCAATGTTCAGACTAGTAACTTTTGAAGGGTTGAAATAAGCAAAGATGAAAGCCATTTCCCCTCCCAGGTTTCGATGTATGGCTTTCTAAGGGCGCATACTATACTGAAAATACATAAAAAGTAAAAAGGTTTTCTTTAACTTACAATGCCATAAATGGTTTCCTGTTGAATTTGTAGATTCTTTTCAGCTATCTTTTGCTTGGAGTCCAATTTTGTCATCGTGGCTTTTGCCGCTGTAAAAGACATTGTAACTTATACCTATCTATTTTACAGGGTGTTACAGAAAGGTCCTGTGAGGCTCACTTAACTCACCAATACAAGCAACTTTTTAATGGGGCCAAGTGCGAAATCTCGAAAAAAACATCAGTTGTTCCATACATTTGGTGCATTACGTATTTATTTTTGTATGGTTTGCACTTGGCCTCATAGTAAAAGTTGCTTGTATTTGTGAGTTAAGCGACCCCTTACAGTATCATAGGACCTTTCTACACCCTTTATAGGTTCTGGGCAAGTCTACTTTATGATAATAAATGATGATCGTGCTAATTAGTAGCGCCATCTTGCTTTACGACGCAGTGAAATAAACCTTCACCTACCTTCGGCGCCCGAGTGGTCCCTTCACACATCCCCTGTTTCGGCAGGGTGTCGGGAATAGTGTGCCTCCTTCATGACCTAAGGCTGTCGGTATTGGGGCGGCTATAACACATCTCACGGGAATCTTGGAGGGTGATCCCGTGTAAAGATGTCACTAGAAGTTGTAAAAATCTGAGGCCTTCACAATGTACATAAAAATGCCTAAAATTGTTAAGACCTAAGTGTTACCTACATCGGATCTGCATGGTAAAGATCTTATCTTCGTTCTTGAGTGTAAGCAGCTTCTGTTGCTCGACGAACGCACAGTGCATGCCTCGCTGCTGGCTCAAGGTCAATTGGCTGGCGTATTTCTCCTCTTCCTGTTTTGAAAATAACTGTTTTGAAATTTACATGATAATACGTATGTTATAGGGCGTCAAGTCAATATCCTATCCTCTCGAACAACGATGCACCTTGCAGTTACGAAAATAGAAGTTAAAAACTAAAACCCGACTACTAAAAGGCTTAAAACAAGACCTGTTTATCCTTAAAATAGACTCAAAGATAATTAATCGTAGTCGGAGGCCATCGGTTTATCAAATGCGAATGTGGTGTCCTCCGACTACGATTAATTATCTTTGAGTCTATTTTAAGGATAAACAGGTCTTGTTTTAAGCCTTTTAGTAGTCGGGTTTTAGTTTTTAACTTCTATTTTTTTTTTGAGCTTTTTAGTACCTGAGTCATTTTGGACGATCACCAAGAATAGAACCAAGAAGGGCAAAAAAAACTCATTTTTGAATTTTTTGTTCTATTTGTTATGTTGACGCTACATGTGTTATACATTTTTGAAAAGTTCTTTTAAAGCCCTTTCATTTGATATCCATGACGATGGTATCCGATAATTTTTATTTTTAGGTCCACCACTTTAGGGCGCAGCACAGCCGCCATCTTGATTTTTTTCAAAATTAAACTATCCTATGTTACCTGGGTGATTAAGACGAATCCAACGACACCTCATTTGTTGAAATCGGCCGAGTAGTTTAGGCTCTGCGAGGGAACAGATGAACACACAAACATACATACATACATACATACATACATACATACATACATACATACATACATACGCTGCTAAAATCATAACCCTCCTTTTTGCTTCGCGTAGTCGGGTAATAAAAAGATGGATCACATAGGCTTTGCTGATTCATAGCCTAAACTAAGGCCTTTGCATCTACGTAATGAGATGATTTATACAGCGTCCAGTGGCACCTTCACTCACACTAGATGGGTGAAGAGACCACTCGGCGCTGCAGTGCCTGGGACATTGTTTTTTAGATGGAGTAGGCTTGCCCAGCACCTATACCATCCTGACAGCTTAGTCGACCAAGCCCACAGGAAAGACAGGTCAATACGTGTGGAGCCAACTGAGCCGCGGGTTTCCTCACGATGTTTTCCTTCACCGTTAGCGAGTGGTATTGCTACTACAAATTCAGAAAGGTAGCGGTGGTGGTCTAGTGGGTAGAACAGTGGACTCTGAAGTAAGAGGTACCCGGTTCGATTCCCAGTGCGGGCATGTATCTATGACTTTGTTTAATTTCATAGCCTATACATGGTGTTATTTTTTAAAGTGACACCCGAGTCTGAAAGGAGTGATTATTTAAAAAAACTGTGATAAATACCCAAAAATTATTCAATTGTGGCCTTCCTTACTATAATACTATTGCTTGCGGCCGCACTCGCAATATCGAGCGCCACATCGCGCGCGAGCTTTGAGAAGGTGTCCGCACGTCGAGGTTATTACAGAACAAATTGAATAGGATAATTTGTGAATCAAAGAAATAAAAAAAAAACTTATTTTTAGTTTCAAGCGTTACTAAAACTATCTTCCCTGAGTCGGGTGTCACTAACCAAAACATTACCCTGTAGTAATTTGCTAGCTAGAGTCTTGTGCTAGTAAAACCTGTCTATGTTTAGGAGATCTAAATAATATTTGCATGTATTGGATACCCAACAACAATGTTTGTATTGGTGTAAAACTAACAAACTCACATTTAAAATATCCTCTAGTTCTTTGGCGCGTTTCTCAGATGACTTGGTCTTGTCCTGGGACTCGAGTACTTTCGCCTTCAACTCCTTGATCTGTGAATGAGATGTTCAAAGAATGTTCATTAAGAACTGTCCTTCGAGCCGGATTAAAAAGCAATAGAAATCATCTGTAGAATATTCTTTGTTTTGTACCATTCTTCCTTCTTCCTATCCTACTATCCTACTAATGGATAGTAGGATAGGATGGATGTTTGTTACTCTTTCACGCTGAAACGGCTGAACAGATTTGGATGAAATTTGGAATAGAGATGGATTAGACATCAGAATAACACATAGGCTTATTATTATATTATCACGCCTTTACACTTAGGAGCAAAGTAAAGCATGCATCCTTTTTCTGTAGTCCACGCAGACGAAGTCGCGGGAAAAAGCTAGTATAAATCATAAAATACAAGAAGCCGCAACACACTTTTCTAACTAGCGCGGAGGGTTCGCTTCGCTGATCTCTTTATATAAATTACCCACATGTGTTGTATCGACTGTATGATAATTTTTAACAACCAATAATTTCCGAGAGGTATTAATTTCGTATTCAAGACATTGTGTGTAACTGCATGACCATGTATTTCTTCGATCAATAAACGATTTTGTATTTTTTTGTTGTATTGTTTGTGGACTAATAAAACAGGGTAGGATTATATCATGTGAAAGATGGAAGAAGTACTCTTGCGTCGACAAAGCTGTTGACCCGTCGCATTGAGTTGTAATAAAAGATACGCTGGTGAAAACTTATTGAGTAAACTGCTTGCGCGTCAGAGACTGGCGCCGCGAGGGCCGTCTCTCCTCTATCATTAAGGTCTCCGAATGAGAACCGAAACTAGTCGGCTATCCCGATATCAATAAAATTAAGTGAAATCGTATACAAAGTAAAATTATTATGAATCTACAGGGTGCAATCTAATAGGATAGCGTAAAAACTTTAAGCAGACTGTCTACTAAATACGACAAACAACTTATCTGAGTCTCTGATTCTACTTTATGTATGTAGCAGCAGATATTCTTTTCGCTCTATTTTATTTGCTACAAGTTGTTTGTTCTTTTGTAGTGATCAGTAGACAGCCTACCTAAAGTTCCGCTAACCACCCTGTAGTTACCTTCTCGACCGTAGCCCTGATCGCCAGGTCTTTCTTGTGCTGCTCCTCCATGATCCGTTTGTTCTCCATGTGCATCTTTTCCAGGATGATCTGCATGTTCTGCATTTCGCGCTGCAGAGCTTTAGCCTGGAACAATCAGCGAAGGTTAGAGCCCTCGCCCACGGCGACTTTTTGTAGCGATGCGGTCGCGCGTTTCGCAAACGCGCAACAGCATGGCTCAAGGGCGTCGCCAAGGGGGGGCAGGGAGGGGCAGCTGCCCCCCCCTAGAGATTCTAACAAAGTTGCCAAATATAATGCAACCAAAGTCCTAAGTCTGAGTTAATTTGCTTGAAGTTCAAGCCTTGAACAATCATTCCCGTACGTCGAAACTCGAATTAATTCACCAATTCCACTCCTAATATTCCGTACGCTCAACTACGCTCTGGCTGTAGATGTAAGGCTCGTAGTACAAGTGAAAAGCTTCATATGCTGTCGACTTTACCTACAATTCATACCTACTTTTCTCATTCATAGAGAATGAGAAAAGTATGAATTGTAGTAGGTAAAGTCAACTTGCCCCCCCCCCCTGCGCCATCGGCTGGCGACGCCCTTGGCATGGCTACTAACACGCTTTAGTCGCATTTGCAACGCGCTACAGAAGCGATGCCAACGCGCTACTAGCGCGCTACAGCATCGCGCGAGTGTATCGATGCAAACGCGCGACCGTGTCGGACGACAGAGCTATTGAATATTGATATATTTCAGAGCTAGTGAAGCTGGAGAAAAAAAAAGTAGCTTGATACTTAGTATTAGATAGTAATAAGTATCTGATTTATATACCTTTTTTTACTTTAGATAATATTTTGACGTTCAATGTAAATAATTTATTTATGGCATATTGAATAAAAACAATTGATTCTGATTCTGACATCGGGGAGACCTCCTCCCTCGTTGTTTAGCGTCATGTTGTCATGCACGATCCGCTGCAGTGCCAGCCGCGTCCTGGCGACCCGCTGCGCCAGCTCCGCGTTTTTAGCGAGTGAGTGGTTGATAAGTGAGTGAGCGAGCGACCTTTTTAAACTTAAACTTTCGTGAGCACTGCACATTTTTCTATTAAATCACGGTGTCGCCAACCGGCTTACCACCAGCGCCATCGTGTATTCGATATTTGTAATCCGTCATCCGCGACCGTCACTTAGTTTGCTTTGGTACGCCACAGATGGCGCTATCGGTCGCGGATGGCGGATAAAACGCGGCGGCCCATAGACGCGCGCGGAGAGAGTTTTTGGCAGCGCGGCCATCTTTTTTCAGATAGTTGAGTATTGTCGTCAAGTCAGAGAAGATCAGTTAGTTAGTTTAGTTTGTAATAAAATCAGTCAGTCAGAGAACAGTTAGAAAGTCAGTTAAATAATAGTAATTAGTGTTTAGTTATTTATCCCGGCAAGTATTTCAGTTAAGTTTTCAGTAAATAAACAGTCATTAAAGTTGCCAAAAGTAGTTTTCGTTAGTGTGCTGTACCCCAGACGCCGCGTCACCCGCAGGGTGGGTCGACTTTGTATGGAGCGTCAGCGACAGTTCCTGATTGGTCAGAAAAAAAGGGTTCCAGGTAACCACCAATCAGAAGCCGTCGCGACATCTGTCATATAACACTTTTTTTTAAAGCGTTAGCATAGAATAGATTACTTACACAACTCCATACTTATCTGTGATTTTCAAACTAGTAGGTGTTCTGTGTGTGTGTCACGTGACAGAAAAACAAAATGGAGGCAAATGGCAAACAAAGCAACAACGAGTTGTGTGCAAAAGTCGATATTTCTATAAACTTAAAGTTTTGTTGGATCATCAAAGTTTTTTTCCATGCTGTGCCACCCGTGTGTGAAGTACAAGATAAGCGGTGTACCAAATCGTCAATAGGGTTTTTTCCTTTAGTTATAATAAAAATTCTAGATGGCGCTGTATTTTTAGTAAGAATAAATGTCAAACTAGATCACAGATAACTAAAAAGAACGCCGGATAAGTCTGCGCGCGTCGGGTGGCGTACCGTGGCGTCGGGTGGTATTTAAGTTGCGATGGAAAATAATCACCTGACCAACCGCTTGACCTGACCCCTAATAATCCTTATTTTCTTGCCATTTCTGTTGTATTATGTTACCGGCCAAACCCGATTTCATGATAAACTAGTTTCGCCTCGGCCAAACCAGTCTAACCTAAGCTCGTATGAACGAACCAGTATAGCTTAGGCCAAACTAGTCTAGCCGAAGCTCGTATGGATAAACCGGTATTTCCTAGGCCAAACTAGTCTAGCCGAACGAAGCTCGTATGGAGAAACCAGTTTAGCCTAGGCCAATCCAGTCTGGCCTAGCAAGAATATTGTACGCTCCAGGATAAACTAGTATGGCCTAGCCCGAGCTGATATTGTCGAACGATTACGTATGAATGTTGCCATATCTCGTAAACTAAGAGGTTTAGCGCAAAAATAACGAAATTTTCGAACCCCTTAAGAACCCCGAAACCAGGCCTTTTACTTATAAAAGTGTTCTAAAAACCGACATAAAGGGTGTTAAACATACAGGGTATTCCTAGACGTGTGACAGACAGTCGAAAATGATTTAAAACAAAGGTTAGGTCAGTAGGTTCGGTTGGCGACACACTGACATACCTACTTACCTCTTTTTGTTTTCGAGTGGTCCTTCAAACCGGACAAAATCGGATATACCGTAGACTTTTTGAATGTAGACTTTTTCAAATTCGGCCTTTAAATGCGTCCCCTACTGTTCAGATAATTACGGCGGGTTAGTTAGTTTTAAGAAAAAGTACTAGTCTAGCATAACTAGGTAGAATCTGTATTACCCCTATTCAAATAGGGCTAGCCTAGTTTGGCCTAGACTAAACTGGTTTCTCCATTCGACCCAAAACACAACACTTCCCATACATGGCTTGTACATACATACAAGATGTACAAAAGCACTTATAATCCTAAGTAGGTATTATTTTAATGAAAATCCGTGGATGATCACTTGTGAATTTGTGAAACAAAAATTACGAGCAAGAGCAAGCGGCGCGCGGCGGGGTAGTTATCTGTGAAAAAACCTCGGCACAGACCAATAGACAGTCTGTGGACAGACTTTGACATTAATTCTGGCTAAACTCCATTTTCTATGGTGAGATGGATAGCGCCATCTAGAGAAGTCTTCATAAACAACAAAAAAAAAAAACCCGAAAAAAGCCTATTACAGTAAGATCAGTAAGTATACTTTTTCACAATACATGCTCATATCAAACTACCTACCTAAATCATCAAAATTTTCTAACCAAATTTCAATTTTAAATCTTTCAGATCATCGGACTATGACTACAGTTTGGGGAAAAAGAAGTGAAAAAGTGAGCAGCCCGCCGCTCATAAGGTTAGCTCATTCTAGCATTCTCCCATACTCTACAAACATTATTTCAAAATCAAAATCTAAAACGTTTCATCAACTAATACGTACCTAATTTTACAATGATATTTTCAGATTACTGACGGAGAGAATGCAAAAAATAGTGTGATCGAACTCGACGTCGTGGAGCCAATTTCTGTTCAGTCTAACGAAGATTATAATGAAAAGCCGTCAGCTGCCAAGGTTAGTTACTAGTTTTTACTCATTGGACGAGTTCAGGGCCTAAGTTTCATCACAATCTGATTAATGGTTTAGGAACGGATAGAGGACCAATATACAAACATTAAATTTTATTTTTATAGAAGATGTATGAACTTTTTTTGTGGCAGCTCAGCTGTAGCCGGATTTTTTCTTCTCATAAAGCTTATTTTATTTTCTTATCAGTTTCAGTTGTTGGTGTCTGGAAACATCACCGAATTGAAGATGATGGCGTGGAGGTAGCTGTTCATAGCTGCGAAGAGGTGACCGGGCGAGTGTCATGGTGGCTATATTATCTCAGAAGTTTATAATTTAAATAGATACATCTAACCTTTAATAAATGTTGCTTAAACTAGAATGCTATTGTATTGCTTTTTGGTACCCAAAACATGGTCGTATGGAATGCAAACTTTTGCCAAAAGCGAGCAGCTTTTGGTAAAAGTTTGTATTCCATATGACCTGTCAAGGATTTTAATCGGTCCCTGTGAACCCCGCCACCAATTTGAATTTCCCGCCAAGCCCGCTACTACAAAGTTGTTCTGGGTTCCATTCGAGATGGCGCAGCTAGGTTTGAAACACAGAACAATTAGGTTTGAAATTTGTCGCTTTTTTTTTCTATGGTGTCGGCATTCTTCTTGGGTATAATATACCCAAGAAGAATGCCGACACCATATGTGTGTTATGTGTTCTGTGTGTTATGTGTTCTGTGGTCACCCGGCACTCCACAGCAGGCACCCAACACCACCGAGGGTCGCCATTGGTGACACACGGTTTTACTCACTAGTAATTTGTCGGTGTAGCCGACTAGTTTCGGTTCTCATTCGGAGACCTTCTTCATGGAGAACGAGACGGCCCTCGCGACGCCGCGGCTAGTCTCGAACTGAAGAAGAAGGTCTCCGAATGAGAACCGAAACTAGTCGGCTACACCGACGAATTACTACAGGGTGCACTCTAAGTCGATAGCGGAACTTTAAGTAGGCTTCTACTGATCACTACAAACAAGTTGCACCAGGTGGCGAAAAAAATGGAGCGAAAAAAATATCAGCTGTTTCATACATTTGCCGCAGTACTGAGTCGACATTTTGTATGGAACAGCTGATATTTTTTTCGCTCCATTTTTTTCGCCACCTGGTACAACTTGTTTGAAGTGATCAGTAGACAGCCTACTTAAAGTTCCGCTATCGACTTAGAGTGCACCCTGTAGTGTGTAAAACCGTGATTTAATAGAAAAAAAGATGTAATACCTCGTTGTCTAGCGTCACGTTGTCGTGCACGATCCGCTGCAGCGCCAGCCGCGTCCTGGCGACCCGCTGCGCCAGCTCCGCGTTCTCGCGCTCCGCGTCCTCGTTGTTGCCGCGCTGTTGGTCGCAGAACGCCTGCTGCTCGCGGCACTGCTCCGTCACTTTGACGGCGGACGCCTCCAGCACGGCGTAGTCCTGTCGACAGTTGACAAATATTCTTATAATCCGTGCGGAATCAGAATGGGATAATACCTTTTGGAACTGAATCGAAAATTACAGTTCTCAAGTAGCGTCAGTAAAAAAAATTTAGTTCGACGTTCTATCATAGGGTTATGAAATTGGAAATACACAAAAAAAGTTTATGTTTGTAATCTAAAAGGATTCAATGTTATTGCATTAATTGAATAAAACGTGATAAAACTCGAGTAGACACCCACGCGCACAGAAAACACAAGCAAGTTTCGAGCGAGACGCTACAGGACCGCAAGCTTCTCAGTTCCAAAAGGTATTATCCCATTCTGATCCCGCACGGATTATACCACGATTTATTTGGTTTGAGTTCCCCATATTTCGGCACCGTTGCAGGCACCAATGGTTTGGTATAGGTAAGCGACAACGATTGTTATCTTTTTAGGGTTCTGTACCCAAAGGGTAAAGGACCCTATTATTAAGGCCCGGTTTCTGAGTTGAGAATTTTGCTAAGCAATACTTACGTATCACTCTGTCACGCTCTTTTGTGAGAAATCTGCAGAGACAGGACGATACTTACCCATTTGCTTAGCAAAATTCTCAACTCAGAAACCGGGCCTAAGACTCCGTTGTCCGTCTGTCACTTGTTATACAAATTTGAAAAAAAAAATTAAAAATCAACAAAATGTTAAAAAATTAAACCTTTTGAAAAAAAAAATACTTTAGCGACATCTGTTAGCAAAGCAACATAAGTTAAACGTGGGGCCTGTAAAGCGACGTATTTTCAGTTCCATCGTCACATCAGTTACCTCTCGAATGTGCCTGATGTCTGTGTCACGCTGTCGCAGGTTCTCGATAGCTTCGGTCCACATTTGCAGCATGTCCTTCCGTTGCTCCATGCCCTCTTTCACCTGAAACAGACGCAGATATTTACGCTTTCTATTCGTATATTGACAAGTACTCTACGAGCGATGCCACACGTGCGTTGTGGCTGCGCTGCGTCGTCGCAACGCAATGATTTCAACGCAGTGAATGCCACCCGAGCGTCCACACTGCGTCGGCGTAAGCAGATATTCTATTAAATACTGCGGCTGCTCCGTCGTTTCAACGCAGATCCCTCCCCCACCTCGTCTCCCTCCTCTCCTTGTGCGTTGCAAGGCCGTCCGTAACTTCAACGCATCGTGTGGCATGTCGTTTAGATTTATATGTAGAACTACGGAGCGTCACCGACTCACCGCTCAGTCGACGCAGCGCTAACGCAACGCACACACAACGCCCTTGTGGCATCGCTCTACCTCAGATCACGTTTATACAGGGTGTTTCAGTAAGGTCCTGTGACACTGAAACAGCTGCTAGCTGATATTTTTTCCGAGCTTTCCCACTTGGTCCCATAGTAAAAGTTGCTTGTGTTGCTGAGTTAAGCATCACAGGACTTTTCTGAAACACCCTGTATAATATGTCCAAGAAGATTTAGGACGATGTTTCTGCAGCTCTTCATCGGCAAGAAACACCGTCATTTTCTAGCAGCATTTATACCTTACATGGCTTGACCAGTAATAAGAGTACATCTACGTAATACGAGTAGGTACATCAGTAATATGTGCTGTGGGCTTTGTTTTATGAATAAATAAAATAAAATAAAATACATCTGGCAAAGTTATTTACCACATTCTTAAAACTAGAAGTACCATCTTGCTCTTGTTGTTTGTTCTTTAAAATGCTTTGTTATTTGGAGTGCTTCAAGACAGGTATCGATGGTAGAGGTAAACTGATAGTCTGGGCATTAAAGGTGTTGTGACTGTTGGATTGGCCGAAAGGTGCCGCTAGTTGGATTGGCCGAAACGTGTCGCAAGGTACAGTCGGCCACACGCTAGGATACCCCTTTTTTTCGATTGGCGTTCTTATGCCGCGCGCGGTAAGAGCTGCCATGGGGTATCTGTGATTGTGGCCGACCGTACTAAGACCAAACTTGATGTGACCACATACCTGAACGGAGATCCTCTCACATGCTCTTTCTTCGGCAGAGAGGTTACCCACCAGATGGACTAGGCGCTCATGAATCTTGTCATGTTCCACTTTCAGCCTTTGGCGTTTAGTCTCGAGAGCCTGGAAACATGTTTTTTTTTTATTCGGTACAATTATACGAAGAGACTCACGCTCGATTTCTGCATAATATTTCTGTCTCACTTGCTGTAACTACCGCATCTATAACGAGACAGACTGAAGAACTTTTATAGACCTCAAAAGCGTGACAAAACGTAGTCTTTCGCGCTCTCGGTAGAGCTAACAATAAGTGAGGCAATTCGGAACCCAAAGTTTTTTGTTCGAAAGTCCGTTATTGGCTTATTCAAAACTTTTGGCTATTATAAGAAACTGATTTCAATATTTTTTATTTTGGTTCAGTACTTTGGATTTTACAACGTTTCAAAGATACAGTTTTATGACGTCACGCGACGGTCTGCATTCTGTTGGCGGTCATAGGAACAAAACATTTTAGCGCATAAAAACAAAACTACTGGACCAAAATAAAAAATATTTAAATTAGTTTCTCAATATTGTCTTAAGATAAGATTAAGGCTCGGTATAAGGCTAACTAGCGCCACCAATGTTGAAAAAATCATGTGTCCCTTCAGAAGAAGTTTCTGACAAAATCCTAAAATGAGCTCATGCGCCATGCTTTTCTAGATTTTTAAGTGTAGGTACCCAACTCAATTTCAAGTCTTAAGCTAAAAAAATTTCGATAACCGCCAAAAACGGCCGCTTTTGGCGGTTATCGAAATTTTTTTAACTTAAAAGTAAATTTCGAAGAGGGTATCTACACTTAAAAATCTAGAAGAGCATGGCGCATAGGTTCATCTTAGGATTTTTTCAGAAACTTCTTCTAAAGGAAGATATGATTTTTTTAACATTGGTGGCGCTAGTTAGCCTTATACCGAGCCTTAAGCCAATAACGGACTTTCGAACAAAAAACTTTGGGTTCAGAATTAGCGCCCTTGAGCTTGATAAGTCAGCGTGCTTCTACAGGGGCCGATTTTTTTTTTTCGTATAGGCTGAAGATGCCTACTTTAGCTTATGAGATGTCCTGCTACTTGAACTGAGACCGGTGGACTCTTAAACAGGTGAACCAATTAGATGCGGTTTTTTTAAAGCAGGTTTTCTAGCGAGTGTTTTTTAGATATTACGTTTTAATCAAAATCGGTTCAGCCGTTTATGAAAATGCTTATTGAAGATAAAATGTCGGAGTAATAAAAAAAACTGTAATTGCACTCTGATGTGGCTCTTGTAGCATGACAGCATGTAGAAGCGGCCTTTGCCCAGGAGCGTGACATCTTACTGGCTGACGAGAACAGTTTAAGATGCCTACCTTAGCTTTAGAGATATCGTGCTTCTTGAACTGTTCGATGGCGGCGATGTCGCCAGCGTTCCGGTC
The DNA here is from genome assembly GCA_949319315.1 of Zelleria hepariella. NCBI lineage: Eukaryota > Metazoa > Arthropoda > Insecta > Lepidoptera > Yponomeutidae > Zelleria > Zelleria hepariella. Next base: position 6,573,525 of record OX439391.1, on the reverse strand, counting down.
GAGCTGCGCGCGCCACTCCTGCAGGGTTCCCTTCTCGCCACAAATGTCGCCTTTCATGCTGTCTGCCTTCTTTAGGAGACGCCCAATCTCATCTGGGAAAAAGAAAAAAAGTCTAGGATTGTGGGAAATAGATTAAGTTGAGGACTTCTCACAAGTCTTGGATCTTACATAAAAAGTTATCTTACTCCACTAAAATATGACTAAATTCTAAATAATAATATTCATCGCTGCTATGTAAACGCCAGAAAGTATCTCAATTGTTTAGCAGCAGCCAGCGCGTTTTGAAAAATCTCACATGATTAGAGGGGGGAGGGGGTCGAGCCAAATCTCACCAAGGGGGGCGGGGGCATCTAAAAATCGCCAAAATCACCTCACGTAATTAATGGACACCCTCTAAGTTATTTGTGTAAGACAATATTCTGGCATCTGAACCCAATTTTTTTCCAAACTGTAAATCACTACATAGAAAGATCAAGTGCCTACTTTGCAACCGTTCAACACGGGGAGCGACATCATTGGTCTGCTTGTTGAGGGCAACAGTTTCCCTGTCGAGGGTCACCGTTTCATTTATGGACATCTGCGTCAGCTTCACCTCTTGCTCCATTTGCTGCTTGTGGGCGAAAAGGAGGCGCTGAAACGGAAAAATATCCCATATAGTAAAGAAAACATTTAGAAAATAATAAATTGTGTATTCAGTAAAGTTTTTTTACAGTATTCTCTTGGTACTCGGTCTTGACATGTTGCTTGTAATTGTTGAGGTCAGCGGTCTTCTCCTCTTGTGTTGTGATTTCTTCTTTTAAGCGTTGAATCAGATTTTGCCTGGAAATTAGCGGAAAATTCAAGTTCAACAAGTTCAAGCTCAACATATTTTGATCTAGATTTCAAGAGGTGCAAGGCCTACCTCTTGATAAGTTGTGATTCCAATTCCTTGTTGATGGAGTTGGTCAAAGGAATCCTGGTTCCTTCATTCCAGCCCAGCTCCTGCAGCAGCTGACCCATGAAGCTAGGCACTTCATCCTTGCAAACGCACTTGTCAGCCATGATTGTAATCACTCAGTCGTCAACTAAACATGAAATAAAAATACACTATTCTAATCTTTTCTAGAAATAAAATCTTCCCAATGACGGACACAAGCTGTTGAATCGATAAATTAAAAATTATTACCCTAGCAACGAAAAGCTCCGACGCCGCCATTTTTTCATAAACAAAACAAACAAACTCAGCTGACTGTCATTTGTCCGTCAATCAACATTTATGTCAAAATATTGATTGTGAATAAACCGGTAAGTACCGATTGGGGAAAATACCCAAAAAAATACCTAGTTTTGAATATTTTTAACACGCTTTTATAGGCTTGGCCTGTATGTTTGTAACGGAATCTTTGAGCATAATTTTCACCAATTTCCAGAAGTCTGATAATTTTAAACTTTGCATAGGTACATATCAAGGACCAATAACAATGCAATAATTTGATAATAGTTTCCCATTATGTATGTATGTAACGGAATATTTGAGCATATTTTTCACCAATTACCAGAAGTCTGATTAATTTGAAACTTTGCATACGTATCAAGGACCAATGACATTGCAATAATTTGACCTTCCAATACCACATGTCCATAAAAACGAATTGATAAATCGAACTAAAAAATTAAAAATAAATAATAGTTTAAGAAAACTAAAAAAAAAACACGCTTTTATAGATAACCGAACCGATAAAACTAGAAAAAAAATTATTACAAAGAGTGTACATTACCGTAGAAGAAGGTCGAACAATCAACCAAAATTAAAATAAAATTATAATAAAATTTAAGTTATTAACAGAAAATTCAATTCGGTAGGTCGAGAAAAAATTAGTACTTGTTTTTAAAGCTCTATTAGATTAAATAGAACATTTTAAGAATGCATTTTGGAGGAAAAAATTCTAAGCCTTTTATTTATATTTTTAATTAAATTTTAAACTTTCTCCGGATGTGACGTCATAAAAAACCAATTGTCTATGGTCAAGTGCTAATCTGTGGTCAAAATGACAACTGTCAAGTCTTATCTGTGGTTCATTGTTTTGTTTTGTTTTCGTCATTTTCTGGCGTTCTATTTCAACTGATTGATCGACTTTAAACACGTACCTAATTAACCTTGCTTTAACCCGGACACCGAACAAAATCTCTGCATATCTTGAACTTGGCTTCACACGTAACCAGACACCGAAACCTCTTCACTTCTTGACCTTGGCTTTACACGTACCTGGACACCGATATTTGCTTTCACGATGGACCCTGGCACTGGCAGATCCAAAGGATTACAATGCTTTGTTCCGGTGTGCCCAAATAATGAGCAATCAACTCCGGACAAAGTATTCGGCGGATATATGAACCACTGAAGTACGAATGGTGTATCCTAGCCAACACTGACTATAAAAAATCGAAGATAATGTTTTGTTGCGAAGATCTCAATGTAAGTAAGCTTTTAGCCATTGCCTTCCCCTTTACAGGGCCTGCATATGGTTACTTCAAACTATCTAATGTTTAATAAAGTCCCTGTCAGTGTTGATTCTACATGATATTCATCTACTTTCTTTTAATTGCAGCTTGAAACAGATTTGAAAAATTACCAACAATGGAAGCTGATGAACCAACAACCAAAAATGAAAACCAGCGCAAGATTCAATCTCAACTAATAAGGAAAATATTGAAAATGAAAAAGAAACTACATACGAGATGTTCAGTAAGGCACCTACATGCACAAAGCTGCTTTGCAAGCCCAAGATAGGCGAACCTAAAAAAAAGGAAATTTGATGGCACCTATGCATGTTGAGTGCTCTACGCAGTGCAAAGTAAAAATGGTGGATCGAGCCGCAGGTGTACAGGCCATCTTCTAGACAGTCGGTCCAAGCAACGCAATCTAACTAGGATCCAGTGGCGAGTTATTACAGAGCCAGGAAAATTGAATTTTTTATTCCTTTGCACTTACAATTTTTTTTAGGGTAAATAAAACACTTCCAAAAATACATTGCTTTCTCTGATTCTTGTATAATCTCTTTCTTATTGTTTACCCAGTATTTAAGGATTTTGTTATTTATTTCAAGATGGGCTCGCTACACAAAAGCTCAATGTAGGCCTTATCCAATAACACTGGGCTGATGTAGTTGATGCTTTTCTGTATCTTTACCAGCCAGAATAAAAGTAGCAGTGAATGTTTGCAGGCAGCCCCCTAAAAAAAAGTTTTGTAGTTAGGTATACATACAGAGAAAAGATAGCAGGAAATATAATGTTTACAAAAATAAAGTACAAGTTGCTTCAGTAATGATTTCTTCAGTCTCTTGAATTTTTGCTAAAACATTGTACAGCTTGTTGCCTAATCTATGCTCTGACACTACTTAGGCCCTCACAATGCAGACATATCCCATAGCAGAATCAACGTATGAATGACAAGATATCCTGTAAAATAACTTTGCTAAATAAATAAAATTACTAATGATAACGTAAGAATGTTATGGATGATTTAAACTTATTTTTAAGTCTCCATCACCAAAAAATATTATTTCTCTGGCATAAACTGAACTTTGAGCCACTCTGGCCTAAACTGAACAGTTCTACACTATATGAATCATTTTCTGTTTTAGCGTGTAAACTCTAAAAGGTGAGACAGATTTTTATGTTCCTTTAATCAAGCTTGATACAATGTTGATTAATGTGAACCAACATGGTGACAAGATACTTACATCAATGCCTTAGCCCCTCTAATTTCAGCAATATTGTGGCTGTTATGTATTCTAGGATCATAATTATTTCCACATTAGGCAGATTGCGGGAGTCTGCTTTGTTGACAAAGTTATCGAGCCGCAGGTGTACAGGCCATCTTCTAGACAGTCGGTCCAAGCAATGCAAGTCTAACTAGGATCCAGTGGCGAGTTATTATCATCAGTGTCCAGTTATAAAAGTGGGAGTCACATTTGATGGGAGTTTACAGTATCCAGCTGAGCGGGAGTCACAAGGGATGGATGGGTTATAGGTCAGGATCGGTGCCACAATCAGTAAACGTTAACTTAACAAACAAGACTGAAATCGGAAACTTTAAAACAAAACAAACAACAACAAAAACCACAAAATGTTATGGCCGGTCCACAATCACGCCACACACCTCCGCGCACGCTTCGGCGGAGTTTCTTTTGTTTGTTTGTATAGAAAACCGACGCAAGGAGCGGCGTGTAAACACTTCTCGCGGAGGTTAGCGCGTGAATGTGGATAGGGCATTACTCAAACTTATCTGTCAAAAGTAGATGACAGATTATCGGAGTTGCCAGCATTAGCACAGTGCAAATTACCAAAAGTCTGCCGGCAAACTGTAAACTTATAATCTGCGCCGAAAATCGGCTATACCAAGACTAGAGCACTCTCAGACATTTTATTACAAGAAACTAAGAAAAATAAACCACTGATCATAACTCACACAGCCGCAAACCGATTTTCCGCTGTTTTTCGGAGTTAAGTGTCTGGTTGCCGAGTGAGTGACGAAAGCAGTTTTGTGATTGCGCAGCATTTTAAAAGAAACAAAGTTGGTTGTACTTTCGAATCAATATCGGAACCGCATTTATTTATTTCAGTATTTCAGGAATTTTCTCTAAAGTTGGTAACACTATGATATTTCTCCGGCAAAAGGAACTACGTCACGACCGTCCAGCAGAGACAATATGATGAAGGTCAAATGAAATGAAGGTCATACATAGTTTTGCATATAAAAAAATAACTACATGCTTATAAATTTTTTCGATTACTGCAAATAGCTCCAGAAGCCTATTCCTCGAAATGGTTTTCGAATCAGAAACATCTATGATTTTATGGAGAAGCCAATTCAGAGTATAAAGAGTGGGGTGCTTGATATAATAAATGTTACAATCATTCTATTGGCAACTATCTATGACAGCGGTTCTCAATATTTTTTGGTTACGGAACCCTTTTGGAAAGCGAAATATTTGACGTAACCCTACAATAAAACAATTTATAGTTTTTACCCGACTGACCCAGAGGGAGAGTTATGTTTTTCGAGTGTATGTATGTAAGGGTGTATGTACTATACTATGACTAAGTTCGGCTGCTCATCGTGAATCTTGATACACCGCGTCAAAACGGTCTACCAGAGAGAGGTGTTTTGAATATTTTTTCTAAATTCTTGCGGAACCCCTATAGGGTAACCCTAGGGTTCGCGGATGCACCCCACGCTTTTTACTCTGAATTGAATTTTCTGTTAATAGCTATAAAAGCGTGTTATCTTTTGTTTTTTTAAACGATTATAATTTTTTTATTTGATTTTTTTGTGCCTTAGTGTTCATACTTTTTTGATGATGTGAAATTATTGTAATTATTATTTTACTTGAAAAAATATTTATATATTAGGATAGGTAGCGATTGGAAATAACGAAATTTTAATACATGCACGAAACTTGCTTTAAAATTCTAAATTTGAATCTTTTTCTGCATACTTTTGTTCGGCGCAGAGTACGTAAGTACGGAAGTACGCTGCGCCGAACAAAAGTATGTAGAAAAAGATTCAAATTTAGAATTTTAAAGCAAGTTTCGTGCATGTATTAAAATTTCGTTATTTCCAATCGCTACCTATCGTAAAGTTAATACCTACCTACTGATTGTACCGACAGTATTATTATAGTATTATTTAAAAAGATGCCTGTTATCCATGTTGAGACGGCGCCAAAAAAGTAGCGCGTAGATCTCCCAAAATAACTTTTCAGTTTTAGTTTCGCGGTATCTTGCTAGCTAGTCGCTTATACGAGTCGATTGTCTCGGTTTTTTATTTACTTTAATTAAAAACAACCACAGTATACAATGAGTGCACACGCAGCCTCACTACAGTGTCCAATTTGTTTTCACAATGGAGTTTTTGATTCAGTCGAAGCATTAAGAAACAGGCTAATATTTGTTTCCACAAATAAGATCCTTTGCCCAGTTTGCCAAGAGGAAGTTACTGGACTAGACAAACTGACCATACATTTATTCAGTCATGTTAAAATCATGATGACTGACATTCCTAAGAACAATAAAAACAGTTCAGATGAGGTCGATTCCAAGCCCACACAAGAAAAGTCCGATTTGAAACCAAATCCGTCCGTAAGAAAGAAGTCCAAAGCATCCGCATCTAAAAATAAAACTTCACCAGCGGTGGCGAGTGAACCCGTTAAATTCGTTAAGATTTATCCAAAATTGCCAGTAGTATCGATGAATACCGTGACCAATGATATATCGCAAGTACATGCCAAAGACAATGTGTGCAACTCAGTGTGTGTTCTATCAACAGTCAAGATGGAAGCAAAACAAGCACAAACAAACACAACATGCAACATCTGTGGCTTGCAGTTTGTCGATTCGAATATTTTGAAGATGCATAGATGTCTGATACATAACATTGAGGAAAGCTCTGATCAGAATTTCACGAGATATAACTGTCATTTGTGCACCAAGAATTTCAAAATGAGGGGCTCCCTCATGGTGCACTTACGGATGGCACACTACGGTTTTTCAGTAGGAAATTGCTCGGCCGATTCTAATAATACTTCGAACGGTGCAGATGAAGAACTTCAGTCCGATGACAAACCTATGTTGAAAAATGATAATAAACAATGGCAGTGTGATGTTTGTCGAAAATGTTTTACGACGAAGTATTTCTTGAAGAAACATAAGCGACTACATACAGGTTAAAATTGGTGTTTCTTTTGGAGGTAATTTTACTAACAGAATAATATACTGAAGTGGGAACAGGGCAAATAAACCCGTGAGATGCTAGTATCCAAATAAGTAGATCATCTGACAATGCCGTAACATAAACTTACCGCTGATGCTGCTTTTTCGCTTTCCAGTCCAAGCTTTTCTATTCTTGTGCCTACAAAATCGAAAGTTTTATTTTACATAGTTACATGGTTAGGTGTTCCAGAAAGCTCTTGTTATATTTTAAGGTTTTTTCATCACCTACATCTAAATACCATCATAGCAACATTCACTAAGGACTCACAGGCCCGGTTTCTGAGTTGAGAATTTTACTAAGCACATACTTACGTATCGCTCTGTCACCCCTTTTGTGAGAAATCTGCAGAGACAGGACGATACTTACCCATTTGCTTAGCAAAATTCTCAACTCAGAAACCGGGCCACAGTCTCAAAAATTTAAGCTGAGCTACCTACCTGCTCTACATTTAGGTGTAATATTAAATGTTAGTTTAAAAAAAAATGTTGGCCATAAGCTTATAAATGTTATATTAAGCAGCACTGTACCGTTATTCGAGGCCTACATAATATATGAGAGTAGCGTTTCCGTTTCCTGTCAAGTTAGCCGCGTACTTCAGGTCCGTCCACGCGCTCCGCTGCAACTTCACTCCTATCATGACGTCACGCCCCCACCAGCGCCGCCTAGCAGTTGAGTTTGTGGACTCGATATTCTGCTCATTGGCGTTTCATTTCCCGCCCGAGGCGGTCAACTTTGCAACTAACGTTCAAGGGCCGGCTCACCCGTACTTCAATTTGGTAAAAAGTGTTAAAATATTATCAAGAAAAACTTAAGTTTTTTTTTTTTTTTTTTTTTTTTTTTTTTTTTTTAATATTTGCCAGAAAACCGTGAGTATATTTTAGTGTTCTTCTACGGGTTTTCTCCCTTTAGAAAGTAGAAATTATCATCTACCTTCATAGCTTTTGAAAAATTTAATTATTTTTTCTTTTTACTTTTGTTTAACGGCTTTGCCGTTCGGGATGGCTTTATTTTATAAAAAGACATCCGTTAAAATGTTTTTCCGCTAGCAGTTGGTATGTCTGTGCGGTTTCAAATGTTTTCCTCAAAACGGAAATTTCGTTTTTGCATCAAAATTTGGAGGAAAACCGGCTAAATGCATTTTAAACGCTTTTCTAGCTTATTATACATTGTTCTTTGCTATAATTACCTATAACGTGTTGAGGAACATAAAATCTTTAAATTTCCCACGTAACGGCTTTTTATTTCAAACATATTTTCGAATTATTTTCAAACCTTTCTACGAGTATATAGGTATAGTACCTATAATGTGTTGAAGAACATAAAATCTTTCAATATCCTACGGTTTTTATTTCAAAAAATTTTTCGAATTATTTTTAAATCTACCTACGTTCTAACGGTTTTCCGTTAGGCGTGTGTGTTTTAGATGGAAGACGAAGGCATGTCCACGCGGAAGGTCAACGAGGACGAGCGACGAGAACCAACCGAGAAAGCAAAGCAATCAAAGCGGAAGAAGCGAACTAGATCCTCAAGTTCGGAATCAAGTTCAAGCAGCTCTTCTTCGGATTCTAGCTCATCGTCTTCTGACGACGGCCATAAAAGACGACGCAGACGTAAAAAAGCTAAGCATGACAAGGAAAACCGTAAGTTTAACCAACTTCTTAGTGTTGTCACCAAACTGCAACAGCAAGTCAGCGAAGGTAACCTCAACCGAGTGAGCTACCAACGGGACGAAGATGATTATATTATCCGCGACGTTAGCGAGACCACAAGGGACGAGCTCCTCGATAGAGGCTCATACAATGACGATAACGATAGATCGGGCCAGCAAAGCCCACCCGCCGATAGGCCCGACCCAAATTTCAGTTTCGACGTCAGCACTAAAATTAAAGAACCTCCCATTCCACCCTCGTCCGAGGAAATGCTCAGTCAGTTAAAAAATCTACAGCACTTTGACCAACATGATTGGAACAGCATCCGCTACGCGGACGTTCAAAAACTGTGCCTGCACTCGCCTGGTTTCACGAGTCTGGAGCCCAACGAAGAGGTAAAACGTTATGATGGTTCAAAATTCACTGCCAATATGGAAAAAGCTTTTGCTAGTATAACATTTGCTTTACTCAAACAACGCGAAGCGTTACAGACGGAGATGAGGAACCTCCTAATCTGGGCGCAGCTAAGCGACTCCTTAGCTTACAAGGACATACATGCGAAAATATCCGATATTTTCACCTCCGGGGAGTATTGCGAGTCTGCAAACAATACTCTCCAGCTCGTATGCGGCCACAGAGCCGAGCTAATCCAACATAGAAGAGAAGGCGTCCTAGCATCTGTAAAAGACCCCTTTCACAAAAATGCCCTTCGCAAAATACCACCGTCATGCGAAAAGCTATTTAATACTGACCAATTCAGCTCGCTCCTAGAAAAAGCAGGTGGGGTAAAGAAAATCTTCTGGCCCAAAAACTTGGATCGCTACTCTGCGCCGCAGAATGATCCAGGGACGTCATCACAGACTCCCACACTGCCAAAGAAAACAGGCCCACAGCAAAAGAGCAATTACCGCCATCAACCGACAAAGCCCAACCTCAGTCACAACAGCTCCTTTCGAGGCCGAGGAGGTAAGTTTTCTAATGGCCGTGGAGGAGCCTCATACAAGGACAAGAGAACCAGAGGATACTCTCCCTCATCCCGCCGGGATAGGAGTTACCAGACCAAAAAGAAATATTGACTCGACGAGTCAACCCTTCCGTGCCGGTCAGCTTCAAAAATTTTACAACAACTGGGATCGTCACGGGGCGCCGCCCTACATCCTAAAAATGATTCTGGGATATCGAATCCCGTTCCAATTAAAGCCGCCACTACACTGGCCGAATTTTCAACACCAAACCCCTCAATCAGAGGAAATGTCGCAAGTGATAAACAAAATGTTGACTCAAGGCGTACTCGAGATCGCAACCACATCACCCAGCTTCACATCAACGATTTTCCTCCGGACAAAAAGCGACGGCACGCTAAGGCCTATATTCAATCTCAAGAATCTGAACCACTTTGTACATCCAGAAAAATTTCGACTAGTAAACGTACAACGCGTACCAGACTTCCTGCAATCAAAGGACTGGATGGCGAAAATAGACTTTCACCAAGCATATTTCCACCTACCAGTATCTGTAGGCCACAGACGGTTCCTACGCCTCATTTATGCCGACCAGCTACTAGAAATGACCTGCTTGCCCTTCGGGCTCAGCTCAGCACCGAAAGCATTCGCATCCCTAACCAACTGGATCGCACAATGCCTAAGAAATCGCGGTGTGCGAATCCTCGTTTACCTGGACGACTTCTTTTTGGTAAATCAGAGCCCAGCCGTATTGCGCAATCACATTGCCATCACACTCGAGTTCCTAGTGCAACTGGGCTGGGAAATAAACACGAAAAAGTCAGTCCTCACACCGCACAAAAAACTAGAATTTCTTGGCATAACCTGGGACTCCTGGCAGAACATAAAGAGTCTACCAGTGAGGCTAACCTCCAAAATACACGTGCAAATCACAACGTTACTGCGAAAGGGCAAAGCGAGCCTCAAAGACCTACAAATAACAATAGGTATGATGAATTTTGCGAGTTTCGTCGTTCCAAGGGGACGCCTTCACTACCGTGCATTGCAGGCTCAGGCCAACCAGCTACTAAAGCTCGAGCCCACAAAAACTCAACCACTGTCAGTAGAGAGTATATCGGAGCTAGACTGGTGGCTACAGAACTACAAGGGTTTTTCAAAGATCCACTATCAATACCCAATGCACTATCTCACGACAGACGCGAGCGACATCGGCTGGGGAGCCAAGCTCGACAACCTGAGCATACAAGGCACCTGGTCGACTGCACAAGAATATCTCCACTGCAATCAAAAGGAGATGATCGCCGTAATAAACGTACTGAAAGAACATTCTCAGCACCTGAGCTCGAGTACTCTCCTGATTCAAAGCGACAGCAGATCGGTCGTATCGTACTTACGCAACGAAGGGGGTACGAAATCAGCAGCTCTTACGGACCTGACCAGAGAGGTCTATCTGATCGCGGATCAGTACAACATCAACTTAATGATGTATCACATTCCGGGGACTTACAATTGCGAAGCAGACCACCTATCCCGCCAGAAAGCTCCGCCGGAGTGGCACCTTCTTCCTCGAGTAACTCGAATACTCTTCAAGAAATGGGGAACACCAACGGTCGACCTCTTTGCATCGCAGACGGCCCACGTAGTACCAACATACTGTACGTTAGACAGGAGAGACGACAGGGCGACATACTACGACGCTCTGAGCATGCCCTGGAACTTCCCACTAGCATGGGTTTTCCCACCACCATGCCTCATTCCAAGAGTTCTACATCATCTGAACCAAGCCTCGGGAATATTTCTGCTTGTGGTACCGAGATGGGAAAACGTCTATTGGAGACCGGACTTGAAAAGCAGGGCTCTGGCACCCCCGTTCGAAATCAGGAACCTACCGCAGGTCCTAGTAGACCGATCAACAGGACTTCCACCACCCAAAGCGTCGGAGATGACAATAGAAATATGGAAATGTGGGGGTGGAACAGCCACCTAACAAACTGGACTGAGGAACAAAAAGCGCTAATGCGTTCCAGCTGGCGCGATTCTACTCTCAATACATATAGGCCAGCCTGGAAAAGATGGTTCGCATGGTCAAGAGACCAAAACATCGACCCGTGCAACCCGGATGGGTCCGACCTGGCCAGGTTTCTCGCCGATCTACATCAAAAGGAAGGCCTTTCTCTCAGCACGATTATGGTTCACAAATCGGTAGTGGCTACATTCTCAAGCCCTAACAATCAAAACAGGCTAAGCTCGCACAGTCTCGTCAAACACATTCTGAAATCAATCGCCTTAGCCAAGCCTAAGCAGGCCAAGCCACCTATCTGGGATACCGACGTTCTGACAAACCACCTAAGTAATAAGAACCCCGATACGACAAGCCTCTACGAAGCTTCTCAGCGCGCAGCGGCCATCTTACTTCTATGCTCGGGTAGACGCGTGCACGATCTTACGCTACTGAAAGTCTCAAATGAACATATTGTGATTGGAGACAATTATATAATTCTTTATCCAGCGTTCGGATCGAAGACAGACTCCAGTGACCATCGCCAGTCCGGATGGAAATTGACTGCACACACTGAGAACAAGGCCCTGTGTCCATTCCATTGGATCAATCGTCTAATTGATTTATCACGCGAAAGAAGGAATGCAGCAAAGTCCGACAGTCTGTTCCTTGCCATAACAGGTGCGCCTAGACCTGCCACACGCACCATAATCGGAGGATGGATCAAAAAACTCCTTAGGGAGGCAAATATCGAAGCATCCGCTGGAAGCATTAGGTCGGCAGTAGCGTCGAAAAACTGGATTGATAATTTCCAGCTGGATGATATATTGGCAAGAGGAAACTGGAAGTCAGCTAACACGTTCAGACGATTTTACCGGAGGGAAATCGCAACTACTCCGAGAAACACCACTTCCTTAACATCCTCTTTCACACCAGTTAATTAATGAACAAAGCACTAATTGCTTTCCTGTGATTATGACTGTTTCTCCCAAAATGATAAAAAATGTATCATAATTTTAATACATAATTAAGCAATCACTGCTAACTATGCGAATATGTGATTTATACTTAAAACCGTGTGCCAGGTGCATTCTGTATTAGTAATAGTGTTCAAGTAACAAATAAAACTTCAGTTTTCACTACGAAAGTTATTTTCATACATAGGTATTACCCCGTACCGTACCCGTAGGTAATACATCATCCGTAGGTACTTACATCTACCTTCAATCACATTGGCCGTTTTCTACCTCTGAATTCCAGCGCCACCAGACGATAATAGACAAATCTCTCATATATTATGTAGGCCTCGAATAACGGTACAGTGCTGCTTAATAGCTACGTTTTACCTGAAATTAAAACGTTTATTAAGCATACTTACCTTATTCGAGGCCTACAGTTTTCCATTCTGCCTGGTGGCATTGAAACGCAATGAGCAGAATATCGAGTCCACAAACTCAACTGCTAGGCGGCGCTGGTGGGGGCGTGACGTCATGATAGGAGTGAAGTTGCAGCGGAGCGCGTGGACGGACCTGAAGTACGCGGCTAACTTGACAGGAAACGGAAACGCTACTCTCATATATTATGTAGGCCTCGAATAAGGTAAGTATGCTTAATAAACGTTTTAATTTCAGGTAAAACGTAGCTATTGATGAGCAGAATGAATACCTAAAATGCGACAGGTCGACCTTTTTGTATTCGCCGTTTTATTGACTATACCAAATATGTACATTTGTTATTTTCAGGTGAAACTCCGTACTCCTGCTCGCAGTGCAACAAAACGTTTACATTCCAGCAGTCGTACCATAAACATCTTTTGTATCATAATGATGAGAAGCCTCACACATGTAGCTACTGTGGTCGAGCTTTCAAGGAGCTGTCAACTCTCCATAACCACCAGCGGATCCACACAGGAGAAAAACCTTTCTCCTGCGAAACCTGTGGTATGGGCCATGGCAAATTAGTTATCAAACTTATCAATCACCTACAAGTAATAAACAATTTTTTACATTTTTAAAATTTTCAGGGAAATGTTTTCGTCAGAGAGTCTCATATTTAGTACACCGACGTATTCACACCGGCGTAATGCCATACAAATGTACTTCATGTGAGAAAAGTTTTCGGTACAAGGTAAACATGAGTGCCCACTGCTCAGCAGCTTAGGAAAAGAAATAAAAGCTACGGAGGTACCTACAGCACCTATTTATAAAATTACAGGTCTCACAGAGGACTCACAAATGCCGTGCTCAACCCCCTGGTACAGTGGTTCGACAAAGTGGAGACTTGTTGGAAAAACTCAAAATGAAGACCAATTTAACAGAAGAACCAGACCAGTATGAAACATTATCAGGTGCTGGTTTTATGGAAATTTCAGAAGCAAATGCGGAATTAGTGAGAAGTAGTGCCAAATTGTCCTTTGAAGATACGGAAACCGAAAACTTTTGTATAATACCAGAGCAGTTTCATGCGGAACAAACAAAGGAAATAACCGAAGACATCGGAGACAACATTGAAAATGATGAAAGTCTCAAAGAATTATTGAACTCTAATTTTGAACAATTAATAGACTCCATACCTGTTGAAGAAAAAAATGTGCCATCACCTTCAGATATTTTGAATAAACTGTGTTTGTCCCAAGACGACGATACCACTGAACTAAAACAAAATGAAGGTGGTTTTGAAAGTTATGAAGTTTTTAATGATTTCATGTGACGTTTCTGAATAAATAAAGTATAATAATATTGTTATTTTGTCGACGATAGAAAAATACCGGTTTTGTACATCCCTATTATCTGTTTGTCGCTCTAACGCTCTATCGTACGCAAAATATATTTGTTCCGGGTGAGTATTTGATAAAATTATCGTGCGTGAAATGGAATGGAAATTAAAAATTGTTCCGAAACGTCGATACAGTTTATTGAAAGACCGAGATAACACTATAAAGAGACAGGACGAGAGATAGAGATGCAGATATTATAAAAAATACGCTTCGGAACAAAACTTAAATGTTCTTGTGTTGGCGGCACTGAATGACAAATTCAATATCGATTCCGTATGTTGTTCAACCTGCGACGAACGTTCCTTCCTATTCTCAATCACTTGAAGTTCATTTTTGTTTGGCACATTTTGATCACTTTGATTTGTTGTTGCCCGTCGTCACTTGTGTCGAGAAAAAACATGAATCTGTGATGAACAGCCAGCTGTTTTTGTTCTTCGCAGTGTTTGAAACACAGTTTGAAATCACCATGGATTTAAAATTATAGTGTCATTTCATCTTGAAATAGTGACATTTTGTGAATTGTGCGTGAATATTTAATTTTTTTGAAGAGAAACAGTGCTCTGGAGAAATTATTCCAGTCTCGCTAAAGGTAAATGTTGTTTGTCAATTTCGATTACGTTTCACTGAGTCTTCACTTCTAAGAAGTGCGTAATTAGGCTTCTGATTAGGATTGTTTGCAACTTTGTGGGCTTGCCTGCCTGCTGCGGACCCTGAAATGAAAAGCTCTACGTGGCTTTAACGTTTTCACAGCATTACAAAATTATATGGTAGGTGCATAGTTGGTACTTATCTACTTATCTACCCATCGTTTCGATTGAAACGAAAACGAGAAGCGTGGGCCTTGCTTGCCCGTAAAGTCAAGGTAGAATGGTTCACAAAGGCATAGGAAAGAAGTACCTTACGAATTCCCTTTCTGCCAACACCACAATGGCTGCCTGCCCTGCCTTAGTACAACTACCTACAGTAATTAACATGATTGTTGGAACAAAGGAATGCATCAAAGCAACTTTACAGTTTTAATTTATTATTGTGCTGATTTACACACTAATCAGCTGCTAGTTTTCTTTATGTGACGGACGATTATGAAATAATAATTCCTTTATCCTGGGCTTTATCCTGTTTCACCTAATATGAATAAATTTTTGATCATGATATCGAAAGTTTAGGCAAAGAAACTGACTTTCTTTGCCTCCTAGGTCCCTATTAGTGTCAAGAGGCAGGCATGTTCTTTCATAGCAAGAATCATTTTATCAGGAATTAATTAGCTAATGTTGTCATTCAATGTGACTTTAAAGATTACAAAGTCATCATCACAAAAGTACCTTGTTAAGCACAAACCCGTTTTCTAATTGTTACCGGTCTGGGTAAGCTGGTTCTGTTGCCATACAAACACACGTTTCACAGAAGGAAGGGTAGACAGATTATTGCCAATGACTCAATATATTTTAACCCCTCTATGCCAGCTTACCCGATATAGAGCCCATGTATATTCGGTTGCTGCCTATTTACACAATACCGTGCCCATGGACAATATTTGATCATGTATGCATTTCCATTTTTTCGCGTGGTGATTAAGCTCGAACTCTCTCTCTGAGAGAAGGCCTTTGCCCAGCTAGTGGGACATGTACAATTGTACAGGCTACATCTATGCATTTCCTTCAATTTCCCTCACTGATTCCGTTTCGTGATTTCCCACCTTTTTATAATTCAATTTGCCTCATGAAAAAATTTATCTGATCAAGGTACCCTTCAAAATTCTGATTGCTCTTTCAGCACACTTTCTAATTCCTTTAAAACTGTAATGTCTTATAAAGTGAAGTGTGCATGTAATTTATTCCGCTGACTAGCACTCTTCAGCTCTGGATTTTGCAGACTAAGCTGAAATGCGACAAGCACTATCTCCATAGTTCACCGTTAAAGTATCTCTCAGGACATTTATATAGATTTTTCGATTGTACGTACTTTGATTAAAGTTGGGATACTAGTTATATTTTGATCTCGTTCAGAAGTTTTAGTCACTCCGTCGCTATCAGCCTCTCACTGCCGGTCAGTAGATGCAGTACAGTGCTTACAAGAATAAGTTGTGAAATATGTCACAGGATAATGATGGGGGATGTAGTTAGGCAAATCTTGATAATTTCTCTAGTTAGGTATGCAGACAGTAAGTCCTCCTTTTGTATTTCAAGTTCCATTTATTATTTCATTAGCAATACCTATTCTACAAAGGAAAAGTTTTGTTAGGTATTATTATTGAACTGTTTTGAATATATTATCTTTGCGCATTAAATTGATGGCTTTGGATCAACAGCTACTTGTTGATAGTACTAACAGCTCTATTTTAGGAGCTGCCAACTCCGCTTGTAAGCCCAAATAATTGACTTCATAAAATTTGATGTGGGTAGGTGCAGATATTTTTTATGTATCCATAACAGAGAGATAAGTGGGTATTTGTGTTACTAGCACTCTCCGGAGGCAACACGTGTCAGTATCGTCATAAGAACGATTTTTTATCGCAACATATGCAGCATGCTGCCTATCTTATCGCCCATAGAGTGTGGTGCAGCCATTTTGTTTATTAAATCACCTAGGTATGGCACAGCGCGTTTGTTGTGCGACGAATTACGCAATACATACGTTTGAAGTAAATATGTACGTGTCACGTAGTTTTTATTATTTATTGAATGTACCTTGGTGTTGTATGGAATTTGGAGTCCCAACTCTTCTGAAGTCTATAATACTGCAAAATTTCTAGGCAATAAAAATACAGGTTACTTAGTAGAAACCTATGGAAGAAGCCGTTTTAGGCGATTACTCGGCCTAACAAAAACGGACTACCTATTTCTCCTCTCGGGCAAAATTTTCGGGACGCTAGTCTCGGGTCGGGAGCTGCCGTGAGCCCGACACATTAGACATTGTATAAACATACCTAACATAATTACACAATAATTGAGAAAAAAACAAGAATTAAGGTCACATGCTGGCATTCATGCGGGAAAAACTACTTGGTTGAGCGCTTCCAATCCAGCTAGACATTGTAGTGAAGCATAAATAGTCCACTTAGTTACGATTGCTCAGAGCATAATACCCTGCCCCTCTTTTGTCTTCCTAATATAGACGGTCGGGGGGCGAGGGAGCTCTGCTCGTATTTGCACCGGGCACAAAAGAAAAACTCACAGAGGTCTAATATCACTATTAGCTAGGTACAGTCGGCCACACGCTAGGATAACCCTTTTTGTTCGATTGGCGCCCGAGCTATTTTGAGCGCGGTAAGAGCTGCCATGGCGTATCTGTGACTGTGGCCGACCGTACATCTATACGCCAGACAGGTTGCCAAAGCGGTGGTCCGACCAAGTCCGCAAGGCACTCGACATAAAGATCCGTGAAGTGCTCCACAAAGCCATGGACAGAAATGGATGGCGTAACTTTAGAAGTAGGTACATGGTGGTATCAGTAAAACCAATAATGAAGAATACCATCAACTTTTGATTTTTATCTTACCATACACTTTATTAAAAATGGAAAATTTGGGTGAAAAAATTTTTTTGATACGACTTATAGTTCTCGAGATATTTAATTTTAAACTACCTGTGCGACGGGCGCGCGGTCGTCAGCTGCTGTGACGTCACAACTCCACACGCACCCGACACATACACCGTAACACTCATTCAAAGGGCTGTATCTTTGGAACCGTACTAGGTAGCCAGTTGAAATTTTCAGAGATTATGTTTTATTATAGTGGATTACCTAATCAATAATAAAAATTAAAAAATATTAAAAAATAAGAGGGGTCCCCATACAAAAAACGTTGTTTTATACTTTTTGCTCTATAGAAAAAACGGTAAGACATACAAGCAACAAACTTGGTATGATTATAGGGCTTACTCCATAGTATAACAAAATAATATAAAAACTGGCCAAGTGCGAGTCGGACTTGCGCACGAAGGGTTCCTTACCATCTATAAGAAAGGTGAAAAAATCACAATTGTTGTATGGGAGCCTCCTTAAATGTTTATTTTATTCTGATTTTTGGTATTTGTTGTTATGACGGCATTAGAAATACATCATCTGTGAAAATTTCAACTGTCTAACTATCATGGTTCATGAGATACAGCCTGGTGACAGACTGAAGGACAGACGGACAGACAGACGGACAGACAGACAGACGGACAGACAGCGGAGTCTTAGTAATAGTGTCCCGTGTGGAACCCTTCGGGTACGAAACCCTAAAAACGGTCAACTCGGATTCACGCGCCGAGGGTCCGTATAACCAGTTTTTTTATTGTATGGCGGTAGGGAACTCTCAGTGCGCGAGTTCTACTCGCACTTGGCCAGTTTTTTTGTGTGTTTAGTCAGGTCATTTTTCATTTTTCAAAGTCGTCATCCATAGCTAAGTAAGAATATATTATTTTAAGTACAAACCCGTGCTAGGGAATATTTTAAACAGAGCTTGCGGCTTTAAAACCTGTCCCAAGCGAATTTTTTACGTTATAACTAAGTAATATTATATTAAAACACTACTGTAACACTGACTAAACACACATAAAAACTGACCAAGTGCGAGTAGAAATCGCGCACTGAGAGTTCTGTACCACCATACATAAAAAAAAACTGGTTATACGGACCCTCGGCGCGTGAGTCCGAGTTGCGCTTGACCGTTTTTTATATTTTTTTGTTATACTATGGAGTAAGTCCTATAATCATACCAAGTTTGATGCTTGTATTTCTTACCGTTTTTTCTAAAGAGCAAAAAGTATAAAACAACGTTTTTTGTATGGGGACCCCTCTTATTTTTTAATATTTTTTTATTTTTATTATTTCTTGGGTAATCCACCATAATAAAACATAATCTCTTAAAATTTCAACTGGCTACCTAGTACGGTTCCAAAGATACAGCCGTTTGAATGAGTGTTACGGTGTATGTGTCGGGTGCGTGTAGAGTTGTGACGTCACGCGAGTTTGCCGCGCTCGCGCGAAAAACTCCAAAAGGACGGAAACTAAAACCGTCGTAACTTTAAAACTACTGGCTCGATTTGAATGAAACAAAAACAGGTGTATTTCTAAATTTTTAGGCTACACGGTCATAAAGTTTCACGTGATTTAACAGACCCACGGACATTCTTCATTGATGGTCAGCAGCGTCATCGATTGATGCTGTCGACGCAAGATGCCTGCAGTGTAAATTATTGTAAGTAGGTACTTACTCAAACGTTCTGTCCAGGCAAATGATCTAGGCAGTTTCCACAGTCTCGTTCACACCTACAGAACGTGGCAGGTGCAGTAGCAGAAGTAGCGTTACTTCCTAAACTGTTGATGTAGTGCCTGAAAGACGTTTAGATGGTATGGAATCCAAATGCTCATCCAAATTCAAGTTTAGTTGACGCCCTACCCCAATAACCGGGTACAAAAAAAACTGCGTAGGTATGTGTAATCTGCGTTTTCGGCTATTTCAGGTGGGGTTTTGTTTGGCCCTTTTTGGACTGTGCTTGTAATTATAGCGCCTTCTGAGTGTTCGCATTCAGTGGTCGGTATATAAGGGTCGGCGGCGGGGCCGGGAATATCGATCCGCCGCAGCCCGGCCGGAGCCCGACAACTCGCAGCCGATACGAGTGTGCAACGGGCTTTCAACAGTGCATCCTCTGCCACACCAGTTGCTAATCGGCCTATTACACAAACGAACACCTCATTAATAACGAGGCCGCGCGCCGCTGACGTGAATTCGTAATCCGGAGGCTTTTTAGCACTTCCATCCATCCAAAGTATTTACTTAGAGATAACAAAGCCCGCTTTTAAATACAGCTATTCCATTTGGTATGATTGGCGTCACTATAATCTCGGGCCCTATCAGTTAATGGAGAGAGAGCCGACGTGTAGCAAGCAGGTGAAAGCCTCTTTCAAAAACATCAAATTCGTTACATAAAAGGCCGTAAAGGCAAATTATACATCTACAGTTATGCACGATTATAACAACAAAATATTGATATTAAGGTCGAGCGACTCGCGCGTGTGCTTACCAAGTTTGTCTTTGCTCTACCTACTTGGAGTTAAGTAGGTCGAGCAACAAGCCACCTATCTCGGCGGAGGCAGTCGAATTTGTTTATTTATGAAGCGCCTCGCTAGAAACGGCAGTGGTCGTCTAATTTTGGACGGTTGTTTCTCGCAACTTATGGTTTTATGGAAAGTTCGGAGTGTAACTTGGCTCGGTAGTAGATCGGGGGCGAGGTTTGCACATGCCATGCGGCACTAGGAACTTACGTAACACGACACTCGGCAGTGCAGAAATAGAGCAAACTACCACCGCCAGTTTGTCAGCAGACTACCAAATACCATCGCCGTTTAGTCAAGGAACGCAACACCTGGAATGTATGTCTAAATATTTGGGAATGTAAAAGGAATGGTGCTACAGTTTGTCCATTACTCTAGGTTGGAAATCAATCATAAATTGTGTGCAACTTCGTATTATCCCGTACCAAAAGAACACCTGCCTGAGAAGTCGTTGCAGTTTTAGCTTTCCGGATTTACCAAAAACAATAAGCATATTTTCGAGAATACAAGCTTCCTATCTATGCATTACAATAGTTTGTAAAATAAATCATCCGATCACGTGTCCCTCAGCGCAGCACGCTATGCTATCGGCCTAGTTGTGCTCGTTGCGTAAACGGCCGTAGACTTGAGCTCATTCTCTCGCACGCCAGTTTCGGCTCAGCTCTGCTCTGCTCTATCAATTGAAACTCAACATCGACGGGATCCGTTCAATTGGCCCGCAACCTATGTGACCTTTCGGCCGCCTGTGACCGACATCCCTTTTCTTTGTTCCATTTTGGTGACCTACTTTTGGTATTGGGTAGGAAACTCTGAAACGTGCGTTCGAATCTCGGTCCACGGTACACTTTCTTTCTTTATGTACGTACGTATCGGATCCGAAACTTGGAACCAGTCCGGCGTGGTAAATGTTTCGGAGAGCGTGCAGCGGAGTGAGCGGTTGCTAGGCCTTATTGTGCAAGCCCGCGGGCTGGCGTCACGAAACCTTTTGCCTCGACTGCGGTGTCGTGGTGTTGCGACACCATAGCTGCTTTCTCCATTCGATACGAGCCTCGGGCGGTGGTTTATATTGAGCTTACGTTTCGACGCAGCAGCGGAGCATCTTCATTATATTATTTGTTACTTTTGATCAAGAGAGGGCCTGCGCCCAGCTAGAGAGACGTGTATACTTACATACTTTTTTTTTCTTTTGATTCATGAAATAAGTAGATATATGACGACACTACAAAGGGGCTACAAATCCCCTTGTGTCGCAAAGTGCTTCCACCCTCGTCGGTTGAGTTGCGATCTTACGCTTTATTCTGCAACGATCTCTTTGTTGCCTTCGCTATTTATTTTAGTTATTTAGGTCACACATGTCTGTTGTAAACCCGCTATTTATAAAAGCCTGCTATTTCAATTGTATGGTATGGTAGAGCAAATAAATTCACTGAACGTTTGGGAAATTGTATTAATGTGGCAGTGACAATGTTTACCGAGCGATATAATCGATTACAATGAGCGTTCCACGTGTATTTCAGTCGTCAACTCGTCACAGATACGTTTGTTTCCACTGGCAACTAAAGCACTTTTATCGACTCGTCTGGCTGTGAGATTTTACATTACTGTTTCAAGAGTTAAAGTGCAATTCGCAGCTACAGCTCGAGTAGCTAGAGTCGTGCAAAGCTAACTTTGCAGTGGAGCATCCGAAATAGTAATTTCCGTACGTTGCTTTTGTATGTTTTCACCATTTTTCAGTGGTACATGTTACGTCAGTTATTGTCTGTTACAATTTTGTTTTGTGGAATACATTGAAAATATGGTGAAAACATACAAAAGCAACGTACGGAAATTACTATTTCGGATGCTCGACTGCAAAGTTAGCTTTGCACGACTCTATGAAAGGCGCACTAAGCGAAGTCCCTTGAACGGATCTGTGTTGGCGACGAGTGCAATGCAGTTTTATTTCTCGTCTAGATATGCCCCTGACGTGCCCGTACAGAAATAGTCAGCCAAAGCCACTTAATGCATCTGCTGCAGACGCTTGTCGCTGTTAATACTTCCTGAACATTTGAGTGAAAAAAACTTTTATCACAAAAAGTGAAACCGACTTCAAACCACACTGCGAACATAATGAGTAGCAGTCAGTGCTAAGCCAAACCATAATGGATCTGAATACTTTCGGGTGGTTTTGTCAATCTCTATCATTATACTTATTGTTTTTACCCGAATGCCCAAAAGAAGGGTTATTTAACCCTTGGTAAAAAATATATCTCTTCAAAGCCCATAGGTCCTTACAAATATTTTTAATGGGTTCAACTGGTCTCCACTCGTTCACTCTAGCTTTAGTTGTAAGTCAGTTATAAAGCCACCAACACATTTGTGGAAATGTCGAGTCAACTCGAGTCGCATTATTTTATTCCGCGTCTGTACACTCGGAGGCTGTGCCCTTGTTTGTGATCGTACGTTCCTTTGTTTGGCATAAGCTGCCGACGCGAACGAACAGCCACTCGTGTACGTGTGTGTATGTTATTCATTGTAGTATGTTTTCCTTCGGAGAACAGGTCCGTTGCTGTCGGTATTATTTTCATTTTATCTTCCGACAGGAGTATTTGAGATAGGTAATTGGGTGTGGGCACCTGTCAGTGAAACTGTTGTAGGAATAGTCATAAAAGTGATTATGCTTTGTGATCTGATCTGTCTAGTCGGGGTGTGTGGAGTGTCGGTCGGGGGCTGCGCCGGCGGAGGGTCGTCGCGGCAAGGCGAGGTCGTTGAACCGGCAGGGCTCCGCTGCAGCGAGGTGCGTTTCGGTGCGGGGGAGCACTGGGCCGGTCGTTGACACCCGAGGGTGCACCCCCAGCCAGACGGAGATTGATTTTGTTGCATTGTAAATCACACATCCGACGTTACACTGTTGCTCTATGAGTCTGGCACGGCACGAATTAAAACTTATCGATCCATGATGTGGTCCGCAGCGAGGGAGCCTTTGTGGAAAGTTTTCCAGTCTACCGAACCGAGACGTGTTTGTGAGGATCTAGTTTAAAGCTCCTTTCCTCCTCGCGATTGGCTCATGACGCTGCCTAAGCCAGAACTTCCCGCAGCCCGTCTAATGTTAGTATCTGCGCTCTAGGCGAATTAGCATTTTCGCGAAGCACTCGCGGCCATTATCATTGTGTATGACAATGACACGGTGACGTGACTCTTTGTTTATTCAGTTAGTTCATTACGGAAGGACGCGCACGGAGACTTCTTCTGTCTATTGTTACAGTGTACACTTATTATTATGTCATTTGTTTTAGTTAGCCTGTCTGAAATGGAACACGAGACGATATTGCGCCGTTCGCAGTGTAGGTGGCTGTGTTATAGTGTTGATAGTTCAGATGCTATTGGCAACCTTACTGCTTACTACATAGTCACACCTATTGATGTTCCGTTCCCGGGAACATTGCCAAACGCTGGAAACATTGCCGGAAACATTGCCGGCAATGTTCCCCCAACTGGGAATTTAACGGGAAGTTTGCTCTAAACTTTGGATATTTCAATATTTGTTTATTGACTTGTAAATGGTTTTGGATTCTTTATACACCAAATAATAAGTTACTAAACACATAATTCATACGAATTTCATAGGTAGTACGGATTTAAGATGGATTTTTTTTATGAAACACCGATTTCATGCAGTCTCCATGTGGCAACACTGCAAGGACAAGACACTTATGCAAATATGCATGTCACTTGACTAACCAACGCGATAATTTAAGAATTATCATGAATTAACAAAAAAAATATCACTGGGAATTTATGGAAACATTGGGAAACTTTCGGAAACTTTCCGGGAACATTGCCAGTGGAAACATTGCCGGGAGTGGGAATGTTTCCAAGCGTACATCAATAGTCACACCGCCTACGGCTCTGTAGTACGGGCGTAAATCGTAGGGCGTACTTCGTATAAAAAATAGGAAGCTCTACCTGCCTCGAAACGAAACTGAACAGAACAGCTGATGGCTTTTGTGTGTTGGGTACAAAACGAAATTCTTTCTATTTTGAATACAAAGTTTTTGTCATCGTCCCGCATTCTTTTCTTTACGATTTCCTTGTTTATTGTTAGACAAATCCGTCCAGTTGTTAGTTATGTGATTATTCTGGGTAATACGATATCGACAGGTACAAAGATTACCAATACCGATATCTGTGTCTGGTCAGTCAGTACAATCCGGGTGCTGCGCGTGTCAGGGTGTTCACACCGCTGTCTTCGAGGTGAGCTGGTTTCGCACGTGGCTGGGCCGTCGGGTTGACGACCCATGGCCTTGGTTTGCAGCCCCTCGCCCGAACGTCATCACCGCAAACCAAAACCGACCATAAGTTTGGAAGTGTAGAGCTCAGAAGAGTTTTTTCCTCCTGTACTGTTAAAATCCTACAAAAAACGGTGTTAAGTTCAAGTTAAATCTTTTTCGGTGCCTG
The DNA here is from genome assembly GCA_949319315.1 of Zelleria hepariella. NCBI lineage: Eukaryota > Metazoa > Arthropoda > Insecta > Lepidoptera > Yponomeutidae > Zelleria > Zelleria hepariella. The sequence goes on along the minus strand of OX439391.1, from coordinate 6,548,906 downwards.
TGTTGGTTCGCTGGTGTTTGTATACCAGTACCCAACGAAGTTGTTTTCAGTGTGCTCGGGTAACTTGGTAACTGTAATTTTTATTTTATTATAATTCTTGAGGTTTTCTCTGACCAAAGTGTTTTTATGTCCAATAACCGGTGTTGTTTTGGTGCAATTCGCGCTCATGTTTGTTGAACTTTTATGTTTTATTTACTAATACATGAGCTCACTACTCCGGCCGTTTTTAAAGATTGCGTGAGTTAATATTGATTGGAACTAAAGTGGTTGTTTGACAACTAAATCAGATGGTGGTGGCATCTTGATAGCAGTCAGAAAAAATATTCCTGCCTCTAGGTGTCACGAATGGGAACTTGTAGGGTCAAAGGCTGATGACTTATTTATTTCTATTCCATTGGATAATGATAACCTTATTATTAATGTAGTCTATGTTCCACCAAAAATGCCAAAACGAGTCTATTTGCCTTATCTCGAAAACCTACAATCCGTCTACCTTAAAAATCCTTATTCCTCATTTGTCATACTGGGGGATTTAAACCTCCCATACTTGGACTGGTCATTTATTGAGGGGAGTAATGTTGGAATCCTTTCGGTGCCTTCCTCTTCTGCGGTTGTTAAGCTCCTTATGGACACTTGCTCCCTAATCAATTTAAACCAATATAATAATGTCCCAAATATTAATAATAGATTTTTAGACCTAGTACTCTGTAATAAAGATTGTTTGTTACGAGAATGTAATATTCCAATAGATAAAATCGACAGACACCACCCGCCGCTCGAGCTAACCCTTTCAGGGACTCCAGCACCCACACTCTCTATAAAACCAGCTAAAAAATACAATTTCCACAAAGCAGATTATGCAAGCATAAATGACTCTTTAGAAAACATTAACTGGAGTTTAGAATTTAGGGATCTTGATTCTGAAAGTGTTGTTACTAGGTTTTACGATTTACTTTACAAAATATTTGAAGACCACGTCCCGTTGAAGGCACCTAAGTCAAGAAAATATCCTCTTTGGTTCTCTCGACCTCTTATAGCTACTATTAGAAGAAAATTTAAAGTGTGGACAAAATGGACAACATATCACTCTCTCTTGGATTATAATGAGTTTGCCCTCCTGAGAACAAGATGCAAGGTATTAATAAAGCAGTGCTTTCATAGTTATCTGAATAAGGTTCAGGAATCCTTAAAGGAAAATCCAAAATTTTTTTGGCAGTATATTTCCGGTTTGCAAAATAAGGGATCCAACTATCCATCAACTATGACTCTAGGCCAAAGTTCCTCTCAATCTCATGAAGACATCAGCAATTTCTTCTCTTCATTTTTCGGATCCGTCTTTGAGCCAGCATCTGTGTTCGAAGTTGATAAATTATCACACTTAGAGCCTTATCCAGATTCCAACTTACTACACCAGATAGAACTAAAGGTCACGGAAGTAGAATTTGCCCTAAAAAACATAGATACAAACAAGGGACCAGGAATGGATAAGGTTAGCCCTGTCTTCATAAAAAATACATATAAACAATTATCAGAGCCGCTAACATTAATCTACAATCACTGTCTCCACGCTGGTGTGTTTCCATCTCGCTGGAAAATTGCAAGTATTATTCCGTTACATAAATCAGGCCCCAGAAAAAAAGTTGAAAATTATAGACCTATATCCATTCTCCCATGCTTCTCTAAAATATTCGAAAAACTAGTTCATAAACATCTTTACCTTAGTGTCGAACGTAGCATTTTGAAAGAACAACACGGGTTCGTGAAAAAGAAGTCCACAACCACTAACTTGTTGAACTACACTAACTTTCTTTTCGAAAGCCTGGATAAGGGACTGCAGGTGGATGCTGTTTATACAGACTTTCGAAAGGCATTTGACAAGGTGGATCACCTGTTACTGCTTAGGAAATTGGCTTTCAACGGTATTAAGGGAAATCTGCTGAGATGGTTCGCTTCCTACCTCAGAGATAGGACTCAGATCGTAGCCATTAATGGATACTCCTCGGAACCACTTACAATTACTTCCGGTGTACCCCAGGGTTCTATTCTGGGGCCTCTACTCTATGTCCTTTTTGTAAATGACATTCATGCCTGTTTTCAACATTGTAAGTTTCTCATGTATGCAGATGACTTGAAAATCTACAAAATTATTAATAGAACCAATGACTGCGATGAAATACAGGAAGACTTAAACAGGCTTGAAGAGTATTGTTGCCAAAATAAAATTTATTTAGCTTTTGACAAATGTCAAGTTATAACAATTACAAAAAAAAAGAAAAATAAAATTGAATATACATACACAATAGGCAATGAGACACTCGGTTCTACTAATTTAATTAAAGATTTAGGTTTGTTAATAGACAGCGAGTTAACATTTAATTGTCATGTTGATAAAATTTGTAAGAAGGCTTACAGAATGATGGGCTTCGTTTTACGAAATACAAAGTTCTTCAGAAGCTCATCTGCCTGCATAGCTTTATATCAGTCATTGGTCCGCTCACAACTGGAATACGCCTCTAGTATTTGGAACCCATACTATGAAAAATACAAAGGTAAAGTTGAAGGCATCCAAAAAAAGTATTTGCGGTGTTTGAATCGTCGCCTTACTTCCACCTATTTGACTTATGATGATCTTTTATCAAAATACAAGCTCATGTCCCTTAGTAACCGACGCTTACTAGCTGATGCTAAAATCCTGCGCAATATATGCAATGACGTTTATAACTGCCCCGAACTTTTAGGAAAATTGAAATTCTTTACCCCCATAAGACCTAAACGCAAGGTCCCACCTTTATTTTATTTGCCGCGCTCGAACAATAATTCAGGCTCTCGTACCCCCCTTAATAGAATGTGCACCACATACAATAAAACCCTCTCATCTGTCGATATATTTCATGAACGACCTGCGGCTTTCTTTAAGAAAATAAAGTCATTAATAAATCATTAATATTCCACCACAATTAACTTCAATACATTTTTCATTTTAACTCAATTCTATTAATTTACAATATTCTCCAGACTCCACACCACACACACACGTATTTACATAAACTATCACACACCCTTTCATGTTTTTACTATTTTGTTAAAATGCCACATTGTGGTTACAACCTCACTCAAACTCATAAAATACCAAAGCAATAAAGTAGATATTTTGCCCTCGCTTTAAACTTAAGCTTATGTCTTGGTGAGATATGTAGTGGAAGCATGTTTATTTCTTATTTTTATTACTTATTTAAGTAAGAACTATGTTTAGATTAAGTACCACGGCATGTTTCTGTTTTATCTTCAAATAAACAAAATAAAAAACACGCCTGGCGACTGGCGAGTATTCGGCTTGCCGCCCGAGGCGAAGATAAACGTCCGGAGTCAAGGAAGGTCACTATAGTCATAATGGCAAATCAGTGTGACGAGCGCGTTTTGTTTTTTCTCAGGTCTCCAAACTAGTCGTTAGCATCACACCACGCGAAGTACAACGCTGGCCAGCTAGGGTTATCGATTCGCGAGGTATGCGCGCATCTGTCGTTGGACTGCAATCAATAGATGCAGTGGTTTCAAGCCAGTATTTAGTGCGGGACTGCTATACCTGGCACTAGCACCTGGCTACCTCGCGACTCGTCGATTGGGTTCAGTTTTTTGTTCCACAGCAACAGGCAACAGGCTCGAGATTGTTTGAATTGTAACTCGGCAGGTTTTTATTTTTATATGTCAGGTCGCTTGTCCTTTATACTATAGCTGCACAGCCTGTTAGTGTTTGTTGTTGATATCAGACTAGCTTTGCCTTTTGAGATAGTTTCCAGCTAGTCAAAATATCAAGGCGAACACAATCTATGTTCGCCTCTCTCTCTACATATTTTACACTTCTAAGAGCTCGCTTTGTAATAAATAGTGCTATTGATCAACATTCGATCGAACCGTATCTCATTAGTTTGTATTGAATTGTACCTTTCAATGCGTCCTGCGTCGCCAGTTTATTTATTAATGCATGAGACCCTTTGTTTACGTCCCTGGCCGTCTGGTTGGGGTCAAAGTCATTGGTTATTCCTGTCGCTTGTAGAAGGTACCTTAACTAACTATTTTATTTATTTACATTTTCGTATGTCTCGACCAGGGCCAATGTTGTTCGCCTTTGTATCGAGTACGTCTACGTTACGTAAAAACATGATTTATCATCATATTGTTGGGACGTAAAATGTTGATAAGATACCAATGAACCGCGCTGTATCTTTGGCCTAATTTTATTCGCATGTTTTCCTCGATATTTCCACGAGCCCACTATCAAGTTTTATCAACGTGTGCGCCTTCACCACAGTCGCTGTCGGTGTGAAACTGGATTTTCGCTCGTGTTCTTATTTTGAAATGGGGTCGGCCGCAATCGCGCTTTACGATGCCAACGAGCGGTGCCGGTGGACGGTGGACAGACCGGACGGAGAGCGTCGCAAGCGCTGCGGTCGTTCACCAGCCCTGGCCCTTTGCCCCGCCCACGGGACCGCGATACCGCCGCACATATGCGCCTTATCGAAACCAACAAGTCGTATGCGCAGCGCTCACGAATCCAAATCGCAGGATTTCCACGCCCATTCCGTGGAAATCGCTGTCAGAGTTGATATTTAAGGAAGGAGCCAAAATAAATAGGCAATGCGAAATGGCTGTCAAATGGCTCTTTACGTATAATCATATAATGAATAACCCTGCCGATTCCGTGACCGTAAAACCGAGTGAAAGTGACCGTAACCTATGATGATAAAGCTCGTATTGCTTGCGTCATACTTACCAGTTAAAACGTTCACTGCCACCAAATGTTTATAATGTGGTAAGAGAAAGATAGAGAACATTTTATTGGAAGTAAATATTTGCAAAGGATTTCCTACGGCACAGATTGCGGACGCTGAGAGCGATCTCTTCCAGACAAACTTTGTGGCAGGAGGTTAAGATTGTAAAACTCCATCGCCTCCTTACCACATATTGTTATCGGTAATGTTGTAGTTGTTACACTGAAGTATACAAAGAAGTTAACTACTGATCTAAAAAATGTCACACACAGTGCAATAATCCTTCTTTTAGGCTTCGCCGCAGTCGGGAGTAAAAATAAACCTGTAGCTCATTCGCAACGAGTGGAAAAAACACTCGTACAAATAGGTCAATTTAGAAGATATCCGAACACGATAAGGAAATAAATACCTAGCTACGCGATGTTCAGTTGTATCGTTGGACCGAAACATGGAATTAAATTTCTAGAAGTCTGATGGTAGTACGCAGCTGGTAATAATGACCGAGATGGGAGTTTTCTCCTAGACAGACACACGGTGCTTGCTCAAGATTGCGGACTCGCCCTCCTACCGTTCACTGCGCCGTTACACACTCACATCACACAGTATCTGGGCCTGGGCGCAATCACGTTTAAAAAATAAATCCGATCTGAAGTTTGATAAAATCTTTGTCATATCTAATCGAGATTCTCCGCTTTCTGCGACATGCTGAGATACCCCATTGTAGCTCTCGCCGTCTGTGATAAGCATTCATTCGAAAATAGGGGTATTTCGGCGTGTCGCTGACCGTACTTAGATCAAGACTGGGAGATAATATTAATACCTCCTATAGCGTGAGCTAGGCAAGCTAGAGTAAAGGAAAGCTGAATAATTCAAAAGTCCATATATTAGCTAAATGTTAGGCTGGCTAGGCATGCTGTCTGTAATGATTTTCCCTTTTCAACACTTGATTTAAGCGAGCAGGGTATCCTATGAAACTATACTTACTAGTAGGATTACACTGATGTAGGGATAACGAAACTGGAATTAGGTTTTTAGTTTCTTACCGATCTCCCCTCTGCTAGCTTTCGCTGTTGGTTTTGTTAGCGAGATTGGCAACGCTGTGTATGTCTCTAGGTAGGGGAAGGCTCCATAATTAAAAAATCCATATTAGCAAAATGTTGGGCTAGCTCATTATTATACCCCAATGGCTGGCTCCCCCAGCACCGTAGCGTATGTAAAGATCGGTACTACCTGTCAGTCCGGCTGATCTGGCTCCTGAATAGTCTAGCCAGAATAGTTGATTGAATCAATACTCTATTCATGGCCGCTGCTTTGGATCTTGAGATTGAGTGAGGTGAGGGGATGGAACTGGAACATTCTGCTTGCTTTGTAAAACAAAAAAACTTTTTTTATTTTGTTGGTATTTTAAATGTTGCCACTTAAGAAATTTTATTCCAATTTGTTTTTTTTTATTGATTTAGAAAATCGTTTTAGATAACTTTTGATAGCTGATATGCACGTGAATCTATATATGAAAAAAAAAACCTACAATATTTGGTCCTACTTAAAAATAACACCGACACACTGTTATTAAGCTACTGTACTGATTCCAAGTGATCTGCTGCTGACTCTGTCCGTTGAGGAGATCTATTCCCCAACTCCGAAGTTCTTCATCAGATCTTCACAATTGATGCTGTTTAGAGTTTAGTTGAATATGATGAATGAAACCGAATGTGTTATTATTGAAATATTTTTTCGTGCCTACAAAAAAAAAATACCGTTCTTTCCTCCACCACCACCACTACCTACCAAAAATCCTAGCATGAAGATGAAGGGCCATATCGAGCTCGATTTCATAGTACGTAGAGCATGATATAGTGCTCTCCCATTCTGTTGAGCTACTGCCTGTATCGAGTGGGACAGAGACGGCTCTATGGCTGGTCGTCACCGTCAGCTGGTAATAAAACGGTAGAATTTACAACCGTACACTGGCAACACTTTCAGTGACATGACAGCCAGCTGTGTGTGAGTGTGTGGAATAGGTTGAAAGAAAAATAAATCCAATCTCGAAAACCCAGAGGCCGTCCTTGATGCGTCATCCATTTCAACAAATCCAACACGAAACGTGGTAATTGCATTGTAAAGTGAGAACTTGGACTCGCGGACGATTAGCCCGTGGATTTGAATGATAGGTGCTGCGGTGGCAGAGTTGTTTGGATGTTTATGTAACGCTGCATTGTTCGCATCGCTGAGTGTTTCGTCGTTGTTGCAGCTCGGTGAAGTGAGTGAAATCAGTGTGCGGTTGCCTTCGCGTGATGCGCCATTGAGGCGCGGTGGACTGGAGCCCCACCGGCCGGTCTCCGGGCATGTTGCCGGACAGTTAGCGGGGCGGGCGGGCTGCGCAGGCCCTCACAAGCAGCCGCGAGTGTCACCCAGCGTCGTCTATGGCCGAGCAACACATTACACCGTCCTCGTCACACTCTGCACTCACGAGGGAGTCCACCAGGTATGTCCGCTGACACTTCTGCCAGGCTAAACCCCAACTTGTCCCAACAAACCTAAAATGGCCTGATTTTGCCTACATTTTCATACAACATTCCTAAAGCAAGTAGACAAGCTCCGGCATAGCTTCAACCAGTTTTATGCAATCTCAATTAGCTACTTCGTGTTATCTTTTGATGGTTAGATAAATGCATGTAGGTTCTGTACAGACAAATAATATTTGTTTTATCCTCTCGCTCGCACACTAACTGTGAATATTGTTACGGGAAAGAAACAATACATTTCTAGTAACATTCCTTGTCTGTGTAGTTTGTACACATTGTTCTTTCTGTTTTATAATAATTTTCCTTTGGATCCATTGTGGACGAGAAACTGACTCCATTTTTCTGGCCCTTTGTTAGATTATGTCAAATCATTCACAATGCTATTATTAGAGTGCAGCTCGGGCTATCTGCAATGTTATTAACTTTTGTGCGTGATTTAAAGTAAGTTTTGCTGTTTTTGTGCTGTAAATAGTCAGACTTGTGGATATCACTTATTGTAGCATATTTGTTTATACTGTTTTGTATTTTACTCCCAAGTTAAATGACTTTCAATATTTTGCTACTACTTATTAACCTTGAGTTCACCAACTGATTCGTTGAACTTTTAATCCTTATAACAGCCAATAATTATAATGTGTTGGTATTAAGATTAGGTTAGTCAATCAATGAATGAACCTGGGTACCTTGTTCCGTAGTGATTGTGTCTTAGTAGATCATTGATTCCATTTGGCAGTCTGTAAGACTTTAGACATTTCCAATCAAAATAAGTGGTGACAAATATTGTGCAATACTATTTTGCTTCGTCATCATTTTGATATCAATTGATTTATTTTCTATACCTAATCGGTTTCATTTGATTACGATGTTAAATGCCAAGTTAAAGTCTGTCAACGAAGGTCGGGATAGTTTTCAAACATCCCAAATCACATAAAACCAAGCATAAAACTGAAGCATTTTAAATGATTGTATATTTCTTTTTTTTTATTAAAAAGATATTTTTTTATAAATTTTCATTATAGATAAGCATGCAAATACATGGAAAAACCGGGGCATGCTGAAAATCAGCGCAGTGTTGATGCATTCACAGTGCACACACAGCATTTAGCTGAGCATCGTCCCATATAGCGTTTGTTCTGTTCTGATATTATTTTCAATGTTTATGTATTTAATGTAAAAATGATAATAAAAATTTTTCACTTTCATAAACTGAAGTCTCAGAGTCAAGGTTGAATTTAGTACCCATCTTTAACTTGAATTACCCTGCCACATTTGTTAATTTTGTGCCACCATGAACAGAGTGACACTCCACAATCATGTCCTTTTTTTTTTTTACCATCACTTCCATGCTATGGGAACATTCACCTATCTATTTTATCAATTCACCCATCTCTTATTCCATTAGACACTGTAAAATGTAACCAGCTATATTTTCTTTGCATAGCAATAAATTTGGTCACCTCATCCTTCAAGGTTGCTGAAACTATTGACATAGGTTTTTCTAGGCATGATGTCTTGGGTCTTGCAGGTCAGGTCAGGCCTCCTTCTTCCTGGTATCTCGCCCAGGGGCTTAAGTCTGTAACGCATTGGCATGTCCATAGGTTTCTAATAGAAGGCCAAAACCGGGTTTTCCTCGTTTTTCTCCTACAACGTCAAAACCGGGTTTTCCTCGTTTTTCTCCTACAACCAGCAAACTAGTCCTCTATATTAGAATGAGATTATTCTTTGCTGTACTAGAAAAACATTAAAAGGACAAACAGCATTAATAAATCGTAATTGATGCCTGCAACTGGGAGCCTATCGAGGAACCATTGCGTTACAGACTCAGGCCCCTGTAAATGAGTTAAATGAGGCTGTAATCATTGCTAGAACCAAAGTTCTCAACTTCCTCTTTTGGACGGTCTTTATAATTTACCTAGACCCGCAGACTAGACTATTATTTATCAAAAAAAGATGTATCTTTAAATAAAACATAAATTGTAATTTTACCATAAAAATAAAGCATTCCGTGGCATATTACACAAGCAAAATCTGTCAAAACAAAACACGAAATCCCAAAAAGCCATATCAAAGAATAAAAAATAAAATAAAAAATATAAATTCAAACCATAAGATCTAAAAAAGGACAAAAATTTGATTATAATGTCAAAAAACTAGACTAGACCACCCAAAAAGAAGCTAGAGTTTCACATACCTAACCACTAGTACATCCTTCAACCTATAAAAGTCAAGATACAACGGAAAAGGATGCATATTCTAACCTCGACGTCGTCACGCAGGTCTTCTAACAGCAGGGTGGTGGGCGGTCGGTGGTCACGTCAGGTGCGTCGCGCCAGCCCCAGCCGCCGAGGCCGACGTCACGCGACGTCGCCGCAGCCGCGCGTCGACGCGCACGAGCTGCGACGCAGCTCCCGGCTGGTCACCAGCCTGCCAAGGTCGGTGCCAACCACATAACTTCTGCGTCAGATGTCACACAAAACATCAGCTTATAATCTCAGGACTGATCGCAGATAGTGACTTTATATTAAAAAAAAAAAAAAAAAAGATGTGTGAGGAAACTGGAATGTCAGGATTAAGATTTGATACATTCGGACGGGCGGGACACTCGGGTGCGATACTTATTATCGAGAAACAAAAATTGCAAAACTAAAGTATCTCAGTTTAGCTACCAAAATTTAAAAACTGTGAATATTTGTGCTTACCCACCACGCTACTTTCGTTGAACCTTAACGGCGATTAGTGGGAAGACCAGCAACCCTATGGTCGGACGACATCCGCGGCGAGGGACCGTGAGAGGTGGCGCGAGGGGAATAAAGGCCTATACCCAACAGTGGGCAGAGGTGGGCTGATGATGATGACATACCATTATCTGAGCTTAGTTGGCCTAGTCCACGAAAAGTCAAGCTTCACTAACGTACGAAGCCAACTAGGTAAGTGGTGGGTTTCTTCACGATGTCTTCCTTCGCTGTTCGCAAGGTGGTATTGCTCCACAAATTCCCAAAAGTATGATGCAAACAATGTCGTTTCTATCGCCGTTGTTAGCTTCCGCATTTGTGTCGTGCTGTGAAGAAACTGGCATGGTAGGATATGGCCTTTTGTCACGTTTGCACGGCAGGTTGCGTCGCCGGTCAGCTAGTGTGACCGCAGCCTGTTTATGATTTTTCACTCCATCTGTACCGCCCTTGTATTACGATTGTTACGGCACGGCGACCCATACCCTAATGTTGTTTGTTTGCCCACCAGGTCCGACTACTCGCTCACCGAGCGCTGGTCGTACGGCGCCGACGTCACCTACGAGACGCGCTGCGACGCCGCGCGCGACAAGAGCGGCGACGACAAGACCGCGGGCCTCAAGCGCGCGCAGACTTCCTTGCACGACCGCAAGAAGCACAAGGCGCACGCGCTCCCCGCGCTAGCCTCGGAGGACTGCGTCGCGCACTGCACGCGCTCGCGGACCGCCCGCAAGCGTAGCGACACCCCCACTGACACGACACCCCCCAAACCAGACCCACAGCCGGCTCCCCCCACCCACCAGAGCCAAGCCGAAGGCGGACTACTCCCGCTCGACGAGAGAGACTACGCCTACTCCCCGTTCAGCTCCTCCACCGTTACAGAACTCGTCGAGTCCGACTATTCCGTGTACAGTCCGACCACACACAGGAGCAAGGGCAAGAAGAGGAAGCGGTCCGCGCACCGCTCCCTGTCGAGCAGGAAGGGTCACGCGGCCCTAGAACCGAAAAAGTTTAAGATAGATTTGCACAAAGAGCCGGCGGAGGGCAAAGAGGGCTGTGCGGATTGGAAACCGACTAAATACGAGAGCGAGCACAGGGTCGAAGCGCCGCTGCCTTCTCCGTCCCAGGTGCCTTGCGGGTACCCGCTGCGGAGCAGACACAGCCGCGACCTTGGACCCCCCACGTCCACCGTCACTCGAGAGCACTCAGGTAACAAACAATACTTGTGTGACAAGCTTGTGTCTTTGCTTTTAAATCCTACTGCTGAATCTACATAGCCTCCAACAAAAAACAACCCACCCCTCTCTGAAGGTTGTCATGGCATCTTCAGATCTAATCGAGATAGATAGATATTTATTTATTTCCAAGTAATGTACAACATACTTAAGGCTGGTCGTTAGCTGTCAATTTCCATACTAACTTTCGTAGACCAGAACTAAGAAACTAAACCGAATATCTTCAGAATTTTGATGCATTCTGTCTTATCATATCATACCATTGCCGCGAAATTCCCAAAATTGGACCTACCGTCTGTTTATCGATCTGTCAATGAACCAGGACGTGCAGGGCCTCAAGTCCGCAACGCAGTTGTGTTTCGATTGGTTCACAGATGTTAGAACAAAACCGCCTTTTCCTCGCTTTTCTCAAACAACTCTTAACCCTTTACCGCATGATTTTTTATTTTTCGCTAAAAAAAATGTATGTTATAGAGCATTAAAAATAAATAAACCCGTATTTTTTTGTTTTTCTATATTTATTATTATATTCGAAAAAAACACAAAAAACCACTTTGGTCCAAATTGTGCACACTATGCAGAAATGACAGATTTCATATTTGGACCATTATGCGATAAAGGAACAAAAAAAAAATTAACTTAGGTGAAATTCGGAGTAACAATTTGCGACACAAATTCACGTCGCTTTTGATGCATACGACGTGTGAGCGTCCATTGCAATTCGGCATTTTGCATCTTTGGCGGATGCCCTTTTGTGGTACATGGTCATATCTGTCCAGCCACCATAAAATCTTTGTACCCAGCCTAAAAAAAACTGAAAAAAGATAAAAGGATGCGAAGAAAACCAGCCAAGTTTGAGGGGGACTAGCGCATTGAAGGTTCATATAAATTATATAGGCAATTCAAATTCCTTTTAAAGTAAGATAGACGAATGGACAGATGGGGTAGGCTTAGTAATAGTGTATCGATTCGTTGGGCACCATATTACTTACGGAACCAAAAAAAGTAGTAAGAAGAAAATATGTGTGCAAGGCAAGGTAATAAAATATTCGTTCACTAGTAAGACTTCAGTTTATGCATTTTGGCTCATCAGAAGACCACACCCGTAAATGCCTATTCTGCATGCCGTGTCAGATTAAGGCCAGACCGACGCAAGTATGTTCTGCATTTTTGCATGTTGTTCCAAATGAGGTACAGACAGAAAAATCAAGTTTGTGATGAAATTTAGTACTAAAAAGTTAAAAAACTTACCTGCACGTAGTTTGTAAGGTATTCATCTCGCGAATCAACTACAATATTTGTAAAGAAACGCAGTAAAACTATTTTATTTTTATTTTTCAAGTAAGGCAATCGTCACTCGGACATATTTTGCTCCACAGTAAACTTTGAGGTTCCATAAGTTCCAAACGTTTGACAACAGATGTCGTTGGTAGTATCGAAATGAAGGGGCGTACGGTACTAATTCGGACTAGTATGCAGTGGGGTCAAAATATTTTAGTTTTTAAAGAGTTTTTGAGCAAAAACCAGTTTGGTTCGCATTAAGACCACGATGCGGTAAAGGGTTAACCTATCGAGACACAACTGCAACTTAGTGACTTGAGGCCCAGGTGAGGTAGACAGTAGACATGGTCTCGCCAGTTGTAAATTAAAAGCAAAATTAAGGGTCATAAATAAGATAGTCTCTTGAACCCAGCGGACTTGTAATGGCGCTGCGTGCGTGGCTTATCTGCGGCGGTGTTATCGCGCGCATCAAGTGCAGGCGTTCAACCGCAGATAGCGTATTTATAATGTTGTTATTGCAGCGAGTCCGTCGAGGAGCGACGCGCAACGCAAGAGCTTCCACGAGACTCGCGTCCGGACCGCCACACCGCCCCTCAAAGACTTGCAAGGTTAGCTAACTGGGCCCTTAGCCTGTAACACAATGGTGCCAAAATGGGCTGTCAGGTGACGACTTCAATTACGATTTGCTAACGCTGTCTGCCCTTTTAATGTTTTTGTAGTACAGCAATAGTACATTACTGCCGCGGTCTTTAATGGGTGCGTTTCTGGCGCGCTTTTGATGGCCGACAGAGCGCAGCGTAGCACAGCGCAAGGCCTTCACAGCGTGGTCAGCATTGCAGCCCTTGATGGACAAGCTGGAATGAAGGCCGAGACCGAAGGTCGAGGCCTTTATAGCGCGGACAGCAAGGGCTGCAATGATGACCAAGCTTGAGGGCCGAGAGCGTAGCTAAGCTAAGCTCGAGGCCATCATAGCGTGGCCAGAAGCGCACTCATTGCAGACCAAGGCTTGTATAGTGCTTTACTCAAACAATGCGAGTAATTTAAATAGAACCAGCTTACCTTTTGTCTTAGTTTACTTTCTGTTGATTTTCCATTCCGCAAACTTTTTGTAGATAAACTTGTATTTTTCCTTTGACTTTGGTGGCAATAGGTACCTTTAAATATCTTATTTCGCTTCCTTTTTATGTTCGGCGTTGTTAAACACATTGAATCGGAGGAGTCGTTGCTTGAAGAGTTCACTTTTATTTACAACAAAAACAGCACGCACAGAAAAAATCACTTCGAACAACGCGCGAAGCGGCGAAAACAATATGGCCGCGCTTTTTTTTTCTATGCAATTTGTAGACTGCCAGCACCCAAACAGCCAAATTCTAAATAAATACTTTTTGTGCCAGACTTTTCAGTTCTATTTTTGAAACAAAACTCGACATTAATGGATTTTCATACAGTTTTTCTGGCCGCAAAACACGACATTAATGAAATTCCATACAACTTTTCTGGCGCCTAATCAAAGTAGCCCGCAAGTCCTCCTTTGCTCAAAGAAGGTTGTCGAATTAATGACCACATTACGAGCTTTTTTGAGTAAAGAATATTTTGATTCTAATTCTAGAGGATTAGTTCTCTGGTTGTAGGAGAAAAACGAGGAGAGCCCGGTTTTGTCCTTCTGCCGGGACGCCATTGACCCACCATTGCGTTACAGGCTAAGGGCCCTGTTTGGTGACTCTATTAGGCCCACTTGCGTCAACGAGGGTTAGCCAGTTAATTTTGAGTTAAGGTGGAAAGATAGCAGCGTGGCGGGAAATTCAAAATTTTCACTGTTTTTTACATTTTGTAGCCAAACTGAGCTATTTTTGTTTAGCGATTTTCCGTTCGCGGCAATAATATAGTATTCCTTTCATTATTGTAAACAAAAGAACAACAATAATTCAGCCGATTATGTGTTCTGGTCTACGACAAGTTTTTTGGGCAGTCCAAAAAACTTGTCGTAGACCAGAACTTAGTTTATAATTAACTCCGACTTAGTTGGCTAACCCTGACTGGCGCAAGTCCGCCTTATAAGGACCCTAATCAGCCAAAATGGGGATATTGGTGTCTTTAAATATTTAGATTACTGCCCTGTAATAAAAATCGCAGTTTAACAAAAAAGGGTTTGGAGTATGTAATATGGGACATGTATTCCCAATGCACCATTAACTCTTGTTGACAAGATTATACAAGATGCGAGGTTCAATCTAGGTTGATTGTAGATTAAACTATGATTTATTGTTATAGTGGGCTTTAAAGCGGATAAGAAAACGATGGTATCGCACCGCCCTTCGTAGACTTTCTGAGGTTGCACAGACTATTAAATTCGCTGTTAGATTAATAACTACTGCAGAGGATTTTTCCAGGGATTTCGCAGACAAAAGGCGGTCACGCGTGGAAATATTCTGCGTTCCTTGCACATTCTGTGCGATTAAAAAGAACAATGAACACAGAATGTCTGTCTGCAAACTCCCTTGCGACTTCATTTGTATTTATTGTTTACTTCGAGAGGTTGACACATCGCTATCTGTCCTGCTCTAATATCAACAGAGAGAGAGAGAGAGCACATCACTAGTGTATCGACCTCGATATGTGGAGTGATAGACAAGCTGTAGTAGACGTTGGTTGACATGACAGCACAGACAGACCATATCTTATCTGAGAAACTTCTAGTGATGTGGTTTATGATTATAACATTAGCTTAGAGAAAGGTAATCAATGCAACAGTAAATTAAACAATAAACCTAAGCAAAACCTCAATTCTAGATATACAATTATGAATTTTACGCACACATTGCGCGTGTTGGTACACAAGACTGATGTATGCACCATGTCAGATGTTTGAGGTTATGCAAATAAAAGTAAACTTAGGTCCTTAAGGGCCGTAAGATCAATCACAGTTTAAGGCGCTGGGCATAGTGAATTAGCCCGCGCGCAAAAAATATGCACAAAAACGATTCCTGTATCAAATACACTAAAAAAATCGAAAATGTTCACATATCAAACCCTAGAATTAGGTGAGAGCTATCTAAAACAGCCAGTTTTGTGTTGATACCCATAACAGATTGCAAGATATTTAATTTGAAAAAAAGTGCGCCGCCAATTTTTTTTCATCAAAAATATCTTCAAAACGTTTATGAATGTCAACACGAAACTGGCTGTTTTAGATAGGTCTCACCTAATTCTAGGGTTTGATATTTGAAAATTTTCGATTTTTTTAGTGTAATTGATACAGGACTCGTTTTTGTGCATTTTTCTTGGCGCGCGGGCTATTCACTATGTACAGCGCCTTAAACCAAAAAGGCTAGTCGATTAACTTTCAAACAAAATGCGAGGTTTAATCTATGGTCTGAGTTTAAACTGTGATTGATCTTACGGCCCTAAGTATAAGTTCTTTAACAAGCCTCTATCTAGTGTGTCCCACTGCTGGGTAATTATCTAATTGATTTGTGATTAAAAATTTATTAATCATCTTCGTAACGTAATTGAGGTCGTTATGTAAGTGAGCGCGTCAGAGACGAACTTGTGGTGTTGTTTTGAATACGTGCCTTGTATTAGATATTTGTGTTAGCAATCAAACTCAGGCATTCCGTGCTGTGCCGTCTTTATAACGAGGAAGATTTATATCTTTGTTTAAATAATTTCACGATGAAATACTAAAAAGATGTTGCATATATTGTGATGTCGGTTTCAGAAGCGAGCTCGTCGAAAGCTTCTGGGAGCAAACTCCTCATCGTTCCCCGCGATCTTCCGTATTTGCGACAGACTAACGCGCGAAGGGTAAGTGCATCTCTATCTCTTCTTCTTCTTGTAGTGTCGTCTCCTATCGGAGGTTGGCAATCATCTTGGCTATTTCTTCCTTTGAGGCTGCCAAACGGAACAAGGAGCTCGTGGATTGTTGGTACCAAAGTTCTCAAGTCATGATATCTTGGGTCTTCCAGGTCTCCTCCTGCCTGGTATCTTCCCTTGGATGATTAGTTGAAGGAGTCCATATTGGGTATTGCGGATTATATGGCCAAAATACTCAAGTTTGCGTTTTTTGATGGTCGTCATTACTTCAACGTTTATTTTCATCCTCTGGACCCACGAGATATCTATCTCTACATGGTATAAAACAAAGTCGCTTTTTGTCTCTGTTTATCTGCTAACTCCTCCTAAACTACGCAACGGATTTTGATGCGTTTTTCACCGTCGCTTAGATACGTATCCACGGAAGGTTTATAATACTTTTACCATCCTGACAGCTTAGTCGGCCTAGCCCACAGGAAAGACAAGTCAATACTGGGCAAGCCAAGCCTACTCCATCTAAAACAATGTCCCAGGCACTGCAGCACCGAGTGGTCTCTTCACCCATCTAGTGTGAGTGAAGCTGCCACTGGACGCTGCATAAATCATCTCATTACGTAGATGCAAAGGCCTCAACCAACAAATAAAATTTTCATTGAGTGAAATTGTGATATTGTCCGCGCAGAGTATAGCAGCTGCAACGGGCGCGACCCTGGGTGCTTGCTTGACGAGGGGAGCCAGCACTTCGCAGCGTCTAAGGCAGGAGACCACTGCTTCCAAGAGACAGGTATGCAAATAGCACCACTTCATCTTTCCATTATGAAAATACTATACATGTTATGAAAATATAATATCTCCAAGATTATTGTATGAGCTAGTGGCCCTAGAATTTCTCCTTCGAGATGTTCTTTTCGATGAGAGATTTACGCTTTGTGTGCCATCGTCATTTTTGAAGTTTTCTCTCAGCTTGCATTCATCGTGAAGTTAGGTACGTCTCGAGTAGCAAATATTAAAACTGCCAGAGCAACCACACCATAAGGAACCCCTGTAAAAAATCGTCTCTCTCGGCAGCAACCCCCTTAGCACGCTGACCTTTTGCCTACTCTCAACTGTCATCTTAGCCACTTAACACTACTGAGGTGACAGTTAACAGTGGCTAACAGTGACAGTTGAGAGTAGAAAAAAGGCCAGCGTGCTAAGGGGGAAGGTGTCTTATGTTTATTTTCGCTGTGCGCCCGCGAACAGATCGGCGGCAGAGTTCAATTCAGCTACTATATACAGAATAGCACCTGGTTTCCGCAACTCTTCGACTGTGAGCCTACTTTGCTTGAAAGGTTAACCACCTTATCCCTCGTCTCATTCCGCAGCAGGTGGCGAGTGGTTCGAGCGCCGCGCACGCGGCGGGCGGGCGGCGGGCGCGCGCGCGCGACATGCCCCAGCCTCAGCCGGCCACCAGCCGCCGCGACAAGCGAGGGAAGAGCAGCCTGGGTTCCTGCGCCTCCGCGTCCGCGCGGGCTCACCCCCAGCCCCTAACCACGGTGAGTGAGCTGCCCCACCAGCCGCCGCGACAAGCGAGGGAAGAGCAGCCTGGGTTCCTGCGCCTCCGCGTCCGCGCGGGCTCACCCCCAGCCCCTAACCACGGTGAGTGAGCTGCCCCACCAGCCGCCGCGACAAGCGAGGGAAGAGCAGCCTGGGTTCCTGCGCCTCCGCGTCCGCGCGGGCTCACCCCCAGCCCCTAACCACGGTGAGTGAGCTGCCCAACCAGCCGCCGCGACAAGCGAGGGAAGAGCAGCCTGGGTTCCTGCGCCTCCGCGTCCGCGCGGGCTCACCCCCAGCCCCTAACCACGGTGAGTGAGCTGCCCAACCAGCCGCCGCGACAAGCGAGGGAAGAGCAGCCTGGGTTCCTGCGCCTCCGCGTCCGCGCGGGCTCACCCCCAGCCCCTAACCACGGTGAGTGAGCTGCCCCACCAGCCGCCGCGACAAGCGAGGGAAGAGCAGCCTGGGTTCCTGCGCCTCCGCGTCCGCGCGGGCTCACCCCCAGCCCCTAACCACGGTGAGTGAGCTGCCCAACCAGCCGCCGCGACAAGCGAGGGAAGAGCAGCCTGGGTTCCTGCGCCTCCGCGTCCGCGCGGGCTCACCCCCAGCCCCTAACCACGGTGAGTGAGCTGCCCCACCAGCCGCCGCGACAAGCGAGGGAAGAGCAGCCTGGGTTCCTGCGCCTCCGCGTCCGCGCGGGCTCACCCCCAGCCCCTAACCACGGTGAGTGAGCTGCCCAACCAGCCGCCGCGACAAGCGAGGGAAGAGCAGCCTGGGTTCCTGCGCCTCCGCGTCCGCGCGGGCTCACCCCCAGCCCCTAACCACGGTGAGTGAGCTGCCCCACCAGCCGCCGCGACAAGCGAGGGAAGAGCAGCCTGGGTTCCTGCGCCTCCGCGTCCGCGCGGGCTCACCCCCAGCCCCTAACCACGGTGAGTGAGCTGCCCCACCAGCCGCCGCGACAAGCGAGGGAAGAGCAGCCTGGGTTCCTGCGCCTCCGCGTCCGCGCGGGCTCACCCCCAGCCCCTAACCACGGTGAGTGAGCTGCCCCACCAGCCGCCGCGACAAGCGAGGGAAGAGCAGCCTGGGTTCCTGCGCCTCCGCGTCCGCGCGGGCTCACCCCCAGCCCCTAACCACGGTGAGTGAGCTGCCCCACCAGCCGCCGCGACAAGCGAGGGAAGAGCAGCCTGGGTTCCTGCGCCTCCGCGTCCGCGCGGGCTCACCCCCAGCCCCTAACCACGGTGAGCTGTACCAGAAACAGTAATGACAACATGACGAATATAATAGAAAGAACTTCATAAGAAGAGAAAGAATAAGAGAGGTGCAGGAGTAGAGTTCAGTACATATCACTTATTTGCTTGTATTTGCTAAAAACTCAACAGTCCACACGTTCATAAATCAAATGTTCAACATCTTCGGTACCAAGTATTGCCATTGTTTTTCGTCATAATCTATTCCCAACTACCTGTGTTCATTTTGGTTCGTCTGTATTGAACGATCTGTATGAGTCTTTTGAGGCCACACAATATACCCTGTTGAGTTTTTCAGCCAAAACACTATCATTCTCTGTACAGCATGCTGTTCCATTGTAATTAAAACTGTATTTCCCTTCTAATGCGATCTATTTTGTTCTGCGCAGGGTGCAGTAGCATCCACGTCGTCCACGCCGCCGGCTTCCGCGACCGCCTCGATGCCCGACAACGCGGCCAGCGATGCCAAGCCTAAGAGCAAGGGTAAGATTTTCCGATACTTTTTGTTGAATTGTGTTTGTGTATTTTCTTGAAATTAATGGAAACATAATCTGCGATACGAAAACTGTAAAATACTTGAAAGTATAATTCTGTAAGCTTAGGCCCGGTTTCAGAGTTGAGAATTTTGCTAAGCAAATGGGTAAGTATCGTCCTGTCTTTGCAGATTTCTCACAAAAGAGCGTGACAGAGCGATACGTAAGTATGTGCTTAGTAAAATTCTCAACTCCGAAACCAGGCCTTAGTCTAACCACCAGATGATTTTTTGGCAATAAAATTTTTGATAATCGTAAAGAACTTTTAAAGAAATAGATACAAACTGACGCGCATTTTCATGTGCTAGTACAGAAGGGGTCCTAAAAGCAAATTCCCTCTTTTCAGAGACTCAAAATTCAGGTCAGGTCAAATATTTTTCATAACACAGTAAGGAAGTAACCTAAGATTAAAGTCATGTGATTGGTAACCAACTATGTATGTAGTTATAATTTCAAGGCATCTACTACCTATACACGAAGCTAAGCATCATTTTCCTGGAGGAAAGGAATATATGTTACCTAACCCTACCATTCCACCCCCAGCATCGTCGTCGGCCGAGGAGAGCGCGGCCGGCGGGGGCGGGTCAGGCGGCGCGGGCGGGGTCGCGGGCCAAGCCGAGGAGTCCTCCTCTGAAGAGGGCGAGGTGGGCCGCCTACAGGCCTTGCTTGAGGCCCGCGGGCTACCGCCACATCTGCTCGGGGCCTTAGGGCCGCGCATGCAGCATCTGTTGCACAGAACCGTCACCGCAAACTCGGGTGAGTCTCATTTGATCGCGCTGTTATTGTTGTGGGATTCTTTCCTCCGAAGAGGGTGAGGTGGGCCGCCTGCAGGCCTTGCTTGAGGCCCGCGGGCTACCGCCACATCTGCTCGGGGCCTTAGGGCCGCGTATGCAGCATCTGCTTCATAGAACCGTCACCGCTAACTCTGGTGAGTCTACCATAACTTTGTTACACGATAATAATCTGTTTCCTCGAGCGCTATGGCCGTGATTTCATTGGGGTGATTCTACCGCTAACTCTGGTGAGTCTAATTTGTACACGCTGTTGTTGCCATCGAGGCCGTAGAGGAGTCTTCCTCCGAAGAGGGCGAGGTGGGCCGCCTACAGGCCTTGCTTGAGGCCCGCGGGCTACCGCCACACCTGCTCGGAGCCTTAGGGCCTCGCATGCAGCATCTGCTACACAGAACCGTCACCGCAAACTCGGGTGAGTCTAATTTTTACACGCTGTTGTTGTCGTGGGAGTCTTTCCTCCGAAGAGAGCGAGGTGGGCCGCCTGCAGGCCTTGCTTGAGGCCTGCGGGCTACCGCCACACCTGCTTGGGGCCTTAGGGCCGCGCATGCAGCATCTGTTGCACAGAACTGTCACCGCAAACTCAGGTGAGTCTAATTTGTACGCGCTGTTGTCGTGGGAGGGCGAGGTGGGCCGCCTACAGGCCTTGCTTGAGGCCCGCGGGCTACCGCTACATCTGCTCGAGGCCTTAGGGCTGCGCATGCAGCATCTGCTGCACAGAACCGTCATCGCAAACTCTAGTAAGTCTACTATAACTTTACTGTAAGATCAGTTTCCTCAAGCGCTATTGGCCGTGATTTCAACGAATTGATTCTCAGATGCCGCGCAAGCAGCAAGCAAACTGTCTTAGTGCCGTAAGATCAATCACAGTTTAAACGCAGACCTTAGATTAAACTTCGCATTTAGTATGAAAATTAATTGACAGATAGGGTTTAAACTACCCTTTTTGGTTTAAACTGTGATTGATCTTACGGGCCTTTTACTGTCTGTCTGTAAACTTTCGGTGGGTTATTATAATTTAAAAGTTACGGTGCCAAGAAAAGGAGTCCTCAAAATACTTCTCCGGCCGTTGAAGTCACTACAGCAGAGTTGAGTCTTTCCAGAACACACTTCAGAGCCTTTAATTCCTCTAAGGGCCGATTTTTTAAGAAAATGGAACGAATTTTGTATTCGCTATTGGTTGAATAAATTAACTGAGGATTGAAAAATCAGGCCTAAATGTAACCATCCATCTCCCCCAGCCGCATCCAAGGCCGCCCAGCTCCTCGCCGGGCTCCAAGCGACGGGTGACGAGGGTCAGCAGCTCCAGGCGGTGATCGAGATGTGCCAGCTGCTGGTGATGGGCAACGAAGACACCCTCGCCGGCTTCCCGGTGCGCCAGGTGGTGCCGGCTCTGATCAACCTGCTGGCCGCCGAACACAACTTTGATATGGTGAGTGTTTCGAACCAACTTTAGTTATGTTGGGTTAGCCGCATCCAAGGCCGCCCAGCTCCTAGCGACGGGCGACGAGGGTCAGCAGCTCCAGGCGGTGATCGAGATGTGCCAGCTGCTGGTGATGGGCAACGAAGACACCCTCGCCAACTTCCCGGTGCGCCAGGTCGAGCCGGCTCTGATCAACCTGCTGGCCGCCGAACATAACTTTGATATGGTGATCGTTTTGAACCAACTTTACTTATGTCGGGTTATTATTATTTTGCGAATGGCATTGTACTAAAAAATGCTATACGGTGAAAGGTAAGCCGTCCAACCACATCGTTACGTCTGTGTCGGCCAGAACCGGGGTCGGGGTTAGAGGGGCGACGACAAAAACAGATGGATCAGAATTTCAGCGATATATTGTAAAAGCATTGACATGTTTTCTTTCGAGTGACACAAGCCTATAAATACTATAGATTGCAAGTAGGTTAGTTTACGTTCCAACAACTTTCCCCACAGTCGTATCGCAACGAATAACGATCCCTTACAAAAATGCGCCCGAACAAGCGGAACCCCCTCTGTTACAGCCCCGTCTGTCTGCACTCTAATCTCAGTTTGCGTGAATCATGTGCTTTTGTTGTTTGTCTATGAATGAGAATGGCCCAGAAGTAGGATTTCCTGTAAAAGTCTATCTGCCGATTTCTGAATTGAGAAATTCGCTAAACAAGCACTTAAGTATCGCCCGTGTGAGAAATCGGAAATTCTATTGTGAGAAATTGGGCCGTTGCTGCCCGATTTCTCACAATAGAACTTGTCAGAACGATAATTAAGTATTTACTTTGTAAAATTCTCAATTCAGAAAGCCTAAGTCCACCAGTGGACCAATATTGGCTGATGGTGATGATGATTGTAATTTGCTCGTCCGTCATCCGTACATTCAACAAGCAGCTGTGATCCTTATTTACCTCAAAACTAAAACCCTCCACCCTTCCCCCGCAGATGAACCACGCCTGCCGAGCGCTCACATACATGCTCGAAGCGCTCCCTCGCAGCAGCGGCGCCGTGGTCATCGCAGTGCCGGCCTTCTTGGACAAGCTACAGGCCATCACCTGTATGGACGTGGCCGAGCAAAGCTTGACCGCTCTGGACATGCTCTCGCGTCGACACGCCAAGACCATCCTGCAGACTGTGAGTAGCTAACAAGAGTCTTACTGTTATCTATCTGTGCTCGAATCCAGCACATACTCATCATAACATAAGCGCTTGCGATAAGAGCCAAGACCATGCTGCAGACTGTGAGTAACTAAAAAGAGTCTAACTGTAAACTATCTGTGCTCGAATCCAGCACATACTCATACATAAACGCTTGTGATAAGAGCAAAGAGCACTCGGCAGACTGTAAGTAAAAACAATGCTCGAAGCGCTCCCTCGCAATCGCGCTCACGAATAAGCGTTAAAACTATAAGTTAAGTGTGTACGAATAAGTGACAAATTAAGAAAGCGCGCGACTCGGATGTGCTACGAGGGCAGAGCATACTGACACATACACGCTTGCGATAAGAGCTACGGCGGATTGGCGCGCAGTTTTGGTTTATATGATGTCTTACTAATTAAAGCCTTCCTAGACAAACCTAGGCCATTCATTTTACAACCTGTTACAGAATGAACTTAGGGGGTAGGTCTACTCATTAATCAAACCACGTTATTGTTCATCTTTGTTGATTTTTGCTAGCCTCATAATGAAAGATGCCTGTATAGAGTTTAATCGATATATTTTATATATTTATTTTATTTTAAAGGTACCCAAAAGAGACGAAAGCCATAAACATACAGTTATTAGAAATATTCAGTTTCTTAAATAAATAAAATCTTTTCAGGTATGGCAGATCCATGTAACTCTGAAGTTCACATGATCCATGTAACTCTGAAGTTATAAACCTCCCGACTTGGTCTCAGTATCGATAAAATTTCTGTCTTATTTACATTCAATAAGGTTCATTTCCGTCCAACAGCGCGGAGTGTCGGCCTGCCTCACGTACCTCGACTTCTTCTCGATCAACGCGCAGCGCGCGGCTCTATCGATCACGGCTAACTGCTGCCAGAACCTCACGCCGGACGAATTCCACTTCGTCAGGGATTCTCTGCAGCTGCTGGCAAACAGGTAAATGAACTAACTATCACACATTCAATCACAAACTAATAAAAACCGGCCAAATGCGAGTCGGACTCGCGCACGAAGGGTTCCTTACCGTTAACTATCAAAACGTCAAAAAAAAAAACACGTTTGTTGCATGGGAGCCCTTTTAAATATTCTGTTTATTCTGTCTTTTAGTATTTGTTATTGTAGCGGCAAAAGAAATACATCTGTGAAAATGTCGAATGTCTAACTATCACGGTTCATGAGATTCAAGACGGACAGACAGAAAGACGGACAGCGGAGTCTTAGGGTGGTATTCTAGAACGCTACTTAAACTCAGTTCAAACTAGAACGCTACTTAAACTCGGTTTAAACTCAGTTCAAACTAGAAAGCTCCTTGAACTCTGTTTAAACTCAGTTTAAGTAGAGTTTAGTAGTGGCGACTGTCGATAAAACAGTGCATGTTTTGATTTGAATATCCCTCCCTTCATATAAAAAAATGCACTGCTTTATCGACAGTCTGAACTCTGTTTAAACTGAGTTTAAGTAGCGTTCTAGAATACCACCCTTAGTAACAGGGTCCCGTTTTGCACCCTTCTGGTACGGAATGGTATCCCTTATAGGTACATAGGGCTCGAAGAGGGCATCTCCATTTTTCGCGGTCTTACGCGGCAGCCTCTTTGCACGGGATAGCGCTTAAAAAAAAAACAAATATAAAGGCCTTTTTTAAATCTACGCAATGAGATGATTTATACAGCGTCCACTGGTACCTTTACTTACACTAGATGGATGAGGAGACCACTCGGCGCTGCAGTGCCTGGGACATCGTCAGGAAACTCGCGGCTTAGTTGGCTCGTATTGACTCGTCTTTCCTGTGGGCTAGGCTGACTAAGCTGTCAGGATGGTATAGGAGCTTACTCCATCTAAAAAACAAAAAAAAAACAGAACGCCGCAGTAAATTCGCTCTTCTCGTTCCAGACTCACACAGCAAGATAAGAAGTCTGTAGAATGCGTCTGCCTGGCGTTCTCGCGCCTCGTGGATAGCTTCCAGCACGATCCAGCCCGTCTCCAGGAGATCGCCACTCCGGAGCTGCTCACCAATTTGCAGCAACTTGTAAGCAATGTTGATTTTACCTGTCCGCCTAAGATTTGCATTCCTAGAAGCCTTTGTAGACTTCACTCTTGTACGACTCAATCATTAAACATCTTCAATCAAACAAGAATCTTTCCATCACCGTCTTCTATTATCGTTGAACGACAGAGCGAGAGTAGCACACGCTCTCCTCTGCTCGTTCAACTCTCTTTTTGTAATGTATCAAAATGCGGTAATAAATGGTGCATCCTAAAAAATACTTCGAGTGTAATTCGCGTAACACTTACATGATTCGCCGTAGAAAGAAGTATCTTCCAGGCAAGCGTAGATAAAAGTCGTATCGCTGTCAGCCACCTCAGCCCATCTACGGTCCTAAAATGTCAAGCGTATAAACAGCTTTGGTTTTTATAAAAGTATACACCGTGGAATTTTAGTGGTTTTAAAGCCGAAGGTATTTTGTTGCACTGGTGATCCTGAGCCAAATTACAAAATTTTATTCCAAAACGCGCGAAAAAAAAATTCACTTCTCCATACAAATGGTGTCGATTGGCGATAGCCGTCTGTATTGGGAAGTGTTTTTTTTTTCGCTCGTGTTGAAGTAAAATTTTGGAATTTGGCTCAGAATCACGCGTGCAACTAAATACCTTCGGCTTTAAAACCACTAAAATTCCACGGTGTAGACAAAGGCGCAAAAATAAAAGCCGACTTTATGGCTGCCATCTTTCATGACATTGCTTTGTTCACACGTTTCTCCCTTCCACAGCTGGTGGTGCAACCCCCATTGATATCGGGCGCTACATTCATCACAGTCCTGCGGCTGCTCTGGGTGATGTGCGGCGCTTGTCCGCAGCTCGCTCTAGCGCTGCATCAGCGCTCCATCGCTGACACTCTGCTGTGTCTGCTCACCGGCTCCACTGTGCAACACGAGGTTCGAAAATTTATGACAAGAGATCTAAAATATCGTTAACTTAACACAATAATAATAACAATCGTGGTTTCCTTAGCTTTTAAATAGGACAAAAGCGCGCAGAAGGTCGAAAATTCACTGATTTCAACATTCCTTCGGGGCGGCGGAAAGGTTGCGGGAGACGCGGTCTAGGTTCATCTTTCGTAGCGCGTATTATAACAGAATCTAAGCTTCAGACCCATGTTTTGCAACAGATATTTTCCTTCCAGATAAGAAATGTTTTGAGGCAAGCCTTTGTACCGTGGGGATCCTATGGCGCCATAAGTGATTGACTCTGAAACCCTGAGCACGATTAACTGTTAACCGTTTCCAGGTAGGGGAGCACAACTTCAAGATAAAAGTTTTATCCCACTATCGGGTAGCGGCATCTCGCTTCACGTGGTGAAATAAAGCAAGATAATGGGATAAAACTTTTATCGTAACATTGTGCTCCCCTAGCTGAACCATTTATAGCTATCGGGTTAATTATGTTTACGTCCCTCCTGTATAAAACAAGCTGTTTACCTGTTCGTTTCAACTTCAATATTCCTAACCACTTTCCACTATGGGGTTGATTATGTTTACGTCTCTCCTATAAAACAAACTCTTTAGATGTTCGCTTCAACTTCAATATTCCTAACCACTTTCCATTTCATCAACAGCAAGTGGAGTTGATCCCGCGCTCGCCCCAAGAGCTCTACGAGATAACCTGCCTGATCGGGGAGCTGATGCCGCGTCTACCAACTGACGGTATCTTCAGCGTGGACGCGCATTTAGACCGGCCCTGGTCCGCGCCCGCCGAGCGCGCCGCGCACTGGCAGTGGCGCGACGACAGAGGTACGTCCGCCATCTTGTTTTTTTGTCTGTTTGTCTACCAACTGACGGTATCTTCAGCGTGGACGCGCATTTAGACCGGCCCTGGTCCGCGCCCGCCGAGCGCGCCGCGCACTGGCAGTGGCGCGACGACAGAGGTACGTCCGCCATCTTGTTTTTTTGTCTTTTTTTCTACCAACTGACGGTATCTTCAGCGTGGACGCGCATTTAGACCGGCCCTGATCCGCGCCCGCCGAGCGCGCCGCGCACTGGCAGTGGCGCGACGACAGAGGTACGTCCGCCATCTTGTTTTTTTGTCTGTTTGTCTACCAACTGACGGTATCTTCAGCGTGGATGCGCATTTAGACCGGCCCTGGTCCGCGCCCGCCTAGCGCGCCGCGCACTGGCAGTGGCGCGACGATAGAGGCATGTGATATCTTCAGAAGGACAAATAAGATTGTAAATGTTCCCACCAAAAAATTACCGCGTTATACCCCGATTCCAAAGTTATGATAGGACATAGTTATGATATGACAGAAGTACGCCCGCCATCTTGCTTCGGCTTAGGACTGAAAATGCGGGAACGTTTGCTACAAAAGTATATATGACAATGAAGCGACGCCTAAAGCACAGGAAACTACTTCAAATTCAGGTCAGGCCACTATTCGAACACTGCATTTCGCCACCGAAGGGTTTTTTGATTTGAAAACTGCAAAAACACAGTTATAAACCGCGCGCGATGAGAATGGGATCGAACGTTGTCGCAGTAAATCGAAAATATACTTTATTTTACCTTGACAAGGTTGCTTTGACGCGAGTTTGCTTACCGCGCGCGTCTCAGTTCTAAAAGGTCATCTCATCATTGTACTGTGTCTATTTGTGAATAAACTTTTTACTTACTTACATCCCGCGCTGATTATACAATTAATTATTGTAGAGTTTATTCCATAATAGTCTGTGTTTATGTGCTCTAACATAATAATGTTAACAATTTATTTTTTCCACAGGCGTATGGCGCTCCTACTCGTGGGCCGAGAGCCGCGCCCTAGAGGCGGGCGCGGCCGCCGGCGAGGAAGAAGTCTGCCTGACGACCTTAGGGCGGTCCTACACGGTCGACCTGACAGCCATGCAGCAACTCAACGACCACACCGGCACGGCGCGGCCCGTGCAGCGCGTCGCGCCCGCGCCTATGCCCGACCAGCTGCCGCAGCAAGCCTCGGAGCCAGGTGCACACCTCATAGATCTTTCCTTTTTTTTGTTCAGTTTTTATCATGCGATCGGCTTATCGGGCCATTAGCAGATGTGTTCTTCGGTAGTTTCGCTTGTGAGGCGCGGTCTTCCATTAAAGACTCCTCCTCTTCTTTATTTGTGGATTATGTTTGTAATGAATCCCATATGTATCGGCGTTTAAGCCGGCGACTTTGCAGTGGTTTGTTTAGAGCTGATGCTAAGCTGTAAACATGAGTGTTTATGCGATCACTATAAAGTTTTGTTCGGTGTTCAACTTCTTCTTTCACTGTTGCAATTTTCACATAGATCTATAGACCTTCATCATAGTCATCAGCAGCCTTCATCTACCCTTCCTCTTGAAGTGCCTCTCCATCACTGGAGGTTGGCAGTCAGCCCCCTGCACCACTCTCTGTTCATGGCTGTCCTGAATAGTTGTTCGACGGTTTTGATGCCGGTCCATTCCTTGATAATACACAGCCATATAATTTTCTTCCTTTCTGGCTTTCGTTTTCCCTCTATTTTGCCCATCATTATGGTGTGTAGCAGCTGGTATCGTTTTTTGTCTTAAAACGTGGCCTAAGTAGGCAACTTTTCACTGCTTTGCACTAGTTCTACTTTTTTGTGCATACGTCTGAGACCTTTGACACTGCTGGTTCCTCTGCCCACTGCTGGGTATAGGCCTTTTCCCCCTCGAGCCATCTTTCACGGTCTCGCCATTCGCATCCATAAACTCCGCCTACATCGATGTTGGCCGACCGACCATTCCCATCTACCGCCTTCCAGCTCTCGGCCGTCACTCGGTTGCTATGTTTTTTCCACCTGCATTCTTCACTTGGATGGTGATCTTCTTGATTATTTAATTCTTCATTGAAGATAGACTGAGATATCATGTAAGCTTTTTGAGCACTTTCAGCCCCCAAACAAAAGCAGAGTAACACACGGCGAATCAAATCTTCACTAACGTCATCTGTTTTTCCCCGCCAGACCCACGCATCGCGATGGTTCGCGAGAACCCGGAGCTGGTGCGCTCGCTCCTCGCCGTCCTCCACGAAGTTTACTGGAGCTCGGCGGGCCCGGCCGTCCGCTCTCAGGCTCTCAAGGCTATCCTTCGCTGCGTGTACTACGCGGATGCACCGCTGCTGCGGCAGGTGCTCAAGATGCAGGTGTGTACATGCTCTGTGACAGTCTGCTCGCTCCACCAAGTATACTGGAGTGTGGCGGGCCCGCCCGTCCGCTAGCAGGCGCTTATAACGAGCATAACATTCTCGGAAAAATCGACCATAAGAAGAACGTTATTTGATACTGAAAATGTGATGTCACAAAATGTCACAAAGTATCGATCGGAATATTTGCGGACTTAACGGATTCGGCGCCGGCAGCGCAATGCATCGACGAGCTCTCCCGACCCTCCATCGACTAGCGCCATCTTGCCCTATTTCACTACGTTGCGCTGCCGGCGCCGAATCCGTCATGTCTGCAAAAAGCACTGGCCACCCGAGGATTTTCTGCGTACTGCTCTTGGACGCTGCTTTGACAACCCTATTAAGGCGCCGTGCATAGTGAACAGCCCGCGCGCAAAGAAAAATGTACAAAATCGATTCCTGTATCAGATACACTTTCCTGTATCAGAAAAAGAAAAGGCTATCTAACACGGCCAGTTTCGTGTTGACATTCATAAACGTTTTGAACATATTTTCGCTAAAAAAAAATAGACAGCGCGCTTTTTTTTTTAGCAAAAATATCTTTCAAGCTGCTATGGATTTCAACATAAAACTGACTGTGTTAGGTAGCTCTCACCTAACTCTAGTGTTTTATGTTTTTATTCGTTTAGTGTATCTGATACAGAATCGATTTGGTACATTTTTTTGGCGCGGCGCCTTAACCTCTTACGGTCCAGACGACTTCCTCACATTTCGTTAATGCCCAACGACTTTATAAGAAGTCATGCGGGCGATAATTTTTTGGATTATGTCGTCTAGATGCATTTTTGAATAGCTAGTTTTACGAACGGACGGGGAATAAATGAAACTATTTTTTTCAATAATAAGTCTGTGTACCTTACATGTCCTTAAAGTCCGCAATACCACCGTGCTCCAGATGATGAGAAAAAACGTTGAAGTAATGAAGACCATCAAAAAACGCAAACTTTAGTATTTTGGCCATATAATCCGCAATACCCAATATGGACTCCTTCAACTAATCATCCAAGGGAAGATACCAGGCAGGAGGAGACCTGGAAGACCAAAGATATCATGGCTGGAGAACTTACGCCATTGGTACCAACAATCCACGAGCTCCTTGTTCCGTTTGGCAGCCTCAAAGGAAGAAATAGCCAAGATGATTGCCAACCTCCGATAGGAGACGGCACTACAAGAAGAAGAAGTACCTTACATAGACAAAAAAAACATTAAAATCAACAAAGTAACCTCGCCCGCGCGCGCGCGCCTTGGTGTCGGGTGTCCAAGTGCCCCACGCTCGCCCATTGTAAATCCTCACGCTCTATTCCAGGTGATCTCATCCCACATCGCCGGCATGATGGCGTCGAGCGACGTGCGCATCGTGGTGGGCTCGCTCCAGCTCGCGCAGGTCCTGATGCAGCGTCTGCCTGACGAGATGGGCGCGCAGTTCCGGCGTGAGGGGGTGCTTCACCAACTCGCGCAGCTCGACCGCCCGCCGCAACACACGCTCAAGGTTAGATATAGTTTAACAGGTTTTCGTAGGATGTCTACAATCGAATCTAACAGTGGACTGTAGGCAGGTAATCGTATGAGGTAGTGGCCACCCTTGGTTTCAGAGTTTTTAGGCCGCCTTTAATTCGGAAGGCAAAGTTTTTTGTTCGAAAGTCCGTTATTGGCTTAATCTCATCTTTAGACAATATTGAGAAACTAATTTGAATATTTTTAATTTTGGTCCATTAGTTTTGTTTTATGCGCTAAAATGTTTTGTTCCTATGACCGCCAACAGTATGCAGACCGCCGCGTGACGTCATAAAACCGTATCTTTGAAACGTTGTAAAATCCAAACTACTGAACCAAAATAAAAAATATTGAAATTAGTTTATCAATATTGTCTAAAGATAAGATTAAGCCAATAACGGACTTTCGAACAAAAAACTTTGCCTTCCGAATTGTACGGTGATATAATAAAATACCTATACTCTATCCACCGAGACAAGTTAATAGGGAAACGTCAGCGATGACGGTTAATGCAGTGTACAGAGTACGTGTACATTTTAGTCTGTTCGTGGTACCCGTACTGTGCAGAGTGTGCTATACATATTTTATCCGTATCGTTATTGTTCCGTGACCTGACGTGTTCTTTGGACTCATTGTTCATTGTTGTTGAAAATTGGCTCTGGCGCGGTTGTTCATGAAATTAGTGAATGATTCTTCGCAGACGATAATTAGCTTTTACGACACTTGTTGTTTTTATTTCTGCATTTATTTATAGAAACAACTGTCACAAAATTCGCTAAATACTCTCGCAAAAAGTAGCGCAGTGTGAACGAAGGGGTTTACGCCCACTGTCTTTTTTTGTCTTTGTCAATTGCATGGTATTACGTAACAGAGAGAACGATATATTAACTTGTCTCCGTGGATAAACTAAGGCCTTTGCATCTACGTAATGAGATGATTTATACAGCGTCCAGTGGCACCTTCACTCACACTAAATAGGTGAAGAGACCACTCGGCGCTGCAGTGCCTGGGACATTGTTTTAGATGGAGTAGGCTTGCGCAGCCCCTATACCATCCTGACAGCTTAGTCGACCAAGCCCACAGGAAAGACAGAGATAGAGTATAGTAAAAATATATCGTAATCAATCATCATCAGCATGTTAACACCCACTGCTGAGTAGATAGATAGATAGATAGAGAACACTTTATTGTACACCAGAAATTTAATGTTAACAGGATTGTAAAGGCCTCTTCATGCTCAGCCACCTCTCACGATCCTGAGCCAGACTATAGTAATACATGTTTGCTTTTCTCTCCGTCTCCAGCAGACCCAGAGCTCGGCCAGCGCCCGATCCAGCGGCTCGTCGCCGCCCGCCTCGACCTCTGCCACCTCGCTCGAACAGAACAAGCTCACGGTCGCCTTCTCGGCCTCCGGCTCTTTCGTCGCGACCACGCTGCGTGAGTTGATATGTACGCCTCTCAACTACTTATTGCATCGTTGTCATCGTGATCATTTTTCGCTCACTCCAATTTATTAAGAAAGAAAGAAAATACATTTATTTACATACCACAACACACCGCCACTTAACCTAAGACATAAGTAAATTACAAATAAATTTTAAATACACAAAAGAGACAAAAAATAAAATAAAGACTTAAAACTACACTGTGTGAAATGGCCGTAAAAAGGTCCTGGATCAGCGTTCTGCTACGGTTACCCGTAGCGCTGTTATTCTGCCAGGACCTCTCTTATAAATAGGTAAATAAATAATTAAATAATAATATTAGGTCATGCATGTAACATACAATACGGACATTTGAGACTTCTATTTAGCAGGCCAATTTTATAACATGTGTGGCTCGGCCTAGGTGGGTAGAGAGATCAAGCGTTAATTTGCATCAAGCACAAGATATTATTTATGAAACGAATCATAGATAATAATCGATACAAACAAGTGAACTCTGCCTCGCACTACCGATTTATGAATTGAGAAATTCACTAAGCAAATACGTAAGTACAGGCCCGGATCTAGGGGGGGGGGGGGGGCAAACCGGGGCACCCGCCCCTGGCGGCAGTTTCAGGGGGCGCCAAAATCAGTCCCTGATCTAGAGGGGGCTAAGCACCGAACTAAATCCCATAGAATACGCATTACGTATAAAATCACAATAAAAACTTGTCCCCACAGAAACAAAAAATATCAGCAATAGAACAATACGAAACATCATTTCGACCATACGTCTCATATTCGAATGTCAACCTTATTGCATTAGTGTACAGTTTTACTTTAATTGCATGGACTACGAGCAAATAAGCTCCCAAAGGTAATTTACTCAAAAAAGCTCGTAATGTGGACATTAATTCGACAACCTTCTTTGAGCAAAGTCGGACTTGCGGGCTACTTGGATTAGGCGCCAGAAAAGTTGTATGGAATTTCATTAATGTCTTGTGTTTTGCGGCCAGAAAAACATTAATGTCGAGTTTTGTTTCATAAATAGAACTCAAACATCAGGTGCAAAAAGTATTTATTTAGAATTAGGCTGTATGGGTACTGGCAGTCGACACATTGCACAGAAAAAAAAAGCGCGGCCATATTGTTTTCGACTTTTCGCGCGTTGTTCGAAGTGATTTTTTTCTGTGTTTTTGTTGAAAAAGTGAACTCTCAAAGCGACGAATCCTCGGATTTAATGTGTTTAACACCGCCGGACATTCAAAATCAAGCGAAATTAGTAATTGGAAATTTATTGCCACCGAAGTCAAAAGAAAAATACAAGCAAGCTTACCAACAAAAAGTTTGCGGAATGGAAAATCGTCAAAAAGTACTTAATCTACGACAAATGGTAAGCTAATTAAATTACTATGTTAATTACTATTCTAATTAATATTTTAATTACTCGCATTGTTTGAGTAAAGCACTATACAAGCCTTGGTCTGCAATGAGTGCGCTTCTGGCCACGCTATGATTGCCTCGAGCTTAGCTTAGCTACGCTCTCGGCCCTCAAGTTTGGTCATCATTGCAGCCCTTGCTGGCCGCGCTATAAAGGCCTCGACCTTCGGTCTCAGCCTTCATTTCAGCTTGTCCATCAAGGGCTGCAATGCTGACCGCACTGTGAGGGCCTTGAGCTGCGCTACGCTGCGCTCTGTCGGCCATCAAAAGCGCGCCAGAAACGCACTCATTACAGATCGCGGCAGTAATGTACTATTGGGCATCAATTTTTCCTGACACTTAGCAGAGTTCTATGTTGTATCTAGTTTTATCCTTGATCGAAGGGGCTAAGTCATAGGGCGGCAAATTCAAGCCATAATTTTAGGGTGAATCTGTAATTTTTTCGCGCTTCGATTTCACTAACGAAGGGTTTACTTTGACAGCCGCTGGAACGGACAGCCTCGCCTCGGAAGCCGGCACAGCTTCGGCCTCCACGAATCTTCACCCTACTTCTTCAGTGCACAGGTAACTTTGATAACAACCCCTTTAGTGTAAGGATCTTCTTGAAAACAAACTGTCACTTGCAAAATTAAAACTTGAATACGGCGCTACGTAGCGCTATATTGAAGTATTATAGAAGCGGCGTGATTGAGAGATCTACGCTCAACAGAGTGGACAACTGATAGAGCAAATTATTACTTCTGTTTCAATAAATGTTTGCTATTTATATGTCGCGTGCAGAGGCAAAAGGCCGGACTAAAACCGCGTGTTGTCTTGTATTGTGTTGATTGAATTAATGTATTGTGTTGTCCAATGCCCATTCGGGCTGGCTTTTCATATTTAATTTATATTTATAATTTATATGTATAAATTAATTAAGGATATTTTTGTTCATGTTCCATTGTCTGTTATGCGCCCACCGTAACCGTAAGGTTGGTATGGGTCAAAATAAATAAATTGACTAAATCATGTCGCGTGTAGCGTTAAATACATGACTTCTTTCTTCTTTTTAGGTCTGGAAGTCCCCTGCAACTGTCTGAAATGTTGAAGCGCAAGCGAGCAGTAAAACGTTCGGGCGCGGCGCCGCAACGTCACGCGCGACGTCGCGACGACGCTGCGCCCGCGCACACCGCCGTCGCGCACCACTCGCCCGCCGCCGCGCCGCCCAAGGACCAACGACCTGGTAGGCTTTTATATTTTACTAGCTTTTGCCCGCGACTTCGTCTGCGCAGATTTTTCCGTTATTACAATAAAACTTATCGCGATAAGCTTCCCATCAGTGAAAGAATTGTTAAAATCGGATGAGTAGTTTACATACATTCTTACAAACTTTTCCTCTTTATAATATTAATGTAGATTTATTGAGGACAAAAAAACAGCTGAAGATTACATTAAATCTTAAAAGAAAATGGGTAATAAATTTCATCAACTCCTAGTCATTTCTCACTGTATAGAGAACTACTACGCCAAATGCACGCCACGCGCGGTAACTCCCAGCTCGGCCCATGGCCTCGCTAAAGCCGCAGATAAACTACTACGAAAAATGTGGTGAACAAATAAACGAGTAAAGTATAAAGAACGCACGTCTATGCGGATGTGGATGAAACTGAAGAGGTGTATAAAGATCGTGACAAATTTCAAAACTTGTCTACGCTTCTACTAGCAAGAAGGCGTGAGTCTGAATATTAATTTGTCGTTGCTTGTTTCAGCGGCCGGCGTGCCCTCGGCGTCTCGCTCCAACACGCGCGTCGGCGGCGCCTCCAAGACCTCTTCTTTTCTCTCTTCACTCAACCCGTCTCGTTGGGGCCGCGCGCCTCACGCTCACAAGGACGCGGGGCTGTTAGCCGCGCCGCACCAGGCGCCCAACCTTACTGTGCAGAACAAGTGAGTATTATTAATCCTTGCCTTGCGCTGTCTCGCTCCAACCAAGCGTCGGCGGCGCCTCCAAGACCTCTTCTTTTCTCTCTTCACTCAACCCGTCGCGTTGGGGCCGAGCGCCGCACGCTCACAAGGACGCGGGGCTGTTAGCCGCGCCGCACCAGGCGCCCAACCTTACTGTGCAGAACAAGTGAGTATTATTAATCCTTGCCTTGCGCTGTCTCGCTCCAACCAAGCGTCGGCGGCGCCTCCAAGACCTCTTCTTTTCTCTCTTCACTCAACCCGTCTCGTTGGGGCCGCGCGCCTCACGCTCACAAGGACGCGGGGCTGTTAGCCGCGCCGCACCAGGCGCCCAACCTTACTGTGCAGAACAAGTGAGTATTATTAATCCTTGCCTTGCGCTGTCTCGCTCCAACCAAGCGTCGGCGGCGCCTCCAAGACCTCTTCTTTTCTCTCTTCACTCAACCCGTCTCGTTGGGGCCGCGCGCCTCACGCTCACAAGGACGCGGGGCTGTTAGCCGCGCCGCATCAGGCGCCCAACCTTACTGTGCAGAACAAGTGAGTATTATTAATCCTTGCCTTGCGCTGTCTCGCTCCAACCAAGCGTCGGCGGCGCCTCCAAGACCTCTTCTTTTCTCTCTTCACTCAACCCGTCTCGTTGGGGCCGCGCGCCTCACGCTCACAAGGACGCGGGGCTGTTAGCCGCGCCGCACCAGGCGCCCAACCTTACTGTGCAGAACAAGTGAGTATTATTAATCCTTGCCTTGCGCTGTCTCGCTCCAACCAAGCGTCGGCGGCGCCTCCAAGACCTCTTCTTTTCTCTCTTCACTCAACCCGTCGCGTTGGGGCCGAGCGCCGCACGCTCACAAGGACGCGGGGCTGTTAGCCGCGCCGCACCAGGCGCCCAACCTTACTGTGCAGAACAAGTGAGTATTATTAATCCTTGCCTTGCGCTGTCTCGCTCCAACCAAGCGTCGGCGGCGCCTCCAAGACCTCTTCTTTTCTCTCTT
Source organism: Zelleria hepariella (assembly GCA_949319315.1). Taxonomy (NCBI): domain Eukaryota; kingdom Metazoa; phylum Arthropoda; class Insecta; order Lepidoptera; family Yponomeutidae; genus Zelleria; species Zelleria hepariella. The sequence continues at coordinate 6,512,330 of OX439391.1, read as the reverse complement.
CACTCAACCCGTCTCGTTGGGGCCGCGCGCCTCACGCTCACAAGGACGCGGGGCTGTTAGCCGCGCCGCACCAGGCGCCCAACCTTACTGTGCAGAACAAGTGAGTATTATTAATCCTTGCCTTGCGCTGTCTCGCTCCAACCAAGCGTCGGCGGTGCCTCCAAGACAACTTCTTTCCTCTCTTCACTAAACCCGTGCGTTGGGGCCGAGCGCCGCACGCTCACAAGGACGCGGGGCTGTTAGCCGCGCCCAGGAAGGGTTTGTTAACCACCACAAACCCTTCCTTATTTTGCCCTGTCTCGCTCTAACGCGCGCCGGCGGCGCCTCCAAGACCTCTTCTTTCCTCTCTTCACTCAACCCTTCGCGTTGGGGCTGAGCGCCTCATGCTCACAACGCGCAACTGACGCGGGTCTGTTGGCTGTTGGCCTACCTACCCTAGAGGGTAGGTAGGTTTCGCTCGCGATACCGCGCGGTACCGGAATTTTTGTTGAGGGTTCAAAATATGGCTTTACATGGTATCTTCTCGCCCGTCTGGGATCCATGAGATTCGAGATTAACCTGGAGCCTGGGACAGCAGTACTTCAAGTACCGATGTAAATAGCGCATTCAACTCGCATGTAATAAGCTCAAAGCGCAAATTGTAAAGAAGACATCGCGCTTAACACATACGCTATAGAAACAACTGATTGCTCTCGACTCTAACAAGTGCATCTGCTTACAGAGAGAAAGTCCGCGAGTGGATCCAGTGGACGGCCGGGCGGCTGCAGCGCGAGTGGGGCGCCCTCGGCACCAGCGGCGGCGCCCTCGACCAGCTCTCCGCCCTAGCAGCCGCGCTGCCGCACGCCCCTCACCAGCGCGCCGCCCTGGAGCAGCTCCGCGACACGCTCGCCCTGCACGACCTATCGCCCTTCGAGGTGAGTGTGGCTCTAGCCCCGCCCTGGACCAGCTCTCCGCCCTAGCCGCCGCCCTGGAGCAACTTCGCGAACCCTACGACGTCCCCTCATCCTAAGCGCTATTCCACTCCAAATGTGCTTATCTGTTGGTCTGGTCTTCTCAAATAGTCTTTGAGGTACCTGACCTGTCCCCTTAGCACGCTGACCTTTTGCCTACTGGAAAGGTCAACGGTGATGAATGGAGACAAGTGGACTGTATTTCAGGTAAATCGATATAATATAAAATAATTAGAAAATAGTACGTGTCGTTCGCCAAGTGATCTGAGGTCAAGTGAAGGTGAAAATAGTCTGTGGCTCTCGCGTCACAGATTAGCGTTGTCCGTTGCAGCCGTAGCGTAGCGTGTGGTGTGCCCTCTATGTGGTGGGCCAGTGTGTCGTAGACACCTACTCTCAACTCTAACACTAACACACTAACACTACTGAGGTGACAGTTAACAGTGGCCAAGGTGACAGTTGAGAGTAGACAAAAGGCCAGCGTGCTAAGGGGGCTGGTATGTCTCAGACGAAAATCTGGCTAGGCGAAAATCGCCAATCCGCAGTGGGCTCGCGTGGTGGGTGGTAAAGCCCGAACTCTCTCTGTGAGAAGGCCTTCGCTTATCTAGTGGGACACGTAGACTTGAGGCCGTCAGCGTAAACGTGGCCTATCTTTTCCAGACACAATTGATTTTAATTGTGAGAGATAGGCCACTTTTCGCGAGAGATAGGTCACGGCGTCAATTGTACAGGCTACATCTTACTTACATAAGGATATCATCATCATCAATTCCTGTTATCCCTAATCAGGGACATAGAGCTCTTAAAACAGTTTTCCATTCTGGCCGATTTTGCGCCTTCATCTCAAGCTCGGATATGCTCGTCCCGAGACTGTTTGCTTCCTATTGCACTGATCGACGCCAGGTAGTCTTAGGGCGTCCTCTCTTCCGTGTTCCAGTTGGACACCATTTAAGTGCTATTTTGGAGGGATATGAATGTTTTTAATCTCAAACTATCATCTCCCATCCGCCAGGTGAACCACTCGGGCGTGCTCGGCGCGCTGCTCCAGTTCCTGACCGGTGCGCCGGCGGAGGCCGCGCCCGCTGCGGAGTGCGAGCGCGACGCGGACGGCGCGCGCGCAGTGTGCGAACAGAGGCTGCGGCTGTTCCTGCATGTGTTCGCTGACATGCCGCTCGTGCCAGAGTGAGTACCGGACGTTAAGGAAGCGAGCACGATCCACGAATCGACATAGAAGAAGAAAGCGGTTAACTACCGCATTAGAGAGCGAGTCGGAAGCCCGGCTTGTCTTCCCTCTAGATCCGGGGGCTACAGAATTTCCCGCAGGTGTTCTCTAAAGTGCGACAATGGTCGAGAATTTTGTTTGAATAAGGCGACTAGGGCGACTACGAAATGAATCACGCCACTGTTGACTATCCATGACCATTAGCAACCGCTGATTTTACTCATAATTTCTTATTCATGATCTCCTTTTTACAAGACTGCGGCGAACCAGGGGCCTTAGCCTGTAACATAATGGCGTATCAATGGCGTCCCAGGTAGAAGGACAAAACCGGGATTTTTTCGTTGTTCTCCTACAACCAGCGAACTAATCCTCTAGAATTAGACTCCTTATATTCTTTGCTGTACTACAAAAACATTAAAAGGACCGACACTGGATTGACAGCATTAATAAATCGTAACTGAAACCGTCAACCGGGAGCCCATTTTGGCTTTCTTCCATCGGTTGTCTTGCGTAGTTTAACCGACTAACCGAATCTAACCATCTTTGCTTTTCCTCCCCAGTTGCAGCTCGTGGATGGAAGGCGGCGCGCCCGGCGGCTCGTGCACGGCCTTGGCCGCTCTCGTCGGCAAGGTCAACGCCTGCGTCTCGCAGCTCGAACAGTTCCCGGTCAGGGTCCACGACCTGCCCGCGCGGCCAGCCACCAGCGCGCTCAAGTTCTTTAACACCCACCAGCTGATGGTAACTACACCTGTCTACTATAGACACACTAGCACACTGTAGCAAGGTCAACGCCTGCGTCTCGCAGCTCGAACAGTTCCCGGTCAGGGTCCACGACCTGCCCGCGCGGCCAGCCACCAGCGCGCTCAAGTTCTTTAACACCCACCAGCTGATGGTAACTACACCTGTCTACTATAGACACACTAGCACACTGTAGCAAGGTCAACGCCTGCGTCTCGCAGCTCGAACAGTTCCCGGTCAGGGTCCACGACCTGCCCGCGCGGCCAGCCACCAGCGCGCTCAAGTTCTTTAACACCCACCAGCTGATGGTAACTACACCTGTCTACTATAGACACACTAGCACACTGTAGCAAGGTCAACGCCTGCGTCTCGCAGCTCGAACAGTTCCCGGTCAGGGTCCACGACCTGCCCGCGCGGCCAGCCACCAGCGCGCTCAAGTTCTTTAACACCCACCAGCTGATGGTAACTACACCTGTCTACTATAGACACACTAGCACACTGTAGCAAGGTCCACGCCTGCGTCTCGCAGCTCGAACAGTTCCCGGTCAGGGTCCACGACCTGCCCGCGCGGCCAGCCACCAGCGCGCTCAAGTTCTTTAACACCCACCAGCTGATGGTAACTACACCTGGCATTTGTACCCCGAGTTATGGAACGTGGAAGCAGGACTATACAAAGGCAGGAAAGAGTGGTTTCGTTGGCCATTTTTTTTTTGTCGATTGTGTGGCCCGTTTTGCGACACTGATGGGCCATAGCCTTGCAGGCAATATTTCCGAGATATACATTGCCGGGCAGAACTGCAACCGGGCTAATAATTGCAGTTATAGCGGCCACAAATTGCAGAAAAGTCTTGTCCGTTTAGAATCCCCTTTAACACCCACCAGCTGATGGTAAGGCCATGTTTCTAGAAATTGTCCGGAGCTAGCGAACCGACCGATGGTTTCTTATAGAGCCATCTCCTAACGGAGGTTGGCAATACGTTTGGACTATTTCGCCCTTTTCGGCTGCCAAACGAAACAAGGGCCAAACAGTTGGGTCGTCATAGACGGACACTTCTGCAAGCTTGTGCCTGTAACTTATTCCACCCACTTTCCACCATGGTCTACCAACAACAGTGTGGAGCCGTATTCAATTATAACAACAACAACAACAAAGATCCAGGCATAGTAAAGCCATGAAATTAGTCTACAACAGACGTTATCTGCTTTTGGATCGTGGTTTATAGTCATTCTAATTGTAAACTTTTCTTTGTTCCAGTGTGATCTCAAACGTCATCCAAACTGCACCAATCTCAAACAGTGGAAAGGCGGTGTAGTGCGGATAGACCCCCTAGCTTTAGTGCAAGCCATAGAAAGGTAAGAACCATGATTAGTTGCTATGTAGGTAGGTACCTACCACCAGTTGCTATGTAACCTTTAAGACTTTAGCTGCTATGAAGTGGACTGAACTGTTTTAAGGGACCTATATCCCTGATTAGGGATGATTGGAATTGTCGGTGATGATGAAGTTTTTGAGGATCTTCAAGAAAAAAACAAAATATTTATAGTCCATAAATTTGCAGAAACTACTGCGTCATCCGTAATCGTATTTAGTGACCTTCACGTAATCAAATTGCCGTATGTCTGACACGAAGGACCTTATTTAACCCCTTAGCATCAAGTCTGTAAGGCTCTGCCTTTCGACAGGATCAAAGTTGTAAAAAATCTGTTTTTGCGTGTGTACAGCACTTGAAAATACTTTTATAGAGCCATTATTGCTCGAAAAGGCCAAAAACCTTTTTGTATCATTAATTATACTAGTAGTTCGCCCCGAACTGTTAACTAGCGACCCTATATCTGACAATCCCTCTACCGATTTGACTCATGTTCGAACTTAAAAAATATATTTGTCTCATTAACCCATCTACCAAATTTCATGACGATTCGATCAACGATACTCAAGTTATCGTCAAACAAACATTCGTACATACAAACGCCGAATGGTTCAAGTTGACTCGGAGAACTTCTCTCGCGTCGCTCGCTCGTTCAATCAAATAACCACACATTACAGACACATTAGAGACCCTGGTGATAACAGCCTTATTTTGTCTCCAGATATTTAGCCCAACGTGGGTATGCCACGACTCGATCTCGCGACAGCTCCTCGGCGGCGATCCATTCGGACGAGGAAGCGGCTTCGGACGATGACGTCGAAGATGCTTTAGCAACACCGCCGCAGCACCAGCCGACCGAGTGAGTACATAGTCCATAATATTATAGTAATGGTAGGTAGGTAACCTCGATTTTGTAGACTTTCTTCAGGATATCCCTTTCGCTCAGTATTTTGCGCATGCGAGACAACAACAGATTTGTCTGTACTGCTATACGCTCTAAATCAACAACAACCGGGACCAACGGTTTAACGTGCCTTCTGAAGCGCTCAGATATTATTGCCACTAGCTGTCACCCATCCATTGAGTGGCCGCGGCCGTTGTAGCTTAACTTTGCCAATCCGTTAAGAACGGCTAGTCCAGTGGTTCTTAACCTATGGTCCGCGGACCACTGGTGGTCCGCGAGGGCCTCGCTAGTGGTCCGCGGGAGGGTCCTGCAGTCCAGCGCACATATCGATAGTTGCCAATAAATTTTAATGTTGATTGTGAACGTCATATTTGAACAAGTTCCCAATGAATAAAATAACTGAAATTTTCGTGCGCGCTAGCGCGCGCTCTTAATCCCTATTGAAAAAGATTTTTAACCTCCAAAGATCCGCGTGACTGCAGATCGCGCCAAGGAATTACCGAATGTGCCAGATTTTGACAGGATAATACAATAAATAGCCTATAAATAGCCTGCGGCTCGCTCCGACGTAAATTTGCCGTCTTCAGTTCAATAGGCAAAAAATAATAAATTGTATTAAAAACCCTTAAAAATCGAGTAATCAGTGCTCACTCATAGTATAATGTCGTAAGCACACGTCAAACCGCACGTAGACTATATTTAGGGTAAAATCGGTGAATTTTCAAATGCGCTGCGCGCGTGTGGTCTAGTCAAAACAAAGGAATTCTCCATTATGAAATATAAGTAAATTTTCAGCCGCACTGGGTGCGTTTGTTCAAATTATAGCAAATTAAATCTCCATTATAAAATTTTAAAGGGAAAAATCGGTAAATTTTCGGGCGCGCTGCGCGCGCAATTTACACGCACCTAACAGTACTAAGAAAAACTTGATTATGATTTTTAAGAGTTAAGTCGTAAAATTTTCGGGCGCGCGTTTACAATCAAATGAAATCTTGATGATATTGACGAAAGATTATCTGATTTTGTCATCCTGCGGCTTAAAAAGGGAAAAATCGGTGAATTTTCGGGCGCGCTGCGCGCGCATTGCTTCCGACTGCCAATTAAATCTCCATAATAATTTTAGTAAAATCGGTGAATTTTCGCGTGTGTTCCAAAACCGACTCATATTAATTTCATGTATTCAACTTACATACATTTTACTTTAGGTCAGGTGAAACGATTTCATATGAAACACAATATACCTTGGATCTGGTGGTCCGTACTAAGAAAAAAATAATCAAAGTGGTCCGTGGTCCAAAAAAGGTTAAGAACCACTGGGCTAGTCCAACTAGGCTGTGACAGTGATGGTAAAACCGTAGGCAGTCGTACACTCATTTGCATTCCTGCTGCATAATTGCTAACTGATTCTAAGTTCTATGAATTCTGGATTGTAGACTATACTTCGTGTCTTACTGCAAGGCCTTATCGCAGAGAGAATTGAGAGCTTTGCCATTACTATACAGGGTGTTGTTTTGGTCAGTAACACCCGAGTCAGGGACGATAGTTTGAATAACGCTTGAAACTAAAAACAAGTTTTTTTTTTTTCAAAAAATGTTTTAATGGATAAATCACCTTGTTCAAGTTGTTCTATAACAACCGCGACGTGCGGACACCCCCGTTTTCTCAAAGCGCGCGCGCGATGTTGCGCCCGACTCGCCGCTAGCGTTAGTGTAATAGTACGGGCGGCCACAATTTAATTATTTTTGGATATTTTTCAGTGACATATTTTTTTTTTCTGGCTTTAGTGTCGTGTAAATAATCACCCCTGAGCCGGGTGTAACTTTACAAAACAACACCCTGTATTTTATGTGTGTTGTGATTTGGCTGAGAATCCTTTTGAGTATTTCCTTTTGCTATAAAATCCCAAAACGACAGCTAATTTGCGTAAAACTATGCGAAGCCTTGTTGTTATCGGCTACTATTGACTTTGCTACTACATCCTTAGCCATACATTTCGGAACTCTGAGGCCTGCATTCTCAACCTACTCTTATCTCTTCACAGTGCGGACCATAAACTGGAATTCCTGATCGGTGAAACAGTGCTGCCTTACAACATGACGGTGTACCAGGCGGTGCGCCAGTTTGGTGAACAGGCTGACGCGGACACCGACACAGAAACCCCGCTAGGTATGTACCCAATATTGATTAGACTCAGTGTCATTAAATGTCCTGAATGACTGACTGACTGAGAAATCATTGCACAGCCTAAACCGTTGGTCCTAGAGACATGACATTTTCAGGGTGTGTTGTTTATGTGGAGTACCACTATGAAAGGAATTTTCCAAATTCCACCCCGAAAGGGAATGCCAAAATTTTTATAGGGTAATATTTATTTTTGTTAATCTATTTTGAAACGTGTTAAAATACGTGGTAAATAATCTACAGCAAAATATATGTTTTCGAAATTTCACCCCAAGTGGGTAAAACAGCCTAGCAAATTTTTTAAAGTAAAAAAAATGTTTTCATCGATTGTTAGCTTTTTCCCTGACCGACGTTGACAGCGGGGGAAAAATAAAGCTGCAACCGTTTATCTAAGTCGCGGGCGAAAAGCTATTACAAAATAAAATACAATGGTTCCGCCAGAAATTTATTCAGCGGTCATTACGTTTAGACTTTTAAAACATTTGCATTCTCGCCTCTTGTGTGCGAATTCGTGATCTGGAACCATTTAGCTTCACCTTTTTTGCGGTTTCCATAAGGATGTCTTGTTGATCCAGAAACTTATACCCTGGCTCTTCGATCAAGGATAAAACTAGATACAACATAGAACTCTGAAATGTGTCTGGAAAAATAGATGTCCAAACTGCCTTTGGGAGCTTATTTGCTCGTAGTCTATGCAATTAAAGTAAAACTGTACACTAATGCAATAAGGTTGACATTCGAATATTAAACGTATGGTCGAAATGATGTTTCGTATTGTTCTATTGCTGATATCATTTGTTTCTGTGGGGACAAGTTTTTATTGTGATTTTATACGCAATGCGGATTCTATGGGATTTAGATCGGTGCCCTGGCTACTCCCAGCCTCAGTTAGGTTCGCAACTATAGCTCTGCGTTTGAGATATTTCAAGGCCGGTAATTCTGAAAGATTCATCTGTAAATAATGCTAGTAACACTCAACTTATCTTGTTTTCTTTTTCTCCAGCAAACGCGGGCATCTGGGTGCAAACGCACACGATATACTACCGCGCGGTGGAGGCAAGCGAGCAGCCGCGAGCAGAGCCGGGTGCCTCGCGCAAGGGCAAGGGACAGCCCACCAAGGTGTCGGCGCGGCGCAAGCCCGACCAACTGTGGAACGGTACGTACTGGCCGATGTACTGAACAGCTTCTAAATTTCACAACTGAATCAAGTCAATCTAACAAGACATACATTAATTTGATTATTATTGAAGACTCCAGGGAAAAAGACGAACTTGCCACCTTTTTTCAAAACTAATCTGTGAATGCAGTTTTGTTGGGGATTTCCGGTACTTTGAGATAGTGAACCGAACAGGGGCCTTAGCCTGTAACACAATGGCGTATCAATGGCGTCCTAGGTAGAAGGACAATACCGGGATTTTTTCGTTGTTCGTCATTCGTTGTGGTCATTCATTACGAATGGCACATCACTAAGTGGTCGGTGCCCATCCATGAAGGACGGATGGAAACACTTTAGTTTGTCTAGAGTAAGTCTAACAGTAGACGTTAAGTCTGCGCGCGGCGAATAGAGGAACTAAAATGACAAGCCGCCATATTGCTCTACTATTGGTTCTAGTGGTTAGAGTCTTTCCGTGATTGGATGGCAATATTTTTTAAATTGGCGTCATGCCATACCTTCGTGCAAAGTTAAGGGACGCGTACTCTAGTTTCAAGTATTAACAACAAACCTCTTTCACCCACAGAGGGCGTGGTCCCGTCGCGCGAGTCTCCACTCGTCGTGATCCTCCGCTCGCCCCTGCTCCCGCCCAACGGCGGCGAAATCAAGGATGCGTCGCTCCCGGCGCTCGGTGTGCTGCGGGCCTTACACGCGATCTCTCGACATTGGCACACGTTGTACCGCGCCGTGTGTCTGCCGGACCAGCGGCCGCTCATACACAACAGCGACTTTATCAATGCAAAGGTAATTTCATCACTCTTTAGCCTTTAGGGGGACGGATAAGGCACACTAGCGGCGTCAATCTTCTTTTTGGAAATTAAAAATGTAAAAAACAACGGATGACACCGATTTTCTTTTTGGATACTTTTTTTTTTGCAAAACGCGGGCAGTGAACCTGGCCACGTTGTACCGCGCCGTGTGTCTGCCGGACCAGCGGCCGCTCATACACAACAGTGACTTTATCAACGCCAAGGTACCTGTACCACATAATATTATTGCTGCGTCTAACTGGAGATACAGTTATTTATTTACGCATTTGTGCAATACTACCATTGCTGTAAATGAGTTTGAGTCACACACGTCTCCACTTACATCAGTACGTTGCATTGCAGCACACATACTCAAAGATTAATCGGAAAATACATATTGCTTCTCGTAGGTTCATCGTTTTCAAGTCGGGATAACCCCCTTGGAAAGTTTTTCGACGCTAAAAGGCGCTCTTACCAGTCAAGGGGATAATAATGTCCAAATGTTAAACTCTGTTTATTTTTTTTGTTCCAGCTCGCCGCCAAAGCTAGTCGTCAACTACAAGACCCTCTCGTGATAATGACAGGCAATCTTCCGCCGTGGCTCAAACGGATCGCCTACGCGTGTCCGTTCGTGTTTCCCTTCGAATGCCGGCACTTACTCTTCTACGTAGTGTCGTTCGACCGCGACCGGGCGCTCCAGAGACTTATTGAGACTGGAGGGGAGCGGGGAGGTGCGGCAGGGGGGGCCGGAGGCGGAGGGGCGGATACAGAGCGAGTAGCCCCACGACTTGACCGACGCAAGCGCACGGTTCAGCGCCAGAACGTGCTCCGCCAAGCCGAGCACGTCATGCACGAATTCGCGCACTCCAAAGCGCTACTAGAAATACAGTACGAGAACGAAGTCGGCACCGGACTCGGCCCCACTCTGGAGTTCTACGCGCTGGTCTCGCAAGAGCTCCAGCGGGCGGATTTAGACCTCTGGCACGGGAGCGAGAACTTCAAACAAAAGCCCACCTCCTTCGGCGGCGAGATTGTTAAAAGCCAACCGCCGATTACGGACCAGTCTTCCGACGCGACCGCTAGACTGGCCTCCTCCGTCCGTGACGCACTGAACCTCAACGAAGACCGTAGCGCGGAGCCTTCGGAGTTCGAGAAGGAGACGTCGATACCGTCGCCGGCGCCGGACGCGACCTACGTCACGTGGCCCTGCGGCCTGTTCCCGCAGGCTATAGGGCGCAATGCGCGCGCCTCGCACCTGTCACGGGTCAAGGCCAAGTTCCGCTTCCTCGGCAAGTTTATGGCCAAGGCTGTCATGGATTCTAGGATGGTAAGTCTGCTTTGTTTCTTTATACTTTTGAACAGTTTCTATCTAGAGTAACTTATAATTTAAAATTGTTAAGAAACGGAAATTTTAGTACACAGTTAAATAAAACATAAAATTCTTGGCTCAACATTATCTTTGGTAGAAAAAAATCCACCCTAAAACTGCTCTTCCGAATGTATCCCAAATTATTGTATTCAGGTAGACCCCAGTGTAATCTATCTAACTATTCAGCTCATGAATGACTACCGTGGGGCATAGGCCTCTTCTCTGGCACGCCCCGGTCCCCGCCCCTAGTTAGTCCTTACTATTTACCAGCCGCATTTTTATGTCGCCGACCTGCCGAGTTGGCGACCACCTTGGGTACTTCTACGTCACTCTAAATACTACAAAATTCATGCCACAAATTGCCAAATTTCCACCTCTCACGAAGATCCTCGTTCTTTCCAGGTGGACATCCCCGTCTCGATCGCGATGTACCGCTGGATGGTGAGCGAGGCGCGCTGGCTGTCGCTGAGCGACGTGCGGCACGTGTCGCCCGAGCTCTGGCGCTCGCTCTGTCGCCTGCACGCCGTGGCGGAGCGAGCGCGCGCCCTCGCGGCCGACGCGCGCCACACGCCCGACCAGCGGGCGCACCTGGTGAGTGTTGGTACATCATGTACCGTGTGAGCTCTGGTGCTCGCTCTGTCGCCTGCACGCCGTGGCGGAGCGAGCGCGCGCCCTCGCGGCCGACGCGCGCCACACGCCCGACCAGTGGGCGCACCTGGTGAGTGTTGGTACATCCATGTACCGTGTGAGCTCTGGCGCTCGCTCTGTCGCCTGCACGCCGTGGCGGAGCGAGCGCGCGCCCTCGCGGCCGACGCGCGCCACACGCCCGACCAGCGGGCGCACCTGGTGAGTGTTGGTACATCATGTACCGTGTGAGCTCTGGAGCTCGCTCTGTCGCCTGCACGCCGTGGCGCAGCGAGCGCGCGCCCTCGCGGCCGACGCGCGCCACACGCGTAAATCTGGCGTGAGCTCTGACGCCTGCATGCAATGATTTGTCTTTCTTGCTCAAAGGACCAATGTCGAGGTGGAAAGTGCGATACCGCCGCCTGCCCTACTTTAGGTAGAATGATTTCGTGAAAGCGCAATACATATCGCAAGCTATTGAGCACGATCATATTTTCTGCGAATACAGGATTCGGTCATTGTGAGCAGTCTACATAGGATGTAGTTGGTTGGATGAAGATGACCATTGACCGCGAACATAAAGTTATCAAAACGGACTCAAGTAACTAGTGCGGTCCATACTTGCAAAAACTAACTTTTCTAAGCTTATTTACTTCCCATGACACTAACCCCGCCATTTCCCACCACAGATAACCGGGCTGGAGCTAGACGGGTGCCCGATCGAGGAGCTCGGACTCGACTTCATCCTGCCGGGCGACGGCTGCACGGAGCTGCGCCGCGGCGGCCGGGACCTGCCCGTCACCGCTCATAACCTGCACAACTACATACGGCTAGTCACACACTGGCTGCTCTATGAAGGTACCACCCTGATGATAGCACCACCAGAGATCTAAGAGCTCGCGGCGGCCGGGACCTGCCCGTCACCGCTCATAACCTGCACAACTACATACGGCTAGTCACACACTGGCTGCTCTATGAAGGTACCACCCTGATGATAGCACCACCAGAGATCTAAGAGCTCGCGGCGGCCGAAACTTACCCGTCACTATTGATGTACGCCTGGAAACATTCCCTCTCCCGGCAATGTTTCCACTGGCAATGTTCCCGGAAAGTTTCCGAAAGTTTCCCAATGTTTCCATAAATTCCCAGTGATATTTTTTTTGTTAATTCATGCTAATTCTTAAATTATCGCGTTGGTTAGTCAAGTGACATGCATATTCCCATAAGTGTCTTGTCCTTGCAGTGTTGCCACATGGAGACTGCATGAAAACGGTGTTTCATTAAAAAATCCATCTTAAATCCGCACTACCTATGAAATTCGTATGAATTATGTGTTTAGTAACTTATTATTTGGTGTATAGAATCCAAAACCATTTACAAGTCATTAAACAAATATTGAAATATCCAAAGTTTCTTTAGAGCAAAGTTTCCGTTAAATTCCCAGTTGGGGGAACATTGCCGGCAATGTTTCCAGCGATTGGCAATGTTTCCGGGAACGGAACATCAATACCCGTCACCGTTCATAACCTGCACAACTATAGTCCATTTCACGAAAGAGTTCCGTCAACGAAACTCATTACTATTTAAATCCCTTGTTCAACCCAAGGGAATTATTTTGTGGAACGTAGTCTACATACGGCTAGTCACACACTGGCTGCTCTATGAAGGTATGTACAGGACCCTTAGCCTGTAACACAATGGTGCCAAAATGGGCTGTCAGGTGACGACTTCAGTTACGATTTGCTAACGCTGTCTGTCCTTTTAATGTTTTTGTAGTACAGCAAAGAATATTTTGATTCTAATTCTAGAGGATTAGTTCTCTAGTTGTAGGAGAAAAACGAGGAGAGCCCGGTTTTGTCCTTCTGCCGGGATGCCATTGCGTTACAGGCTAAGGGCCCTGGTCGCGTCGAGTTATGAATGCGCAGAACTCATTTTTTGGGTCTGTTTGGCGGGGTACGAGGGGGCCGACGGAGAGGCGCGATCGCCGGCGAGCGCGGGCGCGTGATTGGAAGATCAGTCGTTCTAGCCTCGGGGAACAGTCGCACGCATCGTTTTTTTGTTTCGTCGCCGAAAGAATGCCGAAACAAAATGTTTTAAAAAGACAGTTCGGAAAGAAAAAAAATTGTTATTGAGAACAAGACCTACTGGATTTAGATTATTTTTCATTGATTGTACACCGGTTTTATCGTAATGTCCTTAAAATAATTGTATAGAAAACCATTTAAAATAAAACGAGTGCAAAATCCGCAAATCCGCCGCGATTTTTATAGTATCTCACTCAACTATAGTTCAGCTCAGCGTCAGTCTTAGATCCCGCATGGATATTAGACATTTTGCGTGCGATTGTACACACTTGCGCAGAAATCCCCACCAGTTTCGTCGAGCGCTCATAACTCGTGACGCTACCTGTAGGCTCAAGCAGACTCTGCTTTCATATACTTGATGTCCCAAAAAATAGTGTCAAGCTGATGTCCAGCGATAGAGCACCCCTAGGGGTAACCGAATCACCCGCATGTATGTTCAGCGATTTTTTGACGTTTCCTCTATAGAGGCTTTTAAGGTTTTTTTTAGGAACAATTACCTAGCATTGGTTTTTATTTTTTAACTTTTTTTGTATTTGACTTTTTTTCTTTATTAGGGTCTTAGATAACTAGTCTATCACCGAAAAAATTATGATCAGCTTTAAACTTGTAAAAGATACCGCAATTTTTATCCAAAGTTCAAAAATGCCGTTTTAGAGAAAACATCATCGAATAAGTTAGTATGGGGAGAAAAAAGTAGGGGTCTGAAGAAATTTTTATTGATTTCAAAAACTTTCCTACAATCTGAACCTTCAGAATAGCATAAAAATCTGTCACTTTATGGACCTTTTATTCGAGTAATTAGCGATCAAAGTTGAAAAACCGGTATTGTGAGAAATTTAATTTAGAGCGTTTTTTATTTTTGTTGATTATGACAACAAAAGAGATACCGAAATTCGCAAAGCTCTTACTAAAGTTTTTATTAGTGTTACTTTTAGCCCTCGTGTGCGTTATTTGATGCAGTTGCAAGAGTGATATATTTTGACGAACAAAAAAGTGACAATAGTCCCTCGATTGCCTCTCCTTTAGAGCTCACAAAACACACTTCTGATTGATACAACCGGTTTCGAGGTACAGATACTCAGCGGCTCAGTCACGCTCAGCCGCGCTTAGGCACACTAAAGCATTGTATACATGCACGCCTGACAACATTCATAACCAAACAGACGTGAGATAGAGTAACTGTAAATAATGAATTGATGTTCGTCTCGCAGGTGTAAGCAGACAAATGGACGCGTTCAGGGAAGGCTTCGAGTCAGTGTTCCCGCTGGCCAATCTCAAGATATTCTACCCCGAGGAGTTGGAGCAAGTCTTCTGCGGCAGCCCTTCAGGTAAGAACCACGTTCTCAACACTTAGAAGACGTCTAAAAAAATATGTCTACTTACACAATTTTTTCTATTCAATCACGGTTTTACTCACTTGTATTTTGTCGGTGTATCTACACAAATATTATAAAGAGGAAAATTTTGTTAGTATGTATGTATGTAGGGGGTTAATCCCAAAAAATACTGATCAGATTTTAAAAATTCTTTCACTAATGGGAAGCTACGTTATCGCTGAGTGCTGTAGGCTTTTTTATTGTGATAACGGGAAAACAAACTAAGGCCCGGTTTCTGAATTGAGAATTTACTAAGTAAATACTTAACTATCGTTCTGTCACCTTTTGTGAGAAATCCGCAGAGGCAGAACGATATTTAAGTGCTTGCTTAGCGAATTTCTTAAATCAGAAACCAGCAGTGTGTCTGCGCGAACGAAGTTGCGGGCACAAGCTAGTTATTTATACACCTTCCTGTTGGACCTTCACACACACAAGATGTATGAAGTGGTCACTCGGACCATGCAGGCTCTGCGTTCTAGAGCCTGGGACATGTCTCTGGCCAGCACTCATTACTTGTCCTAGCTCTAAATATATTTCCAAGTTTTAATTTTAAATACCAGTCGTGACATTTAGCTTTTAAGACGGAACGCGGGTAGCCGGCTGCTCCATACAAAAAATACAAAAAGGGAGGTTTTTTGTTTCCTCCCTGGATATTATTTTAGAAAAAATATGCTTATGCTATTCAATTTATATTATATGTACCTCTGCCATGTCCCTATGTTTTCCTTTTTTATTATTTTAATAATATTTGTTTAAATAATTAAAATAATAAAAAAAGGAAAACATAGGGACATGCCAGAGATTGAATGGCATAAACATATTCTTTCTAAAGCAATTATCCAGGGAGGAAACAGGTCTCCCCTTTTGTATGGAGTGGAGGTTACCTGCGTTCCCTCTTAATTCATCACCTACAATTTCCTTATCACGGCACAAACCCGTCCACAAAACCAGCGACCAATCTAACGCGACCTCACCCCGCAGGCGGCCGAGAGCAGCGCTGGGACCCGCGCATGTTGGCTGAAGCCATCCGGCCGGACCACGGCTATACGGCGGAGTCGCGCGCCATCCGCATGCTCATCGACATCCTCGCCTCTTACACGCGCGAGGAGCAGCGGCTCTTCCTGCAGTTTGTCACTGGCAGCCCGCGCCTGCCCACTGGAGGTATGTCTTGTCTTTATCACAACTTGAAAGCTATCGTGGCGTCCTAATCGGCCTTTACTCCAGTGCGGCCAGTACGACGCTATAACACAAAAAAGGGCGATTTGTTGCAGTGACCGTGCTCTGCATACCTTCCCCCACGTAAACAAGATTATGTATTGCTACGTTTTACAAACGTCACCTGCCATTCTGCATTGATATAGCAAGGGAATTCATAATGATGATAGTTTATCATAGCGAGATTCTACAGGGTGCACTCTAAGTCGATAGCGGAACTTTAAGTAGGGTATCTACTGATCAATACAAACAACAAAAAGGTCGACTTAGTACTGCGCCAAATGTATGAAACAGCTGATATTTTTTTCGCCACCTAGTACAAGATGTTTGTAGTGATCAATAGAAAGCCTACTTAAAGTTCCGCTATCGACTTAGAGTGCACCCTGTAGTTCCCAACTTGTGTAATAAATGTAAACATAAATAAACGAATTATCCCTTGTGCTAGCATTCATTACTATACTGACCGGATGGTATAGGTGCTGAGCAAGCCTACTTCATCTAAAACAATGTCCCAGGCACTGCAGCGCCGAGTGATCTCTTCACTCATCTAGTGTGAGTGAAGGTGCCACTGGACGCTGTATAAATAAATAATCTCATTACTTATAGTATATACATTACATTAGTATGCAAAGGCGTTAGTTTAACATTCATTCATCTCTTTCCAGGTTTCAAGTCGCTGAACCCGCCGCTAACGGTGGTCCGCAAGTCGCTGGAGTCCTCGCTAGACCCCGACGAGTACCTTCCCTCCGTGATGACCTGCGTCAACTACCTGAAGCTGCCTGACTACAGCCTGGCGGAAGTGATGCGCGCCAAACTGCGTCTCGCCGCCTCCGAGGGCCAGCACTCCTTCCACCTCTCGTGAGCGCCCCAGCCCTCGCAAACCGCCCTCTATGTGCAATCAGTTAGTGATTTATATCTCTGTAATGTGATGGACACTCAAAGTGCTGTGCGTTGCTCCAATCCAACCTTTTGTTTTGGAATTTTTAGAATACATAAATGTGTTTATATATTATATATATTTTGTGTTAATTTAATGTGATAGCTTTGTATATTTCTTTATTGGTATCTCTAGAGACGTGTCGACTATCAATAGTTTATTGGATCGTGTCATTGGTGTGGAGAGTGATTGCCACTGTGCCAGCTATGTACTGATACATCGATACAACTGTTCGAACTTTCGAAGGACCACTGGCGAGTCTCGCCCGAGAGCCCTATGTGTTATGATAGCATTTATTACCAAAAGGTGTATGTTTTGAATAACATTTAAGTATCATTAATGAGTTAAATAAAAGTGCAAAATTATAATGTATGTAACAGTTTCAATAAAACTATGTAAACTATCTTGGATCACATGTGCATTTTGATTTAACCCTTATTGCGTAGAAATAATTAATAGGTAAATAAAATATGAAAAATATTAAGCATACAAACAAAATTAAATTTTACAACGCTTTAGAAAACCTAAAAAAATGTGTTCACAGTGGCAGCATTCCAGTCGAAAATTGCGTCCAATAGTTCAATATCATTCTGTAGATTGAAAATACAACATAATAAAGGATGTTGAGGAGGTACAGACGGCCACACACTTGGATACCCCTTTATGTTCGAATGGCGCTCTTATGCCGCGCCATGGAGTATCTAAGACTGTGGCCTACCGTACATGTATGTCCCACAGCTGGCCACAGACCCTTGAAAGCCAACTGAGAATAGCAAGGAAAATCAAACTAAATTGTTGCAGGTCACATTTATATTGAAATTCTAATTAAATTCATGTCTGGATTGGCACCTACTAATACAACTGGAATTTAGAGGCTAATCAAAAAACATTTTTACTGAAATCGGATACATAATGATATCTACTTGACAAACTGACAACATTTATATGCTGTATGTAACACTGTACTTATCAGTACAGTACTTAATAAAATTATAGCACTAACCAAAATAAAGTCTAATTTTTTATATCAACTAATCAATGTATAAAATAAACTAGGTTTAAATAATGCTTATTTTGCTTTGTTATAAACCTTACAACTAGGTCCCATACAGATAAACTGAATCATTACAAACAACATAGTACATGTCACCAACTTCTATAATACAGCTACATAAAGCTTGACTTTCCATATCCAGGAATCACAATATCTATACAGCATGTTACAGATAGGTCCTGTGGTCCTGTAGCTTGGTATCATAATGTCATTGATTTAACAAAAGCTTTGCCTTCTAAACCAGTACTAAAATGGGAAAAAATATATGAAAGTGTCAGCACACTATCAGCATAATGAAATAGATCGAATTTCCGAGTCAAACTGCCTCCAGTGCCAGTGGATAATTTCATAAACTGACAATGACAATTTGATGTACATTGCGTTGCTGATTAACCATTACAAAGGTTATGTTAATAACTGACTACTCAATGTAAACTATGAGTTATAGTTTTATAAAATGGCCTGCTGATATTTGATAGGACCTGTCGGTAACATCTGCTACTCAGTGTTTATACTTCTGGATGCAACATCTTCAGGAATAAGTATAACTCGTTTAGAGTACCATGGCAAGCCACCCGAGGATGAGGCAGGAGCCCCCGATGGGTGCGAGGTGTTTCAGCGCACGGTCTCCTGTCAGAGCTCGGTAGTAACATGTGCCGCAGAACAAACCCATTCCAGCAATGAAGAATGAACCAGCCTGCAAAAAAAGTACATATTAGTCTAGAAAGTGTCATTATAACCTATTGTCAATGTTAACAGCTCATGGGAAACGTGAATTGTTAAGTAACAACCACTGTGATGAAATTCCTGTTGTAATAATGTAAATTATTGATTTTTTGTCAATAGAAACATTGTAGGTTACTTTCTCATGATAAACAAAGCATGCTAACTAAATGAAATGGCTAAAAGGACTTACAATAAGCGGTCGCTTGCACAAAGGTACAGTGACGAGGGCCAGAGTGTGGAGGAAGTGGAATCTATTTGCTGTTTCAAATATTTTCTTCAAGTCTTCTTTGGACTCTGTTTCAGGAAACTTGCGATGAGCCCCCATGGCCCCAAGCACCACGGCGGAAGCGCCGCTGATGCCCGCAAGCCTCACGTAGGGCCCAGCCTCCTGGGCGAGCTGCCACAACGGCATTCTAACCATCACTTGTGTCGGCGGTTGAACGTTGGCCGGCGAGGACGCCTTAAAAACTCCCTGCAAATAAAAACGACGGGTTACAGCCTACGTCGACAAAGGTCAAACGATAATGAATGCATTTTATTAGGTAATACTTTTATCAATTCTTTCACAGTCATGTTCATGCAGAGGTAAACTTACGATGTTCCGTAAGATATTCATCGTCCCGTCCGCCAACGTATTGATCATAAACGCGTCCATTAGATTAACCATACCTGTTTAGATATCTGTTCTACTTTTAAACAGAAAGAAATGACAAAAAAAATCAAGGAAATTCGATAGAAACAATGAACAAGTTATGAAGAAAAGACTTGATTTGATTATTTTTGTCTTTGCGATGACAGATCGATTCAATCGATTGCAGTTTTTGACAGATTCTACTCTGTGCAGGAACGATGCGTTCCGTTCTACTCAAAGACTCGCGAACGAAACAGCGTTCCATTCTTGATTATGGAACGGGGCTCCACATTTTGACGAATATCGTTGGTGGGATGTTCCAAAAAGTACAATGGACATATTTTAATTTTCATATAGTTTCAGCTGACCTAATAATGTATCAAACAACTAGTTCTAATGATAATATAACCAATAGGCCGTACCACGACGACAGCGCACGTATAATATAGACGCTTATAGTGCGACTTAAAAGAGTAGAAATTAAATGGCAACAATTATTCATAGTAAATCCGAAAAGTGGTCGGCTTTACTATGAAAAATTGTTGCCATTTAATTTCTACTCTTTTATGTCGCACTGTACATGCGTGCACTCTATTCACTTACGTTACGGGCGAGTTTGCAACAAAAGTGTACACTCTGATGTACATTCGTTGACTGAACAAGTAAATCTTTTGTAAACTGATACCAAAATGAAATATGTTCATGGACATAGGATTAATGCAATAAATAAAACAAAGTATATTTACACTAACCATCTGAACAGATCTTTTTTATTATAAAACTGAAAATACATACATTAAAAATCTCACTTCACAATACAATAATGGCACAATAAAACAGAGCTTTCCTAGTACCTACTCAAATAATTTAGATTGGAATCACATATTTGTCGTAAACCTAGCGTTCTCATTATTTCTATGTATTATTTCTATGTCATGATAACTAACACTAAAAGTAAAAGAAGTAGTTTCGCCTCGACCCTCACGACTGTTGTACGATACTGCTCTTCGGACAACAAACTCCGGCAAATCTGCAAAAATATCGATTTTTTATTTAAAAAAAATATCCAGTCCAAAGATAAGAGTATAAGTAGGTTAATGTACACACGACAGCACGCCGACGCTTACACACCAGCACTCTACTCGGTTACGTAAGGGGCGACTTTACAACAAAAGTATAATCCGTGCGGAATCAGAATGGGATAATACCTTTTGGAACTGAATCGAAAATAACAGTTCTCGAGTAGCGTCAGTAAAAAAAATTTTAGTTCTGCAATCTATCATAGGGTTATGTTTGAAATACCTACACAAAAATGTTTAATGTTTGTAATCTAAAAGGATTCAATGTTATTGCATTAATTGAATAAAACGTGATAAAACTCGAGCAGACACCCACGCGCACAGAAAACACAAGCAAGTTTCGACGCGAGTTTGCCATAGACAACTAGAGTTTGTCGAAATGCTGACGCTACAGGACCGCGAGCTTCTCAGTTAGAAAAGGTATTATCCCATTCTGATCCCGCACGGATTATATACAGTCTGACGTGCTGTCGTGCGTACCAACGTCACAGTTCGAGAAGGGCATAAGAACTATGAGGGACTAGAGAGAACTAAGGGAGAAGAAACCAAATCAATGTAAATTGACGATAAGATAGAAATATTTCTATTTTCCTTACATTCACTGTTCAGTTCAGTCTCTAAATTCAGTGGAAAAACGAAGAGTTAAATAAAAACTTTTCACCGAATTATATAAGTAAAATAAATACTACAAATAACGATATTTTCCCTCTTTAAAACCACTAGAAAATGGACTGTCAAGTATATCGGTACACCAACTCACCCGCCGTCAACCTTGCAGTAGCTATCGGCGTAGAGCTCCGCTGTCAGCGCACGCGCAGCCCCGCAGCGCGTCAGGTACACGCAGAGTCCGGCCGCGCCGTCCGTCGCGTGCGCACACGACCCAGCCTTGTCCGACGATGGACCCTGGATGGTTAAATATGGGTTACAGCTTCAGAGAATATTTTCTTAGGTTTGCACGAGCACTATACATAATTTAAACACAGATTTTAACGGATTTAACACTCGTTTTAATAACTTTTTACATTTTCCAACGTTTCGAGACCTTTGGAGGGCTCGCGGTCGCGGTAGAATGAGGTGACAGCTGTCTTGTATGTCATTTGTTAATTGAAACTACCCTCGGCTATGTACGGTCGGCCACAATCTTAGATACCCCATGGCAGCTCTTACCGCGCGCGGCATAAGGGTGCCAATCGAACAAAAAGGCGTATCTGAGACTGTGGCCGACTGTACATAATTAGACATTGACTGCCCCCGTTACGGATCAAATCAGCTCATCTCGTGATCTTGCATATTACGTTCACTGCCTTATGAAAACGTTTTACCAAGTCAAAATGAAAGCTTTGTACAGTCGGCCACACACTAGGATAACCCTTTTTGTTCAATTGACGCCCTTATTCCGCGCGCGGTAAGAGCTGCCATGGGGTATCTGTGACTGTGGCCGATCGTACCTACGGATTATAAGACATTTTTTTGTCCGCGCGGACGCGAGTGAGCGGTCATAAAAACGCGCCATCATAATTTTTTTATGTGATGACAGCGACAGGACAATGGACGAGACTGGCATTCGGCCGAGGGGGTTGACGTAAAAAGCAAAAAGCCTACCAGCAGAGGGCTTTACTTATGGGCTGGCTGGATAGATAGATAGATTTTCCGACTTAACCTTAGAAGTAAATGTAGGTGGTGAACACGTCACCAGTGTCACTGCTTTTCAAAACTTTATCTATACAAAAACATATTTGTCAGTAAAGTACACTTACAGCTCCATCGCTCAATTTGAGCGCTACAACGGTCCCGTTGACATTCAGGTTGAGAAGATCAGCTGTCTCATCGATCAGCGGCTTCGTCCAAGGGAACTGCTGCAGGCTGTAGCGATCCAGCGGTGAAGGCTTGGATGTAGTTGATACCCCAACCTCGGTGTCTGTGGTAGTTTAGACAATAATAGTGTTACAAAAATAACATTGATGTAGCGTTCAAGCTAAAAGGCCCGGCAAAAGAAATGATGTTACATTGTGTGGGATTTTCAGCATTTATTATTTTTAAACGAATTAAAAAAAGGAGAAGTTCCTATTTTCGGCTTATGTATGTTTTAAAGAAGTACCTGCGGAATAATGGAGAGCTGATAGAAGATGAAGAAGAATAGTTGAATATCCCATACGATGTAACTTGCCAGTCTCTTTACCTTGCGTCGGCGTAAGAGTTTTAGGTTTTAATTAAAATAAATTGGCGATAGCACGTACCTACATTACAAATTTATTAGACTCGACAGAAGATAAGTATTTCCTTCATATAGTTATTAAATTACTTACCTGAATATATTGCAGTAAGTTTACTTAGACCCAAGATTCTTTACCAATATCGAAGCTGTCATATGAACGAAGGTCGACGACGCCGCTGTCGTAATCTGGAAGGTCTGGACCTGGGAAACGTCCGGAATAGCTTGAAGCTACACCTGAAATGAAAAATAATTAATTTAATATAAGTGTCTTCCCACCTTGCTTGTTTGGTGAGATGGCATACTTTATAGATGCTCGATTTAATATTTTTTTACAACACCTAAGGCCAATAGCGCACTAGCGGCCAGGCCGCGCGGGTCCGCGACCAAGCAACGCGGCCAAAACCGCGGCTGTATCGTCAGTTGCAAATACAACGTGTTTCAAAATTATACACGTTGAAGAAATAGCATTGCTTATGTATCTTGCAAATAAGAAGCGAAACAAGAAAAGGAAAAGATAATATTGATTGCTATGTGAAATACTAACAAAGGGATTATATTCGTACTTATTTTAAATTCCTAACATAGATTACAGTAAAACCTATAAGAAATATCTGGTAGTTAAAGTAACAAAAAAAAAATTGTGTCAGTACTAACCCTTAGTTCGCGAGCCTGACTCGTACTTTGTCAGTTTTTAAATCTTGGTTGGAGTAGTTTTCACACGACATGTCCACAACGCCCACCTCGTCTCAATCTCAGAAATAAATATTTCCGTGACATCGTTATCATCACGCTGTAGTTCCACAATCGCGGGCCCCAGTGCGTCGTTTCCGATCTTGTTGGCCGCTGCGGCTTGGTGTGGCCGTTGGCCACGTGCGGCCAGGTGCGCGTGGCCCATGGCGATTTCAGACAAATGTGTGTATCTCTCTGGCCGCTGCGACCTGGCCGCCTAGTGCGCTATTGACCTTAGGTTATGGTTGTACGGTTAGCCAGACCAGTGTTTATTTTACTATTTACCATAGACCGCTGTTCTAACTAGGTACCTAGTTATTTTTGTATTTCTGCAGTAAAAGTTACGGCTAGTTCATTATAGCAAGTTAGTAATAAAAAAGCGTCTGCGATATTTGTCCCCATAGTAAATTAATGCCCCAGATCAGTTTCTGTCACCATACGTCAGTAGAAACTCGAAGCGCAGCGAGAGCCACTCGAAATACGCCACCCCTACGCGGATAAGGCTGTCAAATGAAGTCCGAAACTAGTCTGATATTCGGACATAAAAATATCTAATAATATAAACGACTTTAATTAGAAGATTAACTGCCGATTTCTGAATTGAGAAATTCACTAAGCAAATACGTAAGTATCGTTCTGTCTCTTCAGATTTCTCACAAAAAAGCGTGACAGAACGATACTTAAGTATTTACTTAGTAAAATTCTCAATTCAGAAATCGGGCCTTAGAGGAAGAGATTAGTTAGATCATCATAGATGTTAAGATAAGTGTATATTCTATTCTATTACCTCCAAAAATACGATTACTAGGCGACGAGTGCATCATCGAGCTGCGATCCGTCAACGATGGCACTATAGACAAAATAATAAAAGGTGTAAAGAAGAAAGAAGGAGAATGATTGAGGACCTTTTTGGGTACATAGTAGAGGGCAGGTAAAGTCGGACGGGTACAAAATAATGTATGTAGATACATCGTGCATACTAAATAAAACTTTTGTAAGCGTCTCAACTATTGAAGAGTTGTGTGTACCTACAGGGTGCACTCTAAGTCGATAGCGGAACTTTAACCAAATGTATGAAACAGCTGCTATTTTTTTCGCTCCATTTTTTTCGCCACCCAGTACAAGTTGTTTGTAGTTGTTTGACAGCCTACTCTAAGTTCCGCTATCGACTTAGAGTGCACCCTGTAGTAATATACAGGAAATCCCATTTGGTTTTTGATTACCAACTGTATGAAAATAAAACAAGGCAAAATTAATTAATGTGTGAGACTATACGTGGTTTCCCGCTTCGTTGACGGACTTTTAACAGCCTGTATGTAGACCAGAAATAATACAGGGTAATTTTTAAATTGCTTTATTCCTGAAGCACGACAACTAATAAATGTGATTTCCATACCTGATAGATTTGAAGAAAAGTGGGTAATGAATGGCTGTCTTATCTGGTGACTCCTCTTAAGTTTAAGTATTCAAGTAGTGTCTTAAGTATTCAACATTTTCAAATGTGCCTACTTAGTTATTTTGAGCTTACTTACTTGGAAATCTTGGAATCATGAAATTCGAAAGTGCGCTGTGTCCACTATATCCCGAAAATCCACCAACTATGCGCTGTGCACCTGCGGACAATGTAGGATGTTTAACAAAGTCTCAAGAAGTACCGTGCTGTGGCCAGTCTACTCCTTAACTCTCGACGCAAATAGCAAATAATTGATTTTCAATTCACTGCCTTTATTTCATTTAAAGTTGGTGTCAAATTCTCCAAACAACAAGTAACAAGTTACTGTCATGAGGGTAAAATATTTATTAGAAAAATTAAAAGTTACAGAAATGTCAAAACAAAACACACACACACACACACACACACACTCAATACAAAACGTCAATATAAAATGTCAAAATACTACAATAACATTGTAAAAGTGTTGAGGACAGGTTGAGGAACAATCCTTAAACAAGCCCAATATGTATATTTTGAAAACAATTACAATAATGTTTGGTCGAATGTATGGGAATATCAGATTTGCAATGTCTCATAGCAGATAAACTATAGGCTTCACTGTGTTGGTGCGATAGTATCAAATATTCTGGACGATATGCGTAACAGATTGGAAGTATTTTTCGTTGGCCGGCACTTGATTGATCTCCTTTAAAAACAGTTGATGTAGTGTGTTAAAAACCACTCCACTTTTTCATAAAATTTCATACATTTCCATACAAATTCCTGAGTTGATAAGGGGCAAAGATCCGTCCTAAATGTAATTATGTTACATAGAATAAACAATGTAAAACTGCAAGTTATATTTACCCTGGTTCCAGTAAATGCCAAATGATTATTCCATCTGGAATCATGATTATCCTTTCATGCGTTGATGAAATACATCTGTAATAAATATTATCTGACCCGTATGGGAATTATGGGAAGCTGAAATGGGAATATACATACACATTAGTTATACCATCATGACATACACATTAGTTATACCATCGTGAAACTATAAGGACCCACTAAATGAAAACGTGCTATCGCCAAAATTATTTATAATATTTTGAATCAGACATGTCGATCGATTTAACCAAGCAAGAATTCCGGTAAACAATCAGGTACTTAATAGTCGGAATACGATGCGACAGATGTGAATCAAAATATTGTGTGTAAAATATATCTACACAACGTGTAAGCGTTGCATAAAACGCTTTCAACTCTCAGTTCGCGATCTTGAGATGCTTTCTTTTTTATCCGAAAAGTTCAAAATTAGTACAATCAGCTACAGGCTGGGAGACCCCTTTTTGTACGATTGGCGCACATATGCCGCGCGTCTTATCACGCGGCTAGCATGGGGCACCTTAGCCTGTCGCTGACTGTATATCCCAAGATATGCTCGCAGCGGTCAGAGCGCTTTATGAATAGATTTCGTTTCACGAAAGAATTCCCTTGAGTAGAACAAAAATAGTCCTTAACACATAGTAATAGTAGCTAGTGAAGCTGGCCAAAAAGGTAGCTATACATATAATTAATATAGGTATTAAGAATAAGAATAAGAAGAATAAGAATAAATTTATTTCGAAACAAAAGAAAGTTTTACAAAAAAGAAAGTTCTCTGCCTCCCCCACTAGGATTCCCTGTGTCGGGGGGGGCAGTCTCTTCCCTTTTTATGATCACAATAGGGTGCAAACGAATTCGATAACCGAATGTCGAATGTAGACCTAGTTTTATCCACTAGGGTTTGGTTGGACCTAGTTCTAGCCGATATGATACTAGCCGGACCTAGTTTTACACGAAAACAATCGGCTAATACTAGATTTAACCAAGAGCCAGTGGCTACATCTAGTTCTAACCGGCTAAAACTAGGTGTTCGGGCTTTAGCCGTAACATAATATACAACAACGGATATTTTTTTGTTATCGACTTATCGACTTCTATCGCACCGTGTAGTCACATGACGTTCGTTAATGTTTACTGCACTTTTTTTAAAATGTTCTTAAAAGGTAATGTGAAGGGAACTATTTCGCGAAACGGATTCAGCCGCCCCTAAACCTAAAGCCCTCACAATAGACGGAGTCGAGAGTCTCCTCCTCGGTGGCAAAGGCGTCCTGGAGGCCCGACGGGGGCAGCCCCGGAGCGCCGGCCGCCGACGGCGCGAAGAACGAGCCGCTGGCCGAGCCTGCGCGGAACAATGCACCCTCTGAGCGTGAGACCATGCGTGTGAGTTATGGCGAAGGGAAAGGCACACTAGCGCTGATAAAAACGGAAAAAAATCATAACTTCTTTATGGAGGCGTCTTTTGCGGATCCCCAAGTTGTCAACCCCAGCCTTTAGCTAGGCCATTTTAAGAACCTAATCCTAGATCCTAAAACCAATAAATAAGACCGGCACAAGTCAAAACACCTGATGATCTTTTTTTTAACATTTTATTGATTTGATAACATAATTAAATGTAAAAACCCATTTCAATTAATTACGCAAATTTGTGTATACACCGTGGAATTTTAGTGGTTTTAAAGCTGAAGGTATTTAGTTGCACTCGTGATTCAGAGCCAAATTCAAAAATTTTACTTCAAAACGAGCGAAAAAAAAAATCTCTTCCCAATACAAACGGCTATCGCCAATCGACACCATTTGTATGGAGAAGTGAATATTTTTTTCGTGCGTTTTGTAATGAAATTTTGTAATTTGGCTCAGAATCACTAGTGCAACAAAATACCTTCGGCTTTAAAACCACTAAAATTGCACGGAGTATAACCCGTGTCATTAAAGAAAACATTTAGGATGGACTTCAAAACACTCGCCCTCTCGCGCTAATTAATACAGTCAAAGCTATACAACGCTAGGTTTTTAACTCCGTCCTAAATGTTTTCTTTAATGACACGGGTTAAATAATAATAAATAAAAAAAACTGGCTGTTTGTTTCTTGTGCAACTTTTATTCGTAGGTTCTAGTATTTAGGATCAAGTAAATACCTAGTTACTTATAGGGTTCAGAACTTGACGGTCCGTTTTGTGCAAAAAAATTATTTAGCAATGGCGGCTAGTGTTGCCTATACCCGGGTTGACGAAAACGTGGATTTGATTATCGAGTAGCATTTAAAATTTTCTATAATTTTCAGGACCTAAGGTTAGGATCTGGAATACAAACCTTAGGTCCTAAAAATAGTTCAGCCTCGCGTTGAGAAATCGCAGAAGCGTTTTTCGCTAAAAACGCATCCAAATAAAAATACGATTTATTTTTCATTGGCGGCGCTAGTTGTGATACGTATTGCGTCTTAAAGATATCAATATGAGCAACTTTTTAATTTTAATCTCGTAAAAAAAACTTAGCTGTTCCATCCCGTTCGATACCGAAATGGTAAGTGAAACCGTGACTAAATACAAAATTCTATATCATCAAATGTATGGAGCTCTTTTTTTTTCGAAATTTTGCAGTTGGCCCTTGGATAGTAAATTGTATTGATAATCGTTAGTGGCTACTTTCTTGACCAGTGCAAACAGACAGACAAACCACACCCGTGGAGTTAAGTGGTCAATTATATAAGAGTATATTTAAGGCTGGAAGATAGCATCTATGTTATTGCCGCGAACGAAAAATAGCTGAACAAAAATAGCTCAGTTTAGCTACAAAATGTAAAAAACTGGGAAAATTTTGAATTTCCCGCCACGTTGCTATCGTCCACCCTTAATGAACCCAATTTGTGGAATGGAATTCGGAAGGCAAAGTTTTTTGTTCGAAAGTCCGTTATTGGCTTAATCTTATATTTAGACAATATTGAGAAACTAATTTCAATATTTTTTATTTTGGTTCAGTAGTTTGGATTTTACAACGTTTCAAAGATACGGTTTTATGACCTTCACGCGACGGTCTGCATACTGTTGGCGCTGTTTGGCGGTCATAGGAACAAAACATTTTAGCGCATAAAAACAAAACTACTGAAGTAAAATAAAATATATTGAAATTAGTTTCTCAATATTGTCTAAAGATAAGATTAAGCCAATAACGGACTTTCGAACAAAAAACTTTGCCTTCCGAATTTTCGAATTGATTTAATTAATGCTTGTATTAAAGCTATGGTTGTTGACCTCTAGCCTAGCACAGGAATGGGATAAGCTGTATCTCTAGCTTTATAGGTACCACTCTATGCAGAACAAAAGAGTGGAATAGAGATATGGTATACCAATCGATATGACCTACCCCATTTCTGTGCTAAGCCTGCAGGTTGTTGAGTATATCTTGTTTTGCATGCAAAGTTCACATGGTCTGAGATTTTACACTAACTGCCGGTTTCTGAATTGAGAAATTCGCTAAGCAAATGGGTAAGTATCGTCCTGTCTGCAGATTTCTCACAAAAGAGCGTGACAGAACGATAGTTTAGTATTTGCTTAGCAAAATTCTCAACTCAGAAACCGGGCCTATAAGTTATAATTAGCTATCATAGAACTACTCACGTTCTATTTTTCGATCTGTAACGGTTAACACTTTGAGCTTTTCCAAATGTACCAACCCTGAATATGAAAGCTTATTTCAATTGTTAGTGAGGCAAAACCAATAGGTAGGTATGAAGACTTACTTTGGTGGCCCGAGTACTGCGCGGGGAAGAAGTTGGAAGCTTGCGCGGGTGCTCCGTAGCCGCCGCCACCGCCGCCGCCAACAAGAGCTGTGAATAAATATTTTCATATACAGGGTGTTGTTTTGGTCAGTGACACCCGACTCAGGGAAGATAGTTTAAGTAGCGCTTGAAACTAAACTTAAGTATTTTTTTATTAATTTAAACGGTTTTATTTAGCTCACCCCGTTTGTTTTATTTATTATTCTTGGGTCAAATTTAGTAATTCAAATTTCACCCTCTTCCTGTCAACCGATTAATCTGAAATTTTGTATACACTTTGGATTTAGTGACAATACAATTATGTTTATTCATTATCATTATAAATTCAAGATGGCCGTACGTCGTTAGCGGTACACCACCCAAGTTAAGGTGAAAGGTTAAAACGCGCCGAGAACTGTATGGCATTAGGGTGGATAAAAATGATATGTCGTTAGCGTTTTCCCCTCAAGACTCAGGCGCATCTTGTTGTACATAGCCTTGTCCCTTTATTGGACCTCTGGGGGGGTCGACCGTTTAAATGTCCATTACTCGTGGGAACAAAATGGTAAAAAAATATATAAAAAATACAAACACAAATAAAACAGAAACTGCAACACAACGTAAACGGAGGCTTCAAAAAGCGAAAGAAAAGTATAAAGCAAAACGAGCTAAAGAAAGTGAAGGTGATAGAAATAGTCGATTACAGAAACGACGGGAACAATTAGCGTCAAAAACACCTGAGCAATATGAGGCCAGGTTAAAAAAGCAACGTCAGCGATATACACAAATGACGGCGTCAGAAACGCCTGAAGAATATGAAGCCAGGTTAACAAAGCAACGTGAGCGATACACACAGATGATAGCGTCAGAAACGCCTGAAGAATATGAAGCCAGGTTAACAAAACAACGGGAGCGATACACACAGATGATAGCGTCAGAAACGCCTGAAGAATATGAATCCAGGTTAACAAAACAACGGGAGCGATACACACAGATGATAGCGTCAGAAACGCCTGAAGAATATGAAACCAGGTTAACAAAACAACGGGAGCGATACACACAGATGATAGCGTCAGAAACGCCTGAAGAATATGAATCCAGGTTAACAAAACAACGGGAGCGATACACACAGATGATAGCGTCAGAAAGGCCTGAAGAATATGAAGCCAGGTTAACAAAACAACGGGAGCGATACACACAGATGATAGCGTCAGAAACGCCTGAAGAATATGAAGCCAGGTTAACAAAGCAACGTGAGCGATACACACAGATGATAGCGTCAGAAACGCCTGAAGAATATGAAGCCAGGTTAACAAAGCAACGTGAGCGATACACACAGATGATAGCGTCAGAAACGCCTGAAGAATATGAAGCCAGGTTAACAAAACAACGTGAGCGATACACACAGATGATAGCGTCAGAAACGCCTGAAGAATATGAAGCCAGGTTAACAAAACAACGTGAGCGATACACACAGATGATAGCGTCAGAAACGCCTGAAGAATATGAAGCCAGGTTAACAAAACAACGGGAGCGATACACACAGATGATAGCGTCAGAAACGCCTGAAGAATATGAAGCCAGGTTAACAAAGCAACGTGAGCGATACACACAGATGATAGCGTCAGAAACGCCTGAAGAATATGAAGCCAGGTTAACAAAGCAACGTGAGCGATACACACAGATGATAGCGTCAGAAACGCCTGAAGAATATGAAGCCAGGTTAACAAAACAACGGGAGCGATACACACAGATGATAGCGTCAGAAACGTCTGAAGAATATGAAGCCAGGTTAACAAAACAACGGGAGCGTTATACACAGATGGTAGCGTCAGAAACGCCTGAAGAATATGAAGTTAGATATTGAATTGATACAAAGCCGTGAAAGACAAAGACAGCAGTTGGGTTCAGAAACGCCTGAACATCGCGATACGAGGTTAAATAAACAACGAGAGCGTACCCAGCAATGCAGAGCTAATAATCTGCAGGCATTCGAGAATGCTATTAACACAATTTGTATACATGTTTGTGATATTTGTACCAAACGTTGTTATCCTAATCAAGTTCGTACAGTTCGGTACAACGCTGCTGCATTAACATACTTACGTGTGGAGTTAACTTCGAAAATATCATTGTTATTATGTTCCCGCTGTCAAACACATGTTACTAGTAATAAAACAACAGCACCAACAAAAGCTTACTGGAATAATCTGGATCCAGGTTCTATACCAGACGTTATTCAAACATTGACACAGGCGGAACAACGTTTGCTGTGCAGAATAATTCCCTTTGTTAAAATCGTGAAATTAAGTGGCCTCTATGGGCAGTACGGTTTTCGCGGACAGACAGTTTTATTTGCCCAAGATATCTTTGAAGTCAGTGAAAGACTCTAGCCTCTGGGTACAGTCGCGCACATCTTTTTTTTGTTTCGTCGCAGAAAGAATGCCGAAACAAAATGTTTTAAAAAGACAGTTCAGAAAGCTTCAAAAAAGTTATTGAGAACATTACATATTGGATTGAGATTATTTTTCATTGATTGTACACCCGTTTTATCGTAATGTCCTTTAAGGCTCGGTATAAGGCTAACTAGCGCCACCAATGTTGAAAAAATCATATGTCCCTTCAAAAGAAGTTTCTGACAAAATCCTAAGATAAGCTCATGCGCCATGCTTTTCTAGATTTTTAAGTGTAGGTATCCAACTCAATTTCTAGTCTTAAGCTAAAAAAATTTCGATAACCGCCAAAAACGGCCGCTTTTGGCGGTTATCGAAATTTTTTTAGCTTAAAAGTAAATTTCGAAGAGGGTATCTACACTTTAAAATCTAGAAAAGCATGGCGCAAAGGCTCATTTTAGGATTTTTTCAGAAACTTCTTCTAAAGGAAGATATGATTTTTTTAACATTGGTGGCGCTAGTTAGCCTTATACCGAGCCTTAAAATCATTGTGTAGAAAAACCATTTAAAATATAACGAGTCAAAAATCCGCAAAGAATATTTTCAATTTTTAAGTTTAGTCAGTTTCTCCGATTTTTATAGTATCTCACTCAACTAAGTTCACATCAGCGTCAGTCTTAGATCCCGCGTGGATATTAGACATTTTGCGCGCGATTGTACACACTTGCGCAGACATTCCCACCAGTTTCGTCGAGCGCTCATAACTCGTGACGCTACCTGTACCTTGTTTAATTTGTTTTGCAATTTTCATCACAGACAGGCAAGAAGTAAAAATAAAATAAGATTTATTTATACTCACGGGTGGCGAAAGAAAGAGGCCGGACTGTGAAAAAAATAGAAATACATCATTAGTTATAACATCAATCATTCAAATATGTTAAAATTACTTAATTCCGCTCGTATTGACTTGTCTTTCCTGTGGGCTGGACCAACTAGGCTGACAGGATGGTATAGGTGTTGAGCAAGCCATCTTAACTCTATCTAAAATTCTAAACAATGTCCCAGCCACTGCAGCTTCCGAGTGGTCACTTCACCCATAAAGAGTGAGTGAAGGTGCCACTGGAAGCTAAGGCAAAGTTCTAAGATTAGAGGGGCAGGTACCTAGACAGCAATGGGTAGGTAGGACTCACTGTTCTGGTCCTTATCAACGGACTCGGCATCGACTGCGTCGGTCGCGTTCGGCTTCACCACCACCAGCGACGTCAGCGGGGTCACAAACTCGTACTGTAAAAAAACAAACAGCCATTTATCAGGGATCAGCCATTTAACATGACTGGTTCGGCGCAGGGAGCCAAACACAAAATCATGGAGCGTTTTCGTCACGGGTCGAGTAGTAAAAGTCGTGTGGAGTAGCAGTAGCACCCAATGAAATAAAGCAAGATGGCGCGGCGCTATTTGACGCGGGATAGGTTGCGCTTCCGGCGCGTTGAAGTAGGCCCAAAACCTAGAGGGACGTAGATGCCCTTGGCTCATAGTTAGTCTGTCAGTTAGACACGGAACTATTGATAACTTGAGGTAGGCCCAAAACCTAGAGGGACGTAGATGCCCTTGGCTCATAGTTAGTCTGTCAGTTAGACACGGAACTATTGATAACTTGAGGTAGGCCCAAAACCTAGGGGGACGTAGATGCCCTTGGCTCATAGTTAGTCTGTCAGTTAGACACGGAACTATTGATAACTTGAGGTAGGCCCAAAACCTAGGGGGACGTAGATGCCCTTGGCTCATAGTTAGTCTGTCAGTTAGACACGGAACTATTGATAACTTGAGGTAGGCCCAAAACCTAGGGGCACGTAGATGGCCTTGGCTCATAGTTAGTCTGTCAGTTAGACACGGAACAATTGATGACTTTAGAATTGACTGTAGCGCTTTTTGCTCCCCTTCACTCCCCATAACGTGATCCTCTTCTTTCGTGTTGAAAGTGTCTTACTCCGCGCTCCTCTAGAACTGCCACCAGGAGATCCTGCCAGCTGGACTGTAGAGCGACAGGCCAGGGGCCCGAGTCTGTAACGCAATGGTGGCCCCCCAGTTGAAGGCTTCAATTACGTTTTAAATGCTGTCGGTCCTTTTAATGTTTTGTCGTACAGCAAAGAATATACTGATTCTAATTCTAGAGGATTAGTTCGCTGGTTGTAGGAGAAAAACGAGGAGAAGCCATCGAAACACCATTGCGTTACAGAATTAAGCCCCAGAAGGCTTAGCACGCGGGCTCTTTTGCCTACTCTCAACTGTCACCTTAGCCAATTACCACTACTGAGGTGACAGTGAACAGTGGCTAAGGTGACATTGAGAGTAGACAAAATGGCCCGTGCGCTAAGTCTACAGGTATGGGATGCGACAAAAACACAAACCTTTAGGGCCAACTCGAGCGCCCTTTTTTAAAAATACAAACATTTACAAACGTTTAGGGCCAACTCGAGCGCCCTTTTTCAAAAACACAAACCTTTAGGGCCAACTCGAGCGCCCTTTTTTCGGGCGTCTCTTTTTCTTCAGTGGGTTTGGCACCAGCGGGCTTGGGCTCGGCTGGTGGGGCATCAATAGGGGTCTCCTTCTCTTCAGCCGCGTCCTTTTCGTCAAGCAGCTGCCGGATGGTGAGGTAGGCCCAGAGCCTCTCCAAGGGGAGGTAGGCGCCCTTGGCGCGGGGAACCGGGATCTTGGGGGAGATCTCGTAGCGTTTCTGGAAACGATGGTGGTGTAAATATACTGGTAGATAGCAGAGAAATGCACATTTTGGATTTTCTTTGCCGTACATAGAGAAAGATAGATATCTGAACCTAAAACTGGGCTAAGATAAAGACTGCAGCATCCGAGTGGTTACTTTCATAATCTAGTGTGGGTAGAAGTTTAGTGTCGATCGATCTGGACGGTCTTTAAATATTGATATACAAGGTGTTACAAAAGATGCTAACACTTTTTACGGATCACAACCAAAATTTTTTTCTAGCTCTATGACGTTCCGTTGATTTTTAAATAATTAAAATGTTTGCGCTGTGACGGGAGAAAATTATTTTAAAAATACTGTTTCCATAGACTTTCACTATGTTTTAACAGCCTGAAGCTATTAAAATACAGCTAAGCAAACAACCATATTTTTTAATTGGAGCTAAATCTAAAAACAAAAAAGTTTTGTAACATTTACAATTTTGAGGTTATAAAAAAAAAGTTGTGTTTTTCAACTTTTTTTTGCAGAATTGTCATTATGTTGACCAGCAGGTTACACCCTGTAAAAAGATTTAGTATCTTTTGTAACACGTTGTATGCTAAATTCAGTTTATAAAGTAATACCTACCTAATTTTCTTTCTGCGGCCTGGCTTAATTTGCGGCTTAAATCGGCGCCCTGAACCGGTTCTGCAGACTATGATCTTTTTATTTCACTGGGCGTTCTGTCTGTGACAAAGTTTATTTAGGTCCGATTTTTCAATCGCTAGATAAGCACTATTCCTAGGAATAAACTAACTAGGGCTTTAACTGAGGATTGAAAAATCAGGCCTTAATTTAATAAACGTCAACATTTATGAACGTTTTTATTTTCGGACCAATTTTCTTGGAAGACGGTTAAGACCACCCTCCACTTACCCTGCCAGCTCCGTCGTCGACGCCGCAGAAGGCGTGCACTTGCGGGGTCAGTTCACTGGCCGCGTCGAGCACGCGCCCCGCAACCACCGCTTCAGCGCCCAAGTAGAACGTGCGGAACTTGTGTTTCGTCAGCGAACCCTCTTTCACCTGTGAAAAGAAGTTGCAATGAAATTATTGATTTTGGTTCGAACTATGATGAACTATGAACTACAGGGTGCACTCTAAGTCGATAGCGGAACTTTAAGTGGGCTATCTACTGATCAATACAAACAACTTGTACTAGGTGGCGAAATAAATGGAGTGAGAAAAATATCAGCTGTTCCATACAAAAGGTCGACTCAGTACTGCGCCAAATGTATGAAACAGCAGATATTTTTTTCGCTCCATTTTTGTCGCCACCTAGTACAAGTTGTTTGTATTGATGAGTAGACAGCCTGCTTAAAGTTTCGCTATCGACTTAGATTGCACCCTGTAGATGGGTCGCGCGGAAAGATTCCGCCAGAATCTTTCGGGAAAGAACAAAATTGGTGTGTCGATAAGTCAAACAACCGATTAGCACCAGAACTGGTTTATTACTGACGATAGTCTCTCAATCACATCGATGGTAGGCATAGCTACCTAACTAAAGATATGCGTACATAGCTAAAATTAATCCTTTTCCAGTTGGGTGCACTTATATACAATAGACTGCCAATATTTTTTACAATTTCTTTTGTTAGACAGGCGAAATTTCGATTTCTTTGTGATGATTTCTTTAACATCGCCCAGGCATATACTTATGACTTTATCTTTTCAAAGTTACGTACATTTGTGAATTTGAAGTAGCAAACCCACTCGCTAAACGTGAAGGAAAACATCGTGAGAAAAACCCGCTGCTTACTTGGCTTCACACGTATTGACTTTTCTTTTCTGTGGGCTAGGCCAACTAAGCTGTCAGGATGGTATAGGTGCTTAGCAAGCCTACTCCATCTAAAACAATGTCCCAGGCACTGCAGCGCTGAGTGGTATCTTCACCCATCTAGTGTGAGTGAAGGTGCCACATAAATGCTGCATGAAGTGCTGCATAAATCATCTAATTACGTAGATGCAAAGGCTTCAGTTTTTTACCTGATCAGGCGGGTAGCTAAACTTGACATCAGCCAGTAGAGGCGAGGAGACTTGCTTATAGAAGTCGCGCAGCTGAAGCGCCGCGTCCGAAGCCTCGTAGATGTGCCGCATAAAGCCGTCGTTGCGAAGTGACAGCTTGCGAAGGAACGAGCGGTCGGCGTCCTCACCTTTGTGGGATGAGTAAACAAACATTTAGGCACTTTTTTTTCTAGAGTACTTACACGATAGGATAGATAGGGCTAGGCTAGGCCCGTAGCCGCTTGGGAATTGTACCAAGACGTATAGAGGAATTGTAAGTTTTCGCTTGAGTCAGGACTAAAACCCGCCACCTGACGCGCGCTTTTCCAAATACTTGGTCTAAATATAAAGAAAATTGTGGATCACTTCTGAACGACCGTGGTCCACGGTCCGTGGAGCCATCAATTAGAAATACATATTTTATGTGGTTTGCATTATCCTTTAGTTAAATCATTTAACAGGCAAAGTAACAGTTTGTAATACTTTTATAACTATCTGTGGTGGTGAACTTTTAGGGTAATTGTGTCCCCACACTAAGCTACGGATTGGGAATAATCACTAAGGCGTAAAACACTTTTATATTGATAATGTTCACGCAAGATGGTGCTGCTCGACAGCACGTTAAAAAAAAAATTGTGCGAAATTGCATCTCACCGAAAGCGAGCAAGAATATTTCGGAGAAGCGCGAGATGATAAACAGCCCATAAAAAGTTTTTCAGGCATTAAGGGACTAATGCCCGTTTTCACCAACGACCCCTAATTTTAAAAGGCCTTTTAACGAAAGTTATTTGCACCTCCGCAAGTCTAGGGGTCATGGATGAAGGACCATACGAATTCCACTCATAAGCGTTATGAGTTGAGTGTGTATGATCCTTCATCCATGCCCCATAGACTTGCAGAGGTGCAAATAACTTTTGTTAAAAGGCCTTTTAAAATTAGGGGTGGTTGGTGAAAACGGGCATAAGGCAAATTGAAATTTAGTCACAATTAAATCATGGCATTTTGACATTTGGTCGGTACAGACCGGAGGGTACAGACACCTTGCACCCCAAGACAAGTTGTAAGTGGA
The DNA here is from genome assembly GCA_949319315.1 of Zelleria hepariella. Classification (NCBI taxonomy): domain Eukaryota; kingdom Metazoa; phylum Arthropoda; class Insecta; order Lepidoptera; family Yponomeutidae; genus Zelleria; species Zelleria hepariella. The sequence goes on along the minus strand of OX439391.1, from coordinate 6,474,672 downwards.
CTTACCGAAAGCCAGCGAGAAGATGGTAGCCTTGTTGTCGCCATAGTTCTTCTCGGACAGTCGCGAGATGATCCGGCGCGGGTCGGTCTCGCCAACCGTCGGGTCGCCGTCCGTCAGGAAGATTATTATCGGCTCCAGGACGTGCGATGCTGTTGCAAATGAAACAGATAAAATATTGAGTATGGCTGGAAAACAATGGACAAGCAATGGCCTCCAGCTAGAGGGCTAATTTTCGGGAATCTCGCATTCGACACCATATCTCACCGAACTAAATCCCATAGAGTCCGCATTACGTATAAAATCCACCGAACTAAATCCCATAGAATCCGCATTACGTATAAAATCACAATAAAAACCTGTCCCCACAGAAACAAAAGAGATCAGCAATAGAACAATACGAAACATCATTTCGACCATACGTCTAATATTCGAATGTCAACCTTATTGCATTAGTGTACAGTTTTACTTGAATTGCATGGACTACGAGCAAATAAGCTCCCAAAGGCAATTTGGGCATCTATTTTTCCAGACACATTTCAGAGTTCTATGTTGTATCTAGTTTTATCCTTGATCGAAGCCATATCTTGAAGGAAAAATCTCATGTCATTTCGATCTCGACTAGGAGATATGACATTTGCTGCAAAATTTGATTTTTCCTTCGATATGTGTCGGTCGAATGCGAGATTCCCGAGAACGAGTAAAGTCCAGACGCCGAGAGGCAATTTCGGTCATTGACCTGTTTACACGCGTCTCTGTCACTCCGGCGTAATTATATTACCGTCTCGCTCGTACAGATTCAATGGCTGAGCGAGATTGACATAAACTCATGCTACTTACGTCCGAGGTGCCGATGTTTAGAATACACTGCGGGTTGCAATTTTAACGTCGTTTTTTGCAAGAAGTATTCAACATTTTGATTTAGCTTTTTGACAAGAAAATTTAAGTACTCGATAAAGAACACACAAAGAACAACAAAAACATTTTAAAGTCATCTAGGGTAGATGCTATAGTAATTGGCCACTTAAAGATTTAGAAATTTTCAAAATTAGAAAAAAAATACTTTGAACACTCGCATAAAAATAAGTTTTTTTTTGTGCATAGAGCATTTAATAATATTTATAAAAATGTAAATAACTATCATTTAGTAGCACGTTTACTAGTTATTTGAAAATAATATTTAAAAAATTAGCGAAGATACAGTAATTGGCCCCCTTGTCATAGTTATTGGCATAGCCTTGTTATAGTTATTGGCCACCTTTTTTTATAGCGGAAAAACAATACTTATAATATGTTTCAATGCCTCTACTTTATCTAATGGCTTTCTAAACCACAGAAACATCTTCAGATTCATTTTAGCTAAGTTTTTCGGAAAGTATAACTGCGTCAGAATAACTACAAAATTAAACATTAAAAATACCACCGACATTTTAGCTTTAAATTAGCATATCTCATAAACGGCTGAACCGATTTTGATAAAACATATCTAGGAAGACTCGCTAGAAAACCTGCTTTCAAATAAAGAAAACCGCATCCTAATAGCATTAAAATAAGTGTTCTATATCTGGTTCCTCTTTTTCTGTGAGGTAGGGTTGAGGGCTAAATGAACTTTAAGTGGCATAGTTCTTGGAAGCTGCACCTTGGCTATTTCATCTAATGCTTTTTCAAGCATATCTTTTGAGTAAACTGGGAATTCGGCATGTTGAAATATTGTCTAAAAATAAAATAATTGTTTTATATTATGTTCTAGTAGTTGGCATGCCATGTACTAGTACTTGGCATGGCATGTTATAGTAATTGACATGGCAGTTATAGTAATTGGCATGGCATGCAATAGTAATTGGCCCCCCGGCCAAATACTGAACCACTTTTCATAGAACACTATTAAATGAATTTATGAACTCCTCCACACGTAACAAAGATGACTATAAAGTTAGCAGCACGAAAATGACAAAAAAAAAATGTCACAGTAATTGGCCGGGGAGGCCAATAACTAAAACTGATACATTTCGGTTGTAGTAATTAGCCAGGGTGTAATTTTGAGGTTACATCAAGATATTGGACTTGAAACTGCCGGAAAACGATAGCGCAGCTTATGTTCTACATATTTAATATGTGTTATGAAAGAAAAGACAAAAAACAATGCCTTTATGATTATTTACATGAAGGTCTTACCTTAATTTTTTGCTAAAATCACCGGCAAAATCATCACTTTTTACACCAACATTAGGACTAGCTCGGCGGGAAAAAAACTAACGCCTCCTAGTGTAAGAACTGAAAACTATTTGAATAAACGAAATACGAAGAATCCGCTCGTCTCACTCTCGCGCTTGTGAACGTCGTAGTTTTCTTATTTTAAATTATTGAAGTTGAAGGGGCCAATTACTATCGCGTGGCCAATTACTATAGCATCTACCCTATCTTATCATCTCGGAAATCGTTGATTTCCCAGTAATAGTTCCTTGGGCAAAAATGATCGTTATAAAGAGGTCAATACGTGGTCACCCGCTTTGTTGGCGGACTTTTAACAACCTATAGATAGCAATAGACTCGACTTTTATCTTCACTTTCATACGAAAGTAAGGTATATCTCTACAGGAAGCATTTGCAAAGGCTCTTAGTAATGCTAGGGAACGACTTGATAGCCAGAAGTAACAATGTAGGTACGCACCATTCTTCGGGCTAGGCTCGGCGACTTCTCTCTTCTCGGGCTTCTTTGTCGCGGTGTCATTGGCGGGTGGCGTCCAGTCGACACCCTTGTGGATCAGGTCCAGAGCCACCTCCAGAGCGCGGTAGATGTTCGTGCCTGAAGCGGAGGAAAAAGAGGTTTATTCATGTTAACTATAAAAGAGATCTCGTCAATCTATCTAGCCCGTTGTCGGACGTCTCCAAAAGGCTGCCGTTACAGTTCTTTCCTTACGTGGTAGATTCATACATGGCTTCAGTTTGATCTGTGAAATCAAAATTTTGACTAAACACTGCCCGATCCTAGCTTATTCTTTTTACATAACGTTGTATTGGAATATTGGAAGGAAGCGACGCAGGAAAAATGGTCTTTTGGTTGCGGAGGTCTAGATCCGGGTCGCGGAACCAAAAAGTAAGAGAGACAGTGTAATTCGTGATTGTTCGCATCTTACGGATTGGCATAGAAAGTATAGTCACTAGCCTAATCTGTTAGTTTGCTAGCGAAAATGCTTTCTGCTTCCTAGTTCCAAGATCTTAAAATTAATATGTACTGTTGGAGGGCAAGACACCTCGAGGCCGGCCTAAAGCTAGAATCTAGCTAGCTAGATGAACGGATATTATGACCAAAGCTACGAAAAAACACCTGCACGAGCTGATCCGCAACGCGTATAAATGATGGAAAATCCTGCTGTCCGCCACCTTTAAGTGAAGATCACAGCATAAGGGGAACGACTAGATGGATGGAATAGGACCACTGGCACTGGTATAGTGTAATAAGAGTAACACTGACCTCCGTCAGAGGACAGGCGGCTGACGAGCGTCTGTGCCTTCACGACATTCTGCAGCGTCCTCGCGGAATGAGTAGCTGTTCCATCCCATTCTCATCGCGCGCGATTTATATTCACCAGGATCTTGGAGGAGGGCTGTGGTCACTGGTCGCTTTTTGCTTCCTATTTGCAATTGGGTACGCAAAGTTTTTTGTTCGAAAGTCCGTTATTGGCTTAAACTTATCTTTAGACAATATTGAGAAACTAATTTAAATATTTTTTATTTTCGTCCAGTAGTTTTGTTTTTATGCGCTAAAATGTTTTGTTCCTATGACCGCCAACAGTATGCAGACCGTCTCGTGACGTCATAAAACCGTATCTTTGAAACGTTGTAAAATCCAAACTACAGAACCAAAATAAAAAATATTGAAATCAGTTTCTCAATATTGTCTAAAGATAAGATTAAGCCAATAACGGACTTTCGAACAAAAAACTTTGCCTTCCGAATTTAACGGAAACCTTAGCATTGTAACACTAACCTCCGTCGGCGGACAGGCGGCTGATGAGGGTCTGTGCCTTCTGTACGTTGTGCGGCGTCGCGCGGTACGGCGGGACTAGCACGACCGGCACATCCTCGCGGTACGAGTAGCTGATGATCGGACTCGGGGACAGGGGCGTTTCCTTACGCTTTCAAATAGCAAGATCAGCAGTAAGGGCACCGCCCTTAAGTGCCTATTACACCACCCGGGCTACTTAGGGTCTACATTTTCATGCAACGTCTCTACGGCAAGCGGAGACAAATTAGGGTCTCAGATCTGTGAATTACACTACCCGGTTTCATGATCCGTAACTAAGATTCAGAGCGGTGAATACGATGATTCTGGGGCCCCTCGAAACCGCTTAAGAGGGCCCTCTGAAACGTGTATTCCGGTTTAAGTAAAGATAGTGCGATTTTAGTAACACTAACCTCCGTCTACGGCGACTACGGATCTTAGGCGAGGGCTGTGGTCACTGGTCGCTTTTTACTTCCTGCAAGGTTGGTAATACAGACGGAAACCTTAGCATTGTAACACTAACCTCCGTCGGCGGACAGGCGGCTGATCAGCGTCTGTGCCTTCTGGACGTTCTGCGGCGTCGCGGTACGAGTAGCTGTTGATCGGGGTCTTGGGCAGCGGTGCCTCCAAGAACGCTGTATGCTTCCGAATAGCAAGATCAGCAGTAAGGGTACCGCCCTTAAGTGCCTATTACACCAGCCGGGCTAATTAGGGCCTACATTTTCATGCAATATCTCTACGGCAAGCGAAGACAAATTATGAAGAAGAGGTTGGGCCTCAGATCTGTGAATATAGACTGACCTCCATCGGCGGACAGGCGGCTGATGAGGGTCTGTGCCTTCTGTACGTTGTGCGGCGTCGCGCGGTACGGCGGGACTAGCACACCGGCACTGTAACACTAACCTCCATCGGCGGACAGGCGGCTGATGAGGGTCTGTGCCTTCTGTACGTTGTGCGGCGTCGCGCGGTACGGCGGGACTAGCACGACCGGCACGTCCTCGCGGTACGAGTAGCTGTTGATCGGGGTCTCGGGCAGCGGCGCCTCCAAGTCGTGGACCTGTTGGGAGAGAAAGAGGTTGTTGATTTAAGTCTTAAGAGCGTGTAGCAGTACAGACAAATCGGTTAAAAATCTGTTGCTGTCTCGCGTGCGCAAATACTGAGCGAAAGGGAGGAAGAAGAAAATTGATAAAAGCGAATCTTTCATGTCTCAATAGTGGTCCAATTTAAAAAAAAACACCACTAATGTCACAAGAAACTACTTGATGTCGGATTGTCTTGTTTTTTTAAATTAAAAAACTTGTTTAATTGGTTTACCAGACGTCTTTTGCCGCCGCTTTTAAATAAGCATTATTTTTAATTTTCGGTAGCTCCTGGCTCCTAGCCAAGAGCTGCTGGTCCTAGCTCCTGTTAACAATAATTTATCGAAAAAATCAAAACAGTCCGACATGCCAGGGGTGGAGATGTCCCAGCATACCAAAAATATTCGCTCTAGTGCCATTATCCAGGGAGGAAATGTACTACGTTTGTATGGAGAAACCCTCTTAATGAGATTAAGACCTATAAAATACAACGTAATTTGGCCGGCTGATTGGTGGCGGACGTAAATCTAAGGAACTAAGATATTACCAAGTGTCGCCATATTTTCGCCTCGCGTGATGGATCAAGTTACGTGTGTAGGTCTGAAGATCGTTCTGAACGAAATCAGTTTTACCATTAATGCAGTTTAACTTTGCTGTTAAATTCGACATCCATCTGGCTTTTTCTGCGTGCATGAAATCCTAAAAAAGAAACCCACATCTGCCCAAATTCTCTCGTGACTAAAGCTTTTTAAGTCATTATCCTGTGCACTCCCAGAATCGCGTAACATTAATTGAGTTGAGTATCATAGGTATATTGTAAACAGCGCGCGATGAAAATGGAATAAGAATAAGAATATTTCGAAATAAATTTGAAATTTTCGATTTACTTTGACAAGGTTCCATCCCATTCTCACCGCGCGCGGATTATACATGATCCTATCAGCTACACTGTTGTTCAGCGATGTTGCACTAAATTGATAGAATAACTAGGTACCTTAACGAGGCATGAAAACTCGACAATGCTGAAATAGTCGCCCGGGTTGAGGTCGCCCAGTATGGACTGCATAGCCTCTCTTAGCTGTTGGATCTTCCGCTCCATCATCGAGCCGGACGAGTCAAGCACGAACAAGGCGTGCTAATTGAGCTGAGAGTTACCTACAAAAGATCCTATCAGCTACACTGTAGATCGATGATGTACTGAACAGTTATAATAACTTGCCCTCCATAGGATGTTACGTTAAAATGTGTTAGATGTTAGAATGTTGGGATGTTAAAATGAGTGCACGTCTGTCGCGTATTTATTGGCCACTGACTTAGGTTGAATAACGGTTTATTGGCCACTGACTTAGGTTAAAGTGTAAAAGTAAGAACAGTGGTATGCTTCGTAGTGTGATGTATGTGCTTGCTCGTACAAGGTACCTTAACGAAGGATGAAAACTCGACAATGCTGAAATAGTCGCCCGGGTTGAGGTCGCCCAGTATGTACTGCATCGCTTCTCTCAGCTGTTGGATCTTCCGCTCCATCATCGAGCCGGACGTGTCAAGCAAGAACACTGCGTGCTAATTGAGCTGAAGTATCACCTACAAAAGATCCTATCAGCTACACTGTTGATCGATGTTGTACTAAACATATAGAATAACTTGCCCTCCATAGGATGTTACGTTAAAATGTGTTAGATGTTAGAATGTTGGGATGTTAAAATGGGGGCACGTCTGTCGCGTATTTATTGGCCACTGACTTAGGTTGAATAACGGTTTATTGGCCACTGACTTAGGTTAAAGTATAAAAGTAAGAACAGTGGTATGATTTGTAGTGTGATGTATGTGCTTGCTCGTACAAGGTACAACACATATAGAATAACTTGCCCTCCATAGGATGTTACGTTAAAATGTGTTAGATGTTAGAATGTTGGGATGTTAAAATGAGGGCACGTCTGTCGCGTATTTATTGGCCACTGACTTAGGTTGAATAACGGTTTATTGGCCACTGACTTAGGTTAAAGTATAAAAGTAAGAACAGTGGTATGCTTTGTAGTGTGATGTATGTGCTTGCTCGTATAAGGTACCTTAACGAAGGATGAAAACTCGACAATGCTGAAATAGTCGCCCGGGTTCAGGTCGCCCAGTATGGACTGCATCGCCTCTCTCAGCTGTTGGATCTTCCGCTCCATCATCGAGCCGGACGTGTCAAGCACGAACACGGCGTGCTTGCTCAGCGGTTTCAGGGCCGGAGGCGCGAAGAAATGGACGAAGTAGCCGTCGTTAACCTGAGGGGGAGAGGGGTTGGTTTAGTTTTTATACTGGTTTTTATAATTTTCATTTAAGGGCCGTGCATAGTGAATAGTCCGCGCGCAAACCTTTCTACAGAAGCGGCTTAGTTGGCACCACCCGTATTGACTTGTCTTTCCTGTAGGCTAGGCCAACTAAGCTGTCAGGATGGTATAGGTGCTGGGCAAGCCCTCGCGCAAAGAAAAATGCACATAATTAGTATCAAATATATTAAAGAAATCGAAAATGTTCACATATCAAACACTAGAATTAGGTGAGAGCTATCTAAATCAGCCAGTTTCGTGTTGACATTCATAAAAAATACATAGGCGGCGCACTTTTTTTCAGCGAAAATATCTTGCAATCTGTTATGGATATCAACCTGCAACTGGCTGTGCTAGATAGCTCTCACCTAATTCTAGTGTTTGATATGTGAACATTTTCGGCTTGTTTAGTGTATTTCATACGGGAATCGATTTTGTGAATTTTACTTTGCGCGAGGGCTTGCCCAGCACCTATACCATCCTGACAGCGTCGGCCTTGCCCATGTAGTATGGTAGCTTAAGCAAATGATTAGTTATAAGGTTTTACTGTAACACTTTAGGATTACTGCAACATAAGCGCATAACGCTGACCTAGCTCTAAGTCAATAGTATAAAATATAATGTCAACCCAAATATAGGCACACTCTCTTGTACCACCAACAACGGCGTTTCACTAAAGTATCCCTGCTGCCACCAGACTCCCGCACCATCAATCATAAAATACTTCACCCACAGGAAAGACAAGTCAATACGTGTGAAGCAAACTCAGCCGCTCCAGTAGAAAGGAGGTACAAACTCACCAGTATCTCACCCTCCTTGGGTCGGTCAACGTCGTATTGCACGACGAACTGCCCGAGGACCCCCGACGGCTCACTCTGCTCCTCTTGGTGCATGTACCAGGGTCGGTGGACGTTCAGCTTTGACTCCTTCGCTTTTTCCTGGAGAAGAGGTGAGATGTTCATGTTTTTGCACCTCGGCTCGCGTCGCGACGGATCGGTCTCTTTTCGCCGTACTTTGGAGATATTTAGAGCCGAGTTGTGTAGGGTTTAGTTAGCAACGTTACGAGAACCGCAAGGTTACGAGAACCGTTAACGAGAATTAGCCTAGATAGACTAGGCTATTTTTCGGTAACGGTTCTCGTGACCTTGAAGAGCCAAGCAGTTAGCTTGAGATTTAAATGGAGATAGAACAGTGGCGGACCCAGGATTTTGATTTGGGAGGGGCTTGAACCCAATGAGGGTAAGTTTTATCAAGAGAAGTAAACAAAAAAAGCCTGCAAATTTTGGTATGCTTTTGGCTACTTTGTGTGCCCGCCCCGGCGGTGTTCTGGGATCAAGTTCTGCGTTCTGCGACCCTAACTTCACGGAGGGACGCTTGAGTCCCTTTGCCCCCTCTTTAAATCCGCTACTGTATTAGAATCGATTGAATTGATTTGAGGGTAAAGCCGGTAAGGGCACAGATGATTGGCATTTTAGATACCAACATGATGATGTACTAGAAGTTATGTTTCCTTGTAGACTATAAGATTGGTATGGATTGTATTGATTGATTGTGAGACGAATTTATAACATTTTGAATTGCCCTACGCTAAATATTTTGATCCTACACAGTTTAACGGTGTTTAGTTGTTTTCCGACCAAGTCAATGGTACAAAATATACCAAAAGAGCCAGACAAATTAGATCTTGCTTGTCCGACAAAATATTTTTTTCAAAAACTATAAAAGGAGTTAACCCATCTTGCTTGCTTGAGATAATGGTTGAGATGTCAACTTACAGCATATACAGCGACCAGTCGCTTCTGCTCCTCTAGGTCAGGCTCGAAAGTAATCGTGGCTTCTTTCTCGTCAGCGGACTTCTTGATCACAGCCTTTTCGTTCTCTGAAAAGAAACAAGCTATTGTAGATCTTATTTCAAGCTTTTGTAAGGGTGGATACAATTATTTTCCTTACACTATCCTCTCCTAAATCCTACAATCTCTCATAATCCGTTCAACTAGTTTTTGACCTGCTATCAACTATCGCCATCTCGCCTTACGTAGTGAAATAAAGCAAGATGGCGCTTGTTTCTAGCGGGATACTGCAAACTAGAGCGATGAATGCAACCCTAGTAGCTTCAGGCTCGATACGTTGCGCTCTTCAACGCTTCTCTTGAACGCAAAACTATCAAATAACATTCGAAAGCATTCTTACACGTAGTGCATCCAATTGACGTAACGTAAAGCAAGATGGCGGCACACGATCGTGCTTCAGAGATCTATAAATGTAGACTCACGCGCATCATCCTCCGTGGCGTCGACCTCGTTGCCAGTCCTCACATGCGGCACCCGCAGCGTGGTCAACCTCTGTCCCTCCTTCACGTGAACAGTCACTTTGAGCTTCGGCACCAGCGCGCCCGGGTGCAGGTTGATGGCGAGGTTGTAGAGACCGTTGCGGGCCATTCAGGCTATTGCAAGGCTCGACGGATTGTGTGAGATACATTATCTCATTGTTTGTTGAACTAGTTTTTGACCTGCCATAGACTAAGGTCATCTTGCTTCACATAGTGAAATAAAGCAAGATGGGCGCTTGTTCATAGCGGGGGATAATGGAAACTGAAGCGATATGTGCAACACTAGTAGCTTAAAGCTCGATAAGTTACGCTCTTTAACGCTTATCCTGAACCCATAACAATCAAATCATTCGACCCACACACCCATTCGACAGCATTCTTACCTGTGGCGAATCAAATGTAGGTAACCGGAAGCAAGATGGCGACCTATGATCGTGTTTTGGAGAACAAAAAAAAATTACTCACGCTCATCATCCTCCGTAGCGTCCACCTCGTTGCCAGTCCTCACATGCGGCACCCGCAGCGTGGTCAACCTCTGTCCCTCCTTCACGTGAACGGTCACTTTGAGCTTCGGCACCAGCGCGCCCGGGTGCAGGTTGATGGCGAGGTTGTAGAGACCGTTGCGGCGGGTCAGCAGCTCTTCGTAGGTGAGGTTGAAGACTGCCTCGGTATTGGGTTCCACGTTCACGGAAACCGTGAAATGGTTTGAGTCGCGCGCTCTGCGGGGAAGATGGCGGTAATGAGTTTAGGCTCAATTTACACCGCCGCGGAATGGAATGGAAGCGACTTTTTGCAACATAGCATAAAATAGCATAATGAACTTTATGTCAATGAGCCGTTTTCAGTACAAATTCACAAAGCATTTAGTCCACAGGCGTGGTGCTGGTAGAAGAACCGGAATACGACTGTCAAAATTAATGTGTGCTAAGCAAGATTTTACAAAATTTCTTCTATGGCCATGCCTGTAAACGCCATCTATGAAATGCTTTGTGAAATTGTGCTGAAAACTCATTGTATTGTTATACAACGAGTTTTCAGCAAAAAAAAAGGTCGCGCGTTTTCTGGGATATCCTCGCGCATTCTCGAGAATTCATGCTATGTACATTTTGTTGCTAAAAGTAGCTTCCAGTCCATTCCGCGGCGGTGTAAATTGTAACCTTTAGAAATGCTTTTGGCAACCCTTGCGCCATGGAACGAAGATATTAGCCAATAACGCTTATGCTAAGGCCACGGCTGCACTTCAAATTTCTAACCCAATGGCATTCCAAGAATGTCATTCCAAGAATATCATTGTTCTAACCTTTAGAAATGGTTTCCGAGAGAGTCATCTGTTAGCTATGAAACGTAGACATTAGCTAATCACGATTTTTCAAGTCGCTGAGACGCGTTCCGCAGCATTCAATGCGGGAATTTTCCTTTTCGCTGACGCTTAGATATGGCCGTATTAGTAGGCTGAGCTAAATACGCGCTATCCACAGACGGTTTCACCATTTTGGGAACGTCATTTGACTGTGACTATAATTTATTTGCTGTGCCTGGGTCTGTAGACTGGCTGTAGACAAGTAGCGACACCCGTCAGTCCACAGGCAAAATAGTAAGTACGAAGGGTTAAATCAGCCAACTTATGGGCCTACCACACGCACAAGCTTCACCACAGTTTTGCCCGCGCAAACCAGCTCGTTAAATTAACACTGCGCGTGTAGTTGGTAACACGGTAGCATGCGCCAGAGGGTGGATGCACAGTGTTTAGCGTAAGCAGGCAAAACTGTGGTGAAGCCTGTGCGTGTGGTAGGCCCATTAGGCTGTAGGCCAACTTACTTGGCGGCGATGTGCGCGGCGCCGACGCCCTGCTCGATGGCCTGGTTGAAGATCTGCTTGGCCTCCTCCTTCTCTTTCACGTAGGCCTTGTAGGCCTTGCCGTTCAGGGTCCTGGCGGAGGAAAATAACATAAAGATAATTTAATTTACACCGAGACGAGCAGCGCCATCTTGCTTTACGTGGTGAAATAAAAGCAAGATGGCTGACATCTTATGTATTACGTATGTAAAAAAAGAAGCGTGAAGCTTTGTTGCGTGGTTACTCACATGACAAATCCGCTGACGAAGGCGGTCTCGGGCAGCAGCAGCCTGAAGGTGGCCTACTGGACCTCTGCTTTATTGGAACAAGAATCAGCGATTCAGTTCCTAATAGCCAGCCCAGCCCAGCTACGGCGGCATGACAAGCAGCGCCATCATGCTTTACGTAGTGAAATAAAAGCAAGATGGCTGACATCTTATGTATTACGTATGTAAAAAAAAATTCGTGAAGCTTTGTTGCGTGGTTACTCACATGACAAATCCGCTGATGAAGGCGGTCTCGGGCAGCAGCAGCCTGAAGGTGGCCTACTGGACCTCTGCTTTATTGGAACAAGAATCAACGATTCAGTTTCTAATAGCCAGCCCAGCCCAGCTACGGCGGCATGACAAGCAGCGCCATCTTGCTTTACGTAGTGAAATAAAAGCAAGATGGCTGACATCTTATGTATTACGTATGTAAAAAAAAAACGTGAAGCTTTGTTGCGTGGTTACTCACATGACAAATCCGCTGATGAAGGCGGTCTCGGGCAGCAGCAGCCTGAAGGTGGCCTACTGGACCTCTGCTTGATTGGAACAAGAATCAGCGATTCAGTTCCTAATAGAAAGCCCAGCCAAGCTACGGCGGCATGACAAGCAGAGCCATCTTGTTTTACGTAGTAAAATAAAAGCAAGATGGCTGACATCTTATGTATTACGTATGTAAAAAAAGAAGCGTGAAGCTTTGTTGCGTGGTTACTCACATGACAAATCCGCTGATGAAGGCGGTCTCAGGCAGCAGCGGCCTGAAGGTGGCCTACTGGACCTCTGCTTTATTGGAACAAGAATCAGCGATTCAGTTCCTAATAGCCAGCCCAGCTACGGCGGCATGACAAGCAGCGCCATCTTGCTTTACGTAGTGAAATAAAAGCAAGATGGCTGACATTTTATGTATTACGTATGTAAAAAAACAAGCGTGAAGCTTTGTTGCGTGGTTACTTACATGACAAATCCGCTGATAAAGGCGGTCTCAGGCAGTAGAAGCCTGAAGGTGGCCTCCTGCGCGCGCGCAGCCGGGTTGCGCACGCGCGTCACCACGGCCGTGCGCGAGTAGCGGAGTGACACCTCTGACGTCACGTCCATGGAGGTTAGCTTGATGGGGGCGGGTGGCGCGCCGGTGGTGACGTCGGACTGGGCGGTGGGCGGCGCGCCTGTCGTCTGGGAATGATAAGATAATCTTATTTAAAAAACATAAATTACATTTTACAACAGGTAAATAAAGTACAATGGTTTCGCCCGTTGAGCTACTTAACATGTATCCAGCGGTCTCCACAGTAGACGGAAATCTGTGTTGTGGAGTTCCACTAAATTAAAAATGTTAAATATCCCCGACGCTTTAGCTTCAAATTAGCATACCTATCTCATAAACGGCTGAACCGATTTTGATAAGGCATATCTGAGAACACTCGCTGGAAAACCAGCTTTCAAATAATAAAAAAAACGCTTCCAAGTCGGTTCACCCGTTTAAGAGCCACGGTGCAACAGACGGACAAACATAGCTGTCAAACTTATAACACCCCTCTTTTTATGCCGGGTGTTAAAAAATAAGCTTGAGTAAGAGCCGAGACCGGTGGGAAAATAAGACTGGGTCCAACACGATGGGCAACGGCGACGTGGCAACTGCCCAAGAATACTACAGGGAGGCTTTTGCCTAGCAGTGGGATTATATGAGGATAGGAAGTCAACATAACTCACGCTCCCTTTTAATGGGCAATAAAATATGTTCATAAACTTTACAACGCATTTATTTGATTCGAGCTATACTTTTAAAGACGGATAGACTTCAACTGCTCACTGCCCCTGTAACCTTGACGTATGTTTTTCAATATGGCGGAATTTACAAAATTCTATTTTTCACGAATTATTATTAAGACTCATCTTATATTGGTATTGTACATAGTATTATTACCTTTGAATAAACATTACGAATAAAATCAAAGGATGACTATGCGATGGAAAAGAGAAAGTAATTTTTAAACTTTGTTAATATGAACGCAATGGCGTCAAGGGTAACCCCCTGCTCAGTGATTACACAAGAGGCGAGTTCATGGCTGCAGTTCAAGTTCGGACTCTGTTTATTCAAGTCTATTATCGAGGTAAAGTAAAGTAATGAGCCGTTTTAAGCACAAATTCACAAAGCATTTCATAGATGGAGCCTACAGGCGTGGCCATAGAAAAACCGGAACACGACTGTTAAAATTAATCTGGGCTAAGCGAAATTTGACAGCCGTATCCCGGTTCTTCTATGACCACGTCTGTAGGCGCCATCTATAAAAATGGTTTGCGAATTTGTGCTGAAAACAGCTCACTGTACAAGATAAGTAAAGCTGTGTGTGGGTATATCGGAGTATTAATAATAACTATTTGATAAGGAACCATAAACAGAGATGGTTTTCCCAAGAAACGGGGGGTTATCTCTTCTAAACCTGACATTACTTCGAGAAATATTATATATGCATAACAAAATTATGTACCTACTTAAAGCTTGCACGAACGATATACTTTTGCAGATAATTTTAGCAAGGTGTACTAAAATCATCAACCGATTATACTCCGTGCAATTTTAGTGGTTTTAAAGCCGAAGGTATTTTGTTGCACTGGTGATTCTGAGCCAAAAGACAAAATTTGATTCCAAAACGCGCAAAAAAAAATTTACTTCACCTTACCAATGGTGTCGATTGGCGATAGCCGTTTGTATCGGGAAGTGTTTTTTTTTTCGCTCGTTTTGAAGTAAAATTTTGGAATTTGGCTCAGAATCACGAGTGCAACTAAATACCTTTGGCTTTAATACCACTAAAATTCCACGGTGTAGTTGGACGTTAACGACGGGCGACGCAGCATTGGTAGCCAGCCAGGATTACTAGTTTTACCTAGCTGAGTATGTATCAGTTTCCTGTGCTCCTGACAGGGGTCGCTACTCCCGATCCTCTCTTGCCACGACCAGGGTGCCCCGCCGCAGCACTATAACCGCCAGCTAGCGCGGTTTCATAGTGCCTGTTGACTGTATCTTACATCCCCATCCTCTCTGGCCACGACCAGGGTGTCGGTGGTGAGTACAGCGGCCGAGTGCACCTCAGGAGTACTAAGCCAGAGCGGCTTCCTAGTGCCTGTTGACTGTAACTTACATCCCCATCCTCTCTGGCCACGACCAGGGTATCGGTGGTGGGTACAGCGGCCGAGTGCACCTCAGGAGTACTAAGGCTACTAGCCAGAGCGGCTTCCTAGTGCCTGTTGACTGTAACTTACATCCCCATCCTCTCTGGCCACGACCAGGGTATCGGTGGTGGGTACAGCGGCCGAGTGCACCTCAGGAGTACTAAGGCTACTAGCCAGAGCCGCTTCCTAGTGCCTGTTGACTGTAACTTACATCCCCATCCTCTCTGGCCACGACCAGGGTGTCGGTGGTGGGTACAGCGGCCGAGTGCACCTCAGGAGTACTAAGGCTACTAGCCAGAGCGGCTTCCTAGTGCCTGTTGACTGTAACTTACATCCCCATCCTCTCTGGCCACGACCAGGGTGTCGGTGGTGGGTACAGCGGCCGAGTGCACCTCAGGAGTACTAAGGCTACTAGCCAGAGCGGCTTCCTAGTGCCTGTTGACTGTAACTTACATCCCCATCCTCTCTGGCCACGACCAGGGTATCGGTGGTGGGTACAGCGGCCGAGTGCACCTCAGGAGTACTAAGGCTACTAGCCAGAGCCGCTTCCTAGTGCCTGTTGACTGTAACTTACATCCCCATCCTCTCTGGCCACGACCAGGGTGTCGGTGGTGGGTACAGCGGCCGAGTGCACCTCAGGAGTACTAAGGCTACTAGCCAGAGCGGCTTCCTAGTGCCTGTTGACTGTAACTTACATCCCCATCCTCTCTGGCCACGACCAGGGTGTCGGTGGTGGGTACAGCGGCCGAGTGCACCTCAGGAGTACTAAGGCTACTAGCCAGAGCGGCTTCCTAGTGCCTGTTGACTGTAACTTACATCCCCATCCTCTCTGGCCACGACCAGGGTGTCGGTGGTGGGTACAGCGGCCGAGTGCACCTCAGGAGTACTAAGGCTACTAGCCAGAGCGGCTTCCTAGTGCCTGTTGACTGTAACTTACATCCCCATCCTCTCTGGCCACGACCAGGGTGTCGGTGGTGGGTACAGCGGCCGAGTGCACCTCAGGAGTACTAAGGCTACTAGCCAGAGCGGCTTCCTAGTGCCTGTTGACTGTAACTTACATCCCCATCCTCTCTGGCCACGACCAGGGTGTCGGTGGTGGGTACAGCGGCCGAGTGCACCTCAGGAGTACTAAGGCTACTAGCCAGAGCGGCTTCCTAGTGCCTGTTGACTGTAACTTACATCCCCATCCTCTCTGGCCACGACCAGGGTGTCGGTGGTGGGTACAGCGGCCGAGTGCACCGCCGCAGCGCACAGGAGCGCTAGGGCTGCCAGCCAGAGCGGCTGCATAATGCCTGTTGACAAAGGAAAACTTGTGTTTAAAAAAGGCGTAGTTGGTATGCTTTCGCCCCTCTCAGAGCTAATAATTGTACACCTTTACTCTCTCCCTCGGAGAAAAGACGACTTCGGGCCTTTTCTGCATCTATTCTTCCAGTGCACTGAGTTCTAGACAGTAAGTGTCAGAGACAGTTTTTAGGTACCAAGATGAAGCAGGCTTGCCCAGCACCTGTACTGTCCTCACCTCGTTTAGAGGAAAGAAATGACTCATGAACTAGTGACTGGAAAGTTTTGGCTGTTGGAAAGAAATGACCGAAACTGAAAGGGGCCAAATAATTTGAGCAGTCTTCATTCACTTTCGGCATGTGTGATGTGAATTATACCTAAGTATTACGTATGTTCTCCACTGAAAACTTCATAGGTACCCTTTCGAGCTACACAGCGTAATAGGCTAGTCGGGCTCTGAACAATGAATCAAAACATAACTGTTTATCAATCAAGGCACCAGTAAGTCAACAACAATTTGAATACCGGGAAGTACTCATACGGACCTACAAGAATGCATTGGCAGCTACTACGATGCGGTAACTGGGCCCTTAACCTGTAACACAATGGTGCCAAAATGGGCTGTCAGGTGACGACTTCAATTACGATTTGCTAACTCTGTCTGTCCTTTTAATGTTTTTGTAGTACAGCCACCGAACTAAATCCCATAGAATCCGCATTACGTATAAAATCACAATAAAAACTTGTCCCCACAGAAACAAATGATATCAGCAATAGAGCAATACGAAACATCATTTCGATCATACGTCTAATATTCGAATGTCAACCTTATTGCATTAGTGTACAGTTTTACTTTAATTGCATAGACTACGAGCGAATAAGCTCCCAAAGGCAGTTTGGACATCTATTTTTCCAGACACATTTCAGAGTTCTATGTTGTATCTAGTTTTATCCTTGATCGAAGAGTACAGCAAAGAATATTTTGATTCTAATTCTAGAGGATTACTTAGTTCTCTGGTTGTAGGAGAAAAACGAGGAGAGCCCGGTTTTGTCCTTCTGCCGGGACGCCATTGACCCGCCATTGCGTTACAGGCTAAGGGCCCTGGTAGTATCGGGAACCCGCTGGTGTCAAACCGGCCGTTTTATACAGGGTGTTAAGGGTACCTACTACAAATTTAGCCAAGCCCAATATTATAGTGCCGCGCTCTCCGTTTGAGATGGGACTATTTCCGTACAAATTAATTTCCCCAAATGTGTTGAATGGAACCATACATAATTTTATGCACTGAAATTCTATGTCTCTGAATTACAGCCCTGGGGTCTTAGCCTGTAACACAATGGCGTATCAATGGCGTCCCAGGTAGAAGGACAAAACGGGGATTTTTTCGTTGTTCTCCTACAACCAGCGAACTAATCCTTTAGAATTAGACTCATAATATTCTTTGCTGTACTACAAAAACATTAAAAGGACCGACACTGGACCGACAGCATTAATAAATCGTACTTAATTAAAACCGTCAACCGAGAGCCCATTTTGGCACCATTGCGTTACAGGCTAAGGGCCCTGTATTTCGCCCAATCCTGACGCCTGACGCAGTGGCACACAAAAACCTAGCTAGTCAGTTTCAGCGTTATAGTGGGTAGGCAATACGCATAGGCCCCGCCCCTCAGAGCGTCCAATCTACATGAAGACAAGGCGCGAAGGTCAAGTCTCTTACGATTACCTACAGGATAATGTCTGTGTGTGGCGTCATGCAAATTGTGTCGACTTCGCGATCGCGTTATAACCCGTGCCATTAAAGAAACGATATACAAGGTGTTACAAAAGATACTAACTCTTTTTACAGGGTAGTAGCACCCGGTGATAGGGATCACAACCTAAATATTTTTTTAGCTCTATGTCGTTAGGTTAATTTTTAAACTAATCAAATGTGAACGCTGTAGCGGGAGAAAAGTATTTTTTAAATATTGTTATCATTGACTTTCACAATGTTTTAACAACTCAAACCTATGCAAATGCACATACACATATACATATACATATTTTTAAATTTGAGCTTATACCAAAAACAAAAAAGTTATTTAAAAAAAACTATTTTGAGGTTATAAAATAAAAATGTTTTTTTTTTTCAACTTTTTTTACAGAATTGACATCTTGTTGACCAGTAGGTTACACCCTGTAAAAAGAGTTAGGATGTTTTGTAACACGTTGTATAAATGGCGGACACTCGCGCGCCCTCTCGCTTTAATCATATCTCCGTCTCACACGTAACGTTAGCAAAGTAATTTTAGACAGTCCTGATTAGTCACCTACGCTTCGCTAATAAAACACGCCAAAATACGTTCGCCTCTTATTGATTTTTTAATGTTTGTCGAGTTATTTGAATATTGTAGTTTAAGTTAAGTGGTGTTATTTGTTGAGGTTTGTATTATTTACTACGTTTTAATATTTTTGATCTTATTTTCATAAAGATTGTTGTTTAATCACAAACCCAACGTAGAACAATTACCTAATCAATAAAGAAAGCATTGTAAAACAATATTTCCTAACCGAAAATGTAAGAAAGTTTTAGGTATGAACCGAAATCGTATCTTCGTAACCTCTTTTTCAGACCTTACCATGGGTACCCGCCGCCATTTTCATATCGTTTCTCTATTGTCACGGCTTATATGCCGGGTTTTTCGATTGATTTTGGTGTCAGTGTTTCTGGGCATGAGCGTGGTAAACTATCCTCGTAATACAGCGTGACATTTATTTTGTTTTAGACCCGAAAGGGTTTTATTCCTTCTAAAATGGTGCTTCGAACAACTTTGGTTTTGACAGTTTCCAAAGATAAAGATAAAATATTATTTATTCACCAATATAAATCCAAACTGCGCGGAAAACGAACCGCTTCTATTCTTGGAACTATATGTAGATCGAAGCTTCTATTACAAAATGGTAATAATATAAGTAAGTCAAATCGATGTTGATTATGTTATTTGCACCTTCATTCTACGTCAGGTAAAAGATAAATGTTAACTCTCAGGCCTCCACGATACAGGTTCACCCTAGTGTGGAGACCGCTGCAAAGCTAACGTAGTTATATAAATAGGATTTAAAAAATATATTATAAAAAAAACCGTTTAATAAGAAACCTACATAATTACCTAACCAAATTTTATATAACGTGTGTTTTTTGATAAATAAATATTTTTTCATTTTCTTTTAATTTTTCAAGTGAAACCGTTAAATTAATATAAAAATGTGCAGTGCTTACGAAAGTTTTTAGTTGTAAAATATCCATCAAGAGTAAATAGCTAGGGTAGAGTAGGTCGGTTACTTGGCACTGTACTATTTCCTACAGATATTATTAAACTTCTTAACTTAAAATAGGTAAACAATCACTTAAAATAGCAACCAACACAGAAACAAATTATTGCATCAGATAAGACTCAATGTTAAGTTTTATGTTTGAAGTAAGAAGTACAGGGCAAGATGTGTTGTAACCACAGATATTGAAACCAAATACCTAAACCGAAGCTAATGAGTGCAAAACAATAATAATAGACAGTATTGAGCTAAATGCAAAAACCCGGCTCTTTGTAATCATCTTCACGGTAAAAAAACAATACATTTTTTCTGTTGGCAATACAGTGTACTCATTTAGTATGCATTGTGTGTGCCGGTAGGTCAAGTCGAGAAGCTACCTAGCATGAACATGAGCAGGGTTAGCATGAGGAGCATAACCGGCCATATATATCGGTCTGCATCTCGCTCTAATCTAGATCAACAGAGTGAGTGAGAGAGAGAGTGCTACATGATAGGCCAATCATTATTTTAACGAAATGGGTATAGTAGGTGTATACACAACGAAAATATAACTGGTTGAGCCAGCTACCAGCGGCCTGAGTCTGTAACGCAATGGTGCCAAAATGGGCTCCCAGTTGACGGCTTCAATTACGATTTATTAATCCTGTCGGTACTTCTCATGTTTTTGTAGTACAGCAAAGAATATTCTGATCCTAATTCTAGAGGATTAGTTCGCTGGTTGTAGAAGAACAACGATGAAACCCCTGTTTTGTCCTTCTACTGGGATGCCATCGACACGCCATTGCGTTACAGACTAAAGCCCCAGCTTATACTGTACTGAATGTTAGATTTAAATACCAAACTTTACTATATTGGGTATACTGGTTAGCCTCGTTCGAGAGAAATTACAACATTTATGTTTATTTAGGTGAATTTCTAAAGAACGAGTTGTAAAGGGACTTACAATACAACCGTATCGGCGCAAATATTACTCAGTAACAATTAACAAATACAACTTCTATTTGGGTCATAGGTACATAATAATAATTACTGATTGGAAGTCATGTAAAATTTTAAAAGTTTCTTCAAGGAAATTGCTAAAATACAAGGTGTTACAAAAGATCCTAACTCTTTTTACAGGGTAGCACCCGGTGACAGGGATCACCACCTAAATATTGTTTTAGCTCTGTTTCGTTCCGTTAATTTTTAAATTAATAAAATGTGAACGCTGTGGCGGGAGAAAAGTATTTTTTAAATATTGTTTTCATTGACTTTTGCAATGTTTTAACAACTCAAACCTATGACAATGCATCTACACACACAAACATATTTTTAATATTGAGCTAATACCAAAAGCAAAAAAGTTACGATTTTTTTTCAATTTTGAGGTTATAAAATAAAAATTGTTTTTTTCAACTTTTTTTTACAGAATTGACATCCTGTTGACCAGTAGGTTACACCGTGTAAAAAGAGTTAGGATGTTTTGTAACACGTTGTATAATAAATACCGGTCCGACTCCGAACCGACCAAATGTCAAATTTGTGGGCTTTGGGCGGGGTTTGACAACTCGACACCGTGATGAGGAGAAAATCATCATATAGGTACATACATGTATTGTATTGTACAGGGTGAATTTTGGGACGGGGCAGGAAGGGCAGGCAGGGTGTTGACAAACGCTCGGGGGCATCATATCTAATGCCTTTGCACTAGCTGTGCAGCGTGGCAACGCCACCGCAAGCATTATGGATACCTTTGCGTCGGATGTATCGGGTGGTTTATTAATTATTTTTTGACGAATTATAATTGGACTGTGTTTATTATTAAAAATTTTTTTTTGGCGAAAACGTTAATCTTGATAACGAAAAAAAAACTAAGTCTGCGCGGACAAAGTCGCGGGCAAAAGCTAGTGTCCCATAAAACTTCACCTCTATTCTAAGCTCGAATATCAACAATCTTATGGCGCTAGTTGGGAACCCCGGCGCGCAAACCAGTTTATCTGGATTCTCTACTGAGAATAATCAGTGTTTATTTTGTTTTACTGTTGCCTACAGCTTCGTCGATAATAATAACTTCAGATAGTATAGTCCGCGCGCGATGAGAATGGGATGGTACCTTGTCGAAGTCAATCGAAAATATACTGTATTTTACTTTGACAAGGTTGCATCGACGCGAGTAGGCTTACCGCGCGCGTCTCAGTTCCAAAAGGTCGCATCCCATTCTCATCCCGCACGGATTATACCTACTTATTACTGCAAAGATTTACCTTGCATGGTATCGACCAACACTAACAAGCATACTGTTGTGACTATAATATAAGTTAGTGCTAATTAAGTAGGGAACTGTAAATCCCAGTAATAAGTTAGGTATATTATAAGTAAGCTTGCACTGAGATATTATTATTAGAGTGTCTGCACTGCATGTTTCTTAGGTTTGGCCATTAATTTAAGAAGTGAAGAAACTACAGAGTGCACTCTAAGTCGATAGCGGAACTTTACGTAGGCTGTCTACTGATCAATACAAACAACTTGTACTAGGTGGCGAAAAAAACGGAGCTAAAAAAATATCAGCTGTTCCATACAAAAGGTCGACTCAGTACTGCGCCAAATGTATGAAACAGCTGATATTTTTTTGCACTTTATTTTTTTCGCCACCTAGTAGTTGTTTGTAGTGATCAGTTGACAGCTTACTTAAAGTTCCGCTATTGACTTAGAGTGCACCCTGTAGAAGTCAGCAGGGAGGAGCCTATTTGATTTGAAGGTGGGTGTTGGCAAAGTTCTAATGTTTGTCTTAATTTAATTCTGCAAAGTTTTACTTGTTGCATTTGCACGAACCATATTATTGGGGAACTAAGGTCTTTAAAACATAAAAATGTTCTTTAAATCTATGATACCTGGGTAATATTACAAAATCTTACAGCGCAGCTGAGCAGCGGGCCTAAGATGGCAGCCGTGGACTCGGCTGTTGTCTGCAACTTCTTAGCACGGCAGGTCTAGCATGACCCATGTCGAACTAGATACCGCGAGTCACTTATCGCGGAGACTCTGTATCGCATTTGATAGCGGGAAGATCGATATTATGGTCGTCCATGCTAATCTCGATATTATGGCCGACCAACACTATTACACTAGCATAATTTATTTACTCTTTGCGCAGACCGAAAGGGGCTGGAATGGCTAGATAAGCTGGAATGTTACCTAGTAGAATTCAAGCCACTCAGTCAATTATTATTGACTAGCTTTTCGCCCGCGACTTCGTCCGCGAAGACTTATAAGAAGTTGCTACATCTTTCACCATTATCAAATTAGCATGAATAGAGTCATGGGTGTGTATTTTTGTAAGCTATCTCTATTCCAAATGTCAACCAAATCCGTCGTGCAGTTTCAGCGTGGATGTATGTGTTGTGTATGTGTGTGACCAAATTGGTAAAGATCAAAAGAATCCAACAAAAAAAAAAACATACTTTGAACCTTTTTGGCCGTTTTAGGTTTATCATTATTATTGTTTTCTTCATGCTTAGTAGATTTGCTATAAAACGCAACTGTAGTTAAATGTTCATTGAATAGTTGTAGCTTTAAAGGTTCCGGCATTGTTATTGATACTACATCAGGAAAACTCTTTAAAATGTTTCCACCCTTTTTGATGCTGAAACATGAGTTTAATTATTATTTCTGATTATATACATGACTACTTAGTTTCAAGTTAATCTGACCCAATAAAATGATAATTTCATACAAATTTAGAACCCCGTTTTGGCCGTTTTAGAGTTAACATTATTACTTTTTTCTTCATGGTTGGTAGTTTTGCTATAAAACGCAACTGTAGTTTTTCAAAGTTGTAATTTAAATGGGTTGGGCCCAGCATTGCTACTGCATCAGAGAAAAATATTCAACGTTCCCACCCATTTTAACCCTTCATTTGCTGAAATGAGAAAATTGCTGAAACACGTGTTTGATTATTTCCGATTTAGCATACGAATACTTAGTTTCAAGTATATCAGACAAAAAAAAATGTATTTCATACAAACTTTTAACCCCGGTTTGGGCATTTCAAGGGTTAACATTATTACTTTTTTCGTCATGGTTGGTAGTTTTGCTATAAAACGCAACTGTAGTTCAAATTTCAAAGTTCTAACTTAAATGGTTTGGACCCAGCATTGCTACTATATCAGGGAAAAATCTTCAACGTTTCCATCCATTTTAACCCTTCATTCGCTGAAATGAGAAAAAAGCTGAAACACGTGTTTAATTATTTCTGATTTAGTATACAAATACTTAGTTTGAAGTAAATCGGACCAAAAAAAAATTTTATTTCATACAAACTTTGAACCCCGGTTTGGGCATTTGAAGGGTTAAAATTATATTCTTTTTTTCATGGTACGTAGTTTTGCCACAAAACACTACTGCAGTTTCAATTTCATAGTTGTAGCTTTAATGGTTTAGGCCTGGCATTGATACTACATCAGGAAAAATCTTTAAACTTTTCTACCCCTTTTAACCCTTTTGTGGACAGAAATTTGAAAAACGCTGAAACACGTGTTCAATGGTTTCTTATTTAATATACAAATACTAAGTTTCAAGTAAATCGGACCAAAAAATTTTTTTATTTCATACAAACTTTGAACCCCGGTTTGGGCATTTGAAGGGTTAAAATTATATTTTTTTCTTGATGGTGGGTAGTAATGCTATAAAATGCAACTGCACATTCAATTTCAAAGTTGTAGCTTCAATGGTTTGGGCCCAGTATTGCTACTACATCAGGAAAAAAACTTCAACGTTTCCACCCATTTTAACCCTTTATTGGCTGAAATGAGAAAAACGCTGAAACACGTATTTGATTTTTTCTGATTTAGTATACTAATACTTAATTTCAAGTAAATCGGACCAAAAAAAAATTTTATTTCATACAAACTTTGAACCCTGGTTTGGGCATTTGAAGGGTTAAAATTATTTTTTTTTTCTTCATGGTAGGTAGTTTTGCCACAAAACACTACTGCAGTTTCAATTTCATAGTTGTAGCTTTAATGGTTTAGGCCTGGCATTGATACTAAATCAGGAAAAATCTTCAAACTTTTCTACCCCTTTTAACCCTTTGGTGGGCAGAATTTTGAAAAACGCTGAAACACGTATTTAATTGTTTCTTATTAAATATACAAATACTAAATTTCAAGTAAATCGGACCAAAAAAAAATTTTATTTCATACAAACTTTGAACCCCGGTTTGGGCATTTGACGGGTTAAAATTATATTTTTTTCTTCATGGTGGGTAGTTTTGCTACAAAACGCTACTGCAGTTTCAATTTCATAGTTGTAGCTTAAATGGTTTGGGCCCGACGTTGACACTACATCACGAAAAATATTCATACATTTCAACCTCGTTTAACTCATAAACGGCTAAAATTAGAAAAAAGCTAAAACAGGTGTTAAATTATTTTTGATTTAATATACGAATTCTTAGTTGCAAGTAAATCCGGACAAAAAAATTTTTTTTTTCATACAAACTTTGTACCCCATTTTTACCGCCTTAAGGGTTAAACTTGAAGTAAATCTGTCTTAACCCGTAGCATGTCCACAAATTACAACTATTGTCAAATTTTCACTGTTGTGGCATTAGCGGTTTTGTTCCAGCATCGATCGTAACTGGTGAAAAAAATCGAAAAACTTTGGCACCCATTTTAACCCTTAAGAACATAGAAATGAGAAAAAATCTGAAATAGGTGTCAAGTCATTTTAAAAAAAAAGTACAAAAAATCAAGATTTAAGAACAAAAGACCAAAAAAAAATTTTTTCCCATACACACTTTCAGCCCTATTTTGACCCACTTAAGGGTTAAATAAAAAAAATCGCTTCTTAAATGAACCCTCCACCATATAACGCAACTTTTGTCCAAATTTCATACTTATAGGTTCAGCCGTTTGGGCTGTAGCGTGATGAGTCAGTCAACCTAAGCCTTTTATATATATAGATAGTGTGGCTTGAATTGCTAACTACTTACGGTAGGCAGGCACAGATCGAATCACAATGAACCTAGACGAGGAATCTAGTACCTAGCTTTCTTTGCGAATCTGTGTTGATGAGAACCGTTATAATGAAGTCGACAAACTTTATTTGGTACCGTCAGACGTAGCGTTTTGATTCTCGTTAGATATCACTGGCCAACACAATTTTTGGTGCCGGAATTTTAAGACCTGATTATGATAGTAGCTGACTCACTGATTTCAAATTTGTATTCAGTTTTTTTGTATCAGCTCTAGTTTTGAAGATATAAAAAAAAACAATTTGTATGAAAAAAACTCATTTTTTAATGTTCAGAATACAAAAAACTTCTCTTGATTGATTTTCTTGCATGTTTCTTGTTTGGGTTGTCTCTCATAAGAGCCCAGCAATAATCAGCCATCATGTAAGTATCCCATCTACCCGGTACTGATCCTCCATGTCTTGATGAAACCGCTCTCCTTGTTCTTCACTGAAGTCACCCAGGTTATATAAGACTTCATACAACTTCGTTTGCAGTTTGTACACTGTCTCAGATGTTCACTGCATGTTCTACATACAAAATAAGGAACCCAAGGCTTATCTTGATGCTACATACTCAAGTTGAAGTAAGCGAAATATACTTTTTTCACGAACTCTGCTATCGGTTTTCGGTATCCCTCAAAGGTTATTCGCCGCAAATATAACAAAATGTATTTAGATCGGTAGAGCAACATCTTGATGAGCTCGACATAGCGCAAAAACATCGAAATTGTAGAAAATATAATACTTGTGACACTTTGTTGGAGTAAAAATGACGAAAATTTAAAATTGAAGGTAGTTTTAAATTAAGAGCTGATACAAATATTCCTGATATAGCAGAGTCGTCAGAAACACGTTCAGAAACAATATCTAAAAAAAAATTTGCTGCACCAAAAAAAAAGTTTATTTTTGTTGGCCAGTGTATTAGATGTAAGATAGATGGAGGGTATTATTTTGTTGAGGGTAGGAACGTACGAAATATGGTTTTATAAAAATGTTTGAGAAATCAATGCATGAAACTTCTGGACATAAATCCTAAATAAGTTAATAGATCTACAAAAGTCTTTCCTGTTGCTCAGGGGATTAGGTTGACTGTGGCCCAACTACCTATAAATAAATGTGTTTCTATTCTATTCTATCTGAATAATAATGTCCCAGGTACTTTACCTGTACAAGTTGCCCCCAGACGGTATCCTTTAGGTACAAATGTTACAATAGATGTAAAAACCTCAATATGTATGCAGGTACTGTGCCTATAAATCAACAAAAACAAGACGATTGCCTGCGCCGGCGGCGGCGGCGGCCGGCTAACTCCGCTATGCAATGCAAGTCTAACCACGGCCTCGCGTATCTGTAGTGTATTGTATGATAGAGCTGATAGGATAGACTCACTCGTTCGTTTGTTTACTCTCAATGAGATGATTGCAAAAATTGCCCCTCGATGCGGCTGGCACGTTCCGTAGTGGATCGGCTGGGTCGTTGGTTTCTAGGCGGCGCGTGCGGTCGCCGTAGACGCGGACACGGTACTGGTTGGTTTGTGTCGACATGGATGCTATATTATGCCGGCCACGGATTGTTGTTTTGTTGTGCGAGGGGACACGGACTTTCCGCGTGGGGCGCGGGGTCAGCCGGGCAGCGGCTCTCAAACGATGGACGGCGAGAATAAGGAAAATGTATACTGCGCGCGGGATGAGAATGGGATGCGAGTATGCGACCTTTTTGAACTGAGACGCGCGCGGTAAGCAAACTCACGTCGAAGCAACCTTGTAAAAGTAATATAAAGTATGTTTTAGATTGACTTTGACAAGGTTCCATCCCATTCTCATCCCGCGCGGATTATAATATTGACACAGTCAATCAAGAGTGAAATCTTAATAATTATCATCGTCATCGGGGAGTAATCTATTACAACGGTGCCGGTTTCGCAAGAACTGGCATTAGTTTCTTCCAGGTTTTGAAAAGTTAGGTACTAAAACTAGGTCTCAGGCTCTTGGTTCTAAAGACAAAGGATTGAGCGTGTTCGCTTTTTATATGCCCAGCTAGTGAGACAGTACATACAATATAGGTTTTTTTTTCTTTGGTGGCACTATGTAAGGTATCCCGAATCACGAGTAGGTTACCTATCTAGGTTATTGGCATAATTGAGCTCTTGGGGCAACACATTTGCGAAGTCTACCCCGGCAGAGAGCACCTATAGCCATGCTATAGCCACTTTTTGTGCAGTATCGTTTGACTTCTAAGAATTTCATGATGTCGCATTGTTCTCAAACTTTAATGGTAAGAAGCAAAAAACTCCCACCTTTTCGACATGGAAAAACCCGACGATAATGATGTAGGTACTCGAGAAGGTACAATCGTATCGCTGCTTCGTTATTAAGAATAACAATATGGTCTGCCCCTCTACCCTTGACGCATTTTTTTTAATATGGCGCCATTTACAAAATTCAATATTTCACGAATCTGGACGCATTTTATATTTTTATTGTACACAATAGCCTTACCTTTGAATAAACATTACAAAGTATAAACATAACTATGCAAATTCAAAGAACATTTAATTTAAAAACTTCGTCAATATGAACGCAATAGAGTCAAGGGTAACGCCCCTGTATTGAATGGCGATGAAGAAGGAAACAAATCAGTACCTACCTAAGTAGGTACCTAGTTTGGGAGCTATCACCCCAGTTTGAATTTTAGAGGTGGCCACGAGCGCAAAATTTCCTCTTACAACCGAAAAGTATCTCCCACCTACCAAGATCTTAAATTAATGTAAAGATCGCCTATGAGGAAAAATCTTATAATTTAACTCAAATAAAAAGATGGTTTTAAAGTACCTAAACCTCAGATTCCTGTAGCACCCATACATAGTTACGTGCCTGTGATACACATCTTCGCTTTTCTTCAAAATATCTTATGTTACATTTATGGACCTCGCATTTTTTCTTATCAAATAAATAAATTAAGAAGTGGAGAGACCAGCGATTAAAAAGTAGGTTAATCAACAGCAAAAATTCTTGGAATAAATAACAATTTTATTCCATTTTTATAACGCTTTAACGGTTTCACTTACTTTTATTTTGTCGGAATAGCCGACATGTTTCGACTTCGTCCGGAAGTCTTAGTCATGGAGGAGGGATGGACGACGCGTTCGTCTTGGCGTTCATCCGCTCAAATATAGCCCGACAAAATAAAAGTAAGTGAAACCGTTAAAGCGATATAAAAATGTGCAGTGCTTTTTAAAATTTTATTCCATTTGATAAAGATAGAAACTTACATAACGGCCAAGTGCCTAAGTTTAAAGTAATAGCAATATTCAGCATTGGATTGACATTTTAGGAGTCTACTTTCGCATGATATGTCTCATGATGTGGAAATGGGCAGGATAACTTTACTGGGAATCTGGGAAGGCGGGAAGATGCCCCGTGACAAAGTGGCGGCCAAGAGGAGGACGGCAATCGGTGGGAAGGGCAGGGGCCTTAGCCTGTAACACAATGGTGCCAAAATGGGCTCCCGGTTGACGGTTTTAATTACGATTTATTAAGACGCTGTACGTCTCACAACTAGTGCCAAAATGAAAAAAAAAATCATATTTTTTTTGGATGCGTTTTTAGCAAAAAACGCTCCTGCGATTTCTCAACGCGAGGCTTAACTGTAACCACTTTTAGGGAGAATCGATTGCATTCGTAGGAAATCCCAACCTTAGGTCCTAAAAATAGTTAAGCCTCGCGTTGAGAAATCGCAGGAGCGTTTTTTGTTAAAAACGCATCCTAAAAAAAGATATGATTTTTTTTTTCATTTTGGCGCTAGTTGTGAGACGTATTTCATCTTAATGCTGTCGGTCCAGTGTCGGTCCTTTTTATGTTTTTGTAGTACAGCGAAGAATAATAAGAGTCTAATTCTAGAGGATTAGTTCGCTGGTTGTAGGAGAACAACGAAAAACTCCCGGTTTTGTACTACTACCTGGGACGCCATTGATACGTACCTGCCATTGTGTTACAGGCTAAGGCCTCTGCATACAGCTCGATGGTCGGACGACATCGTTGTGTCGCCGGAGGGTCCATGGATGCGGATGGCGATGGACCGTGAGAGGTGGCGCAGGAAGAAAAAGGCGTTATACAGGGTGTTGTTTTGGTCAGTAACACCCGACTCAGGGACATTTGAGTAACGCTTGAAACTAAAAACAAGTTCTTTTTTTTTCTAAAAATTTTTTGATGGATAAATCACCTTGTTCAAGTTGTTCTATAACAACCGCGACGTGCGGACACCCCCGCTTTCTCAAAGCGCGCGCGCGATGTTGCGCCCGACTCGCCGCTAGCGTTAGTGTAATAGTACGGGCGCCCACCATTTAATTATTTTTGGGTATTTTTCACTGACAAATTTTTATTTTTTTAAATATTTTACTGGCTTCAGTGTCGTGTAAATAATCACCCCTGAGCCGGGTGTAACTTTACAAAACAACACCCTGTATGTTGGGTACGGCCTTTTTCTTCTTGCGACAACATTGGGGAAAGGTAGGCTGATGGCTGATGATAGTGATGATGATGGGAGAAAACCGACCAAGTGATATTTGAGCACTGGCACCGTGGGCACCATTATCACGCAATACTTACCTAGATTATGCTTTTTTTTTCATGTGTCGGCGGGCACAATCCTTACTGGCAATCTTATTAGATCCTATCATTATTAAAAATCGTCGTTCCAAAGTTAAAACCTTTTATGTGACGTTTTCTCCCGATGCGTTTTTTTGCATTTTCGTGTGCAGAATTTCAAGGGCTATCGACTACACTTACTCATATTATCATCATATAATTATCTTGACAAAAGCATCACTCTTTTTAGGGTTCCGTACCCGAAGGGTGCCAAACAGTACCCTATTACTCTGCCTATGCTGCTGTCTGTGTGTCCTAACTTTAAAGGGCTGTATCTTTAAAACCGTAATAGGTAGCCAGTTGAATTTTTCACAGATTATATATTATTATGGCGAATTACCCAACAAATAATAAAAAGAAAATAATAATAAAAAATAAGGGGGGTCGTCATACAACAAACGTGTTCACACCACCACCACACCAATCACAGACACACCAATCATGATTTTACATGATTGGTTGTTTGTATGTATCTGTATTGTATCAGCCATGCATCTATACAAAAAAAAATTTGACGTCCGTCAACATTTTTTTTTTGTTTATGCTCGCGCCTATGCTATCCTAAAATACCCCATGTATGTTCAGCGATTTTTCGTGGTTTACAAGTTATGATTTTTTACATGTGTTTTTACGAATTTCCTTCCGGAACGTCTAAAGATAGTCATAACTTTTTCCCAGTGTTTTTTTTTCGTCGATTTCTTTTGTGACATGATTGTCTTGAACGTTTCTTCCATACGTTAAATAATCAAATATACCACATCCACCTGAGTTATCAAAATAAGAGACGTAAGTGAAAATTTTAGATTTGAGGTGGACGGAGCAAACATTTCAAGTCTCTTAGCCATAGAGGCCAGAATCTAAAAAAAAAAAGGACTTTCTTTTTTGGATCACCCTGTATAAGTAGCTTAGTATTAAAAAAAAAACACCTAGGAAAGAAAATTTTGAGATTTAACGTTGATTTGAGACAGGACTTGAATCTGCTCTACCCAAGGGAAGTAAGTTTCCCTAGAGTGGGTAAATGCATTAGAAAAAGCAAGTGACTTACCAGATATCTTCAAAATCTATCAAAGGGCATCCATCCTCTGCATATTTGACTTCCACATAAGCATTTCTTCCTTCCTTGATCATTTGTAGAAACTCCAAACTCCAAACCAAGTGGGCCATAGTCAAAAGTTATCTCAGAACCAGGGGCGATATCTTTAGAAGCAAAAATTGCAAGTTTTGGTATTGGAGAGTCCACCCGTACTGGTATTATTTGAGCGTTTGGTTCACAACTGTGATTTATATAGCGGCCAATGTTGCCAAACTGACTGGGATCTATGATTGTCTGTGTCTTGTTGTCATTACTATGCTCGTTTAGACAAAAGATATAGTTCATTTTGCCTGTTATAAGATTATCTTTCTGGCGCTGAATAGCTTGAGTCTTGCTTATTATTTCACCGGCATATTCACATAAGAATGTGCCAGTTGGGATGTTTTTAGACGTGAAGAGCCCTAAGCCTTTGTTTTTTCCTTCTTCACAGCTCTTGATGATTAGACAATCCATAGGGCCATGCTGTACGGCACGATTGCTGCATTTAATGTTGCATTTGCATAGGCTGTTGCATTCAAATACAGGGTACAAGGTTTTACTATCCATTTTGACTGGATTTATTCTGAAGTTGGTATCTCCGAGTGGGATGTAATTTACCATGCCGGAATTAGTGATGCAAATGCAGAGGGCGCCGCAAATGTCTTCGCATGTACAGTGGCTGGATAACTGCGAGTTGAACTCTTCGATCAAATTGACGTAGTCATTGCATTTTTCTGCGGGCCCAGGAATGTTTTCTAAGATGTAGACTATGGCTTCGTCGAGATGACTGTAGTTATCCATCATATTGAATGCCCAATAGGCTGTGAATAGAGAGATAACAGTTTTATTACAATTTGTGCAGTGAGTGAGGTTAAGAAGTTACTTACTATTATAAACTTCATTCGCCAATGGGAGATTTAGCCCGATTTAAACTGGTGACGAAGAAGTTTACTTACAGCCCAAATTATCAGTATCCACAGTAGTTAGTTCTCTTTCCTTTCATAAATACTTTCTCTGCAATAGTTAAAACAATCACAAAAGTTGTCAACAAACAAAGACAACATTTGTTTTTTTTTATTCAAAGAAGCACAGAACACAAAAGGATATAGTTGAGAATGAACGAAATGAATGGTTTACGTTGTGATTGATCATGTGTATTCAGCTGTACATCTGGCTCTGTGGTTACGAAGAGTCTGTGGAACGCCATAATGGGTTGCGTATGTTGGTAGCACTGTAAATACTCCTCACTCATCTCATTCATTCATTCATTTCATTCCGCGCAGGCGCTAGTTTGTGACGTGACGTAATTGTTCATTCATACTTTTTGTTCATTTCATTGAAGAAAAGATTCTGAATAACATAGTCGTTAGCCTGTACTGATAAATAGTAATTCAAATCGTGTATGTACGGACGATAACTTGATAAGAAGTGATAGTGTTGATACAAGAGGATTGTGTGTATTCGTTGTTGAAGTGCATGCTTTGCACGTATATTGAGCACGATGTGCTATGTGATTCTTGAATGCTCATCCGGAGCTGAAACTTGTGAGTGCTACAAAATGTGGACAAGTTAGTGCGTTGATTTCTATTGGCGTGCCTACTCGTTGAAAACAGGCTCTGTTGAACATTACGACACTCCGGAAGTGGCGGGACAAGCCGGCCGAGCTCCGAAAGAGATAACAGCGGATGAAAGAGATAAACAGTTATGGATTTAACATGGCGGACGATACGCGTAAAGTGCGAGTTGAAGAAAGATTGAAAATAAAGATTGGTATGTATTGCTTTTTATTGTTTTGGCTTGGTTTATTTGCGTTCTGGCGACGGTTTTCCGTGTGGGTACACAGTGAGAGACTCTAGGTTCGCCCTCGGTCGCTAGGGACATTGTTGTCGTTTGCTGTGATGAACAGGTGGTGGCGAGATTTCTGGCTTTTCCTTTGCCAGGCGCCTTAGTGCTGGGGCGAGGGTGTTCTGGGTTCGAAGCAGCGGTGTTACTGAACCCAACTGAGGCTAGACGACCGTGCCAGAGGTCAGAGTTATTGTTGTTTTGGATCCAAGAAATGTGCATTGACAGGTTGATGTAGGTAAATACAATTTATGAATGAAGTCTCGTGCACGCGATCCGTACTTGAATCTGAATCAATTAACGGCATGCTCGCGGCAGCTAACAAAGGTGATAATATGTGAATTGATCGTATCTTTAATCAGCTTCATTCAACTGTGCATTTTCTGGGTCAAAAACATTCCTCTGAAGATTATATGCCCCGTGTAAAAAGACTCTCTACTAAGGTCGTTTTTACAGGGCACGAGCCAATAAGGAATAAGAAGAAGGTATTCTATTACTGTTCTTGCTGCTTAAAAGGCCTGCGACTACCACCGTTAGCACAATTTGTAAAAGTTCAAATACTGGAAACATTCAAAATAAATGGCTCAGTGAGTCAAGTTGCATTAGGTTTGAGGCAATCAAGGAGCTGCTAGGAATATTGCCAGAGAATTGTAGGTAGCAATGTATCAAAGAAACAAAACATGAAAGAGTTACAGTGTGAAAGAAATCCGCTTTAAATATGTTGCAATAATCTTCTTATGCTTAGCAGTCTACTATGTTATCATCATCCTCAAACGAGAGAAGGGTTATGCTTGTACATACAGGGCCCTTAGCCTGTAATGCAATGGTGCTAAAATGGGCACCCGGTTGACGGTTTCAATGGGCATCGTCATTTTTTATTTTTATTCTATAAATCGAAAATATAGACAAGAAAATAAGAAAAATAAGAAACTAATTTGAATATTTTCTTAATTTTTTATGTAAATATTTTTTTATTAATTATTTAAAATTTCTAACAGTTTTGTGTATGACGTCACCACTGGCATTACGTACTAAGTTCATTGCCTTCATTCATGCTTTTAAAAATAAAAATATGTTGACGTTTGACAAATGTCAGTGTCAAGTCAACAAGAAGGTTATTTTCTCAAAGTAAACATTTTTGGCGATAAATATTAATAATCCGTTTTAATTTTACTTATTTAAACCCCTAATAGTAATCAGTATCCCTATTCCTCGAAATGGTTTTCAATTTATGGCAATCGATGCCTCACTGATCAATGCCCATTACGATTTATTCATGGTGTCGGTCCAGTGTCGGTCCTTTTAATGTTTTTGTAGTACAGCAAAGAATATTATGAGTCTAATTCTAGAGGATGAGTTCACTGGTTGTAGGAGAACAACGAAAAAATCCCAGTTTTGTCCTTCTACCTGGGACACCATTGATACGCCATTGCGTTACAGGCTAAGGGCCCAGGTCTATTGTCAGAAGCTGCAATTAATACCTATTGATCGATGCAAAGGCCCAAAAAGCAGAAACTGTAGGAATATTTTTTCAATGATTTTTTCAAAACAAAATGCAACCAGCTCTTTAAGTAGGTACTTTAGGAGTAATAAATAAAACCAAAACAACAGAACTAGTTTACCGTCCAGCGCGATTGCGATGCATAACAAAGTCATACTGAATTTATGTGTGATATGTCACAACGGGACAGGCGTCGGAGATGATTGATTTGTCGGAGCATAAATCCAGTAGATAAGGCGAAGTGTGTCTCAAGATAAGGGCGGCGGCTTCCGGGGCGCGACCGCCGACCCGCGACCCAGTGGGCGCGCTATCGCCGACCGGAGCCTCATGGCTGCTCAGAAGGCTTTGCTTTATTGCAAACATTTATTGCAAGACCTAATCACAGAAAGCTGATGAGTCTGATGACACACGAAACCTCATTGGACTGCCACCGGAATAAAATCCCACCTAGCAAACAATCTGATAAATACTCGACGATGCAAAAGCTGAGAGAGGAATAAAACATATCCTGTCAACCTGCTACAGGCCACTCTGTAGCGGAGACTGTAGTAAATAAACAGAGTTTTTAAGGCCTAATATGGCAGCTGTAGACTCAGTGTTTGTCTGCACTTGGTTTAACCGCTTGATTGGCGTAAAAAAAAAACCAGAACCCTCAGGGCGTCTATGAGCCGAAGTAATACCAATTGGTTAAAACTGTAGACAAAATTTAATCTAAGTTTGCCATATTAGGCCTGGCAGAGATGTCTGAGAGACAGATATGTGCAGCAGACATGGTTCACCTGTAAAGTTTAATTTGTCTGTCTATTATTTGTTGATAAGCAAAACTGGAAAAGTCATCTTTGTTTTTAGCATACTCTTAAAGAAGTCATGATAATGTTACGGAGAAAAATGTAAAAGGAAGTGATTTGTTATAAAAACACCATTCTGTAAATACTATCCATAAAAATCTTTAAGGAGAGTAGTTTAAATTCTGCCACCAACTGTACAGGCAACATTAGTCTCTAAACCGCTCAGATTAGAGTTCACAAGAATTCGGATAAGCGCGTGGGCCGGTCGAGCCTACGATAAAGCAGCGACGCCGCGCTTATGGGCACTTCCGCTGTGGCGGCGTTTTATCTGCGCTCGCGCACCTTTGTTCTCTCGCACTTAGTCAGCGGGACTCTGTGGTGGAGGCTATGCTCGCATGTTTCATCATTATATGCACGCATATTTGAAGAACCGTACCTACTATGTAATACATACTTGCAGCAGGAAGCTACGGTTTTCGATGATTTGTTGTAAGGTCTGTAGGATGCTCCATGTTAGCTCTTCAGTATGCCAATCGAACAAAGTTTTGTATCCTAGCGTTCCGCTGCCTGTAGAGGGTTCAGAGATTTGTTCAAAGAAAGTACCTACATCCTACGAAAGCTCTCAGTTACATCACCTAGTTTTGTAAGCAAAGAGTACCAAACATTGACTAATCACCCTTATTGTAACTAACTTTTTTACCATTATTTTCCTCTCACGAACCAGTTACAAACATGGACTGAGAGGATGATCAGTCCAATTAATATTTAAAAATGAATTAATGTAGAAGTCCAAGGCATTCAGCTTAGTGTGTGGGTTAATCATACCTAGTACCATCTCTAAAGATCAATTAAAACATTTAAGTGTGACTGATTGCACAGTAGGTACCAAATTTCTAACATAAGGCTATCGGCATTGTTAACGACTTGTAGAGACAAGTTTGCTCATGTTTACTCATGATAGGGAAGCTAAAGATAGGAGTTAAGTAATTTGTTAATAAATAACAGTAGCTTTTGCCCTCTGCTTGATTTCATGATATTTAGATTGCCTTATAGACTGTGTTAGCCCACAACTACCAGCCACTATAATGTGGCCTTAGTTTTATATGAGATTGCATACTACAGAAAGGTCAAGAATTACCTCTCTGTTTATTCTCAAATGTTTGCGATGAAACATCATGTTTTAAGTTTCAATATTTGATAAACAATCCCATGCAACAGTAAAAACAAATAATAAAATTATTTTGTCAACCTCTTAACAATTTTAAAACTTAAACTTTCGTAAGCACTGCACATTTTCCGACAAAATAAAAGTAAGTGAAACCGTTAAAGCGATATAAAAACCTCTTAACAGCTTCATAATTAGTGCAAAAATTACATTTTTTTTTTATTATTGGGTAATAAACAGATTAGTTATACAGTATGCTTTGAATAAATATTGGTTTCTACATGAATTTCTAAACTATCTAGAAACAATGACCACAACACTCGTACTTAAAGAAAATAACATGCCTACATTTAACCTAGCATGCAATATCTATTAATAAAATTA
Source organism: Zelleria hepariella (assembly GCA_949319315.1). Classification (NCBI taxonomy): domain Eukaryota; kingdom Metazoa; phylum Arthropoda; class Insecta; order Lepidoptera; family Yponomeutidae; genus Zelleria; species Zelleria hepariella. The sequence goes on along the minus strand of OX439391.1, from coordinate 6,437,696 downwards.
AATATTGATTATTAAATTAAATACAACCTGAAATTACACAGAAATTATGAATGAATGAAACGGTAATAAAATAAATGTAGGTAACAGTGAAGCAAGTTTTGCAATAAAAGCAGAGCCAGAGTAGAGTTACTTTTGAGAACATTGTTGTTTAGTCTCTGACTAAATAATAAACTCGATAATGATAACGTGGGGCGTGATCTCTTATTGAATACCTAAACGCCGTTTTATTATTCCGCCCATTACTTAGCATGTATAGATGATGGGACAATGGACTCTGTAATTATCTGGATTATTAATCCCATTAAAACTTATGTCATAATCACTGCCTCTTCCATCTGTGCCCATGGCTATGGCTTGATCCATGAAAGACACGCAAATAAAATCATGCTGTTAAATAACAGGGAGGCTATATGGACTCTTTTAACTCGCAACAGAAGTTGCAATATCGTGCAATTTTGCGAAATACATTTTTACTAAAAAAACGCTCGTATGTGGTCATTATTCACCTTCTTCGAGCAAAGTATGGAATTTCATAGTTCTCGTGCTTTAAGAGGCCCCTTCGGGACCGTGGGAACTCGGCGATGGCCAAGCGCGTGAAACACTGTTTTCTATGTATAGCTGTTTCACCCAGAGCGAGACGGGGCGCGGGAAAAGTGAGAGGCAATGCGGCTGTATGAGTCTACGTGTGTTCGTGTCCTTTCGCGAGTATGTAGTTGTAGTTATGTATGACGCAATAGATCTATTTCCCAAATTTTTTCGTAGTTCAGCTGCCATTTCTACATTTTGTTAGGTATTTCAAAAATCATTTTTATCTGACTGGTACAATACATTATTGATGTTCCCAAGGTAGTTAGACTCCAATAGACAGTGTGATAATTTAAGTAAATAACAGCTGAAAGAAACCCCCTTTTCGTCGCGAAAAACGCATCGCCCTAATTTCTTTCAGGCTATTTCTTTTATTATAAAAACTATTTGCAAACCTCCGTATTGGTCATCTACTGATATAAACCAAGTTTCAGCAAAATCTAGCCTGTAGTTTAGAAATTAAACCGGAACTACGTTTGTATGGGAAAATGGTGCTCTAGCACCTTCTTAACGGGCCAAAAGCAGTACAGTCGACAGTACCTTTACGTGCTGTTGACTGTTCCTCAATAAATAATTAACTTGGACACAGGCTTTACTTTCGACCTTGAGGACTCTGCGTCATCGGCCGCCCATGCAAATCATCGACTAGTGCTGTACCTCAGGTTCGTTGCCTCTTAATTAATTTATCATTAGTCCTTTGTCCGCGTCTTTGTTGATGGCATCACTTTTCAGAATGTAATGTGTCGCAAACAAGCATTATCTCTCCCCACAAATATCTTTGATATCTGCCATTCCCTGCCGAGGTCAATGTGTACCTATGTATGACGGAATAAATCTATTATGGGGATGGTTAGATTAGCAGGCGTCATAGACGTCCTAACAAAGCAAAGTTCGAGTTACTAAAAGTAATAATTTGAATATCGTAAAAGCGGAGCTATGGGTTCAACAAACAATAATACAGTGTAGGGGATGGAGAGATTAATAATATCATGTTAATTAAGCCACGTGTGTACGAGTAGTTACTGAGATTACCTATGCCCCGTAGGTACAAACAGACGAAATAATTCTCGTTAAATATTATTAAAATAAGTGTGTATGTAGAAAAAACTTAATTGTTTACCATCTCGGAACCGGCACAATGGGAGTCGGCTCTCGTATGTATAATAGAAAAATTCAATGTCTTTGTCAATGATCTCACGTCTGTTTTTGCTTGTATTTATTTTTGAATGAATGTCGTAGTGGAAACGTACGACTGTGCTTGAGATAAAAGACGCGGCTGTGTTGATTGATTGCCTTTTTAACCCCCAACATAAAAAGAGGGGTGATATAAGTTTGACCGCTATGTCTGTCTATTTGTCTGTCTGTGGCAAGTTGGCAAGGTAGCCCTTAAACGGGGTACGGAGTACTGCTTTTCGTGCTGCTTACAGAGGAAATACAGTTGAAAACTTGAAACGTTGACATTTTATATTATGATCACTCGTAAGACTGCCTTTGCTTACTCTTTCGAGGACTCAGGGTCTTTGCTTAGGCCTTGACATCTTTGACATCTATGGTCTGACTGCAAGATATTTAAAAATGCCAGATTCTTCTGTCGCAATGTCGCTCATCTCTCACAGATTTTTCACGCTTCTCTACTCTACCACAACGTATTTTGTAATGTACACAGCGTTTCTGCTCGCCGTATTTCGCAAAATTTGTAAAACTGTATTTTTTACACCACTCTAAGTCTAACTTTTTTGTTTAATTTTTTTAATTTTTAAGCACTTGTTGCAGATTGAGTAATACTGTAGTACTAACTGCTTGAAGCTTGCGCTCAACATAATGTATAAAAAAAAAATTTTTGCTCCTGTTTTTTGTTCAACTATCAAATATTATAGTTATTGTCAAGTGCTTGATGGCATCATCTTTTTACATGGGTTGCAATTAATCGTTCGTTCAAAATCTGGAACATCTCAGTTGCATTTATGACACTATCTTCTTTAGCGATCGAAAAACGTTACTTTGTCAACAGTGAAATGCCCTACAAGTCTTCAACGTCTCGCTAGCTAGACGTAGATACGTGGTGTTGCGTAACATTTCCCCCAGCCACGTCCATTCGTCGAACAGAAGCGCTAAGTCCTTGAGCGGACGCTTGAATGGGCCGCGCGGAGCATTTTCCATTCAACGCATCCATTCATGGAAGGCGGAGCTCGATTAATGAAAAACTCGGTCGTTACGTTATCGCTCTAGCTAGCGTGTTTCCCCTGCTCTTTTAGCATGCGTGCTCAAGAAAGCCTCTAGTCACTAGTCAACTCCGAAATGTCAGTTTCTCGAGTTTCTTCTTCTTGGCGCGCCTCTCCACAAATGGGAGGTTGGCCGTCAGCCGGACATAATATTTTCTGTTTCTTGCGAAGCGAAATAGATTTCTCAATGCTGGCAGTCTCCGTCCATTCCCTGATGTTTCTGAGCTGAGCCACGATTTTCTTCTTCTACCTACCAGCACGCCTCCATGGGTTGAGGCTGCACAGTCGCTCGATTATTTTCCCTCCTATCTCTTCCTTGTTGAGTGTGTGTTCCTCATCCGTAAATCCAAAATTATCGCATCCTCTGGTACAAGTACTGTTGCAGTTTTCAATAATCGGTGCATGATTAATTCAACCTTGAAAAATGAAAAAAAAATGAAAAAGCATTTATTGACACCGATAGAAAACAGGAATGACAATTAAGTGTACACAGGTTTGCATTTGGTGAGAGAATACATAAAATAATTGTTCGGTGTCCCCCACACTGGGCGCAGCCCGTATCGCGGGGGACGGTAGGCTGATTAAACAAACGAATTGGTCAGGTTTTAGACCGGTGGCACTTTGCTAAAAACTAAAGATGGAAGCTTCTTTTTTTTAAATTAAATATGTTAGACCTTAGGGTGATACATCTACGAACTGATTAAGGAAAGCGGCAGGAACCAACCGACTCGGTATATTCGGCCTAGCCGTTTCAGGGAAACCTGGCTGGGTGGATTGCAATCGTATCGTATCTAGCTACCAGCACGCCTCTTCCTCACCCTTCACCTCTTCTTTAGTTTCTTCACCCCCCCCCCCCCCCCCCCCCCCCCCCCCAGTTCTTGCACGGGTGGTGGCATGTGAATGATTTATTTATTTCAAGAAGTTTTTATACTTACTTAGCTTTATTTTTCGCTAGTAAAAATGTCATGAGGGTTCCATTCCTCCGAGGCTTGAGATGACCAAGCGTGGGCTGGGCACGCAAATCGTTAGGCTGAATAAACAACCATTCATATAATTCTGCCGTATATTTGTGGTGTTACCGTGTGTGTGTCGGTTCATTAGCATAATGAATCGAACATCGATCGACCGTGGTGTTCGTTGATCCATTGAACGTTTCCCTAAGTTGCCTTTCAGCTGATTAAAAAAAAAAAAATATGTGTTAACCAAATGAATAGGGAAAAGGAAAATAAACTGTACAGTAATGATTTACAAGTAACATCTGCTGTCTGCTGTACATAAAACTGACCGGAGGAAGTAACTTACTGCCATTTGAGAAATTCGCTAAGCAAGCACTCAGATATCGTTCTGCCTCTGCGGATCTCTCACAAAAGAACGTGACAGAAAATTCTCAATTCAGAAACCGGGCCTTAGTTGGATGCGTAAGTTTCGCTTACTTACATGATTATCACACCATTCATACTCACCTGAAATGAATGAAATTGAAATTATGAATCGAGTCGCCATACTCAGTCAGCCTTCAACTTATCTCTGTTCCGCTTTTCCTAATCTCCCTTATCTGAGATAGCAGAACTTGTTTTGTTTTAGTGCATGTGTATGTAATTCGTGAAGGACACGTTTATTTACCCTGAGTGAGACGAGACAATCTTTATGAAGAGTTGAAATTTTTCGTATTTATTTCACACTCGGTGCGTAGAACCTTCTCAACAATTCTGATGATCTTATGTCCTAGGTGAAATCGTCACCACATCCACCTTTAGATTATTGTTGATTGAAAAGTCGCCCGTAATGCACTTAATAAAAGCACGAGTACGTAGTACGTATGAGTTGTCGTGTGTACCTACCTGTGACTCCTGTGAGTCCTGTCTGTGACTACATATAATACCTATACGTAATTTTGCGATTTATAGATAAAATGTCACTGTAAGAAAAAAATTAACCGACACCCGCTGCTTAGTAGGTTCTGCAAGTAGGTACTGAACCTGTTTTTTCCATCTAAAAACATGCTCCTGTCACCAAAATGCTCTGAGTATTCGCAGTCTGCTGAGTGGTCTCTTCACCCAACGAGTTTGAGCAGAAGCTGCCTCTTGAGCTATTTGCTCAAATATGATGTGAAGGTCTCTAAGTAGTCGTATCTCGTATCAAGATGGTCGACAAAAGTTACCGTAAAGAAACTGGCATCGGCACAATAGTTCGCACGGTGCGTGCGATTAGATCTCGGATCGCGGCACGCACGCGACGTCAACCGCCATTGTGAGCTCGCGCCTCGTATCAACCGCCTTGCCACCCGGTTGGTATCCATCCACCCAACCTAACTGTACATGACACCGTGCTTTCTATACACGGCTTGAGAGACATAGAGCGGCCTCGGCGTACCGTAAGAAAGCTTATGTCAACTCCTAACATGAAAATAAAACGCTTAGGGTTGCCCTTTCTTTACGTTTAAACATAGTTGGACGCCGCCAAAATCTGAAAGAAAACTTACTGGAGCCATGCAAGATTTGTAGCGTGGTAAAGATCTTGTCAGAGACTGTTTCGCGCGGTTTAGAGGATCTCTAGTTACCTAGAGTATGTAGTAGTTTCTTCATTTCTGTACACCCGTCAGGGGTCGCTACATGTATACTTGAAGGGAGAAGAAATGGGATGATGATAATGACTACAATGTAGGTATTAAAATACGGCAAAACAAGCACATTAAAACGTAAACGCTTCGTCACCCACGGTCTCAATAAACTTCATTCTCGGCTGAATTGCATAATTGTCGTCTGCAGCTTTTCCTTTACAAATATGTGCGGCAGGCAGGCGCTTGCGCATTGCGCAACCCACCTGCGGGACGCGTGCAACTGTCCTGAGTGGGAGACCTAGCCTGCCTACAGTCGCCATGTACTAAACGACACAGAGAGCCAACTGACACTGAAGCCTAACGAGTATTCGGCAGTTGGTTAAAACAGTAGCAGACCACTGAAGACTGACGAGACGCCAAACGTTTATGCACTACAAGCATCTCGAGGTTGCTTAGTGGTAGGTCTGTTTATGTTCGAGGAGCGCATGTCTCTCGTACGGCTTTTCAGCACTGTCTGATAAGCTATAATTTCTATTGTTTGAACTGTCTCATCAGTCACTCTCGTGAAAAGTAAAAATTTTCAGACCAGCTGGTTTACTTAAGTTTTACTAGACTGTTAATTTGGTACCGACTTTATTCTAAAGTGTAGGATGTAATGTCGCCTAAACACGCAATGTTGGCAAACGTACCGCAAACAAGGCTGTTGATATATCGCCAAACGTAAGATTGCGAGTTTTTTTCTCATATTTACATAGAACACACATAACCATTTCGCAACAAAGGAGGAGATTTATTCTCTCCGCATAAAGACATTCCTAACCCGTTACGGTATAGGTAAATGAGTTCAGGGAAATGTGACAAAAAACTTGTTCGCTTGACATGTGGCAGTGCCGCATCGTCGGTCTGTGAACTCGTACGCAGAATTAAATAATTGCGCGAGCTGTTAGTTTGCTGGAATTGTGAGTAAAGGGTCGGCCATTTCCAGGAAATCACTCCTTCCTGTTAGAATATGAGTGAACTATGCCCGTCGTAGAATATTTTCTATTTTCAGTCTTACGGGCAAAGTTTCAAGGTCGATTGAGTGGGTGACGTGACACCGCCGAGGAGGTTCGATCCAGTCTTCACTGTCCCTCAGTCTGAGCTCAGTTCCAGTATGCAAATATTTCACATAATATACAAACTGTTTAACTCAATAGTTTTTTTGTCGGTGTAGTGGACTAGAGACGATTTAAAGAATGTGCACTTGTGCAGTGCTTACGAAAGCTTAAGTTTAAAAAAATCACATTTTGTCAGTCACTCGAACAAAGTTCAACTACTACTCAACTTCTCTGACACTCAGAAAAAAATTTTACAGGCAAGAATCGAGCTTCGAGTAGAGGAAACCAAAACACTCGAGCAGCGACTATTGTGTCGATAATACGAGTATAACATGCAAATCTAAGTATGTAGCTCCGTCAAAGATAAAGACACAAAGGAAGACGAAACATTGTTGTTTTATCTTCCCTTGGGCCCGGGTCGCGGTACGGTCATGATGACGCGATGTCATTTGGGTTAATGCACAACGCATTACCCATGGGCGACTTTCGCGACATCCGCCTGCGGTAATGTGCCCGGAGAAACTTAACCTCACCAAGAGACATCTCGTGAACTTAAAAAAAAAAATAAGCTCTACATTTTACGAAACATGCTTGGTGTACATACTCCCGATTTCCAAACAATTGCGCGGCACGCACCACCCGAATGTGGCAACTTTTTAATGATCACCATTGTGGCTAAATACCTGGTGTGTTTCCTGAGGTACCTCGCCGTCATTCTTCTCCGGGCAGCCTCTCCCACGATCCAGTTTGATGGCGTGTGTTACTGTCATGTTAATGATGATGACGGTTGTTTTTGCATTAGCAATTATGTACAGTTTATAGTGGTTTTCTCTTGCACAGTCCAATTACACCGAATTTGTGGGAGACCCTCCGTCTCTCCTTTGTTGTTGCCCTAGCTGGGTAATTAACCACTGTTCAACGTAACGAAATAACGAGCCATGGGAATTCCTATGGTGTCCATAATAACACAATAAGATTATGTTTTGCAACTGTAAACGTTGGTTAAGTTGCCAGTTTCTTTTTGATGCTAATTTCAGATATCAAGGGTCAATGCTGACAACATCACGTTTAAAAACCCCGTGGAAAACCCATAGAGTGTTAACTAAAATGTAAAGTAGAGAGCGCAGTAATGGTTCGTGTTGACATGAAAACCGTTCATTTTCGAGTGTGCACTCCGTGTTTCCCTATTCCGGAGAATAGTTTCCTAAACATTGGACGATTATTAATAACACCACCGTCTATTACGTCATATGTATAGCGAACTATTCGAGTAAATAGACGTCATTGGAGTTAATTGTGAAACCTGGGATTTGAAAATCACCCCCCTTCAAGACATAATCATCAGCCGACAATCCATCCATTACTAGACAAACCGGTGGCCCTCTTTTAGATCTCTCGATTGCTGACGCTTTTCTTATCGTCTGCAAACACCTGCACAAACTGATCCACATCGCGAGTGATAGAGCGCAATGGAGAACTCTACTCTCTGCCAACTTCAATGATGGTCACGATCCTCAGCATTGAGGGAACGACTGAATGGATGGAACCTCGCAAGCTGCTTCCAGCAATCCGCTAAGGCTAACTAGCGCCACCAATGATAAAAAAATCATGGCTATTTTTATAACCCCCTTTTTGAAAAAGTTAAACAACAGAGTTTTCTATATTACTAATACCAATTTTTAGAACCATCAGCCCAGAGCCGAGACCCAGGAATCTAGGCTACAATTTAACTTTTGGCAGAAACGGCCGTTTTTGGCATAAACGAAATTGTAGCCTAGGTTGTTGTTCCTAGATTGCAGGTTGTAAGTTCTAAAAATTTTTATTAATAATATAGAAAACTCTGTTGTTTAACTTTTTCAAAAAGGGGGTTATAAAAAAAGCCATGATTTTTTAATCATTGGTGGCGCTAGTTAGCCCTTATTAAAGCCTTAAATCGTCTGCCTGCTACGTGGCATCGTCGCACGCAACTAGTAGGTAGTACTTATTTAATATTTTGTCCCAAAGATAATCTCTCTTCTGACAGGCTTTTTATTCGTAGCAAATGGGCCTGTTTGTACACTGTCATAAAGTACGTTTAGTCTACAGTTAGCTGCGTTGTTTCCCACCTTTTTCACGTGTCATTGTCGCTCATCGAGACAAACAAAAGTGCGTGAGAGAAACTGTCTCAAAGGGGACCTCAGTTTGTCGTCAATCAAGCTGTCTAGCGACTTCAATATTTTGCCCCGTATACAGTCATTGCGTCGCATAAAAATCTTGGGTCTTTATACCTATTTTTGTAGATGATTTATCGACTATCTAGAGGTATTTTACCCAGAACAAAATGATTGTGTGAAAGTGACCCTCATTCATTAGATGCTGCAGCCTGCAGTGCCTGTGTGACATGGTCTAGACTAGATTGGAGCTATTCCACCCTTTATGTTTAGTCAAATAAACTCACAGGAAAGGGTTATGGTTGTTTAGCCAATTCGGTACGCAAAGTTTTTTGTTCGAAAGTCCGTTATTGGCTTAATCTTATCTTTAGACAATATTGAGAAACTAATTTCAATATTTTTTATTTTGGTTCAGTAGTTTGGAGTTTACAACGTTTCAAAGATACGGTTTTATGACGTCACGCGACGGTCTGCATACTGTTGGCGGTCATAGGAACAAAACATTTTGGCGCTTAAAAACAAAACTACTGGAACAAAATAAAAAATATTTAAATTAGTTTCTCAATATTGTCTAAAGATAAGTTTAAGCCAATAACGGACTTTCGAACAAAAAACTTTGCGTACCGAATTAAATCTCGGATCCGTGTTTTTTTTTTATCTTAGCCCGTGGTACGTTCATCACACCACACACATCACACATTACGCTGTACCTACTGTAACGCTGTCAAGCAAACTCACATTTCGTTTTGCACAACGAGCGAAGATCAATCATACTAATGACGAGGGAACGTCGCTTTGTGAGAAACGATTGTTGGAAACTGTAACAAACAGGCCTGCTACATTATGCAGCTTACGGGATTAATTACCGTCGTGTTTATTGTTTTAGTCTGCCGTTTTACACGGCAAGACGAGTGGTCACTGTGATAGATTGCCGCGTGTCACGCACGCTGAAATTGGATGAGTCAGTATTTTTTTTGAGATTTGCATATTTTACATCGCGCATTCATAATCAGCATTGAAGGCAATGAAAGTTCTCTAAGATAGAGTGGAATTCAAACATTGAAACAGCTCTCGGTTTTACTATGTTTTTTTTTCTGACACCAACTCGTGACAAAGAGGTTAAAGCTCACCAACGGGTGACAAGTTGGCAACCAATACTCATATTTCGCCAAACGTTAAGGCGAGTTCCATAAACACGCCGGATGGCTACATAACGGGTAGCCGCAAAAGGTCCACTTTGCCAGACAGCCACTGGCTGTCTCTAATGGGTTCGAAGCTCGTCTCGTAAACTCTTAAATAGACATCGTTCTCGGGCACTGAAGAGCAAGACCCTACGTAATCATAAATCAATCATTGAATTTGCATTGCTCGTAGGTATAGGGAAGTATAGGAGCTAGGCAAACCTACTCCACCAAGAACGTCTTCTGCAGCTTCTTTGAGTGGTCAATTAAAACAAATCCATGGATTTTTTCCCGATAGATGAAAAGCCTAATTTTCCATTTAAATTGTCGTACTTCTAGCAACTACCTACGATGCCGTATCAGGGCGGTCAGTAGCTCCTTATGGGCCGCGCCGTTTCACCTTGTCGCGCCAACAAACATGGACATATCAAGCTGAGGTCGCGCAAAGTTGCGCAAACGTCGCCCGGGTATTATAATTTATTACATCGGAACGCCTTGTAGGGCGAGCCATTGTCCTTTTATCGCGCGGGGAAAAATGCTGATTCCGTATCGGATAACTTCCAATCGGTTTGCTTTTTTTTTTTGTTACATAAAGGTTTTGTTCGCGACCATTACTAAGCTTCCAAATATAGTGTATCTCTAGGTTTGGAGTGGGTCAGACAGAAAGGGTCTTTAAGACCTATAAGAGTAGTATCTCTATCACCTTTCAGTATTAAAGTTTTTGCTGACGAAATAGACAATAAAAGAAATGAGCTCCTTCTGACGTTATGAATTCCAAACCAAACGACCTTTCTGTACCATCCTAAATTAATATTATTTGATCAGTTCGCCGTGATGTCCATAAAAGTGACTGTTGATGTTGTAATCCTATTAAGCCACGATTGAGCGATGAGCTTCTGCTAAATTGATGTTACAATCGTTCAGTGGCAACCATAGGTGTCTCAACTTTATGATTCACGTTTCTTTACTAATCTTTCAAAGCTCGAATGTATTCTAGAGAAACATTTTACGGCCTCTTATATCCGCCACATGAATAGGCTCTTCACTGGTACTTGGGCATTACAGACTCTGCTCACTCGAGAAAGGATTCTTTGACAACTTCACTTCCTCGCCAAATAAACTGAGTGTAAACAGCGCTGTACTAAAGCTTTAAGTTTTCTTCTCTATTCACAGCTACACCATAAATACCAGGAAACTCTTAACGCGTAAAATATAAGTGCGAGTATCGTATAAAACGACGACATTCTGGTCCTTCATTCACTAAACAAAGTTTCATCAGTCAAGCCAAGCAGTACAATTTTAACGGCTTCTTTCTACATCGGCTATTAAGCGTCCAAGGTCGGGCAGTAATCATAATAATTACGCATTGCAACCATTTGCTTGTAATAGTTAATCGAGAAGACTGACTTAATGATTGACAGAGCCACCGACTAATCGAAACCCTTATTCTTATGATGACGTAGGGTTCAAGGTTCAACTAAACGGAATACTACGCGAAAGATATTTGTAGTTCTCTGCATGATATCAGCCAGCCAGGGTCTTCCTCGATTTACGTCAAGCATTATTTTGTACACGGGGAGTCTAGGTTAGGCAAGACTTGACTTGGCTCTACATTAGATCGTCAACTTTTTAGGGGTATTGGTAATGTTTCTTTCCTTTTCACTACCTTTCAAAAGTCTATTTTAAGTAACTAAAGCATTTGATTGTTATTCGGTGTTTTACATTTCGAGGTCATATAGCGCACCCTTCGTTCTTGAAAAGCCACTTTTAAAACCACAAACTAGGCGGTGCCGTGGAACATTACAAAAACAGACTGTATTTTCAGTTCTTTCATATTACAATAACGATGACGACCAGTGACCACACACCAAACCCAAAAGCCATTAACCAGTAATGACACGAGCTTAATTGGACGGTAGAAGACACGTATGCCCCGTCCTAATACTCTTTGTCGCAATCGTGATGTGTTCCAGCTTAACGAGAGGCTCCGTTCGTTCATATCATGCATCATTAGTTTGATTCAGCTTCTAGATTTGATGGCACAGTAGGTCAGGTTTTTTCGGCTTCATTAATTAATTTGTTCAATGGCCACAAACATATTATGGGATGGGAAAGAATAAACTTTTATTAAACCTACAGAAACAGGAAATTTTCAATCTTGAGATGATAAATTATTCTTATAGGCATGTCAATTTCATGCGGTGACCGACTTGTGCTACTTGTCAAAAAACTCGACTGTTTGATATTTTGAAAAGTTTGAACATTTTTATCTTCTGGGCGCTTTTCTTTTGTATAGCAGCTAAGCATAGCTTACCCATTCATTTAGTTAGCTGTGTTAGGTACACCAACCTTGGTTGGGCACTAACAACAAGGCTTTATTTGTCGGCTAGATGTCGCCTATGTGGGTCAACTACACTGCGACTAATTGGTCTGTTTGCATTGCTATCAGCGTTGTTGTTTAGTTGGTAGAGCAATCTTTGCCAACAATAATATCAGCCCTATAAGCAATATTGCTAGGAAATGCCCTCCTAAAACTTACTTACACTGTACGCTTCAAACAAAAAAGAACGTTTGCCATTTGGACGCGCAAAAAAAGTATCATTTTTGTTCTGCGGTTTGACCGCATTGTGAATCTGACGCGTATGAAATTTCAGCAGTGGTCTTAGTCGGAATCTTATTGGCTGACATTCGCACTACTTTTAACCGTCTTTGTTAGATAGAAACACTTATTGAAGAAAGTCGTAAAGGTTCCAACGGATCGGCTTTTGCAATTTCGCGTTTATTTGTTAGATGCCCCTCAGTTATGAGCGAAAACGCAAATCGCACTTACTAGTAAATCGTTGTAAAAGATATAAATTTCAAACCCTTGCCCCTCAAGCTGACGAGTCAATCTATGCCCTACCCCACATGGACCCATTGTAAGTTGTAACCCAATCTCCCTTGTCCGCAGGTGAAGCCAAGAACCTACCAGCCCGCAGCCATGGCACTTTCCGCGACACGTACTGCGTGTTGTCACTCGACCAGGAGGAGATCTTCCGCACCTCCACTATCGGTGGTGATCTCAAGTGAGTCTATCTATCTATTCAGCCCATACAGCCCACTGTTGAGCATAGGAGTCTTCCTTTTTAAATGCCAATCACGTCCATTGTCCTCCCTCTTTCTTCACAATATCATCAACCCATTGAGCTTTTGGTGTACAAACTAACCGACGGCCGTTTCTAGACCACCATTAACTATATTATACTAAATCTTGACTGCCCTTTTCCACCGTCCGTCCTAGTGATGCCCTGCCCAAGTGCCCACCTCCACTTTAGTCGTAAAATCGCGTGAGAGTCTCGATCGCGATACGCGAAACCACAAACGATGGCGTGTTGTTCCATCCAGAATGTGTTCGGTAAGTTCCATCCAGAACAGTAGTCGCTTACGTGTGGTTAGGTTGGACTCATTACACAGTGTAGTAAAGGAACATCTATCAGTCGTTTGTAGTATCAAAATCCAGGTGTCATGAAATAACGAGTTCGATGTTAGTTCATTCAAGATACGGGCAGTTTCCGCCGGTTACGTAGTGCACCTACTTGCACTTCCTTCCGTCCAATTCTAATTGGAATTTTATTGATCCACTGTATTGCTTACGATATCAGTAGTTTCCGCTATAAAACGGTGCTTATCTTGAAATGTGCAATATCGTGACGACTGTGTCATTTGAATGGAACGGGACCGTTAACACCATGTCGCCCCCATGCCTTGTCATCCTTGACTCGGTCGGGCCAGAAATAGTTCCCGGTGGCACCGACATCGTTAAAACGAATATTTGTGTGTCCGCTCCCCAAATTGACATAATAACGGGTCCTTTGTCCGAGCGTCCGGACTCCGGACATCGCTTCCGGCACTCTTATCGGCTGTGAACCGTCGGACCACACAACTTACGTGTGAAAGATCCACTATTAGGTCAAGGACACTCGCAATCGCTAAATTCGTCTATTTCACAGTTTTATGAACGGCGGGATTATCTTTACGCTCTTCATAAAACAGCGACCGATCGGGCAATAATAGACCTTGGGCTGTACGCTAATAGATACGCTGTTATCTCCAGTTATCGAACGTGACTTTATTAATTGAATTTACTCGCCGGATACTGTTTCATTGATAACATCACCTCCCCATTCATTGATAATTTCGTTAGTCCAATTTGTCGGTATCAGCTCGATTCGGTCGCTCTTTAATGGTGTCCTTTCCATTGTTGTGTCAATGGGTAATCCTGAAAAGGTGGTTCGGCTCGGACGTTTGGAACAATGTGGTTTTGTTGACAGCATAATTAATCGAATTATACATTACATGCGGACTTCCGTGACAATATGCAATCCAATGTTTGAAATAAATTGCAGTAAGTTTTGATGATTGCATCAAATTTTTAGGCTGCCTTGGAGTTCCTTCAACAGTGCTGGACACAGCCCATCTTTTCCTTTTTTTTTCTTGCCCAGAGCTGAACCTTAGCCTGGGGGTCTTTCAAACCAACAACAGCGGAGGCTCATTAAATTTGTTCCGTAACATTCCACCCTTGGGAGGACTACCTCCACTTACCAAACCAAACATATCAACTAACAACTATGTCGGTGCTAGAGACACGTGCGTGACGCGGTCTCTTATAAAAGGCGTCGCTTCCGGCGGTTTCACGAGTGCACATGCAGGGCCCATTGAGGGCCCCCTGTCCTCATTCCTGATAATGTAGCCTCGCGATCATTACTCATACCTACGTTTGTTTGTTTATAGTGTGGAAATATAGGTTCTTTGCCGACTGGATTTAGTGGGGCTAGTCAATTTGTTAATCAGCTGCGCTCACAGGGCAGCGTAGCGGCTTTTGCATACACTTTCATACGCCGCAGCTACGGCTGCCATTTTAAGCCTAGGTCATGCAACATTTTACTCATGAGTTCGATCGATTTAAAAAAAAAATCTTTTTAAAAAGTCCTAGTTTCAAAGGTGTCGTGCCTGTGTAGTCGATGCCAAAGTTCTTTGTAATGGTTTGTCTTGGTGAGTCGATCAATAACGAAGATTTTCAGTGTAATTTGAAGTGGCTATTCTAAGCTATTGTAGTAACCCCATACAGCTATCTGACACATCTTCAGTCTTGAATGGGCAATTTGATTACCACCTGCACTTGAAAATCCACCTGCAATCTACCACTATCTATTGTTACCGCTTCACAGCGGAGCGAACTTTTCGGCCAGTCACAAACATTCTCCACTCCACGCGACATTCTGAATGGGGGAGGCGCATTAAGCGGTTGGCTAAGGGAGGCGCGCCAGTCCACGTCCCGGATGCGTTTCCGGCGAGCGCACTCGCGCGTGACGTCCCATCCGCTAGCCTCCACCCCCTTCGCTCATTCAATTTTTTGGAATGAATGGAACGCCGCCGCGCAACTATTTAATTACCACGACGAAGCGGTTGTGTGGCTGATTAGTTGTGGGAATGTATTTTCATGGCCGCCATTTGTGGTGTCGGATGGATGCTATTTCGATTGGTGTTGTTTTGTTTTTCGCCTCGCTCGCTGTGCAGGAAGCTGGTATAACACATCAACTCAGCCAGCCCTGACTACACCACGCCGTGACAAACGTTTTTATTCAGTAGCAGTGTCGTGCCGCTGGGTCAGGATTTTGCCACCTCGCATCAACAACGCTTCTGGAGGCTAATTCTCGGCAATCTCTAATGTAACTGGTTCGACTCGCTATTTAGATAGTTGAACGAGCGAGCGAAGTTCTCAGTCTACTGTAACAAGGCGTTTGTATGTTTGTATAGGAATGTTCGTTCGACGATAACATCAATAAAGGTTGGATCGTCATGAAATGAGCCAAATCGGTCAAGGGGGTTGCCGAGATATGGGGTTATAAAGTTAATATGCAATGCACGCGTGCCTGCGCGAATGGTGTTAGCAAAAAGTTACACATTGCGGGTTCACAGTTCGGGGGAATTACTAGTTATACATAGTTAGCTAGGTAGGTACATCTGCTCGTCTGCTATCGGGAGGTGACGCGTAACAGCATACTTAGGCCCAATCAAAGTCCTCGTATCTTAGTCTGTCGTGCGTGGCAAGTGGTGCCAAGATCCGAGAGTCTCGCTCGGCTCGCCCTGTGCCACTGACGTGGATGAAATACTTTCGATCGCTGAAAGATTCCGTCCGCGCGCCGCACGTCTACCGACCTAGCGTAGTAAGTGGCAGTTCATTCATGCCAAGCGATTCGGCTAAAAAAACTGAAGCCACTACATCTGCCGTGAACCGTGGAGGATTTCAGAGTCTAGTGCCGACTTTACACGGGTATAGACGACGGCATAACAATACCAATGTATACCTACAGTGTACCTAGATAGCATTGATAGAGTAGAATTTCAGAAGAATATGAATAAAAAGTGGTAGAGCACTCGAAACGGGTAGAGTAGTAAGTTAGCTAGTTGACTCTACTGTCTAGATATGTGGACTGACTTCTTCTAAGCAGATGATGAGCTTAATCAGAGCCTCTAGTTTGAAAGGCAACCAGGGATTGGTGCCTAGAGAGTAGGAAACAACAACCGCCGCGTGAACCGCCGCTGACCCCAGCAGGATGTGACGGATATCGGAGGAAATGTCACGTCACATCTGTCGTCGGCGAGTTAACTTAATGGGTTCTTTGTCTCGAGATACCTTATCACTGTCCTCTGGTGATAGCGGCCGGCTATTTCTAGACAGCTCTCTTGGACTCTCTACTAAGATGACAGTTGTGGCGAAAGTGCTTAGGCGAACTGACTGGCGCTCTGCGTGAAATGTATCTGGAATAAAAGGTACGATTTTCTGTTTTGAACGTAAAGTTTGACAGGACCAATTCAATTTGCTAGTCCTGCATACGCGAACAGGGACACTGGCAAGAGGCTAGTACCCTGTGTGTCTAAATAATTATATTGCAGTGAGACTGACCGCGTGGTCTCACGCTTGGCGTCTGAGAGGAAGCTTTCAAGTGGTTAAATTGTTACCGGAACAGCGCGCGCGTAAAATGATCATCGCCTGCGCCCGCGCCGCCGAAATGGGCCGGGGCTGAGTTCATCGCCGCCTTAAGTGCGTTGCTCTGGCTCTTGCATTGCACCGTGCTATTTTGTGCTACTAACTCACGCAGTGCCGGATTTGGGTCCTGACAGGCAGTCAGGCCAAGGGTTTTGGAGTCTTGGATATTTTGTTCTTTGTTTATGCTTGCTTTACTGCAAGGGGTCTTGATGTAGCTGTAAAGGGTTCTTGATGTTGCACAAGCCTGCGTTCAAGAAGCTTCATTGTTCTGGTTTTGATTTTTCTACAATGCATTTAATTGTCAGACGCGTTTACCGCACGAAGATCAATATACTCTAAAGTGCTGGGTATTTTTTTTAGCCCACTAGCCATTCGCTAAACATTTGCTCTAGGCCCCGCGCCGACTTGTTCCGCCACTGAACGAACAAACGCCGCCGCCAGAGCGTCCGTGTAAATTGGAACACCTAAACTTTACTAACCCACCTTCCTCGATGACGCATCTGCTACCTACCGCCGCTGCTCGGTGGGAGATTCCTGGAATTCATTAACTCTGAACGTTTCATTTCAACTGAAAAGTGATACGAATGGACTCCTATTTCTGTAAAAATATGCTGAAGATGTGACGTGATTCGTACGCGATAGAAGTGAAGCCTCGAATTACGGAAACGCGCACAAATCGCTCTTTTATGCAAATGACACTAAACGCTACTAATTACACATACACGACACACACTAGCTCAGCCCACCGGCCGCCCCCGCGCAGTCAATCAGAGCTCCTACTCATATCCTTCCATTCAACCAGCCAAACAGATATTATTATTATAGTCGCACGGATTAGAACAAAAAGAAGAACCGCCTTTTATATCAAAAGTAAGTCACACAAAGTATCATGTAATATGGGAGAGTCCAAACACATTGGCATAGTGGTTCGCTCAGTGCTTCTATTGATCTAGGCCAGTGGTTCTTAACCTATGGTCCGCGGACCACTGGTGGTCCGCGAGGGCCTCTCTAGTGGTCCGCGGGAGGGTTCTGCAGTCCAACGCACATAGCGATAGTTGTCAATAAATTTTGATGTTGATTTTGAAAGTCATGTTTGAATAAGTTCCCAATGAATAAAATAACTGAAATTTTCGTGCGCGCTGGCGCGCGCTCTTACTCCCTATTGGAAAATATTTTTAACCTCCAAAGATCCGCGTGACTGCAGATCGCGCCAAGGAATTACCGAATGCGCCAGATTTTGACCGGATAATATAGTAAATAGCCTATACTTAACCTGCGGCAGGCTCCGATGTAAAGTTGCGGTCTTCAGTTCAATAAGCAAAAAATTATAAATTGTATTAGTATCAAAACCCTTAAAAATCGAGTAGTCAGTGCTCACTCATAGTATAATGTCGTTAGCCCATGTCAAACCGCACTTAGACTATATTTAGGTTAAAATCAATGAATTTTCAAATGCGCTACGCGCGTGTCTTCTATTCAAAACAAAGGAATTCTCCATTATGAAATGTAAGACTTAAATAAGTTAATTTTCAGCCGCGCTGGGTGCGTTTGTTCAACTAATAGCTAAATAAATCTTCATCATATAATTAAAAAGGGAAAAACTGTGAATTTTCGGGCGCGCTGCGCGCGCATTTTTCACAAACCTACAAGATCCTAAGGAAAACTTGATTTTTAAGAGTTAAATCGTATAATTTTCGGGCGCGCTGCGCGCGCTTTTACAAACAAATGAAATCTTGTTGATATTGACGGAAGATTGTCTGGCCATCTTGCGGCTTAAAAAGGGTAAAATCGGTGAATTTTCGGGCGCGCTGCGCGCGCATTGCTATCGCCTACCAATTATATGTCCATAATAATTTTAGTAAAATTGGCGAATTTTCGCGTGTATGTTCCATTGTTCTAAAACCGACTCATATTAATTTCCTGTATTAAACTTACTTACATACATTATACTTAGTACTTAGTCTTTATGTGAAACAGGATGTAC
Organism: Zelleria hepariella; assembly: GCA_949319315.1. NCBI lineage: Eukaryota > Metazoa > Arthropoda > Insecta > Lepidoptera > Yponomeutidae > Zelleria > Zelleria hepariella. Next base: position 6,418,887 of record OX439391.1, on the reverse strand, counting down.
CTTGGATCCGGTGGTCCGCACGAAGAAAAAAATTATCAAAGTGGTCCGTGGTCCAAAAAAGGTTAAGAACCACTGATCTAGGCGATGCGGTGTCCTTTTTCGTGTCCGTGGATTAACGTGCATCGACGTGCAGTAGCTTGGATACCCATCCCGAACATCCCTATACTCGTCGTCGATGCAACTGGCGACAGATCGAACGTTTTGCTCTCTCTGGGTGCAGAGTAGCACCCCACATGGTGGCGGGTTCCGCCTCCGGTTTATAAATACCGGTCTGGCGCCGGATGCGCCAGCGCAGCGCCGCGCGATCCTCGACCCTATTCCCGCCGCCTCTGTGCGCGATGCACTGGCATACCGGGGCCACACCCTGGCACCTGCCGCCGGAAAAAAAGAATTCACCTCCAGGCATCCTAACGTCAAATCACTCTGATTATAGATGGCCAGGATTCTAAGGCCGGCCTCTTGCAAGTAGAGGTGCGCGAAACGCTTCAGTGAAAAGAAAATAATTATATAGTTAATTTCCTTCACTGAACTAGTTCACTCTTTTAGTTCATAGTTCACTTATAGTTCATTCATTGTAGTTCACAGCACATTCATAGTTCATTCATAGTTCATTCATAGTTCATTCACAGTTCATTCACAGTTCATTCATAGCTCATTCATAGTTCATAGCTCAGTAGTTCGTTCACGTATCTTTTGACTCACGGTAGTCCGCGAATGACAAAGGTGACAAAGGCGAGACACATGAGTTACAGAATTTTGGTTCTTAGTGTGGTAGATTTAAGAATGTTTCTTGAAGAATGAACTACGTGGACTAGAGTGTATGTGATAATTCTTTTTTTCCTCTGTGGTGATATGTAAAGATTGGTAGTGAATGAATGAATGAATGGTTTCATATAACGAATGCATTCAATTGAAGCATTCATTCGCGAACTACACACCTCTACTTGCAAGTTGCTTGGTAATGTGCGGTCGCACCTGCGTCCTATTGCTATGCGGTGCGAGTCCTTATACCCTGATACATCATTTAACTATCAGTTTATATGGGGTGCTCATAGAAACTGTTAGAAACCTGCCTTGGACTAGTTGCTCGACCAACTTTCTTAACTTATCTGACTTTTGAAAACTGTGATTCTACATGTACAGTCGGCCACACGCTAGGATACCCCTTTTTGTTCGATTGACGCCTTTATGCCGCGCGCGGTAAGAGCTGCCATGGGGTATCTGTGACTGTGGCCGACCGTACATAGGTATGATTTTTATGTCACCACAGGTCGTATATAAAAATTTCGCAATATTGCTCGTTAAAAACACGACAATGACATTATTTATTGCCATTGACAGTCTTTACGTTTTATGACAGTGTTGCCTTTATGTGCCACACCACAGTGTGGAGTAGCCTTGGCATTATCAATGCAGTATTGAACTATGGTGCCTTTCACCGCATAATGCGTGAACCTCAAATGTAGACTGCCGACCAATAAAGTTATTACAAGATTTTTATTACGGTCACATGTCCATCCGTGTTAATGATTTAAAAAAATATTTGCCGCAGACTTGCATGCCACTGAAAACCTCAAAAAGTATTATATACAACGTATTGAATATACATTTGAATTAACTTATTGTCCAGCCCGCTAGCAAAGCTTACTGCTGGGCATAGGCCAGTTAAGCCTAGCGTCCATATGAGGCGGATCGGGGCGGGCCGGGCCGGGCCGCAACGCAACGCAACGTTGGGGTGCGTCCATCTAAGCGCATCGGGGCGGATCGGCGCATCGGCTCGGCGGATTTTTTGGTGTTGCCACTTTGTCTAATCACAAATATTGTAACTTTTGAGCCCTCGTTGTGACTTTTTGTGACATTGCCTAAATTGTAACTTTTTGATGCCTAGTCGATTGAGAAATTTTGAACAGATTGAAATTATTTTGTATGATTGAGACTGAAATTTTCTGACGCGCGCTCATCTCACTCTGAATATACTATGGGTAAAATAATTATAGGGTATGGTAAGTACCTACCTATAGTTTCAGGTACGGTCCGCTTTTATGCCATTTTGGCTCTATGTGGCCCTTGGCTGCAAAAAAATTGCCAAGCCCTATTCATTCATGCCAAAATTACAGACTATTTTATATTAGGGATTTCATGCACTTTAAACTAATAAAATTGATGATAAATACTCGATGACATTTTTTTTTTTTACTTACCTAGTGAATAACACGCAGTATACGTAATTGAACGAGCGAGCGAAGCGAGCGAAGTTCTCCGAGTCTACTGGAACAATCCGGCGTTTGTATGTATGTATGTATGTATGTATGTATGTATGTATGTTTGTATGTTTGTATGTATGAATGTTCGTTCGACGATAACTTGAGTAATTTTTGTCGGATCGTCATGAAATTTGGTAAGCAGGTAAATGAAATTAAAAGAATTTTTAAGTTCGAACATGAGCCAAATCGGTCGAGGGGTTGCCGAGATATGGGGTTGTTAAGTTTATATGGGATGAGAGAGGGCGCCACTGCTGCCTCTCAGTAACAATAAAATAGTGCTAAACAGTGATTTTAAAAGTGATAAAAACGTAAATCTAATCAGTAAACAGTGAAAGCAGTGATAAAAACTAACAAAAGTGAACTATAAATACAAATTCTGTTTGGAAACAATATTGTGGATATCGGACGTAAAACTCAGTGGAAACAATAAAAATAAACTTTTACGGGTCGCGAAATAATCCGTGACAAGAACTCTATTTTAATCCAATAAATCCAAAAATTTTGCTAATTGCTAAGGTCCAAAGTACACCAGATTAGAAAATACAAAACAGCGCCATCTATTTTTAAAAAAATGTTATTCTACTTCCTAACAGAGGGCGTGACAAAACATTTTTTATCAGAGCCATCTAGTGTTCAAAATTATAAACCAAAAAGTCCTTATGCTCAACAATAGAGGTCGCTTTACTTCAAAACTACAAGAGAGTCCTATACAAAACTTAAAATGGAAGAAATACTAGATAAACTACAAAAAATCCAAAATGATCTAGAGGCACAAAAACTTGAAATAAGAAAAAGCGGCGAACAAGTTACAGAAAACATTCAAAGAATGTTTGGCGAAAAACTAAAAATGCTAGAAGAAAAATCTGAAAATCTTGAAAAACGAGAGGAAAATCAAGAGCAAAGACTGTAGGGGTTGGTCCAATTACCACACGGGAGTTATTATTATTATTAGGTTTATATGGGGTCGCGAGTTCATAGTTCGGGGCGAACCACTAGTATTTTTTCATTTCAATATTTAGTTACAAAAAAATCCCGCGTTGAGTTACGTCCAACCTGCGTTCAATCTGGATCCGAAACGGAATAATTGAACGAGCGAGAGAAGCGAGCGAGCTGGAACAATACGGCGTTTGTGAAAACCATAAACTTAACAAAACCAAAAATCAACTTCTAATACTTCTGCTGGTATTTCTTCATCATCATGATCGGTTAAGGGTGGACGATAGCAACGTGGCGGAAAATTCAAAATTTTCACAGATTTTTACATTTTGTAGCTAAACTGAGCTATTTTTGTCTAACGTAAAATCGCTGAACAAAAATAGCTCAGTTTAGCTACAAAATGTAAAAAACTGTGAAAATTTTGAATCTCCCGCCACGTTGCTATCGTCCACCCTTAAGGTTGGACGATAGCAGCGTGGAGGGTAATTCAATTTTTTTACAGTTTTATTTTTTTGAAGCTTAACTTTACTGAGCTATTCGTACTAAGCGTTTGTTCAGCGATTTTTCGTTCACGCCAATAGCATAGAATTCTTTACATTATTATAAACAAGAACAACAATAATTCAGCCGATTATGTATTCTGGTCGACAAATGGCAACACTCGCGCGCATTCGCATGCGCGAGCATGCTGTTGCCCCTGCGTCCACTAGGCGCATCGGGGCGGGTAATGCCGCCGGCAAAAATCCGCCGGCAAAAATATTGCGTCGCGGCCCGCCCCGCCCCGATGCGCTCTAGTGGACGCACTTCCATACAAAATATAGGCAGGCGGATTTTTGCCGCCGGCAAAAATCCGCCCCGATCCGCCTAATGGACGCGAGGCTTTAGAAGCCATTCTCGTATATGTATTGTCGTCCAGCTGTCTTTACAATATCGTTGATCCTTCGATCTTTTGATCTACCCAATGACTATCGACCCATTCTGTGCCACCACTCCAATAGTTATGTACTCACATTTAAATAGTCGAGAAAGCTCACGAGAATTTCAATACTATCAGGGCATCTTAATATTCATTGGCTGTAGCGCCTCTTATCGCATAAAGACTTTCTCGGTACACTGTACAGCAAGAGTAGGTACAGTTTTGATATCACTCTGTAATGATGAGACACAATGCAAACTGCAGGTAATTGATGGCGGCAGCGTCAACATTCCACTTCCACTGACAAAGAATCCCAGGCTGAGTTCAGTACCAAACAAATATTACATCACTTTTCCTGAAACTGAATTGCTTCCCTACATATTTTATTCATGGAATGGAATTTTATGAACGAGGAAAACATCAAATATTTAAATTACTCTGCCTCTATGATTAACTTCAACTTATGGTTACCTACTGGTGTCATACGATACGATTTCAATAAATGGACGATTAATTCACACAACAGCAAATCGAGTGTCGTCCGAGTGGCCGTTTAAACTTCGACATTCACGCATATCACCACGGGAGCCGAATGTAAAAAGCTTTTATGTCGACTCGTTATTTATAGCTTGGAGATAAATGTTCATATAGCGCGTTGTAGGAACTTTCACCTGCGAGACCCACGCTTCACGCCCATGCAATGTTATCAAATATTAAGCGACCCATTATTATCTACCTACATTTTGAGTAGGCTTCTTCGTTGCTGCTGCTTATTGACAAACCAAATCGATACAGATAGTGCCAAGTCTGTCTTTCTCACCCTATGTTATCCATATCATCATCATCATTTTCAGTCCACATTTGCCCACTGCTGGGTATAGGCCTTTTCCCCTTCACGCCATCCTCCTCGGTCTCTAGCCGCACGCATCCACGGACCCTCGGTCGCCTTAGAGATGTCGTCCGTCCACCGGGCCGCTGGTCTGCCCACTGACCGTCGTCCCGTTCTTGGCCGCCACTCCGTCACTGCCCTGGTCCACCTGCCATTCTCTCGCCTCGCCAGGTGCCCCGCCCATCTCCACCTAAGCTTCAAAACTCTGTCACCAACATCGTCGACCTTCGTCTGACGTCGGATGACTACATATCCATATGTCTTCCTATTAAAACTTAAGTCCTACTGATGGCAGTCCGATCTGCTTGTCATAATATCTATACGTTTGATGCATTTCTTGGTAAAGATATCATCGTCCTACCTTTAATAATGGATGACTCTCTTGATTTGATTTACTTTTAAATCAGTGGAATCTCTAAGCAATCTAGCGGACAATGATTGCATTTGAATTGAAAATGAGAAAGTTTACATCGCACTTAAATTGCTAGCTCCGTCATTGCATTTTATATTATCATCTACGATTGCCACTCTGAGGTCTCGTACTCACTAATGGAACATTGGAATAAAATAGCCCGCGAAGACATCGAAGAGCGCTTCGCAATAAAACGTTTACAGAGTTCGTTTTCCACCCTGTGGCCGGTTCATTAAGCGTTTTATTGTTTCGCCTCGTAACTGAGAGTTAAATTGGCCGTGTTTCTGCGGCGAGTTAATTTGGCAGCAGCGCCTTTGCGATCGCGCACGCGCGTGGGTTGAAGTTGGTGCAGCCACCCCACGCGACCGAGGTGCAGCCAATAAATATAGCGCCACTCGAGAGTCGATAGCGATTGTTTAATGCCACCAGTCATCGCCGCCGTATAAATATTTGCTCCCGATACGCCCTGACATGAGATATCCGCTAACGATACACTCGTATTTACTTACTCTGCTTTCTGGATCGCTACCTCGTTCGTTTAATTTAATACCGACAGAATGAGGCTAATATTGATCGCATTTAATTTTGTTTTGTATTCGACCGTTATTGTAAGCCCTTTTACCCTCCGTCTGAGGCCACTGTTTGTCTCCCAACTAAAACGAGGCTCATTTCCGGTTTCAGTCCGTTCTTCGGAGAGGAGTTCCAGTTCGAGGTGCCCCGAAGATTCCGCTACCTCTCCATATACGTGTTCGACCGCGACAAGCATCTCAAGCAGGACAAGGTGCTCGGCAAGGTCGCCATCAAGCGAGAGGACCTCCACCGATACAACAACAAGGACCACTGGTTCGCCCTGCGGCCGGTGGACGCAGACTCGGAGGTGCAAGGGAAGGCCTTTATTGAGATCACCCTCGAGGACTCCAGAAAGCGGTTCCGCGTGGAGCCCAAGCCTCCGGACCCGGACCCGGCCGCCGACAACTGCTCGGCCAGGACCAAGGCCAACAACCTCATCAGACTCTCAGAGTACTGCAAGGAGAATATGCGCTTCGGCTCGTGCTCCAGCTCCGCCACGAAGAAAATGCTGAGCGCGGCGGCGACAGAACCCTCGCTCAGTCTATCCCTCTCCCGCTCAGAGAGTCTCAAGGACCGGGCCCAGTGGATGTCCCGGACCAAACCCCCCATGCACGCCATGTCTGAGTCAGAAGACACCTCCCCAGCGCCCACCGCCGTCGACTACTGGTCGGATCCGGAGCGACATTGCACGGCGCGGGTAGGACCTGATACCCTTCGGTTACGCGTTCTAGAATGTTCCGAGCTGACGACAAAGAACGGCCAATGCGACCCCTTCGCTCTGATCACCCTTCTTTACTCAAACGGCAGAAGGGTCGAGAGGCGGACGAAGCCGCGGAAAAAGACTGTGAACCCCCAGTTCGATGAGATATTCTGCTTTGACCTGGTTATGGACTCTGACCCGAAGGACAAGGACGTGGCGCAATCTGTAAGTATCTAAATAATCGCAAGCATCTGCAATTACATTCTACTGAAGGTCTTTCCTTTGTACCTCTTAAATCCTTGCACCTAAATCCTAAATTACAGCACCATGATGATGTAATTCTTCTGGTGCCTCTGCGCCTCCAAGAGGTTAGTTATTATCTCTTCCTACGCTGATAATTATGTTCTTGGCCAGACTGAACAAAACAGATCTTTCGTTTCTAGACAATTTTTAATGGTTCTCTCAAGACTTTTTCTGCCAATGCCTTCTTCCCCTCATTCGCACCCATGATGATAATTGATTGATAATATCGCACCCCCCGCAGAATAAACCCGTAAAGTGCTATTACGGCTTTTTTAGTGTTATTGCAGAAACGTCATCTCCGATGCCGAATACATAAGTGTAATTTTTTTCAGACCCTGAAATACCTTATTTAAGGAGATATTTAAAAATATGGCTTTATTCGTCTGACCATACTCAACAATTTGAACGAAGAATAAAACCGCAGTCATCCCTTACTGATACATTTATTGTACGCAGAAATTACAAAAGCCTTTACGGCTTTATTCTAGTGAAATATTTTGATCACCATGACTGTAATGCATGTTTACAAAATAGGAACCGGTTTTGCTATATCTGTAAAACCGTTTAGCTTTTTGTTGTTATATATTTATTCCAGTAATGATGTAATAATAAATCTAACAATATGTCATCGATGTGGTAGTCACTATGAAAGGACGATTTTGCGAGGAATAAAGAATAAGAAACAGCTATAGATAGACGAAGATGTCTTAAGTTTATGTCTCGTATGATGTAGTAAACATTATGGAGAGAAAACGGCTACACAAACTCTCACAACCGGAAAATATTGTACAAGAAAAAAAAAATTGTGTAAAATACGAGTGGTGGGCTCGAAGTTCTATAAAGAATGGAACAACCATGATATGGAATTTGGAGATAAAGGAGATGGCTGGGTTGCGTAAAGGATAAAACCGGAATTCATTGACTGATTTCCCAGTCACTGCAGCAAGTGGTCACTGCACCCATGTGGTGTGTGTGAGTGAAGTTGCCACTTACTTACTACGCTGGCTCAGGGACTCGAAGTGGATCTTGGCCTCCGCAACCAAAAGACGCCATTTCTCTCCGTCCTGCATCACTTCTTTCTAATCTTCCACTTGGAGTTCGCGCAAGTCCTTTGAGACTTCGTCAATACAGCGATACTTGGGACGTCCAACTGGTAGACGTGCACAAGGTTGCCGTTCGTATGCTGTTTTAGCTGCCCGATCCTCTCCCATTCTTTATACGTGACCAAGCCAGCGGAGTCTTGCAGTTTTAGTCTCTCCGATTATGTTGGGCTCGGCCATGTGTCCGGCGTTTTACCGGATCCGAAAGGTGCCGTCTTCTCCCTTGGTGGGTCCAAATATTTTTCACAGGATTTTTCCTTTCCGCGACCAGGAGTTTGATCTTTTCTTTTTGCGTCAGTGTCTAAGTTTCACATCCATACATAAAGATGGTTCTTATAAATGCGTATTTTCGTTCTTCTTGTTAGGTGCTTGGACGTGATCACTTTGTGGAGAGCCGCGGAGTATCGGAATGCATTTTAATTCTGATCTCTATCTCGCCTTCTCGGGTGTTTGGATCAGTTACCGTAAAACCTAGGTACTTGAACTTAGTAACGCCTTTGTATGTAATTGCCACTAGACGATGTATAAATGATCTCATAAGGCTTAAGTAACACCAAGGTTTCTGCATACATTTAATTCTGTATGCAGAAAGTATAAAAATCCGCGTGAAAACGCTGTTTGCCAATATACTGATCTATGAAACTGGTCCTTCAATCCTTTGATCAAAAGTAACTATTAAGGCTCTAAAAACAGCCAAAACTGGTAAATCACTAAGACCAGATTAATTCAAGCCCATTAAAACATACTCTAATAATTATGCGCTCTCCAGGTATTTCAAAACCTTTTAGAGCACTGGGATATTACTACAAATTGTTTAAATTTCAACCTTTGTCACTCTACTGACATGAAAAAATACTGCGAATACCGCACAATAAGTTTGTTAAGCCAGGTATGTTTCTCTTCATTCTTCATGAGAGGATCAGAGTGAAGTCCAATGAGCATAGGTATTGCCAATAGCTATTTCAGTTTCAGGTCAGGGCTAAGAACCAGATAAGTCTTCTTTGCACCTACCTAGACCACAAGTCCAGAGACTTGCAAACTGACGTTTTAATTTGCTTGATTGAATACAAGAAGGCCTTTGATCATGCTAAGCCCGGTTATAGGTACTAATGCGTCGTCTCCAAGACGTTAGAATTGGTAGCAGAGATAAGCGAATAATTCAGAACCTTTACTGGAGCCAGACTAACACGGTGATAATTGTCTGTGAAGAAGCCAATCAAACTGGTAAAACTCACAGGCTCTAAGGTAAACAAGTTTGTATTTTTCTTCTGTTTTAATAAGGTTTAAGTTGAGTTTGGTTTTTACCTACGTTTGTTTATGAAGCAAATAAAAGTTTATCTTCTATCCATTTGCTATGCGATCATAACCTCCAGATCCAGATCAGGAGGCTTCAATGTTACATCTAGCCTATAGAAATGTACGATGGTTGTGAATGTATTTGAAAAATGGATCGCAAAGATCAAATAAATAGGAAAACTGAAGCTTTCGAAAAGTAGTGGTATCTTAAGTATAAGGATAAGGATATGTCATACAAAAGAGAACTCATTTAAAATACCCAATAGAAATAGATAAGTAATTAATGTGATTAGATACGATAGACTTCTCCTGATAGGCAAAGATTGAGGAAGGAAAAAGCGTCGGCAGAAGAAGAAAGAGTTTGCTGAAAAACATCAAAGAATGAACAGGAGTGGTCACCATATAAGATCTCTTTAGTCTAGCTAAGGACAGAATGACATAATGAGCAGCCGACTGCCAACCTCCAATAGTGGAGAGGCACCAGAAGAAGAAGAAGTTTCAAATTAAATTGTTATTTAATGATTCAAACACTTCCAAAAACAAAGGCATAAAAAGTTGAAAAATTCACTTTTTTCTAACTTTTTTGCCTTTGTTTTTAATTTCATTATGTTTTTCTTCCATTATACTGTCGATTTTTAATACGATTTGTTTCGTTAACTACTTTGGGTAGGTATTCAAAATTTCCTGGACTCCTTTACCTACTTATTTTATACAAGTCATTGCTACAAGGGGCACTTATGGAGAATTAAAATGTATATGAAAAATTGTAATGTACACTTACATTTCATATTATTAGAAATTTGTACCAGAATAAAAAGATAATGAGCCATTATCTAACACAGTCACTTTACATATGCCGATAATAAAGCCATAATGTGCTCTTACCGAAAAGAGTATCTATGCAAAATATCAGCGAATATTCCTATAATACTATGATGCTGTAAATGTTAGGTTTCGATTTTACAACGAATAAAACCGTAATATCACTTTGCAGTAATAAAACAAGATTTTAATATTGGTATCATACATTTTGTTTGATAACTTCCGTAGTGTTATCTATAGATTAATAATGTTTCAATATGTAGTGAGCAAAAAAAAAACCTGTAAATTGATACCTAAATGACTTTTCTACCATAGGTACTTAGTGAGTTGTGACGAAAAAACAGTTTTTATTTTTTCCTGAACAATTACGTTTTTGATCTTACGGGTTTATTCGCCGGGGGGTGCGATATAGTGATCTTATGAAGGAAGCAGTGTCATGGTCTGATGACATCAAGCCCGCCGCAGGCCCAGACCGCTTAAAATTCAACAAATATAAAGAGGCATACGTCAGATACACCCTGAACGATAGTAAGATGATAGATGTATTCTCTTAATTCGGAAGGCAAAGTTTTTTGTTCGAAAGTCCGTTATTGGCTTAATCTTATCTTTAGACAATATTGAGTAACTAATTTCAATATTTTTTATTTTGCTTCAGTAGTTTTGTTTTTATGCGCTAAAATGTTTTGTTCCTATGACCGCCAAACAGCGCCAACAGTATGCAGACCGTCGCGTGAAGGTCATAAAACCGTATCTTTGAAACGTTGTAAAATCCAAACTACTGAACCAAAATAAAAAATATTGAAATTAGTTTCTCAATATTGTCTAAAGATAAGATTAAGCCAATAACGGACTTTCGAACAAAAAACTTTGCGTACCGAATTATATGCCACTGTATTCTCTAAAATATCCACCCTAAAAATAACCGTTTTGAAATGTCAAATAAATGATTTTTAATTTCAATAAGGGCTATTCTTGAGTTATTTGGCGCTCGAGGGTTGGGTAGGGTTTTTAGATAATAGAGGCGCTGATCTTATTTGTAACATCAATTTTCTCTCACAGCCGGGCGTGGCGTGCGAGGCGCGGGTCTCAGTCTGGCACGACGCCGCGACTCCAGTGTTCCTCGGCGAGGTTCGGTTGCAGCTGCGGCAGAACTCTCCCAATCCCTTTCGAGCCTGGTGAGTCCCACTTGTGCTTTACAGCAGTATTCTCACGACCCAGGTCGGAAGCAAGGAAAATATGACCAGGTGGGGATTCACAGGTGGCAGCGATCGATACGGTACCAAATAAACATTTTACTTACTTACTTACTTACTTACTTACTTACTTACTATACCCCCTAAACCATGATCCATCTCGCATCATGCCCTGCGTGCCTTAACAGCTGCTTACAGGAGGATCTAATGGCGGCAAATGATAACATAGCGTTGCCGAATTCTGGGATAAAACTGCCATCGATACTCAAAGAAGAAGAATAGAACCCTCTAATCTAGTTTCTAATCTGAAGGTTACAAAGTCTGTCTGTCTGTCCGTCTGTCACCACGCTGTATCTCATGAACCGTGATACTTAGACAGTTGAAATTTTCACAGATGATGTATTTCTGTTGCCGCTATAACAACAAATACTAAAAAAGCTCCCGTAGAACAAACGTGATTTTTTTGCCGTTTTTATAGTTAATGGTTCGGAACCCTTCGTGCGCGAGTTCGACTCGCACTTGGCCGGTTGTTTATTAGTTTTACGGCCTCTAACTCTAAAACCTCGTTCCCCCAGGTACTTCCTAACGTCGCGGGCGGGCGGAGCGCTGTCGCGCGGCGCGACGCCGCCCGGCACTCGGCTGTCGGCCGCCGGGAGCGCCGCCCTCGGCTCCCTGCGGCTGCTTCTCCAGTACACGGTCGACCACGTCTTCCCGCTCACGCACTATAGGAAACTCGAGGAGCTGTTTCTGCGGAGCGTGCATCAGAAGGTAACTGAACTTCTACGTGTGGAAGAGACACTTTTACATTCTCCTCCCCACTTTGTTACACCGGCTGCTGGTGCCGACTAAGCTGTCAGGATGGTATAGGTGCTGGGCAAGCCTACTACATCTAAAACAATGTCCCAGGCACTGCAGCGCCGAGTGGTCTCTTCACCCATCTAGTGTGAGTGAAGGTGTCACTGGACGCTGTATAAATCATCTCTTTACGTAGATGCAAAGGCCTTAGTTAGTTTTTGCTGGTGCCATGCTACTCCGCTTGTTCGAGCGTTTTTTTTTTTTTTATGGGAACGAAGGCGGCAGAGCCGGCCTTACCTTGTGTACAGGGCACACGGGAGCAGGGTCCTAGGAAACACAACTGTAAATACTCCATTTTGACCGCGCGCCTACTAAAAGGTTTCACACGGGCGCTATTCAGGCTAGAGCCGCCTCTGCGAAAGCGCGGTTACGCGCCGCACTGCCTTCTGCACCATGATAATAATACCCAAGAGACCTTGCATTAGCCCAAGAGATTACTTTACACTCGCTCACACATTCTAACATTATAAATGTTTGTAAGAAATCTTTATATCGCTTTAACGGTTTCACTTACTTTTATTTTGTCGGAAAAGCCGACATGTTTCGACTTCGTCCGGAAGTCTTAGTCATGGAGGAGGGATGTGCAAAATGTGCAGTGCTTACGAAAGTTTAAGTTTTAAAATTGTAAGAAATCTATTGCCCTTTTCAAAATTTTTCACGCTTAGACAGCCGTCTCGCTCAACGTAAAGGCCGTTCTTTATTATATTGTGTTGTGCTTACAACCCAATCCCAAATTACCTAATTGTGGAAAAAAATATCTGTAGATCCCTTCGTAACACAGAAGTCTTACTGCCGTTGTCCACAGCCCGTGACAGCGTCAGCGGTGTACATCCTCGGCGAGATCGCCTCCAGTAAAACGGACGCGGCGCAACCTCTGGTGCGACTGTTCACGCACCACGACCTCATTGTGCCCATCGTCAGAGAGCTGGCCGACGCCGAGATATCTGTACTTACGTGAGTGACTTTCTCATCCCTGGCTGCTGATCGACCCAAAGTAGAATATTTAATTCAACCACCTTTTGATTCAATTGCGACTTTTTGTGAGGAACTTTGAGAGTTGGCAAAGACCCCTGATCAATGAAAGTCTACACGTAGTGCGTAGTGGAAAGTTTGCATCAACTATCGAATATTGCCATGCAACTTGAAATATGTCGTTCCAACCCTCTCTTTAACCCACCATGAATAAAATTTCGTGATTATTCACTTAATCCGTGAAAAGGAAGAACAATAGATGAACAATGGCTACGAGGACAGATCTGTCTATATCGCGAGCCAAATCGAAGCTACAAGGAACTTGAAAAGTCGTCGCTCTTAGCGATAAGGCGGCCATCTTTACTCTTGTGTCATTTAATTTTTTACCTTAGGTGTATGTAAACACGACAGCACGTCAGAGTGTACACTTTTGTTATAAAGTCGCCCGTATCGTAACCGAGTAGAGTGCTAGCGTGTAAAGGTCGACGTGCTGTCGTGTGTACAATAAAGTATTCTTTATCAATCCCCTTCATCTACCCAACAGTGACGCGACGACGATATTCCGCGGCAATACGCTGGTCTCCAAAATGATGGACGAGGCCATGCGGCTGAGCGGCGCGGCCTACCTCCGCTCCGTACTTCGGCCTACGTTAGCCGCTGTACTTGCTGAGAAAAGGCCCTGTGAAATCGACCCCTCGAGAGTGAAACCGGCGGCGGCCGTCACTGCCAACCTGGCCAACTTGAAGGACTATGTGGAGAGGGTATGTTGTGTAGTCTAGTCTAATTTTGGTTCGAAACTGGTCGAATCGCGGTTAGTTTAGTTGGTAAACGAATAACCTTTATTACCCCGACGTTTCGAACCAAAATTATGTGTGAATATCGCGAGTAATTAAAAGTGAATACTCTAGTCTAATTTATTTATTTCTTTGTAATCTTCTCTGTCATATGCTGCAGCAAGACGCTGAAAATGGGTGACCCTTTAGTGATTTCGGGATGGGTTTTCAGAAAATCCTTTATTCGTACCACATGGGACAAAAAGAATCTCTCCGCACAATAACGAACATGATTATATCTTCACTGCTTTAAAATGTGCGTAGTATATTCTGTAATGTCTTTCATCTGAAACCCAGACTCTGAAACGTGCAACTCAGTGGTCACTTTACAATAGATGTAAAAGTTTCATTTTAAATGTACCGATAAATTGATTGATTGTCATAATTTCTCCGGCAGGTATTTTCAGCGATAACGAACTCGCACTCGTCGTGTCCGTTGGCCATGTGTCGTCTGTTCGACGCCCTGCGCCAGTGCGCTGCGCGACACTTCCCGCGCAACGCGGAAGTACGATACTCTGTGGTATCCGGCTTCATCTTCCTTCGGTTCTTCGCGCCCGCCATCTTGGGACCCCGGCTGTTTGACCTCACGTCCGAACAGATTGTAAGTAACACTGTCTACTGTGTTATTTGTGTAAGCATGCCATTGCTAAGTGTCGGCTTTAAGACACTTATGCCCGTTTTCACCAACGACCCTTAATTTTAAAAGGCCTTTTAACGAAAGTTATTTGCACCTCTGCAAGTCTATGGGGCATGGATGAAGGATCATACACACTCAACTCATAACGCTTGTGAGTGGAATTCGTATGGTCCTTCATCCATGACCCCTAGACTTGCAGAGGCGCAGATAATTTTCGTTAAAAGGTCTTTTAAAATTAGGGGTGGTTGGTGAAAACGGGCATTAATGCGCAACGCAGAGATTCGATACTCTGTGGTCTCGGGCTTCATTTTCCTGCACTTCTTCGCGCATGCCATCTTAAGTAGAAACCTTGAGTGAAATCTATAGTGTGACACTTATTCTTACATTATAAAACTACAGGGTGCACTCTAAGTCGATAGCGAAACTTTAAGTAGGCTGTCTACTGATCAATACAAACAACTTGTACTAGGTGGCGAAAAAAATGGAGTGAAAAAAATATCAGCTGTTCCATACAAAAGGTCGACTCAGTACTGCGCCAAGTGTATGAAACAGCCGATATTTTCTTCGCTCCATTTTTGTCGCCACCTAGTACAAGTTGTTTGTATTGATCAGTAGACATCCTACTTAAAGTTCCGCTATCGACTTAGAGTGCACCCTGTAGTGAGTAAACTCAGGCCACTAGGTGATGCTAGGGTCTGGAATCTTGGACTTATGTCCTAAAAATAGTTAAGCCTAGGGATTATCATTTTTGATGATTCGTTTTTAGCAAAAAACGCATCCAAAAAGAAAATATGATTTTTTTTCCATTGGCGGCGCTAGTTGTGCCTAGGCCTTAATAAATAAGATGCCCCGCTGGCACGACACGAAGTTGTATTTATCGTGCTATTGAGAAGCGTCATCTTGCTTTACATAATGAATTAATCCAATATGGCGGCAGTCAATAACGGGATAAGACTTGTCGCCGTAGCTGAACTATTTTTAACTGAGTTTGATGGTGCCTCTCTTACCCAACCAGCTTTAAACTTCCACCTTTTTCCGCAGGACCCTCAGACCAACCGGACCCTCACTCTGATCTCCAAGACGATCCAGTCGCTAGGCAACCTGGTGAGCAGCCGCTCCGCGCAGCAGGTCTGCAAGGAGGAGTACATGGCCGAGCTTTACAAGAGCTTCTGCACGCCGAGACATGTGAGTTTGCACCCTGTTGCTCTAGCCGTAAGGGCCGGAATCTAACAAAGTGAAGACGAGGAGAGTGATGTGTTTTCATGCATTTGATTCGTAGAGCTGAGTCGAACTACGTGTCAAATTTATGAAAAACACGTCTCACATCAGTTCACATCACATCTCATCTTAATTTTTGATATACACACTACAGCACGTCAGAGTGCACACTTTTGTTGTAAAGTCCCCAGTAACGTAACCGAGTAGAGTGCTAGCGTGTAATGCTCGACGTGCTGTCTTGTGTACAATAAAGTCTTATCAATCTATCTATCTCGTGATCTCCGCTATGGCTGATTATGGGCCTAAACTCAGTTTTACATAGCTAAAAAGCACTCAAGAGCTGATACAATATGTATATTGTTCCAGGTGCAAGCAATAAAGCAGTTTTTGGAAATAATCTCAACGAGCTCGGATGGACAGAGCAGTAGTGTCCAGGATATGCCGGTGCTACTCAAAGAAGGGTAAGTTTCGACACGACTAGCTAATGGTTCTAAGTGAACTTGAACGGAAACTGAACTAACATCAGATGAAAATGTCATAAAACAAAACACATATCGAGTCTGACTGACTGAAGGCATGTGAGTGACGCGTAAAGTCGCATAAAGGACCGAACTGTGGGATATAGTCTCTAAAATATCCACCGTAAAAGTAACGTTTTTAAATGTCAAAAAGAAGATTGTTCATTTCAATTAGGGCTATTTTCTAGTGTTTTGATGATCAATGGTTGAGTGGATTTTTTAGAGAATAGATGCGCTGAGCTTTGACGGATATTCCGTTGTGTCCTGTTGTAATTAATATCAACAAAGTGAGAGAGAGGATCGATATGATATTTCATATCTGTTAATTTAAGTAGCCCACGCTCTGCTACCATTTATTTTTGTAAACATCTTTACAACTATTTTCTCTGTTCATGCTTCACTCGGATTAGATACGGGTCAGTATTATTCACAAATCATTATATTTCAACCCTATTCCTATCTCCTTAAGGTTCTAATAGCTCTGTTTGTGTGTGGCAGGACGATGATCAAGCGGTCGGAGGGGGTGCGGAACGGGGGTGGGGGGTCGCCGCGGCGGCGATGGACGCGCTCGGCGCAGGCGCACGCCAAACGGAGACATTTTAGACTTACCAGGTATGTTTCTACATTTGCTGATAGTTCTGAAAATAAAATTCTAAGACTTTGGCACCTTAGGCAACAGTTTACTTCTGGCTGATTATCCAAAATGTTTTAAATATTGTCATTTATGTTCTCAATAAAATATTATGTAATAGTAAAAGTCGCTTCAATTTACATAATTCTTAAACCTGTCAGGAGAAAGGATTGTTATGCTCGTGGACACAGCATTTAGAGCGACGAGCGTTTTGTCCCGTTTTATTGCTTAAGGCGCTGTACATAGTGAATAGCCCGCGCGCCAAGAAAAATGCACAAAATCGAGTCCTGTATTAAATACACTAAAAAAATCCAAAATTTTCACATATCAAACCCTAGAATTAGGTGAGACCTATCTAAAACAGCCAGTTTCGTGTTGACATTCATAAACATTTTGAAGATATTTTTGATGAAAAAAAATAGGCGGCGCACTTTCTTTCAAACAAAATATCTTGCAATCTGTTATGGGTATCAATACAAAACTGGCTGTTTTAGATAGGTCTCACCTAATTCTAGGGTTTGATATGTGAACATTTTCGATTTTTTTAGTGTATTTGATACAGGAATCGTTTTTGTTCATTTTTTTTGCGCGCGGGCTAATTCACTATGCCCAGCGCCTTAATACGTAAAGCAAGACGTCCACAAAAAGAAAACTATCCTTGGCAAGGCTTCAGTCAAATGACTTGCGCCATCCATCAGTGTACGTGGCGAATTTCCCTCGACCTTAAAAAACCCAGTAACACGTTGTTCCATTCCAGCGGCGAGCTGACGTGGTCGCGGTGCGGAGCTAAGACCCCGGCGCATCGCCTGCCTCTTTCCGGCGTGCTCGCAGTGGCCGCCGTCGACCATCCGCCGGCCGGCGCGCCGCTCAACGCTAACAACATCTTCCAAATAGGTACTACATCTTTGGCATCCCTTACATCCCTTAGGCGCCAGCCACACAGAAAAGACTTGTGACGAAGACGCGGCACGTCGAAAGCGTTTTGTTTGGTCAGCGCCCCTCCTCTGCCTCGCGCAGGGATGCCAGATGCGTTTTTCCGTTTCTCCCCAAATAAAATTATTTTTTCTCCAAAACGATACTATTTTCCATGGTTTTACCCAAAGGCCCAGACTCGTTTTTTCCCTTAATCTACGGCATATTTCGCCTGGTAGTATCAAAGACAATGTTTTTGTTAGTGGTTCTACCAGTAAAACTACAAACAAATGGCATTCACTGTAGTTTAACTAAACTTTTTGTCTATGGTATTGACATAAAACAATCTGAAAGTTTATTCAAATAACTAAAACTCCCAAAGTTCTGAACGCAGCAGCCCAGCTGAGCGTTCGAAAACTAATGGACGCGTTCGTAAAAATGCATGAGCAATGTACGGATGCGTTCCAAAACAAAAAAAAAAATATCCAAAACTGTCCACTGTGTTTTCTTTTTCTCCAAACATTTCTCCAAAGATTTATTTTCTCCAAAATTTCTCCAGGAGCCAAATTTTTACCCAGAATTGCGAGAAAAATACCCAATCTGGTAACATTGGCCTAGGTCAGCGCCCCTCCTCTGCCTCGCGCCTCTTCTGTGCGTTTTGCGTCGCGTCGCGTCTCATTTTGTTCGACAGTGACATCAAACGGATGTGGCGTCCGTGTCGTGTCTTCGTCCCACGACTCTGTGTGGCTAGCGCTTTAGAAAACTCGCCAGGCGATTGTTTAGTTTAGGTGCGAAAAGTAAAATTCTTAAAATAACATTATTGCGTAAACAGTACGGTTATTTATCAATATTACCTGTCTACATCAAGTTTGCGTGGGTATCGTGGGGGGCGAAGTACAAGGGAACGCCCGGCAAACTGTAGTACTTATAAGTTAGCTAACGTTAGAAGTGACTCCTTATGATATTCGCACGTCTTCTGTTCTCGCTATAAGTTCCACTGGTTTCAAGATAAACATTCGACGGTCCTTCGGCACCCAATAAATAAGTGTCCAATGGTTCATGCCCTGGTTATCTATCTCCGACCTCGACATAACATTTCTAATTTATATTTTTATCTTCCCCAGTTCACCGAGAGCGCGTACTCTTCGTCCAAGCGAACAACTGCGTGGAGCGCGCCGAATGGGTGCGGCTCCTGACGGCTCTCTGTAGAGGCGCGCACGCCCACGCGCATCTCGGTCACTACGCGCACACGCACTGGACCTGGTTAGTCTCACCCTGTAGTATTGTACGTCCAAGCCAAACCGTGCTGTTGGCTAATAGCTAAACCGATAATTTGGCAAGATCGATCGAAAAAAATATATTGAAAGAACCGTTTGGAGCTCCTCTTATTCCAAAGCTTTACCACTAAACAATCATGTAATAAATAAGAGTTCAACTTTAATTATGACCATTTAACCATCTTAGATCCCGTAACGTTAAAAAAATTGGGCAGGCTTACTACTTTGGCTTAGCGACCCAAAGTGTATCTTAGCTTCCGCAACCACTTTCGTTCCACACCTTATCTACATTTCTCCGCCTACAGCTGCAAAACGACCGCAAATCGCTTACTGTTGTTGATGTTTATAATTTCTTATTTTTTTCTTTATTTAAAGTTTTCTACTTGTACCATCTCAACTACTTTATACCAATAATATACACTGGAAGAAGCCTGGCTACCAGAACACAAAATGTTGCCATATTGCAATAAACTATTTTGAATTTTGAACAGCTGCAACCGCGCCGAGGCGTCAGCGGAGGGCTGCGGCGGCCCGGCGGAGGGTTCCGTAGCGGCGCAGGCGCCGGCGACGTTGGCGCTGCGGCTGGACCCCGCGCGCGACTTGCAGAGACTACACGCCCTGTTGGTAGCGCACTCGCTGTGCTTGGACGAGCGGGCGCACAGACAACACGGTATGTTATGGTCTTCTTATTGTGAGAAGCGCTATTAGCCTAATTGGACTAGCCGTTCTTAATCGATTGGCAAAGTTAAGCAACAACGGCCGCGGTCAGTCCATGGATGGGTGACCGCTAGTGGCAATAATATCTGAGCGCTTCGTGCTTCGGAAGGCGCGTTAAACCGTTGGTCCCGGTTGTTGTTGATTAATATCAATCGTTAAGCCATGTCAGAGGCTCTTAAGGCGGCCTAAAAACTCTGACACCACCTCATACGATTACCTACCTATGGTCTTCTTCTTCTTGGTATGCCTCTCTACTAATGGAGGTTGGCAGTCAGCTCTTCATATTCTTTTCGGTTCTTTGCCAAGTGAAATAGAGATATTCGACGCTGGCTATCTCCGTCCATTCCTTGATGTTTCTGAGCCACGACTTTCTTCTTCTGCCAGCACGCCTCTTGCCCATCATGATCACTTGATGTTATGGTATTAGCTGATACTATCAGGGTTTTTGGGCGCGAAATTTCATTAGAATTTTAAGAAATTGACGATGCCGCAAAGAAAGCAGTAATTCTAAAAACGTTTCGCGTTTGAAGCACACCAGTGTGCTTATTTTGTAAAAAAAAACGCACAGTTGTTAGAGTCGTGCAAAGCTAACTTTGCAGTGGAGCATCCGAAATAGTAATTTCCGTACGTTACTTTTGTATGTTTTCTCCATTTTTCAGTGGTACATGTTACGTCAGTTATTGTCTGTTACAATTCTGTTTGTGGAATACATTGAAAATATGGTGAAAATATACAAAAGCAACATACGGAAATTACTATTTCGGATGCTCCACTGCAAAGTTAGCTTTGCACGACTCTAGTCCTCAAAACCGGTTGATTTTCGGTAAAGTATAAAAATATTTTTCTCTTATCATTCTGACCATCTGAATCGAAAATGTTGGTCCAGAGGGGTGGTGTAAAGTTATCAGACTATGTTCCAGTGACATCATGTTTTACGAGTCTCTCGTTTAATTCCAGAGGGCACGATAGAGGAGCGCGAGGCGGAGGTGGCGACGCTGCGGCAGCTGCAGGAGGTGATGTTCGACCTGGAGCTCGGGCACCGCGTGTACCTGCGCTCGCTCGCCCGACAGACCAAATACGGCAGCAAGTATGTAGTACAAAAAACTTTGGCCTTAGCATCTACGTGTTACAAAACATCCTAACTCTTTTTACAGGGTGTAACCTACTGGTCAACAGGATGTCAATTCTGTAAAAAAAAGTTTATTTTTTACTTTATAACCTCAAAATTGAAAATTTTTCATAACTTTTTGTTCTTGGTATTAGCTCAAATTTAAAAATATGTTTGTGGGTGTAGGTGCATATGCATAGGTTTGAGTTGTTAAAACATTGTGATAGTCAATGAAAACAATATTTAAAAAATACTTTTCCCCCGCCACAGCGTTCACATATTATTAATTTAAAAATCAACAGAACGTCATAGAGCAAAAAATATATTTAGGTTGTGATCCCTATCACCGGGTGCAATTACCCTGTAAAAAAAGAGTTAGCATCTTTTGTAACACCTTGTATAATCCGTGCGGGAACAGAATGGGATAATACCTTTTGGAACTGAGACGCTCGCGGTCCGCCTGTCAGCTGTAGCGTCAGCATTTCGGCAATAGTTGTCTATGGCAAACTCGCGTCGAAACTTGCTAGTGTTTTCTGTGCGCGTGGGTGTCTGCTCGAGTTTTTTCACGTTTTATTCAATTAATGCAATAACGTTTAATCCTTTTAGATTACAACCATTAGACATTTTTATGAATTTTTAATTTCATAACCCTTTGATA
The DNA here is from genome assembly GCA_949319315.1 of Zelleria hepariella. NCBI lineage: Eukaryota > Metazoa > Arthropoda > Insecta > Lepidoptera > Yponomeutidae > Zelleria > Zelleria hepariella. The sequence continues at coordinate 6,397,150 of OX439391.1, read as the reverse complement.
GAACGTAGAACTAACAAATTTTTACTGACGCTACTCGAGAATTGTCATTTTCGATTCAGTTCCAAAAGGTATTATCCCATTCTGATCCCGCACGGATTATACGTAATGAGATGATTTATACAGTGGCATGTGGATTTATGTGAGTGGCACCTTCACTCACACTAAATAGATGAAGAGATCACTTGACGCTGCAGTGACATTATGGCGTAGCCTTGCCCAGCACCTATACCATCCTGACAGCTTAGTCGGCCTAGCCCACAGGAAAGACAAGGTCAATACGTGCGGAGCCAACAAAGCCGCGGGTTTCCTCACGATGTTTTTCCTTCACCGTTAGCGAGTGGTATTTCTAATAGAAATTCACAAATGCACGTAACTTTGAAAATAAACAAAGTCATAGGTACATGCCCGCACCGGGAATCGAACCTGGGTCACTCGCTTCCGAGTCCATCGTTGTACCTACTAGGCCACTACCGCACACAATGAAGTACATACATACGTGTATAAACATGCTATAACATACAGCTCACCTCCGCATTCTTGATACGCCAGGCATTCTTCATCCAAAAATTGCGCGAGCGAGAGATGACGCACACAGCTAGTTTGCGGGACTGAAAGCTCGTACCATTCACGTACACATAAACGCAAACTCCGCGCTTGCTCAAGCTTGTTTTTTGTATGGGAACGCCCTCGCCTCACGGCTTCTTGCCTAGTCATTATTTGGCAATAATCGCGCCGTTCATGTGACTACTTGCTATCTTGAAATCTACTGTGTTCTTGACGTTGACTCTCCACTAATTAACATTGACTGAAATATCGATTAATTAATTAACATTATGTTACTTTTCTTTCCAGGCAAGCGCCGATTGGCGATGACAACTACCTCCACCTGGCGGGCGCGGCGGGTCAGATGGAGAGCGGCGGTCTGCTGCGGCGCGCGTGGCGAGCCGACGTCTCGCCAACCGTCGACCTTGACGGGAAGACACTGCCGCTGCAATCCTCCACGGACGTCGGCTCCAGCTCCGAGTCGCTCAAGCTCAGCCGACACGCAGACGAACGGTCCTCGGGGAAATCGAACAAGTCCACGGGAAGCGGGTATCTCACTATGTCCTGTATAAAACACGATCCCTCAGAGGACAGCGACGCCTCGGCGGAGAAGCCCGTGCGGCCGCCGCGACCCTCCCGCACGCAGTCCTCACTCGATAGACCGCTCTGTGAGTACGTAGACGTCGCCCCCAGAGATTTAGCCTGCCGGGAATACGAACTAATGGCCAACTTCATGAGCCACGCGCGCGACGAACCGCCGGCCGTCCCGCCGCGCGCCCCGCACTCGTCCAGACCCCCGCTCCATCCAAAACCAGACGCCAGTCGCTCAGACGACAGCACCACCTCCTCCTCAAACATCAACAGCGCAAACACCTCCAATATCAACTCCCCCGACGCCGATATCTCCGAGGACTCCGAGAGGCGACCCGCCGACACAATATCCAATGACGACAGCTTGCTCGACGAGCTGAGACGAGACACCTATTGCGTCCTGAAGGTCTGCGAGGACGACTCCCCGGAGGAAGACGTCAAGAAGCCCGCACAAGAGTCGGCGAGCCATAAAGACAAGGAAGACTACGGCATATTCTCGCGAATAAGCATACAGCGGAAATCCAACCCGATAAAGACGCACCCGAACTCGCAAAAGCCTCTAAAGACTTCAAACTCGACGTCGAACGTGCACGACGCGGGCGCGCAGACCTCGCGGCCCTTCTCCGAGCGACTGACCCCGTTCTTTATGAAGAAGAAGCCGAAGCCGCCGGAGGAGGCGAAGAGCGGCAAAAAGGAGGATAATCTCATGGGCAGGCTGACGCCGCGGTTCAGCCAGTCTCGGCTCTACGGGCGCGGACAGTCGCTCGAGCTAGCGCCGGCAGAGGGGGCCAAGCTGGAGCGCTCAGCGACCACCGCCGGTGTGCCCTCGCGCCCCATCAACTCGTCGATAGTAGCCAACCTCAAGTTCTTGAGCCTACACCGGTACGGCGCGCAAGAGGACGTCCAGTGTCACCGGTTCGTCCAGAACCCCGACGGAGGGTTCGACGCGCCGCCGCCGCGCGATGACGTCACACCCGCCTCTGCGCCGGCGCCCAGCGAGGGCAAGCCAGAGCCCCCGGTAGATAGTAAGAAGGATGTTCTCGAATACATGGAGAGCGGGCCGCTGCCGACGGTGCTGCCGTGCCTTCTCGCCACCACCACAAATGATATTAGACTATAAACTACGACTTTTCGTTTGTAATTCTCTCATTAATCGTTAATTTTGACTTAGTTGTAGAGCGGCGCGCGAGCGCGGCGTCTGTATATTTTACGTAGCTGTAAGTCTATATTTATTTGTGGCAGTCGGTTGGCTGCAGTCGTCGTCGAGCCTAGTGTAATACTCAAAGGTGCCAAGGCGTGAGGAGGCAGTGCGAAGTGGCCGAATAACTCCCGGAGTAAGATGTTATTCATATTTTTGTCAAGTATTTTGTCGGAGCTACTCTAATTGTATTATACTCGTGTACGGTTTCTAATACCTGATATTTTTCTTACTCCTACGATGTTTTCATAAGCGTAAACTAATAAATTTCAGTATAATTGATTATGATAATGTTTAAAATACATTTAATACACTTTTTAGTGTACTTTTACACATTTTAAAACGTATGTGTTGTGATAGAATGTATTTTGTAGAAATGTCTTTTTTATAATTGTTGTTATTAGAAAATTATATTGTAAAATTTAGAGACGCAACTGCTCTGACTCGCGAGTGTTTAAGTGCGAAACATTTTCCTGATTCGATTGTGTACTGTATTAACTAACATTAGAAACTTTGGAACTTCTTGAACATTCTTGATCTCCATTACTGATTTCTTTGCTCTTGTAGTGATGAGGCCGATGTAATACTTCAGCGGTGTACTTAAACTTGATACCGAAAACGATAATCATCAATATGTATGTATGGATAGAAGAGATTTTAGTGCATATTTTGTACTAAAGTTAAGTATTTAATGGCCTTTTGTAAGACTTGTATGCCTAAAGTTATGGCCTTTATTTGACAAAGTGCTTTTTATAATATGCTAACTTTACTGTGATCCATTAGGACCATCTCACAAATTGATTACTAAAATCCATCGTATTGTATTGTTTCCATTGTTTTGTGTAACAAATAATAACTCATAATATAAGTAGAGCAGAGCTCTATAATTCTGTGTTATTGCATGTCAAAACACTGTTGGCCTATCAGGTATACATATTAGAATAGGTAATTGATTTAACATTTAAGAATATGATGTACAAATTAATGTTTCTTAAAAGTACCTATATAAAGTTATTTATTTCACCTATTTTCAATTTTGTTAAATAAAACTTCACACGGTCAATTCTAATGTGCTACTTTTTATTTAACTCCTATTCCTGTGATTAATTTTATATACCTACTAAATTAAATTTTAAAATACTTCCAACATATCTCATAAACGGCTGAACCGTTTTTGATAAACATATCTAAGAACACTCGCTAGAAAAATCTGCTTTCAAATAAATAAAAAACGCATCCAAATCGGTTCACCCATTTAGAACTACCTACACGCACACACACCCTAACAGACAGACAGACACACAGCGGTCAAAATTATAACACCTCTCTTTTTTGGTCGGGAGTTAAAAATACATGACAGTCTGCAACAAATCTGGCCACAAAACACGTAATTTGTTCTATAATTTCAGCACTTACTTTTTTTGGATAGAATAGTGAAAACCATTCAAAAGGAGCAGTATAGGTAGGTAAAGGCATTGAAAAAAAAAAGGTATTTATTTAAGAATAATGGGTTACATTGGTGGCCCTCAGTCCCTCACACTAGTTTGTTGTGGGTGCTGGATAAATTAGCCAAAAGCCGGGTCCACACTGGACGATCGATCGCGCGCGGCAAGAGCGAAATGTATGGATTTTGGTCATGCCGCGCGCGATCGGAGCGCGCTGGATCGTCCAGTGTGGACCCGGCTAATGAGACCACAAAAATGAGACGATGCCTCTGCTTACCGATAGCAAATAATTTGATTGAACTTTTTAGTTACGACTTTTTCAATAGTGCCAACATAAGTTAACTTGTATTGACCATGTGCGCTCGAACTTATCTTTATTATCTGTGATCACCGTGGGCATCGTATTTCATTCGTTCCAAGCTCTATCTAGTCTATGTTTCGTTCAGTTCAGTTTTTTCAAAATGGCCTCTTTCTAACCTGTGACTGTGTGAAAAGTGAAAAGAAAATATTGGAATTGTTTTGTGTATTGTATCGCTAGTCCGAAGCAGATTCAGATTTCGTAGTGAATACATATTCGAATTGCAGAATACGTTCATTTTACTGTAAATAATGGCGGATTCCGTGAATATGTCTCTCGGTAAGGTCCACTTTTGAATTCTGTCTATTTTGGGATATTCGTAATTGGTACACAAATGCATAAAATAATACCACGTAATGTGCCTTCTACGTTTAGTTCCATCGATCTCAAGTCTAAAAGGGTTTCAAAGCTGTTTACTTATTCCATAAAACACTTCCAATTTCTTCCGCCAAAATTATAACCTAAAAGGCTGGTCATGAGCAAAATTAATTTCACCTGAATAAACAATGCACATTTTATTATTATTCAGTGCTCGTTATGTCTATTCAAGTACATGTGTTTAGTTACGTAATGCTGACTTGTTTTGATTACAAACCAAGAACCTAAATCAACTTGACTCACCAACCAATATTTCTGTTTTTCAGATGAGATTATCAAACAAAGCAAGCAAAATCGTACTAGTCGCCCACGAGGGCGTGGCGGGGCTCCGGTGCGCGGCCGCGGGGGCGGGCGCGGAGGCGCTGTCGGCGGCCGCGGAGTCAACCGAGGGGGCGTCGGAGTCAACCGAGGGAGCGGCGGCAGAGGTCGTGGGCGCGGCACCGGCCGGCCTACCTCACGCTCAGGCACTCCCGGGCCCCGCCAAGGCAGATCCCGCTCCAGAGGCCCTCAAACCCGCGGCCGGTCGCAATCCCGAGCTCGCTCTCAGTCCCGTCCACGGTCGCAGTCCCGCACGCGCTCCCGCTCCCGTCAGCGCTTCCGTTCCAACTCGCGATCCATGTCGCGCCCGCGCTCGCAACAGCGCCGAGCTCTCACTCCGAGAGGCAGGGCTGGCTTAGAGGTAGAACAGACGCGACCAACATTGCTAAGGAATAGATTTGGCAGAGGTTCGTATTTTATAATAAACTGTTCAGATAATGAAACTATAAATTCTTCCTCTTCTTGTTTCGAATTTACCAAACAAATTAGCTGTAATATTAATCTATTTTATTGGAATGCCAAGTTTTAAAGTACACACAGCTTTTGTACAATGAGTGCTCATTTGTTTTACTTACTTTCGGGTAATCAACATTCTACTACATATCTGACTAGCTTTTGCCCGCGACTTCGTCTGCGCCGACTTACTTTTTTTTCCGTTATCATAATAAAACATAGCCTATAGCACTCAGCGATAATTCGATAACGTAGCTTCCCATTAGTGAAAGAATTGTTTAAATCGGGTGAGTAGTTTTGGAGATTAGCCCCTACAAACCTACATACTTACAAACTTTTCCTCTTTATAATATTAGTGTAGACTAAGCTAAATTATGTGGTGTAATTTACAGGTGGCCAGCAAAACAGACTTCTGCGCTCAAATTCAAATCCAAACCTCAGAGGAGGCATCCACAGCAGGCTTGGCTTGAGCTCACGCAGGGGCAAACCCCTTGCAGTGGCCAAACGAGGAATATCCAAGCGAGGACGAGGCCTGATTACAAGCAACTACAGTGCAGTAGGACTAAGGTCTGATCAAATACTACAGGAACAAAGAAGGAACCTGATCAACCAGAATCATATTCGATCCCAGACCTTTACCCGTTCCCGATCTAGGTCAAGGTCTAGGAATAACTCTTTCAATGCAACTAACGCACTGACAGTGAGTGTCGCCAATGATTTCGCCAAAAGGCGCCGCAACAGCATTGGCAACGCAGGGTTCCTGACCAAGCAGAACTTGGCTCAATTGAACAACCAGTTTGGAGGGTACAATACGCGCCGAGGGCCTGGCAGTGTAAAGTCTATGGCTTCCAACCGATCCAACCATTCAAACAGATCCTATAACAGTAACAGATCAAGGGGCAGAGGCCGAGGAGGGAACCGCGGTGTGAGCCGCAAGTTTGTAAATAAGCAGATATTGAATACTAAGCTGCAGCTGGAAATAGCGTCTATTCAGGGTAAATCAAAGGGCGGTACTTCGGTGTCTAGTGAAACTGCAGTGGGGATCAATTTCTCGCCGACACCTGTTGCGACTAGGCAATCACTCCATGAGAGGTTTGCATCTACCTAATCAAATATCATTAACTCATTGTATGGTACAACATTGAGTAAAAAGACTTTCTAATGGTACCATGTCATATTGTTTTGAATGAGAACTAAGTGGAGTGCAGTGCAAAAAGTAAAACAGTGAATAAGTAACGCATTGGCTGCCGGCCGTTTTTGCAAGGGCGCCTTATTTTATACTATCTTCTAGTGCCTCACGGCGCAATAGTGCGCCTAGGTATCTCTTCGGACAGTGCCTGCGTCACGTATACGCGCCCCATTCACCCACGAACGTATGCCGGGTGCAGTTGGGCGCGTCTGTGCGTCACGCGTGGCCATTAGCATGGCGCATAGACGCGTCGAAATGCACCTAGCGTAAGTTTGGTCAGTTTACTAGGACGATTATGTGCGCCCGAGGCACTCGGCGAATGTCTCGAGAAGGCACCCAATGTGTTAAGGAGCCACAGGGAGCTAAGCGTTGGTTTCTGAATTGAGAAATACACAAAGTTAATACTTTAGTGTCATTCTGTCACATTCTTTATTGTGACCTGTGCTTAGACAGAATGATACTTAAGTATTTGATTAGTGAAATTCTCAATTCAGAAATCGGAGGTAACTTTAGTGTCATTTCATTTTCATTGTTGATCAGTTGGGCACTACAGGGTGCACTCTAAGTCGATAGCGAAACTTTAAGTAGGCTGTCTACTGATCAATACAAACAACTTGTACTAGGTAGTGAAAAAAATGGAGTGAAAAAAATATCAGCTGTTCAATACAAAAGGTCGACTCAGTACTGCCCCAAATGTATGAAACAGCTGATATTTTTTGCGCTCCATTTTTGTCGCCACCTAGTACAAGTTGTTTGTATTGTTCAGTAGACAGCCTACTTAAAGTTCCGCTATCGACTTAGAGTGCACCCTGTAGTTAGCTCCCCATAGCCCATGATGAGACTCAGGTCTGATATAATTTTCTAATAATTTAGATTGTGATGTCTTGTACTAACTAAGCTTATACTATAATAGTTGAACTTTGATTATTATTTTATAACTAATCAAAGTAGGAGTATTTTTTTGTTTTTTTTTGTTATGTTGAGTCTGCTCTTACTCAGGAAGTTGTCAATAAGATAACAAATGTTTCTGACATTGCGATGAAAAAAAAATTTTTTTTGTACGAACTTTTTATAAAACAACTCATTTGTTTTACTTTTCAAAATTGACTTGTATTGCATTGATTGAAGGCACTTCTAAACGGGCAATATTTTTCGGCAATATGTGGCTGCAATACTATGGCTGGTAACATTGGCAGCAATATCTGTCAGGATATTCAATATTGCCGATAGCAGTTATGGTCATACAGACAGAAACTAGTCCGCTACACCGACAAATTACTAGTGAGTAAAACTGTGATTTAATAGAAAAAAGTCATACAGACTTTTTTTCTATATTTGGTATGTCGTCCGATGCATTTTCAAAGGTTGCTTTTATTTTATTGTTGTTTCTATTGTTGTGTGTGGCATAGTGCATCCTTTTCTAAGCCACATGAAGTTGCTATAGGTACCTACCTTACTCTTTGCTTATTGTTGTTTTGACAGCTATTTTCCGAGATACACATTGCAAAACACTAAAAATGCCAATATTTATAAATTGCCAATATTGCCGAAAAATATTGTCTGTTTAGACATTGACTAAATTCTGAAGAAGTTGACTTGCGGCTACACTCAGACATGATTATGAAAGATGTTTGCTCTAATTTTTGTTGTTTACTTTATCCATGAGCAGAGTGTATCAGCATGTTGTATTTTCTACGGTAAGTATATTTACTTTTAATATTTTTTTTTATTTACTACTAAACGAGAAACTGTAAAGCAGGTTAGGCTTTGATCTTCTATGATATTGACAGTATATAAGGACAAGGATGGTGATATTATGGAAATATCATCTATCTCCTGGTTAGTTTTAAAACTATTTGGCATAAAACAAAGAAAATTAAAGTTCATATTTGTAATAAATTATATTTTATTTTTATTTTAGTTACATAAATATCAGATTCAACACTTATCCATACTTTACGTTGTAACATACTTTTACATGCTGTACATCTTCGGCATCATTATTAGAGAGTCTGTAACTGAAACAATAAAATTCAGTAATTATTTACAAAATCCGTAATTTACATTAAAAGAAAATACTGAAGACTAAAATTGACTTACAATTTTCACCTAAAATATTGTCCAAAATGAGACCATGGAATTTCTGCACTTGCCCATCAGCTGTGCTCTTTTGCACGTCAGTGATAACCTCAAATGTCCAACCGAGGTGCTGCCCGCAGTGGGGACAAGCACACAGGCGCCAGGTGTAGCCCGGGTACCATGAATCGGCCCGTTGACGCTGAAAGAAATATTTTTATATTGGACGTCTTTCTTGAACCTACCCGGCAAACCTGCTGTGATGTGTTCTAATAAACAATTAATTCTAAGAGCATCATAGTATTATTTACCGAGCCAACGTGATCGCAACGCGCCTTTTCAGCGGTTACAATGTCAAATTGCATGCCAAAAGGGTTGACAAGTGTTTGCACGGTCACATTTTGTTTGCCAAAGAGCTTTTGCTTCTTTGTCTTGCGGGCGCCGGGGCTCAACTGAGTAAACAAGTAATAAGAGTCGACCACGTCAGCACCACATTTGCGGCAGAGAAGTAGCTCTGAAAGTAATAAAATTGGTAAGTACTTTGATATTTCCTAACATCATGTAGCGTTTAAGTCATAAAATAAAATTGTTACTATCACTAAAGTCATGAATATTTGGACTAATATTATAGAGCGCCTTACCTTGCCCATTTTGGCTGTAGGAGTTTTCAGCAAGAGTTGATATGAACTGTGACTGAAAGCTTAGAAAAATTATGAAAATAAAGAACAAAAGCATCCCTCCTGAATGTAATATCAAATGTTTAAAACTCAAAACAATGTGTCGAAACTTTATAAGAGAAATGTATCCATAAAGAACATTCTTCGTGCAGAAAATCCTGAAAATTTAACGAGTTTTCTGAAAAGTGAAAGAAAATAAACACTCAAACACAGATTAGAAACATGATAAAAATGACAGCCTGCCTGACAGGAGACCACAGAATATTTTATCTGACAGCGTTATTTGACATTTGATTCTCTGTGGTTTATTAGTTCATTCATTCGATCTGTGTTGTCGTAAGTAATGTTGTGTTTACTTTTTCGATCCAATGGGAAATAATTTTTATGCAAAACAATAAAAATCATCAATTGCACAAAATTCCATCCATCGCAGTGATTTTATGCCATTTCAATTATGTCGTTCTTCAAAAGTGTGACGTCGAGCCTCACTGGCCGCAGCCGCGACACGATTCTGAAAGAGTCGTTGATAAATAACTTATCGGAATGCGTAAAAGACATCCAGTACACCAGCCAGTTCGAGGAGAACTTCCACAGCGTCCTGGGCTCCACCGACTCCACGAACACGCTGTGCACGGCCTTGGAAGCGATATTCCTGCACAGCCTGAAGGACACTTTTCTGCGTAAAGCTAAGAATGCTTTGTCGAGTGATCTGGACCAACGTCCACAGCCAAACTTCTGGCCGCTGGTGCTCGTGCTGTCGCATCGCCAGAACATCGACCAAATATCCTCATTGCCACAAATCAATACTGAAATAGGTCAATGCCGAGCTTGGCTTCGCATTGCACTGAATGAGTGTCTTCTCTCCTCATACATGTCAACTCTTTTACGGAACATATCAGCTGTAAAGCCTTTCTACAGCAAATCAGCTTTTGTTTGTGATGCTGAGATTTTAGAGCTTGCACAGAAACTTATTGAGGGCCTGGAGACTTGTGTGCAGTTCAATCTTCCTATAAACTCGAGCTTGCTGAACCAATGGCCTGAACAGGTCCTCATGATGGCGGGAGTATGGGTGCCGACCATGAGGATGGCACCAATAAGTGCTGGTTTAGATGTAGCTAGCACACTGACAGATGAAGAAGTGGTAACCAAGCTATCTACAACACCAACACAGAACTCCAGTATCACTGGCCTGGGACACATGCTGTCTCTCAATGAGGATGAAGCCCTCAACTTTATTCTGTCCAAAGATAACCCAGGCCTTGGGGCCACACAGGATGAATCCAAATATGATGAGATAGAAGAAACAGAAGATCTGGAAATAAAGCCATCCACTTCACTAGAAAAGACTGAAAACATTGAGATTGTGAAACAGTCTGACAACAATGACATCACATCCTTTTCGCCATCTTCAATAGACCTGGATGACTTTGTGGCTGCAGATGTGGTGGTGACAGGAAACTCCCTGAGTGGCAAAGGATGGTCAGCAGACAATGATGACTTGAACACTTCAATTCATTCCAATTCCTCACATGGGAGTAGTCTGATCAAAACCCCGGAGCTCAAGAGCTTGTCCTCCCTTATTGATCATTCAAACACCTATGGAGAGAACTATGGGAACACACCTAATCTTAGAGACATCATGAAAGACATCCACAAGGAGCTCAAGCTTACTGTAGAAGAACCAACACCATTTGGTGACTTCACAGCTGATATTAATACTCCTGAAGATCCTATGCTTCAAGGTCTAGACTTCGAAATAGTTCCTAAGTCCACCACTGGGTCTTTCACAGTCCCTGATCTACAGAAAATGATTCTTCAGCTTGGCAAACTGTCCAGGGAACATGGCTTAGACAGCCAAAACTATCAATGCAAAGGTTGCCAAGACCTCCTTGGCAGTACAATCTCTAAAGCGAAAGTTTGTGCTTACACTGGAGACTACTTCTGCTCCAACTGTATGGACCCTAATGTATTCATCATACCAGCGAGAGTCATACACAACTGGGATTTCAAACGTTATCCAGTGTCCAAGAAGTCTGCCCTCTTCTTGCTGGAGTTCCAACATCATCCCTGGATAGATATGAAGAAGTTGAATCCGAAAATCTACAGTGGGGTCTCAGACATGGCACAGTTGCAGGAGTTAAGAGTTCAGCTCAACTTCCTAAGAGCTTATATCTTCACTTGTCGAGAGCCTGTGATTGAGGAGTTGCAGAAGAGGGTTTGGCCCAGAGAGTACCTGTATGACCACGTTCATTTGTATACAATATCAGATCTGGCGCAAATACCTAATGGTTCTCTGGTAATGCAGTTGGAAAAGGTCGTTAACTTCGCGCGTACTCACGTGTTGGAGTGTTGGCTCTGCAGCCAGAAAGGCTTCATTTGTGAAGTGTGCAGGGATCCCAAGATCTTATATCCGTTCGAGACGAGCTCGACATATCGCTGTGACGAGTGCTCGAGCGTGTTCCACGCGCGGTGCCTGAACGCGAATCTGCCGTGCCCTAAGTGCAGGAGGAAGCAGAACCGTACGCAAGACACGTCGTTGATAAACGCCGTTCAGGCGCATTTCAATAAGTAATTCTTATTTCTCGTTACTCTTAGGCCCGGTTTCTGAGTTGAGAATTTTGCTTAGCAAATGGGTAAGTATCGTCCTGTCTCTGCAGATTTCCCACAAAAGAGCGTGACAGAGCGATGCGTAAGTATGTGCTTAGTAAAATTCTCAACTCAGAAACCGGGCCTTAGGTTTATGTACAAAATCTGCATTTTACTGAGTTGCTTTAGTCCAAATTAAACTGAGCACAAAACTTAATTTTAATTAAATGTTCCTTTTTCAAACTTAAGTTTTCATTACAGGTACAGAGTTTAATGTATTGCGTATTAAAATAAATTGAATAGAATAGAAAAATAATATATTTTCGAAGTGTAAATTGAATTAGCCTAAGATGTGTGAAATATGTAGTTACAATTTTGTAATTACTTTAGTAATCATTTCTTTGTATGTAATTAGGGGATGACAAAGATTGTAAATAGACAAAGGATGTAATTTGGAATGTGATACAGATATGGCTAGTATTTTTAAGTATATCTCTTATTTTTATAACTAACTCCATTGAGCTGATAGCTGTGTAGTTGTATACTTGGTAAAAGATATTATCATATTCAATAATGTACCTTATTATTAATGTATCAACTGGAGAGTTATTAAAATAAAATAGACAATTAAATATTGTTTGACTTGTGAGATTGCCATTGCATCATGTTGGTAGCTTTATTATCTCAACTCAATTGATCGACCTTTGCTCTAATAGCGCGGCAACGTCTTGCTTCCATCAATTTTAAATAGTAAGTAGGTGGGTATGTACACTGTTCTGCAAAATAGACAAAAATGTATTACATTGAAACCAACAGAATATGTCAGATATAATTTATTTATCTGGACAGCTTTTCACTTCGAACTTACAACTATGTTTCATAATACTTTACATTTAATTATTCATTTCGATGTCACGATTATCTGCTACCTAGTTCGGTTAAGATTCAATATGTCATTTAAATAACTTGTAGCTTCACTTGGTTTGTGAGGTCTTTTAGATTTTGTGAAGCCGTCCCGTTTTGGGGTGCCATTGAAGTCATTTATACTGAACTCTTCTAAACTTTGGTCTAACATTTTATCTGGTTCATCTTGTTTGTTTTTCTTTTTCTTGCCCTGGTAGCTCAGAGCATCTTTGTCGAAGTCTAAAGGAACAATGCCTAGATCGCCACTGTATCGGTTCTTCGCAACTTGCAGGTATTTCTTTCCTCTAACTGCTGTTAGCCTTTTGTCCTGGAAACAAGAATGTGATCTATATTTTGTGTTATGTAAACCATTGCATTGTTAAGTATACAACCGTGCAATAATTTTGTTGCTATGTGAATTTGTTACTTGGTAGTGAATAATACTTTGGTGGACTGTGCTTGCAGTTTCCTTGTAAATTAAGCGGAATTACTTGAAAATTTGTGCGGCTTTCATAATTGCATTTATTGCGTTTTTATGACAATCAATCTTCACCTTCCATTAGAGCCAGAAGGGCAGTCATTGTAAGGAATTCCCCGGATTATTTATTGATGTCGTCTTTCATCTTTCAGAGTTAATAAATAATGGGGGGTAATAAACTTGCCCAGGCGCAGTAAATGTTGAGAGGTACATACATTCATTCATCTACAGGGTGCACTCTAAGTCGATAGCGGAACTTTAAGTAGGCTGTCTACTGATCAATTCAAACAACTTGTACAAGGTGGCATCAAAAATGGAGCGAAAAAATTATCAGCCGTTTCATACATATTGCGCAGTACTGAGTCGACCTTTTGTATGGAACAGCTGATATTTTTTTCGCTCCATTTTTTTCGCCACCTGGTACAAGTTGCTCGTAGTGATCAGTAGACAGCCTACTTAAAGTTCCGCTATCGACTTAGAGTGCACCCTGTAGTGTAGATTTGGTCACTACTAGAGATATTGTAGAGTCTGTTACCTGTATAATTAACACATTGTCGGCCTCCTGCGATGCCTTGGCGCTACCGAAGATGGAACTCGTCGATAGATCTTCCGACTCACGCTCCTGTTTAACAATGATAGGTACTGCATAACACGTCATGTTATGTAATAAATGTAAACGTAAAATTAGTAAAATTTTCTGGGTCTTTATAATAACAGAGGAAAGTTTTTTCACATGGCAAAATTTACAATAAATGCACAAGTTTACCGCTAAAAGCGATATCTTCCAAACAACATTTGGATTGAAAGACTGAGTGTGGAAATAGATAATTTGTCACTCTCACACGGGTAAGAAGAAAATTTGCAAATACTTTCTTCGCGGGTAGTGAAGTGCGCGGGAGAAGGATCGGCAACCTTGGTGCTTGATGTTTAAGGTGGGATGATAGCAACGTGGCGGGAAATTCAAAATTTTCACAGTTTTCAATATTTTGTAGCTAAACTGAGCTATTTTTGTTCAGCGATTTTTCGTTCGCGGAAACAACAAAGTATGCTTTTCATTATTGTAAACAACAGAACAACAATAATTCAGCCGATTATGTGTTCTGGTCTACGAAGCAGTGGCACTGCCCAAAAAACTTCGTAGACCAGAACACATAATCGGCTGAATTATTGTTGTTCCATTGTTTACAATAATGAAAAGAATACTTTGTTATTTCCGCGAACGAAAAATCGCTGAACAAAAATAGCTCAGTTTAGCTACAAAATGTAAAAAACTGTGAAACTTTTGAATTTTCCGCCACGTTGCTATGGTCTACCCTTAAATGCACAATATTCAAATATTTTATAAAGCACCTTCCTAGGGTGCATGACCAGTGAAACGTGGCAGTGACGTGCGGTGGCGAAGGTCCGGAAAGCGGCTATGACCGCGTCCTGTCTGTAGAACCTATCACCGTCTCTGTCTTTAGAAACTATCACCATCTTGCTCTGTCTCTCTGCCTGTAACCTATCTCTCTGTCGTACCTTCCTGGGGTGCATGACGAGTGTGACGTGGCAGTGCCGTGCCGTAGCGTGTCCGGAAGGCTGCTATGACCGCATCCTGCCTGTAGAACCTATCACCATCATGCTCTGTCACTCTGTCTCTTTCGTACCTTCCTGGGGTGCATGACGAGTGTGAAGTGACAGTGCCGCGCGGTGGCAAAGGTCTCTGCCTGTATAAACTGTCACCATCTTGCTCTGTCTCTCTGCCAGTAGATCCTATCTCTCTGTCGTACCTTCCTGGGGTGGATGACGAGTGTGACGTGGCAGTGCCGTGCCGTAGCGAATGTCCGGAAGGCAGCTATGACTCTGCTCTGTCACTCTGTCTCTTTCGTACCTTCCTGGGGTGGATGACCAGTGTGACGTGGCAGTGACGTGCGGTGGCGAATGTCCGGAAGGCTGCTATGACCGCGTCCTGTCTGTAGAACCTATCACCATCATGCCCTGTCACTCTGTCTCTTTCGTACCTTCCTGGGGTGGATGACCAGTGTAACGTGGCAGTGCCGCGCGATGGCGAAGGTCTCTGCCTGTATAAACTGTCACCATCTTGCTCTGTCGTACCTTCCTGGGGTGCATAACGAGTGTGACGTGGCAGTGCCGTGCCGTAGCGAATGTCCTAAAGGCTGCTATAACCGCGTCCTGTCTGTAGAACCTATCACCATCATGCTTTGTCACTCTCTGTCTCTTTCGTACCTTCTTGGGGTGCATGACCAGTGTAACGTGGCAGTGCCGCGCGGTGGCGAAGGTCCGGAAGGCTGCTATCACCGTCTCTGCCTGTAGAAACTCACCATCTTGCTCTTTCTCTCTGCCTGTTGCACCTATCTATCTCTCTGTCGTACCTTCCTGGGGTGGATGACGAGTGTGACGTGGCAGTGCCGTGCCGTAGCGAATGTCCGGAAGGCAGCTATGACCGCGTCCTGTCTGTAGAACCTATCACCATCTTGCTCTTTCTCTCTGCCTGTAGCACCTATCTATCTCTCTGTCTTACCTTCCTAGGGTGCATGACGAGTGTGACGTGGCAGTACCGCGCGGTGGCGAAGGTCCGGAAGGCTCCTATCACCGTCTCTGCCTGTAGAAACTGTCACCATATTGCTCTGTCTCTCTGCCTGTAGCACCTATACAGGGCGTCCCACGGCTATGCCACATGGAGGGAAAGTACCTTAAATATTGTAGATGGAACATTTTACTGAAAGAAGACATTATTTTAATTTTAAAAACAATTTAAACTGCATTCATAGATATTGAAATAATTACATGGTTGAACCGGGAATCGAACCCGTTACATGAGAAAAAAATATTACCCTGTAGTTTTATCATACCGATCGAAAGGCTTCATGATAAGGATATTTTTTTGCTAAATAACATAGTGTCAGAAATAAAAGGAAGACCATGAATTTTAACATTTACCTGGTAGTATGCAACAAATCGAGCCGTATCCTGAGCCGAAAGACGCGTAAAATTTTGTCCATCGCAATGCGGCTGGCTGATTATAAAGAAATAATTCAAAAATGTGTTTCATTTTCACACTTTTAATCTTTTGTTACTGTGATTTTCATTGATAAATTGATTAATGTTGTATTAAAAATGTTAAAATTCATGATCTTCCTTTTATTTCTGACACTATGTTATTTAGCAAAAAATAATCCTTATGATGAAGCCTTTCGATCGGTATGATAAAACTACAGGGTAATATTTTTTCTCATGTAACGGGTTCGATTCCCGGTTCAACCATGTAATTATTTCAATATCTATGAATGCAGTTTAAATTGTTTTTGAAATTAAAATAATGTCTTCTTTCAGTAAAATGTTCCATCTACAATATTCAAGGTACTTTCCCTCCATGTGGCATAGCCGTGGCTGTATATCTCACGGTCGTACCTTCCTGGGATGCATGACGAGAGTGACGTGGCAGTGCCGTGCCGTAGCGAATGTCCGGAAGGCAGCTATGACCGCGTCCTGCCTGTAAAACCGGTCGCCGTCCCGTTCGTCGCCGATGCCGAGCATGAACTGCACGTTGTCAACGACCACGTGAGCGATGTCGTGCATGTAGCGAGCGTGCTCCACCGCCTGGGGGTGAAAGGGTTTAGTGTTGCCTGGTGGTAAACTAGGAAGGGATGGCTACTATGGGCGCTATTTAAATTCAAATGAAACATAACTAACTCCTTTGGGGGCGTCCATAAATTAAGTGAGATGTTTAAGGGGGGAGGGAGTCGAGTAAAAACTCATCTAATCTTACGTTGGAGAGAGGGGGGGTCTCGGCAAATATCTCGCAATTTTTTTTCTGATTGAAACAAAAAAAAACTATTTTGGTCCACTAGTCGTAAATAAAAGCACGAAGCAATTTTTTTTTCTTTTTGAAATAACAATCCAACGCGTTTACCCACGTTTTGAAAAATCTCACGTGAGATTGGGGGATGGGGAGGGGGTTGAATAAAATCTCACGACATCTCGCAAGGGGGGGAGTAGGTACGTAATTTATGGACGCCCCTTTCAAGACTTTAAAATCAATTGTATTAAACGAGTTTGTTCTTTAGCTCTTTATTTTAGTAATCTCGCTCGAGCTCTTCTCTATTCGAATGTACACGGAGACGAGTATAGAAGTGCCTTGCTTTATTTTTTAGGCCCTTTCGCTGTTACGCTTATGGTAGGTAAACTAGGATGGGATAGGCCGAATAGGTATCTCTAAGTTAGCGCTTTCTTCGCAACACGCTACCGCTCGATATAAGCTTACGCGATCGCAAAAGTGCATTATTACAATCGTACCTACCAAGTTTGAGGAAGGTATTTTTGCTATCTATTAAGCCCATCAGCTGAAACCTACTTTCTTATCACATTAACATACTTTATTCTTAATCGCTCTTATCAGACTTCTGTGACCTTGAAATGCGTTATTGTTTAGGTAGATACGGCGATACATCGATCATAAACTCCTGACACATTCATGTCATTTTGTTGAAAAGGTTATTGTCCTTACCAAGACATTTGGCAATTCTTCTTGGCGTGCCTCTTCACTAATGGAGGTTGGCCGTCAGCTCCTCATATTCTATTCCTTGCCAAGCGAAACAGTTGTTCAACGCTGGCTATCTCCGTCCATTCCCTGATGTTTCTGAGCCACGACTTTCTTCTTCTACCCGCACGCCGTTTCCCCTCAATCTTGCCCATCATGATCGCTTGAAGAAGTCGTGCCACGACTTCTTACGCCACGACTGTCGTGGCGGAGCACATGTCCTAGGTAGCTCATTGGCAAGTGCCTTGCAACTCTGTCCGAGGCCGACTAAAGGGATGTAAAAGAGGGGAGAAAAAATAGAGAGATAGCTCCGATGTTATGACTCCGCGACAAACGTTTTTAGCCCCCGATACAAAATGTCAATGGATTATACGAGCTGGTTCACAATTCTTCGACTGCCAAAGTCAACAGATCAACACCGAGACCACAGATCTTTCTTACTAAGGTAGGTACTAGGTACCCAACTCCCCCTTACCTCCATAACGACCCTGATGGGCTGGTGCCCGTGGAAGGCCAGGTAATAGAGCGGTAACTTCTGGAAGTCGTCGGCGTAGAGCTGGAACTGGTCCAGGTGCTTCTCCAGAGGAACCCCGGCGTGCTGCTGCAGCATGGTACGCGCCAGGCGCGAGTTGCGGATCTCGAAGCTGCCCCATAGGGTGTTGACCTGGATTGGGGGAGTAGTCTTTTAGTTTAATTATTTACATGGTGCATTCGAATTCGATAGCGGAACTTTAAGTAGGCCGTCTGCTGATTACTACAAATAACTTGTACTAGGTGGCAAAAAAATGGAGCGAAACATCAGCTGTTCCATACATTTATTCAGCAGTATTGACGTATTCACAGAGTCTAAAACATCATTTAAAAACAAAATAACAGACATCATAATCAAGTAATACAGGCTTTCATCACCACATACACACACACACACACACACACACACACACCCTCACACACACATATACACACACACACATTCACACACCACAAAAACCAAGAGGACCATCTATTAATAAACTTATACAATTAAATAATTAAAATAATATTAAAATTAAAATCTACTAACGGATCTGTAACTCGCTGTTACATCTCATCGTTAAAATATTATCTCCTCCTGCTCCTCTTTTTGTTAAATGAAATGAATACAACGTGTTACAAAAGATACTAACTCTTTTCACAGGGTGTAACCTGCTGGTCAACATAATGACAAATCTGCAATAAAAAGTTGAAAAACTCAACTTTTTTTATATAACCTCAAAATTGTAAAATTTTCAAAAATTTTTTTGTTTTTGGATTTAGCTCCAATGAAAAAATATGGTTGTTTGCTTAGCTGTATTTTAATAGCTTCAGGCTGTTAAAACATAGTGAAAGTCTATGGAAACAGTATTTTAAAAATACATTTCTCCCGTCACAGCGCTTACATTTTAATTATTTAAAAATCAACGGAACGTCATAGAGCTAAAAAAATATTTTGGTTGTGATCCCTATCATCAGGTACCATGACCCTGTAAAAAGAGTTAGCATCTTTTGTAACACCTTGTATAACCTATTGGAATTTAGTATTAGCAAAATTACTTTATAATAATAATTAGTGGTATTCTGTTATTGGCTTTAGTTTGTAAAATTAAGATCTATATTATTTAAACCTGTAAAAAAGCTGTTGATTACCCGAATAAACACATATAAACATATAAACATTTAGTGCGCAGTAGACATGCGCGAAACAGTGCACTTCGAAGTCATGATATATTTCATGACATTTGATACCGCGTGATATTACCTTATATCATGGCACCAAACATGACACATGACATCATGGTATTTCTTCATTGCAGACATGAAACATGAAATCATGGTATTTCTTCATTGCAGACATGAAACATGACATCATGGCATTTCTTCATTGCAGACATGAAACATGACATCATGGTATTTCTTCATAGCAGACATGAAACATGACATCATGGTATTTCTTCATTGCAGACATGAAACATGACATCATGGTATTTCAGCACACTTTCATTGCAGTACGTACAGTGTGCTGAAATGCCATGTGTCATGTTTCATGTCATCTAGTGTAATGAAATGCTATGTGCCATGCTTTATTCTCTCGTGTAATGTGTAATATTTCATGACACCATTGTGTAATATGTCTTTTGTAATATTACAAGCATTACCTACACATGTCTAGTGCGCAGTACTGAGATAGGTGTTCTGTGGTACTGAGTCTACCTTATGTATGGAACAGCTGATATTTTTTCGCTGCATTTATTTGCCAACGTGTACAAGTTGTTTGTAGTAATCAGCAGATAGCCTACTCTATTTCAACTCCTTCGATTGCACCCTGAAGTGCTCGTGCAAACCTAAGAAAACATAATGTGATTAATTATTAGTTTTGTTTATTGACATATTTCGGTTGCATGAATAAATTAATGTTTATAACATTTTCATAAACACTATTCCCGAAGACGTAAGCAGAGGCGTCAACTTAACGATTCAAGACACACAAGTTCATGGGTACTTTATGAAATATTATTTATGTGTATCCAGTCTATGTCACCCATCACCTGAGAGATAGATTTTAGGATACCAAACATTCTACGAGATCAAAGGCGAAGCTGCCTAGCAACGCCGCAAGCCAAGCCCGTTTAGAGTAACACTGGCGAATCCTTTCGGTAAGTAAAAAACATTTTTCCCCCTGCTGTGCCAATGCCAAGTCCAGCGCAGAGCGTGGTCTACCCGCATCCAGTGGGCCCAGTGAGAACAGTCAGTTCGCCTAGAAGACTAGTTACTGGTATAATGACTCAAACAAACCCCCTGTTGTGCCAAGTCCAGAGACATTTCAGCGCAGAGTGTGGTCTTCCCGCAGCCAGTGGGTCCAGTGAGCACAGTTAGTTCGCCCCTCCGGTGCCCGCCTAGAAGACGCGTCAGCGCCGGGAAGCGCTGCCACTTCACTCCTCGGACCTGATGGCAAAACGGTTTTTGATATTTAAATATTTACCAAATCACATGGACTCTCCAACAAAGTCATAAACATTTTTGCAGGAACCACAACAAGACTGTTACATCGGTTTACTTGTCAGTTTCAATCAACTGTCCAGTCTTCCGTTTGGCCTAGGCTTACTAAGCTAAGTAGTCATCCTCAGCCCACATTTGCCCACTGCCACACGCCTTTTCCCTTCACCCCTTTCCTCCTTGATCTCTCGCTGCACCCTCCACAGATCCTCTGCAGAGTTGGTGATGTTGTCTGATTGTCCCGCTGCAGGGTCTGTCTACTGACCGCCGTCCCATTCTCGGCTGCCACTCCGTTACTGCCTTGGTCTATCTATCTGCCGTCTTCCCGCTTCCAAGATGAGTAGTAACTAGTAGTTCGCCCGAACTGTGAACTCGCGACCCCACATCTCAGCAACCCCTCGACCGATTTGGCTCATGTTCGAACTTAAAAATTATCTTTGCCTCATTTACCCGCCTACCAAATTTCATGAAGATCAGACTCAAAATTTACTCAAGTTATCGCCGAACGAACATCCATACATACATACAAACGCCGTATTGTTCACCAACTACATAGAGCACTACGTAGTATTGTTCCAGTAGATTCGGAGAACTTCTCTCGCTTCGCTCGCTCGTTCAATTAATTTACCTTGTCGATATTAGTAAGTTCAGCGTAGACGTCGTCTCTTAGCGCCGCGAAGGTGGTGATGGAGCGGTGCGCGGCAGGCTTCGCGTCTGAGACCATGGTCTTGATAGGCAGGTCCGCCGCGGCCGCCTCTGAGGCCGTCACGAGGCCGTCTGTTGGCCTGGGGTGGGGGACAAAATAATACGATGATAAGTGAGATATGAATTAAGGTTTTAAGGAACTATTAGTCAAGGGTAAAGCATACGGGTTGGACACCTTATTTCTGACATGAAGTGCAATAAATGGACAAACACACCCTTGCACACTATTAACTTTCACTTTCACTTAGGAACCGGTGTACAACTGCAGTATTGTAAGTTCTATGCAAGAGATTGCGGGTTCAAGTCCTGTCGCGAGCGAATTTTTTCAACTTATAATAAATCTTTAGGTGAGAGCTTTAGAAAAAACAAAAAGTAATTTCATAATGACACATTTTACATGATTGTATCAACTTTTCTGTCGACCATGCAAGTTTAAATTCGTAACACAGGCTTAGCTAAACCTCTAAAAACCGAAGTATTTGTTAGACTATATACCTGACGAAGCGACACCGGTCTTCGCCCAGTTTCTCGGCGACGGCGCGCATGTTGTCCCACTCGCCCCACAGACAGAGCTTCTGGTACCCCTCCAGTGTTGGTAAGACCACTGTCGGCAGGCTGCAGTTGCTCAGCCAGATTAGGTTACCTGTGGAACGTAAAGCGACTTTAACTCGAATAGATCCAACATTTGTAGGTCAAGGCACACTAGAGCCACCAATGAAAAAAAAACTGATCTTCTTTTTGGATAAGTTTTTTTGCTAAAAATGAGCCGGCAAATGAGAATCCCTAGGGTCAACTATTATTAGGACTTAAGGCGTAGATTCCAGATCCTATAACCTACGAATAAATCCCGCACAAGTTTTTTATGTTTGCGGGATTTATTCGTACCCTTATTTATTTATTCGTATATTATTTATTATTAGATATATTATTTTATTATTGGTGCAGATAAGTGCAAACTATTACACTAGATGGCGCCCCATCGTCCGTAAGACGAGTTTCAATGAGGTTGGAAAATTCGCAAAGACAGTACTTGACTCGGCTCAATAGCTCAATTGGTAGAGCACCTGCACGGAATGCAAGAGGTTACGGGTTCAAATCCTGTCCCGAGCGAATTTTTTTAACCTTATAAAAATCCGTATTTATTATTGTCAAAAGAACATAGATAAAAGTTATTTTAGGTCTTTAGACTTGGACACAGTTATTACCTGGAACTTTATGAGCGGCCAAATTCAGCACATCCTGTATGCTCGGCACCAGTATGGCCTGATTGTTATGTGAAACCTTCGGGACCCTACACTGGAACAAGCCTGCTGCATGCAGTCCGTGGCATTCCGCCTCCTCCTCTCTTCCCGCTTGCACTCTGCGGTAGCCCACAACCTGGGATATTCAATAATAAACGTTTATTTAAAAATAACTAAGGTTACTAGCCACCTGTCTACTCTCCAAAGTTAATAACTCTCCAAAGTTTTATTGCTCTCCACTGTATGGTTACACTGTATGCTCAGCTGGTGTTACACGTTTCTAAAACATGACCCAAACAAGCTGCGAAAAGGCTGTTTTGCGAGCATGACATACCAAAGAAGCCTCTTTGCAGCATGTTTGTTTAGTTTTTTACAAATGTCACAAGAATGTGTAAAAGAAAAACAAAACATATTGATTTTGTTTATGATAGTAGATTCTCCTTGGTGGGTACCCTTACCTTGTCCAGGCTGTTCTTGAGAGGGAAGTAAAGTGTGGAGTGGTCCGAAGACACTCTTACATCCGCTAGAGTTTTGTTTGCATCTTGGTGGTACTGAAAATAATCGAAAAAAAGTCTGTTAAAAGCGAATAAATGTGAATTTTATAGTTGACAAAAATATAATTTAGTTCTCAAGACTTGGTGAATGTGTCGTTAAATTCCTAAGTCTTGAATTCATCTTCACTCTCGCTAACCTGAAGGCTTGTTTTGTCAGATGTGGTATTGAAAGTTTTCACTCAATTTGAACATATAACTTCTTGCATACTTGTTGTCCTAGCCACAGTAGAGCTTCAGAGAAACAAAAAGTTGCTTGTATAAAAAACTAAGGCCTTTGCATCTATGTAATGAGATGATTTATACAGCGTCCAGTGGCACCTTCACTCACACTAGATGCTTATTGCTTGTATACTTACAGGAAATTCAAACAGCCTAAACAGCTCAATAACATCTTGTTCAGTCTTCTTAGCTAGTGAGGTAGTGTCGTTAACAATCTTCTCCCAGTCTTTTTGGAATTGTTCAGAGTCCAGTCTCATCTTCTCTATGTACTCTTTGGTTGCTGCGTCCAGCTTGGCTTTCTTCACTATCCGCTCCAGAATCTTCCATTCTCCGTGGATATTGCATTTGGGGCAGAGAAAGTAGCCTGGAAAAATCAACTTACTCATTTACAGATATTGTATGTAATCTGATTTATGTAGAGTCTAATAGCACCTTTTATCGATGTGCCCCATTTCAATCTAGCCAGGCTAAGTTGGCAGGAGTAAACTCGTCTTTTGTCTACATTTTCACATGTGATGTTGAAAAATCTTCAAAAAAATTGAGGAAGTTACAGAGAATTTTACAATAAGTGTTGTCTGTCACTTGGCTCCTGATCCTGATTTATTGGTCAGAAAATGAGAGTGTAGGTGAGGTAGTGTAGGTAAATTTTGTAGGTTTATGTTTACTTATCTTACCAGTGGTTTTATTGACGTAGATCTTTCCCTCATCGGTCTTCTGTTCCCCAGAACATATGGCACACTTGGTGGAGAGCGAAGTATTTCCATCTTGCACGGCGAAACCCTTCTGCCGAAGTAGTTTTCGAATCTCCGTCGCAGATATGTTTGGAATATCATCCAAGCCTAAAGTTTGTATGTTTCTCAACTTCACTGTGCAGTTATATGCATTTAGTACTGTTTTCTTAAAACTATGGTTAGAAATGCGAATGGAGTGGAACATTGCAGTAAAAAATACGTTTCAATACATTACAAAAGATATATAACCTCAAAAATAGTTTTGACAGCTCTCACAACAACAAACGATTCGTTTCACGCAAACGATTTCGATAGAGAAACGTAAATTTTGCTGCGTTGAAAGAAACGTAATGTAACCAAGGTTCAGAGTAGGTAGATCAGAGGCACGATTCCGTTAATTTTAGACTCGGAAAAATAATTATGAAAATGAGGTCGATCAAAAGTTGTGAAGCACCTAACAGAAATACAAAATTGCTTCAGGTGACCGGGGCTTTGTGTGGGCTCCGCACGAGCTGCTAGAGCTAGGCCGACTAAGGGAGGAAAATATGGTGGTACAGTCACCCTTACACGCATGCACTCTATTAATTTACGTTACGGGCGACTTTGCAACGAAAGTGTAAGCCGAAGCGTCTACACGCTGTTGTCTGTATAGGGGCGCCTACTAAATCTAGAAACATGTCCCAGGACTTACTCACGATTTGTATTTCAAATAAATAAACTCAAATATCGCAATAAGAACTTATTAAAATATCGTAAAAAGGGAAAGCTATCTTTCAATCGCTTTCAGTCAGTCAGAAAATACTCAAATTGGTGAGGAAAGAAACTACAGCGTATGTTGAGGTACCTTATATTCTCTAAATTATACTTATGTAGATATTTACATAACTTCGTCTTAATACAAAACCTATGCTTAGGCAATATGTAATTGTACTACAATACAAATATAGTTAAAAAATAAATACAAATACTTTATCAAAACTTCGAGATGAATACTTGGGATGATTGAGAGTTTTAAACTAATAGAAAAAGAAAGAAATACAAGCCTCCAAATAAAATTAAGTGATCAAAATCTGTTACTATAAATCAGCATCAAAAACATGAGATCTAATTTGAAATAATTTGCATCCAAAAATGCAAAGGGGCTGAGAAACAAAAGTCAGTTTCTACTACTGGTGTTTGTTCCCTAGAGCTTAAATTTCTTATTTACATATCAATATTTTGCTCTAATTAATATTAACATCGATGTTACATCTGTCTCTCTTTACGGGATATTTATTTTATTGTTCCTTCTACCATACTGAGGACCGCGATCGCATGCTACAGAAAGGACCTCTGATAGTTATTCTTATCAAAACAACAATGATAAATTAAAAGTGGTTTGGATTAATGTTTAGAAGTACAAAACAATCATTTATATAGAAAAAAACTATCACCATGTTTCCAGCTACCATTCAAATAAAAATGCCTTGAAACCGGTTCATCAGTTCCCTAAATACGATAATATGCCAAAGACCTGTCAGACCGGCGCTTCAACTTATAACAAGCCTT
Source organism: Zelleria hepariella (assembly GCA_949319315.1). Classification (NCBI taxonomy): domain Eukaryota; kingdom Metazoa; phylum Arthropoda; class Insecta; order Lepidoptera; family Yponomeutidae; genus Zelleria; species Zelleria hepariella. The sequence continues at coordinate 6,371,407 of OX439391.1, read as the reverse complement.
TCTGTAGCATGCAGTGGAATATGCTTTAGGGTCTACGCACACGAATAACCGTCGTTTTTGTCAGCTGAAAACATGACACGATTTTTATTGATCACCACACTGTCTACGTGAGTATCTACATATTTCACAAGTTAGTAAAGCGGCTGGTATTGTTGCCTATGCAAGTGAATGGTTCTAAGATTTTAGTTCAGTTGTTACAGCTGCTTTTGCGCCATCATCTGGCCATATCATCTGTTGCCTTTACAGATCTGAGCGCCGTACTAGCTGTTTATATGGGTCTTTAGTTCCCAAGTAAGTTAGGCGGCTGGCATTGGCCTCTATTTAGTTAGGTTATCGTATCGTGTCCCCACCTGCTAGGGAAGCACAAGTCACGATAAAAGTTTTTTTCCGTTATCTGCTATCGCCATCTTGCTTTATTTCACCGCGTGAAGCGATATGCCGGTACACGATAGTGAGATAAATCATTTATCTTGAAGTTGTGCTCCCCTAACAGGTGTTAGAGTTTTTAGGCCGCCCTAAGGGCCTCTGACATGGCTATTTAGTAGGGCGGTTGATACTGCTGCCTCTGCAGATGCTGCACCAGCGGCCCCTGCTGCTGTTGTTGCTGCTGCTGTTGCTGTTGCAGCTGCTGTTGAGCCATCATCTGGCGGATCCTCTGCTGCTGCATCTGCGCGCCGTACTGTCCGGCCGCTGCGCCCGCGCCGCCGCCGACCGCCATCCCGCGCGGGTACGGCGGCGCTTGCCCCATGCCCATTGTGACGTTTGGCGCTTGCTGCGGGAATTAAATAGGAATTAGCGGATTTAGTTGCTAAAAAACTGACAAGTAACACATTTTTGTAAAAGCTTTTGGGCGAATCGATCACTTTTGAAAATGCGCAAAAGTAAATTCATGTGTTTCCATTTTGACGACAAAAGTATGGTATCGTCATTCAGCATTTGTCGTCAAAATGTGAGCACTATTTGGTTGTGGGGTGACGCAAGGGGATCAAACAAAAATCGTAATAAAGTATGGTGGATACAGGTAGATACTGACTTGCATGTAGGGCGGTCGCGGATTCTGTCGTTGAGCCAAGTACTGCGCCTCCTGACTCCGGTTCGCCATTATATTCTAGAAAGAAACAATATTTATGTCTATAATAAAAATAAAAACTCAGGTTTCAATCATATAATGTGTTTTTTTGTTCGATCTGCTGAAAGTGGTACAAAAAAGGCTTTTTCTTACGGTGGACGATGCCTCTTGGTTAACCAATGCAATGCCTCTATTTTTTCTTACAACTTTGATCCTTTCGAAAATCTTCTTCTTTGTTCCTCCATGTAGTCAGTTTTTCTATTATTTCTGCACTTTTACTGTCTTTAGGTCTAGTTTAAATCTCACCTGTTGGAATGACTGCTGCGCCGGGAAGCCACCCATGGCGTTACCCCCCTGCGGGCCCATACTGCCGCCCTGACTTCCCATGGAGCCCATCCCGCCCCCCTGACCCATCTGGCTCATCTGCCCCATGGGCTGGCCCATCTGCCCCATGCCCTGGCCCATCTGGCCCATGCCCTGCGCCATCTGGCCGCCTTGAGCCACGCCCTGGCTCATCTGGCCCACGTTGGGGCCCATCTGGTTGACGCCCTGGCTCATGGGGTTCACTTGCTGAGACATCTGCGTCACGCCTTGGCCCATACCCTGTGAAGAAAGATGGTACTTGTGATTGTTGTCTTTGTAGATGAAAACGTTGTGAACAGTTTTGCAAAGGCTGCTCAAGATTGTTCGTTTTTTAGTAAGGCTCCCTTCAAACTTTGCCGCTTGCCGTTGCGGCATACGGCATGCGGCAGTGCGATTCTTATCAAAGCAAGGATTTATATGAAATCGAGTTTAGAAGCACACACGTTGCAGCATTGTCGTGCGGCAGTGCGGCACGTCTGTGACAATGCGGCACGAAAATCGTTACCAGCTTAAAGTCGCACTGCCGCGAGCCGCAAAGACACGCGGCAAAGTGTGGAGGACGGCTAGCAGACTAACCGATATTTCTCGCAAACTACTGATCAGCCATCAGACCAGACAGCCATCAGAGCTCGACAGCGCAATACACCCGTGGTCGCTCAAAGGAGATTGACAGCAAGAGAGAGATAATTGTATCGCGCGGTATCGAGCTCTATAAGGTCTTCGCGCTAGACCAGGGGTTAAAAACGGATGGCTTCAATGCATGGTTATTCACAGAATAATATGGTGTTCACAATTATAGAGACTGATGTGGACCTCCATTCACAATAGTGGACATGAATAGCTAAAAAAGGAAAAATACTATTGATGTCTCAATTAGTACAGATGAGTCGAGCGAGGTTTCAGTCACATGTAAATCCGAACGATACACTAAACGAATCGAAAAAGTACACATACAGGGTGTTAAAAGACCGCCAACAAAGCGAGAAACCACGTATAGTCCTCATCATAATGAACATTTTTGCCCAAGGGACTATGCCTGGGAAATCAACGGTTTCCGAGATAATGAGGTTCAAATTCGGACTTTTCAAAACTTTTTTTTTGGAGAAATGTATCCAGTCTCTTGTTCTTAACATACCTTCTCAAGAAGCCATATCAAAATTATGAATATTTCTTACAAAAACGACTTTAAAATTGCAACCCGCAATGTATTCTAAACATCGGCACGCCAACCTTAAGTAACTTAAACTTATATCAACGCTTGCGCAATATGACTTCTGTGCGTTGTACGTCCATTGCGTGATTTAATATTTTTCAAAAAAATAACCTAAAAAACCAAAATCATTTCCCAGCAATAATTCATCGAAAAAGTACTTTGTTTTGGTGTCTAGTATGAGTGGCTTTCGGGTCTTTTGGCGGTCTTTTAACGCCCTGTATAGAAAACTAGAATTAGGTGAGAGATATCTAACACAGCCAGTTTCGTTAATAAACGATTCGAAGATATTTTCACTGAAAAAAAAAAGGCGGCAAGCTATTGTGGATAACAACATGAAACTGGCTGTGGTAGATATTACCTGATTCCGGTATTCTATAACAAATTCATTTACAAATTCATTTATTGGATAAAAAGCGGTACATTAAAAACAAAAGAAATACTTATCCTAAAGTAGATACGGTATGTCTTAATGGAAGAGTTGGCAACTACCACCTGCACTGGCCTTAGCGGCCGTATTGCAGAATGGCAGTTGTGTAGAGAAGTGGCCCAATGCACTTGGGATAGATATCCTTGAGTAACATTGCGTAGTGACTAAGTACATTAAACATTTTAATTTACTATGAGAGATTTTAAAATTAATATTAAAGTGGAGAGAGAAAATAATAATAATGAATGTTTATTATATCTGTAGGTATAAGTACCTATATGGCTATAATAATATATATTAGTTTGTGTATTGATATAATATGTACGTATATAATATTGTATCTATTTAATGGGTATTATTATGTATTTGTAACTGGTAAATATATTTACATCCCACATTTGTAACTTTCTTAGGTATATTTTATTATTTTCCTATGTTATATTTATGTACACTAATCTACCGAATATTATATTATCTCTGTCCTGTCCATCCAATGGTTGCCTGGCAGAGATCGCTTTTAGCGATAAGGCCGCCAATTGTATGCATACTGATTAGTTTAAGAATTCCTTTGTAAATTATTTTCGTGTACAATAAAGAGTTTTCTATCTATCTATCTATCTAATAACAATAATAGATTGGGTTTAGTAATAATAAATGTATGTGTGTGTGTGTGTGTGTGTGTGTTCTCTCGTCTCGTCCATTGCCGAGCCGTTGCGTGCACCAACCTGGCCCATCATCTGCTGCTGCCCGCCCTGCATCATTTGCTGCTGGTACCCGTAACCCTGCTGCATGCCGCCGTACTGTCCGCCGAACATCTGTCCGCCCATGCCGCCCATCTGCCCGCCGCCCATCTGCCCGCCGCCCATTTGGGCGGGCGTCATCTGCCCCCCGCCCATGGGTCCCGCGCTCATCTGGCCCGGGCCCATCTGGACGCCACCCATCTGGCTCATTGGACCCATGCCGCCCATTTGGCCCATCTGGTTCATTTGGCTGGGGACAAACATTGAATATTAGGGCTGGAAGATAGCAACGTGGCGGGAAATTCAAAATTTTCACAGTTTTTTACATTTTGTCACCGAACTAAATCCCATAGAATCCGCATTACGTATAAAATCACAATAAAAACTTGTCCCCACAAAAACAAATGATATCAGCAATAGAACAATACGAAACATCATTTCGATCATACGTCTAATATTCGAATGTCAACCTTATTACATTAGTGTACAGTTTTACTTTAATTGCATAGACTACGAGCAAATAAGCTCCCAAAGGTAGTTTGGGCATCTATTTTTCGAGACACATTTCAGAGTTCTATGTTGTATCTAGTTTTATCCTTGATCGAAGCATTTTGTAGCTAGATTCCGAGTCGAAGGACCAAAATAATCTTTTATCTACGACTTTTTCTCATAATATATGCACCACTTTAGTTTAAGGATAGACGATAGCAACGTGGCGGGAAATTCAAAATTTTTACAGTTTTTTATATTTTGTAGCTAAATTGAGCTATTTTTGTTCAGCGATTTTTCGTTCGCGGCAATAACATAGTATTCTTTTCATTATTGTAAACAACAGAACAACAATAATTCAGCCGATTATGTGTTCTGGTCTACGACAAGTTTTTTGGGCAGTGCCACTGCTTCGTAGACCAGAACACAACATCGGCTGAATTATTGTTGTTCTGTTGTTCACAATAATGAAAAGAATACTGTTTTATTGCCGCGAACGAAAAATCACTGAACAAAAATAGCTCAGTTTAGCTACAAAATGTAAAAAACTGTAAAAAATTTGAATTTCCCGCCACGTTGCTATCGTCCACCCTTAAACATGTCATTAAACATGTCATTTCTTCTCTCACGCGCGCTCCCTTGATCGCACTAGGGGGTCGCCTTTCATCGAGTTCATATTGTTGTTAGGCACAAATATTTTGGAGACTGTTATAATTTGTAGTCGACTTCACCTGTCGTAACACGAATCTGGGTAGCTCGAACACATTTTAGCTGTTTTATACGCTCGAGCGGACTTGGGCCCAAGTGTAAATTCAGTTCCAAAGTCAGACTATCGATGTTAAAAACATAATCCATGATTTTCACAAAGCGAGTAGGTACTTACTCATTACGAGTTCAATTCGCGCCGTATTTATCTATCTGTCCGTCTCTCTGTCTGTATGACTGTCTGTCTGTCTGTCTGTCTGTCTGTCTGTCTGTCTGTCTGTCTGTCTGTCTGTCTGCCTGTCTGTCTGTCTGCTGGGTATTAGACCCCTCAACACCTTCGGTCAGAAGCTGATCGTGTTGTTTTTCCGCTGTCTTCACAATATCGTCGATGCATCGATCAACAAAACTAAATATAAGAATGTCTCACTTTGTCTGCATGCCGGCCATTTGGTTGGGCTGCATCTGGCGCATGCCTTGCCGCGGGAACTGCGCGCGAGGGTGCGGCGCGCCGGGGTAGCCGCCCGGCTGTTGCTGCAAACAAAAACATTAAAAATCTTTGATTTCGGGCGGCTTCGGGCGCCAGAGGTCTACTTCTCAAATGGCCAACTTCTCATCATACCTATTTCTCCATTTGGCTACTTCGCAAACGGCCTACTTAGCAAACAGCCTATTTCGCATTCAGCCTACTTCTCAAAATTACTACTTCGCATACTGCCTACTTTATTCTGAAACGTCATTTTTGGACTGTCGTCAACGAAGTGTAATTCACAACTTACAACAGAGCGCCTAAAAAAGTATTTTTGTGTGACTCACTTATTAGCGATATAGACGTTATCTTGAAAAATGTAGGAGTTATCGAAAAAAAAGTATGAGAAAATGTAGGAAAGTATCGATATACCGCCATCGTTTGAATAAAAAAAAAATATCATTTTTTTTGTTACTAGCTGATTTGACTCAAATTAAAGACGGACTTATAAGGTTGGACGATAACAGCGTGGCGGGAAATACATTTTCTTCACAGTTTTTTAAAATATTTATAAATAAAAAAATCACTGAATAGCTCAGTTTAGCCTTGGGCATCATTTACTTTTCTCCTCAAGCTGCTGTGTCTAAACTTACTTGCATATGCTGCATCTGGTTGATGGGCTGGACGCGTTTGTGCAGCATCTGTGTGAGCGCCGCCTTCGACTGTGTGTTGAGAGGCGCCACGCCGCGCTGGCCCACTCCCGCTGCAAACGATTATAATTTACTCAGACTTAGATGTTTCACAGACAAAACAGAAAAGTCAGAATTATGTGTTGGAAATCAAATGAAGTCGTTAAAAATAATAAATATTAGGCCGTGCGAGCGTGAGAGGTAACAGATGTGAAAACACTCTCGTGTACGCTAGGTGATCCTCATACAATGTATTTCTAAAGCTGTTAGCCTTCCAAAATTTTATTAATTTAAATTAAATGTTAACGTCAGAAAACGCATAACGTCTTTAAAGTGGATGTGGGCAGGACAATTTCGTCACTGACGGCACATGGACGAAGCCCATTGTTGAATGGTGACCTTGAGGGAGAAAGAGATCGGTTGGCAGACCACCAGCCAAAGTAGCTGGAAAGCAGTTGAAGTGTCCGGCAAGGGATTGAGAGGTTTTACTCAGCAGTGGGTGCTAAAGATACCTATAAATCGTCACTGGGCAAGTCGAACCTCGTGGTGTCTCAAGTCTCTTCTTTCGCGGCACGCAATGCACGGTGTTTGACCTCTGTTTTAGGGTTACCTTGTGGGTTGTAGTAGGTCTGCTGTCCGGGGGGAGGGAACCACTGCTGCGGCTGCTGCATGAACTGTGGTTGCTGCGAGGGCGCCGCCGCCATGCCTGGTGGACCGACAGCGCCCGGCGTTGACGCTCCACTGTTCGTCTGTGGAAGTGATATGGTGTTTGTTAGGTATTATACGACTGCAGCGAAGCTCAAAAGGATGGTTTTAACCATCGTGTTGGTATGATTTGATTGCCATACATCGGATTTTTTTAAACACGATTGATTCAGCGCCGGCAGCGCAACACATCGACGAGCATATTTGTCTCACGGCAAGTAGCGCCATCTTGCTTTATCTTGCTTTACTTCTCCTTACTTGAAAGACTTGGCGCTAGTTGACAAGGGACGAAAATGCTCGTCAATCAGTTGCACTGCTAGTGCTGAATCGCGATGTCCTCAAAAATTCTGAGAAAGTTAGTGGGCCCTGGTTTTAACTGCAAAATACGTAGGTATGGAGGTATGCAATAACTATGACTAGTGGGCTATTTAATAAAAACTACAATTTGTTATGACGATGTCATGTACATTGTGTAGGATATGAAGCTTCTTTCGTCGGTTGTTAACAAAGATATCTTTTGAACAAACAGTGTACAGCGGGTGTGATTTTTTTGTGAATAGACCGGCAACAGCATAAGTACGTAAATATTGTTCTCACCGGAGTAGTGGCCTTCTTTTTAGCGGCGATCTTTTTGCACGGCGCTTTCCCGCGGCCTCGCCCCGCGCCCGTTGGACTCGAGTCGAAATTCCCGATGTCCTGCAACATTATCACAATTGGGTAGGCAAAGTTTTTTGTTCGAAAGTCCGTTATTGGCTTAAACTTATCTTTAGACAATATTAAGAAACTAATTTAAATATTTTTTATTTTGGTCCAGTAGTTTTGTTTTTATGCGCTAAAATGTTTTGTTCCTATGACCGCCAACAGCATGCAGACCGTCGCGTGAAGGTCATAAAACCGTATCTTTGAAACGTTGTAAAATCCAAACTACTGAACCGAAATAAAAAATATTGAAATTAGTTTCTCAATATTGTCTAAAGATAAGATTAAGCCAATAACGGACTTTCGAACAAAAAACTTTGCCTTCCCAATTACAACCCTTTCCCAAGGGAATATGAGCGCATTTGCTGAATTCGAGTATGCTATGCAAGAATGTTAGGTCGTGTATAGTTGTCGACCGTTAAATCGATATAAAAATGTGCAGTGCTTACGAAAGTTTAAGTTTTACCCTATTACCTGTTTGCTATCATTAGTTTCGAGGTCTTCAGGCGGCAAAGGCAACGGTTCCAGATAGTAGCTCAACGGTTTCACCAGACTGTGCGTGTGGTACTTCAATAACCTGTTGAAGAACAATAGCGACATGTAAAAGAGCCTGGCAATATAGTGCCGCCAATGAAAAAAATAACATGATTAGGTATTTCGGATTTTTTTTTCAAAAAAACTACTTTCATATTATCAACCCTAGTATTAACAATTTTTGACCCAACACCTAGATTTCAAATCCTAGAAAGTGTTACCGCCAAAATTTGTCGTTTTTCCACTTGTGAAGGATTTATTTAGTTAAGACTAGGGCTACAGATCGGGTTGCGATCTTTGCAGATAGATGGACAAAGATCGCCACCGAATGGGTCCCCCATTACGGACAACGGCGACGCGGCAGGTCTAGGCGACTTTGGCGGGACGACCTGAATAAATTTTGCCCGGATGGTCAGAGGTGGCTCAGGACAGACATGTGTGGAAGACAAGAGGGAGGGCCTTTTCCCAGCAGTGGGACATGATTGAATTGAATTGAAAAAAGTGACACAAAACACACATAATAAGAACATACATTTATAAAGATATTTCGAAACAGAGTTTTGTGGAAAAAAGGGCTTGGCTCGGCATATTGCTATGAGTGCATGCATCTGCACAGCGCTGATTTTCAGCCAAACCCTGGGCCCTTAGCCTGTAACACAATGGTGCCAAAATGGGCTTCCGGTTGACGATTTTAATTACGATTTATTGATGATGTCAGTCCAGTGTCGGTCCTTTTAATGTTATTGTAGTACAGCAAAGAATATTAAGAGTCTAATCCTAGAGGATTAGTTCGCTGGTTGTAGGAGAACAACGAAAAAATCCCGGTTTTGTCCTTCTACCTAGGACGCCATTGATACGCCATTGTGTTACAGGCTAAGGGCCCTGTTCTCACTGGCTAGTAACTACCCTAGTAAGATACCCGTGGCAAACTAAAAAAAAAACAAAGACTAGGGCTAAACTTTGAAGTAAAAACTGCAATACTGGAGCTAGTGTGCCTATACCGCCCTGTCTAAATCCAAACTCACCGGTGTGCGTTCTCATAAGTCAGAGGTTTCCTCTCGATCTTGGTGGCGGCGAACCAGGCCCAGGACAGCGGCGCGGGACTCCGCCCGCCCTCCACCAGCTCCCATGCCGAGACGCGCTGCTTGTCTGTGAGGTGGAGGCCCTTGGAACAAAACAGACATGTTATGATACAGATCTTGTAGTCCGCCAGCAGGTGCCAGTTTCATAAATCTATTATGACAATTCGATGTACATTGAGTAGTCGGATAGTAAGGTAACTCTTATTGTTACCTTTTTTATGTCTAATCGGCTACTCAATATAAATCGAATTTTTAATTTTTTTGTATCGATTTGCTGGTTTCACTTACTTTTATTTTGTCGGAATAAAATGTCGGCTATTCCGACAAAATAAAAGTAAGTGAAACCGGTAAATCGATATAAAAATACATCGAATTGTCATAATAAACTATAATGTTGTAGATTTATGAAATGCGCACCAGAAAGCGGTTTTAGCAACAGGTTAGGAACGATTAGTTTCCGATTTTCTCGCAATATAAAATAGCATTGCGGAGCGAAACGGACCCTTATTGGTCGTAAGCTGTCGATGCTATTTGACAGGGTATAACGATTTCTGTTCGTTTTTTAGCGCACAGGTGTTGACGAACAATAACAAAACATAAAGTAATGAAAAGAAATAGGGCGGAAGATAGAGTTATAATAAGAAAGTAAGAGAATGTTCATCGAAACTTGAAACTAGAATAACTTGTAATGAAGTATTACCTGTTTCTTGTCACTATCAAAACCTGGTATCTTGTTCCCTTTTTGGTCCACCAAGCAGCCTAGGGAACCGCACGCGATCACCTGTAACAAACCAAAAACATGTTAAAAATGTCACCAAGAAAACAAAAAAAAGAAATTAAATACGATGCCTAGGAGGTGAAAGGTATATTCATCGTCTTTTCAGTGAGATTTACACTCAATTTCACTCGAGATTCGCTAAGGCTAATGGAGGATGCTGCCTATCGCTAGTTCTTGATGTTAAAAGGAAACTCCGTATTTTGCCAAAACAGACCATTTTAATTTTTATTGTCTCCAAGCAATGCAAAACGATGAAGGAGAACAACAAATAGAGAAAGTAAAAAGCACCAAAAAGGTTAGTATCTATATGGCCGCTAACTCACCGGGACGCCACGGCCACGTCGCCAGCTACCGTTTCCAAACTATAAATATCTAAATGTATGGCAACTATCTCACTTGGCGACGGTTTGGCAACGCCGCCAATTTGTTATCTGCCATACATGTAGTTGGAAACGGTAGCTGGCGACGTGGCCGTGGCGTCCCGGTGAGTTAACGGCTAAAGGCACGTACCTCAATAATAGTATTCTTAGGTAGCGGCAGCAGCTGCCTGACGCACTGCACGGACGGCCCGTGGCGGTCGCCGATCTCCTTCTTCAACTTCTTCATCAGGTTCTGGTAGTGTTTCCTATTGTTGTCATCACCAGCGTCGGCCAGCGTCGAGTGGATCAGCGTCGCGAGCATGTCGAGCAATGTCGTGAAGAGATTGCTGTGACACAGACTAAAGTTAACACGCTGTTATTTCACCTTCGGCTGCGCGAACGACGCAGCGAGCTTGAGGGTTAGTAGTTTCTTCTAGTGGCCAATTGGGTGCTCTAAGGGTTGACGTGTGTCGAAAGTGATTTGGAATGGATGCGTTGGTTAAAGCTCGATATGTCGCTGATGTTATTTTTGTTCGACTTATTTACAGGGGAGGGGCACGTGGAATGGAGAGATGCATATAAAATTACATTGTTATTAGTTATTAGAATACAGACAGAATCGGTGTATTGGCCACGCTATAGTTAAACTTGCTATGAGACGTCACAATAAAAAGGATTTAGAAACTCAGGATAACATATCAAATTGTGCGCATTTAATAGATGACAATGTCCTCAAGTTTCAGATATGTTCCTACGTGTTATTTTGTTCTCCAGAACTACCCAAGCAAATTAAGTATTTGTAGCATAAATCAAGACAAAAACCAAACCCGCATAAATGTCCACCACCATCGTCTGGTACAGTTTCCTATTATTGTACGCATGGATCAGCTGATGCGCCACTGGTTGCGTCTCAACAGCACAGCCCAGTCGAACGTCCGCTGATACGACCGTCGTATCGCATCGAACATCCCTGGGGCTAGCGAGAAGCGTAGTTTCCTTTTACTAGTGTGCACTCAAGACAAGCGAAACTAACCCACATTACCACCACCGTCACTTAGTGCACAGTTACCTATTATTGTACGCATCGATCAGCTGATGCGCCACCAGCTGCGTCAACATTACAGCTCAGTCGAACGTCCGCTGGTAGGACCGTCGTATCGCGTCAAACATCCCTCCGGCCGGCGAGAAGAGTAGTTTCATTTTGCTAGTGTTCACTCAAGACAAGCAAGAACGAACTCAAATTACCACCACCGTCACTTAGTGTCCAGTTACCTATTATTGTACGCATCGATCAGCTGATGCGCCACCAGTTGCGTCAACAGCACGGCCCAGTCGAACGTCCGCTGGTAGGACCGTCGTATCGCGTCGAACATCCCTCCGGCGAGCGAGAAGCGTAGTTGCAAAGCGTCCGGCGCCGCCTCGTTTTGCTTCAAACATCCCTCCGGCCGGCGAGAAGCGGAGTTATAGCCAAACCAAACCCAGATTACCATCACCGTGTATTGTCCAGTTACCTTTTATTACGTATCGATCAGCTGATGCGCCACCAGTTGCGTCAACAGTACGGCCCAGTCGAACGTCCGCTGGTAGGACCGTCGTATCGCCTCAAACATCCCTCCGGCCGGCGAGAAGAGTAGTTTCATTTTGCTAGTGTTCACTCAAGCCAAGCTAAAACCGACCCAAATTACCACCACCGTCACTTAGTGTCCAGTTACCTATTATTGTACGCATCGATCAGCTGATGCGCGACCAGTTGCGTCAACAGCACGGCCCAGTCGAACGTCCGCTGGTAGGACCGTCGTATCGCGTCGAACATCCCTCCGGCGAGCGAGAAGCGTAGCTGCAAAGCGTCCGGCGCCGCCTCGTCTTGCCATGCGTCGCTGCAGGTGGCGCGGTCGTGGTCGCGCGCGTAGTAGCTTTGGAGCTGCGCGTGGATCGAGCTCAGTAAGCTCTCCTGCGGGGGGAAAGGTTTATGTTTTTAGCTGGGCCATAACGAACGTGCGAACGAGTCATTAATCTCTCTCGCTCGCACTTACAGGCCTATTCCAGAATGCCGATTTCGCACGTTTGTAATGGCCGAACTATAGGTGATATTCAGCCACAGCTCGATATAGGGCTTTCACAGATGGAACACGTTACGGTGCTGGAAAAGTGCGATGAATGCACTCTTTTCCGCACTAGGTGGTAAAAAAGAGTGAGACAGAACTAGTGCGCTGGTTTTAAAAGAAAGATCGTGTCATATGGGGGTCGTTGAATTTATCAATACAAGTTAATTTAGTTGTTGCCGCAGCCGCTGCACATTAGGTAATTTGATTCAAAAGCGAGGCATGACGCACACAGCGAGATTGCGCACCTGTAAGCGCACTATTCATCATCAACGCGATCATGTGATTTCATACGGCGGCGCTTCGTCGGCGCGGGAACAAAGGCATGCACCCGCCTACGCCGCGTGGCCTCTTAGCCCATCATAATAAGAGTGACAGCCCTGCGTTTTCGACCGACGCGACGTAGGCTATTTTGTGTCGCGCGGGACCTGAGATTGCCTCCGGCCTTGTGAACATTGTGTGGTTTCAACTCGTACCTTATCTTATTAGTATGGGGCCAGACTGAGAGCCCGGGACACTTCGGCCCAGAGGGATCTTTATTCCTGCTCAGGACGTGCAAAGACCAAGGTCGTAACCTTTAGAACGTCACCGAGGTCGAGGAACTTATATTCTTCCGGTCTAGGATATATGCTATCCCGAGAAGACTCATGCGTTTACTAGCAAGAGCATCGCAGTCACACAACGAGTTCCATGGACTCTGGCGCCTCTTTACAGGCCCTGCATTAGACAGCCCCATGTCGAGTAGGTGCTTTGTTCGTGCCAAATGTCGTGCGTAAATGCCCCAACAATGAGTCGGACCTTACACCTACTGTATACTCCGTGCAATTTTAGTGGTTTTAAAGCCGAAGGTATTTTGATGCACTGGTGATTCTGAGCCAAATTACAAAATTTCATTCTAAAACGCGCGAAAAATAAAATCACTTCTCCATACAAATGGTGTCGATTGGCGATAGCCGTTTGTATTGGGAAGTGTTTTTTTTTTCTCTCGTCTTGAAGTAAAATTTTGGAATTTGGCTCAGAATCACGAGTGCAACTAAATACCTTCGGCTTTAAAACCACTAAAATTCCACGGTGTAGACAGATTTTGGACACCCAACCCAACTCAACTAGTTTCAACTCCAATTTCAACACGTACCTTCTGGTCATCCTGGTGCCGCAGACAGGTCAGTATGAGCGAGAGGAGCGGCTCGTGCGCAAGCCGCACGCCGCCGCCGCCGCCGCACTGGCAGTTGCCGCCGCAGCCGCCGCCGCTCACGCCGCGCTTGCCGCCCGCGCCGCCGCCGGCCGACCTACAGTTCAAATGACAGCGGGTGATTTTAAATAAGGTAGTTTTCAATAATGTATTTTAACTCTGCAAACTCGAATCACAAAGGCATCAGTGGAAAGAATCAAAGGATCTCGGTATCAATAGACCCTGTAACTGCGTTTTCTGTTGTCTTTCTGCGAAAGCACTTTTTAAGATTATTTCTAACTACGACCTAAACATGCATGCTTACCCCTTATAGCTAGGACTTTGGTGGCTCTTGCAGTCGCGATGCGAGCCACTGTTCCCGCCGCCGCTGTTGTTGCAGTTTCCGCTGCAGCCGGCGCCCCAGCCGCTTTCTAGTACCTGTGGCGAGACAGTAGCTTGAAGATGAATTGTGTTGGTTACTAAGTAAGAAATGTCTTATCTAAGAAATATGCGACATCTGTTAGCAAAGAAACATTTTCCACCAAGTAACATTTCGCTCGCAGTGGCGCCAACTTGTAAAGGTAACGAGACGGATCTTGCTCTAGCGCCAGTGATATTGTTAAGTAGGAAGGCAAAAGAGGTGCTTCGTCCTCGTCATAATTCTGAGTATCAGCAGAATATGTTGCCAGCATCGGTACGAGTAAGCAAAACGTGAGTCGCTGGCTCGTACACATCACTGAGAAACGTCAGGCAGGCCGAGTGACCTGCAAAGAGGAACATCGGGACAAATGCAAAGACTTTGTTTGTTTAGCTCCACATCGGCACGGAACACAATCAACAACCTCAGAAACTTGCGTCTTCCGGTTGGAACTGCAAGTTTCTGAGGTTGTTGATTGTAAAAGCTCACCTGTCCCGCTTGCTTCAACACACGCCCCTGCACGGCGGCCGGTAGCTTGGCGACCAGTGGCGCCACCAGCCACACTGACTCCGACCACTTGCCAGAGTTGGACCCTCGCTCGGCGCCACTTCTGGAACGCAAATAGTGTCATCAGCTCGCGTTCCATAAAACCAAATAAAAACATTCAGCACGACCCTTTATAAAGCTCGATACAATGCATTTTCCCACTCTTTTTATCTACCTGACCACTTGACCAGCCCCCGTAGCATACTCGTATAATACTCCGTGCAATTTTAGTGGTTTTAAAGCCGAAGGTATTTGTTGCACTGGTGATTCTGAGCCAAATTAAAATATTTCATTCCCAAACGCGCGAAAAAAAATTCACTTCTCCATACAAATGGTGTCGATTGGCGATAGCCGTTTGTATTGGGAAGTGTTTTTATTTTCGCTCGTTTTGAAGTAAAATTTTGGAATTTGGCTCAGAATGACGAGTGCAACTAAATACCTTCGGCTTTAAAACCACTAAAATTCCACGGTGTATACCCAGCGTTAGGAAGAGATGGGGATAATTATGAGGCCTAGTACCTGTCTTTATCAGCCGGTTGCTGGAACACATTAAGCACTGCTCGTGCTACTGTGTCGAGCCATGCGTTGAGTTCAGCTGAGCCGCTCGGGTATTGTTTGAACATCAGCTGGAGGTCCAGCCATGACATGCGCAGCGACCATTGCTCCAAGTTCTGTGGAATAAAACCGAAGTAAAGATACTATAGTGCGTTTCACGAAAGAGTTCCCTTTACGAAACTCTTTTTAAAATGTTATTGGGACTATTTTTGTTCCACCCAAGGGAATTCTTTCGTGAAACGCACTGTAGTTTGGACAATCAGGACCTCAAGTCGCTAAAGCAGTTGTTTTTTTAAATTTCACATCTAGACAATGGAGGATTGCTGGATTTGTAATGACATTTGGCTTGCGTAAAGTCCTTCTTGTACGCAATCAGCTAAACAGCTTTTTATGTAAAACTTTCTACATATCGAACCACAACACATACTACAGACTTGAGGCCCTGATACTTATCAAATCTAAGTAGACGGCATTGTATTTGATATGTATTTTTTTTCTATCATCAGATTGATGATAGACCGTAAACAATCGAATGGTAGATCGTTTGTTTTTTACAGCCAAGATCGCCTTTCTTGTACAGCCAAAGTAAAATATCAAGTTCACCTCTAACAGTCTTGTAATCATCGTCTTCTGATCTAAATCTGGAGCCGTATGACTTGCCGAGTCGGGATAACAAATCATATGCAGCAATCTGCAACAAAAGAAACATCATGTTTATAACCACAACTCATATCCTTACAATCCTAAGCAGACAAACAACAATATGAAAACATAAAAGATGTTTTTACACCTTAAACTTTCATAAGCACATTAGTGATAGCCGCAGTGAGAGGTCGATTGCCACGGCGAAAGCATCGTTTCTCCTCCACGAGTAAGACTTCCGGACGAGGTCGAAACACATAAAAGATAATAAAAGGAAGTGAAATAATTTTTTTTTTAAATGAGATGATGATATCATCCGAGATTTTAAAGGATTTATCCTGCCGTGCCTTAATCTCTATTACAAGTCATTACGGTCTATTCTCACTTACCTTTGAGCCTGTCTGGGCTGCAGCATCGGGTCCAGCAACATATCGGGCTGACACAACTCGTCGGGGTTCTGCAAACACTTCTGTAGAACCCACTCCTCCGAACATATCTCGGCCAGAACCCTCCTGGCGAGTGACGAGAGCGACTGCGACGAGTCTAGAAGGGTGGAGCCTACTCCGCCACTGCCCCTGCGAATGGGAGGGATGCCTTAGCAGCTTCGACTTAGGGTGGAGTTTGCTTTGTCCGAAATTTTCCCAAGTTTGAGGGTCGTCAAGTGGGATAGACCAGACAAGAATAATGGTGAGATAGAATGGTTACTTCTTTACAGCACGAAGTTTGAAGCTTATTAGCAGTTAAGCTACATTATGTTTGTAGTTATAATGTGTAAAAGCAACCTTGTACAAAAAGTTTAAGATGTGTCAAACAAAACGGGGCATGAGTATCTCGAGCCAGTAATGATCTGTCTCTTGGTTCCACATCTTTGATAGTGTATTTCTAGTAATGTAGCTCAACATCAAACACAAATAATGTACAAAAAAGTTGTTAGTCACAGTAGATGATAACCCCAAGTTTATTCACAATGGATGGTAGTAAGTGGTGGTGGATAGTGACTAGATGGCTAGTTAACACGTGTGTAGAGCGAGTGACAGGTTCTCAAACATATTCACAGATAAGAAAAGGATGAAGCACATGTATGACGACCGATATTCATTACAGTGAATACGTGGAATACTCTAACATTCTCGGCGACACTTATACCCGCACTAGATGGGTGAAGTGACCTCTAAACGAACACTAAGTACTAGCTGCCCTAGAAAAAGGTCATCTCAGGGCACATTTTCTACTGCTGCCTAGCAGTGACACACTTCTTTCATAAAATTTTGTAGTTATAATAAAAAAAATAATTCGGCCAACTTTATTACCTTTTTTCACCAAATAAAAAGTATGAAGGAAGGTTATTTATTGCCCTGATCACAGCTTGGGTTGACAGCATAGTTGTTTGACTTGACTTGCACTCAAAGTACTCAAGTTGCAAGTTACAAAGACTAAGTAGGATCTAACATAATTTCACAACGAATATCAGCCATATTATCTGGGCGGGATGGTTTAAAATCTCGTTACCCAAAAGTGAGAATGGACATGTAGAAGCGGAAGCGAGTGTGTGACTAGATGACAGAATGAACATGTAAAGGCACCTTTACACTGATTCCATTGCTTACAGTAGGGTCATTCTATCAACGAAAACTGAAATCACCAAAAAATACTGGCCGTTTCATTTTATTTTGGTGCAGCAGCTTTTGAGTTTAGTTTTTAATTTGATTTTTGATCCATTATAAATGGAGTTTAAACAGAATTACCCCAAAGTTTGATATGGCAATTTAGGGGTAATTACCGGGAATGTAGAACACGCTACTATATAGAAAGAAATCTAAAAAGAGAATAATTCCCTATGAAGAAATAGGGAATATCCATGTCAAAACAAAAAGTGACGTGCTTTGCTACATTCTCTGAACCAACCTGTAAACTGTCAAATTGTTCTGAGGAGCGTAGCTTGTGATGACATTCCAGGTCCGCAAAATGTGGGGGCGTCCAATTTTTTTTATTTTGTATTTTGAATGTTGTCAATAAAGAGTGTTTACATTTTTATTATGTTAGAATGACGTAACAAGTGAATTAAATAAAATGCATTTTGCCTCTTGCATGTTCGACATTCCCCAGAATCGGCCCCCAGACCACGTTATGGAGCCATCATGGAACAGTGCAATGGAACTAGAGTGAAGGGTCCGAAGGGGTACGTCCACATAGGGGGGGTGAGAGGCGCGCGGGGGGCGCGGGTGCAGCCGTGAACTCAATATAAAGGTCAAAACAAACCTAGGCGTTCTATGGCCCCCACTCATCTCTGAGTCTACCATCCTAAGGATAAAAAGATACATAACATTATGCTTAATAAATATGTCAGATATAAAAAAGATGGAGTCATGGGATAAAGAAGGAATGTCACAAAGATTATGCTTTTCGGATTATTTAGTCAATCGTCGGCCAAAAAATAGGCAAGTCACAAGGCAAAAAATATGATATGCTATTTGTGGGCAAAGCCCTGAAGTGTCATCATTGTCTGGACACTGACTGAATGTACATTACAGATGTGACATTACTTACTTTACACCTGACCCTTTGTAATATTACGCAAAAAAGTATCATAGTAGTAACTTCGAAGCCGATGGCAGCTGATTCTGTGCTTGATTTTTAATAAAATAAAAGTTGATAGGCCTCGAAGACACTTAAATTGTAGTCCGTATTTTTCTTAAATGTACCACCAGGACAGTTGCTACGCACGATTTTATTTGTACTATACTTAGGCCATTGCACCTAGGACTAAGGATTTATACAGCGTCTGGTGGCATCGCCACTTACACTAGATGGGTGAAGCCTGGGACATTGTTTAGATGGAGTAGGCTTGCTCAGCACCTATGCCATCTTCCAGTTTAGTCGGCCTAGCCCACAGGAAGACAAGTTCATAAATGACAATGTGCGTAACAACTATAACCTAATTCCATCTTTTTTTAAACAGTCATTACAAGCATGGTTAAACAAATGAAGCACTATTGGCCAGCAGACAAAATCATAAACGCTATAACCCGTGCCATTAAAGAAACGATATATAAATGGCGGACACTCTCGCGCCCTCTCGCTTTAATCATATCTCCGTCTATACTCACACGTAACGTTAGCAAAGTCATTTTAGGCAGTCCTGATTAGTCACCTACGTTTGGCTAATAAAACACACCAAATACGTTCGCCTCTTATTGATTTTTTAATGTTTGTCGAGTTATTTCAATATTGTAGTTTACGTTAAGTGTTGTTATTTGTTGAGGTTTGTATTATTTACTACGTTTTAATATTTTTGATCTTATTTTCATAAATATTGTTGTTTAATCACAAACCCAACGTAGAACAATTACCTAATCAATAAAGAAAGCATCGTAAAAAAATATTTCCTAACCAAAAATGTAAGAAAGTTTTAGGTATAAACCGAAATCGTATTTTCGTAACCTCTTTTTCAGACCTTACCATAGGTACCCGCCGCCATTTTCATATCGTTTCTCTATTGGCACGGCTTATACATAATTTCAACTCTATTCTCTAAAGAGGACGGCACAAAATGGACTTACGACATGAGATCCAGCTGCGCGTCCGTGGGCACAGTATCGCTTGTGCCCAGTATGTGCGACAGTTCGCAAGATTTCTTCCCCGATTTGCCGCCATCGCGCGCCGTCGAGTCGATTACCACTGTAAAACAACAAGTAATGAGGGCTACCGCGCTCGGATCGCTGGTGCTGGTGCTGGTGTAGCGCGATATCCAAAAATATCACTATTTGAACGGGCTAGATTAAAGATTCAAGATATTTATTTGCTTTGAACGTGGTAGGTACATTTCAGATGTTAAAAAAGTTGATATTTAAAAGCTCCGCACATTCAACCTATTTAAGGCATGCAAATCTTATGAATACATAATGCAAAACAATATAATTAATAATAATGTCAATAATTTTTAAAGATGTCAATAAATTTGAAGTCAACAGGAATATTAGATTCAACCAGCGACCAGTTCGCTGGATTCAACGGAATTTTTGATACAATTTATTTAACAATTTACACGAATACTAGAGTCAATCTTACTATAACGCGGGTTATTCCTAATCAGAATAATGTTGTATGTATGACTGAGATTAATTATGGCAAAAAGTTGTTGTCCCGCTTCTAATCACTGCTGCTTTGAAACAGTTTTATCTTTCGGAAAATTGTGTTGAAATACTTTTTCTAACAGAACGGGGCTTGATCCAGGTTTTTTATTAGTACACTTTTAAGGTAGGTATTAAATATGATTCGAATTTACGTAAACTTTTTTTATGTACTAACTTTAATAAATAGAGCTTGGCCTTACTCGACAGTGGCGCCAACTAGTGCTCAGTTGGTTCCTGCGGTAGTGGAGCAGTGCGGGAAGGGTGACATGTGACGTCTCGCCATACAAGTGACAACTTCACTCGGACGTCAGCATCGCTGTTACTTGTAAGACGAGACGTGACGTTACCCCTCCAGGCGCTATGCCTGTTAGTATAATAGTTAATAGCCAGACCTGCTCTCTCTTCACCAAGGAGAAACAAAATCATCATCGTTTTCAGAGCGAGAGGAGCACACGCTCTCTGCTTGTACATTGTGTAGTCCTTCAAGCCGGATTGGCCAGAAAAGGGATGTCCGTACCCGCGGGAGCTCCTCCAGCCGCAAGACTCCAGCAGTTAAGAGCCCCACTGACCCACCAAGGAGGCCCGGGGGCTGATGCTTTCGCAGAAGACGCACGGGACAAGAGTACCACCAACTCAGAACCGGCACTTACTACTGCGCGGTCACGTGGGCAGTAGACCACTTATGATGATGACTCACCGAGTATAGCCTTGAGTGTGGCCAACACGTTTCATAAAACTACAATTCATTGAACGAGCGAGCGAAGCGAGCGAAGTTCTCCGAGTCTACTGGAACAATTCGGCGTTTGTATGTATGTATATTTGTATTTTTGTTTGTATGAATGTTCGTTCGACGATAACTTGAGTAAATTTGGTCGGATCGTTATGAAATTTGGTAGGCGGGTAAACGAAATTAAAATAATTTTTAAGTTCGAACATGAGCCAAATCGGTCGAGGGGTTGCCGAGATATGGGGTTGTATAGTTTATATGCAAAGCGCGCGCGCGCCTGCGCGAATGGCGTAAGCAAAGTTAAACATCTGTAACTGGGGTCTCGAGTTCATAGTTCGGAACGAATTTGAAGTCAAGTCGATTTGAATTGTAGATGACGGGCGCAGGACAGTCGCGCGCCCGCCGTCATTGTGTGGTCCTTCGAGCCGGATGGTCCTACTCACCGAGTATAGCCTTGAGTGTGGCCAACACCGGCGCGACACCGATGTTCTTGTGCGCGGCGGCGAGCAGATGTCGGTCGCACGACAGCCGCACACCCGCCGTCGAGCCGCCGGGGCCGGGCGACGTAGAAACACTGTATAGACCTGTCAATACAGAGAACAGATGAGAAACCTAAGTTTCAGTGACTGTATGTACGGTCCAACACCGTACATAGGTCGCGTGTTGCTGACATTGCATTGTGCAGCACACGTGCACCTAAACTTCACTCTGCAGTCGGCTTTAGCCACTCGCCCAGAACACTAGTTTGTATAAACCATGTTACTACAATTTACCCTAAAACCTGGTGGCACATGTACCTGGTTGCAACGCGTCCTCAGCCTTGAACAGCCACAGTAGAAGGTGGCAGGTCAATGATTCATGTAAGGGTCGCTACCACCTTGTACCTAGATGCACATATACCTGGTTGCAGCGCGTCCTCAGCCTTGAACAGCCGCAGTAGAAGGTGGCAGGTCAATGATCCATGTAGGGGGCGATACCACCTTGTACCTAGATGCACATATACCTGGTTGCAGCGCGTCCTCAGCCTTGAACAGCCGCAGTAGAAGGTGGCAGGTCAATGATCCATGTAGGGGGCGATACCACCTTGTACCTGGTGGCACATGTACCTGGTTGCGGCGCGTCCTCAGTCTTGAACAGCCGCAGTAGAAGGTGGCAGGTCAATGATCCATGGAGGGGGCGATACCACCTTGTACCTGGTGGCACATTTACCTGGTTGCGGCGCGTCCTCTTTCTTGAACAGCCGCAGTAGAAGGTGGCAGGTCAATGATCCATGTAGGGGGCGATACCACCTTGTACCTGGTGGCACATTTACCTGGTTGCGTCGTGTCCTCTGTCTTGAACAGCCGCAGTAGAAGGTGGCAGGTCAATGATCCATGGAGGGGGCGATACCACCTTGTACCTGGTGGCACATTTACCTGGTTGCGGCGCGTCCTCTTTCTTGAACAGCCGCAGTAGAAGGTGGCAGGTCAATGATCCATGTAGGGGGCGATACCACCTTGTACCTGGTGGCACATTTACCTGGTTGCGTCGTGTCCTCTGTCTTGAACAGCCGCAGTAGAAGGTGGCAGGTCAATGATCCATGGAGGGGGCGATACCACCTTGTACCTGGTGGCACATTTACCTGGTTGCGGCGCGTCCTCTTTCTTGAACAGCCGCAGTAGAAGGTGGCAGGTCAATGATCCATGTAGGGGGCGATACCACCTTGTACCTGGTGGCACATTTACCTGGTTGCGTCGTGTCCTCTGTCTTGAACAGCCGCAGTAGAAGGTGGCAGGTCAATGATCCATGTAGAGGGCGATACCACCTTGTACCTGGTGCCACATTTACCTGGTTGCGGCGCGTCCTCAGTCTTGAACAGCCGCAGTAGAAGGTGGCAGGTCAATGATCCATGTAGAGGGCGATACCACCTTGTACCTGGTGCCACATTTACCTGGTTGCGGCGCGTCCTCAGTCTTGAACAGCCGCAGTAGAAGGTGGCAGGTCAATGATCCATGTAGAGGGCGATACCACCTTGTACCTGGTGCCACATTTACCTGGTTGCGGCGCGTCCTCAGTCTTGAACAGCCACAGTAGAAGGTGGCAGGTCAATGATCCATGTAAGGGGCGCTACCACCTTGTACCTAGATGCACATATACCTGGTTGCGGCGCGTCCTCTGTCTTGAACAGCCGCAGTAGAAGGTGGCAGGTCAATGATCCATGTAGGGGGCGATACCACCTTGTACCTGGTGGCACATTTACCTGGTTGCAGCGCGTCCTCAGCCTTGAACAGCCGCAGTAGAAGGTGGCAGGTCAATGATCCATGTAGGGGGCGATACCACCTTGTACCTGGTGGCACATTTACCTGGTTGCGGCGCGTCCTCAGCCTTGAACAGCCGCAGTAGAAGGTGGCAGGTCAATGATCCATGTAGGGGGCGATACCACCTTGTACCCGGTAGCACATGTACCTGATTGCGGCGCGTCCTCAGTCTTGAACAGCCGCAGTAGAAGGTGGCAGGTCAATGATCCATGTAGGGGGCGATACCACCTTGTACCTGGTGGCACATTTACCTGGTTGCGGCGCGTCCTCTGTCTTGAACAGCCGCAGTAGAAGGTGGCAGGTCAATGATCCATGTAGGGGGCGATACCGCCTTGTACCTGGTGGCACATTTACCTGGTTGCGGCGCGTCCTCTGTCTTGAACAGCCGCAGTAGAAGGTGGCAGGTCAATGATCCATGTAGGGGGCGATACCGCCTTGTACCTGGTGGCACATTTACCTGGTTGCGGCGCGTCCTCTGTCTTGAACAGCCGCAGTAGAAGGTGGCAGGTCAATGATCCATGTAGGGGGCGATACCGCCTTGTACCTGGTGGCACATATACCTGGTTGCGGCGCGTCCTCGGTCTTGAACAGCCGCAGTTGAAGGTGGCAGGTGAGCCGCGCGCCCGCGTCGACAGAGGCTGCGTTGGCCAGGTGCGGACTGCCGAGACCCTCGTCCACTCAATGACCCATGTAGGGTCGATACCACCTTGTACCTGGTGGCACATGTACCTGGTCGTGGCGCGTCCTCGGTTTTGAACAGCCGCAGTAGAAGGTGGCAGGTCAATGATCCACGTAGGGGGCGATACCACCTTGTACCTGGTGGCTCATGTACCTGGTTGCGGCGCGTCCTCTGTCTTGAACAGCCGCAGTAGAAGGTGGCAGATCAATGATCCATGTAGGGGGCGATACCACCTTGTACCTGGTGCCACATTTACCTGGTTGCGGCGCGTCCTCTGTCTTGAACAGCCGCAGTAGAAGGTGGCAGATCAATGATCCATGTAGGGGGCGATACCACCTTGAACCTGGTGGCACATTTACCTGGTTGCGGCGCGTCCTCTGTCTTGAACAGCCGCAGTAGAAGGTGGCAGGTCAATGATCCATGTAGGGGGCGATACCACCTTGAACCTGGTGGCACATTTACCTGGTTGCGGCGCGTCCTCTGTCTTGAACAGCCGCAGTAGAAGGTGGCAGGTCAATGATCCATGTAGGGGGCGATACCACCTTGAACCTGGTGGCACATTTACCTGGTTGCGGCGCGTCCTCTGTCTTGAACAGCCGCAGTAGAAGGTGGCAGGACAATGATCCATGTAGGGGGCGATACCACCTTGTACCTGGTGGCACATTTACCTGGTTGCGGCG
Organism: Zelleria hepariella; assembly: GCA_949319315.1. NCBI lineage: Eukaryota > Metazoa > Arthropoda > Insecta > Lepidoptera > Yponomeutidae > Zelleria > Zelleria hepariella. Next base: position 6,347,139 of record OX439391.1, on the reverse strand, counting down.
CGTCCTCTGTCTTGAACAGCCGCAGTAGAAGGTGGCAGGTCAATGATCCATGTAGGGGGCGATACCACCTTGTACCTGGTGCCACATTTACCTGGTTGCGGCGCGTCCTCTGTCTTGAACAGCCGCAGTAGAAGGTGGCAGGTCAATGATCCATGTAGGGGGCGATACCACCTTGTACCTGGTGCCACATTTACCTGGTTGCGGCGCGTCCTCTGTCTTGAACAGCCGCAGTAGAAGGTGGCAGGTCAATGATCCATGTAGGGGGCGATACCACCTTGTACCTGGTGCCACATTTACCTGGTTGCGGCGCGTCCTCTGTCTTGAACAGCCGCAGTAGAAGGTGGCAGGTCAATGATCCATGTAGGGGGCGATACCACCTTGTACCTGGTGCCACATTAACCTGGTTGCGGCGCGTCCTCTGTCTTGAACAGCCGCAGTAGAAGGTGGCAGGTCAATGATCCATGTAGAGGGCGATACCACCTTGTACCTGGTGCCACATTTACCTGGTTGCGGCGCGTCCTCTGTCTTGAACAGCCGCAGTAGAAGGTGGCAGGTCAATGATCCATGTAGAGGGCGATACCACCTTGTACCTGGTGCCACATTTACCTGGTTGCGGCGCGTCCTCTGTCTTGAACAGCCGCAGTAGAAGGTGGCAGGTCAATGATCCATGTAGGGGGCGATACCACCTTGTACCTGGTGGCACAAGTACCTGGTTGCGGCGCGTCCTCTGTCTTGAACAGCCGCAGTAGAAGGTGGCAGGTCAATGATCCATGTAGGGGGCGATACCACCTTGTACCTGGTGGCACAAGTACCTGGTTGCGGCGCGTCCTCTGTCTTGAACAGCCGCAGTAGAAGGTGGCAGGTCAATGATCCATGTAGAGGGCGATACCACCTTGTACCTGGTGCCACATTTACCTGGTTGCGGCGCGTCCTCTGTCTTGAACAGCCGCAGTAGAAGGTGGCAGGTCAATGATCCATGTAGAGGGCGATACCACCTTGTACCTGGTGCCACATTTACCTGGTTGCGGCGCGTCCTCTGTCTTGAACAGCCGCAGTAGAAGGTGGCAGGTCAATGATCCATGTAGGGGGCGATACCACCTTGTACCTGGTGGCACAAGTACCTGGTTGCGGCGCGTCCTCTGTCTTGAACAGCCGCAGTAGAAGGTGGCAGGTCAATGATCCATGTAGGGGGCGATACCACCTTGTACCTGGTGGCACAAGTACCTGGTTGCGGCGCGTCCTCTGTCTTGAACAGCCGCAGTAGAAGGTGGCAGGTCAATGATCCATGTAGGGGGCGATACCACCTTGTACCTGGTGGCACAAGTACCTGGTTGCGGCGCGTCCTCTGTCTTGAACAGCCGCAGTAGAAGGTGGCAGGTCAATGATCCATGTAGAGGGCGATACCACCTTGTACCTGGTGCCACATTTACCTGGTTGCGGCGCGTCCTCTGTCTTGAACAGCCGCAGTAGAAGGTGGCAGGTCAATGATCCATGTAGAGGGCGATACCACCTTGTACCTGGTGCCACATTTACCTGGTTGCGGCGCGTCCTCTGTCTTGAACAGCCGCAGTAGAAGGTGGCAGGTCAATGATCCATGTAGGGGGCGATACCACCTTGTACCTGGTGGCACAAGTACCTGGTTGCGGCGCGTCCTCTGTCTTGAACAGCCGCAGTAGAAGGTGGCAGGTGAGCCGCGCGCCCGCGTCGACAGACGGCGCGTTGGCCGGGTGGGGGTTGCCGAGACCCTCGCCCACTCGCCCGCTCGCCATCACGAGAGAGGGCAGAACCGCGTGACGCACGAAGTCCTCGAGCGAGAAGCAGTGGCGCGCTGGAGAAAGATTAACGTTGCTATTAAATTCAATTCAAAACATTTATTGCGGAATATTACATTTCCATGGATTAAAAACTGAAAACATCGATTGTTGTTGCTGTCCTATGGTATCCCAGAGGTACAGAGGGCCTTTACAAGATCACGCCTCGCTTCCTGTCCTCAGCAACTCTTCTGGCTTCGCTCCAGCTCAGCCCAATGGCTCGCAGCTCACCTTCAACTGTTCGCTGCCACGTGTGAACGGGCATCGATAGAAATTAAATCACAACCGCCGTGTCGTGCAAGTCATTGCGCAAGAGCAGATCAGAGTAGTGTGGCGAGAGAGGCGCGTGCGAGCAAATTTTGAGCCTTCTACAGATCGACGGCCTAACTCGCGTATCGCCTGCGCGGCAGGGCGTTTGGCTCTACCGAGCGTCACATTTGCTCCCTGCCCCACGGAGCGCCGCGCTACGAAACCTTCCTGTCACTCTCTCGCTCTTTCACACTCACCGACGAGTATGCAGGTGAAGACGGCCAGCGCGTCGTGAGCCGCGGTGTCGTGCAAGTCCTTGTGCAAGAGCAGGTCCGGGTATTGTGGACGACGCTGGTCTCTATAGCGACACGATCTCGCCACTCACTCGCACACATAGCGTAGTCTCGCTCACACTTACCGACGAGTATGCAGGTGAAGACGGCCAGCGCGTCGTGAGCCGCCGTGTCGTGCAAGTCCTTGTGCAAGAGCAGGTCAGGGAAGCGTGGACAACGCTGCTCCCTATAGCGACACGATCTCGCCACTCACTCGCACACATAGCGTAGTCTCGCTCACACTCACCGACGAGTATGCAGGTGAAAACGGCCAGCGCGTCGTGAGCCGCGGTGTCGTGCAAGTCCTTGTGCAAGAGCAGGTCAGGGTATTGTGGACAACGCTGCTCCCTATAGCGACACGATCTCGCCACTCACTCGCACACATAGCGTAGTCTCGCTCACACTCACCGACGAGTATGCAGGTGAAGACGGCCAGCGCGTCGTGAGCCGCGGTGTCGTGCAAGTCCTTGTGCCAGAGCAGGTCAGGGAAGCGTGGACAACGCTGCTCCCTATAGCGACACGATCTCGCCACTCACTCGCACACATAGCGTAGTCTCGCTCACACTCACCGACGAGTATGCAGGTGAAAACGGCCAGCGCGTCGTGAGCCGCGGTGTCGTGCAAGTCCTTGTGCAAGAGCAGGTCAGGGTATTGTGGACAACGCTGCTCCCTATAGCGACACGATCTCGCCACTCACTCGCACACATAGCGTAGTCTCGCTCACACTCACCGACGAGTATGCAGGTGAAGACAGCCAGCGCGTCGTGAGCCGCCGTGTCGTGCAAGTCCTTGTGCCAGTGCAGGTCAGGGTAGCGTGGACAACGCAGCTCCCCACAGAACGCCACTCACTCGCACACATAGCGTAGTCTCGCTCACACTCACCGACGAGTATGCAGGTGAAGACGGCCAGCGCGTCGTGAGCCGCCGTGTCGTGCAAGTCCTTATGCAAGAGCAGGTCCGGGTATTGTGGACAACGCTGCTCCCTATAGCGACACGATCTCGCCACTCACTCGCACACATAGCGTAGTCTCGCTCACACTCACCGACGAGTATGCAGGTGAAGACGGCCAGCGCGTCGTGAGCCGCGGTGTCGTGCAAGTCCTTGTGCCAGAGCAGGTCAGGGTAGCGTGGACAACGCTGCTCCCTATAGCGACACGATCTCGCCACTCACTCGCACACATAGCGTAGTCTCGCTCACACTCACCGACGAGTATGCAGGTGAAGACGGCCAGCGCGTCGTGAGCCGCGGTGTCGTGCAAGTCCTTGTGCCAGAGCAGGTCAGGGTAGCGTGGACAACGCAGCTCCCCACAGAACGCCACTCACTCGCACACATAGCGTAGTCTCGCTCACACTCACCGACGAGTATGCAGGTGAAGACGGCCAGCGCGTCGTGAGCCGCCGTGTCGTGCAAGTCCTTGTGCCAGAGCAGGTCAGGGTAGCGTGGACAACGCAGCTCCGCACAGAGCGCCACCATCTCGCCACTCACTCGCACACGTAGCGTAGTCTCGCTCACACTCACCGACGAGTATGCAGGTGAAGACGGCCAGCGCGTCGTGAGCCGCGGTGTCGTGCAAGTCCTTGTGCAAGAGCAGGTCAGGGTAGTGTGGCGGGGGCGGCGCGTGCGGCGCGGCGGGACACAGCTGGGCCCCACAGAGCGCCACCAGCGCCGCCAGCCACTCGGCGGCGAGGCCGCTGCACCACGCCGTCATCTCTGCACAGTGGACGCCGAGCTCGTTCACGCTACGACAAAAAGTTATTATGAACATAAATTGAATGGTGAAGCTAGCAACCAGTGAGTATGGCCAAACGTCATACAAATACAAAATACAAATATCTTTATTGGATAATATCAATGACATTCTAATACAAATAGACAACTCATAGGCGCTCGAGAAAGGTAACTGCAGTATTGTGCTTAAATTCAGTGTAAGCACAATATTTTCATTAGATGTTTGATGACTACGCAGCTGTCAACATGCCAAAATGTGGTACAAAAAAGTGCCGAAATAACACCTTGACAATGCGAAATAAAGATGGTGTGACCTACCATCGGTTAATTAATATTATTTACATATGATAACAGAAGAAAAGGTACAAATATTAAGAGGAAACTATTAAATTTTCAATAAAAACCATTGATTGTAAACAAATGTTCCTGTTTCTTTCTCTCCCGCGGGTCAGAAAGAGATAGACAAAATGATGCTTAAAGAACATAGTCAGAAAAGAAAACAATGGAGACTCCTTTTGTAAAGTAAAAATTCTAAGGACTAAAATTTTTCGCACAGTTCTTGCTCTATCCTTAGTCACTTTTTGTTTTTTCTAAAGCACTAACCCGTCCTAGGGAATAATTTAAACATTTATAAGTCCTGTCCCGAGTGAATTTTTTCAACCTATCCTTAGTCAGTTGAAAAGGGGCAGGCATTTTCACTAACATGACAGTTCGATCTGCCAGTTTACTGAGTTAGATGATGGGATAGGCTTTAGTTAAAATAATATAAAAAACTACCAGGGGCTTAAGTCTGTAACACAATGGCGTGTCGATGGCGTCCCAGTATAAGTAGAAAGAAAAAACAGGGGTTTCTTCGTTTTTCTCCTACAACCAGCGAACTAATCCTCTAGAATTAGAATCAGAATAATATTTCCTGTACTTGCAACAAAAAAAGGACCGACACAGCATGAATAAATCGTAATTGTTGCTGTCAACTGGGAGCCCTTTTTGCCACCGTTGCGTTACAGACTCAGGCCCCAGGCCCCGCCACACTGATACACAAATACTTCATCCTCTTCATTCGGCAGAAGACCAAAGTCGAAGATATCTGGCTAGGCGGGAGTACCAACGGTGGACCAGGGCGTCACGGAATGGTGGCCTAGAATGGGTCGAAGGTCGGTGTGTAGACCGAAAGCTCGATGACATTGTCAAAACAGCGGGAGGACAATGGACGAGATTGGCATTAGACCGAGGGGGTTGGCGTGAAAAGGAAGAGGCCTATGCCCAGCAGTGGGCTTTATTTATGGGCTGGATAAATAAGTAGATTTGTATCACCTAGTTTTTTAAACTTCGCTGTTATTATTTTCCTAGAAGCTATCGAGCTATTCGAAAAGTCGTAGAACAACATTTGTTGGAAATCACATTTAGGGGTTGATATGTTTCAGGAAAAAAGCTATTTACAAATTATAATTACCTGCCTATTTTTCATAAACTGTTTAAAATAATATCCGCAACATGGCACAGATTTTTTTCCCCATAACAAAAAACTAAAATAGGCTATTGCTACTCCACAGCAATCTTTATTCCAATAAACTTCAAAAATCAACTTACGTAGCTTCAAACTGCGTGATTGATTTACATTTCCGCTTAGTTACACAATACATTTTGAGGGCTTGAAGTGTCAGCAGCAATGTAGAAACAAAAAGTCAGTCGAAGCATAATAGGGTGAAATTAGCGTGTGCCATGTTTCGACTTGGTTATTGTACGGAACAGTTTGTCCATTTGTATTAGAATGTCATTGGATAATATAAATATTTCGGTGAGTTGGCAACTATCACCTACACTGGCCATATGGCCGTATTGCAGAGCGACAGTCGACCAGAAGAACGTGCGTTCCATCATTTAGAATTTCAGTTGAAAGAAAATATTAGATTTATAATGAATCTAACCAACAAACTAAAAAAGGTACAAAATAAAAAAAAAAAATTGAGACTTAAATGCTACAGGGTAGGATTTTAAGTTACTGATAGCAAAAGTGGCAGGAAAAGTCTGGATGAGAAAAGCCGAGAACTCCCTACTCAGCTAAGGCCCGGTTTCTGAGTTGAGAATTTTGCTAAGCAAATGGGTAAGTATCGTCCTGTCTCTGCAGATTTCTCACAAAAGAGCGTGACAGAGCGATACGTAAGTATGTGCTTAGTAAAATTCTCAACTCATAAACCGGGCCTAAGACGGAAAATTTCAGCTTAGATGACCTCTACTTCAATGACATGGTCACATGACTTACCGATCATTGTCAACCTCGCGGCAGACGGCCAAAATGGCGGAACACACGAAGCTGTAGCGATTGGACGGCGACTCGGCGACCTGGCGCGCCCACGAGAGCTCGATCTTACCTAGAAACAAATCGATGGCATTTTAACTCTGAAAATTGTGCGCACAGCAGGTTTCTTTGTCAATGAAAATCGCGAGTCGCAATGCAAGATCATTTTTTATCATTACGCACTGACCTAGAAATCGCAAGTATCAATGCATGATCATTTTTTATCACTACCCACTGACCAAGAAATCGCGAGTAGCAATGCAAGATAATTATTGATCATTACGCACTGACCTAGGAGCTTGACTTGTGATAATTTGAACGTCTAAAATCGTCGATGCAGATGACATTGTCAGACGAAACGGTTGTAATTCTTGGTTCTCTGCACTTTGCACACAGTGAAAAATACAGGACTGTAACTTTACTGACCTTTTCGTGGACTCGCGAAGAACTCGCTTAGGAACTGTGGATTGTATTGGTAGGTGGACGGCGTAGGTTGCAGCGGGGAGTAGAGAGCTTGTCTGCAACATAATAACAAGATACATGTCACACAGTTAAGAGTACTCGTAGAAGGCGTGTGAGCATATTTACCTTTGATGCATCCTTAATAGTAGTAGATGCTATACTGCTCAAGCACTCACTTTATCTTTAGGATAGGCATTGGCGAATGTCAGCGTGTGGCGCATGGCAAAAATGCGCCGCGGCCTTGTACAGGCCGTGCAGTTGCGCTAAAACGTAACGCTCAGCCGATCCACAGTCGCCGGGGTTCGCCACGCACTTGACTAGCCGGCACACCTGACCTCGGACGCTTCTTAACTAGCAGTCGGTGCAATACTGTTTGAACACTCACTTTATCTTAGGATAGGCGTTGGCAAATAGCCGGCACACCTGACCTCGGACGCTTCTTAACTAGCAGTCGGTGCAATACTGTTTTAACACTCACTTTATCTTTAGGATAGGCATTGGCGAAGGTGTCAGCATGTGGCGCGTGGCACAGATGCGCGGCGGCCTTGTACAAGTCTTGAAGTTGCGCTAAAACGCATCGCTTCGCCGATCCAGTCGCTGGGGTTAACCACGCACTTGACCAGCCGGTAGAGCTAACTTCGGACGCTTCTTAACTAGTAGTCGGTGCAATACTGTTTAAACACTCACTTTATCTTAGGATCGGCGTTGGCAAAGGTGTCAGCGTGTGGCGCGTGACATAGATGCGCCACGGCCTTGTACAAGTCGTGCAATTGCGCTAAAACGCAACGCTGTGCCGATCCACAGTCGCCGGGGTTCACCACGCACTTGACCAGCCGGTAGTCCTGACCTCGGACGCTTCTTAACTAGTAGTCGGTGCAATACTGTTTAAACACTCACTTTATTTTAGGATAGGCGTTGGCGAAGGTGTCAGCGTTTGGCGCGTGGCACAAATGCGCCGCGGCCTTGTACAAGTCGTGCAGTTGCGCTAAAACGCAACGCTCCGCCGATCCACAGTCGCCGGGGTTCACCACGCACTTGACCAGCCGGCAGAGATGACTACGGGCGCCTCTTAACTAGCAGTCGGTGCAATACTTTTTAAACACTCACTTTATCTTAGGGTAGGCGTTGGCAAAGGTGTCAGCGTGTGGCGCGTGGCACAGATGCGCCGCGGCCTTGTACAGGTCATGCAGTTGCGCTAAAACGCAACGCTCCGCGGATCCACAGTCGCCGGGGTTCACCACGCACTTGACCAGCCGGCAGAGCTGCTCGAATACCGCCGAGGTTTGCTCCACGCATACTGTGGGAGATGACACAAATGTTACACTGGCAATCGTATTAGAACGTATCGCTATCAACCATCGTTCTACCAGGCGTATCTAATCTAATGTGACCAGTGAGGCGCGGATAATTGGTCTTGACTGGAACGACCTCGAATCAGCTGCGCAAGATCGTCCGAAGTGGAGAAAGCTTCTTCGAGCCCTATGTGCCTCCTGAGGCATAACAGGATTTAATTCAAGTTAGTCTAGTACTTACGCAGCAAGCAAGAGTGGTATCTTCTCAGGGCTCCGACGGTGTAGAGAGCGAGCGCCGAGGTGTAAGCACGGGGCGCCGCCACGCTCGAGCTTGGCGCTCCGCGGGTTATTAGCGCCGTCTCCACTTCGGACAGTTCTTTGAGTATCTGTAATAACATTCTTTGATGAGCAAGAGGTTAACGTGTCCAAACCTCTTCTTTGGAAGGTTTTGGCCATTGCCTTTTAATTTAAAATGCCGGCCTCGGAGAACTCTTGTAGGTAGAGTCGACAGCACGTCAGACTGTACAGTTCGGTTCAAAAGTCGCCCGTATCGTAACGGAGTATTTAGAGCAGGCGTGTAAAAGTCAACGTGCCGTCGAATGTACTGTCGGGTCAGTAACTACCCGTAGACAACCCCCGTCTTTCGTGCGCTACTGGTCTTTGCTCACTATGACTGTGCAGGCAGAAGTATAATTTTAATTTTTTAGGGGGCGTCTTTTGTGCGCTGCTGTGGGCTATTTCATAACTAGTGGTTCGCCCCAAACTGTGAACTCGCGACCCCATATAAAATTAACGACCCCATATCTCGGCAACCCCTCGACCGATTTGGCTCATGTTCGAACTTAAAAATTATTTTAATTTCATTTACCCGCCTACCAAATTTTATAACGATCCGACTAAATTTACTCAAGTTATCGTCGAACGAACATTCATACATACAAACATACATACATACATACATACAAACGCCGGATTGTTCAAGTTGACTCGGAGAACTTCGCTCGCTTCGCTCGCTCGTTCAAAAATACAATAAAATTCATACTCAATTAGATGCCCCCCTAACCCCCCGTCTTTTGTGTGCTGGCTGTACCTGTATGCAGGTCTCTATAAGGCCGTGCACGTTGAGCGCCAGCTCCATGAGGTCGAGAGCGAAGGCCACGTGCTCCGGCTGCGGCAGGTAGGTGGCAGCACCAGCCGCGTACGCCGCTAGCGCCTCGCACACCGCGCCGCCGACCGCCCACGAGACGGCTCCTTGCTCGTACATCGACATGGCCTGGGGACAAGAGGGTAGCGGGTTCAGCTTGTCTTGAGCCACAAATCAGAGCAACAAGCCAGTCAGTTATTGAACTGAGCGCGCGGCTCACACGTCGAACACCCCTTTGAGAATGGACGTTTACCGACAACGAATGGCTCGCGATGTGGTTAGCGGTTATATTGCGGACGTAGACTCGGGTTCATTATAATTATCTACAGAAAGCGTAGTCTATAACTGTCATGTTAGGCCTCAGGTTTAGTTCTCCACATGCGCCTCGTTTCTAAATAGCCGCTTCGCCGGGGGCTGTTTTGTTTTTTAAAATTATTAAAAGAAAAGGCAACAAAGCATAATTATTATAAATGTAACTTACTTATAAGTTATATATAACACACAAATAACTAAAATATTACGATCGGGCTGTAGTTACCCTTCAAAAGCGAATACTGATAATATTAAGCATAGCTCGACACTCTTTGGATTTCACTTTATGAGTTCATTAATGCAGAATCTCATTTTGATAATTAAATAATAGGCATTTCGACCGGGGGGTGTTTCCATGGATCCAACAGGCAACTGTTACTGGGTGCGTAGATATGACAAGACAAACATCTACAGTTAAATATTACCTGAAACTTATGCGTGACGCTTTCGAAGTTGAATTCGCTGCGCGAGTGCTTCTTTATCTTGCCGCCCTCGGCGACGTCGATGGAGAACTTCTTGGAGAACAGTTTGCATATTTCTGTAAAAATACAAACGTACTGAAGTTAACCAAGTCCTATTCGCCACTTCAAAAAGTTGAACTGTGAAGGGAAACACGTTTCAAAAACAAAAAAATACATCTGTGCTGATGATAGATTGGGGGCGCTCGTATGATACGTTGCAACACTGTAGCTATCGAGCGGTGTATTAGAATTTATTTTTATCTATTCGATCAAAACGGAGTGACAAAGAAAGAGCCATGTATCGCGCACTATCGTTTTCTATCGTTCATGGAAAGGTTTTGCAAGATTCTGCAGACATAATCATCCTGCGCTTTTGCTCTCAATCAACCCTTAGAGTTTGGTATTTCGCTGCGTTGTCAATGACCAAGATGTATGTTACTTTACTGCACAAGGGTGTAAGATACCTATTATCAAGGGGGACTTATTTAAAGAAGCAGCCCCGGATCTACGATTTTTTCGAACTGGGGCAGAGACTTAATCGCCTCTCTCCAGCGTTTGAGATCAATTACTAAAAAAAATAAAAAAATTGTGATTTTTCGTGATTTTTTCTCGATACGTAAAGTTTTACGGGCGTTTTCGTGCCACATTGATACACACAGACATCCTGACGCCCACGGTTTTTTATGATTTTGGGGGGGCAAACCGGGCGGCAGTTCAGGGGGCGCCAAAATCATAAAAAAACCGTATGCGTCCGGATGTCTGTGTGTATCAATGTGGCACGATCACGCCCGTAAAACTTTACGTATCGAGAAAAAATCACGAAAAATCACTTTTTTTAAAGTAATTGATCTTAAACGCTGGAGAGAGGCGATCAAGTCTCTGCCCCAGTTCGAAAAAATCGTGGATCCCGGGCTGCTTTTTTAGATAAGAGTATATGTGAGCCGTAGGAACAACCTTACCTTTGGTGACTTTTTTAAGCTGATGCTTAGCATCGTCCCTCGGTCGGCCCACGCCGTGCAGCAGGATGTGCCGCTGGTTCGCGTCGTGCGGCGTCTGCTCCGGCTCGCCCACCGGGAGCGGAAGGTGCCACGTGTAGTACCAGTGTCGGGAAACGTTGCACTTCCCAATACAAACGGCTATCGCCAATCGACACCATTTGTATGGAGAAGTGAATTTTTTTTCGCCCTCTTTGGGATTAAATTTTGTAATTTGGCTCAGAATCACCAGTGCAGCAAATACCTTCGGCTTTAAAACCACTAAAATTGCACGGAGTAGAAGCTAAAGTCTAATTTTTCATTCAAGACAGTACACTGACGTTTACCGTGTGACCAGTCTCTGGTGAAAATTAAATAGTGTGGTGACAAAAAGTTTCACATGAATCGAATTGCGTAATCGATATAATCGATTTATAGGCCGATTGATGATAACTTTATAAAAGCTTATTATATGAAATTAACTAAAAATGCATTAAATTAGTAATGAGGAAGTGTGTTTTGGTCCAGTTTTTTTAGGAGTGTTAAATGCGTTAAAAATTGTGTTTTTTAAATGATCTATGGAAATATTGCGTTCCGAACGTTTTTTTTCCGTTCGGAATTCCTGACGCACGGGCTACCATGCGGAATTTCGTATTTCACTTTTTTTTGTGACTGAGCTGAATCGCACAACGAGTGGAATGCATCACTATTACAATAAATATGGCAACATTATTTTGCAAAGTGACAGTTAGAATCTGTCAGTTTACTATCCTGAATAAATAATTAGACTTTAGTGGAGCCGTATGTATAACCTTACCTTTGGTGACTTTTTTAAGCTGATGCTTGGCGTCGTCCCTCGGTCGGCCCACGCCGTGCAGCAGGATGTGTCGCTGGTTCGCGTCGTGCGGCGTCTGCTCCGGCTCGCCCACCGGGAGCGGAAGGTGCCACGTGTAGTACCAGTGTCGGGAAACGTTGCCGGCAGGCAAGCCGCAAGTACTGCTGGGGCCGGCCGGCGTGCGGATGCCTGCGCGGGGGAGTGGGCTTTATTGTGAGGGTCATAACTACTACAGGGTGCACTCTAAGTCGATAGCGGAACTTTAAGTAGGCTGTCTACTGATTAATGCAAACAACTGTACGTGGCGACAAAAATGGAGCGAAAAAAATATCAGCTGTTTCATACATTTGGCGCAGTACTGAGTCGACCTTTTGTATGGAACAGCTGATATTTTTTCACACCATTTTTTTCGCCACCTAGTACAAGTTGTTTGTATTGATCATTAGAAGTTCCGCTATCGACTTAAAGTGCACCCTATAGTTTAAAATTAAAAATACCTCTGACATTTCAAAGAAGCATATCTCATAAACGGCTGGACCGATTTTGATAAAACATATCTAAGAACACTCGCTAGAAAACCTGATCCAAATCGGTTCACCCGTTTAAGAGCTACGGTGCTACAGACAGACACAGACAGACATTGATAACAGTTTTTACGTTTAAATATACACTGATTTTAGTTAGGCGCTAAGCAACCATTGGTTATTGATATGCGCGAATTTGATATCAAGATATATACCACTTTATTGTACACAAAAAAACCTATTACTTCGGTACTGACAATATTATTGCGTGATATTTACCTGGCACAGACATTGGTCCCATTCCCATAGACTGCATGCCTGGTATGCTCATTCCGCCTGGCCCCATCATTGGCGAGTTTACGCTGAAATGGAAAACGAACTTAGCATCCCTACAATAAGGTGTAATGTTGGCAGTACGGGCCAGCAGTAAAATCAATAAAATAGATATTTGTTATGCAAGAATGCAAAATTATTGTTTGCGGCGAGTGCTTGTATTGAAAACCGAGCTAGCGAAGGTTTCTAAAATTGAGCCACGAGCGTAGCGAGTGGTTCAAAAAAGGAAACCTGAGCGTAGCGAGGTATTCAGAAGCACGAGACGCAAATAATATTGCATTCGTGCGAAACACAAAACTTTTCATCTCACAGAAGCGAGGAAATGATTTTGTTAGCCAAGCGGGAAAAACTCTATAGACAACTACTTACAGGCAAAACAGGTGAGTCAAATAAGTTCCTTTTACAAAAATATTTTACAGTAGTTACGGCTGCCGCACTAAAGTTTTGAGCTTTGTTGGTATTAAAACCATTCGTTTTATTAATAATTTCCTGAAGTTTATTTATCCAGACACAAAAATAATGTAAATAAAAGAATGTTTTTTTTTTCCGGGTGCATTCTGAACTTTTACCATATAAATTAAAAATTTCTAGGAGATAAAAAATTCAATTAGTAATATCGTTTGAAACAATTTATTTAACAAACCCAAACATAATTATCTATTTGATAAAACAGAAGCGAAGCATTTTTTTTATTTACTGGTCTTATAAAATAAATATGTGTACAAAATATTGAAAAGACTGTAAGAAGAAACCGCGTTTCTGAATGTTCTATTCCGTGACTTTACCTTTTTAAAAGATGCTTATGCACCATTTACATTCACAGTTTTGTATAGAGAATGGGCACGAACAATCACTTTTGCTGAAATACGCGTGTAAACGAACTATGAATGAGGCGCGGGAAAGACTGTCCCGGCGTCGCGTTCAAATTTCGAAGCGCACAAAAATGCAGAAAGTTTAAATCCGGCCTTTACACGATCGTAAGTTACTAGTAACAGCAAACTTTCCGAGCGTGGGAGATGAAAATGTTTTTTTTTTTTTTAATTATGTTATATACCTGTGTGAGGTTTCTCCAGGATCCTTAGGACTGTCTGGGGCATCCATGGAGTTCTGCTGATCCTCCTTGATATGTTGGAGAAGCTTGTCCAAATCGTCATCGATCTTTGAGTCGTCCAAGTCCATCCGTACGTTTTCCTAATAGGTTGGAAATGAAGTGTAAAATGTGTATTGATAAAAACGTGAAATGATAAAAAAAAATATGGCGCTGCGGCGCAATAACTTTTTCTTATCTAAGGATGTACACAAGACATCACGTAGACCCTTACACGCGTGCACTCTATTCACTTACGTTACGGGCGAGTTTTCAACGAATGTGTAAGCGTCTATGTGCTGTCATGTGTACCAGACATTGCAGCTAGCTAGCTCCAGGTGATAATTTTATCCATCTAGCTGATTCTAGCTAGAGTCAATGATCCATCTACCTGGGGGTACCATTCCATGATGTTTAAATAATCTAACATAGATCTGAGGCATACGGTTTTGCTTTTTGTTTTTTTAGTAACTTTGGCTAGGAAACATTGGCAAGTTGAACGGTAATTTTGTTGACTGATGTGATAATTTACAGATTGTCGAATTGGTGATTCCCATTGCAATTTTATTTCATAGCGAGAGAAATCGTTTAACCTTACCTCCATCTTTGGCTTCAAATCGATCCCGGCAAAGATGTCGTCGTCCATATTGTGGTTGTTGCCACCACTTGTGGCTGGTTGCTGGACAGTGTGCCCGCCGCTAGAGGGCGCTGGCTCCGTCGGAGACACCAGGTCACCTGGGTTAGATATGAATAAGGTTGAAATGGACCAGTTCATCAGTCAAGTTGGTAGCAAAGGAAATACATTGATTGTGAGAGATGCGCTTACATAATGTGAGCACGGATCGGAATTTGTGCGGTCATATATCAATGGTGATGTCAGCAGCGTAACGCGTCAACGAGCGTTTTCGCCTCACGCCGAGTGCGCCATCTTGCTTTATTTCATTGCATAAAGCAAGATGGCGTTACTCGATGCGAAGAATCCCGATTATTCCGATCCTTGCATATGAGTGAAGGGCTAAAGTGGCCAACTTTACCGAGAGAGGAAATAAACCTGAAATGATGTTATTTCTATCTCTATCTCTGTCTCTCTCTCTCTCACGCTCTCTCCCTATCTCTCAAATCATCAATAATCGCGCTTGGTAGAAAAAAAATCGGGTCATCATCTTACCTCTGGATATAAGCGTGCACATGTACGCATCGTGAGAGAACACATCGCGTCGGATCAGCTCGCCAAATAGATGTACTAGGTTTGCGAACTGCTGGCGATTGCCCGGCGGCGCGTTTGGACTCTCATCTGTAACGAATAAGGGTCTTATTCGATTGGCAATTTTACTTTATTGATTTTTTTCGGTTGCTTTATAACTTACCAAGAACCGGCGCGTCGTTGTCAAGGAACCGCAGGAGGAGAGCTTGAAAGATCGGCGGTCCATTGTAGAGTCCAGCGCCGGAGCTGACAGACTCCTTGTCGTCTGAACCTGCAATAAAATGTGAACTGTAACACCTAGTACATAGTGATGACAGAGTTCGTAAACGTGACCAATATTTTTATTGTGTTATCAAATCCCGCCATTTTGCTTTAAATCCAAGATGGCGTTACTCGATAGGACGATAAAAAAGTTTGTCACGGTTTACTGCCAATGTTTGCGCTGGATCAAGGGAAGCAGGATTCGGGTCTTGTTGCAGTTCAAGCTATCGCGAGTGAGGACAGGGTAGGGGCGTGGTCTTCTTCTAGTCTTCGGTAGGGACGGACAGGTAAGACGATGGTGTTAACTGGGGGCGTATTAGGGCGCGTGTGCCAACGCATAAGCCAAAGCTAGCCCCAAACTGGTCTTACAGCGCTAGGCAGTTTACCGACTGCAACTTCTACTGCCGCTTGTGGGGACGGCATAACCATCTAGACTACCTCTCCATAGTAGTTGCGTGGGATAAACAGCCAACGTTATCCCCAACCTAATATTACAGCGCTAGATAGCTTACCAACCGCATGATGTACATGCTGTTGCTGCTTGTGGGAGCGGCATAACGATTTAGACTACCTCTTCATAGTAACTGCGTGGGCTAAACCGTAGCGCTACCCCCAAACTATCTTACAGCGCTAGATAGCAGCTTACCGGTCGCATGATGTTCGTGCTGTTGCTGCAGTTGCTGCTGCCGCTTGTCAAGAAGCGCCGCACACGCCATGGCGCGGTGCTCGCCCCAACGCGCCGGGCTCACTGCCCATTCGCACAGGACTTTCACCACGGCGTAAGAACACGCCCATTCCTGGGGGAGCGGAGTAAAGAAGATTCAATTAGTTGCAGATGCAAGGTAAGTGAGACGAAAGCACGAGTAAATTGTAAGCAAGATAACGCCGCCTCGGCTGAGCATTAATTTGACACGCCTTTGTGATCGTGGGCGCGACTTGTGTTTGAAGGATTTTAAGTGGTCAAATCGAAAAAAATATGTTTATTCAATATCCTTCAATATGTATGGGAAGGGGAAGCTCCAGTCTTTCCACAAATTCTTATCTATGTGCTTCTCCATGTATGTAAATAACTGTAATTTGTGGATTGACATATAAATGTATCTTTTATTTCCCTCTGTTAGTGATGTTCATCTGAATCGCAGACATTTATGTTTTAACTAAAGATTCTATCGCCATCATAAAAGGTATCGTAATAGTTGTTGAAGTAAGAAAATTTAACGCTCCTGCTGGTGTATTACGTAAAAAATACCGCATAGTTATAAGTTGCTAAAAAAGAATCCGATCGTTGTTTTGGAATAGTCACTCAATGGGATTACGAAAGAACAAATGCCACGGTGGAAACGGATAGTGATGTGATTTGTTGGCTTTCCACTCTACAGGGTGCACTCTAAGTCGATAGCAGAACTTTAAGTAGGCTATCTACTGATCAATACAAACAACTTGTACTAGATGGCGAAAAAAATATCAGCAGTTCCATACAAAAGGTCGACTCAGTACTGCGCCAAATGTATAAAACAGCTAATATTTTTTTCGCTCCATTTTTGTCGCCACCTAGTACAAGTTGTTTGTATTGATCAGTAGAAAGCCTACTTAAAGTTCCGCTATCGACTTAGAGTGCAGCCTGTAGAATAGTTTTGTGGCCAGATTGCGATGTATGAATCGTTTTTACCGGGTCCTTGGTATCAGCGCCGTCTTTGCCGAGCGGCGTGCAGTTAGCGAACACTTCTTTGTACAGCGTGTCCAAATTGTTGTTCGGATCCACTCGGTCGAAGCAGTGGCGGTCGAGGGCCTCCAACACCGCTAGCACTCGAGCTGAAAGTATAACGAGGGATGTAGGGCTTACAGCATGAAGGTCGTATTGATGCAAACTAACCAAACTTGACAATAGAACTTAAAAGTAAGAAGAGGGTCTAAGTAAGGGAAGGTTTACCTTGTGAGCTAGTCTGCCACTTGTCTGTGCACCATTTGCTCTCGGCTTTCTTGCTTCTAATTGAGATTTCTTGCTCGGCTTCGTACACCTGTACAAAATAAAATTATAGTAAGTTTCTATGAAAATCTTACATCGCACTGTGTGCTGGCAGAGTCCAGAGGAGAGCTCAGTGCCTCTCTTATGAAGGCTTATCCATAACCCACTCAGTATTGTTCAACAGCGAAAGTAATGTATTGTAATAACCTTTCGAGGTTGAGCGGTATGTGGCCAATCGTAAAATGCATTGGAGCTGTCTAAAAGCCAATCAAACTGGCGTCTTCCCACCTCAGTTTTACGTACCATTTTCCTATGTTCCTCGGTGATGGCGGAGTCCATATGCGGCATGGGGAGCGCAGAAGGCGGCAGCGGAAGCAGGTCCAGGGGAGAGCCCTGGAGCGAGGATCCGCAGCCCGACCACACCACGGCTGATGGACACTCCACGCAGATTATCTGGAAGAACAACACAAATTGAACGAAAAAGCTTTAGAGAAGACCTTGAATGCCATTTCTTCCACAGACACTAAGTTGGTTAACGGCGACCTACTTGATACTAGACACGTTAGATCCAAATACCTAAAGTAACTCCTAATTTCTCTTCTGCAGTCCACAATGTCGAGCGACCTTGGAAGTTTAGACCGCAGAGTAAACCGTCCTATGACGAATCGGTTTAACAGTGCGGTCTCAACTTTTAGCTACTTAGCCGACCCAAAATAACGTGTTTCTAAACTTAAAAGGGATAATAACGGTTATGAGGTAAGTAGAACTTGGGTCCAGCAGGAATAAGATGCCATCGGTACACGGTGGTCCACACTAGTGTAGGCATAAGCAGAGTTTATAGCTGCCATGTTAGATCTCCTAGTTACTTGCGGAACCCCTATTCCCTCTTATGAGTTGCTAAAGAGGACATTATGGATGTTAAGAAAGTTAGGTGGACTAGTTACCTGCATTGGGAATTGAATGAAGCATTGAAGTATCACTCTATTTTTTTTTAAATACCGCGCCAGTATGAATCTCCTACTTGGTGCAATTCTGAATTCAGAAACTGGCTGCTAGCCAATCCAAAATAACCCTTATTGCCTCGAGCGATTCGCTTGAAGGAATTGGTGTTAGGGAAGTTAGGTGTACTAGTTACCTGCAGAACCGTGGCCAGCTGTATAATCACGTCCCGATGGAAGGTGCAGTTCAGTATGTCTCCGAAGCCGACCTGCACCGGGTTCAGAGAGGCCGTTATGACTGCGGTGAGCGTCGCCTTGACGTCCCTCGGCGATGCGCTACTCTCCTCCTTTACTTGAACCTCCGTCGGTTGCGGGTTAGGCGTGCCCACCATGGGGTTAGGGGTCTCTTAGGTCCTGGAGTCATCCAGAGCCATAGAATTTATACAGCCATCGGAGCCAATCCCAAATCTCTTCCTGTCAATTTCTGTAGCGCGGCCTCAACTTTTAAATTGGGAATTGATGGAAGCATTGAAGTAACGCTCTATTTAAAAATAATAATAATAACGCGCCAGAGCGAAACTCCTGCTTGGTGCAATTCTGAATTCAGAAACTGGCTGCTAGCCAATCCAAAATAACCCTTATTGCCTCGAGCGATTCGCTTAAAGGAATTGATGTTAGGGAAGTTAGGTGGACTAGTTACCTGCAGAACCGTGGCCAACTGTATAATCACGTCCCGATGGAAGGTGCAGTTTAGTATGTCTCCGAAGCCGACCTGCACCGGGTTCAGAGAGGCCGTTATGACTGCGGTGAGCGTCGCCTTGACGTCCCTCGGCGATGCGCCACTCTCCTCCTTTACTTGAACCTCCGTCGTTTGCGGGTTAGGCGTGCCCACCATGGGGTTAGGGGTCTCTTAGGTCCTGGAGTCATCCAGAGCCATAGAATTTATACAGCCATCGGAGCCAATCCCAAATCTCTTCCTGTCAATTTCTGTAGCGCGGCCTCAACTTTTAAATTGGAAATTGATGGAAGCATTGAAGTAACGCTCTATTTAAAAATAATAATAATAACGCGCCAGAGCGAAACTCCTGCTTGGTGCAATTCTGAATTCAGAAACTGGCTGCTAGCCAATCCAAAATAACCCTTATTGCCTCGAGCGATTCGCTTGAAGGAATTGGTGTTAGTGAAGTTAGGTGGACTAGTTACCTGCAGAACCGTGGCCAATTGTATAATCACGTCCCGATGGAAGGTGCAGTTCAGTATGTCTCCGAAGCCGACCTGCACCGGGTTCAGAGAGGCCGTTATGACTGCGGTGAGCGTCGCCTTGACGTCCCTCGGCGATGCGCTACTCTCCTCCTTTACTTGGACCTCCGTCAGTTGCGGGTTGGGCGTGCCCACCATGGGGTTAGGGGTCTCTTAGGTCCTGGAGTCATCCAGAGCCATAGAATTTATACAGCCATCGGAGCCAATCCCAAATCTCTTCCTGTCAATTTCTATAGCGCGGCCTCAACTTTTAAATTGGGAATTGATGGAAGCATTGAAGTAACGCTCTATTTAAAAATAATAATAATAACGCGCCAGAGCGAAACTCCTGCTTGGTGCAATTCTGAATTCAGAAACTGGCTGCTAGCCAATCCAAAATAACCCTTATTGCCTCGAGCGATTCGCTTGAAGGAATTGGTGTTAGGGAAGTTAGGTGGACTAGTTACCTGCAGAATCGTGGCCAGCTGTATAATCACGTCCCGATGGAAGGTGCAGTTTAGTATGTCTCCGAAGCCGACCTGCACCGGGTTCAGAGAGGCCGTTATGACTGCGGTGAGCGTCGCCTTGACGTCCCTCGGCGATGCGCCACTCTCCTCCTTTACTTGGACCTCCGTCGGTTGCGGGTTAGGCGTGCCCACCATGGGGTTAGGGGTCTCTTAGGTCCTGGAGTCATCCAGAGCCATAGAATTTATACAGCCATCGGAGCCAATCCCAAATCTCTTCCTGTCAATATCTGTAGCGCGGCCTCAACTTTTAAATTGGGAATTGATGGAAGCATTGAAGTAACGCTCTATTTAAAAATAATAATAATAACGCGCCAGAGCGAAACTCCTGCTTGGTGCAATTCTGAATTCAGAAACTGGCTGCAAGCCAATCCAAAATAACCCTTATTGCCTCGAGCGATTCGCTTAAAGGAATTGGTGTTAGGGAAGTTAGGTGGACTAGTTACCTGCAGAACCGTGGCCAACTGTATAATCACGTCCCGATGGAAGGTGCAGTTTAGTATGTCTCCGAAGCCGACCTGCACCGGGTTCAGAGAGGCCGTTATGACTGCGGTGAGCGTCGCCTTGACGTCCCTCGGCGATGCGCCACTCTCCTCCTTTACTTGAACCTCCGTCGGTTGCGGGTTGGGCGTGCCCACCATGGGGTTAGGGGTCCCCAAAGAGTGGTTTGGGTTCGGTGTGCCCTGGCTTTGCTCGGCTGGCGTGTTTGAGCGCTTGATCTGCGATATGTTCGGCTTGACGTCGCTGTTCGCTGGGTCCGGCATCGGCGACATGGGTACCGCGTTGGTGGTTTCTGAAAGAGAATAGACGGTTCTAAACGTGTCGAAACGCGGATATTTTGGTTGGTTAAACTATATGAACTTGCTTTTCCCGACGACAATATCGTTCGTTCATTTTGTACGGTGGTGATCGGAGATTTGGCGGTTACGTGTGGGGGCGTACATTCGGGTTGCGTCCAAAATACAAAGTAAAACTTCTTGTAATATTATAAATTGAGAATAATCTCCTTAGTAGATATTTATTGTGTATAAGCTATACAGTTATAACTAAATCAATATAAAATTAAAACAATTACTGCCGGTTTCTGATTTGAGAAATTCGCTAAGCAAGTACTTAAATATCGTTCTGCCTCTGCGGACTTCTCACAAAACAACGTGACAGAACGATAGTTAAGTATTTACTTAGTTAAATTCTCAATTCAGAAACCGGGCCTTTCTATCTCCATCTACACGATTGTGTTGTTGAACCCTTCGAGCGCCTAGCAAAGCAATGGAAGACCAAAAATTGCTATCAGCAAAAACCTGGTACCTGGTCGTTCCTGCGCCTTGTTGAAGACGGCAGGCTGGTTCAGAGTGCGCAGCGTAGTATCAGACAATGTGGAGCAGATGACCGCAGCCTTCTTGGCGCAGGTGGTCGCGAGGCGCCGGGACAGGTTCTCGCAGAGGACAAACTCGCACATGTGGTGCAGGGTCAGCGGCAGAAATAGCCTGGAAACGAGGTGGTCGATTAGATAGATAACTCTTTATGGAAGACATTATTTACACGAATTCTCTTTTTAACGGACTTCAAAAAAGAGGAGAACTTTTATGTTTCTTTAATTTATTTATGTGTGTTAGCTCAGAACTTTTTTCTACGTGAACCGATTTTGATGAATCTTTTTTAGTTTTCAAGGGTTTATATTTAGTCCCAAAAAAAAATTTAAGATCTGACGAACCCCTCAGACCGTTTTCGCAACTGTGGTTCGCAGCCACTTGAACCACTTCGGAGATGGAGAACGGAACTCCAACAGACAACAGCAAATGACTCGAAATCAGTGCAATAGCTGGTTGCGTTTGGCCCAGGATCAGTGAGGAGTGGTGTGAGCCGGAAGAGGCCTTTACTCAGCAGTGGGTACCAACGGGCGTCAATGGTGTACTAGCTACAATCTCTCACCTAAGCAGCCCGTCGTCGGCGGACCGCTTGTCGAGCAGCTCGATGATCCAGGTGAGGAAGTCGTGCCGGTCCAGCAGGCCCTCGTCCAGCAGGTACTTGGCGAGGCGGCAGCAGTAGTTCCAGAGCCGCAAAGCCTGCCGCCAGTCGTTGGCGCTGTCGCCGTGGCCGGGCGTCGAACCACCGAGGGCTGGGGGGTTGAGTTTATTAGAATTTCGTTCAAGTTTGAACAAAAAAGTGCAAAGTTCGATACACAAAATGTATGAGAAAAATTTTCGCGATTTCTGACATTTCTAGTACAAACCCCAAACCTCAGTTGGTCATTACCAAGGGTTAAAAAAAAACCTCAGTTGGTGTCTTTTGATCCCTACATGAAATAGGATAGATTGATATTAAAAAAAAAAGGTACATTAGCATTTTTTTCGCTGACTGCACTTAAGGGTCCGTATAAGGCCAACTAGCGCCACCAATGTTGAAAAAATCATATCTTCCTTTAGAAGAAGTTTCTGGAAAAATCCTAAGATGAGCCTATGCGCCATGCTTTTCTAGATTTTTAAGTGTAGATACCCTCTTCGAAATTTACTTTTAAGCTAAAAAATTTTCGATAACCGCCAAAAACGGCCGTTTTTGGCGGTTATCGAAAATTTTTTAGCTTAAGACTAGAAATTGAGTTGGGTACCTACACTTAAAAATCTAGAAAAGCATGGCGCATGAGCTCATCTTAGGATTTTGTCAGAAACTTCTTCTGAAGCGAGATATGATTTTTTCAACATTGGTGGCGCTAGTTAGCCTTATACGGACCCTTAAATGTTTTACAAAATCTCAAATCAAATCAAATCAAATCATAAATCTCAAAAAGTCTCCTAGGAACATTTCCATGTAACTATAACGGTTAAGGTACCTGCCCTTACTGCCCCGTCTCAAAAATCCACCCAAAATTCTCAAAATTTATCAAACTCACTGCTGCTGTTACCAGGTGAATGCATAGAGGTTGGGACATTCGAGTTTGGTGTGGAGCCTCCCGGAGGGTTGCCCGATGAGTTGTGGCTGGGCGTGCCTTGCCCTGACTGGGACGGTGGAGTCTTCTCCGACAGATTGCCGGTTGAGGCACTCTGGTAGTACTCGGCGAGCTTCGGTATTTGGTCCTTCAGAAACTTTATAAGAGTGGTGGTCCATTCTGTAAGAACAGTAGAAAATTATAAATAACGTTAATTTGCTAAAGTACAATCTAGTATTAGGCCTTGAAAATACTTACTGGCAATTTCTGAATTCAGAAATTCACTAAGCAAATGCGTAAGTATCATTCTGTCTCTGCAAACTTCTCACAAAAGAGCGTGACATAACAATACTTACGTATTTATTTAATGAAATTCTCAATTCAGAAACCGGGCCTTAGTACTAGAACCTATTCTTAAAGATCTCTGAAACTTCTCAAATTGGACAAGTTTCTTAAATTCCTAAAAACCCATATCTTTAGTGGTAACCGATGCCCAAATTTTTATTTTTACAAGCCTTCATTACAGAGGGCCTCTAAAAATGCCTGGTTCAGTCCCAACTACCCTACGTAACAAACCTGTAGTAGGATCAGGCAGCTGTCTCTTCTTGATCTTAGCCTCAGAGACGGCCACAGTGTATGCGGAGCTCAACTTGATGAACCAAGCGGCTCGCGGCATCGCCACTTGGTACTCCGTCAGGATAATGAAGATCTCCTCCTTCTTGTTGAAGTTTGGGGCTTTCTTCACCAGTTGGGACAGGGGTTTGCTGCCTGTGAATATATGGGACGGTATAAATAGTTTTTTTTTAACAAATACTATACAAGCTTCAAACTTTCTAAAATGTAGAGCAGGTACTGAGCTAACTGCTTGGTAAAAATGTCCTTCTTTTTGTTTCTAGCTTTTAATTCATTTGGCATATCACATCAAGAACATTTTGCTAGAATTTGCAGTTTCTCTTTTCTGAGAAAGTAAATGTGCAGGATGTCGGCATCCAAATATCTACAAGTCTGAAAGTTCTTGATTCTTGAGTAAATTTTCTCACCGGCTAAATCCTTGAACCAAGCATCAATCTGTGCCTTGGTGCGGGCCGTGGCTGGCCAGAAGTTATCCTTGGGGTTCACCTGCTGCCTCTTCCTGCCACAATCCGGCAGTGTGTTCAGCTCCTCCTTCTTGGACAGGATTCCCGAGAAAAACTGCCCTATCTGCAAAAAGTACCACTTTGTTAACTGTGCAAACTTTGACAGCACTGTATTGTGGTCTGACCTGATTTTTGTTTACATAACTGTTGGTGTCACCATTGCTCTAGTGCCGCGTAGTAAGTTCTTGTGTTCCACGTACCTTGCTGGCGGAGTAGTTGATGTGCCTAGCTGTGCCGAACTCGTCGCTGGACTGAGGCGTAGTGGAGAAACCATGTTTTACGTTGGTCGACGTGAGCTCGTCCTCTTTCTGCCGCGGCTCTTGGGGGTACACGTCTGGGGGCCCGAGCCGCGGCCTCTTTAGAGGCCGCTTCTCGTACATTATCCCCATCGTTCCCTCGTCGATTATTAGATCTGCGCATTTCGCAATAAGCATAATGTTATTGAATTGTGTAGACGTTTACAGAAATCAAAATTGAATTGTAATTTTACAGCCTTACCTTTCATTGGAGCGGATTGTTTATTAACATAGTAAACTTGTTCTACTTATTTCTAAAATAGGAAAATACTAGGAATAGTCCGCGAAATACGGGAAAATAAAATAATAAAAACGGAGAATATCAAATGCTAACAAAGTGACGTTTGGCCATTTTGCGATGCACTCTAAAACTGATTCATTCATGTCAGTTTGGCAAAGTCAAGAACACTGATTATTTTCTCTGTCTACAGCTGTAGACTACAGCAGATTGTACAAGATCCACCTTTTGAGCGCTGATGATGATGGATCAAAGAATATGCTACACCCTCGAGGGTGATGATGGATTATCAACAACACCAAACCAACATAAAACCATGTTTTATCTTTTGAACGTTCTCTATTCAGTTTTTTGATGTAGCAACACCAAATTATATGTCAGTTTCTTTATAAATTATACGACCAAATTAAGATGTCTTCAAAGACTTTGTCTTTCTCTTTCTAACAACTTTGCCTAAAAGTAGATAAAAGGAGACAAAACCAAAAACCAACTACTTCCTCAAAAGTAGCATTACATCTTATTTATGTTTTGCATTGGTGCGGTGCGTGTAATTTTATTATACTGAAAGAAATACTGAAGAAAACTTGACTGCAATTTGTTAATCAACAGCCTCAATGCCTCCCAAAAAGAACGCTGACAAAGGTGGAAAAGCTGGCGGAGGTGGAAAAGGCGGTGGTGCCGGAAAATCTGGAGGCGAAGCTAAAGGTAAAAATCTTGGTAGATTTGTTAAAACAACTCCCGTAGCTTAACTGTAATGTCTTAACTGTTAGCTCAACATTGATAATTGGGTATTTTATGCAACAAAAACATTACGTCTCCCACTCTATCTTGATTTCGTAAAAATTATAGGTTATCTTTTGTAGACATCCATAAACAGCTGTTTCTGTCGAACCAACCTCAAATACATTACACCTCTTTCGATTCTAGAATCGGCGCCAAAAGAGAAAAAAGGTGGGACCGCCGTCAAGGTGCGTCACATACTCTGCGAAAAACAGTCAAAATGTTTGGAGGCACTGGAGAAAATCAAAGCGGGCCAAAAATTCCCTGACGTTGCAGCTGCCTACAGCGAAGATAAAGCGCGACAAGGGGGAGACCTGGGCTGGCAGACAAGGGGCTCAATGGTTGGTCCGTTCCAGGATGCCGCATTTGCGCTGCCAATATCAACAGTCACTAGTCCAATATACACAGACCCACCCATCAAAACAAAGTTTGGATACCACATAATAATGGTTGAGGGTAAAAAATGAGAGACATGGTGTATGAGTTTGAGTACTTCTGGGCGATACTTCTCCTGTTTGTCATGGAACGGATATGCTGCTTGCTGGAGCAGTTTGACCAGGAGTTCGTGACACTACCGGACGCACAGAGGTCTACAGAGTCTCTGACGGCTGATATAGATGTGTTTGCTAATAGGGAGTGAGTATATTCAACCCTCTGTAGTTTTAAATTGTAACAAGCATTCATATGGGACTAACTAAAAATTGTTGATGAAGAAGTAAAAAAGCCCACAAAATGTTTCCTGTTACAAAATGATAAAGCAAAATTTAAAAGCCATCTTGCTGTTTGTGGATTTCAATTAAAAAAAAAAATGCCTTCCTAAACCAACCAAATTCAAACCAGTCTGAATGCTTGCCACAAGTAGACTACTAAACATTGTAGCCTCTTATAAAGCAAGCCACCTTATTGCCTCAGCATCGGTCTGAAGCTGAGCTTCCTCCGTCTCTGCCGCCTCATACATGTAAGCATGCTGCTGTCACTGGTCTACTTCTTCAATGTCAGCGTCTGGTACATGACCGCCAAGAGAAACTCGCCCCGGACTGTGCGCTATCTGTTCAGGCTTATGCCTTCTTGACCATACTTACTCTAGGATTAACAAATTTTGTTAACAAATTATACACAGTTAATAATAACTTGATTTGATTTTATTAATGAGTTAGGGGCGATGTTCGTAGATGCTTATTCATCTGCTAGAGGTCCCAATAGTCCAGGAAAATCTTTAACTATTTTTTCAACTGGAAAAAATATGGAAAAACTAGCTTGGGTTTTTCATTCATAGGGTTTTCGGTCTCGGCTATCCCACTTTTAGGAATTTCAGGATGATAGTAAAAAAAATAAACACAGTTGTCATAAAAAAAATTAAAGCAGTCTTTATTGACAGATCTCACGATACTTAAAACATAATAATCTGCATTTACGACTACTGGGTTGTTTACAAAATACTGCGAAATAAATACAATGTACTAGTGAGGTAAACTTAAAATATTGATGGTCTGGCCAATCTTCCATACCAACAGAAAACGTAAAAATAAATAAGTTTATCTAGAATCGAAAAAACGTTGCCTTGTAGCACAGGGTGTTGTTAAGAGCATATCACCCACGCCCTATTTCTCTCTATTTTCTGTGCGTGCCCGTATGTGTATAAGGTGGATTTACACAGGATAAGTTACTGTTTCCAAATTCAAGGCAAGTCTATGCTGACCCTACACCCGATACTGACCCTATCTAAATTTATTTAAAGTCATCTACGGCACTGTTGCATTGCGCTTAAAGTCAATTTACACAGGGTCAGTCAGTATCGGGTTAGCATTGACTTGTCTCGAATTTGGAGTGTAACTTTATTGATAAAATGTCAAGTTTCGATTTGGTGTTCAAAATGATGCTGTCTATCTCTATAGGCCGATTACAATGGTCAAGGACTGGCGAGTAGCTAGTATAAGAACAGTGGCGAGCGTCAAAACATCTATTCGCCACTGTCCGATCGGCTTACACCACTGCCCACTCACTGTACTTATTTACTTCAACACTTGACCAGTGTTAATTGGTCTTGCGGTCGCCACAGAGCCGTCATCAGACCCTCAGATTGGGGTTGGTGTATCGCACGTATTTGAGCAGGGCATCGTTCTCCTCGCAGACAAAGGGCTTGCGATGGTGGCAAGCCACGTCGTGCCAGTGCACGCCGTCGTTGTAGAAGTTGTTTAGGATGGCCACGCAGTGCTCTGCCGCTCCGCCCTGGATCAGCTCCTGGGGAATAAAGGAAAAGTTAATAAAATCAAAAGTACCCCCGACACTTGAGCTTCAAATGAGCATTTCTCCTAAACGGCTGAACCGATTTTGATAAAACATATCTAAAAATACACATTAGAAAACCAGCTTTCAAATTAAAAAAACCGCACCCAAATCCGAGCTACGTACGGTGCCACAACATACACAACAAACAAACTTATAACGCCCCTTTTTTTAGTGGGGGTTAAAAAGAGGCCGTCTCGTAGGGCTGGTCGGACGTCCCAAATATTGCTGGGAAGACGCAGGCAGTAGAAAGGAAGCACGAGCTCCAAGTGGAGGATTTGGAGGGAGTTACCGCGGCACAGGGTAAGCTGGCGTCTTTTGGTTGCGGATTGCGGAGGCCAAGATCCACTTTGGGTCGTTGAATCAGCCAGAATTAATAAATAATAACCACACGTCTTAAAAGGCGTCTGGGATTGAAATATTGCCAGCTCGATGCTGGCATTGTGGTTGTGTACAATATGGGTTTAGGCACCGGAAGTTCCGGTAACGGCACATTACGCACACTCCCGTATAGGCATCGCGGACGCGGACTATCCACCGCTTTGCTGGGGACGTTTGAAGTTCATTATCACTTTTTTTTTTTGCATGCCAATGTAGGTACATCATGCAGATGTGATGTGGCATAAATCTTTGGATGTGCCTAGGGCCTACACTACCCATCTAACCTGTTGCCCTGTGCACAAATTACTAAGTACAAGAAAAACTGTTAGGAAAAAATCCTTAGTACATACATTCTAACAATCCATTAGCATAGCCATAATGTTAATGTCATTCAGCGCCCATTGTGGCATATCTAATCTCGCTTTTTGTCACACAATAGGTTTTTGTTGATAATTCAATTTGTGTCTTACATAAGCTTTTTTGCCCGCTCATCCGTCTTTTCCAACCGAACCTTGAACGTTTCTAGAACGCTGCGCTGGTGCGTTCATGCGTTGACAAAGAGCGGATGCGGATGGCTCGCGGCGTGCGTAACCGCAACTTGAGTATTACGTTATTGTTTATTTCGCGGTGCGTCTGCCGTCGCGGGGAAAGTCGCCGCATGGTGTACGCAGCCCGAATAAATATGAGCTTTAGTCGCCCCAGGTGCCGGCTAACTGTTTGTAGAAAGCGGGTTCAACCCGCCGCGATGCGGGTGCGCCCTTCGGCTCACATTTTCGCATAAAAATGCGCGCGTCACTTTCGTTTTCGTTGCAACACACCGCTGGGCGGGGTTAGTCAGGTTGTTTTATGACAAAC
Organism: Zelleria hepariella; assembly: GCA_949319315.1. NCBI lineage: Eukaryota > Metazoa > Arthropoda > Insecta > Lepidoptera > Yponomeutidae > Zelleria > Zelleria hepariella. Next base: position 6,318,265 of record OX439391.1, on the reverse strand, counting down.
ATTACTTAACGATACGGGGAATCCGATTCATTACCGTTACCGGTTGCGTAAGCGCGCATGTGACTTTGGTATGGTCGAACGGGTTGCACCACTATTGTTTAAAGCAGCCTTTCCTAACCTTTGTTTTTTTTGCACCTCATACCAGATAAAATTTGTAAAAAAAGTAAAAAAAATGGAGCAGCATAACCTGTTGTCAAGCTGTGCCTTCATACCAGTCGTTCTGCTGGGGTTGGTGGTCGGCAACTTCGAAAAACTTATCATCCAGTTGGGAAACACTGGTGAAAAGTGATCGGATAACTCTGTTCTGTAGTTTCTCAATGCTGTCGCCCTCAGAAAGTCAGTCGTTCTGTTGACGAATTCCTCACCAGGTTGGGAGACTGGTGCAAAGCGATGGCTGAGCCACTTACCCTGTTGTCAGGCTGAGGTTTCCCAATGCCGCCGCCCTCAGACCAGTCGTTCTGCTGGCGGTTGGTGGCAGGGGCCAACTTCTGCAGCTCAGCAGTCCAGAACCAGCCGTTGATCTCGTTGGGGAGCAAGTCGGGTCGGTTGCAACCCTTGAAGTCGCACAGGCGGCCCGACGTCCAGATGTACTTCACCTTTGAAGAAAAGTGCAAGTTAGAAAAGGTTGTCGCCTTCAATGTCGAGGACCGGTTTCAAAGTATCCTAAAAATGCGAGAGAGCTACAAAAGCTAACGGGAAGTGGGAGAAGGAACGGCCTTTCTTCCTTAGCTACTATCCAATCCAATAAGTTGTATTGCTTTTCCAAGATCCATATCGAATGGTTTGACTGACCGGAAAGTAATCTTTAAACGGTTCTGTCTGTTCCACTTTGCTGAGGGAACCCTGAAAAAAACAAACAAGTTTATCACGCGTTGTTTGCAGAACCCATTAGGGCAAATCAAACAATGGCGGAACGTCTTATTAAAAAAAAACTTTAAAGCTATTAGTAAAGCACACGAACGACGGATTATCTCAAGTGATAATGCGAACGGTATGCAGACTAGGTATGTTGAATAGGACAATTTGTCATAATTATTGTTGGCGAGCCCTCGTATATCGTCTTGGAACAATGGGCCTTGTCTTGAAATTGTAACCGATAGAAAAACGCGACTGGGTACCATACGAGTATTAATTTCAACCTTTGTTTTTGCAACCGGTACAACTCCCTACTAAAAGCCTACCAAAATGGGTTATTTAGATTAGCTCCCAAATGACCTCACTTGGCTCCTACGGTTCCTAAAAATGGGTTATCAAAAACAACCGAAACAGTATTTTTTGTGCTTACAAGCTAGCGCTGATCGGGCAAACCTGTACCCAGGATGTCAGAATGTTCAGACGGTGCCCATTCCACGTGCATCGTGCTTGACGTGACCGGCGCCGCTGCTCATTTCCATGACAATACTCGGCCAGTGAGCGACGATGGATGGCCAATTTGACATCGCGACACGCGGCCTATAATTTCTGCACAAATACCATAATACTTTACTACTTACCAAACAATGTGCGGAACATTACGTATGTACATAAATACCGAATTATATCATAATGTTTTCGCCGTAAAAGGAATGCAGTGGTAGGAATCAATATTGTGTGCCCGGTTTTGGCGGCCACTCCATCCCCAACGTGGCAGCCTGTAGGAAATCTCTGCCTATGTTGTTATATGGCCCATGATTTCTCTAAGTAGTCCTTGCTACGGATATCTCCCTCCAGTACGTGCAGCATGGTAAGCCCGAGATAGGCCCTTCTCTATACAAAACTGTCAACTTGTCGGTCGGGCTCGAGTTGGCTCTACGCCAACATGGCGATGGAGACAAAAATACAACATTTTTATAAAAAATGGCAATATCTACTTTCTGCTTGACATGACCCTAATCTATTGCCATCTCTAGTCCCGCCTGCCATGCTCGCACAATAGACATGGCACGTCTGTCACTTGAGTTCGAGAGAGTGTCAAAACGACCATACTAAGCATACAGTTTCTACTTGCAGACACTTCTACTTACAGACGGCATGGTTATAAAAAGGGCACACTCACTAAATCCAGCAAACGATCGAGAGTCGAGACCGAGTTCCAGGACCTAAGTGCGGTAGGTCTTGCCGCCTCTGCTGACAGTACTCTTTATCTGTATTGTGACAATACCAAGTAATAATACCCAACAAAATATGTCACAGAAAGCAGGGTTGTATTGGCATAGGAGGAATGTTGTTCATTAGGCTCGGGGAAAACATAGAGTCTTTTGTCTTACAACGAATAGTCTCAGAACTCCAATTTTCCCATTGGCGATATGGCGATATCATCGTCGGAGCAAAAAGAGGGAAATTGAAAATATTTCCGATGTAAGTCTTCTTAGGTATCGGTTAATTGCTTGAGGACCTCATGTTGTACTACGGCAAAAAGGTATCCGTTGGCAAATTAAACCTAACTTTTTGTCGTCTGAGTAGACAAAACCACATTACCGATATATTGCTACTTACAGAATAAATCACCAGTATTCGTAACATGTTCAAAGATAGTATGTTCGGGACTTGGAAGCCGAGAACCTAAGAAGTCTCCTCGATTGATCAACCGGTCTGTTTACCACTGCATTTACATACATACTGTGTCAAATTCTAAACTGGTACTTACTTAACTATTTCACGCTTCCTAGTAATAACAATGGGGCACCTAGTATTCTTTCGGCCGGCGACAACGTTACGAAAGTGACATACGGTTCACGTTAAAGAATTGGTTTCAAATATAGTCCAAAGAATACGCGACACTTTCTATTTTGTTACATTGTTCTGCGTGTTTGTTTTAAAGTTTTAAAGAGATGTCTGGAATGCGTACCGGTACAACTAATTATGCAAGTTGTCGTCTTACCAGGGTCAATTTTAAGAATTTGTTGACAGTTATGATTAGCGTGAACTAATTGGACTTTTCTTTGTAAAGCCCATGACCGTTTAACAGCTTTTCACATATTCTCCACACGGGGCAGTGGAGATGTCATTTGTGCCAAGGATTTACCTAAGTCCGCTGGCTCAGGGTCCACCGTAATGATGCATATTACCTAGGCATGGCAAATGGTAAACATCGAAGACACGTTTGAGGAGGTATGTAGGTCTTGTAGGTACGTACCCTAATGCCAAACGTCTGCAAAATGACGAATGTGTTGTTAGCATTGTTGTTAGCCATCGTTTTATTGGCGCCTTTATTGTTTTTAAATGGCGCCTGGCCTGCCGCCTTTCTAATTGTTGTCACGGAGCAAGGTTGAACACACTATCAGCTTCCCCACTCTCTATTCAAATCTCGCATGCACGCTACACCCGTGACCTTCCTGTTTGAGAGTTCATTCAGAGAAATTCTGTCCCAGACTGGGTGGTAGCATAACGTCTGAAGTAGGTAAGTAATTAAAAGTATGATTCCTTACATTCCAAACAGACATACATCGATCGAGATGAATGTAGAGACGCAAGTGTGACCTAATTTCCTGATATTGTTAGATGGGTTACTTACTAGAAAGGCTATTTCTTTTCAGTTTCTTCCTCGTTGCTCCTGCCCTCCTAAGAACACACACGCAAAGTTCATAGAGTGTCATCTGTGGAATTTTTGTGTTGATTTCGTTATATTAATTCTCTACAATTAGTTTTTCAGCAATATCACAGGTGAATACTCCATTCCATTTATGAATCACTTTGATGTACAGTGACAACATCACCTTACCTTGTCCTGAACAATGCGGTTCTTGATCCACTCATTCTCGTCGCTGGTCTCCAAGGAGACTAGGTCCATGCAGCGCTGGCGGCAGTAGTTCCTCGCGCTTAGCCAGTCCTCCTCCACGCCGCGGAGGGCAGGGTCCCGCCACGAGAAGAAGTAGCCCTTGTCTGATGGTGGAAAGGGTTATAGTTAGAGCAGAAGATACTGATGGGCAAAGTGGGAAAAGAAGGCAGAGGAAAAAAATACATGGTTGTGTAATATTTCCCGGATTGGCAGATATTCCTTAGATAGTTGAATGGAACGATGCTAAGATCTAACTGCCAACGTCCAATGATAGTTTTAATTAAGTTATTCAAGGTGGAGTTTCCTAGGCATTACTTCATTCAACACATTTGCCCAATCCCGATGTGTAGTCATCAAAGTGTGGTATAGCTAGTAGTCACCCTTGCTGTAGGTGTAGGTTAACCAGGTAACACCGAAACTACCTAAATGGTTGTTGAAATTTTACGCCTATTGTTTGTTTGTCGGTAGCGGTAGGTAAGGTTTGGCCAATATGACATAGTTAATTAATTATTCATCTAGAGCTACTGGACTGTTAAATAATTAATATTGTCAATCAATTATTCTCACCGTGTGACTCTACATCAGATGGAGAAACTTATAACATGATTGGGAGACAGTGGGTAAAAGACTTTCGAGCTCAAACAATGTTGCTGAGAGATGAGACGCGCGCGATCGAAAGCAATCTATTGTGTATTGGAAATTAGTCGGAGAAATTACATTACGTTGTTTTTGTAGGCTTTCGGCTCCCATTTGTTTCTGAATATAACCGGTAACTCAATAGCTTTGATGAGGCCTCCAGCTATGGTGTCAATCAAAATTCAAAAGCAAAAAAGAGTCGCCCGAACAGGGACTTGAACCCTGGACCCTTGGATTAAAAGTCCAATGCTCTACCGACTGAGCTATCCGGGCCGTAACAAAAAACGTGAAAATAACGATCAATATCGGCCAACTGGATAAGTGACTCATGCGCAAGAACGCACAAAAAAATTGCAGCTGTATTTGACACTTTATTGTGTAGAGTTTTATGCCTATTAGTTGTTAGCACAACACACATTCCTCTATGGCTCTAGTTTCTCGTTTTCGCTCGCGTTCCCATTCGTCCATTGTAGCTGTTATCGGAATGACGGGGCTTGGAGCCCCAAATATTTGCTTTGGAAAAAGCTTTCGAGTTTGTTATCTCTCAGGGAGATAAGCTCGTTTGGGCAAGGTTTTGTCATTTCTAAGGCGGGAATTCATTCCGAATTTTGTATGAATCAGAGCGGATTGCACTTCCTCCATTAAGTATTTGCCCTATTCATCTGTAGGTTGAAGTTGGTTGAGGTTGAAGTTGAGTAGTTGCCTATTCCGTTGTGGTTTGTTCTAATACTATAAATAGCAAACTCGGGCTTTTGGAGATTTTTGAAGACTCAACTCTGGGCTGGTATTTAAGAGGTGCGGGTTAACATTTCCTCTCATCGCAGTCATAGTCGCCCTAGTTAAATTGACAAGCTTATCTTCCGCCACCATTACTCTGCTGATAACAAAGTTTTATGGGCCCTACTGTGGGCAGGCTATATGTATTTTGCCTGCAAATGAGGTACCTGCCAGCCAGATGCAACCAATTACTCAGAAAGTGCTAGGCACGATCCCCATGATAAAGTCGCTGTGCCAAGGCGGCTCCATATGAAACGCGACTTTACTCACTGTCAGCAAATCTCTCGTGGATGACGCGCTGCACGCACTGCGAAGGCGTGGGGGGCTCCAGGATGCGTCCGTTGGGGAACTGCGCCTGCGCCGCCGCCACCACCAGCAGCAGAGCGAGGAGGGATGCCATTTGTCTCATTTTCTGTGGGAAGAAAGATGGTTTTGTTTAGTCAGGGTCGCGTTGTAAAGACTCTTTAAATTGAATGAAGTAGATGGATATTTGTTTTAAAGCTTAAATAAGCTCAAAAAATTTACTCTGGACGGGACTTGAACCCGTAACGTCTTGCACTCCTAGAAATGTTTCCCTAATGCTTTAGAAAAAAGAAAAGTAGCTATTTGTTTGTTTGTACTCTACCTACTGGTAAAACCCCAAGAGCATAACTACCTAATAGGATTATGTTAATATTTTATTGCAATGCCATTTATTCGATGCATACAAAAATGTTTTAATCCAAACAACATCATTAAAGTAGATTGGATCAATTTGGATTAGGTAGGTATCTACCTGCCTAGGTACCTGTCTTGTAGGTGATCTTCTGTAAAGGTTTATCAAATATTTTGTATCACATAACAATCGAAACTAGTTATGTTCAAGTAATAATAGATACGAGTATGATAATGAAATCCTTTTGCCTTTTGGTTGACATAAACCTATGGGTTTTTATTTTCATAAAAACAGCTATAAATTCGGTGAAGATTCGCATATAAATGTCTAATTAGGTAAGTAGGTGTCACTCTATGTAAATAGCGAAATTAACCTTGGCTCGACCTTCAGCCTGATGATTTATCGACCATGGGAAAGGGCCGGTTGGTGATAAAGACGTTATTGAATCATTTTGGTCCTTCGATACGGATCTTCGTAAGCAACATCATATTTCATTAGCTTTTTTTCTAGGCATTCCGATCTAATCTCGACTGGATGCTTATTCTCGACGGGCATTTTCAGATCTACAAGTTTCCTCACCATGAAAAACTAGGAATTTAGTACCTATGTCGTACGTACGTAGGTACTCCATACTCAAAAGTAGCGTAGGTATAAATATCTATCCAAATCTATCCATAATGATGACTGAAGCTGTCATTTCTCAATACAAGAATGCATCGTCAATAGAATAGAATAGTACTCAATAGTGTTACTAAACTGGCACACACAGGTCGCAACACAGGTTACTTTAGCTTAGCTATTAAGCTTGTTTGATTGTGTTTCGTATCGTAAATGTAAACCTAGTCATTCTTTCTCTTTGTCTCGTCTCAAGAAATATTTATTGTAGAATATAAATTGATGGTGATAGATTTCAAAGCTAAAAGCTCAACTACTTTATGGGCTGCCCGTAGTACCTAACCGTAAATAGAGGTAGGTAGGTTCTGAGATGGGTAACGACCCGGGTTATAACCCAATCGGTGGGTTATAACCCACTTGGTACCTATTATCGCCCGGTTAAAACCCATTTTGGTGGGCGATAACTAAAGTCTGTTTGGACTGTTCTACTCGTCCAGTTCTACTGATAAAACTATTCGGTTTTCTTTTCCGTTTAGTTCTTTATTAATAGAACTGATACTGTGAAGGTATTCCGGGAATTTCTACGATATTTAAAAAATAAAACAACAACAATAAAATATCCAAACTGTCTCAATTGCAAATAAAAGTATGCCAATGAGTCCTAATCAACATTCTATTTGAAAAGTATCTCTTGGTAATTTTGCGTCAAACTTATATTTACGAAGTTATTTGAGGTTACGTGCTTTTTTGTATGGGTGCGAAAACATTTTATGACATTACTCTTATTCTTCACTTAGCTTCACTTTCTGGTTTTGAAAAACGGAGTAGGTATATTATTTACCACATTTCATCTAAACATACTACATGCCGCAAATTACCGCATTCAAAAATAATTAAATAGTTTATGTCTTATTGTGGTTTTTACCTTTAAAACTGTTATTTTTTTACTTTACTTGACTAATTTTTCACCAAAAGTTGTTCAATAATGTAGTTCTGATGTTTTTTTAAGTTTTCACGAGCACTATACTTATTAAACTACAGTTTTAAGAGATTCAACGCCCGAAAAAACAACAATATAACATAACATATTTAATTATTTTCAAATGTGGTACTTGCGGCATGTAGTATGTTTAGATGAAATGTGTTAAATAATATACCTACTCCGTTTTTCAAAACGAGAAAGTGAAGCTAAGTGAAGAATAAGAGTAATATCATAAAATGTTGTCGCACCCATACAAAAAATCACGTAACCTCAAATAACTTCGTAAATATAAGTTTGACGCAAAATTACCAAGAGACACTTTTCAAATAGAATGTTGATTAGAACTCATTGGCATACTTTTGTTTGGAATTCAGAAGTTTTTTTTTATAACCTGACATTATTCGTATTTAAGTTTCAACCAGCTTTTCTATCTGATGAAAATCGTAGCACATAAGCAGGTCATCTTCATAATCATACAATTTATGGTGGGAAATAAGTTACTTAATAGTTTACAAAAATTTTTTAAATGTAAAAAAGTAACATTAAAATACTAAATATGTTATTACTCCCAAATGCGGTCCGTTGCGGTGTGTAGTATATTTGGGTGATATGTAGTAAATAATATACTATATCCATTTGTAAACCCAGAAAGTGAAGCAAGTTGAAGCAAAGAGTAGTTATAAAATGTCTACGCTCCTATACAAAAACATCACATAAGCTCAAATAACTTAGTAAACATAAGTTTCACACAAAATTACCAAGACGTACTTTTAAAATATAATGTTCATTAGAACCCATTGGCATACTCTTATTTGTAATTCAGAAGTTTTTTTAAACTTCGCGTGTCCGCGCGATTCTATGAGATCGTTTTACTGTGCGCCGCCGGGCGCGGAGCAAAGCAAGACGAGCGGCTCCCTTAAAGTCCATCCACTTAAATGGAGGGTGCCCATACGTTACTGACAGTATGAGCACCCGAAAATCTATTGTTAGGCTTTATTATAATTGTAATAGTTACCAACCTTCATTAATTTGCTTACGAAAGAGTGAATTTTCGGGGCTCACTTTGCGCGCTCATCTGCTCTCACTAATGGCTTCAGATTTCAATATTATGGTGGTTCAGACCGAACATAAAAACCAACGAATGCAAAACCTTCAAATATCTTTGTTAAAAATAAAAAGTGTTTTTACTAAAAAGCAATATGTCACTCTTACGGGGCTACTTGTCCGGCTAATCAATAGGGACCTCAGTCAGAATCAGAATCAGAATCAAGTCAGCTTTCCCATTATTGGGTCTGGCAATGCAAACATAAATAATTGTGGAAACTGAATGATTTTATGTTATACAAACTTATTTGATCAATTTGGTCTGAAATCGACAAATTTTCGAGCGCTGCGCGCGCATTTGTCAATTCTCCTGAGAAATCGTAATTACCATATTGTTTAAGGGAAACATTTGTGAAATTACGAGTGTGTGTTTATTCTGTCTAAAGTGTTCCTGAAATATAAGGGAAAAATCTGTGATTTTTCGGCCCGCGTCGTTCGTCTTACTTACATGAAAAATGTCCATTACGAAAATATCGTAAAAAATCGTAAAAAAAGTTTTAAAAAAGTGAAAATTTGAGTGCGCTGCGCTCCAGAAAGTGAAGCAAGTTGAAGCAAAGAGTAATGTTATAAAATGTTTTCGCTCTCATACAAAAAAAATCACATATGCTCAAATAACTAAGTAAACATACGTTTCACACAAAATTACCAAGACGTACTTTTAAAATATAATGTTGATGAGAACTCATTGGCATACTTTTATTTGTAAGTCAGAAGTTTTTTTTAAACTACGCGTGCCCGCATGTCCGCGCGCTTCTATGAGATCGTTTCAAATCTGAGCGCGCTGCGCGCGCGTTTATAATTTTATACAAACAAGGTGGCCCAAACATAAACGTCAAGCGAGAAAATCTATACAGCTGACATCAAGGGCTGCCCCAATTAATGTTATTTTCGAGAAAACATCACTGAAGTTGTATGGGAAAAAAAAGTTGAGGTCGAAAGGACTTTTTATTGACTTAAAAAACTTCTGCAAAGCATTAGTCCTCAGAATGGTACAAAAATCGCGTCAGTTACAACAAAACCTTACAAAACCTAACAAAAAAAACCAGACAAGTAAGAGTTTAACTCGCATTGAGAGGTTTCCGTACAATGAGGAAGATCGAACGAACGAACGTAGGAAGATCTTCATACAAACTCTACTAAGATACATTAATCGAAAGTCCGAACCATACCGCGATCCGCGATGTAGGACTGTGGAGCGATATCTGTTGACTGAGTTGAGGAACTAATGCTACTAGAAAAAAAATAATATTTTCCTTAGTAATTTTGTACACCATGAACTTCTTATAGGTTTTTTCTGTAATCTATGGAAAATACCTATTTCATGTTTTTTTTTTCAAAATTTTAGGAGATAAGAGGGGGTAATTTTAAATTTTCGCGTATTAAATAACTTCAAAACTGTTCATTTTACTATTATAACAAAATATATGTATATTTGAGATCCTTAAAACGAGCCCTTTCATTTGATGTCACACGATATATTTTATAAAACTTTTTAGTGAGTTCCCAATATACCCCCCAAAAGTGGTCCCCTTGTTTAAAATTTATTAATTTACGTTGCACGTCCTTGTTTGGGTCACCGACTTACACATGTGTACCAAATTTCAACTCAATCGGTCCAGTAGTTAAGGAGCAAATTGGCTGTGACAGACGGACAGACAGACGCACGAGTGATCCTATAATAGTTCCGTTTTACCCTTTTAAGGTACGGAACCCTAAAAAATGGCTGAACATACATTGGGGTGATTCGGGTAGCCCTTGCTGTCAGGTATCTAGATTTTCTCGCTCGACGTCTATGTTTGGGCCACCCTGTATAATTCCAAACCATAGAATAGGCGGGTGATGCACGTCGAACTGGATTTTTGATAGCGTTATACGTTTTACCTCTTGTAACAGAGTGTATTTAGTTATCGCCCACCAAAAAAGACGATAATGGGTTATAACTGGGTGATTTGGGTTATAACCCGGTTTTAACCCAACTGGGTCGTTTGGGTTATAACCCACTACCCATCTCTAGGTAGGTTTGCCTAGCTAGAACATTAATTTATTTTTTTCATTTGGTCTGAAGCACAAAACGTGAATTCTGGGACTTGGTGCCTGGTGTGGTGAGTGACTTAAGTACATAATATGTCAATTTTAGGGCCATATAGGTACTTTTAATTAGTTACCTCAGAACTTTTTTCTACGTGAACCGATTTTGATCATTCTTTTTTGTTTTAATTTTTAAGGGACTACATGGGAAGTATACCCTATACTTTCCATGTAGTCCCATAAAAATTGTGAAGATCTGATGAAAAACTTCTGATATGTAGAACGGAACTCCTAAACGGACAGCAGCAAATCACTCGGAATCAGTGCAATAGCTTTTCAACCATGAAATCTAACGGTATTAAAAAAAAAGTATTATTATATGCAAAAGTTAACGATCAATGGGGTTTTTTCCAGGCATCAAAAATAGCCCGAATGACTGTCAAAATCAGTCTAATAATCTGTGGTTTCCATACAAACCACAGATTTAGTTGCGCGATAATTCGCGAATCGCTGTCAAATTTGACACTTGGAAAAATCCCTATTTCCATTAAAATACCTAGATTTATTCGCAGGTCAGGTAGCACATCATCTACATAACTTCAAATGGGATTGTACCCTTAAAATTATATTTGTAGCTTTATTGACGATAAAATTCAAATCCTACACTTAGGTTGCTGCTATGCTTTGTGAAAGTGGTTCTGGAATTTTGTTTACGTTTGTGGGACCTTTAGCTACAGTGCCCCTTTGAGAGACCGGTCCTTAGTTAGAAAGCGACCTTGACTCAGGAGATGAGCCTACGCCGGCTCTCAAGTTTATTCCACCTTTAAGTTTCCCAACACACTCCCAAGCTGGATTATAGATAGGTAGGTATAAAGATTCGATAAAATAAACCACTTTCTAAAACTTAGGTCCTGCCAAAATATCCACGTTACAAAAAATTCATCAAAAGTTTTGGGGACAGATTTTTGACATGGCCTTACAAACTGAGTAGGGTTGTACGTACATTGGTACAATACATGAACATTGGTTCATTTATGTTTTTGAAAATAGGCTACATTAGGTAACTTAGCTAGTAAAAATTTACAGTTGGGTGTGAAAATGCCTAAAACAGGAACACACCCTTATTTTTCAAACATTGGTTTAAAGTTTTCTACGCGTAAGTTCGTACAATAGTATTTACATCTTACTTAGCTCCTAACAATGCGTGTTTATTTTAATTTGGCGCGAAACACTTACGCCTCAAGTCTCAAGAACTTTTCATAACACAGTGAAGTTCTGAAACTTGCAACGAAATGTAGAGTTTCTAACTGATACTTAAATATTAAAAATATTTTGATTGACTGATACTTATTTAGGACTTGACAAGATACGCATAAATATTAATTGGTACAGAATACTTCTCTGGAATTCGTGTTAATGTAGGCTCAAAAACTTTTCATAACTTTCAGCGAAGTTCTGAAACTTGCCACAAAATGTAGAGTTTAATTAATAATATTTTGATTAACTGATATCTAGAACTTGAGAAGATACGCATAAATATTATACAACATAGATGACAACTTATAAATACTTGAAGAACTTCACTAAGTTATGGACTCACCGCTCGTCGTGTGCGTCTCTCGCGCGGATCCTTCACACAAACTGAGCCGGCTGCGCGTGCGCACTCATTTTATACGCAGGAAGTAACTGCAGGCGAATCTCAAACAAATCTCACCCCTACTCTACTTTGTTGAACTTACAGGAAAAGTGACGCATTTGGGATTAACGAGGTGTATGAAAATATTGTGTGAAAATCTCTCTATTAAGAGTAGGTCAGGCATTTCTTGTAAAACATAAATAGACGTAAACGTGTGTACCTATAGGTTTTTGGAATAAAATACAATGATGTCAGATGATGATTTGGACTGTTGACTAAGTTAGCTGTAATGTAAGTTAATAACTGTTGACATAATCTTAGATTAGATCAACGCAGGGACGAGACTGCGACGTTGCTCTACCTTACTTCTAAGATCCGTCTACAGGCAGGCGTCCATAACAATGGTCTTCTAAAAAAGGTCACACAGCGACGAACAACTTATTTAAGTATTCTTTGCGCAATTGGACACCTGCCGATATTATGATGAGCACTTAACTTGGAAAATTAAAATTCAACGCGTAGTTTGACAAAGAAAGCGGATTCGCACAAACTACGTAACTTCACCAAATAATACGGTGCCTTATTGACTCAAAACAATAGGAGCAGAAGGATAGCTGCGCCTCAATAATTTTCATCAGCTCATCTTTGCACATTGCTGGGTGATGTTTTAATCTTAAGGAAAGGAAGAATGTGGGTTGAGGTTCGGTTGAGGTTGAGGATCTGCTGCCTTTCTGTTTGATTTCACTTTAGCTACTTCTTCATCTTCTGGCTCTCCGCTAATGGAGGTTAGCCGAGCTTCCCATAAGTAGCGATCCTTCTCTTCCTTCCAAGCGAAGCCTGTAGGTACCTGAAGGTCTGTAATAAGTACAGTCAGCCACACGCTAGGATACCCCTTTTTGTTCGATTGGCGCTCTTATAACGCGCGTCGTAAGAGCTATCATAGGGTATCCTACAAAGTGGCCGACCACTTAAAACTTGTGTGCACTTCTGGAATATGAATTTGGTACTTATTATTGACCCTAGCTCGGTTTAATTTCGCTTTTCTCCGTGTTGTCATTACGTAAGTGCAATAATTAGGCAATTAGACGTTTTCCGTCTCTTCTTTCCCTGGTTCAGGAAGTAGGTAGTGTCATGGATGCTCTAGCTAGCTGGAGATATAATTTCGAATTAAGGACGCACAACTAGCGCCGGCAATGAAAAAAAAAAATCATATCTTCTTTTTGGGTGCGTTTTTTGCTCTCTTGCAAAATCTCAACGCGAGGCTTAATTATTTTTAGGTCCTATTGTGCCTTAAACGATTTGAAATGGATTTAAAGACGACGCATAAATCCATTTCAAACTGTTGAATATCCAATAAGAATCCAATACGATTTAATCCAATTAAAGAGGAACGAAAAAGCTCGTAGAGTCGTAACGAATGGTCAATATTTGCTCCTAAGTTGTTATGCAAACACTTATTGAATGTTTGCACTTCTTGTCGTTTTGGCCAATAATCCAAGTGATTTGGAGAAAAAACCATTGAGAAGATAGGTAGGTTCTCACCTGTGTTGATACAGTCAACGCTAGGATACCCCGTATTGTTCAATTGGCGCCCTTATGCCAGGCGCGGTAAGAGCTAGCACGGAATATCCTAGACTGTGGCCGACCGTACTAGTTTTACACTAACAAGGAAATGACTGAGAACCAATGATTGCGAATTGCGAATGATGAACCTATCTTGATTAGTGCTGGGTCACGTGCGACCCTACTAAAAGAAAACCATATAAGGAAAACGTTTAGGTAGGTACAGTTCGATTAAATACCATGTGATTGTGTGAAGTGAGCTGTTTATCTCGCAAGATAAACAGCCAAATCTCACATCGTTTGTTGCTCAGCCGCCAAAAAAGATTAATCCAACTGTACTTTGGTAGATAGAGTCTTAACAATTTAATCGTTTCCGATGTTTCGACATTTACCTAGCGCTTATTTGGAGGACATGCAGTTGTTTGAGAAAATCGTTGTTTGCTCTTGCATTGTGCTTTAAAACTAACACAACCTGCTCAGCTGACCTCTCCTAGCCCCCAGCTCGTCTATGCATGGAGGGCCATATCGAACGCGCGATATACAAGGTGTTACAAAAGTACCTAACTCTTTTTACAGGGTAATAGCACCCGGTGATAGGGATCACAACCTAAATATTTTTTTTGCTCTATGACGTTCCGTTAATATTTAAATTAATAAATGTGTACGATGTGGCGGGAGAAAAGTATTTTTTAAATATTGTTTTCATTCACTTTCACAATGTTTTAACAATTCAAAGCTATGTAAATGCACCTACACGCACAAACATATTTTTAAAGAGCTAATAACAAAAACAAAAAGGTTATGAAAATTTTTCAATTTTGAGGTTATAAAATAAAAATTGTCTTTTTCAACTTTTTTTTACAGATTTGTCATTCTGTTGACCAGTAGGTTACACCCTGTAAAAAGAGTTAGGGACTTTTGTAACACCTTGTAATGTTTTATCCCATCCTCGAGCACTATCAATCCACAAACTATGATTTATAACGGGACACAGGACAGCATGCATGTCAGAGTGTACCACCACTTTTGTTGTAAAGTCGCCCGTAACCTAACCGAGTAGAGTGCTAGCGTGTAAGGGTCGACGCGCTGTCGTGTGTACTACACGCTACACGGTGAAGAATCACTACCTACCTAGTCTTCAGTAGGTATCTATAACCTAAGTACCAAAGTTAGGCAGGGTGCTAGCGTGTTGTTAGGGTCGACGTGCTGTCGTATAGACAGAAGGCGTCGCCATGAAAACGCGATGCAGGCGGAACGCGACGCTGGGGGAAAGCAACGGCGCCGCCAAAATTCCTAGCGTGTAAGGGTCGACGTGCTGTCGTGTGTACAATAGAAAACATTTTAAAGATAAGTAATGTATGGACTATAGTTTAGGCGCATCAAATCAAGCGTGTTTATTCAAAAGATACTTATCAAGGACTGCCTTATTTAACTGCGAAGGCTTAACTTTGATGATGTAACTCTTGTCGGTCAAGCGGTGTAGGTCGAGTTTAAGGTTAACCAGTTATTCGGAGAATACATTTATTATCATTAGCGGCTGGCTGCCCATCGCGAGAGAAGACGAGACGCCGCCGCCGCTGCTTTCTCCTCTGTGTCATACCGCCGCAGTAGCTTCAGGGTGGTCCGCGACTTACCTACTACAGTACTTGTAGTAATTATCACCGGAACTGCAACTGTTTTCTCTTCATTCATGCATAATTTGTCAGCTAGGGTCATCCAGAGTTCAACACAGCCGCGGTTTACACGGTATGATCAAGTTGGATTTCAAAGTTTCAAACTGTTTCAAACTTTCAAATAAATTCGAACAATGGCGCGTAGCCACAGAAAAAAAAAAACAACGGCGCGTTCGAAAATAAGCTTTCATTTACGGAAACTCCGTGTGGAAGGTTGCCTTCTTCTTTTTGTGATCTGTGGTTTCTATTTTGAAAAGTTCATGTTGGAACGCAAATCAGCTGTCAATGTCAAGTGAAAAATGACGTTGACGTAAATAAAATCGCAACAAAATCACAAAAACAATAAAATTGTGCAGAAATTACTGTTGTTTCGCAGTGAAAAGTAATCAAAATTGATATCAACATGTTTTGCTGTCTCAAAGGATGCCTCAACGGGTTTTCACTCACGCCCAGCGTACCGATTAGGATGAAGGAAAATCCCGTACAACTCGATACTTTACACATGGGTATTTATTGCTTATTTAGACCATCTTCGTAGATATAACGCTATATCCAGGCAGTAATATCGCTTTCGTACACGATCCTTTTGCAGCCGTAATGATTTGACTTTAGGAAGTGATTCTGAAATCGCTTTTGCAGATCAGTTTACTTGCTCACCCACGCACTTGGCGCATAGGGAAACAAGTCTTCAGTAACAAGTCTAAGCTTAAGAAAATGCTGACAAACACTTCTAGCTGGGAATACATAATCTGCTTAAACCTGACATAACCAATGGTTACACTTTCTTTTCTGCAATTTAACATTGTACAAAAACATACACTTCATTGCATTCTGCAGACACCACCTCACTTTATATGTACATGAAAGTTGCCACCACATACTACATTACCCCATTCAAAAGATTGAAATTTCTGAACCAATGGAATAGGTTAGTAAGTAATAGAGTGGTGTTGGTATGGGCTTGAACTGGCAATGCACCTTGTTAAGTGCTCTTATCTTATAAACAAGTGGTTCGCCCCGAACTGTGAACTCGCAATGTGTAACTTTTTGCTAACACCATTTGCGCAGGCACTCTGCACATAAACTTTAAAACCCCATATCTCGACAACCCCTTGACCGATTTGGCCTATGTTCAGAATAAAAAAATATTTTTATCTCATATAACCTCATGACAATCCGATCAACGATACTCAAGTTATTGTCGAACTAACATTGATACATACATACAGAGAACTTCTCTCGGTTCGCTCGCTCGTTCATCTATTATTTTCCATTCCAGGTCACGAGGTGGTGGTGGTGAAAGGCGGTCAGAGGGTCTGCGGGTCGGGCTGCGCGCTCGGCAACGCCCCTCTGGTCCAGAACAAAGCCTACTTCGAGGTGAAGCTGCAGCAGGGCGGAGTGTGGGCCGTGGGGCTCGCCACCAGGGACACTGACCTCAACAGAGTGCACGGTAAGAGTGGCCCTTTAACTGGCTTGATTTAAGATTGGAGATAGTTGCTATTTCATCATCAGCCTGTTGGCACCCACTGCTCTCGCTTCTCTCGCTTTGCTTGCCCGTTCAATTAAAAAACTCCTAACATTTTAGCTTCAAATTAGGATGTCTCATAAACGGCTGAACGAATTTTGATAAAATACTGACCAAATAAATAATAAAAAATCCAAATTGGTTCACCCGTTTAAGAGCTACAGTGCCACAGACAGACACATATCAGTCAAACTTATAACACCCCTCTTTTTATGTTGGGGGTTTAATAAAAATAAAATAGTCATGTTGTGGGACTAGTTGAGTTCGTTTTTTTTACCAGATACACTTCTGCTAGGCATGCATGACAATGGTCACACGTCTGACAAGCATGACAGACACTTTTCCCTTTCGAGTGGGTATTTCCAATAAGCCCATGTTTCATTAGAGCATCTTTAGTTAGTCACTCAGTGACTATTTAGCATTCAGCCAATGTTTTCAGCACAGGGTCAGTGTTGTTTAGTTGACCCACTAACGGTTTTCAAAGGCACTTGACTCATGTGACATTGGTGATATAATGCAGGCCCTTGTAAGGAGCAGGGTGGCCAGACTTATTTACTCAACTGAATGAAGGCAAGCTATTGGAAAATAGGTGTTCTTGTAAGGTGATAAAGTTGCTTTGAAGTGAATCTGTCTGTTTGTTTGTTGGTTCAATGCTGCTCTTGCATTGTGGCATTCAGTTGAAGTCCAGTTTTGAATTGTCTAAAGGTGTCTGGCTTCAGACTTTTGTATGTTTAAGTTTCATATAACTGAATGCAACTACTACTTTTTCAACATGTCCACTCAATGATTTCTTCTAGTGGACGTCATTCTTTCAGTTTTGGTCTTACACTTGGTGTGGAGTACTTGGTTGCTTGCTAGCGAATTTTAAAACAATGTCAATACAAAAGATAAAGCAGCGTGGCGGGAAAGCCCATTTTTAAAGAGTTTGCTAAAAGAAAAAAATTGCTAAATAGAGCAAATGTTCAGCGATTTTTGTTTCACGGCAATAAATTATCTATTGAATTATTGTTGTTCTGCTGTTCATGACAATTATGCTACTTTATTGCCGTGAAACTAAAAGCGTTGAGTAAAAATAGCAGTTTAGCTACAAAATTTAAAATAACTTTCATTTATCCTAAAAATCTAAAACTCTTCGGCCAGAAATCCCCCGTAACACACTAGATTGAGCGTCGAGTGGTCGAGGTGGCATTATAACCTATATCCAAATGGTAACACTGCTGGTTTTCCCTTCCAGGCGGCGTGGACAAGGAGTCCTGGTGCCTCAACAGCGACGGCACGGTGCGGCACGCCAACGAGGAGCTCTACCACCTCGCCCCTCCCCCCCGGGACTCCCCCACCGCAGACCTCCTGGGGAACTCGGGCTCTCCCACTCACACTGAACCGGAGAGAGAGAGCGAGAAGGTACGGACGGGCTCACGTATTTAGTGGAACCTTTAGACTTATACGCCTTAGTTAAGGGAAGGGCCAGCGCAGACGACGGACAATGGCGGACAAAATGTCCGCGGCGCGCTCTTATTAGTACTGTAATAAGGTTGCACCTTGTCCGCGCAATACCTCGTCTCGCCTGGCCGTATACGCAGGCAAAGTGCAACCTTATTACTTTACTAATAAGTGTGCGCCGCGGACATTTTGTCCGCCATTGTCCGTCGTCTGCGGTGGCGTCGGCGGGCACGTTATGGGCACTTTTTAAAACTTGTGTAATAGAGTGGGATTCAACTGTGGCGGAATATTGGGTCCTCACCAAATTAATCTAAATTGTTGTAAGAATCCTGCTTTCATTCAATAACGATGGCGCGCATTGAAATTTGTCATCTCATCAAGCATTAAGTCATATCGAGCTCGGTACTTTGAGTGCACTCGCTCAATTTAGTGATCTACCCAGAGCGGGACAGACAGCGGGCCCAACTGAGCCGTGCTTCTGCCTGCCCCTTTGAGAATGTGGGCGTATGGCCTAGCAATATAATAGTTTACTTCTTCCTACAGGCACCAATAGATTGTGTTTGTCTTTTCAGACGAACGGCACAGCGGCGGCGGTAATGCCTGTGGAAGGCGATACAATCGGTCTGGCGTACGACCACGTAGAGTTGAACTTCTTCCTCAACGGCAAGAATATGGAGATACCGGTGCGGAACGTGAGAGGGACGCTATACCCGGCTCTCTATGGTGAGTTTTTAATTTGGGCGAGGCAACTGGGCAACTGGGCAAGGCAACTGGTGAGTATCGTGACGTCAGTCTTAAGTGTCTGCATTGAATTAGTATATTCTGTGACTAAAATATGTCACTTGTTAAAACTAGTGGTTCGCCCCGAACTGTGAACTCGCAACCCCATATAAACTTAACAACCCCATATAAACTTAACAACCCCATATCTCGGCAACCCCTCGACCGATTTGGCTCATGTTCGAACTTAAAAAATCTTTTAATTTTATTTACCCGCCTTCCAATTTCATAACGATCCGACCAAATTTACTCAAGTTATCGTCGAACGAACATTCATACATACAAACATACAAACGCCGGATTGTTCAAGTAGACTCGGAGAACTTCGCTCGCTTCGCTCGCTCGTTCAATAATACATAAATACGTAATGGCGGTCGACGGCCTATCTTAACGAATCCTCGGACACGGACCCAAAATTCTAACTTTCAATGATATCCTGGTCACGGCACCAAGTGGTTTTCGAGTCGCAGTGTCTACGTATATTAGTGTTGAATCCTGCACGCACCTCACGTCATAATGACAAAAATATTGAAAAGCATTAAATTAATGTGACACCTCCAATCGGTGTGGACTTCTTCCTCAATGGCAAAAGCTTATTTTTTGTGTTTATTTCTGTTTCAGTGGACGACGGTGCTATCCTGGATGTGATCCTAGAAAACTTCCTCTACCCGCCTCCCAACGGCTACGAGAAGATAATGGTGGAGCAGTCGCTGCTCTAACAGACGACCGTGAAACGACCTCGCAACTTGCCCGTGTGAAGTGCCCGCCTCACGCTAGGCGCGCAATCCCGCACGACTAATGCCTTTTTTATCCCACTCTAGCAAAGTACGATGGACCATACTTTTGTTCAATTTACGCGCTTATGTTGAGGTCGATAAGAGCTAGCTACGGGTAGCCGTACAATATGTTCTGTCCGCTGTAACTCTACTATAGTTGGGTAGAAGAAAAAAGCACGAAGTAGTCAACCAATGGAAAGATTATCGAGTCATTCACAAAATCAGTAATTCGGAACCCAAAGTTTTTTGTTAGAAAGTCCGTTATTGGCTTAATCTTATCTTTAGACAATATTGAGAAACTAATTTCAATATTTTTTATTTTGGTTCAGTAGTTTGGATTTTACAACGTTTCAAAGATACGGTTTTATGACGTCACGCGACGGTCTGCATACTGTTGGCGGTCATAGGAACAAAACATTTTAGCGCATAAAAACAAAACTACTGGACCAAAATAAAAAATATTGAAATTAGTTTCTCAATTATTTCAAAGCCAATAGCGGACTTTCGAACAAAAAACTTTGGGTTCCGAATTACAGAGTCTAATAGAAATATTGTATTTGTGAATTCGTAAAATGACGCGAGCTTTGAAAAGTATGCTGTATTACAAAGATATTTAGCTTTTCTGCGCTGAAGTTAGGCTGTCATATGAAACTTTGATTTATCCATAGATTGACTAATACGTGGCAAACAATAAATGACATAAGTCGTGCGGGCGGAGCGTGTCGCGAGGATTGGGCAAATGAATCGATGCGAGGTCTCCGTGACTTACCTGCTTGCCCCTGGACCTGAGTGTGAGTTAGTGAGACTGTATTATTATATTAGGAACACAGTTTGGGAAGCTTCAGTATAGTAGAAGGACCCAGCACGCCATTTTGAGCTAAAGTCCGGACCCCGAGCACTTCCCTCTCCAGACTACCTCTTTTTTTATTATAGTGGCCCTTTTACCGACAGCCTAGGTCATGAAAAGTCCAACAAACGATCGAAACCGAGTGCCGGGACCTATGTGCGGTAGGTCTTGCCGCCTTAGCTTGTGCTTCGGTACTCTGCGAGTGGCTCGTACGCCGAGACGCCGAGCAGAAAGAATTTCGTACATTGTCCTGTTATTACGCGTCTGTCACTCCCGCGTAATTATATTGCCATCTGTGCAGATGCAATGGCCGAGCGAGATGGCAATATATTAGATACAATGTTCTCTCCCACTTTTTTGATATACACAAGACAGTGAGTCGATCCTTACATACTTACTAGTACTCTACTCGGTTACGTTACGGGTGACTTTACAACAAAACGCTCTGACTTGCTGTCAGAGTGGCCAATAGGTCGTGCTAAGCCAGCCGATTAGCTAGCCGTTCGCCCGGGAACACCGCGACAGCGCAATGCTTTTTGGCGTGGCAAGAGATGTATTTGATGGCATTACGCCACCCAACAGTTGGTATTATTGCCCGATAGTCTAAATTGATAGATAGATAGATAAGAAGTTTATTGTATTAACAAAACACACACAGAAAATGAAAGTAAATAATGAGTTACATATAAAACTTAAACTCACTTAAAATAACAAAACAAACATAAAACTGACATAAGTTATGTATGCAAGTGTGTGTCCGGCAATACAATGGGCCACAACTCAGTGCATGTACTTGCCAAAATGCAAAACACTGATTTAAAAATTGTTAGTACACCATGTGTGGGACTCGACATGTTTGGGAACTTCTTTCTACTTGTATTTTCCACTGTCTGTTTCTGGAGAGGGTATAAAATGCCGTGTACTATGAATGTTTACTGGGTTCCTTTTACTATGGTTAGCTTTGGTGAGTATTGTAGTTAGAAGCTCAAGTACTAGGTGTTGATTGTCTATGGCAAGTAACTTCGCTGTTTTATTCTCTCATGGACAATAATCATGTTGGTTTTGTGTAAAATATTTTTTTTTGCTACGCGAGTTAATAAGTATACACGCAGTTAACATGGTGGATAAAGGATGGCAACACTATGTTAATGATCCTTAGCACATGTTTAGATTCGCTCTTACTACGCTTGGGACTATATCCGGCAGTACGACACCGCGACAAAACGTTTTTATCGTGCTATAGAGTATCGCTCGTTTTAAGCTATGAAAAAAATGATCCGTCTGTCGAGGGTTGGGGCGGGTGAATGAGTGTCATATTGGACCGAAATAAGGTTCAATTTGACATCTTGTTGCGGTATTGCTATGTTACTGCGGTGTAAAGCTGGCTTTATTAAATTCCGTGACTATCTCTGGAGTTAAATTCTCAAAACAATACATTCCATTGTGAATCGTAGTTGCTGAAAATAGTTGGTGCATGCAAGAAGTAGCTTCCTATGATCTCTAATAGAATATTTGTGTTTCTCAAATTAACTGAGATTTTGTGTTGCGTGACGGATGAAAGAACCAATTTAAGGAAATGATGTAATGTTCTAATCAAATCATTCTTATTATACATTTTTATTATAAATCATAATAATGCTTTTTAGAGTATGTCTGTGTATGATATGAGTATGCCAAAAGCTATTTTTGTATAAAAAAAACTTATCGAAATGGTAAGTTGTCTATTTTAAGACCGGTATACTTATAGTGTACTTATATTCGTCTATAATTTTCTAATAGTATCTAATATTATTTTTTATCAATTATCAACAACCATTAAAATAAATAGGAATAATCATATTAATGGCTGCAATAAAAACCATTACTGAAATATCTGGTGTACATGTAAGGCTGTTGAGCTTTGTCCTAAACTTTACGCTGATTATTCAAACCGATTTTCAAAGGGACTTTGGTTACGTTTATTTTATTCTGAGCATCTACGAAGAAAACATCTCGGATAAATTCTCGTGACTAACATTTTATGACTTAGCTTGTTTTATGTATGACAAAGAAAAGACAAACGTCCGTCGGGTTTAAAAAAAATAACCCAACTCAACCTATTTCGAACCAAAACCAAAAATGTTCGTGATTTTACCTACTTTACATCGAAATATCGGTAACATATTTTCAAAATGGCATATCAATCATATTAAAAGCAGTATCAATTGTGTAAATACGCGTCATACCTCTAAAACTATAATCTAACTAAACTTTAAAGTGTCAAAGAACCTTAATCGCGATTTCAATACTTAATTAAATAATATTATTATGTCATCCATCGCCAATCTCCACAACTGTGTAACATAAATTAACATTTTATAGACAACAAATTTTAATTAAGCCTAAGTCGTAAGTTATTTATTGTAACATTAAAACCATGTTTTCAAACGTGAACTAACCCAATCTTTTGTTTCGAAACCTATGCCTATAGGTATACCGACTTCATACAAAAATCTCTTATAGAAAAGCTTACCTACCTACTTAGCGTGAAGAACCTTACTTATGTATTATAGGTACTTTTTTAATCCACATTATACACCGTGGAATTTTAGTGGTTTTAAAGCCGATG